>CM075660.1:45547467-46976217 GCA_037954105.1 Canavalia gladiata
AGCTGGATGTGTTGTACTTCTGTTGGCTAATTGAATCACCACACCAGTTGGCTTCAGTTCTCCCATATTCAAAGATTTATAAACTGATGAGGGCATAACATTAATGGAAGCACCTAGATCCAGCAATGCATCACCAAATGTAGAGTTTCCTATTGTGCATGGAATGGTGAAAGCTCCTGGATCTTTACATTTCTGAGGGAGGCTGGGTTGAATTAAGGCAGAAACATTGCGTCCCACACTAATCTTCTCATCCCCTTTGAGTCTTCTCTTATGCGTGCATAAGTCCTTTAGAAATTTGGCATATTTGGGAATTTGCTTGATAGCATCTAGAAGTGGTATGTTGACTTCCACTTTCCTGAAAGTATCTAGAAGCTCCTTATCCAATTCTGTATGAGCATTGGGCTTGGATTGGACCATTCTATTTGGAAAAGGTAAAAATACCTCCTGATCAGCACAATTTGGGGTTTTTGTCTCATCAGATGCTTCAAGTGCAGATCGTTTATGGAAAGCTTCTTTTTGTTGATCATTCGATGTCTTATCGAAGGCTGGTGTACTTTTTTCATCAGACTTTCCCTCTGATTCAGATGGCTCATCAGAGATATCTCCAGGTGTAGAGATAAATGCTTCTTTTTGGTGTGGAATAGTCTGATTGAAGCTTTGTTGCTTTAAAATTGTAGGGTCTGTCTGCACTTTCTTCCCACTTCTCAAGGTCATGGCATTCACACTTTTGGGATTTATGACAGGTTGAGAAGGTAGTTGACCAGAACCTTGAGATTTCAATTGGTTGACAGTGGTAGCCAACTGCCCAATTTGAGTTTGTAAATCCTGAATGGTAGAACTTACATTTTGTTGAAACTGAAGATTGTTGGTTGCTAATTGCTTCATCAAATAATCAAGAGAGGGTTCAGAAGCATTAGAAGGTACAGATTGCTGCATATGCTGTTGTTATTGTCTGAATGGCGGTGGTTGGTATTTATTTTGGGAGTCAGATGTTTGAATCCTTTGTTGTTGTGGAGGACCATATCTCAAGTTAGGATGGTTTCTCCAACTAGGATTGTATGATCCAGAAGATGGTTCAAACTTCTGTTGCTGATAATGTTGAGGAGGCCTGTATTGTTGTCCTGTGCCAAAAGTACCATATACTGTAGCCTCAGGTGTCTCACTTTCTTTGAATGTTGGGCATGCATCAGTAGGATGATTTGCAGAAGTGCAGATGCCACATGTTTTGGTTTTGTCAACAACATTAAGTTGCTGTTGTTGTCCGATGGCCAATTGTCTTACAATGGAGGTTAGTTCTTCAATTCTGTTTTCCAATCGCGTATGGTCTGTCTTGGTGGTCATTTCATGGACTCCTTTAGACAAGGAATTAGTTCGAGAATTGAATTGCTGAGAATTTTCTGCCATGTTGGCAATCAAATCTCGAGCTGTTGTAGGAGTTTTGTCCATAAGTGCTCCACCACTAGCTGCATCAACCATGCTTCTGTCCATTGGCATGAGTCATTCATAGAAATACTGAATCAGTAATTGATCACTGATTTGATGGTGTGGACAAGTGGCGCATAGTTTCTTGAATCTCTCCCAATACTCATAGAGAGTTTCTTGGGAGTTCTGTCTGATGCCGCAAATCTCTTTTCTGATAGCTGCTGTTCTGGATGCAGGGAAGAATTTCTCCAGAAATAATCTCTTCATATCATTCCAGCTTGTAACAGATGTTGGATGTAGATAGTACAACCAGTCCTTAGCTCTATCATTTAAGGAGAAAGGAAATGCCTTCAACTTGATATGATCTTCAGGAATTCCTTATGGCCGCATTGTGGAACACACAATGTGAAATTCCTTCAAATGTTTATGAGGGTCCTCACCTGCAAGGCCATGAAACTTAGGTAGCAAATGTATTAATCCAGACTTTAGTTCAAATGGTGCATCAACATCAGGGTATTGAATACACAACGGTTGATAAGCAACATCAGGTGCAGCTAATTCTTTTAGGGTTCTATCAGCCATGTTCTTAGCAGAATATTTGAAACTATCAAAATTTAAAGATGAAAAATCACTACTGTTACTTTCTTGGTTATTACTGAATGAATGCCTTCTATGTGCTCTTTTCAAATGGTGGAATGTTCTATCAATCTCAGGATCATATGCATATAAATTTTCAGGATTGGATCGGGTCATACACAAAAAGGTGAATTCATACAGAAAATCCAAGAATATATACCTAAAGTAAAAAAAAAATTGTTAGAAAGATTAAAATTTTTATACAAACTCCTAAATGAGCCTAGGAAACTAAAATGGTCCCCGGCAACGGCGCCAAATTTTTGACACGCTCGTCGCAAACGCGCAAAAATACTTTCTAGATTTCCCCCAAACTATTGGTATAGTATAAGGTGCAACCTAGGTCATCTCCCAAAGACCATTTCAGATTCTTAAGCAAATAAGGAGAAAATTAGAACAAGGGGGTTTTGTAAAGATGTGATATTGAGTGCTAAACACAAAATACAGACTGAAATTAATTTCACTTAATAATTATCAACTCAAGGAATTCAGAGGCTATTTTCATAACTAATCATTGATCACTAAAATCATGCATTGTGTTTATCAACCTAGGATCATCTTGAACCCCTAAAATGATCCTTGAATTCTCTACTGAGAAACCTCTCAGAATTTAATTGATTATGATCAACAAGATTAGTAACCACTTAATCTTTTATCTAAACCAATTTCACAATCAGAATTCAGTTGAAGTAAGTAATAAAATGAAAACCTTCAATTCAATTACTTAATTTCTACTCTTCAAACTTTTGGAAAATGATTTACCAATCAATAAATTAATTATACATTAATCAAAATACGTCAACCGATCAAACTTTGATTAAAGAATAAAATTGAAGAATATAGTGAAGTAGAGTAGAAACCACTTAATAAGCATGTAAATAAAGATCAAGACCTCAAAGTTAAAATGAAAATAGCTTGAATCCTTGAATTGAAACTAGGAACCTAGCCTTCCATGAAGGAGGCAAACTAACAACAAAGAAAGAGGAAAACTAACAACAAATAAATCCTAAGCCTTCCACGTAGGAGGCAACTAACAACAAATAAATCCTAAGCCTTCCATGTAGGAGGAAACTAACAACAAATAAATCCTAAGCCTTCCATGTAGGAGGAAACTAACAATAAAGAAAAACTAAGCCTTCCATGTAGGAGGCAAACTAACAATAAAGAAAAACTAAGCCTTCCATGTAGGAGGCAAACTAACAAGAAAGAAAGAAAGAAAGATGGAAAATGGTATTGGAGTTAATCTCCAAGTGGTGTGTTTCTCCTCTTGTAAACCCTTCTATTTATAGAGGATTTGTGAGGCATCATCTTCAGAAAGTCACCAACTAGGATATTACTTTTCTACCCTTTTATTGCTTTCACATGGGCTTTGTTGAAAATGCAAAACACTTTTGAATTTTTGTCACCAATTAGCACAACAATTTTGACTTTCTTGCACCGCAATTTCGGATGTTCACATGTCCGAATTAGAGCTTTACTTCTGAACAAAAGTTGTAGCCCCGGATCTTAGCTGTCCAACAGAGTTGATTTCATCTCAATATGACTTCTGTATCTCAAAGATATGGCCGGATCTTTGCACACTGTTCAAATTCCACGTCAGCAACACTATCTCATCTTTTGAGATAATTTCGGAGTCCTAAACATCCCATTTAGAGTCTGCTCTTGCTTTTTAACTGTGGACACTTCTTTAAGCTTTCATTCAAGACAGATTTCATGATTTTTGGATGTCTAAAACTCCTATTATGCTCAAAATACTATAATAGTGTCATTTTAATCGGGTAAGCAAAGAAATTCAATTAAACTTCATATGAACTCAAACTCATAAAATACGACAAAGACCACTTAATTGAACATATAAGAAGTCTTAATGAGATAAAAGTGAGAGATAATTATTTATGAAATTTATGCTTATCACCCTTTTATCATGGCCCACCAAGAAAAACAAGTGTTTTATGTTCAAGATCCTTCTAACAAAAAGTGGTCAGTCGTTCTTTAAGGAAAGACGATAATCGCTAGTGATGACACCAATGATCTTTCAAATATTGATATTTCTCAAACTTCCTTATCATCAAGGATATCTAGTATAAATGAAGAAAATGAAATTGATGATATACGTGTTATTCGAGATGATCATCTTGAAGGAATATGGGAAAATGTTACTACATGATTCAAGTTAGTTATTTATTTGATTATATCATCATTCTATGTTTATTTTTAACTTATTTTAAAATATTTATTAGATCTTTCATATTCAGTACAACTTTTAACATTTTTTTCTCTGTTTTCAATAGGTACATGGCTGATTAGTACATCTTTTTTAACTTTCAACACTTGTTTGATGTAATTTTAAGTTATTTCATTTGTAAATTAAACTTTGATAATAAATAATGATGTATTTAGTTTAAATATATAGATTATGTGATTTTATATTGTCTGCCTGGTCATTTTGTGTGTATATGCAGGTATTATGAATAAATAATATGGTAGTATGCCTAAAAAAATGAACATTTAAACAAAATGAACTTTCTACATCGATTAAGACTATAACCGATGTAAAAAGTAATTTTCTACATCGGTTGTGCGGCTTTAACTGATGTAAAAAGTACACTTTCTACATCGGTTGTGGGCAAAACCAGTTTAGAATGTATGACTTTCTACAGCGGTTTTTCCCACAACCGATGTAGAAAGTGTACTTTTTACATCGGTTCGAGAACCGATGTAAAAAGTCTTATTTTCTATATCGCCTGCTTCACTTCTCAAATAACCAACGTAAAAAGTCCATAACAACCGATATAAAAAGCTCATTTTTCACTAATGTAATGATAAGGAAAACTATTTTAAAGTGAAAACTAGAAGCCAAAACATATAAAATACTTAGGATACAAATAAAGGATGTTTTGAAGAAATAAGACTTTGGTATCTATAAAAATAAATAGATCATGACTTCAAATAATAAATATTAAGTAATGAAATATGAAAGATTAGTAAACAAAATATGTGATAATTAGATGCATACTTCAATACAAAATTAATAGTCCTCTTTAGGTAATCAACATGATTTCATGTCATGATCACAACAGATGTCACTGGTACCTAAAACTTTCAGCACACAGAATCACATAATATACTCTAGAAAAAGGAATAGAAGACTCGATAGATAGCCAAATTTTCACCTCAACCTACACTTTTTATCTTTTAATGTTATAAATCCTTTAGCTCCAAATTGTAAAACCGAACACTAGGAAGAGTTTTTATGTTAATTTATACAAATTCTAAGCATAATCACCAAAATAGAAGGAAGGGTAGTCAATAGATGAAATTCACAACAAGGTAGAAGTTAAAGCTAAGAGTAGTATTTGTAAACACTCAATTATGTCTGAGGCCCCCAATTGTTAAATTAAGCAAGAGACCAATACTAATTTAAAAAAATAAACGAATGATAAAAACAGAAGGCGAAAATCAAATAAAAATGAAAACAAAAAAAAGAGGGAGAAAATGATTAAAAATAAGTAAAGTACAAAATTTGAAATAAAAATAATAGGAAAAAATAAAAACAATAAAATAATAATAAATATAAATAATAAGAAAAATATGAAATAGAAAAGAAGAATACAAAAAATAAAATTATGAAAAATAGAAAAAACTAGAAAAATTAAAAAGGATATAAAAACAAAACAAAAATTAAACAAAAAAGAAAACAAAGGGAAAAGATAATGATAAATACTAATAAAACAAATATAATAAATAAAAGAAATCATAAAAGAGTAATTTTTAGAAAAAATAATAAAATAACGAAATGAAAAACTAATAATAAAAAGATTTAAGAATAAAATCAAAATACTAAATAATAAAAAAACAGAATTAAAGACAAAGAATAAATTAAGATAATAAAACAAAAAATTTGATAAAAATAAAAGTTTTTAGAAAAGAAAACTAAAAAGGAAAAAGGAAACAAAATGAAAGGAAAAAGAAATAGAAAAACGGTTGTTTTAACGAAAACTACAAAAGAAGGAAAATTCTCTCTTTGGTCAGGGGGTCCTAACTCTAAAAAAAAAAAGGAAGCTCTCTCTCTGGTTTGGGGGGCTCGGAGGAGAAAAATCAAGAATCACCATAGACAAAAAGAAAAATCAAGGAGCAAGGAGGGATTCTGGTTTTGGCTTCTTGAAGAGCTAAAAAAGGGGTGAAAAGGAAAGAGTAAGAAGGAGGAGGAGGAGGAGATTCCCTAGGTCTCGCCTAGAAGCTCTTCTCCAAGACATTCTCAAGGGGGTTCCTTCACTTGGAGGCAACTCACGAGTTCTAAAAGTTCAGATTCCATCCACTCCGGCAAGCTCTCAACCTACCAAGCCAGAAGGAAGGAGGTATAAACACGCCACCAATCCCATTCCAGGTTAGTCACATTATCTATGTTGATCTTGAATCAAGAACCTCAGGTTGATCATAACCAAGCCTAGGACTACATTTATGTGATAAAATTATAATAAAGCAAGCTTGGTTCTTGATATAATTTGAAATTGGTTGAGACTTGATCATGTTCTCCCCATAGGCTTCCCAAAAAATCTACTGTAAACGAATTAGATAGGCATCTAGTCTTGCGGATTCATAATACTTAAGAGTCAAGTTCAACAGAGAATCCTAGAAATTATTTACCCTCTTCCTTAATTCGTACAACCTCTATGAACTCGTGGGCCCAGGGGGCACTTGATCTGGTTTGGTTGGTACACTGGAACTAAAGGTGATTGCTATTGGTTGAGTCGCCACTGCACTACCCATAAGGGTGTAATTGAAGAAAATAATTTGAAGGCTTATGATAGGAGATGCTGATCGAGGAGTAAAGAGGGTGACTTCCTAAGGGGGGGACCCTCACTTAACCTCATGCTTTGTTTTCAGTTGCATGCCCCTCCAGGACAAGGTTCTAACAGAGTGATGAGGCCAGTGTGTGTCTACAGCCAGTTCTGGCTTACGTCGGCAATAAGAGCAGGCCATGCACGAGCCATGCAACTCCCCTGGGAGAAAAATCAGGTTTTAATCAAGATAAATGATTGGGCTTGGAGTTCTATACAGGAAGGAATTTGCAAGCAGCTTTCCAATCCATCATGATATGGAGTCGTTCTAGACCTTAGCTTGCGTACGTCAACAAAGCGTGCTTCCAAGATCGCGGGGGCATAGACTCACATATAGACCACGATCGACGCACCGGTTAGCGAGAGCATATGTTCAAGACGTAAATATGCACCTTGATAATGATTGCAAGGGTGTATAGATGTCTCAGGTATCGATTACCTACAACTAAATTTCTGCATAGCTTATGGTAATACAGCCAGTACACACTATGAGCAAAGCTAGTTCGACATGGCAATTGTACACCATGAGTGGCTGTTGTATGTAACCCCGAACTTCGAAAAGCTCATAACAATTGGAGTGATACTCTTACAGAGGTTGGCAAGAATAGAAGGAGTAACCTGACGCCATAATTCATGCCTTCTGTTGGACTCGCATTGCTCCGAAGCACAGACCAGCCTTGACATTGATTAAGCAGTCACGAGACTATGCTCGTTGCATCATCATTAGTCTCCTCTTATCAATCCTCAGGGACATCATGTCGCACGACATTCAAGCAAAGTGAACTTCAAGACCCATGTACATAACCTTCTCCCATGCAAAAATAATACAGATTCGGGCTCGATAGAGAACCATGTAGACTGCACATGCCATTCCTAGGCTATATTATGCAAACGTCTGAGACAATATTTTCGTTCGTTTGGGAAGTATGATATGTGGCCCTCCCCTCAATTTGCATCCTCATGTAGAAGGTTGAACAAATCGCATAGGGGAAGCTATGTAAATGCCATACAGATCTGGGGTTGAAGTTTCCCTCTTTGCTGGGGACAGACTTGATATGCAGATGTCCCTGGTGTTCCCTTTGGGAGTTTCCACTTTCAAGGAAGCCACGAAGGTGGACATGGAAACATATCACTAAAAGAGAAAGAAGGTTTGGGTTTGCTGAAAATTGTCATTGCCAAAACTGGTTGCATAAAGGCAATCGACGTTGACCATATTACTCTTGCTTGGTCCGAGACGCTCGGTGGAAATGAATGGAGTAAAGAAACCCCATGCAATTTAAGTAATCGCTGCTGATGCCTAGCCACCACTACGTCGAACGTCCTAACCAAAGGGCCAGTGTGGATGTTCACTATCCATGAACGTAATTAATGGAGGCTTATGAAAAGAAAGTGAATCACGCAGGAAGAGAGCCCATTATGGTCTCCTATTTTAGCCATGCCAAGAAATCGACCCTCTCGTCAGCCACGACTAAAAGCACAATGCCGAGTGCAGCAGCACCAGATGGCAGCAATCCTCATCATAATGGGAATTCCTTCCCCTCTGATGAGTGGGGTGGCATCTGTTCCCAGGAGCATGATGAAGCAGTAATGCTTGAGGCTGCAATGTTGGGTGGAATCCCTGAGGGGAGTGGGTATCACCATGCTTATGCACCACACGAGTTTATCCAGAATATGGTTTTCAATCCTCAGCCCACATATCGCCCTCCTTCACCATCACTGGCAGCTCAGCGCCTAATAAAGGAACAGCAGGATGAGAAATATCTTGCATCGTTACAAGCAGACAGAAAAAAAGAATTAAGGGCTATGGAGGAAGCTCTAGCTACTCGGGAAGAGGAAAGACGGAGAGAAAAAGAGTCTCGCAGGATATTACAGGAAGAGCAGGAATTGGAAACACAGTTAGCAGCAAAAGAGGATGTTGGCTGAAGCTCTGTTGACGGGAGAACAGTGCATGTGTTGATAATAATGTGTAGTTATGGTTTTGGAATAAAATAAATTAGTAGTTATGGAGTTATAATTGTGCAATAAAATGAATTAGTAGCTCATAATATTTGTGGAGATGTTACGTATAACTTTTGGACTCCTAGAATTATTGTGTAACCTTTAGTCTCCTTGAATTATTTTGTAGTAACTATTTCATCTATAAATTGATGTATTGTATTACTTATACATACAAGAAAGAAATACAAAAAGAATTACTCTTCTTCCTCACATTTTTCCTCTAGAATACCACCAACAAAATGGTATCAGAGCTGTAGATCCCTGCAGCTAGTACAAAAAAAAAGTGAAAAGTCATGGCTTCCGCAAATACTTCAACAGTATCAAACAGCACCATTTACAGCAATGTTCAAGTTCCTTTATTTGAAGGAGAAAATTATGATTTTTGGGCTGTGAAAATGGAGACACTATTCACTTCCTTAGATGTCTTACATTTAATCAAAACAGAAGATACACAACCAACAACTACAATTGTTTCTACGATTGTTGAAAATGAAGAGTTGAGGAAAAAGAAAATTGTAGATGCTGGAGTTCTTGGGATGATTCAAAGAGGAGTCTCTCTTACCATATTCCCAAGGATCATGAGAGCAAAGACGTCCAAGGAGGCATGGGATATTCTGCAGCAAGAATTTGAAGGAGATTCTAAAGTGAGACTTGTGAAACTTCAATCTCTTAAAAGAGATTTTGAAAATGAAAAAATGAAAGAAAATGAAAGCTTGAATGAGTACCATAATCGATTGTCGGAGTTGGTGAATCAAATGAAGTCACATGGAAACACAATTGATGATCGTAGAGTTGTTGATAAACTTTTGATTAGTTTATCTGAAAAGTTTGATCCAATGGTAGCTATTATTGAAGAAACAAAGGACTTATCAACTATGACTGTCCAAGGGTTGATGGGTTCATTGAAATCGTATGAGCAAAGATTGTTACGACGTATTGAAAAAACCGTCGAAAATGCGTTTCAATCTAAGCTCACTATTGACCCCAAAAATGTTGAGAATAATTTTTCAGGTCAAAACAGAGGTGAGTCTTCTAGAGGTGGCAGACATGGAAGAGATCGAGGAAGAGGAAGAAACTCTCGTGGAAGAGGTGGAAGAAGCTATTTTGGAGGACAAGAAAATGATGGTGGATCAAACAAATGGTGCAAAATTTGTAAGAAGAATAATCATGATGAGAAAGATTGCTGGAACAAAGGAAAACCTCAATGCTACACTTGCAAGAGGTTTGGCCATTTACAAAAGGATTGTCGCTTTGGCAACCAACAACAAGTTGCATTTACTGAAGCCGAAAATAGCGGAAGAAGCAATGAAGGAAACCATTTCTTTGCTTGTCAAAAGGCATTTGAAGAGGAGAAAAATTTATGGTACTTGGATAGCAGTTATAGCAATCATATGACAGGAGATAAAAATGCTTTTCTTGACATAGATTCTTCATTTAGCTCAAAAGTTAAATTGGGCAATGGAGAGTATGTTAAGGTTGAAGGCAAAGGAAGCATTGGAGTTATAACAAAGCAAGGTAACAAAGCTATTCATGACATTCTCTATGTTCCGGCACTTGATGAAAATTTGCTTAGCATTAGACAACTTTTGGAGCATGATTATTTTCTTAAATTTGAGAATCGAGAATGCAGAATTTTTGACTCCAAAGGCAATCTTGTTGTGACTGTTAAAATGAGCAATAATAGAAGTTTTCCTCTCCTTTTCAAATATGACAAAAATTTCAGCATGATGGCTAGAGAAACACTTGACTCTAGTTTGTGGCACAAAAGACTTGGGCACTTGAACTATAATAGCCTCAAGTTACTCTCTCAAAAGAATATGGTGTACGGGTTGCCAACAATTGAAGAAAAATCTAGCGTATGTGAAGGATGTGTACTTGGCAAGCATCATCGTCAACCATTCCCAAAGGAAGGAGCATGGAGAGCCAAACAAATGTTGGAGTTGGTACATACCGATGTGTGTGGACCTATGAGTACCTTGTCTCATGCAAAAAATAGGTATTTCATTTTATTTATAGATGATTTGACTCGCATGACATGGGTGTATTTTATGAGGCAAAAATCTGAAGTCTTTGTAATATTTAAAAAATTTAAAGCATTTGTTGAGAAGCAAAGTGGCAGGTTCATAAAAATTTTGAGAAGTGACAGGGGAAAGGAGTACACCTCCAATCAATTTGAAAAATTTTGTGAAGATGAAGGAGTGGAAAGACAGTTGACCGTTGGCTATAAACCTCAACAAAATGGAGTGTCAGAAAGGAAGAACCAGACCGTGATGGAGATGGCCAAGTCCATGATGTTCGAGAAAGGGATACCAAAAGAATTTTGGCCCGAAGCAGTAAACACAGCAGTGTACCTGTTGAATAGATGTCCAACAAAAGCCGTATGGAACAAGACATCATTTGAAGCTTGGAGTGGAAGGAAACCTTCGGTAAACCACCTTAAAATTTTTGTGTGTGTTTGCTATGCTCAAATTCCAAAGGAGAAGAGGACAAAGCTTGAAGAAACAAGTGAGAAGTGCATCTTTATTGGCTATAGTTCTATGTCACTTTACAACTTGAAAAGCATGAAGGTGATTATAAGCCGTGATGTTGTCTTTTATGAGAAGGCTTCTTGGAGCTGGCAAGAAAAGAAAGTTGAGTATGAAACTGTCTCAGTTCCAATCTTACAACAAAATGTAGCAGCTGAAAATGATCAATCAACCCCTTCAACACCAAACTCTCCATCCTCAACATCAAGTTCTCCCCCATCATCTCCAAACTCAACTCCAATAAAAGTGAAAAGTTTAATTGATATCTATTCTAGACAACTATTGCATTGTAGAACCAGAAAATTTTGAAGAAGCAATGAAAGAAGATGTTTGGAGGAATGCTATGCAAGAAGAGGTAGATGCAATTAAGAAGAACAAAACATGGCAACTAGTTGAAAAGCCAAATGGTAAAGAAGCTATTGGCGTGAAGTGGGTGTACAAAGTGAAACATAATCCAGATGGTTCACTCCAAAAAACCAAGGCTAGATTGGTGGTGAAAGGGTACGCACAACAGCCTGGAATAGATTACAATGAGACTTTTGCACCTGTTGCTCGGTTGGATACCATTAGAGCCATTATAGCATTGGCCGCTCAAAAGGGTTGGAGTTTATACCAACTTGATGTAAAATCGGCATTCTTGAATGGAGAATTGAAGGAAGAAGTTTATGTGCAACAACCTCAAGGCTTTGTGATTAAAGGCCAAGAGGAGAAGGTGTACAAATTGAAGAAAGCTCTCTATGGGTTAAAACAAGCCCCTAGAGCATGGTACAGTGAGATTGATAGCTACTTCATGGAGAAGGGATTTCAGAAAAGCAAAAGTGAGCCTACTTTGTATGTCAAGCATCAAGGTAAGGTTGATATACTTATTGCAACTCTTTATGTTGATGATTTGGTTTATACGAGTAACAACAAAAGGATGATTGAAGATTTTAAAAGGGATATGATGGAAAAATATGAGATGAGTGATCTTGGTTTGTTGCATTATTTTCTTGGTATTGAAATTTATCAAGATGAGTTTGGTGTGTTTATTTGTCAAAAAAAATATGCTGAAAAAATTCTGAAGAAGTTTGGAATGCTTGGTTGTAAACCTGTTGATACTCCTTTGGTGGTGAATGAAAAGTTTAAAAAAGAAGATGGTGGAAGATTGATAGATGCAAGTGTGTATAGAAGTTTGATTGGAAACTTGTTTTATCTAACTGCTACAAGGCCTGATTTAATGTATGCTGCTAGTTTACTCTCAAGATTCATGAGTAATCCAAGTCATTTACATCTTGGAGCAACAAAAAGAGTGCTAAGGTATATTATGGGCACGATGAAGTACGGAATCAGATTTGAAAAAATTACAGAGTTAAAATTAAAAGGCTTTTGTGATAGATTGGGCAGGAAATGTTGATGATATGAAGAGTACTTCAGGTTATATGTTTTCCCTTGGTTCTGGTTTAATTTCTTGGTGTTCAAAAAAATAAGAAACCGTGGCACAATCTTCAGCAGAAGCAGAGTATCTAGCAGCTGGATTAGCTACTCAACAAATACTTTGGCTTAGAAAAATTATGGAAGACATTGGAGAAAAACAAGAGGAGAGTACGCAGCTTTATTGTGATAATAAATCTGCTATTGCTATGGCAAAAAATCCAATCTTTCATAGTCGAACAAGACACATCAATATAAAGCATCATTTCATAAGAGAAGTAATTGAAGGAGGTGAGCTGAAGCTGATGTTTTGTAGTTCACAAGAGCAACTGGCTGACATTTTTACTAAAGCACTGCCAAGAGGAAAATTCCAGCAAATCAGAGAAGCATTGGGAGTCAAGGAACAACACATTAAGGGGGAATATGTTGATAATAATGTGTAGTTATGGTTTTGGAATAAAATAAATTAGTAGTTATGGAGTTATAATTGTGTAATAAAATGAATTAGTAGCTCATAATATTTGTGGAGATGTTACGTATAACTTTTGGACTCCTAGAATTATTGTGTAACCTTTAGTCTCCTTGAATTATTTTGTAGTAACTATTTCATCTATAAATTGATGTATTGTATTACTTATACATACAAGAAAGAAATACAAAAAGAATTACTCTTCTTCCTCACATTTTTCGTCTAGAATACCACCAACAGCATGCATGCACGTATAAATGAAGCCCCATGCAAAAAGAGGGAAGCAAGCCATGCATGCAAAAGGGGGGCCCACCCTGTGTCATGGATGAGGCTTTTGGAGGGGAAAGTACGATCAGACCCTCAAAGTTTTCTAATTTGCGATCGGACCCTCGCAGTTATGGTATTTAAGCCCATGAACCTCCCAAAATTGCAGTTAAGCCCCCTAAACTTTCAAGAATTGCAATTAAGCCCCTAAACCTACCAAAATTGCAGTTAAGCTTCCTAAACCTACCAAAATTTCAATTAAGCCCCTAAATTTCTCAAAATTGCAAATAAGCCCCTAAATTTCTCAAAATTTCAATTAAGGCCCTTACACTTTTCATAATTACATTTTTGGCCCCTACCCTTTTCAAAATTACATTTTTGCCCTACACTTTTCATATTTACATTTTGACCCCTTAACTTTTCATATTCATATTTTGACCCTCAAATTCCCTGAAAGTCCTCTTAAGCTCCCACGTCTCCAATAGTTACAAATCAAGAAAACGATTAAATAAAAATCTCGCTTTTGCGTTCCTAAATCTCAGCAATGGACCCTAAAAACGAACTGGTAGCTTTTTCTGTTGTTCCTTGTTTAGAGGTCCGTATGGGTCCAAGTGCAGGCGTAGTTGTCTTGGGCCCTGTGCATATGTGGATCGAGATTGCTCCTCCTTTACCTTGTTTTCAATTAAATAAAAATCTCGTCTTTGCTTTCCTTAATCTCACGCAATGGGCCCTAAAAACGAACTGGTAGCTTTTTCTGTTGTTCGTTGTTTAGAGGTTCGTATGGATCTAAGTGCAACCGTAGTTGTCTTGGGCCCTGTGCATAGGTGGATTGGGATTGCACCCTCAAAATATTTGCAAAAAGAAACCAATGCACTCGCTTTTCAATTTAAACTCCGTTCAAAGGTCAAGCCTTCAAATCAAACCAGAACTACGTAAGTCTTGAGTTTCCCATTGCACCGGGGAATACGTAGGAGCAGGATCAAGTCCTGTCATGCTAACCTCCACCAATTTATTTATTTGCACTCTAATTAAAGGGATCAAACAATTTTCAAAATCACACACTCAGTTTAAGGGCACCGTTCTTTGGAACGGGCGAGTGGGGTGCCTAACACCTTCCCCACTCGTAACCGACTCCTGAACTTTGAATCTCATCTCAAGTTAGGGTTTTTCCAAAATTTTTCCCTTAAATAAAAAATTTGGTGTCGACTCTACACATTAATCAAATAAAATCTATTTTAAAATTTTAGCGAGTTCGTCGTCTCATCGGAATTACGGTTGCAACAGTATTCACGTGAGAATGAGAGGAATTTGAAATCACTTAGTCATGAATGGGGAAATGGTTTCTAAAAGGTTGGTAATTTGTGTCCAATCAAATCCTCCAAATCACAGGAGAAATTACTATTGCATACACTTAGCAAAGTGTGGCTCAATCCTAAATGCTTCTTTACTTTTTACAACACACATAGAAAAATCATGCAATTGCTTAAATAAATAATACCAAGTGTTCAGAATGAAGCAAAAATGTCAAAGATTTTAAATAAATTGTCCACGAGGTGAAAAGAAATAGATGTCTGATAATAAGTTATACCCAAGAATAGCAAGTTGTCAGTACGAAGCAGGTTTCTCTTATAGATGGTACTATTATTATGTTCTAGCAACTTGCTTATAATTATCAGTCTTGTACAATTGATAGGCAAGAAACAAATGCAAATCTTCATCTACATCAAAGTTTTCATGAAGTACAAATAATTAAAACAAATTATTTCATGAAATTCTTAGGATATAGAATATGCCACTTAATTATATCAACCATATGATTCAATCATAATGAGAAGAACAAAATATTGTTAGCTAAAAATAATTTATGATCTATGATCTCTATCCTTGTATACTCTCTTTTTTTAATGGAAAGAGGACTTAAATCTGATACAATGTCCATGGACATATATATAGTTCAATATTCAAAGTAATAAATGTTAAATATTAGATAATGTAAAGAAAGAGGCAAATTAATTTTTAGAGATTTAACACAAACTAAAGTGAATAAGTAATTAACTTGGACTTGTGAAACCCAATAAAATTGATTTAGTAGTTTAAATGAGATTTAGTTTCAAATATTGTTGTTTTAATTGTATATATTAAAAAAATGAAAACTTACACTTACCCAACATCAAGATTAAAGGAGACAGAGAAACACAACATATAGAACCATTCGGATTCCGTTAAGTCCTCCAACGACAAGGAAGCATAAGGCCTTCGAGCTTGTGGGTTTATGTCTCCACCAGACAAATATTTGTGTAACTCTCTAAGTTGCCCACTTCTTTCAAATGACACTTCCTCTGTGCTAACCTCTATTCCTTGCACCATTTTTTGTGTCTTAATTGACTTGTTACAGTATCCATCATCCTATCTCAGAATCCTAAATAAACTCATCCACTTTAAATTCATTAATCAAAATCATCTCCTATATCTATATATTCAATAAGTAAGCCTAATTACAATAATTATCATAAGAAATTAATCATATGAAAATGTGTTTTAATTTGTGCATGCATTTTTTGCGACAACTAATTATATTTAGAAAAATCAATAATTTATTAAAACATTTCTAACAGTTGAAAAGAAAATACATGTTTTTTTATGAATTAAAGGAAAAAGGTGTGAAAAAGAAAATAACTAATAATGTACCCTTGTTGTGGACAAAGTTCCTAAAAGAGACTATAAGTCCACTAAACCAATTACATTGCAGCCTCTAACATGCTTTGAAGTCTTTTGTTTGGCGGTTCAACCATTGTTCCAAGCAAGGTATTTTGTTATGTAAATCTTCCTTCAAAAGATTGATAAGACGCGAGACAAATTAGCTTCTGGGTTTCTAACTGAATGGATAGAGGAGGGGAGTCGTGTCTTAATTATGAGATCAATAAAGCTAGAACATAATCAAAACTAATTTATGGTATTTTATTTACGTAGGTGAAAAATATCTTAAAGAATCCACCTCCACATGATTTAATGACTCAAAAGAATTAAAAATTGATGCAATTGAATTAATGAGAAGGTAAAATAGAGATAATAACAAAACCTTTGTTGGAATTATGACTGTATGATAAAAAATAAAGAGGAATATGGGTTTTTGTTTGATAGAGAACAACTTGGCACAATCTCTGATGAATGGTGGTGGTGATGATGTCAATTGTGGTGGTTTCATATCAAGGAGATCATGATGTCAATGAAATTAATAAGAGGGTAAAATAGAGATAATAACAAAACTTTTGTTGGAATCATGACTGCATGACAAAAAAATAAAAAGGAATATGGGTCCTTGTTTAATGGAGAACGGCTTGGCACAATCCTCGATGAATGATAATGGTAGTGATGATAATTGTGGTGGTCTCGCATCAAGAAGATCATGGTGTCGTTGGAGATGTGTGGTGTAACATCCCAAATTTTCTATGATGAACGTTTGAAGCTACAAATAATTTCTAAAGTGAAACTAAGTAGGATTAGGAACAAAAACACAAATTAGAAAGTTTGGTGCAAATAATGAAAATGTCCCTTCATCTAGACAACTCAGATAATGAACCAAAGAAATGAACACATAAGTAAAAGACATCTTGAAAGGATTATAAAATATTATAGATGGTCAAAAGTAGTGGGAAAAACATATAAAACAAAAGAAGGGACGAAAATACCTTTAGAAAACCCTGAAAATTCCCAAAACGCTCCTAGAAGTTTTACTTTCTACACAGAGCTATTCAGTTCTCAAAAGAAAATAGTAAATGACCTTAAATTAACATGGGAATGAACCAAAAAGTTTGTTAGAGAAATAATTTGGAAAATTTTACGGTAATATTGAGAAAAATTATGAAAATATCCTTGGAAAGCCAAAAAGGAAAAAAAGTGTGAGAAACAAGTCAAGAGCGGGCCTTACAATTACTTGCACGAAAATTCAGCATATGGAAAACCTGATGGTGAATCACCAAGTCAAGTCAATCATAAAAGATAAAAAATGAATAGTAAAATGATTTTTAACCATGGTTAAAATTGATTAACCGTGATTAATTAAAAGTTAACCATACTTAGGCTAAGTTAAATATAATTAGAGGCAAACTCGGTCTAATTAACATTAATCCAAATCTAAAGGGATAATTCCTTGAATTTTAAATTATTTTGAAAAATAATTGCCAAAATATCCCTAAGTGTAAAATATTCTAACTTTGCCCATAGGTGGCCAAACCCACTAAACAGATTTGGGACCTCATTTACTTCAGTTTTTAAAGATCAAAACACTTAGTCAACTCTCTCAATTCTTTCTAAGTACATCTAAGCTCAAAAAATCCTAATCCTACACATTAAGTCTAAGTCTCCAACTTTGAGACTTAAGCCAAATCAAGGCCTTAAACACTAAGTCTCACCATCTCCATTTGTAGAACCGTGTGGACCAGCCAAAGAAGGGACACAAGGCAACCATCACAATCCTACCATTACTTAGCAAAGTCACTATCAAGTAGGATCTTTCTACTTGTCTTTTTAAGCTTTAAACTTGTCTTTTTATGGTTTCATTTCTTTCTTTTATGGATCTTTTCTCTAAAATCTATGCATCTTCTTTTGTTTTCACTTATGAGGTCTAAATACTGTATTTCAACCGTTCAAAATCAGCCCCACCAATTTTTAGTGATTTATGAAAAGAAAAACAAAGTTTGGTTGGTTTAAAGTGTTTCTAAGGCACTTAGAAAAAATTTAATCGATGGAATTTGTCTAAAAACCCTTTTTGAAGTCTTAATCAATTTTAAGTACTAATGAGAAAAAATTTTGAAGTATTCTTGGTAGAATATATACGGATCTTGGAGTAGATCATGAGAATCTACACTTTGTTGTATGGAAAAAGTGTTATGTTGCATGTTTTTATACTTAAGTTTTTAAAGTTTTTATTTTTCCACCTGTGGTGAACTTGTGTAATTTCTGGATCAGATTTGAATGTCTAAACATAAGTTTTAAAAAGTGAAAGAAAATTTATGTAATAAGCCCAAAAGCTCACTTTGGGCAAAGGCTAAAAAGCTATTAAGTAAAGGTTGGATTTTTGAACCTAAAAATAGCATAGGCTTTGTATAACACTCAAGACTCATGTTGGTCAGAACCTAAGCTCTAGACTTTGGATTAAATATGCATGGACTAAGGGCATAAGGTGCTGTAAGTTCACAAAACCAAAGAATCAAGGTTATGTGAGAAGAAAGTTTGGAAAAAATGACCTGGAAAGCTAAGAGAGGCTTTCGGCCATAATACCATAAGCAAAGATAAAGTTAGTTAAAATTTCTATAAGTGACATAAAATTTATAATTAGGTTCTAAATGAATTAAATCAACTTTTGAATAAAGTTAATTAGAGCAAAAATGGTTCAAAAATCTCTAGGTGTGCATTCAACCATCCTATAGTAGTTTAAGGAAAAATAGGTTTAAAAATTAATTAAAAGTGAATTAAAAATTTTCAGAAAGTAAAGAGATTAATTGGAGACTTAATTAATATTTAAAAGTGACCAATTTCATAATATCCAACCTAGGTAAATTAATATGAAGTCCATAATTAGTATTTGGTCTAAATCTTAAAGAAGCCTAAAATGGATAACTAAAATTAAGCATGACCTAGGTAAAGGTAAAAGTAATTTTTGACCAACACACTTAGTAAAAGTAAAAATACTTAAAAACCATTTAGACTTAGTCAAAACTTCCTCCCCAAGAAATGGTAAACCTAAGTCAAATAAGGTTAAGAAATAGAAACCCTAAAACTAGAGAGGTGGCATTTGACCATTTTGTAGTTAAATAACTTAAGAGAGATTTTAATCACTAACTAGGTATAATTGAGAACCCTTAACATACAAACATAATAGATTAAAAGTGTGAGAAAGTCTTAAGATAGGTAAAGGGTTCATTCAGCCACTTTAGGTAAATGTATCTAGGGTTAAGAAGAAAATTGTGGAACCCTAAGTCCAAGGAGTGACATTTGGCCACCATGAGTTTAATTAGCCAAAAATGAGTTTTAATTCTTAATTAGGTATAATTAATGATCTTAGGCATGTAAGTATAGTGTATTAAAGGTGTAAGAAAGATATGACATAAGTTAATGGATCATTTGGCCACTTTGGATTAAATTGATGTAGGAGAAGATTTAATTCTTAATTACCTTAACTAGACATCCTTTGATCAATAACTAGAAATAATTACAATGTTTAAAGAGTCATTTGAACCTAATCGCTAAAGTAGTAAAAAGAAAGTCAAAAGTTAACATACTTCAAACCTAAATCTAAGTATGCTTAAGATAGGTGATTAGAAATTAAAACATGAAGTTGGGAGATAGTTTAAGTCATTCGGTCATGCCTTAACAAGATTAAAAGGAAGTTTTAAAAATTCCTAAGTTAGATAGAAATTAATGAGTTAGTCTTTAATTGAAAAAAATCAACTCATAAGATAATAGAAAATGAGTTAGAAGGTCTTAGATACCCAGAGTTCACATTTGGTCACTCTAGGTTAATTAAGAAAAAAAAAGAGTTTAAAATATTGGTTTAGGTAACTTAAGAAACCTTATAATGTTAAATGAAGAATTAAAAGTTCAAAAGAAGTTAGGAAAAAACATAAACAACCATTTCGCCATGTTCAAGTAAAATGTCCTAAACAAGTTAAAAACTTATAAACACACATATGAACTTAGTATAAGTAGGACTTACATAAGACTTGAACAATTTAAGAGCACAAGAATAAAAACTTAAAAGGTGTCATTCAGCCACCAAAAGCAAAATTCTAAGTTGAGAGAAACTTAGAAGGTTGAGAGAATTAAGTCCCTTGAGTGATTCAACATCAAAGGATAAATTGAAAAATATGTTGAGCATGTACTTATGATATGTAATGATGCTATGTGATTTACCAGTCAACTTGTATTACTATCATGAATGCACAATGTTTATGTAAGATTGAAAGGATGAATGCTCATAAGTAAGAAAGGATGATGTTATGTATGAGTATTATTCATGTTTGATGATGATATGGAATCTAAGATTTATGTGTGCATTTTATATTGGCTAGAAATGTGCTTGAGAATATATAATTATCTAGAAGCCATTAAAATGAACCTAAAGAGATTAAGGGATCACTAAAGCAAACCTTATGTGAAAACGTAAGTCTACTCTCCTTTTGCCTTGTGCACACTAGAATTCAAACGGCACCTAGAGCTCTAACGAAGAGGAGACAAAAGGTTCTCCTAGGAGACTTATGTTCTCTAAAAATCCTTCTACAGTGAAGACATTGAGTCTTTTACATCTTATGTGATGGTGACGATCACCTAGGAATGAAGTCATATCCTTAATTTAGTAGGAGATGGGAATAAAGTCAGTGAGAAGATATTGTTTGACAAATTTAATGCATGTCTATGTCTAAATATTTTCCTCCAAAAATGGTAGGACCAAATCCATAATTTTCCCAAAGAGTGTGCTGGAGAAATGATAAAGACAAAAAGAAATAACAGAGAATAAAGTTTAAGACATAGAATAATATGTATGTCAAATAATATCTTTATTATGATCTCAAAGCTTATGAAGTTAAGATGAATGTATGTTTTAAACTTTGAGATGTATCTAAATAAAATTAACTCAGTTCAGTAGAATGTTTCTAAAGGATTAAAAGTAATATTCTATGCATAAAATGATTTCTTAAATAAACTGAAGTGAATGGGATAAAAGTGATGACATTAGAAATAGAGTAGAAAACCTACTAAAAAATTTAGTTTCTCACCCCTGCTTATTCCACTTCCTTCCTAGACAACAATAATATCGTTCGCGACATTGGTGGTATTTATAAACATTAGCAACGTGAATTGGATCGCTAACCCCATGAGATTTTGATCACCACCCAAGCAAGTGTTAGAATATATTTTTTCCTAAGACACCTCTTCATTTCCAAAGTCTTAAGCCTGAACTTCAATACCACTAGGTTCGCAATTCCCCTAAAAGCATTCCATCTAAACAGAGTGTACTCCACCACCTTTCAGGTATCAATGATAGCAAAACACTACTGTAGAGGAATCTGTTTTCTCAAAGGGTGAGATTGACCCCCAAACTCCATCGCATTACTACAGTACCTCACATGTGTGGTCCTCACAAGGAGTTCAATGTACCCGATATCGTACTCCTTCCGAGCTTACCAAGAGATGTTTGATCGAACATTTGTGTCATTGGACCCGAACTTATGGTCGAGGCACTTTCACCTGTAGGTTGAGGGAGGTTGTGGTTCTCACTGCTACATTAAGGAAACAGGATTTGATATGACATACCCATAATGTATATATATTTGTATAAAGATGGATGCAATACGAATGCAAATTAAGGTTTGTAATAATTGTATGATAAGACCTACGTGCCTAAGACATATGAGATGTATGAATAGAATGTATAATTATGTTATGATACGTATGACATGATCAAATTATATTTAACTGTCTATATACGAATTAAGAATAAAATAAAATAAAATAAACACTTTATGCTTTTTAACGTTTTAAATATACGCAAAATTGTCTAGTTATATAATTTACCATTAAGTATATTTTATTAATAAGGTTCGTAATTTATATTAAACAGTTTAAAAAAATTATCATATTTTTATATAAATATTTTTTTTTAAATTCTACATTACAAAATAACAAACTAATAATAAAATTAAATAAATAATTTAAATATAAAATCGATATTATTTTTAAGATGATATATACAATAAAAAGTAAAGATGGATTCAAAATTATATTACACTAAAAAATATCGAAAAAAAATATAGGTGATTAAGACATATAAAACGATACAATAGAGTAAAAAATTTAGAAAAATTCATCACTTTACGTGTGAGACGCGCAAAAAAAATTTTCAAAAATAGTTTAAACTAAAAATAAATCAGATACACTTAATAGCAGTTATTTCTACCTTTCCTGTTAAACCGCCTCTAAAACTTCTCTATTAAACAGCCTCTAAAATCTAATTTTCTTGTTGTGCTCTTAAGGCTACCTGATTTGCAAATCTAGATTTGTAGAAACAATATTCTTTTCAGAAGACAAAACAATCTTATCTACAATCTCTTAGAGAATATTCAGTAATATTTCCAGGTATGGATTAGAAATAAAGTTCAAGGATTTTATTATTCCTTCTCGGATTAGGTACAAAAATCTGTAATATGTATAATTTTTATTCTATTTGTATTTTAATTATATTTCTGATAAAAAATAAAATATTGAAAGAATTGACATATAGTTTGCAGCTACAAAGCTGCAACTGTCAAATAAGAAGGACGACCAAGATAGACCGCTGAAATTGGTACAAGAAACAATAAATGAAAGTTAGGACGGGGACGACGATTGATTAAGATTTAAGAAGAAAAAGAATTGACAGCATATTTAATAAAAGAAATGTTTTTAAAACGTTTAGTCTAGTTATTTAAAAGTAAATTTAGCATAGAAACAAATATAAATGTGACATGTTAAACTTATGATAAGTTGGATGGGAAAGGGCCAATTGGACATGCCTAACATTTCATATTTAGGTTCGTGTCCACTCAAATTTTATTCTTATTTGATTGCTTAAAAGTGATATTTTTAATTAACTTTTAAAAATAAATTAATCTTTTGTATATAATCTTAAAATGTTTTTTTTAAACAAACTTAAATATAAATGGGCCTTGAAAGTGTTAGGAAGACTTTTAAAAGTCCTAGACACCTACAAAGTGAATGGATGAAAAGCTCAAGCGCTGTACAGAGGAAGAATTCACACGGCGCCGCTATTTTGAAGACGCACAAGACAATACACACGATGCCCCAAGAAAATTGAACCCCGGATCCGTGAATAATGTTTTGTTCCAATAAATTGAAAAATAGGAGGAAAAAAATGGAATCTAAAAAATAAAAAATAAAATATTTAAATTGATAAATATAAAAATAAAATTTATATAAATTTTTAAAAATAAAATTTATTTTATTTTATTTTTTATTGATATAATTTTTATTTTTTTAATTTATTTTTTAAAAATTTTAAGATCAATATCTACTTTTTATTTATTATATTTTTTATTATGAATCTTTTAAATATAAAATTTGTAAATTAATTCTTATATTTATTTATAATTTTATAAATATTTGTTATAAATAAATACTTTATTACATTATTAATATATTATATTTTTATTTCTTAGTTTTAATCCTAGAAAGTTCTTTCCTACTTTTTTATCTTATATATCTTAATTATAAATTTTATATAAAAAATTTTATGCCCTGAAAAAAGAATTTTAATGATAAATCAAAAGAAATATGTTGACACTCATTTGAGCATTTTCATATATAGGGCGAAGGTTACATACAAGTTTGTTTTTTTTTTTTTTTTACAGAAATTATTATAATATGTTAATGTACACTTATTTGAGTTATGTCTCTCAAACTTGTTTATTACACACTATTATTTTTTTAAATTCTGTCAAGACACCAAATCAAACGGAAAACAACCCAAAAAGACTCGCTTGACATGGAGTTACTTATATCCATAGTATTGCATGTTATTACAGTATATGGATAGTAAATCTGGCTCATCCTTGTTGGCCGTTACTACTTTTGCTTCCACAACTGACCCAACCTATTAAAAGTAACACGGAAAGTTCTACCTTGTGAATATTCAACTTTACTTGAGCATATATTTTAAAAATTAAAAATTAAACAAAAGTATTATCTTAAAAAATAAAAATTTTCATTAAAATAAAATTAAATAAAATAATTTAAATAAATTTTAAAAATTAAAAGATAGTAAGTTAGAAATTAGGGAAGATTATTTTACCTTAGACATATGTATGATAAAAAAATAATGGAATAATGAATGAGATGATATCTGATGAATGAAAAAAATATGATAAAAGAATATATACATATTAAGGATACAGGAGAATGTATCAAAGCAAAAGGGGAGGAGGTATTATCACAAAAATGATAAAACAAGATTTAGATAGCACTTCTCATTCTAATTCAGAGTAGAAGTAAAATAAAATAAAGAAAACATTTTTTTAAAATATATAAGAGGCTTGAAGAAGAATCAATTGAATTCTTTTAAAATTAAGTAATTATTGTTTTTTCTATATATATATGATTATTATGTATTTTTAATTTTAATTGATTTATAAAAAAATTATTTAAAAAATTCTATTTAAATATCATTGTTATTTCTTTCAAATCAATTAATTTCAAGTATCCAACCAACTTCATAACAACATGCATCTTTGATACTTCTCATTAAACATCATTTTTATTCTATGTTATTTAGGTAAGTTATTATCTCCATCTTTTGTGTAAGAAATAAAATTTTTTTTTAGGTGTGTATTTCATAATTTCTTTTTATTTTTTATTTTTTTTAAGTTTTAATTTTTTATTAATAAAAAAAAAAGAAAAACTAGCAATAAACGACATAGGTGAATTTTGTAAAAAAATATATTTTCATAATTATTTGAAGTATTTTATAATTTTTTATTTTTAAATATCTAAAAATGTAAATAAAAGTGTTTAGAAATGAAAATAATAATAATTTTATGTTAATTTGATTTTATTTGTTAATAAATTCCAATGCTAATAATTATAAATTTAAGTTTACGGTATTTAGATTTTATTATTGTTATTATTGTATGAGATCTTTGTCAATATTTTGTGTAAATATATGAAAAAATAAATTTTGTGTATTAATTTTGTTATTTTTGTGCATTTTGTGTTTAGCATTTTTATTGTATTTATATTGTTAGTATATAGTAGGTCATGAATATATTATATATCATGTCGTGTTATATATTTTACGTCGTGTTATATAAAAATCTTAAAAATATTTGTTTTTTAAAATTTAAAATTTATTTTACTAAAAATAAAAATAATTATTTTTAAAAAAATTTAAAATACTCTTTAAAATTATTTTTTGAATCTACATACTAATAAAGTGTGATCAATTGAATGTTTAATTTATCTTTGATATTACTTATATTATAAGGATTATTGAGTAATCATTTGTTATTTTAAATTTTTGTAATATTAGAATTAATTTTTTTAAATTAATCTAAAAAAATTTTTAATTTTAAAAAATAAAAAATATAACAATAAGTATTATTTCAAATTTAAAATCAATAATTTTTACAATTATCCTCTTTTAAAAAAAACTTAAAAAATAATTTTTCTTCAAATTTTAAAATAAATATTTTTCAACTTTCTAAAAATTCAAAAATATTTCATATGAAAATTAAATTTTATTTTTTCAAATTTCCAAATGTTTGAAAAAATTTCAAAACAATTTTTTTCTATAAATTTTCAAAAACAATATCAAACATATATTTTTGCCTTTTCAAAAGTTGGATAAATTTTTTTAAAAAAATATCTAAAATTATCTCCAAATCCATAATAGTCAAATGAAATTAATTGAATGACTGATTTATCTATATTATTTATATCACATGAATTTACTGAATAATCACTTGCTATCTTACATTTTATAAAAGAATAAATTTATTTTTTTTAAAATTTATATTTCAAAAATTCTATTTTTTAAAAATAAAAAATATAATAATTCTTATTTTAAATTTAAATTTAATACTTTCAAATATATTTTTCTACGATTTCAAAAATCTCAAAAATAATTTCTCTCCAAATTTTTAAATAAAAATTTTCAGAATTTCTAAACAATAATAAAAAATATTTTATATAAAAATTAAAGTTCAAATTTTCTAAAAAACCAACCCAAAAATTTCACAATTTTTAGTTTTCTCACTGTATACGAAGATAGGTAAGTGCGGAAATCAGACTTATCAAAGTCCAAACAAAACTTGCGAAATTCTTTTCCCTTATTTCATAAAAATAAAAAAAATCAAAACCTCCTTTAATAATTTGCATAAAATAAAATAAATAAATAAAAATTTTTATTTGAAGTGAAATAAATATTTTTTAAATTTAATCATATTTTTGCATAATTAATTATAAGATAATCAATTTTTAACAAATATTATAGGATGAAAATTTTTAAGATCTTTTCAAAATTTTCTTTAATAAATTTTGGTGGCGAGTCTTGTATTTTATAATTTTCTCATTTTTTGTTCCGTCATGATCTTGGTTGCAACATGATAAGCATAAATTTCATAAATAATTATCTCTCACTTTTATCTCATTAAGACTTCTTGTATGGTCAATTAAGTGGTCTTTGTCATATTTTATGAGTTTGGGTTCATATGAAGTTTAATTGAATTTCTTTGCTTACCCGATTAAAATGACACTATTATAGTATTTTGAGCATAATAGGAGTTTTAGACATCCAAAAATCATGAAATCTGTCTTGAATGAAAGCTTAAAGAAGTGTCCACAGTTACAAAGCAAGAGCAGACTCTAGATGGGATGTTTAAGACTCCGAAATTATCTCAAAAGATGAGATAGTGTTGCTGACGTGGAATTTGAACAGTGTGCAAAGATCTGGCCGTATCTTGAGATACAGAAGTCATATTGAGATGAAATCAACTCTGGTGGACAGCTAAGATCCGGGGCTACAACTTTTGTTCAGAAGTCAAGCTCTAATTCGGACATGTGAACATCCGAAATTGCGGTGCAAGAAAGTCAAAATTGTTGTGCTAATTGGTGACAAAAATTCAAAAGTGTTTTGCATTTTCAACAAAGCCCATGTGAAAGCAATAAAAGGGTAGAAAAGTAATATCCTAGTTGGTGACTTTCTGAAGATGATGCCTCACAAATCCTCTATAAATAGAAGGGTTTACAAGAGGAGAAACACACCACTTGGAGATTAACTCCAATACCATTTTCCATCTTTCTTTCTTTCTTGTTAGTTTGCCTCCTACATGGAAGGCTTAACTTTTCTTTATTGTTAGTTTGCCTCCTACATGGAAGGCTTAGTTTTTCTTTATTGTTAGTTGCCTCCTACATGGAAGGCTTAGGATTTATTTGTTGTTAGTTGCCTCCTACATGGAAGGCTTAGGATTTATTCATTTTAACTTTGAGGTCTTGATCTTTATTTACATGCTTATTAAGTGGTTCCTACTCTACTTCACTATATTCTTCAATTTTATTCTTTAATCAAAGTTTGATCGGTTAACGTATTTTGATTAATGTATAATTGATTTATAATTGGTTTTTGATTGGTAAATCATTTTCCAAAAGTTTGAAGAGTAGAAATTAAGTAATTGAATTGAAGGTTTTCATTTTATTACTTACTTCAACTGAATTCTGATTGTGAAATTGGTTTAGATAAAAGATTAAGTGGTTACTAATCTTGTTGATCATAATCAATTAAATTCTGAGAGGTTTCTCAGTAGAGAATTCAAGGATCATTTTAGGGGTTCCAGATGATCCTAGGTTGATAAACACAATGCATGATTTTAGTGATCAATGATTAGTTATGAAAATAGCCTCTGAATTCCTTGAGTTGATCATTGTTAAGTGAAATTAACTTCAGTCTGTATTTTGTGTTTAGCACTCAATATCACATCTTTACAAAACCCCCTTGTTCTAATTTTCTCCTTATTTGCTTAAGAATCTGAAATGGTCTTTGAGAGATGACCTAGGTTGAACTTTATACTATACCAATAGTTTGGGGGAAATCTAGAAATTATTTTTGCGCGTTTGCGACGAGCGCGTCATAACACACCTTCTCTTTCTTTCTTAACATTTATTTTCATCTTAAAAATTCTATCTAATCTTTTTTGAAAAATTTTAAACCACACATATGCAATAGCTTACAGCTGCATGTAAGTCATTCGATCATTTATTTTATTTTATTTTAAAATTTTTCACATGTTGGAGTGTAAATAGGTAAATGTAATTGTTTACATGTATAAGAGCAGGTTGAATCTCTCTTCCTTTGACTGAATCCACCAACTTCTTAATCTAATCCTTTAACTCAGTTCCATTCATGAATCCATCTTTGTTCTTGTTACCATTTAAGAATGAAAGTAGGTCGAATTGATCTAGATTTTGAGTGTTTAAGATGACCTATTTAAAAATTTTGAGACTTGAGTCTGAGAATGTTACCTGTTAAAGACTTTTTTTTTTATTATGTCAAAGTCTGGTCTGATTTAAAGCCTTAGAAGGCCTACGAGTTTGTTTAAAAGCCTCCATTCCAAAAAAGGTCAATAAATAATTTTAAAGTGTATATAAATAATTGATTAAGTAATTTTAAAGTTTATATAAATAATTGATTAAAAAGACTTATAAGTTTAAAGCTTACACGATAAAAAGATTATTAAATAGACCTAAATACACACACATAAATATATATATATATATATATATATATATATATTATGTAAATAAAGTATATTAAAATAAATACTATACAAATATAATATATTAAAAAATATATAATATATAAATATAAATAGGCCCCTAAATAGGTTAAATAGATTTTTTTATAAGTTTAAGTTTAGCTTGTTTATCTAAAAAAAACTTTTTAACAAGTCCGAACCTATCTATTTATTAAATAAGAAGTCAAATTTATACTTTAAATAAGTCACCTTAATTTCTTGAAAAAAACCACTCTATTCAACATTTTTACTAGATACAAAAACCATATAAAAAACCATACCACCATTAGAACTTCTCCATAAATAATCTCCAACATCGAGTTTCATTTGTAATGAGTCACAAATCCAAATTCTATTATAACTTATTAATGTTAAAACTAATAAATAAAAATATTATTATATTATTAATTTAATAATATTTACAAAATTATTTATAAAATTATAAATAAATATAAAAATTAATATATAATTTTTATATTTAAAAGATTCATAACCATTAATGTAATAAATATAATGTAGATGTTAACCGTATTAAATACATATAAATATATATTAAATTAACATTGATTTGGATGCATTACCTTTATATTTACAAAGATATATAAAAAAATTACCAAATTTTATTATAAACCTTAAATATATAAATTTTTTTTATAAATTTATAATTAAAAAATATAAATTAAATATAAAGATAAAAGAGTTGGTGAAAACTTACTAAAATTAAAATAAAAAATATTAATATATTAAAGATCTAATAAAAATTTAATTATAAAAATATTTATAATTATAAATAAATATAAAAATTAATGTACAAATATTTATATTTAAGAAGTTCATAATAGAAAATATGATAATATAAGATTGATATTAACCGTATCAAATACATATAAAATAATATTAAATTAATAATAGTTTAGATATGTTATTTTTAAATTTATAAAAAATATAAAAAAATCATTAAAAATTTATATATAGAAAATTTTTATTAAAAATTACAAAATTTAATGTATTAAATAATTATATTATAATTTTGGATAAAAATTATTATATAATAATTATTTTTTTATTCTTCACTAAATGTATAGATTATCAATCTATCCCAGGTAACATTTTAAGTATTATATTAAAATTATTATTAACTAATATCTTTAAAAAAATACAAGAATCAATAAAATAATTTTTAATAAAATTATTTAAAGTATTAAATAAAATTTTATTATGATTTTTAATAAAAAAATATTATATATTAAATGTTTATATATCTCCATTAAATGCATACATTATAATTTTATCATAGGTAACATTTCTAAATTTATGGTTTAAATATCATTATATTAAAATTTTTACTAAATATTATCTTCAAAATGCTATAATCAATAAATTGTTTTATTAAAATTAGGATAGAATCGCTTTCAAAATCATAAAAAAATATGTTAGTAATTTTTTTAAATATTTAAAATATCTTAATTAATATTTTTTTAAAACATTTTCAAACATATTTTTAATAATTTTTTACTATTAAAAATAAATGTAAAATAAAAAATTAAATTTATTTCATATATTAAAAATAAAAACTTACTTAATGTTTTATTTTTAATTTATAATAACAGATACAATAAAATATAAATTCAAAATCTTATATAAAACACTTAATTCTTTATAATTAGGTAAATTCTAATAATTTTAATATTTTTATTCAATTATAATATTTTTTTTATCTTTTATAGAAAGAGAAAAAATGTAAATTTTAAAAAATATAACTAATGTTATTATTTTTTAGAAAATTATTTATTTTTTGTAAATTTGACTTTTATCCTTTTTTATTTATTATAGTTTTAATTTATCTCTTATATGTGAATAATAAAAAATATTTGATAAATAAAAATTATTACTAAATATAATTACAGTAAATATATTAATTTACATCTCAAAATTTTATCTTAATTAATTGATTAAAAAATATATAATTAGTTATATAGCTAAGTTAATTATTAATATATATTAAAATAAATATAATATTTTTTTAAATAATTATATATATTTTTAATTGATTACTGTTTGATTATTAAAAATTATTATATTAATTAATTAAAAATATGATAATTATCCTTATACATAAAATAATAGATACCTTAACTATATAATTGTAATTATTAAAATTTGTTAATTAATTAACGTTGTAAATTTTAAAATATATACAAGTATGGATATTGTTTATGTTATTATTAAAATTGATAATAATTTGATAAATATAAAAAATAATTAATATTTTTTAAAAATTAATATTAACAAATAAATAAGAATAAAATTTTTATTTGATGGTTAAAAAAATTCAGAGAAAATATTTAAAATAAATATAAGATTGTTAAAAAATTAAATACATTCTTATTTTAATTCTAATATTAATTTATTTCCAAACATTAACTTTGAGATGACAAATTTTTTTATTTATTTTTTTGGGTGAAATAAGAGGTTTCTTGGATACAACCTCCACATGAGTTATTAATTGATGCATCTTCCACTTCAACTTCCGTTTAAACTTCCATGCAATGCAATGCTTATTAGTGGTTGTTAACACCAACCCACGCTCTCTCCTTATTCCCATTCTCCAAATTTATTTTCTTCTATAAAATCCCATTCTTTATAATTCACAGATTCAATTCAAGCACCGGATCCATGGCACCGCAAGTTTCCAACCTCCTCGAACCATGGCACACTCTCGCCGGAAAAGTTGTCATGGTTACCGGCGCTTCCTCCGGCATCGGCGCCGAATTCTGCCTCAACCTCGCCCTCGCCGGCTGCCGGATCGTCGCGGCGGCTCGCCGGGTTGACCGTCTTAAGTCTCTATGTGACGAAATCAACCGGATGGCGCCGCCAACGGACACCATCGACGGTGACCGGAGCCGTCGTGCCGTCGCCGTGGAACTCGACGTCGCCGCCGATGGCCCTGTTATCGAGAGATGTGTTCAGAAGGCGTGGGACACGTTTGGCCACATTGATGCGTTGGTCAACAATGCTGGTGTTAGAGGTAATCAAAATATTCGCTTGAATCTTGTGATTAATATTTTAGAGTGCGTTGAAATTTAGGAAATTAATAACAGTTTTGAACAATTGCATTCATGTTCTGTTATGATAGTACTGAATCTTTGCTTGATTTCAATGTACATAAGAATTTGTGATGTTAAATTTCCCTAAGGATGGATAATTGCATGTGTTAAACTTAAATTTTAGGAATTGTAAAGTAACAAGTAATTTAATTTCATTGTAAAATATGGATTTATTTTGAACTTGTGATGGAAAAAGTCTCTTAAAACGTTAAATGATTGAAAATCAGAATTTCACTGTCACTGGCTCTGACAACACTATTATTCTTCTTTGTTTTAAGAGACAAATTAATTGTTTTGGACAGCTCAAATGTCACCCCTCCCCCCATAGAAAGATAGTGGACGCAGTACGCATAAAGAGTTTTTTTTTTTTTTTTCTTTTCTTTTTATGGTAGAAAAACGGACAACAGGGTAGTTTTTTTTTTTTTTTTTACTTCTTTTGACTGTTGCTATTTACTCTTGTTTTTGCAAGAAAAGTAAATTTGGCAGCTGTACCCTTTGAGAAATTGATGTGATCTGTGAACAACTGCATTAATTCAAGTCATGTAAAGATAGTTCTAAAGTTTTATTATTTTGATATTGATGTCATTTGTGAACAACCGCATTCAAGTTATGTATAGATAGTTCTTAAGTTTTATTATTTTGATATGAAAAATGTTAATCAATGTGATTTAAATTGATTTGAGGAATTCAAATCTTATTTCTTTAAAAAAAATTTAAATTATATAAAAATGATTTATGTTTTAAGGATTTTATAAAATGTAAAAGTTGTATTTTGTTTGTTTACAATTATAAAAGATAATTATATAACTTTAAAAAATGATTTTAAGAAATATAAAATTATATATGTTTTAGAGATTTAATAAAAAATAAAAAATATATTTTATTTAAAATTATATAAAATATTTTAATTTTAAAAGATATTATAGATTTAACTTTTTTTAAAAAAGTTATTCAACATAGCTTCTCTAGATAATTAAAGATATTATTTTTTAAAAGTTTAAACAAACAACTAAAATAACCCAGAAGTGATTTTTTTTAAATAAAAAATGATTTCTTTATGAAATGATTTAAATAAACAAACTTTAAAATTAAATTTTTATTAAAAATATTATTAATTGATCCTTTTCATAATTTTAAATATATTTTAACGTAATTTTTAATAAAAATAATTTTAATTTTTTATTTAATTGTCTTAAAACATCTGTTAACATTATTCTTGAAAGTAATTGCTGAAAAACAAAAGATAACCCGTCTTTTTAAGTTTCCAAACAGGGCAAGTCATTGTTCAAAGGATAAAGTTTATACTTAATATTATATGTGTTTAGAGTATTATTTTTAATTAAAATTAAAGTATTACATTAATAACCCAGCAAATAAAGGTTAGCGAAAAATAAAACTTTAATTTTAATTTTAAAAAATAAAAATACTTATGATATTATATTTGTCATTATTGTAAATGTTCAACGGTTCTGGCTGACATAGAACTGGTATTTTAAGAAGCAACTGGTACTTTTCACACTTGAACATGTGCCATTAGAATGGTGATTAGCAGTTAGCACAGTTGAAACGTGTGCCACTAGAATGGTGGGTTTGGAACCAAGTAATAATTGATTGATGTATGTAATAGTGATGTTTGATGCGTTTTGTTTGTGGTGTAGGAAATGTGAGATCACCCTTGGAATTGTCTGAGGAGGAATGGGATCAAGGGTTCAGAACAAACTTAAAGGGGACGTGGTTGGTGTCTAAATATGTGTGCCAACGGATCTGTGATGCACACCGGAAAGGATCAATTATCAACATTTCTTCAATTGCTAGTTTGTCTCGAGGTCAATTGCCTGGAAGTCTTGCCTATTCTGCTTCTAAGACAGGTGTTGATATGCTCACAAAGGTATATTATTATTATTATAAACATCAATATCTAAATTAGTACATTTTCTTTTTTGATGTTGCAAATGAATTTTCATCTGTTGTTGTTCACTTGTTGAGTTGAGATTCAGTTACTTAAAATACACCAAATGAAGAAACGCATGCTGTTGACTTATTCAATTAAAATTAAAAAACACACCTACCCTCGAGCAATTTTTGCTATCACTAAAGTCTCTTTCAGTATGACCAATTTTTTTCTAATTGCATTAACTTGATGATATTTTGTAGATTGATTTTCGAGCAAAAACTAAAGTGATGGCAGTTTACATAATTAAAAGATGTTAATTAATACAAATTTGAAAAATGTTTTAAAACCAAAGTTGTCTTGAAGGATTCAGTAGTTTAAAAACTTGAAAAATAGATTGACAAATAACTGTAGGAAAGAATCTATTTCTTATCATATATGTAGTAGCCTTATTCCGCTAAATTTGTCTTGAAGGAGATTTAACTTCTTTCAAAATGAATATATCTAAAAAATGAAAGTAAGAGTATATTTACTTTTATTTTAAATTAAAATATTTATATATATATATGATTAATTTTAAATCAACGATAAATGTATTTGTATATATTTACTTTATAAATTTGCTAAGGATTGCGTGTATTAAGGATTACCCTTGTGTGTTAAAAGTGATAAGTTGGGATTTGAAAATTGAGGGAGGGATTGCGCGTTGTGGCTTTGTGCTCTAATTTTCTATTCTTTTCTGATATTCAAATAATCATATATATATATATATATATATATATATATATGTGATTATTTGAATATATATACGTTTGTCCAGTTTTTTTAAATTTTGTTCATATTGATTAAAAACAAAGCCATTAAATATTGATATCATTCTGTTTTTAACTGGGTGACGATATTTAACAGGTCATGGCATTGGAATTAGGGACACACAAAATCAGAGTGAATTCCATATCACCTGGACTTTTCAAATCTGAAATCACAGAAAAGTTAATGGAGAAAGATTGGTTGAGTAATGTGGCCCTGAAAACTGTACCCTTGAGAAAATTTGGCACTATTGATCCAGCATTAACGTCGCTGGTTCGCTATTTAATTCATGATTCTTCTGAATATGTGTCTGGCAACATTTTTATTGTGGATGCCGGAGCCACCTTACCTGGTGTGCCTATTTACTCATCCCTATAAATAAAAAATAAATTCTACACTAGCCTAGTAAGATATTTGGACTTGATTCAAAAACTATTTTTGGAACATATGATGTTGTCGAATCTTCCTAGACATAGAGAAAATGTTGATTTTGTTCTCCAAGTTTTCAAATAGAATAATATGGCAGTGAAATTAATGTTCAATATTACATTCACATCATTGGGCAATATATTTTAATTTATCGTTGAATTAATTTTTGTGATTCTTTCGAGATGTTCCTCCATGCAGCAGGTATACATACTTATTGTAGATCTTAGAACTATCAAAATTTATGCTATATATGGATGGGATCGGATTTGTTACCTGGTCGTGGATGCCAATATAGATCCAATGTCAAAGGCGGTGTGTAAATTGTAATAGCAATTTTAGTGATCAAGAAAACATTTGAGTGAGGCCGAAATGAGAAAATATTGAAAATTTACAGTAAAAATCGTTTTTTAACATTTTATTATTGGCTTAAATAACATTTTCGTTTCAACATTTTAACATTTTTTGTGGTTTCAATTTTTATCAACTTTTATATCTCATATCTTTTATTCTTTAAAAGTGATATGTTGTAGTTTATTAAGTAATAATAAAAGATAATGTGATTAATAAAATTTTTAATCATTATCATGTATTGAAAATAAATAGAGTTGATTGACAGAAAAATATATAATTTGTTTAAGATTTAATTTCATATGACTTGTTTAATAAATAGATAAATTTAAATTTATTAAAAAATTTAAATAAATAAATTAAATTTAAATTTATTAAAAAATTTATTTAATTTATTAAAAAACTTATTTATTTTTATATATTATATATTTATAATATTTATTTTAATATATTATATAATTTTTTAGATAAATAAATTAAATTTAAATTTATTAAAATTTTGTTTAACCTATTTATTTTTATATATTATATATTTATTATATTTACTTTAATATATTATATTTATATGATATTAATATATTTACATAATTTATTAAAAATTAAATTTTTTAATTTTAAACAAAAAGAACTTTATAATATTTATTATAAAAATTATGTACATTACTTTAATTTAAATAAATATTTTATATTTTATTTTAGTTTGTTCGTATATCTAAATTTGTATATATGTGTTGTTATATTTTTTTTAGATATTATTATATTTATATATAGTTAATGTTCAATATATATACTCTAAATATATAGTTAAAGTTACAAACATTTTAGCTGACTTTAAGATTTAACCTTTTTATCAATAAGTTATATAAACTTTAAATATATTTATGATTCTTTTTTGTATTATAAGCTTTTAAACAAATTTATAGGTCTTGTAAGCTTTAAAACAAATTAGACAAGAACAACAAAAAAGTAACAGACTCGGGTTCAAATCTCAAAATTTTTAATCAGACCACACTTAAACACTTAAAATCTAATTCGACTCGACTTATTTCCATCCTTAATCACTATCATTTTTTATACTAATTTAATATAAATTGACAATTGATATTTTTTATCTTTATTTTTATTTTTTATTTTAATCTACACAATTAATTTGAATAATTTTTTTATCTCAATATTAAATTAATAAAATAAAATAGTGCTATAATTTTTAAATAGTAATCAATTATAAAAGATGACTATCAACTTCACAAGGTTGAAAAGATAATTTTAAAAAAAAATTCTTGAATTTAGAAGTTTGCAAATATTAACACCCTTAATGAAAAAAATTATATTATATTTTAATTTATTTTGATTTATTTTTAAACTAAAGCTATATCTAGTTTCAAACATTATGTAAAAAACATAACCAATATAAATTACAAATGATAATATATAAGAATAATATTCAAATCTTTTCTAGATTAGAATGAATTATAAAGCAAAAACTTATTTCTTGAAGTTCAAATTTAATTTTAAAAAATTAAAAAGTAAAAGAAATTGAAAATTATTTTTAAATTTAAACCACATATTTAATTAATATTTTTGATATAGATGCTTTACAACCTTGATCTCTAGTTTAGATCATTGAAGAGGCTCCACATTTAGTTTCTATATTATTTTGGTTAAAGGTTATTTCATTTATCTTTTTCTAACAAGTAACAACTTATAATTAATAGTCTTTAACTTTGATCATTTCAAATTTCTTTTTAAAAGTAATATTTTGAAAAAGAGTTTATTGGAAAAATCCATCCTTCACTTGTTTAAGTTTTACAAATATGTTTGTGGCTTAAAAAAAACTCTTCCATTAGTTCTTGACATTTTGGTTTATCTTCCAAATCATTTCTTGGGGTCATTTTCCATTAACAATTAGCTGAGTTGGCACTTAACATGTCATGTAAGACATGAGTTTGGTCAAAACAACATCCTTAATTGCTTAATCAACTTGTTAGCATTTGAGGCTCCATAACAATGAAGTTTTACATATAACACCCTAAAAATGAATATTGATTTTACACTTAAGTCGTTCATTCGGTTCTATTGTTAGTTTGTTATATCATGATACAGAATCTTTGGAAAATGCTTATTAGAAAAAATATGGTAATTTTTTTTTAAAACTGTTGGTTATAAATTGCCAGCCTTGTTGATATAGCATACATGTTAATAAATGAATTACTAAGCATTCTAGCATAAGTATAGGTTATTTCCATTACCAATTACTTATTTTGTTTTAATTATCTCTAATCAACAGTAAAACAATCTAAACAAAACTCACACATACTTCTCATAATTATTTACTTAAGTAATACAACTCTTATGAAATAGTAAGTTATGACTCTTTGTTAGTTATTTAAAAAATAGGACATACAGGGCATCGGTACCTGATAAGCATAGATTTCATAAATAATTATCTCTCACTTTTATCTCATTAAGACTTCTTATATGTTCAATTAAGTGGTCTTTGTCATATTTTATGAGTTTGGGTTCATATGAAGTTTAATTGAATTTCTTTGCTTACCCGATTAAAATGACACTATTATAGTATTTTGAGCATAATAGGAGTTTTAGACATCCAAAAATCATGAAATCTGTCTTGAATGAAAGCTTAAAGAAGTGTCCACAGTTACAAAGCAAGAGCAGACTCTAAATGGGATGTTTAGGACTCCGAAATTATCTCAAAAGATGAGATAGTGTTGCTGACGTGGAATTTGAACAGTGTGCAAAGATCCGGCCATATCTTGAGATACAAAAGTCATATTGAGATGAAATTAAATCTGTTGGACAGCTAAGATCCGGGGCTACAACTTTTGTTCAGAAGTCAAGCTCTAATTCGGACATGTGAACATCCGAAATTGCGGTGCAAGAAAGTCAAAATTGTTGTGCTAATTGGTGACAAAAATTCAAAAGTGTTTTGCATTTTCAACAAAGCCCATGTGAAAGGAATAAAAGGGTGGAAAAGTAATATCCTAGTTGGTGACTTTCTGAAGATGATGCCTCACAAATCCTCTATAAATAGAAGGGTTTACAAGAGGAGAAACACACCACTTGGAGATTAACTCCAATACCATTTTCCATCTTTCTTTCTTTCTTGTTAGTTTGCCTCCTACATGGAAGACTTAGTTTTTCTTTCTTGTTAGTTTGCCTCCTACATGGAAGGCTTAGTTTTTCTTAATTGTTAGTTGCCTCTGATAAGCATAAATTTCATAAATAATTATCTCTCACTTTTATCTCATTAAGACTTCTTATATGTTCAATTAAGTGGTCTTTGTCATATTTTATGAGTTTGGGTTCATATGAAGTTTAATTGAATTTCTTTGCTTACCCGATTAAAATGACACTATTATAGTATTTTGAGCATAATAGGAGTTTTAGACATCCAAAAATCATGAAATCTGTCTTGAATGAAAGCTTAAAGAAGTGTCCACAGTTAAAAAGCAAGAGAAGACTCTAAATGGGATGTTTAGGACTCCGAAATTATCTCAAAAGATGAGAAAGTGTTGCTGACGTGAAATTTGAACAGTGTGCAAAGATTCGGCCATATCTTGAGATACAGAAGTCATATTGAGATGAAATTAAATCTGTTGGACAGCTAAGATCCGGGGCTACAACTTTTGTTCAGAAGTCAAGCTCTAATTCGGACATGTGAACATCCGAAATTGCGGTGCAAGAAAGTCAAAATTGTTGTGCTAATTGGTGACAAAAATTCAAAAGTGTTTTGCATTTTCAACAAAGCCCATGTGAAAGCAATAAAAGGGTAGAAAAGTAATATCCTAGTTGGTGACTTTCTGAAGATGATGCCTCACAAATCCTCTATAAATAGAAGGGTTTACAAGAGGACACACAACACCATTTTGGAGATTAGCTCCAATACCATTTTCTTTCTTTCTTTCTTTCTTTCTTGTTAGTTTTGCCTCCTTCATGGAAGGCTTAGGTTTTCTTTCTTGTTAGTTTGCCTCCTACATGGAAGGCTTAGTTTTTCTTTATTGTTAGTTGCCTCCTACATGGAAGGCTTAGGATTTATTTGTTGTTAGTTGCCTCCTACATGGAAGGCTTAGGATTTATTTGTTGTTAGTTGCCTCCTACATGGAGGCTTAGGATTTATTTGTTGTTAGTTTGCCTCTTTCTTTGTTGTTAGTTTGCCTCCTTCATGGAAGGCTAGGTTTGTAGTTTCAATTCAAGGATTCAAGCTATTTTCATTTTAACTTTGAGGTCTTGATCTTTATTTACATGCTTATTAAGTGGTTTCTACTCTACTTCACTATATTCTTCAATTTTATTCTTTAATCAAAGTTTGATCGGTTGACGTATTTTGATTAATGCATAATTGATTTATAATTGGTTTTTGATTGGTAAATCATTTTCCAAAAGTTTGAAGAGTAGAAATTAAGTAATTTAATTGAAGGTTTTCATTTTATTACTTACTTCAACTGAATTCTGATTATAAAATTGGTTTAGATGAAAGATTAAGTGGTTACTAAATCTTGTTGATCATAATCAATTGAATTCTGAGAGGTTTCTCAGTAGAGAATTCAAGGATCATTGTAGGGGTTCCAGATGATCCTAGGTTGATAAACATAATGCATGATTTTAGTGATCAATGATTAGTTATGAAAATAGCCTCTGAATTCCTTGAGTTGATTATTGTTAAGTGAAATTAATTTCATTCTGTATTTTGTATTTAGCATTTGATATCACATCTTTACAAAAACCCCCTTGTTCTAATTTTCTCCTTATTTGCTTAAGAATCTGAAATGGTCTTTGGGAGATGACCTAGGTTGCACCTTATACTATACCAATAGTTTGGGGGAAATCTAGAAATTATTTTTGCGCGTTTGTGACGAGCGTGTCAAAAATTTGGCGCCGTTGCCGGGGACCATTTTAGTTTCCTAGGCTCATTTAGGAGTTTGTATAAAATTTTTAATCTTTCTAACAATTTTTTTTTTACTTTAGGTATACTATTCTTGGATTTTCTGTATGAATTCACCTTTTTGTGTATGACCTGATCCAATCCTGAAAATTTATATGCATATGATCCTGAGATTGATAGAACATTCCACCATTTGAAAAGAGCACATAGAAGGCATTCATTCAGTAATAACCAAGAAAGTAACAGTAGTGATTTTGCATCTTTAAATTTTGATAGTTTCAAATATTCTGCTAAGAACATGGCTGATAGAACCCTAAAAGAATTAGCTGCACCTGATGTTGCTTATCAACCGTTGTGTATTCAATACCCTGATGTTGATGCACCATTTCAACTAAAGTCTGGATTAATACATTTGCTACCTAAGTTTCATGGCCTTGCAGGTGAGGACCCTCACAAACATTTGAAGGAATTTCACATTGTGTGTTCCACAATGCGGCCACAAGGAATTCCTGAAGATCATATCAAGTTGAAGGCATTTCCTTTCTCCTTAAATGATGGAGCTAAGGACTGGTTGTACTATCTACATCCAACATCTGTTACAAGCTGGAATGATATGAAGAGATTATTCCTGGAGAAATTCTTCCCTGCATCCAGAACAGCAGCTATCAGAAAAGAGATTTGTGGCATCAGACAGAACTCCCAAGAAACTCTCTATGAGTATTGGGAGAGATTCAAGAAACTATGCGCCACTTATCCACACCATCAAATCGGTGATCAATTACTGATTCATTATTTCTATGAAGGACTCATGCCAATGGACAGAAGCATGGTTGATGCAGCTAGTGGTGGAGCACTTATGGACAAAACTCCTACAGCAGCTCGAGATTTGATTGCAAACATGGCAGAAAATTCTCAGCAATTCAATTCTCGAACTAATTCCTTGTCTAAAGGAGTCCATGAAATGACCACCAAGACAGACCATACAGGATTGGAGAACAGAATTGAAGAACTAACCTCCATCGTAAGACAGTTGGCCATCGGACAACAACAACAACCTAATGTTGTTGACAAAACCAAAACATGTGGCATCTGCACTTCTGCAGATCATCCTACTGATGCATGCCCAACATTGCAAGAAAGTGAGACACCTGAGGCTACAGTAAATGGTATTTTTGGCACAGGACAACAATACAGGCCTCCTCAACATTATCAGCAACAGAAGTTTGAACCACTTTCTGGATCATACAATCCTAGTTGGAGAAACCATTCTAACTTGAGATATGGTCCTCCACAACAACAAAGGATTCAAACATCTGACTTCCAAAATAAATACCAACCACCGCCATTCAGACAACAACAACAGCATATGCAGCAATTTGTACCTTCTAATGCTTTTGAACCCTCTCTTGATGATTTGATGAAGCAATTAGCTACCAGTAATCTTCAGTTTCAACAAAATGTAAGTTCTACCATTTAGGATTTACAAACTCAAATTGGGCAGTTGGCTACCACTGTCAACCAATTGAAATCTCAAGGTTCTAGTCAACTACCTTCTCAACCTGTCATAAATCCCAAAAGTGTGAATGCCATGACCTTGAAAAGTGGGAAGAAAGTGCAGACAGACCCTACAATTTTAAAGCAACAAAGCTTCAATCAAACTAATCCACACCAAAAAGAAGAATTTATCTCCACACCTGGAAACATCTCTGATAAGCCATCTGAATCAGAGGGAAAGTCTGATGAAAAAAGTACACCAGCCTTCGATAAGACATCGAATGATCAACAAAAAGAAGCTTGCCATAAACGATCTGCACTTGAAGCATCTGATGAGACGAAAACCCCAAATTGTGCTGATCAGAAGGTATCTTTACCTTTTCCAAATAGAATGGTCCAATCCAAGCCCAATGTTCATGCAGAATTGGATAAGGAGCTTCTAGATACTTTCAGGAAAGTGGAAGTCAACATACCACTTCTAGATGCTATCAAGCAAATTCCCAAATATGCCAAATTTCTAAAGGATTTGTGCACGCATAAGAGAAGACTCAAAGGGGATGAGAAGATTAGTGTGGGACGCAATGTTTCTGCCTTAATTCAACCCAGCCTCCCTCAGAAATGTAAAGATCCAGGAACTTTCACCATTCCTTGCACAATAGGAAACTCTACATTTGGTGATGCATTGCTGGATCTAGGTGCTTCCATTAATGTTATGCCCTCATCAGTTTATAAATCTTTGAATCTGGGAGAACTGAAGCCAACTGGTGTGGTGATTCAATTAGCCAACAGAAGTACAGCACATCCAGCCGGAGTACTTGAAGATGTGCTAGTTCAAGTGAATAAGCTGATCTTTCCAGCTGACTTCTACATTTTGGATATGGAAGATGAGTCATCCATCAACAGAGCAACCTTGATCCTAGGGAGACCTTTCCTCAAAACTGCAAAAACAAAGATAGATGTGCATACGGGGACTCTCTCTATGGAATTTGGAGATGATATCATCCAATTCAACATATTTGAAGCCATGAAGCATCCTATAGAGAACCATTCACTCTTTCAACTTGATGCCATAGACCTTCTTGCGGATGATTATTCTATTGACAATCTACTTTTTGAATTTTTTGATTTTGATTTAGATTACTTAGATAATTTTACTTGCACATGTGATGAATTTGATCCATGTATTGTGTGTTTCAGGATTAATGCTGCAGACCAAACTTCGTTGAAAGATGACATGTTAGATGCAAGTGTTGCAGACATTTCAATCTCAGATAGATCCCTTCCTTCCATAATACAACCACCTCCTTTGGAGTTGAAGCCTTTGCCTGAACATCTAAAGTATGCTTATTTGGGGGAAAATGAGAAGCTCCCTGTCATTGTAGCAAAGAACCTTCTACCACAACAAGAAGAAAGGTTGTTGCAAACCTTAAAAAGCCATAAACAAGCAATTGGATGGACATTGGCTGATATTCTAGGTATTAACCCATCTACTTGTATGCATAGGATATTGCTGGAGGAAAACACCAGACCTGTTAGACAACCACAAAGGCGTTTGAATCCAACCATCCTAGATGTGGTAAAGAAGGAAGTAGGTAAGCTTTTGGCAGCTGGTATCATCTATCCCATCTCAGACAGTGATTGGGTAAGCCTGGTGCAAGTAGTTCCTAAGAAGACTGGCATGACTGTAGTCAAAAATCACAATGATGAACTAATCCTTACCAGAATACAAAACAGTTGGAGAGTGTGCATAGATTATAGGAAGCTTAACCAAGCTACTCGCAAGGATCACTTCCCTTTGCCCTTCACAGACCAAATTTTGGAAAGATTAGCAGGAAAATCTCACTATTGCTTTTTGGATGGTTTTTCAGGTTATTTTCAAATACATATAGCCCCAGAAGACCAGCATAAGACCACCTTCACTTGTCCTTTTGGTACTTTTGCCTATCGAAGGATGCCCTTTGGTCTATGCAACGCCCCTGGAACCTTTCAAAGATGCATGGTAAGCATTTTCTCTGATCTCTTAGAAAGTTGCATGGAAGTGTTTATGGATGACTTCACTGTATATGGTTCTTCTTTTGATACATGCTTAGAAAGCCTCTCTAAAGTTTTGGACAGATGCATTGAGACTAACCTGGTTTTGAATTTTGAAAAATGTCATTTCATGGTAACAGAAGGTATAGTCTTAGGACACTTGGTATCTAGCAAAGGTTTAGAGGTTGGTAAGGCCAAGATAGACATTATTACTTCTCTACCTTACCCCACTTCTGTGCGAGAAGTACGTTCTTTACTTGGTCATGCAGGTTTTTACAGAAGATTCATCAAGGATTTTAGCAAGATTGCACAACCTCTTTCTAAACTACTACAAAAAGATACCAAATTTGTGTTTGATCAAGCATGGAAGGATTCATTTGATGAACTAAAGAAGCGGTTGACAACCACTCCCATCATTCAACCACCTAATTGGAAGCTTCCATTTGAATTAATGTGTGATGCATCTAATTATGCCCTTGGGGCTGCACTGTCTCAAAGAGTTAGCAAGAGATCTCATGTCATTGCATATGCCTCTTGCACACTAGATGCAACCCAATCCAATTACACAACAACTGAGAAGGAGCTTTTGGCAATTGTGTTTGCATTAGATAAATTTCGCTCCTATTTGCTTAGATCTAAAGTTATTGTCTTTTCTGACCATGCAGCTTTGAAATACTTGCTTAAGAAGGCAGATGCTAAGCCAAGACTGATTCGTTGGATGCTTCTGTTGCAAGAATTTGATTTAGAGATTAAAGACAAGAGTGGTGCAGAGAACCTTGTAGCAGATCATTTAAGTCGGATCCAGCAACCTTGTGAAGAAACTTCAATTGTAGATTCATTCCCAGAAGAACATCTCTATCATTTGCACGGGAAAGATCCTTGGTATGCAGATTTGGTAAACTATCTGGTTGCTAAAGAAATACCCAAACACTTCACCAAATCGCAAATTGCCAAGTTGAAAAGTGATGCCAAAGACTACATATGGGATGAACCATACCTTTGGAAGACATGTAGTGATCAAATCATTAGAAGATGTGTTCCAGATCATGAAGTTCAGTCTGTACTTACCTTTTGTCATTCTCTAGCTTGTGGTGGACACTTTGGGCCACAACGGACAGCTAGAAAAGTACTAGACTCAGGCTTTTATTGGCCTACAATATTTCGTGATGCACACAGATTATGCATAACTTGTGAGCAGTGCCAAAGAATAGGGAGTATTTCGCGCAGAAATGAGATGCCCCAACAACTACTTCTCTTTTGTGAGGTATTTGATGTATGAGGTATAGACTTTATGGGTCCATTCCCTGTCTCTTTTGGCTTTGTTTACATTCTGCTAGCTGTTGATTATGTTTCAAAATGGGTGGAGGCAAAAGCCACTCGTACTGATGATGCTCGAGTTGTTGTAGATTTTATCAGGTCTAACATTTTTAGCAGGTTTGGCATTCCTAGAGCTCTAATTAGTGACCAAGGTACTCATTTTTGCAACCGCACAATGGAAGCCCTACTCTGCAAATATGGAGTCATGCATAAAGCCTCCACCCCATATCATCCTCAAACAAATGGTCAAGCTGAAGTTTCTAATCGAGAGATCAAGAAAATCTTAGAGAAAACAGTTCAGCCTAGCAGGAAGGATTGGAGCTTGCGCCTTGTTGATGCTTTATGGGCATATAGGACAGCCTACAAGTCACCCATTGGCATGTCTCCCTACAGGATTGTCTTTGGTAAAGCATGTCATCTTCCAGTTGAATTAGAGCATAGAGCATTTTGGGCAGTAAAGAAATGCAACATGGATCTAGACCAAGCAGGAATCCATAGGAAGCTTCAATTGCTGGAACTTGAAGAAATTCGATTGGAAGCATACGAAAACTCCAAAATTTACAAAGAAAAGGTCAAAGCTCTTCATGACAAAAAGTTGGCAAGAAAGGAGTTTTCCGTTAGACAAAAAGTTCTCCTTTTCAATTCTCGGCTAAAGCTTATGCCTGGTAAGCTACGCTCTAGATGGTTAGGACCATTTGTAGTTACTAATGTTTTTCCTTATGGTGCAGTGGAAATAAAAAATGAGGTAACTGAAAAAATCTTCAAGGTGAATGGACATCGTCTTAAACCATTTTTCGAAGGTTTTCAAAAGCACACGGTAGAAGAAGTGCATTTGCACAATGCCACATACTTGCAATAAATTCAAGAGAAGTCTCTCTCTCTTTCTCTTTCTTTCTCTCTCTCTCTCTCTCTCTTTCTTTCTCTCTCTCTCTCTCTCTCTCTCTCTCTCTCTCTCTCTTTCTCTCTCTCCCTCTCTCACATTCCTCGCTTATAAGTTTCAACTAATCTCTCAACTTCCTTCTTCACCTTTTAAATCATCCCAACTATTACACCACATTGAGCTTGCAGGAATAATAACTTGAGTGTTTTAAGAAAAAAATGGAGAAAGCTCTCACCAGGATCAAAATTTTGTTCCCTACTCTCCCCAGAAATTTTCTTAAAGACATTTACAATTGCAGACTTGAACGATTGAGAGCATTAACACTCTTAGGCCTTCCAGAAGATGTCTGTTGGATCATTGAAGCTAAGGTACGTTTAGCAGGTGAATTTCAAGAATCATTTGTTAAAAACATGTGAGGTATGGGAAGAAGTTCCTATGCAAAGAATAGAAGGGAAAAAAGAATTGGAGTTTGCTACAGGTGTGCAAGATGGACCTGTAACACAAGATGCAAGAACCTTGGAATGGTTTCAAGAAATCGAGAGGACAAAATTCAATTCATAAAGGATGGACTGAGTAAGGAGTCATTGGATGATATCATTCAGACTCTTGAGACGCATCCTAATGGGCATGTACAAGGAGTCCTTCTTGATTTGTTTGAACTGTTCCGTAAGGAAAAAGCACGTTATAGTCTTGGGAATCTGACTTTAAAAGACCCTGTTGTCAGTTTACAAGAAAACTGAATGGGAAGCACATCCTCGACTCTTAGAAGACGTTTCAGCCGTTACTGGACGTAAAACCAGAGGAAGATGTGAGCCACAATCACAACTACTGTTCATTCTCATGCGTGTATGTTTGTCATTTACATTGTCTTTTCAATTTATTGGGCCACCATTTTTTGAAATTTTCACCCCTGCTTAAAGTCTTTCCCTTCTGACATTCACCTTTTCCTTGAACAAAAATTCAAACTTTTGCAACAAAAATTCAAACTTTTGCTACCAAATCCTGATCTCGCACTATTCAAGCGATCTCCTTGTCTGATACTGAGTCCCTATAAATTATCAACCTCTATGACATATTTTTTTCAAAAGAGACAGAAACACCGTTTATGGATAGAATCAATACTATCTGTGTTTTTGGTGGGTCTAACCTTGGAAAGGATGGAGAATTTCAACATGCAGCTTATACCCTTGGTAAGGTATTAGCTGCAAGAAAAATCAATCTTGTTTATGGGGGAGGGATTCAGGGTTTAAAAGGATGTGTTGTAGGATCTGCACTCACAAAGGGGTGTAACGTCTTAGGTGTTGGCTTAAATACAAAATACAGAATGAAATTAATTTCACTTAACAATTATCAACTCAAGGAATTCAGAGGCTATTTTCATAACTAATCATTGATCACTAAAATCATGCATTGTGTTTATCAACCTAGGATCATCTGGAACCCCCAAAATGATCCTTGAATTCTCTACTGAGAAACCTCTCAGAATTTAATTGATTATGATCAACAAGATTAGTAACCACTTAATCTTTTATCTAAACCAATTTCATAATCAGAATTCAGTTGAAGTAAGTAATAAAATGAAAACCTTCAATTCAATTACTTAATTTCTACTCTTCAAACTTTTGGAAAATGATTTACCAATCAAAAACCAATTATAAATCAATTATGCATTAATCAAAATACGTCAACCGATTAAACTTTGATTAAAGAATAAAATTGAAGAATATAGTAAAGCAGAGTAGAAACCACTTAATAAGCATGTAAATAAAGATCAAGACCTCAAAGTTAAAATGAAAATAGCTTGAATCCTTGAATTGAAACTACGAACCTAGCCTTCCATGAAGGAGGCAAACTAACAACAAATAAATCCTAAGCCTTCCATGTAGGAGGCAACTAACAACAAATAAATCCTAAGCCTTCCATGTAGGAGGCAACTAACAATAAAGAAAAACTAATCCTTCCATGTAGGAGGCAAACTAACAATAAAGAAAAACTAAGTCTTCCATGTAGGAGGCAAACTAACAAGAAAGAAAGAAAGATGGAAAATGGTATTGGAGTTGATCTCCAAGTGGTGTTGTTTTTCCTCTTGTAAACCCTTCTATTTATAGAGGATTTGTGAGGCATCATCTTCAAAAAGTCACCAACTAGGATATTACTTTTCTACCCTTTTAATGCTTTCACATGGGCTTTGTTGAAAATGCAAAACACTTTTGAATTTTTGTCACCAATTAGCACAACAATTTTGACTTTCTTGCACCGCAATTTCGGATGTTCACATGTCCGAATTAGAGCTTGACTTCTGAACAAAAGTTGTAGCCCCGGATCTTAGTTGTCCAACAGATGTGACTTCATCTCAATATGACTTCTGTATCTCAAGATATGGTCGGATCTTTGAACACTGTTCAAATTCCACGTCAACAACACTATCTCATCTTTTGAGATAATTTCGGAGTCCTAAACATCCCATTTAGAGTCTGCTCTTGCTTTGTAACTGTGGACACTTCTTTAAGCTTTCATTCAAGACAGATTTTATGATTTTTGGATGTCTAAAACTCCTATTATGCTCAAAATACTATAATAGTGTCATTTTAATCGGGTAAGAAAAGAAATTCAATTAAACTTCATATGAACCCAAACTCATAAAATATGACAAAGACCACTTAATTGAACATATAAGAAGTCTTAATGAGATAAAAGTGAGAGATAATTATTTATGAAATTTATGCTTATCAAATTCCCCCACACTTATCTTTTGCACATCTCGGGCAAACTTAAGTTAAGGATTGGTGACTATTTTTTTTTTTGAAAGAACATCAATGTTTTGAGTTGATTTCTCAAGAATTCAAAAAATTTCATGAAGCATTCTTTCATCACATTTTTGAAATTACTTAGAAAGGCAACTTTAATTTGAAAAACATAGATTGAGAAAGATAAAACCTCACATGATATACTCTGAATCTCTCAAGTGTTTGATTTGGTAAGTGTTTCTCTCAAATTCAATCCATGAAAGATGAACTATCATAGGCTTGCATATCTTATACTTCTCTACTACTATGTACACATGCAATGCACAAATCAAGAGGTCTTTATTCTGGTTATAACGAGATTAGAAAGATGAAATGATATATTGAAGAGATACAATGTTCGACCAAGGAAAATGGTGAGGATTGAGAACTGAGTCTAAGTGCAAGTGTGAGAAACAGATATCACTTCTTCATTTTTTTTTATTTTTTTTTCAATATAATATTTTATTTATTAATTTATTGCTTCAGTTTTTTTTTTTGATTTGTTTTTCAACCATGACAACAATAATCTCCCCCACACTTATTGAAACACTTATGGTATGATAAATCCAGTATTCCTCACCTTCTATGGTCAGACAAAGTTGTTTTTCTTTTTGATTTGTGGTGAGCTAAAAAGAAGAAAAGGCTAATCGGCTCAAAGGGCTGATCAAAGGATAAAATTATACGGTTTGGTTATTTGGCCAAGTGGTTTGTTCAAAAAAAATGCCTCAATCATTTTTGTACAATTCATGTGAAAATGTAGCTTCAAAAAGAATCAATGCAAGTTCTGAAGTAACATATTCCATGGATGAAAATCACATAAGAAAGAAAGTAATTAATAAGGCTCAAAATCTCACAGGTAATATATTTATCAAATCTAATCTATCCAGTTCAAATATGTGTTGCCAAACTAATTAATCTCGAAATGTAAATCATTTTGCTTTAATTATTTTATGAAATCTAAAGAACAACAAACTTCCACATTCAAATTTTTTTTTTAATCATAAGATGCGTATCAAGAGTCAAGTGTAACTCCTTACTCAGCCATCTTACTCAAAGCAAGTTTATAATTCTAACCTAATTTTTTTTTTGGGTTTTTTTTTTAATTTTTCTTTTATATCAGACCATCCTCCCCCCAACCTATCCAAGACATTGTCCCCAATGTCTTAGATGGAATTTCATATGACAGGAAAAGAAATGTGAGAAAACCACCAAAGTAAGGAAAAGTTATAACCGAAGAGTGGTATCTGGTTCTCTTTTGTCTCTGCCATCCTGATTTGGTTGGTTCACCAGCTGCATTGTTTGACTGAGTTCAGATGTAGGATTTTGCAAAATCTCAAGTAGCTGTTCAACAGTTGAAGCAGATACTATGATGTTGCGCATGTATTGTGGCATGAACTCCTGTTCTACTGCATGATCTAAAAAGGATATCAAACCATTATAAAAGCCATTAATATCAAACCATTTTCCCAAACTATTGATATAGTATAAGGTGCAACCTAGGTCATCTCCCAAAGACCATTTCATATTCTTAAGCAAATTAGGAGAAAGTTAGAACAGGGGGTTTTGTAAAGATGTGATATTAAGTGCTAAATACAAAATACAGAATGAAATTAATTCACTTAACAATTATCAACTCAAGGAATTCAGAGGCTATTTTCTTAACTAATCATTGATCACTAAAATCATGCATTGTGTTTATCAACCTAGGATCATCTGGAACCCCTAAAATGATACTTGAATTCTCTACTGAGAAACCTCTCAGAATTTAATTGATTATGATCAACAAGATTTAGTAACCACTTAATCTTTTATCTAAACCAATTTCACAATCAGAATTCAGTTGCAGTAAGTAATAAAATGAAAACCTTCAATTCAATTACTTTAATTTCTACTCTTCAAACTTTTGGAAAATGATTTACCAATCAAAAACCAATTATAAATCAATTATGCATTAATCAAAATACGTCAACCGATCAAACTTTGATTAAAGAATAAAATTGAAGAATATAGTGAAGCAGAGTAGAAACCACTTAATAAGCATGTAAATAAAGATCAAGACCTCAAAGTTAAAATGAAAATAGCTTGAATCCTTGAATTGAAACTACAAACCTAGCCTTCCATGAAGGAGGCAAACTAACAACAAAGAAAGAGGCAAACTAACAACAAAGAAAAACTAAGCCTTCCATGTAGGAGGCAACTAACAATAAAGAAAAACAAAGCCTTCCATGTAGGAGGCAACTAACAATTAAGAAAAACTAAGCCTTCCATGTAGGAGGCAAACTAACAAGAAAGAAAAACTAAGCCTTCCATGTAACAGGCAAACTAACAAGAAAGAAAGAAAGATGGAAAATGGTATTGGAGTTAATCTCCAAGTGGTGTGTTTCTCCTCTTGTAAACCCTTCTATTTATAGAGGATTTCTGAGGCATCATCTTCAGAAAGTCACCAACTAGGATATTACTTTTCCACCCTTTTATTGCTTTCACATGGGCTTTGTTGAAAATGCAAAACACTTTTAAATTTTTGTCACCAATTAGCACAACAATTTTGACTTTCTTGCACTGCAATTTCAGATGTTCACATGTCCGAATTAGAGATTGACTTCTGAATAAAAGTTGTAGCCCCGGATCTTTGCTGTCCAACATATTTAATTTCATCTCAATATGACTTCTGTATCTCAAGATATGGTTGGATCTTTGCACACTGTTCAAATTCCACATCAGCAACACTATCTCATCTTTTGAGATAATTTCGGAGTCCTTAACATCCCGTTCAGAGTCTGATCTTGCTTTGTAACTGTGGAAACTTCTTTAAGTTTTCATTCAAGATAGATTTCATGATTTTTGGATGTCTAAAACTCCTATTATGCTCAAAATACTATAATAGTGTCATTTTAATCGGGTAAGCAAAGAAATTCAATTAAACTTCATATGAACCCAAACTCATAAAATATGACAAAGACCACTTAATTGAACATATAAGAAGTCTTAATGAGATAAAAGTGAGAGATAATTATTTATGAAATCTATGCTTATCAAATTCCCCCACACTTATCTTTTGCACGTCTCGGGAAACTTAAGTTAAGGATTGGTGACTAATTTTTTTTATTTTTATTTTTTTGAAAGAACATCAAAATTTTGAGTTGATTTCTCAAGAATTCACAAAAATTTCATGAAGCATTCATTCATCACATTTTTGAAATTACTTAGAAAGGCAACTTTAATTTGAAAAACATAGATTGAGAAAGATAAAACCTCACATGATATTCTCTGAATCTCTCAAGTGTTTGATTTGGTAAGTGTTTCTCTCAAATTCAATCCATGAAAGATGAACTATCATAGGCTTGCATATCTTCTACTTCTCTACTACTATGTACACATGCAATGCACAAATCAAGAGGTCTTTATTTTGGTTATAACGGGATTAGAAAGATGAAATGATATATTGAAGAGATACAATGTTAGACCAAGGAAAATGGTGAGGATTGAGAACTGAGTCTAAGTGCAAGTGTGAGAAACAGATATCACTTCTTCATTTTTTTTCTTTTTTTTTTCAATATAATAGTTTATTTGTTAATTTATTGCTTCAGTTTTTTTTTTCAACTATGATATTGATGAACACAACAATAATCTCCCCCACACTTATTGAAACACTTATGGTATGATAAATCCAGTATTCCTCACCTTCTATGGTCAAACAAAGTTGTTTTTTTTTGTGGTGAGCTAAAAAGAAGAAAAGGTTAATCGGCTCAAAGGGCTGATCAAAGGATAAAATTATATGGTTTGGTTATTTGGCCAAGTGGTTTGTTCAAGAAAAATAGTGCCTCAATCATTTTTGTTCAATTCATGTAAAAATGTAGCTTCAAAAAGAATCAATGCAAGTTCTGAAGTAACATATTCCATGGATGAAAATCACACAAGAAAGAAAATAATAATAAGGCTCAAAATCTCACAGGTAATATATTTATCAAATCTAATCTATCCAGTTCAAATGTGTGTTGCCAAACAAATTAATCTCAAAATGTAAATCATTTTGCTTCAATTATTTTATGAAATCTAAAGAAAAACATACTTCCACATTCAATTTTTTTTTAATCATAAGATGCGTATCAAGAGTCAAGTGTAACTCCTTACTTAGCCATCTTACTCAAAGCAAGTTTATGATTCTAACCTAATTTTTTTTTTTGGGTTTTTTTTTATATCGGACCATCCTCCCCCCAACCTATCCAAGACATTGTCCCCAATGTCTTAGATGAAATTTCATATGACAGGAAAAGAAATGTGAGAAAACCACCAAAGTAAGGAAAAGTTATAACCGAAGAGTGGTATCTGGTTCTCTTTTGTCTCTGCCATCCTGATTTGGTTGGTTCACCAGCTGCATTGCTATATTCTAAAAATGGTGAAAATTTCAAATGACTTGAAAAGAAAATGTAGATGACAAACATACATGCATGAGAATGAACAATAGTTGTGATTGTGGCTCACATCTTCCTCTTGTTTTACGTCCAGTAACGGCTGAAACGCCTTCTAAGAGTCGAGGATGTGCTTCCCATTCAGTTTTCTTGTAAACTGACAAAAGGGTCTTTTAAAGTCAAATTCCCAAGACTATAGCGTGCTTTTTCCTTACGGAATAGTTCAAACAAATCAAGAATAGTATACCTAAAAAAAATTGTTAGAAAGGTTAAAAATTTTATACAAACTCAAAAAATTGTTAGAAAGGTTAAAAATTTTATACAAACTCCTAAATAAGCCTAGGAAACTAAAATGGTCCCCGGCAACGACTCCAGTACCCTCTCACAAAGTATAGTCATACATAACAGTCTTATATTATACATTATTCGGTACGTCCAGACTTCCATCATTGCTTCAGATATGAAGACCCTGAGGCTCCAACCTTCCAGCTTATATGATCATTCTCTAGGAACATCACCGCCTTCTTAAATGATATTGTTAGGGTTTGAGGAAGAAAATTGTGGAAGAGAGAGTGAGAAACTAAGTTTTTCAATAGGATCCTACCCTAAAGTGAGTGAATTTTTCCATTCTAGCCACTTTAGTTTACTTATGAAAAGGTGTCCAGCATACAATTTTCTTCCTCATTTTAGAAATATTCTATTTTTTTGAAGTGGTTCCACCTTATTTATGGGAGGATTCATGACAAATGTAATTGCAATCATCATTCTTAACATACTTCATCTTATCAATATGTTGTAGTATAACATCAGGACACTACCTGACACATTAACATCTCTTTTCATACAATAATCATGCTCACATGGAACATAACATCAAGATATTACTTGACACATTAATATCTCCTACCATACACTTAGTCATGCTAACACGAACATAACATCAAGATACTACTTGACACATTAATATATGGCACATCATTATACTCTTAACGACACATTATTAAATGTTCCTCAAGTGTTATTAGCTCTTTCACATATATACTCAACAATTTTTATTAGAATATGAGCTCACATGGTCATCACCACAACATGAATAGCCCAAGACTTTCCACTCATGCACAAGTCCCTGACTTGATACTTTTCAAGTATGTGCTTGTCAAGTTTATTTTACTTTTAAGCCCCATGGTTTTTAACATGGATAGTCCTAGACTTTCCACACATGCACAAGTTCCTGACTTGGCACTTTTCAAGTAAGTGTTTATTAATTTTATTTTCATATACTCACTGTATTATGTCTTACATCATTCTCTTAACAAATTAAGATTATTATCCATACAATTTACATTCTTCATTATGTACTCACATTACATAATACATTATTCTCTACTAAATCAAGAATAACAACATGCATGTTTAATCACCCTAGTCAATATGCCATGCACATTTACTCATTAATCACAACTACATTTGTAATATCATTCACATGTGATCATTTTGTAAAACACCATTCATACAAGATCACCATACAATACATCTTTCATGAGTAGTCATCATACATCTCATATTGCTCTTATGTACTCATAAAGCAATACAACAAGTTGACATAACATTCTCAAGTAAATAATCATCTTCTAAATCAAGACTTATTTAAGTTTATCATAAATTCTTGGGAAACATGATCACATATGCCCATAACATGTCCAACTTGCTTAATTCATAACATTTTATGATAAATCACCCATAGGAGCTTATCCCCCTCATCATTCTAAGTTATCTCCCATCCTTTCCTTTTTTTCAAAGGTTAAGTCGTTCACATAATTTAATGATACCTAGAAGTTATCTTTAGGTGGTTGAATGACACCTCTTGAGTTATTTCACATAATGTCTTATGCATAACCTGATTAAATTAGGTTTAAGGGTTATGTGTGTCAGCAAGATTTTAATTCACTTGCATACATTTAGTCTCGCATGGTCGAATGTCACCCATACCATTGCCAAACTTCTCTTAAACTCTTATCTCATTTCTTTTTCATGGTGAGAATCCTTATTACACCTTAATTAAAGTTTTGAACTCATTCTCCTTTAATTAAACTTAAGGTGGCTGAATGCTCCAAGTTCACTTTTATCCCATAACTGGTTTCTAATCAACTTTTGAAATCCTCCTAAAATCCATTCTTAAATCTTAATAATATTTTAGGCTAGTTTCTTTAACACTTTCAATTTTATTCCTTAAACTTACTTAGGGTATTCTTGACAACTTAATTGTGATTTTTAACTCAAACTTCTCTTAATCCTTGAGAAGTGGCCGAATGCATACACTTAAATCCTAGGGCATCGTGGTTTACTTTCTTTAATTTTAGAAGATGATTCCTATTAATTAAAATTTATGCCATTATTCATTACCAAGTTTAGAATTTTATAAAAATTTTTCTTAATTATTAAGAGCTATGACTGAATGGTCATATTTCAAATTTAGAACTCCATGAATCATCTTACTCATCAACTTATACCTCCTTGATTTAAGCTTAAGTCTTAAATAAAGTTTTAACTTAATTTCACCTATTTTAGTCATTATGACCGAATGGTCATCCTAACCAATCCAAAATATTTCTTACACTTTTAGTCCTTTTCATTTACATGTTAAAGGTCCTTGATTAATCCTAATCAAGAATTTAAATCTAATTCTCATTAATTAACCAAGGAGTGACTGAATTGCACCTCTTTAGAATTTAGGATATTTTAGTTCAATTCTTCTTCTTTTAAGGATTAATTCACATCCATTAGAACTTAGTTCATGGTTTAGATCATTCTTATAAATTTTTAGAGATTTTACCCTAATTAACTAAAAGTGGCTGAATGCTCCTCCTTGAGCATTCAAGGTCTTTTTCTCAAAATTCCTTCTTATATGAGCTTTGTTCCATGATTTTGTTCACTTGCAGCCCCAATAACACTTAAGTCTATCAAGACTTAACACTTATTTATAGCTTAAATTATGGTTAATGAAGGTTCTAAGTGTCCTATGAAGCTTATCTCATTTTTGGTTCCAAAACTCTATTTTGCTCATGGTAGATCTTAAGTCTAAGTCCATATGAAGCTCTTAGGACTTGTGATAAAATTTTTCATAGTCTTTCAAGTCATTTAACCCATGAGATCAGATATGGACCTTTAAGCTTAATATCTCATAATAATGGCAAGATCTATAAATCCCATAACATGAACACTTCAAAAACTTTCCTTATGAACTCTTAAAACTTTCCAAAGCATCAAATGGATTTTTAAAGAATTTTAATCGATTAAATTGCTTCTAAGGTGGCTAAAAGCACTTTAATCCATCTAAACCTCACTTTAACTTTCAAAAATCACTAAAAATAGGTGACGCTCATATTTAACCATTCAAAGGCAGCCTTGAGCTCTCCTTAATTCCAAAAAAAAGTAATGAGATCCATGGGTTTTAGAGAAAGGATCCATAAAAAGAAGAAAACAAACCATAAAAATCAAGATTTAAAACTTAAAAATAGATGTAGAAAAATCCTACTTGTTGAAGACTTAGTGATTGATTTTTGGTGGGGCTTCTTGGGCTGATCATTTCCTCCTTAGATGATACACAAAACTTCTCCCAAGTGTGGTGGTGGTGCTTAGTGATTAGGTGTTAATTTAACTTATACTTCAAAGATAGAAGTTTAGGCTTAAGGTGTAATCTTTGCGTTTTTGGATGGATTAAGCTTTGAGAAAATTTTGAGAGCTTCTCCAAGTGTTTAGAAGGTTGTAAATGCAGTAAATGAGCCCCCGCCCTAGTGTTCCTAATCAATTTCATCCACCTAGGCATGTGGGAATTAAATTTTCACTTAAGGGTATGTTGGTAATTTTGTATGTAATTTCTATTTTCTAAAATAAATCTAAAAGTAAAGAATTATCCTTTTAGGATAAGATTAGTATTAATGAGACTGGGTTTATCACTAATCAAGTTTACCTTGTCTTAAGCATGGTTAATTTAATTAATAAAGGTTAATTATCTTAACCATGGTTAAAAAAATCTTAACATTTATTATTTTTATCTTTTGTGAGTTTACTTGGATTGACCTCACATGGTGACTCATCACCATGATTTCCACATGGAAAATTCGTTCACACCATGTGAGACTCATTCTTGGCTTCTTCCTCACATTTTTTTTACCCTTCCAACCTTTTAGAGGCGTTTTCATAATTTTTCTCAGCATTACTCGAAAAACTTCCAAATTGTTCCTTTAACAGTTCTAACATGTTTTGGTTTTTTCCCACCTTAATCTAAAGTCATTTGATATTTTTCTGAGAATTGATTAGCTCTGTGCAGAAAACATAACTTTCTAGGAGCGTTTTAGACATTTTTAGAGTTTTTTGAGGGGCTTTTCGTCCTGTCTTGTTTCTAATATTTTCTCATTACTTATTAATCATCCTTAATGTTCTCTAATCCCTTAGAATTTATTTTAACTTTTATCTTTATTTTTTACACCTTATTTGGATTATTCTAATGCAAGGATATTTTCATCATTCATTGAAAATTCTCTAATTTTCTTAAAAATTTTAGGGGAAAGTTTTATAATTATTTATTTCTTAGTCATGAAACCCAAGCAAGAAATTTGGGATGTTACATTACATCGTTAATGAAACTCTGACCTTTAGCATCTACAAAATGAGGATAATTTATACACTATTGAACTCATAGGCTACTGAAATCAGGGAAAACAACGATATTTTGGTGGTAATAAATGAGGTAACCATTCTATTAGAGGAAAAAGGTTATGGTTAATTCATGGGTCATAAGTTATCTGAAGTTGTTAAGGTTACCAATTGAAGAAGGAACTAAATTGCTTGATATCCTTCGTCTTCTGTTGACAGGGTTTAAAGAAGAAAAAATTCAAATAGTGAACAAGGTAGAATCAATATTTTTTTTTCCTCAATGTTTTATTTGGAGTTTATTTTTTCATTCATGGTTTTGCAAATAGGTCCATGTTGTGCCTTTTGGATAAGTTTTAATTTTTTTTGTTTGTATATTTATACTAGTTCAAAAGTGTAGTTTATTATTATTGTTGTATGTTGTTGTCCCATTTGGAATATTGAATGACTAAAAATGAAGTGGAAGTGGTCCTTCATTGTCAAATGTTATTTCTATGTCGGTTCCCACTATTAGTTGGTGTTTTTATGTTGTAATAAAGTACATTTGCTTTAAATTAATAATTTTTATCTTTTCTATATTAACGTAGATTATTGATATATACATTTATCATGGAGAAAATTTTGTGAATGAAGAGAGTGGGTGAAAAAGATACAAGTATGGTAAGGTTGAAGTGTGGAAAGATTGTGATGAAGACACGTTAGATGTTTTCAGTTTCACCAAGTTTAATGAGTATCTAAGGTACATGAACATGAAGAATGTGTTTTGGTATGACCCTACCCACAGGTTTGATAAAGGTATTAAGTCATTGCAGTATGATATAGACCTGTTAGAGATGGTTGTTATGACGAAGATGAATGGTATGTAGATGAATGTCTATTTTGAGCATGGTGTGGAAGAGGTGGAGGAGACTAACCTTGATGTGATGTTGAAGAATGTTGAAGATAAGACTAAGGATGAGAATATGAATAAGGTTAAGAATGAGAGTAATGATGAATGAATGAGGTTTGAAGGTGATTAATAAGAAAACAAACTAATACTTAGGAATGTATTGGATGTAATGAGGGAGGAGTTGGGGGTTATATAAGGGCTAGTTTTGGTAGTGAAGTAGCTGGTGAATCTAATGGTGAAGCTGCACTCTATCAACACATTGAGGAGATGGAAGTTGTATACAACAATAGGAGTGAGTCAGAGAAAAAAATTGTAGGCAAGAGAGGAGTGTCACAAAAAAAAAACTACACAGAAGTATAAGTGTAAAGAAAAGAAATGTGATAACCGATATCGCGTTTGGATCAAAATGAAATAAAAATAAATAAAAAAACGCAATATAAGGCACAACCTTGGTAGTCTCTCAAAGACCTTGGAAAACAATTTGATTGAATTTAAATTTAGAAAAAATGGGGGATTTGTAATTTACTTTGGGTAAAAGAAAAATGAAACTTAATGAATTTATAATATTAAAAACCAATTAACTCGTTAGTTCAATTCATAAGCGAGATTATCATAGGTTCGAAAAAATATATTTTTTTTAAAATAATTTTTAATTCTTATTTGGTTTGAATTCAATCAAGCAAGCATCAATTAAATTTGTGATTTTCTACTAGAATAACACCTAGAATTTGAATTAATTAATGTTTAGATAATCAAGCATCACCCGAAGTCTCCAAATTAATTTTTAAGAATTGAAATCACCAAATTTATAGGAAACCCCATAACCCTTTTTTACTTATAAACTAGAGAATTAAGCAAACCCTAGTTTTAAAATTTCTTCATGTATGATGAGATTAAATTAAGCATCTAATTTTATCATTACATACATCAATTTCAATGTATAAAAGGGGAAGAAAAATAAATCACAACAAAAATTCAATTAAAAACAAATCTCAAAATCTCTTACTTATGGAAGTAAAACCAACGATCCAACCAAGGAAATTAGCCTTCCATGAGACTTTTTATGAAAGAAAGAAGAAGAAGAATGAGAATAAGAACGAAGATAAGAATTGAAACTTTATTGAAAATTGTGAATGTGTCTACAATGTGTAAGGGTTTCTCCTTTTATAGATCCAGTTTGCCAATTCAAATTTGAAATTAAAATTCAAAATTTAAAATAAAGATAAATTTGAGTTGGTTTCCTTGATCTTCTAGGTTTTCACTTGAATTCTTGTTTGACTTTTTCGTTTGAATTCAAGATATGCATGAAATATGGAACCTTATCTCACATCTATTTTTCCAAATTTTTTAGTATGTTGATGGCCAATTTAGATTTCCCTTATGAAAAAATGTTGTAAACAATTGTATCCTTGAGCTTTAGAAATTAACCCTATCTAAAATAACTTTTGTAGCCCTAGAGATGTACATTTTACTGGAATATGTCTGAGTTATTTGGATAGAAGCTCTGAGCCACGGTTTGATTCAAATAAGTTTATGATCTATTGAGGTTGTGATAAGCATAAATTTCATAAATAATTATCTCTCACTTTTATCTCATTAAGACTTCTTATATGTTCAATTAAGTGGTCTTTGTCATATTTTATGAGTTTGGGTTCATATGAAGTTTAATTGAATTTCTTTGCTTACCCGATTAAAATGACACTATCATAGTATTTTGAGCATAATAAGAGTTTTAGACATCCAAAAATCATGAAATCTGTCTTGAATGAAAGCTTAAAGAAGTGTCCATAGTTACAAAGCAAGAGCAGACTCTTAATGGGATGTTTAGGACTCCGGAATTATCTCAAAAGATGAGTTAGTGTTGCTAACGTGGAATTTGAACAGTGTGCAAAGATCCGGCCATATCTTGAGATACAGAAGTCATATTGAGATGAAATCAAATCTGTTGGACAGCTAAGATCCGGGGCTACAACTTTTGTTCAGAAGTCAAGCTCTAATTCTGACATGTGAACATCCGAAATTGCGGTGCAAGAAAGTCAAAATTGTTGTGCTAATTGGTGACAAAAATTCAAAAGTGTTTTGCATTTTCAACAAAGCCCATGTGAAAGCAATAAAAGGGTGGAAAAGTAATATCCTAGTTGGTGACTTTACGAAGATGATGCCTCACAAATCCTCTATAAATAGAAGGGTTTACAAGAGGAGAAACACACCATTTTGGAGATTAACTCTAATACCATTTTCCATCTTTCTTTCTTTCTTGTTAGTTTTCCTCCTACATGGAAGGCTTAGGTTTTCTTTCTTGTTAGTTTGCCTCCTACATGGAAGGCTTAGTTTTTCTTTATTGTTAGTTGCCTCCTATATGGAAGGCTTAGGATTTATTTGTTGTTAGTTGCCTCCTACATGGAAGGTTTAGGATTTATTTGTTGTTAGTTTACCTCTTTCTTTGTTATTAGTTTGCCTCCTTCATGGAAGGCTAGGTTCGTAGTTTCAATTCAAGGATTCAACCTATTTTCATTTTAACTTTGAGGTCTTGATCTTTATTTACGTGCTTATTAAGTGGTTTCTACTCTGCTTCACTATATTCTTCAATTTTATTCTTTAATCAAAGTTTGATCGGTTGACGTATTTTGATTAATGCATAATTGATTTATAATTGGTTTTTGATTGGTAAATCATTTTCCAAAAGTTTGAAGAGTAGAAATTAAGTAATTGAATTGAAGGTTTTCATTTTATTACTTACTTCAACTGAATTCTGATTATAAAATTGGTTTAGATGAAAGATTAAGTGGTTACTAAATCTTGTTAATCATAATCAATTGAATCCTGAGAGGTTTCTCAGTAGAGAATTCAAGCATCATTTTAGGGGTTCCAGATGATCCTAGGTTGATAAACACAATGCATGATTTTAGTGATCAATGATTAGTTAAGAAAATAGCCTCTGAATTCCTTGAGTTGATAATTGTTAAGTCAAATAAATTTCATTTTGTATTTTGTGTTTAGAACTCAATATCATATCTTTACAAAACCCTTTTTTTCTAATTTTCTCCTTATTTGCTTAAGAATATGAAATGGTCTTTGGGGGAAATCTAGAAAGTATTTTTGCGCGTTTGCGACGAGCGTGTCAAAAATTTGGCGCCGTTGCCGGGGACCATTTTAGTTTCCTAGGCTCATTTAGGAGTTTGTATAAAATTTTTAATCTTTCTAACAATTTTTTTTTACTTTAGGTATATATTCTTGGATTTTCTGTATGAATTCACCTTTTTGTGTATGACCTGATCCAATCCTGAAAATTTATATGCATATGATCCTGAGATTGATAGAACATTCCACAATTTGAAAAGAGCACATAGAAGGCATTCATTCAGTAATAACCAAGAAAGTAACAGTAGTGATTTTTCATCTTTAAATTTTGATAGTTTCAAATATTCTGCTAAGAACATGGCTGATAGAACCCTAAAAGAATTAGCTGCACCTGATGTTGCTTATCAACCGTTGTGTATTCAATACCCTGATGTTGATGCACCATTTGAACTGAAGTCTGGATTAATACATTTGCTACCTAAGTTTCATGGCCTTGCAGGTGAGGACCCTCACAAACATTTGAAGGAATTTCATATTGTGTGTTCAACAATGCGGCCACAAGGAATTCCTGAAGATCATATCAAGTTGAAGGCATTTCCTTTCTCCTTAAATGATGGAGCTAAGGACTGGTTGTACTATCTACATCCAACATCTGTTACAAGCTGGAATGATATGAAGAGATTATTTCTAGAGAAATTCTTCCCTGCATCCAGAACGGCAGCTATCAGAAAAGAGATTTGCGACATCAGACAGAACTCCCAAGAAACTCTCTATGAGTATTGGGAGAGATTCAAGAAACTATGCGCCACTTGTCCACACCATCAAATCAGTGATCAATTACTGATTCAGTATTTCTATGAAGGACTCATGCCAATGGACAGAAGCATGGTTGATGCAGCTAGTGGTGGAGCACTTATGGACAAAACTCCTACAGCAGCTCGAGATTTGATTGCCAACATGGCAGAAAATTCTCAGCAATTCAATTCTCGAACTAATTCCTTGTCTAAAGGAGTCCATGAAATGACCACCAAGACAGACCATACAGGATTGGAGAACAGAATTGAAGAACTAACGTCCATCGTAAGACAGTTGGCCATCGGAAAACAACAGCAACTTAATGTTGTTGACAAAACCAACACATGTGGCATCTGCACTTCTGCAAATCATCCTACTGATGCATGCCCAACATTGCAAGAAAGCGAGACACCTGAGGCTACAGTAAATGGTACTTTTGGCACAGGACAACAATACAGGCCTCCTCAACATTATCAGCAACAGAAGTTTGAACCACCTTCTGGATCATACAATCCTAGTTGGAGAAACCATCCTAACTTGAGATATGGTCCTCCACAACAACAAAGGATTCAAACATCTGACTCCCAAAATAAATACCAACCACCGCCATTCAGACAACAACAACAGCATATGCAGCAATCTGTACCCTCTAATGCTTCTGAACCCTCTCTTGATGATTTGATGAAGCAATTAGCAACCAACAATCTTCAGTTTCAACAAAATGTAAGTTCTACCATTCAGGATTTACAAACTCAAATTGGGCAGTTGGCTACCACTGTCAACCAATTGAAATCTCAAGGTTCTAGTCAACTACCTTCTCAACCTGTCATAAATCCCAAAAGTGTGAATGCCATGACCTTGAGAAGTGGGAAGAAAGTGCAGACAGACCCTACAATTTTAAAGAAACAAAGCTTCAATCAGACTAATCATCACCAAAAAGAAGAATTTATCTCCACACCTGGAGACATCTCTGATAAGCCATCTGAATCAGAGGAAAAGTCTGATGAAAAAGTACACCAGCCTTCAATAAGACATCGAATGATCAACAAAAGAAGCTTTCCATAAACGATCTGCACTTGAAGCATCTGATGAGACGAAAACCCCAAATTGTGCTGATCAGAAGGTATCTTTACCTTTTCCAAATAGAATGGTCCAATCCAAGCCCAATGTTCATGCAGAATTGGATAAGGAGCTTCTAGATACTTTCAGGAAAGTGGAAGTCAACATACCACTTCTAGATGCTATCAAGCAAATTCCCAAATATGCCAAATTTCTAAAGGACCTGTGCACGCATAAGAGAAGACTCAAAGGGGATGAGAAGATCAGTGTGGGACACAATGTTTCTGCCTTAATTCAACCCAGCCTCCCTCAGAAATGTAAAGATCCAGGAACTTTCACCATTCCTTGCACAATAGGAAACTCTACATTTGGTGATGCATTGCTGGATCTAGGTGCTTCCATTAATGTTATGCCCTCATCAGTTTATAAATCTTTGAATCTGGGAGAATTGAAGCCAACTGGTGTGGTGATTCAATTAGCCAACAGAAGTACAGCACATCCAGCCGGAGTACTTGAAGATGTGCTAGTTCAAGTGAATAAGATGATCTTTCCAGCTGACTTCTACATTTTGGATATGGAAGATGAGTCATCCATCAAGAGAGCAACCTTGATCCTAGGGAGACCTTTCCTCAAAACTGCAAAAACAAAGATAGATGTGCATACGGGGACTCTCTCTATGGAATTTGGAGATGATATCATCCAATTCAACATATTCGAAGCCATGAAGCATCCTATAGAGAACCATTCACTCTTTCAACTTGATGCCATAGACCTTCTTGCGGATGATTATTCTATTGACAATCTACTTTTTGAATTTTTTGATTTTGATTTAGATTACTAAGATAATTTTACTTGCACATGTGATGAATTTGATCCATGTATTGTGTGTTTCAGGATTAATGCTACAGACCAAATTTCATTGAAAGATGACATGTTAGATGCAAGTGTTGCAGACATTTCAATCTCAGATAGATCCCTTCCTTCCATAATACAACCACTTCCTTTGGAATTGAAGCCTTTGCCTGAACATCTAAAGTATGCTTATTTGGGGGAAAATGAGAAGCTTCCTGTCATTGTAACAAAGAACCTTCTACCACAACAAGAAGAAAGGTTGCTGCAAACCTTAAGAAGCCATAAACAAGAAATTGGATGGACTTTGGCTGATATTCCAGGCATTAGCCCATCTACTTGCATGCATAGGATATTGCTGGAGGAAAACACCAGACCTGTTAGACAACCACAAAGGCGTTTGAATCCAACCATCCTAGATGTGGTAAAGAAGGAAGTAGGTAAGCTTTTGGCAGCTGGTATCATCTATCCCATCTCAGACAGTGATTGGGTAAGCCCGGTGCAAGTAGTTCCTAAGAAGACTGGCATGACTGTAGTCAAAAATCACAATGATGAACTAATCCCTACCAGAATACAAAATAGCTGGAGAGTGTGCATAGATTATAGGAAGCTTAACCAAGCTACTCGCAAGGATCACTTCCATTTGCCCTTCATAGACCAAATTTTGGAAAGATTAGCAGGAAAATCTCACTATTGCTTTCTAGATGGTTTTTCAGGTTATTTTCAAATACATATAGCCCCAGAAGACCAGCATAAGACCACCTTCACTTGTCCTTTTGGTACTTTTGCCTATCGAATGATGCCCTTTGGTCTATGCAACGCCCCTGGAACCTTTCAAAGATGCATGGTAAGTATTTTCTCTGATCTCTTAGAAAGTTGCAAGGAAGTGTTTATGGATGACTTCACTGTATATGGTTCTTCTTTTGATGCATGCTTAGAAAGCCTCTCTAAAGTTTTGGACAGATGCATTGAGACTAACCTGGTTTTGAATTTTGAAAAATGTCATTTCATGGTAACAGAAGGTATAGTCTTAGGACACTTGGTATCTAGAAAAGGTTTAGAGGTTGATAAGGCCAAGATAGACATTATTACTTCTTTACCTTACCCCACTTCTGTGCGAGAAGTACGTTCTTTACTTGGTCATGCAGGTTTTTACAGAAGATTCATCAAGGATTTTAGCAAGATTGCATAACCTCTTTCTAAACTACTACAAAAAGTACCAAATTTGTGTTTGATCAAGCATGCAAGGATTCATTTGATGAACTAAAGAAGCGGTTGACAACCACTCCCATCATTCAACCACCTAATTGGACGCTTCCATTTGAATTAATGTGTGATGCATCTAATTATGCCCTTGGTGTTGTACTGTCTCAAAGAGTTAGCAAGAGATCTCATGTCATTGCATATGCCTCTCGCACACTGGATGCAACCCAATCCAATTACACAACAACTGAGAAGGAGCTTTTGGCAATTGTGTTTGCATTAGATAAATTTCGCTCCTATTTGCTTGGATCTAAAGTTATTGTCTTTTCTGACGATGCAGCTTTGAAATACTTGCTTAAGAAGACAGATGCTAAACCGAGACTGATTCGTTGGATGCTTCTGTTGCAAGAATTTGATTTAGAGATTAAAGACAAGAGTGGTGCAGAGAACCTTGTAGCAGATCATTTAAGTCGGATCCAGCAACCTTGTGAAGAAACTTCAATTGCAGATTCATTCCCAGAAGAGCATCTCTATCATTTGCACAGGAACGATCCTTGGTATGCAGATTTGGTAAACTATCTAGTTGCTAAAGAAATACCCAAACACTTCACCAAATCGCAAATTGCCAAGTTGAAAAGTGATGCCAAACACTACATATGGGATGAACCATACCTTTGGAAGACATGTAGTGATCAAATCATTAGAAGATGTGTTCCAGATCATGCAGTTCAATCTGTACTTACCTTTTGCCATTCCCTAGCTTGTGGTGGACACTTTGGGCCACAACGGACAGCTAGAAAAGTACTAGACTCAGGCTTTTATTGGCCTACAATATTTCGTGATGCACACAGATTATGCATAACTTGTGAGCAGTGCCAAAGAATAGGGAGTATTTTGCGCAGAAATGAGATGCCCCAACAACCACTTCTCTTTTGTGAGGTATTTGATGTATGGGGTATAGACTTTATGGGTCCATTCCCTGTCTCTTTTGGCTTTGTTTACATTCTGCTAGCTGTTGATTATGTTTCAAAATGGGTGGAGGCAAAAGCCACTCTTACTGATGATGCTCGAGTTGTTGCAAATTTTATCAGGTCTAACATTTTTAGCAGGTTTGGCATTCCTAGAGCTCTAATTAGAGACCAAGGTACTCATTTTTGCAACCGCACAATGGAAGCCCTACTCCGCAAATATGGAGTCCTGCATAAAGTCTCCATCCCATATCATCCTCAAACAAATGGTCAAGCTGAAGTTTCTAATCAAGAGATCAAGAAAATCTTAGAGAAAATAGTTCAGCCTAACAGGAAGGATTGGAGCTTACGCCTTGTTGATGCGTTATGGGCATATAGGACAGCCTACAAGTCACCTATTGGCATGTCTCCCTACAGGATTGTCTTTGGTAAAGCATGTCATCTTCCATTTGAATTAGAGCATAGAGCATTTTGGGCAGTAAAGAAATGCAACATGGATCTAGACCAAGCAGGAATCCATAGGAAGCTTCAATTGCAGGAACTTGAAGAAATTCGATTGGAAGCATACAAAAACTCCAAAATTTACAAAGAAAAAGGCAAAACTCTTCATGACAAAAAGTTGGCAAGAAAGGAGTTTTCCGTTGGACAAAAAGTTCTCCTTTTCAATTCTCGGCTAAAGCTTATGCGTGGTAAGCTACGCTCTAGATGGTTAGGACCATTTGTAGTTACTAATGTTTTTCCTTATGGTGCAGTGGAAATAAAAAATGAGGTAACTGAAAAAATCTTCAAGGTGAATGGACATCGTCTTAAACCATTTTTCGAAGGTTTTCAAAAGCACACGGTAGAAGAAGTGCATTTGCACAATGCCACATACTTGCAATAAATTCAAGAGAAGTTTCTCTCTCTCTCTCTCTCTTTCTCTCTCTCTCTCTCTCTCTTTCTCTCTCTCCCTCTCTTACATTCCTCGTTTATAAGTTTCAACTAATCTCTCAACTTCCTTCTTCACCTCTTAAATCATCCCAACTATTACACCACATTGAGCTTGCAGGAATAATAACTTGAGTGTTTTAAGAAAAAAAATGGAGAAAGCTCTCACCAGGATCAAAATTTTGTTCCCTACTCTCCCCAGAAATTTTCTTAAAGACATTTACAATTGCAAACTTGAACGATTGAGAGCATTAAGACTCTTAGGCCTTCCAGAAGATGTCCGTTGGATCATTGAAGCTAAGGTATGTTTAGCAGGTGAATTTCATGAATCATTTGTTAAAAACATGCCAGGTATGGGAAAAAGTTCCTATGCAAAGAAGAGAAGGGCAAAAAGAATTGGAGTTTGCTACAGGTGTGCAAGATGGACCTGTAACACAAGATGCAAGAACCCTGGAATGGTTTCAAGAAATCGAGAGGACAAAATTCAATTCATAAAGGATGGACTGAGTAAGGAGTCATTGGATGATATCATTCAGACTCTTGAGACGCATCCTAGTGGGCATGTACAAGGAGTTCTTCTTGATTTGTTTGAACTGTTCCGTAAGGAAAAAGCATGTTATAGTCTTGGGAATCTGACTTTAAAAGACCCTGTTGTCAGTTTACAAGACAACTGAATGGGAAGCACATCCTCGACTCTTAGAAGGCGTTTCAGCCGTTACTGGAAGTAAAACCAGAGGAAGATGTGAGCCACAATCACAACTACTGTTCATTCTCATGCGTGTATGTTTGTCATTTACATTGTCTTTTCAAATTATTGGGCCACCATTTTTTTTGAAATTTTCACCCCTGCTTAAAGTCTTTCCCCTCTGACATTCACCTTTTCCTTGAACAAAAAATTCAAACTTTTGCAACAAAAATTCAAACTTTTGCTACCAAATCCTGATCCCGCACTATTCAAGCGATCTCCTTGTCTGACATTGAGTCCCTATAAATTATCAACCTCTATGACATATATTTTCAGAAAAAAAGACAGAAACACCGTATATGGATAGGATCAATACTATCTGTGTTTTTGGTGGGTCTAACCTTGGAAAGGATGGAGAATTTCAACATGCAGCTTATACCCTTGGTAAGGTATTAGCTGCAAGAAAAATCAATCTTGTTTATGGGGGAGGGATTCAGGGTTTAAAAGGATGTGTTGCAGGATTTGCACTCACAAAGGGGTGTAACGTCTTAGGTGTTGGCTTAAAAAATGGGAGCACCTCCTACTTCACCCTAGGTACTGAATTGAAGGTTGCAACCATGCATGACCGTATGAGACACATGTTGATTAATTCTAATGCATTTATTGCATTACCTGGTGGTCTTGGAACAATGGAAGAAATTTTTACCATTATATTTTGGGCCTATCGGAATTTTCATAAAAAACCTTTGGGCTTATTGAATATTAATGGCTTTTATAATGGTTTGATATCCTTTTTAGATCATGCAGTAGAGCAGGAGTTCATGCCACAATCCATGCGCAACATCATAGTATCTGCTTCAACTGTTGAACAGCTACTTGAGATTTTGCAAAATCCTACATCTGAGCTCAGTCAAGCAATGCAGCTGGTGAACCAACCAAATCAGGATGGCAGAGACAAAAGAGAACCAGATACCACTCTTCGGTTATAACTTTTCCTTACTTTGGTGGTTTTCTCACATTTCTTTTCCTGTCATATGAAATTCCATCTAAGACATTGGGGACAATGTCTTGGATAGGTTGGGGGGAGGATGGTCCGATATCTAAAAAAAAAAATTAAAAAAAAAACCCAAAAAAAAAAACAAAAAACAAAAAAAATTAGGTTAGAATCATAAACTTGCTTTGAGTAAGATGGTTGAGTAAGGAGTTACACTTGACTCTTGATACGCATCTTATGATTAAAAAAACATATTTGAATGTGGAAGTATGTTTTTCTTTAGATTTCATAAAATAATTGAAGCAAAATGATTTACATTTTGAGATTAATTAGTTTGGCAACACATATTTGAACTGGATAGATTAGATTTGATAAAAATATTATCTGTGAGATTTTGAGCCTTATTATTATTTTCTTTCTTGTGTGATTTTCATCCATGGAATATGTTACTTCAGAACTTGCATTGATTCTTTTTTAAGCTACATTTTCACATGAATTGTACAAAAATGATTGAGGCACTGTTTTTCTTGAACAAACCACTTGGCCAAATAACCAAACCATATAATTTTATCCTTTGATCAGCCCTTTGAGCCGATTAGCCTTTTCTTCTTTTTAGCTCACCACAAATCAAAAAAAAAAAAAAAAACTTTGTCTGACCATAGAAGGTGAGGAATACTGGATTTATCATACCATAAGTGTTTCAATAAGTGTGGGGGAGATTATTGTTGTGTTCATCAATATCATGGTTGAAAAAAAAACTGAAGCAATAAATTAATAAATAAACTACTATATTGAAAAAAAAAAAAGAAAAAAAAAATGAAGAAGTGATATCTATTTCTCACACTTGCACTTAGACTCGGTTCTCAATCCTCACCATTTTCCTTGGTCTAACATTGTATCTCTTCAATATATCATTTCATCTTTCTAATCCCGTTATAACCAGAATAAAGACCTCTTGATTTGTGCATTGCATGTGTACATAGTAGAAGAGAAGTAGAAGATATGCAAGCCTATGATAGTTCATCTTTCATGGATTGAATTTGAGAGAAACACTTACCAAATCAAACACTTGAGAGATTCAGAGTATATCATGTGAGGTTCTATCTTTCTCAATCTATGTTTTTCAAATTAAAGTTGTCTTTCTAAGTAATTTCAAAAATGTGATGAAAGAATGCTTCATGAAATTTTGTGAATTCTTGAGAAATCAACTCAAAACTTTGATGTTCTTTCAAAAATAAAAAATAAATAAATAAATAAAATAGTCATCAATCCTTAACTTAAGTTTGCCCGAGACGTGCAAAAGATAAGTGTGGGGGAATTTGATAAGCATAAATTTCATAAATAATTATCTCTCACTTTTATCTCATTAAGACTTCTTATGTGTTCAATTAAGTGGTCTTTGTCATATTTTATGAGTTTGGGTTCATATGAAGTTTAATTGAATTTATTTGCTCACCCGATTAAAAGGACACTATCATAGTATTTTGAGCATAATAAGAGTTTTAGACATCCAAAAATCATGAAATCTGTCTTGAATGAAAGCTTAAAGAAGTGTCCTGATAAGCATAGATTTCATAAATAATTATCTCTCACTTTTATCTCATTAAGACTTCTTATATAATCAATTAAGTGATCTTTGTCATATTTTATGAGTTTGGGTTCATATGAAGTTTAATTGAATTTCTTTGCTTACCCGATTAAAATGACACTATTATAGTATTTTGAGCATAATAGGAGTTGTAGACATCAAAAAATCATGAAATCTATCTTGAATGAAAGCTTAAAGAAGTGTCCATAGTTACAAAGCAAGAACAGACTCTAAATGGGATGTTTAGGACTCCGAAATTAACTCAAAAGATGAGATAGTGTTGTTGACGTGGAATTTGGACAGTGTGCAAAGATCCAGCCATATCTTGAGATATAGAAGTCATATTGAGATGAAATCAAATTTGTGGGACAGCTAAGATCCGGGGCTACAACTTTTGTTTAGAAGTCAAGCTCTAATTCGGACATGTGAACATCCGAAATTGCGGTGCAAGAAAGTCAAAATTGTTGTGCTCATTGGTGGCAAAAATTCAAAAGTGTTTTGCATTTTCAACAAAGCCCATGTGAAAGCAATAAAAGGGTAGAAAAGTAATATCCTAGTTGAAGATGATGCCTCAAAAATCCTCTATAAATAGAAGGGTTTACAAGAGGAGAAACACACCATTTTGGAGATTAACTTCAATACCATTTTCTTTCTTTCTTTCTTTCTTTCTTTCTTTCTTTCTTTCTTGTTAGTGTTGCCTCCTTCATGGAAGGCTTAGATTTTCTTTCTTGTTAGTTTGCCTCCTACATGGAAGTCTTAGTTTTTCTTTATTGTTAGTTGCCTCCTACATGGAAGGCTTAGGATTTATTTGTTGTTAGTTGCCTCCTACATGGAAGGCTTAGGATTTATTCGTTGTTAGTTTGCCTCTTTCTTTGTTGTTAGTTTGCCTCCTTCATGGAAGGCTATGTTTGTAGTTTCAATTCAAGGATTCAAGCTATTTTCATTTTAACTTTGAGGTCTTGATCTTTATTTACATGCTTATTAAGTGGTTTCTACTCTACTTCACTATATTCTTCAATTTTATTCTTTAATCAAAGTTTGATCGGTTGACGTATTTTGATTAATGCATAATTGATTTATAATTGGTTTTTGATTGGTAAATCACTTTCCAAAAGTTAGAAGAGTATAAATTAAGTAATTTAATTGAAGGTTTTCATTTTATTACTTACTTCAACTGAATTCTGATTGTGAAATTGGTTTAGATAAAAGATTAAGTGGTTACTAAATCTTGTTGATCATAAGCAATTGAATCCTGAGAGGTTTCTCAGTAGAGAATTCAAGGATCATTTTAGTGGTTCCAGATGATCCTAGGTTGATAAACACAATGCATGATTTTTGTGATCAATGATTAGTTAAGAAAATAGCCTCTGAATTCCTTGAGTTGATAATTGTTAAGTGAAATTAATTTCATTCTGTATTTTGCATTTAGAACTCAATATCAATATTTACAAAATCCCCCTGTTCTAATTTTCTCCTAATTTGCTTAAGAATATGAAATGGTCTTTGGGAGATGATCTAGGTTGCACCTTATACTATACCAATAGTTTGGGGAAAATCTAGAAATTATTTTTGCGCGTTTACGACGAGCGTGTCAAAAATTTGGCGCCGTTGACGGGGACCATTTTAGTTTCCTAGGCTCATTTAGGAGTTTGTATAAAATTTTTAATCTTTCTAACAATTTTTTTTATTATTTTAGGTATATCATTCTTGGATTTTCTATATGAATTCACCTTTTTGTGTATGACCCGATCCATTCCTGAAAATTTATATGCATATGATCCTGAGATTGATAGAATATTCCACCATTTGAAAAGAGCACATAGAAGGCATTCATTCAGTAATAACCAAGAAAGTAACAGTAGTGATTTTTCATCTTTAAATTTTATAGTTTCAAATATTCTGCTAAGAACATGGCTGATAGAACCCTAAAAGAATTAGCTGCACCTGATGTTGCTTATCAACCGTTGTGTATACAATACCCTGATGTTGATGCACCATTTGAACTGAAGTCTGGATTGATACATTTGCTACCTAAGTTTCATGGCCTTGCAGGTGAGGACCCTCACAAATATTTGAAGGAATTTCACATTGTGTGTTCAACAATGCGGCCACAAGGAATTCCTGAAGATCATATCAAGTTGAAGGCATTTCCTTTCTCCTTAAATGATGGAGCCAAGGACTGGTTGTACTATCTACATCCAACATCTGTTACAAGCTGGAATGATATGAAAAGATTATTCCTGGAGAAATTCTTCCCTGCATCCAGAACAGCAGCTATCAGAAAAGAGATTTGCGGCATCAGACAGAACTCCCAAGAAACTCTCTGAGTATTGGGAGAGATTCAAGAAACTATGCACCACTTGTCCACACCATCAAATCAGTGATCAATTACTGATTCAGTATTTCTATGAAGGACTCATGCCAATGGACAGAAGCATGGTTGATGCAGCTAGTGGTGGAGCACTAATGGACAAAACTCCTACAGCAGCTCGAGATTTGATTGCCAACATGGCAGAAAATTCTCAGCAATTCAATTCTCGAACTAATTCCTTGTCTAAAGGAGTCCACGAAATGACCACTAAGACAGACCATACACGATTGGTGAACAGAATTGAAGAACTAACGTCCATCGTAAGACAGTTGGCCATCGGAAAACAACAGCAACTTAATGTTGTTGACAAAACCAACACATGTGGCATCTGCACTTCTGCAGATCATCCTACTGATGCATGCCCAACATTGCAAGAAAGTGAGACACCTAAGGCTGCAGTAAATGGTATTTTTGGCACAGGACAACAATACAGGCCTCCTCAACATTATCAGCAACAGAAGTTTGAACCACCATCTGGATCATACAATCCTAGTTGGAGAAACCATCCTAACTTGAGATATGGTCCTCCACAACAACAAAGGATTCAAACATCTGACTCCCAAAATAAATACCAACCACCGTCATTCAGACAACAACAACAGCATATGCGGCAATTTGTACCCTCTAATGCTTCTGAACCCTCTCTTGATGATTTGATGAAGCAATTAGCAACCAACAATCTTCAGTTTCAACAAAATGTAAGTTCTACCATTCAAGATTTACAAACTCAAATTGGGCAGTTGGCTACCACTGTCAACCAATTGGAATCTCAAGGTTCTGGTCAACTACCTTCTCAACCTGTCATAAATCCCAAAAGTGTGAATGCCATGTCCTTGAGAAGTCGGAAGAAAGTGCAGACAGACCCTACAATTTTAAAGCAACAAAGCTTCAATCAGACTAATCCACACCAAAAAGAAGAATTTATCTCCACACCTGGAGACATCTCTGATAAGCCATCTGAATCAGAGGAAAAGTCTGATGAAAAAAGTACACCAGCCTTCGATAAGACATCGAATGATCAACAAAAAGAAGCTTGCCATAAACGATCTGCACTTGAAGCATCTGATGAGACGAAAACCCCAAATTGTGCTAATCAAAAGGTATCTTTACCTTTTCCAAATAGAATGGTCCAATCCAAGCCCAATGTTCATGCAGAATTGGATAAGGAGCTTCTAGATACCTTCAGGAAAGTGGAAGTCAACATACCACTTCTAGATGTTATCAAGCAAATTCCCAAATATGCCAAATTTCTAAAGGACTTGTGCACGCATAAGAGAAGACTCAAAGGGGATGAGAAGATTAGTGTAGGACGCAATGTTTCTGCCTTAATTCAGCCCAGCCTCCCTCAGAAATGTAAAGATCCAGGAACTTTCACCATTCCTTGCACAATAGGAAACTCTACATTTGGTGATGCATTGCTGGATCTAGGTGCTTCCATTAATGTTATGCCCTCATCAGTTTTTAAATCTTTGAATCTGGGAGAACTGAAGCCAACTGGTGTGGTGATTCAATTAGCCAACAGAAGTACAGCACATCCAGCCGGAGTACTTGAAGATGTGCTAGTTCAAGTGAATAAGCTGATCTTTCCAGCTGACTTCTACATTTTGGATATGGAAGACGAGTCATCCATCAACAGAGCAACCTTGATCCTAGGGAGACCTTTCCTCAAAACTGTAAAAACAAAGATAGATGTGCATACGGGGACTCTCTCTATGGAATTTGGAGATGATATCATCCAATTCAACATATTTGAAGCCATGAAGCATCCCATAGAGAATCATTCACTCTTTCAACTTGATGCCATAGACCTTCTTGCGGATGATTATTCTATTGACAATCTACTTTTTGAATTTTTTGATTTTGATTTAGATTACTTAGATAATTTTACTTGCACATGTGATGAATTTGATCCATGTATTGTGTGTTCCAGGATTAATGTTGCAGACCAAACTTCGTTGAAGGATGACATGTTAGATGCAAGTGTTGCAGACATTTCAATCTCAGATAGATCCCTTCCTTCCATAATACAACCACCTTCTTTGGAGTTGAAGCCTTTGCCTGAACATCTAAAGTATGCTTATTTGGGGGAAAATGAGAAGCTTCCTGTCATTGTAGCAAAGAACCTTCTACCACAACAGGAAGAAAGGTTGCTGCAAACCTTAAAAAGCCATAAACAAGCAATTGGATGGACTTTGGCTGATATTCCAGGTATTAGCCCATCTACTTGTATGCATAGGATATTGCTGGAGGAAAACACCAGACCTGTTAAACAACCACAAAGGCGTTTGAATCCAACCATCCTAGATGTGGTAAAGAAGGAAGTAGGTACGCTTTTGGCAGCTGGTATCATCTATCCCATCTCAGACAGTGATTGGGTAAGCCCGGTGCAAGTAGTTCCTAAGAAGACTGGCATGACTGTAGTAAAAAATCACAATGATGAACTAATCCCTACCAGAATACAAAATAGTTGGAGAGTGTGCATAGATTATAGGAAGCTTAACCAAGCTACTCGCAGGGATCACTTCCATTTGCCCTTCATAGACCAAATTTTGGAAAGATTAGCAGGAAAATCTCACTATTGCTTTCTAGATGGTTTTTCAGGTTATTTTCAAATACATATAGCCCTAGAAGACCAGCATAAGACCACCTTCACTTGTCCTTTTGGTACTTTTGCCTATCGAAGGATGCCCTTTGGTCTATGCAACGCCCTTGGAACCTTTCAAAGATGCATGGTAAGCATTTTCTCTGATCTCTTAGAAAGTTGCATGGAAGTGTTTATGGATGACTTCACTGTATATGGTTCTTCTTTTGATGCATGCTTAGAAAGCCTCTCTAAAGTTTTGGACAGATGCATTGAGACTAACCTGGTTTTGAATTTTGAAAAATGTCATTTCATGGTAACAGAAGGTATAGTCTTAGGACACTTGGTATCTAGCAAAGGTTTAGAGGTTGATAAGGCCAAGATAGACATTATTACTTCTCTGCCTTACCCCACTTCTGTGCGAGAAGTACGTTCTTTACTTGGTCATGCAGGTTTTTACAGAAGATTCATCAAGGATTTTAGCAAGATTGCACAACCACTTTCTAAACTACTACAAAAAGATACCAATTTTGTGTTTGATCAAGCATGCAAGGATTCATTTGATGAACTAAAGAAGCGGTTGACAACCACTCCCATCATTCAACCACCTAATTGGACGCTTCCATTTGAATTAATGTGTGATGCATCTAATTATGCACTTGGTGTTGTACTGTCTCAAAGAGTTAGCAGGAGATCTCCTGTCATTGCATATGCCTCTCGCACACTTGATGCAACCCAATCCAATTACACAACAACTGAGAAGGAGCTTTTGGCAATTGTGTTTGCATTAGATAAATTTCGCTCCTATTTGCTTGGATCTAAAGTTATTGTCTTCTCTGACCATGCAGCTTTGAAATACTTGCTGAAGAAGGCAGATGCTAAGCCAAGACTGATTCGCTGGATGCTTCTGTTACAAGAATTTGATTTAGAGATTAAAGACAAGAGTGGTGCAGAGAACCTTGTAGCAGATCATTTAAGTCGGATCCAGCAACCTTGTGAAGAAACTTCAATTGCAGATTCATTCCCAGAAAAGCATCTCTATCATTTGCACGGGAAGGATCCTTGGTATGCAGATTTGGTAAACTATCTAGTTGCTAAAGAAATACCCAAACACTTCACCAAATCGCAAATTGCCAAGTTGAAAAGTGATGCCAAACACTACATATGGGATGAACCATACCTTTGGAAGACATGTAGTGATCAAATCATTAGAAAATGTGTTCCAGATCATGAAGCTCAGTCTGTACTTACCTTTTGCCATTCCCTAGCTTGTGGTGGACACTTTGGGCCACAATGGACAGCTAGAAAAGTACTAGACTGAGGCTTTTATTGGCTTACAATATTTCGTGATGCACATAGATTATGCATAACTTGTGAGCAGTGCTAGAGAATAGGGAGTATTTCGCGCAGAAATGAGATGCCCCAACAACCACTTCTCTTTTGTGAGGTATTTGATGTATGGGGTATAGACTTTATGGGTCCATTCCCTGTCTCTTTTGGCTTTGTTTACATTCTGCTAGCTGTTGATTATGTTTCAAAATGGGTGGAGGCAAAAGCCACTCGTACTGATGATGCTCGAGTTGTTGCAGATTTTATCAGGTCTAACATTTTTAGCAGGTTTGGCATTCCTAGAGCTCTAATTAGTGACCAAGGTACTCATTTTTGCAACCGCACAATGGAAGCCCTACTCCGCAAATATGAAGTCATGCATAAAGTCTCCACCCCATATCATCCTCAAACAAATGGTCAAGCTGAAGTTTCTAATCGAGAGATCAAGAAAATCTTAGAGAAAACAGTTCAGCCTAACAGGAAGGATTGGAGCTTGCGCCTTGTTGATGTGTTATGGGCATATAGGACAGCCTACAAGTCACCCATTGGCATGTCTCCCTACAGGATTGTCTTTGGTAAAGCATGTCATCTTCCAGTTGAATTAGAGCATAGAGCATTTTGGGCAGTAAAGAAATGCAACATGGATCTAGGCCAAGCAGGAATCCATAGGAAGCTTCAATTGCAGGAACTTGAAGAAATTCGATTGGAAGCATACGAAAACTCCAAAATTTACAAAGAAAAGGTCAAAGCTCTTCTTGACAAAAAGTTGGCAAGAAAGGAGTTTTCCGTTGGACAAAAAGTTCTCCTTTTCAATTCTCGGCTAAAGCTTATGCCTGGTAAGCTACGCTCTAGATGGTTAGGACCATTTGTAGTTACTAATGTTTTTCCTTATGGTGCAGTGGAAATAAAAAATGAGGTAACTACAAAAATCTTCAAGGTGAATGGACATCGTCTTAAACCATTTTTCGAAGGTTTTCAAAAGCACACGGTAGAAGAAGTGCATTTGTACAATGCCACATACTTGCAATAAATTCAAGAGAAGTCTCCCTCTCTCTCTCTTTCTCTCTCTCTCTCTCTTTCTCTCTTTCTCTCTATCTCTCTCTCTCTTTCTCTCTCTCCCTCTCTCACATTCCTCACTTATAAGTTTTAACTAATCTCTCAACTTCCTTCTTCACCTCTTAAATCCTCCCAACTATTACACTACATTGAGCTTGCAGGAATAATAACTTGTGTGTTTTAAGAAAAAATGGAGAAAGCTCTCACCAGGATCAAAATTTTGTTCCCTACTCTCCCCAGAAATTTTCTTAAAGACATTTACAATTGCAGACTTGAACGATTGAGAGAATTAACACTCTTAGGCCTTCCAGAAGATGTCTGTTGGATCATTGAAGCTAAGGTACGTTTAGCAGGTGAATTTCAAGAATCATTTGTTAAAAACATGCCAGGTATGGGAAGAAGTTCCTATGCAAAGAGAAGGGCAAAAAGAATTGGAGTTTGCTACAGGTGTGCAAGATGGACCTGTAACACAAGATGCAAGAACCCTGGAATGGTTTCAAGAAATCGAGAGGACAAAATTCAATTCATAAAGGATGGACTGAGTAAGGAGTCATTGGATGATATCATTCAGACTCTTGAGACGCATCCTAGTTGGCATGTACAAGGAGTTCTTCTTGATTTGTTTGAATTGTTCCGTAAGGAAAAAGCACGTTATAGTCTTGGGAATCTGACTTTAAAAGACCCTATTGTCAGTTTACAAGAAAACTGAATGGGAAGCACATCCTCGACTCTTAGAAGGCGTTTCAGCCGTTACTGGACGTAAAACCAGAGGAAGATGTGAGCCACAATCACAACTATTATTCATTCTCATGCGTGTATATTTGTCATTTACATTGTCTTTTCAATTTATTGGGCCACCATTTTTTGAAATTTTCACCCCTGCTTAAAGTTTTTCCCCTCTGACATTCACCTTTTCCTTGAACAAAAAATTCAAACTTTTGCAACAAAAATTCAAACTTTTGCTACCAAATCCTGATCCTGCACTATTCAAGCGATCTCCTTGTCTGATATTGAGTCCCTATAAATTATCAACCTCTATGACATATTTTTTCAAAAAAAAAGACAGAAACACCGTATATGGATAGGATCAATACTATCTGTGTTTTTGGTGGGTCTAACCTTGGAAAGGATGGAGAATTTCAACATGCAGCTTATACCCTTGGTAAGGCATTAGCTGCAAGAAAAATCAATCTTGTTTATGGGGGAGGGATTCAGGGTTTAAAAGGATGTGTTGCAGGATCTGCACTCACAAAGGGGTGTAACGTCTTAGGTGTTGGCTTAAAAAATGGGAGCACCTCCTACTTAACCCTGGGTACTGAATTGAAGGTTGCAACCATGCATGACCGTATGAGACACATGTTGGTTAATTCTAATGCATTTATTGCATTACCTGGGGGTCTTGGAACAATGGAAGAAATTTTTACCATTATATTTTGGGCCTATCGGAATTTTCATAAAAAACCTTTGGGCTTATTGAATATTAATGGCTTTTATAATGGTTTGATATCCTTTTTAGATCATGAAGTAGAGCAGGAGTTCATGCCACAATCCATGCGCAACATCATAGTATCTGCTTCAACTGTTGAACAGCTACTTGAGATTTTGCAAAATCCTACATCTGAGCTCAGTCAAGCAATGCAGCTGGTGAACCAACCAAATCAGGATGGCAGAGACAAAAGAGAACCAGATACCACTCTTCGGTTATAACTTTTCCTTACTTTGGTGGTTTTCTCACATTTCTTTTCCTGTCATATGAAATTCCACCTAAGACATTGGGGACAATGTCTTGGATAGGTTGGGGGGAGGATGGTCCGATATAAAAAAAAAAAAAAAAACCTAAAAATAAAAAAATAAAAAAAAAAATAAAAAAATTAGGTTAGAATCATAAACTTGCTTTGAGTAAGGAGTTAGACTTGACTCTTGATACGCATCTTATGATTAAAAAAAAAAGAAAAAAAAATTGAATGTGGAAGTATGTTTTTTTTCTTTAGATTTCATAAAATAATTGAAGCAAAATGATTTACATTTCGAGATTAATTAGTTTGGCAACACATATTTGAACTGGATAGATTAGATTTGATAAATATATTACCTGTTAGATTTTGAGCCTTATTATTATTTTCTTTCTTGTGTGATTTTCATCCATGGAATATGTTACTTCAGAACTTGCATTGATTCTTTTTGAAGCTACATTTTCACATGAATTGAATAAAAATGATTGAGGCACTGTTTTTCTTGAACAAACCACTTGGCCAAATAACCAAACCATATAATTTTATCCTTTGATCAGCCCTTTGAGCCGATTAGCCTTTTCTTCTTTTTAGCTCACCACAAATAAAAAAAAAAACTTTGTCTGACCATAGAAGGTGAGGAATACTGGATTTATCATACCATAAGTGTTTCTCACACTTGCACTTAGACTCAGTTCTCAATCCTCATCATTTTCCTTGTTCTAAAATTGTATCTTTTCAATATATCATTTCATCTTTCTAATCCCGTTATAACCAAATAAAGACCTCTTGATTTGTGCATTGCATGTGTACATAGTAGTAGAGAAGTAGAAGATATGCAAGCCTATGATAGTTCATCTTTCATGGATTGAATTTGAGAGAAACACGTACCAAATCAAACACTTGAGAGATTCAGAGTATATCATGTGAGGTTTTATCTTTCTCAATCTATGTTTTTCAAATTAAAGTTGCCTTTCTAAGTAATTTCAAAAATGTGATGAAAGAATGCTTCATGAAATTTTGTGAATTCTTGAGAAATCAACTCAAAAATTTGATGTTCTTTCAAAAAAAAAAAATAGTCACCAATCCTAAACTTAAGTTTGCCCGAGACGTGCAAAAGATAAGTGTGGGGGAATTTGATAAGCATAGATTTCATAAATAATTATCTCTCACTTTTATCTCATTAAGACTTCTTATATAATCAATTAAGTGATCTTTGTCATATTTTATGAGTTTGGGTTCATATGAAGTTTAATTGAATTTCTTTACTTACCCGATTAAAATGACACTATTATAGTATTTTGAGCATAATAGGAGTTGTAGACATCCAAAAATCATGAAATCTGTCTTGAATGAAAGCTTAAAGAAGTGTCCATAGTTACAAAGCAAGAGCAGACTCTAAATGGGATGTTTAGGACTCCGAAATTATCTCAAAAGATGAGATAGTGTTGCTGACGTGGAATTTGAACAGTGTGCAAAGATCCGGCTATATCTTGAGATACAGAAGTCATATTGAGATGAAATCAAATCTGTTGGACAGCTAAGATCTGGGGCTCCAACTTTTGTTCAGAAGTCAAGCTCTAATTCGGACATGTGAACATCCGAAATTACGGTGCAAGAAAGTCAAAATTGTTGTGCTACTTGGTGACAAAAATTCAAAAGTGTTTTGCATTTTCAACAAAGCCCATGTGAAAGCAATAAAAGGGTGGAAAAGTAATATCCTAGTTGGTGACTTTATGAACATGATGCCTCACAAATCCTCTATAAATAGAAGGGTTTACAAGAGGAGAAACACACCATTTTGGAGATTAACTCCAATACCATTTTCCATCTTTCTTTCTTTCTTGTTAGTTTTCCTCCTACATGGAAGGCTTAGGTTTTCTTTCTTGTTAGTTTGCCTCCTACATGGAAGGCATAGTTTTTCTTTATTGTTAGTTGCCTCCTACATGGAAGGCTTAGGATTTATTTGTTGTTAGTTGCCTCCTACATGGAAGGCTTAGGATTTATTTGTTGTTAGTTTGCCTCTTTCTTTGTTGTTAGTTTGCCTCCTTCATGGAAGGCTAGGTTCGTAGTTTCAATTCAAGGATTCAAGCTATTTTCATTTTAACTTTGAGGTCTTGATCTTTATTTACATGCTTATTAAGTGGTTTCTACTCTACTTCACTATATTCTTCAATTTTATTCTTTAATCAAAGTTTGATCGGTTGACGTATTTTGATTAATGCATAATTGATTTATAATTGGTTTTTGATTGGTAAATCATTTTCCAAAAGTTTGAAGAGTAGAAATTAAGTAATTGAATTGAAGGTTTTCATTTTATTACTTACTTCAACTGAATTCTAATTATAAAATTGGTTTAGATGAAAGATTAAGTGGTTACTAAATCTTGTTAATCATAATCAATTGAATCCTGAGAGGTTTCTCAGTAGAGAATTCAAGGATCATTTTAGGGGTTCCAGATGATCCTAGGTTGATAAACACAATGCATGATTTTAGTGATCAATGATTAGTTAAGAAAATAGCCTCTGAATTCCTTGAGTTGATAATTGTTAAGTCAAATTAATTTCATTCTGTATTTTATGTTTAGAACTCAATATCAATCTTTACAAAATCCCCCTGTTCTAATTTTCTCCTAATTTGCTTAAGAATATGAAATGGTCTTTGGTAGATGACCTAGGTTGCACCTTATACTATACCAATAGTTTGGGGAAAATCTAGAAATTATTTTTGCGCGTTTGCGACGAGCGTGTCATGTCCATAGTTACAAAGCAAGAGCAGACTCTAAATGGGATGTTTAGGACTCCGAAATTATCTCAAAAGATGAGATAGTGTTGCTGACGTGGAATTTGAACAGTGTGCAAAGATCCGGCCATATCTTGAGATACAGAAGTCATATTGAGATGAAATCAAATCTGTTGGACAGCTAAGATGTGGGGCTACAACTTTTGTTCAGAAGTCAAGCTCTAATTCGGACATGTGAACATCCGAAATTGCGGTGCAAGAAAGTCAAAATTGTTGTGCTAATTGGTGACAAAAATTCAAAAGTGTTTTGCATTTTCAACAAAGCCCATGTGAAAGCAATAAAAGGGTGGAAAAGTAATATCCTAGTTGGTGACTTTATGGAGATGATGCCTCACAAATCCTCTATAAATAGAAGGGTTTACAAGAGGAGAAACACACCATTTTGGAGATTAACTTCAATACCATTTTCCATCTTTCTTTCTTTCTTGTTAGTTTGCCTCCTACATGGAAGGCTTAGGTTTTCTTTCTTGTTAGTTTGCCTCCTACATGGAAGGTTTAGTTTTTCTTTATTGTTAGTTGCCTCCTACATGGAAGGCTTAGGATTTATTTGTTGTTAGTTGCCTCCTACATGGAAGGCTAGGTTCGTAGTTTCAATTCAAGGATTCAAGCTATTTTCATTTTAACTTTGAGGTCTTGATCTTTATTTACATGCTTATTAAGTGGTTTCTACTCTGCTTCACTATATTCTTCAATTTTATTCTTTAATCAAAGTTTGATCGGTTGACGTATTTTGATTAATGCATAATTGATTTATAATTGGTTTTTGATTGGTAAATCATTTTCCAAAAGTTTGAAGAGTAGAAATTAAGTAATTGAATTGAAGGTTTTCATTTTATTACTTACTTCAACTGAATTCTAATTATAAAATTGGTTTAGATGAAAGATTAAGTGGTTACTAAATCTTGTTAATCATAATCAATTGAATCCTGAGAGGTTTCTCAGTAGAGAATTCAAGGATCATTTTAGGGGTTCCAGATGATCCTAGGTTGATAAACACAATGCATGATTTTTGTGATCAATGATTAGTTAAGAAAATAGCCTCTGAATTCCTTGAGTTGATAATTGTTAAGTCAAATTAATTTCATTCTGTATTTTATGTTTAGAACTCAATATCAATCTTTACAAAATCCCCCTGTTCTAATTTTCTCCTAATTTGCTTAAGAATATGAAATGGTCTTTGGGAGATGACCTAGGTTGCACCTTATACTATACCAATAGTTTGGGGAAAATCTAGAAATTATTTTTGCGCGTTTGCGATGAGCGTGTCATGTCCATAGTTACAAAGCAAGAGCAGACTCTAAATGGGATGTTTAGGACTCCGAAATTATCTCAATAGATGAGATAGTGTTGCTGACGTGGAATTTGAACAGTGTGCAAAGATCCGGCCATATCTTGAGATACAGAAGTCATATTGAGATGAAATCAAATCTGTTGGACAGCTAAGATCTGGGGCTACAACTTTTGTTCAAAAGTCAAGCTCTAATTCGGACATGTGAACATCCGAAATTACGGTGCAAGAAAGTCAAAATTGTTGTGCTAATTGGTGACAAAAATTCAAAAGTGTTTTGCATTTTCAACAAAGCCCATGTGAAAGCAATAAAAGGGTGGAAAAGTAATATCCTAGTTGGTGACTTTATGAAGATGATGCCTCACAAATCCTCTATAAATAGAAGGGTTTACAAGAGGAGAAACACACCATTTTGGAGATTAACTCCAATACCATTTTCCATCTTTCTTTCTTTCTTGTTAGTTTTCCTCCTACATGGAAGGCTTAGGTTTTCTTTCTTGTTAGTTTTCCTCCTACATGGAAGGCTTAGTTTTTCTTTATTGTTAGTTGCCTCCTACATGGAAGGCTTAGGATTTATTTGTTGTTAGTTGCCTCCTACATGGAAGGCTTAGGATTTATTTGTTGTTAGTTTGCCTCTTTCTTTGTTGTTAGTTTGCCTCCTTCATGGAAGGCTAGGTTCGTAGTTTCAATTCAAGGATTCAAGCTATTTTTATTTTAACTTTGAGGTCTTGATCTTTATTTACTTGCTTATTAAGTGGTTTCTACTCTGCTTCACTATATTCTTGAATTTTATTCTTTAATCAAAGTTTGATCGGTTGACGTATTTTGATTAATGCATAATTGATTTATAATTGGTTTTTGATTGGTAAATCATTTTCCAAAAGTTTGAAGAGTAGAAATTAAGTAATTGAATTGAAGGTTTTCATTTTATTACTTACTTCAACTGAATTCTAATTATAAAATTGGTTTAGATGAAAGATTAAGTGGTTACTAAATCTTGTTAATCATAACCAATTGAATCCTGAGAGGTTTCTCAGTAGAGAATTCAAGGATCATTTTAGGGGTTCCAGATGATCCTAGTTTGATAAACACAATGCATGATTTTTGTGATCAATGATTAGTTAAGAAAATAGCCTCTGAATTCCTTGAGTTGATAATTGTTAAGTCAAATTAATTTCAGTCTGTATTTTATGTTTAGAACTCAATATCAATCTTTACAAAATCCCCCTGTTCTAATTTTCTCCTAATTTGCTTAAGAATATGAAATGGTCTTTGGGAGATGACCTAGGTTGCACCTTATACTATACCAATAGTTTGGGGAAAATCTAGAAATTATTTTTGCGCGTTTGCGACGAGCGTGTCATGTCCATAGTTACAAAGCAAGAGCAGACTCTAAATGGGATGTTTAGGACTCCGAAATTATCTCAAATGATGAGATAGTGTTGCTGACGTGGAATTTGAACAGTGTGCAAAGATCCGGCCATATCTTGAGATACAGAAGTCATATTGAGATGAAATCAAATCTGTTGGACAGCTAAGATCTGGGGCTACAACTTTTGTTCAAAAGTCAAGCTTTAATTCGGACATGTGAACATCCGAAATTACGGTGCAAGAAAGTCAAAATTGTTGTGCTAATTGGTGACAAAAATTCAAAAGTGTTTTGCATTTTCAACAAAGCCCATGTGAAAGCAATAAAAGGGTGGAAAAGTAATATCCTAGTTGATGACTTTATGAAGATGATGCCTCACAAATCCTCTATAAATAGAAGGGTTTACAAGGGGAGAAACACACCATTTTGGAGATTAACTCCAATACCATTTTCCATCTTTCTTTCTTTCTTGTTAGTTTTCCTCCTACATGGAAGGCTTAGGTTTTCTTTCTTGTTAGTTTGCCTCCTACATGGAAGGCTTAGTTTTTCTTTATTGTTAGTTGCCTCCTTAAGGAAGGCTTAGGATTTATTTGTTGTTAGTTGCCTCCTACATGGAAGGCTTAGGATTTATTTGTTGTTAGTTTGCCTCTTTCTTTGTTGTTAGTTTGCCTCCTTCATGGAAGGCTAGGTTCGTAGTTTCAATTCAAGGATTCAAGCTATTTTTATTTTAACTTTGAGGTCTTGATCTTTATTTACATGCTTATTAAGTGGTTTCTACTCTGCTTCACTATATTCTTCAATTTTATTCTTTAATCAAAGTTTGATCGGTTGACGTATTTTGATTAATGCATAATTGATTTATAGTTGGTTTTTGATTGGTAAATCATTTTCCAAAAGTTTGAAGAGTAGAAATTAAGTAATTGAATTGAAGGTTTTCATTTTATTACTTACTTCAACTGAATTCTAATTATAAAATTGGTTTAGATGAAAGATTAAGTGGTTACTAAATCTTGTTAATCATAACCAATTGAATCCTGAGAGGTTTCTCAGTAGAGAATTCAAGGATCATTTTAGGGGTTCCAGATGATCCTAGTTTGATAAACACAATGCATGATTTTTGTGATCAATGATTAGTTAAGAAAATAGCCTCTGAATTCCTTGAGTTGATAATTGTTAAGTCAAATTAATTTCAGTCTGTATTTTATGTTTAGAACTCAATATCAATCTTTACAAAATCCCCCTGTTCTAATTTTCTCCTAATTTGCTTAAGAATATGAAATGGTCTTTGGGAGATGACCTAGGTTGCACCTTATACTATACCAATAGTTTGGGGAAAATCTAGAAATTATTTTTGCGCGTTTGCGACGAGCGTGTCATGTCCATAGTTACAAAGCAAGAGCAGACTCTAAATGGGATGTTTAGGACTCCGAAATTATCTCAAATGATGAGATAGTGTTGCTGACGTGGAATTTGAACAGTGTGCAAAGATCCGGCCATATCTTGAGATACAGAAGTCATATTGAGATGAAATCAAATCTGTTGGACAGCTAAGATTCTGGGCTACAACTTTTGTTCAAAAGTCAAGCTCTAATTCGGACATGTGAACATCCGAAATTACGGTGCAAGAAAGTCAAAATTGTTGTGCTAATTGGTGACAAAAATTCAAAAGTGTTTTGCATTTTCAACAAAGCCCATGTGAAAGCAATAAAAGGGTGGAAAAGTAATATCCTAGTTGGTGACTTTATGAAGATGATGCCTCACAAATCCTCTATAAATAGAAGGGTTTACAAGAGGAGAAACACACCATTTTGGAGATTAACTCCAATACCATTTTCCATCTTTCGTTCTTTCTTGTTAGTTTTCCTCCTACATGGAAGGCTTAGGTTTTCTTTCTTGTTAGTTTGCCTCCTACATGGAAGGCTTAGTTTTTCTTTATTGTTAGTTGCCTCCTTAAGGAAGGCTTAGGATTTATTTGTTGTTAGTTGCCTCCTACATGGAAGGCTTAGGATTTATTTGTTGTTAGTTTGCCTCTTTCTTTGTTGTTAGTTTGCCTCCTTCATGGAAGGCTAGGTTCGTAGTTTCAATTCAAGGATTCAAGCTATTTTTATTTTAACTTTGAGGTCTTGATCTTTATTTACATGCTTATTAAGTGGTTTCTACTCTGCTTCACTATATTCTTCAATTTTATTCTTTAATCAAAGTTTGATCGGTTGACGTATTTTGATTAATGCATAATTGATTTATAGTTGGTTTTTGATTGGTAAATCATTTTCCAAAAGTTTGAAGAGTAGAAATTAAGTAATTGAATTGAAGGTTTTCATTTTATTACTTACTTCAACTGAATTCTAATTATAAAATTGGTTTAGATGAAAGATTAAGTGGTTACTAAATCTTGTTAATCATAACCAATTGAATCCTGAGAGGTTTCTCAGTAGAGAATTCAAGGATCATTTTAGGGGTTCCAGATGATCCTAGTTTGATAAACACAATGCATGATTTTTGTGATCAATGATTAGTTAAGAAAATAGCCTCTGAATTCCTTGAGTTGATAATTGTTAAGTCAAATTAATTTCAGTCTGTATTTTATGTTTAGAACTCAATATCAATCTTTACAAAATCCCCCTGTTCTAATTTTCTCCTAATTTGCTTAAGAATATGAAATGGTCTTTGGGAGATGACCTAGGTTGCACCTTATACTATACCAATAGTTTGGGGAAAATCTAGAAATTATTTTTGCGCGTTTGCGACGAGCGTGTCATGTCCATAGTTACAAAGCAAGAGCAGACTCTAAATGGGATGTTTAGGACTCCGAAATTATCTCAAATGATGAGATAGTGTTGCTGACGTGGAATTTGAACAGTGTGCAAAGATCCGGCCATATCTTGAGATACAGAAGTCATATTGAGATGAAATCAAATCTGTTGGACAGCTAAGATCTGGGGCTACAACTTTTGTTCAAAAGTCAAGCTCTAATTCGGACATGTGAACATCCGAAATTACGGTGCAAGAAAGTCAAAATTGTTGTGCTAATTGGTGACAAAAATTCAAAAGTGTTTTGCATTTTCAACAAAGCCCATGTGAAAGCAATAAAAGGGTGGAAAAGTAATATCCTAGTTGGTGACTTTATGAAGATGATGCCTCACAAATCCTCTATAAATAGAAGGGTTTACAAGAGGAGAAACACACCATTTTGGAGATTAACTCCAATACCATTTTCCATCTTTCGTTCTTTCTTGTTAGTTTTCCTCCTACATGGAAGGCTTAGGTTTTCTTTCTTGTTAGTTTGCCTCCTACATGGAAGGCTTAGTTTTTCTTTATTGTTAGTTGCCTCCTTAAGGAAGGCTTAGGATTTATTTGTTGTTAGTTGCCTCCTACATGGAAGGCTTAGGATTTATTTGTTGTTAGTTTGCCTCTTTCTTTGTTGTTAGTTTGCCTCCTTCATGGAAGGCTAGGTTCGTAGTTTCAATTCAAGGATTCAAGCTATTTTTATTTTAACTTTGAGGTCTTGATCTTTATTTACATGCTTATTAAGTGGTTTCTACTCTGCTTCACTATATTCTTCAATTTTATTCTTTAATCAAAGTTTGATCGGTTGACGTATTTTGATTAATGCATAATTGATTTATAGTTGGTTTTTGATTGGTAAATCATTTTCCAAAAGTTTGAAGAGTAGAAATTAAGTAATTGAATTGAAGGTTTTCATTTTATTACTTACTTCAACTGAATTCTAATTATAAAATTGGTTTAGATGAAAGATTAAGTGGTTACTAAATCTTGTTAATCATAACCAATTGAATCCTGAGAGGTTTCTCAGTAGAGAATTCAAGGATCATTTTAGGGGTTCCAGATGATCCTAGTTTGATAAACACAATGCATGATTTTTGTGATCAATGATTAGTTAAGAAAATAGCCTCTGAATTCCTTGAGTTGATAATTGTTAAGTCAAATTAATTTCAGTCTGTATTTTATGTTTAGAACTCAATATCAATCATTACAAAATCCCCCTGTTCTAATTTTCTCCTAATTTGCTTAAGAATATGAAATGGTCTTTGGGAGATGACCTAGGTTGCACCTTATACTATACCAATAGTTTGGGGAAAATCTAGAAATTATTTTTGCGCGTTTGCGACGAGCGTGTCATGTCCATAGTTACAAAGCAAGAGCAGACTCTAAATGGGATGTTTAGGACTCCGAAATTATCTCAAATGATGAGATAGTGTTGCTGACGTGGAATTTGAACAGTGTGCAAAGATCCGGCCATATCTTGAGATACAGAAGTCATATTGAGATGAAATCAAATCTGTTGGACAGCTAAGATCTGGGGCTACAACTTTTGTTCAAAAGTCAAGCTCTAATTCCGACATGTGAACATCCGAAATTACGGTGCAAGAAAGTCAAAATTGTTGTGCTAATTGGTGACAAAAATTCAAAAGTGTTTTGCATTTTCAACAAAGCCCATGTGAAAGCAATAAAAGGGTGGAAAAGTAATATCCTAGTTGGTGACTTTATGAAGATGATGCCTCACAAATCCTCTATAAATAGAAGGGTTTACAAGAGGAGAAACACACCATTTTGGAGATTAACTCCAATACCATTTTCCATCTTTCGTTCTTTCTTGTTAGTTTTCCTCCTACATGGAAGGCTTAGGTTTTCTTTCTTGTTAGTTTGCCTCCTACATGGAAGGCTTAGTTTTTCTTTATTGTTAGTTGCCTCCTTAAGGAAGGCTTAGGATTTATTTGTTGTTAGTTGCCTCCTACATGGAAGGCTTAGGATTTATTTGTTGTTAGTTTGCCTCTTTCTTTGTTGTTAGTTTGCCTCCTTCATGGAAGGCTAGGTTCGTAGTTTCAATTCAAGGATTCAAGCTATTTTTATTTTAACTTTGAGGTCTTGATCTTTATTTACATGCTTATTAAGTGGTTTCTACTCTGCTTCACTATATTCTTCAATTTTATTCTTTAATCAAAGTTTGATCGGTTGACGTATTTTGATTAATGCATAATTGATTTATAGTTGGTTTTTGATTGGTAAATCATTTTCCAAAAGTTTGAAGAGTAGAAATTAAGTAATTGAATTGAAGGTTTTCATTTTATTACTTACTTCAACTGAATTCTAATTATAAAATTGGTTTAGATGAAAGATTAAGTGGTTACTAAATCTTGTTAATCATAACCAATTGAATCCTGAGAGGTTTCTCAGTAGAGAATTCAAGGATCATTTTAGGGGTTCCAGATGATCCTAGTTTGATAAACACAATGCATGATTTTTGTGATCAATGATTAGTTAAGAAAATAGCCTCTGAATTCCTTGAGTTGATAATTGTTAAGTCAAATTAATTTCATTCTGTATTTTATGTTTAGAACTCAATATCAATCTTTACAAAATCCCCCTGTTCTAATTTTCTCCTAATTTGCTTAAGAATATGAAATGGTCTTTGGTAGATGACCTAGGTTGCACCTTATACTATACCAATAGTTTGGGGAAAATCTAGAAATTATTTTTGCGCGTTTGCGACGAGTGTGTCATGTCCATCGTTACAAAGCAAGAGCAGACTCTAAATGGGATGTTTAGGACTCCGAAATTATCTCAAAAGATGAGATAGTGTTGCTGACGTGGAATTTGAACAGTGTGCAAAGATCCGGCCATATCTTGAGATACAGAAGTCATATTGAGATGAAATCAAATCTGTTGGACAGCTAAGATCTGGGGCTACAACTTTTGTTCAGAAGTCAAGCTCTAATTCGGACATGTGAACATCCGAAATTGCGGTGCAAGAAAGTCAAAATTGTTGTGCTAATTGGTGACAAAAATTCAAAAGTGTTTTGCATTTTCAACAAAGCCCATGTGAAAGCAATAAAAGGGTGGAAAAGTAATATCCTAGTTGGTGACTTTATGAAGATGATGCCTCACAAATCCTCTATAAATAGAAGGGTTTACAAGAGGAGAAACACACCATTTTGGAGATTAACTTCAATACCATTTTCCATCTTTCTTTCTTTCTTGTTAGTTTGCCTCCTACATGGAAGGCTTAGGTTTTCTTTCTTGTTAGTTTGCCTCCTACATGGAAGGCTTAGTTTTTCTTTATTGTTAGTTGCCTCCTACATGGAAGGCTTAGGATTTATTTGTTGTTAGTTGCCTCCTACATGGAAGGCTAGGTTCGTAGTTTCAATTCAAGGATTCAAGCTATTTTCATTTTAACTTTGAGGTCTTGATCTTTATTTACATGCTTATTAAGTGGTTTCTACTCTACTTCACTATATTCTTCAATTTTATTCTTTAATCAAAGTTTGATCGGTTGACGTATTTTGATTAATGCATAATTGATTTATAATTGGTTTTTGATTGGTAAATCATTTTCCAAAAGTTTGAAGAGTAGAAATTAAGTAATTGAATTGAAGGTTTTCATTTTATTACTTACTTCAACTGAATTCTAATTATAAAATTGGTTTAGATGAAAGATTAAGTGGTTACTAAATCTTGTTAATCATAATCAATTGAATCCTGAGAGGTTTCTCAGTAGAGAATTCAAGGATCATTTTAGGGGTTCCAGATGATCCTAGGTTGATAAACACAATGCATGATTTTAGTGATCAATGATTAGTTAAGAAAATAGCCTCTGAATACCTTGAGTTGATAATTGTTAAGTCAAATAAATTTCATTCTGTATTTTATGTTAAGAACTCAATATCATATCTTTACAAAACCCCTTTTTTCTAATTTTCTCCTTATTTGCTTAAGAATATGAAATAGTCTTTGGGAGATGACCTAGGTTGTACCTTATACTATACCAATAGTTTGGGGGAAATCTAGAAAGTTTTTTTGCGCGTTTGCGACGAGCGTGTCAGGTTGGACCATATAAGGATATATGTTATCTTAGGGTTTTGTCTCATCTTTCTAATGTCTCTAGAGTCACTTCAATATCAATTTTATAGCCCAAGATATGGCTTGCACAATGAACAAAGGTCAAGAGATATTAAAATTTGAAAATTAACCAATTTTATCACTTAAGTTCAATGAAGTCCAATAACATAAAAATCACTCAAAATGATAAAATTAGACATCACTTAAACCCAATTAAGCCTAATACAGAATGAAAATAAATGTACAAAAATACATTTATCAAAATGCATTGGTCTTTGAAGAATCTGATGTTGGTGTTTGTGAAGTTAGTGCTAAACCTATTGTTGCTAAAGGTGGTAATGATGAACCTGCTGCTGTTGAAGTCCAAATTGAAGATAATGCTACTAATGATGATGTGAACATGGACAAAGTTAATAGTGAACAACCTCCACCTAGCAAAAAGACTAGGAAAAAGGTTGTTCAGATAAAGCAAACAATAGAAAAAAGAGAAGAAACATCAAGTAGAAAACTCAACCAAGAAAGACTGTCATTATTGGTTATTCTTCTTTTTATTCCTATTCTTCTTCTTAAGAACATGATAAGGGAATATGACATAGGAAAACATATAGAAAAGAAAGAGTTATGGAAGATGAACATTTAGATTTATGGAAATTTGAAGAAATGGAAACTCCTACAAACTTAGATGATGAGTCTAGAAATATAACATAATCTTAAGTTTGAAAAAAGATAATATCCATTTTGGTGAAAGAAAAGGAAGATTCTTCATGAAACATCATCATTTTAAGTTTTTATTTTTTAAAATGATCAAAATAACATCATTTTATATATGTGCTATTTTGTATTTTAAAAGTTAAAAACTAAAAAACTACTCATTCATCTTGATTTGTTAATTTTTTATTAGTTTTATCGATTTTATACCAATTTTTTACTTGAATGATTATGGTTTAAATATGTTAAATGAATGCTTGTGTAACAACCTCCTAATTCACCTACATAGATTTCTACACAATTGAGTCGTAGATGATCTAGATTGGTGTTACTAAGATAAAAAAAAAAGGATTTACCTAGATTTGCGTCTTTGACTTCTCTTCTATTACTAGTACTCCCACATTATAGTTGTTGGTTGCAGTTATAGAGTATAAAAATCACAATCCAACTTCTACATCAACGATCACCTCAACACAGAGGGAGTGTGATCCACGGTACATATCCACTATAAAATGCATAGCCATATATAAAGGAGTAGAGTAGAGAAAAAGTGAGACATTTTATTCAAGTAAAATCTAACCATGAACAGTACACTACATTACAATATACATTAACAAACACAAAAGTTCCTTAAGCAATTGTAAGAAACTGTTACAAAATCAATCTTAACATACACTATATGCATAAGGTTGTTCTTTCATCTTCTACATCAATCATACACATAGGTTTTACTCTCTCATATATCAAACTGATTTCAAGTCCAAACAAACAACATATGAGTTTTTTAATGTTTACAAAGAACTACCATAACAATAATCATCATATATAATGTATAAATACGTTTACTCTATCATCTTATTTAGAACTTTTTATGATGATAGACTCAGAATTAGGGTGAGGTCTACTATGTTCCATACCATAGTAATCCTTACTAATATGAAGTTGGCCATCTCTATAAGATGTAAACGCATATAAGCCTAAAATATCATCACCATGTATCAAAATAATGAAGGATATCGAAATCTAATTTCTACAATAATAGTGTGCCCACGACCACTCAAATCATCATTGCATCATCATCATTTCACTTTTCTCAGCAAGAGAAACCAAAATTGACCAATCGATTATGATAATCATTTAGGATCTTGTCAATGTAGTTAATTCTAGCTGGAGTAGTCTCAGCTACATGGATTAATCTCAGGCCATTAGAGATGCTCAAACATAGCTCACGTATCCCATAGGCTTGGAAGTTTTCAGTTCTCATAAATTATGGTCTACTTCTGTGTGAATCAACCCTTTAGATTTTTAGCTCATTTTCATAGAAGAGCTTGTAAATTATCCCCATATTGATGATTCACAAAAAAAATAATCTTTTTATGCATACAATGCATGATTGACATTCTATTCATTTACTTTATTCATCATTCTCAACTGAAGGTTATACCTTTTTCTCAAAAGTCAAGACTTCATTGTCCTTTTCAACTTATTGTTGGATAATTATCTTAGTAACATTAATATTTAAACACATAATATTTTTCCAATGAAAAATATTTCCATCTGCCACTTGTCAATTCATCTTCCAACAATACACCTTGTCAATTTTTGGGACCTCTAGTCCATTTAACATAAAAACACAATATTTATTTATCAATTCATTTCACCTATAATACACAATACTAATGCTCTAGGACTTCAAGTCCATTCAATTAAAGGATATACATAAATTTCAATCATTAAACAAGTGATATGTTTGTGCTTAAAATCTAACCTAAACATGACATGCATTACTGTGTAGGTTTTCCGCACAATCGTGTATTTTCCTTTCTTGAATACTCGTGTCCATTTGTTACAAAAAGTACAATCTTCAGCCTTCAAATAATTTGTACACCCTTACTTGATATCTTGTATAACTGTATCATTACAGTATTACACAATTATGTGGATTCCAATGTACTATCGTGTCATTTTTATTTTGCACATTCGTGTTGATTTTTGATGAGTCTATGTTGATCTCCAACACACTCATATTTTCCTTCATCTTGATCTTCATCATTTGGCAATATCTTATTTAACATATGTGTGACCATGCTCATGCGTTTAGCAGGACCTCACTTGTTTAGTCACTCAACATGACTTTACTTATTCTTGTGGCAAGATCTTCCTTATTTATTGAGCATGATCTTACTTACTCAATTTATTCTTGATACGATTGTACTAACTATAAAAATGATCATACTAAGTTGACATAGTATGCTAATCATGAGCATGACTATGTCAAATTTTTAAATTCAAAACATACATATTAATTTGACTTTAGTATAATCACACTAAACATGACCATGATCATGCTTTGTAATACAGAATTAAAATAATATTTTTAAAAATATCTAAAATATTTGATCAACTACCAAATTTAACATAAAAATAAAACTACATTAAAATTTAAATTATGAATATCATTACGTATCAATATTAATTTTTTAGAATAAAATTAATTTAAATTTAAAATTAAAATAATTCTAAAATTATTTTTAATTTTTAATTAAATTTTCTCTTTTATCTAAATTTAAAGGTCCATCGAAATCTTTAATTTTTCTATAAATTTTTAAAATTTTCGGTCAAATTTATCGAGAAATTGCCAATTTTTTCCCAGAACGAACTTATCTGAGCTGTTGCTCCCTTTCAAATGTTTGTCTATTTCTTCAATTGGAAAGCAATTTGCCTTTTATGCGCCCTTTACTAATTGAAAAGTCAATATTGAATCTTTATTGCAGATGGTGCCACTTAATTGTGGCAAGAATGTGGCGGTCTTACAAGTTGCCTTCGTGGCAACTTTCATGCAAGTTTTTTTTTAAAAATCGAATGTTACATCTTAATTCCGATTCGATTCATCAAACTAATTGTATATAAATTATTATATTTGTTTGTATTAGGAGTAAAATTTATTTTTAAATTTTATGTAAATAATATATAAAAGAATAATAATTATATATTTATATAATATTTTATTTGAATATATTCTATTTTTATTTTTTATTATATCGTATATTATATTTAATTATTTTATTTTTTCTTTTATTCTACCTAATATACCTAAAATGAGAGGCACAACAACTATTTTTTCATTTATAATGGGTTACGGATAAGATTCGGTGTATACTTAAAAAAACGTATAGAAAGAAATATAAAGAAAACAAGAATTGAGAATAAAAAAGAAATTAAAAAAAAAATATAAAGAAAGGAAAATGAGAACGAAAAATGGAAAATGGAAAATGGAAAGGAGTTTTTGTTTAAAAAGTTGCTGCATGTAAATGGCTTGTTTTCTTTCCTTCGTGGGCCAGTTCCCGTTCTTTGATGACTCAAGGAATCTCTGCAGACCTTGCCACTCAAAATATTATGTTGAAGCCACAAAGCAAATTAATGGACAGAGAACAAGTCTCGGAGCAGCTGGAGCCATGGCACAAGCTGGACGACAAAGTCGTTTTGACAACTGGTGCTTCCTCCGGCATCGGACTTCACTTCTGCCTTGATCTTGCCAAAGCTGGTTGCTATGTCATTGCAGCGGCTCGCCGCCTCGATCGCCTCCAAGCCCTCTGCCACCGAATCAACCACCTGACGCCGTCCGCCAACGGAAACCTCCGCGCGGTGGCGGTAGAACTCGACGTCTCCGCCGATGGCACTGCCATCGACAAGGCCGTGCAGAAGGCCTGGGACGCCTTTGGCCGTATTGATGTCTTGATTAACAACGCTGGTGTTAGAGGTAAATTCCGCTTAGAAAATTTTTCTACCTTTAATTCTTTTAAAAAATTAATGATATTTGAGAGACCAATATATTTCTTTTGGAATTGGTTAGAAAATAAAAAAAAATTCTTAGAAATTAGGAGAAAAGTGCATTGATATATCTTTAATAGAAGATTTTTATTTTGAAGAAAATGTTAAGAGCACTCTTTCAAATACAGTTTTCTAATTACATTCTTTATCATAGGATAAAATTTATTTGGAAATTATGAAATTATGAGTTTTACTTATCGCGTGTAGACTGTGTGTTTTTAGTATTTTCTGCTTTTTTCAATGGTTTTTTTGACTCAATTACAATTAATTGAGGTTGACACGTGGCTTCTAATTTTTCGTGATTAAAAAAAGGATATATAAGTTCTATTCTATTTGACGGGAGAAAATTTCTGTCTTGAACAATAAACCTTAAATATGCTTCTTCATTTTGCATCCACTGTCAGTTAAATGGTCAAATAATAAATAAAGAACAAATGATTTTGCTTATTTCTAACATTGACCGCATAGTAATTTGCCTAACTTGTGGGGGTGGGGGGTTGAACATATTGAAACTTTGATTGCTTCCTAAAAGTAGTAATGATTCATATTGCTGTTTTGTGTAGGAAGTGTGAAATCATCCTTGAAATTGTCTGAGGAGGAATGGGATCATGTTTTCAAGACTAACTTAACTGGCTGTTGGCTGGTGTCAAAATATGTATGCAAACGCATGTGTGATGCCAAGATTAAGGGATCAATTATTAATATTTCTTCAGCTGCTGGTTTAAATCGAGGGAGTTTGCCCGGTGCTGCGGCCTATGCATCATCGAAGGCGGGTGTCAACATGCTGACAAAGGTAAACATTCTTGGACTATGATTTTTCTAAAACCAGACCACCACTTTTATTTCTCTCGGATTTTCTTTTGGCTTTCTTAATAGTTTGATTTGTTGATTGCTTTATAACAAAAGTAAATTAATCAAGATTACAGAACTTGTTTGCTGTGTTGCGATAAGTAAATTACAGAATTTGATCCATGTGATTTATCTAGGTTATACAGAAATGAAAAATTGCCAATATTCTGATGAAAGATAAAATAGAAGTTGATCTAGTTTGGGTCTATTGTATGTGCTTTCTCTTCAGATAGCATATGATGTTTAGAATAGGGTGACCGTCAAAGGTTGGAAGTAATCAGTGCACACTACCAAAATGAAGGCCTGAGTTTAGTTGAGTGTTGCCACCAAAATTGTAATCAGGCAACAGAATTGTGTTTATTGGTTTCTATAAAATAAGCACTAGCGTTCAAATTGTAGTAGTGACAAAGTTGTTAAAGCAAGTGGATAAGTGGATAAGGAATGAAAAGCAGACATTTATGTGATTCTTAGTGACAATATTGAGTTGTTTGAAGGACTCAAAAGGTGGCATTTAATTGATAGTTAACGACAACACTACAGTTATCAAGCAAGTGGAGATGGGCTTGGGCAGACATCAGTCACTGTTTGGTGACAACACTACAGATATCCTTTGTGGCTTCAGAGATGAAGACACATTTCTTGTTGGTTATTGGTATCTCATGGCACTTCTAAATTTCATCACACATCCGATAAATAACTGCCCTCTAGATGAATTGATGACTGTCACTGCTTCCCATTTAAAGCTTGACAATTTCCATCCCTCTAGATATTTGTCACATTGTGAGTACCACATGACTAAAATAAGCACTTAATCGGACACAGCCACTTCACTAAAACTTATATAGCCACATTTCTGTTTCATGTTGCTACTGCCATACTTGTGCATTTTAAGGTATTACTACATGAGGGAAAAGTGCAGTCCTCCTTGACTATGTACTCTATCCATTAAAATAATGGCATTTGGCATATATAGTTTTCTATCCTTGTTTTAAATTTTTTTTGAGATAAAGAGAAAACTGTCAAATTGAGAATACTAACTGTCGAAGGAATAGGTATTACAAATGTACTAAAAATTTGCTTTACTTAGGCTGGTCATCGGTGCTTCAAATGCTTAAGTACATTCCTTGACCCATTTTCATCAACTATATCAATATTGTTACTATACTTCCATGTTTGCTCTTAGGTACCTACATTGACAATCTCAATTTTGTTGCTTATCAATAGAGATTTCCTCATTTTTATATAAACTAGTCATAGCAATGTCATCATTGTCACCAATTGCTAACTTGTATGTGCATCTTCACCAACTTTGGCAACATCAATACGTCAGCAACCTACCCATTAAAGTCTACAGTAGGTTAAGAAAGAATAGGAATCGGTGTAATACCTGTTCAGTGGACAGTTAACTGAGCATGTGGAAGGAAATGAATCGGGAAGATGGAAAATTAGTTTGGCACTTGTGATTTTGGATTGAGGGAGAAGTCAGGGGAGAGTTCAGTTTCTTGAAAATCTGTGCATCTCTCTTCTGATGTCTCCTTGGTAACTAGGAACTGAAGGATTCTTCCAATGATTTCCTTTTATTTTTACTATATTCTGAAACAATTTTATTACGATATTGTTGACAAACGATAATCACCAAGTTGCCTATGTCCATTATCATGTAATGTATGTTGACTCTCAATATGGGCTTTGACCTAAGGGCAGCCCTACCCAGCTCTATTTTCAACAATCCTAACCCTGACCCTTTACTTAATGAAAAAACTAAACCACCCCTAACCAGTTTAGCGCTAAGATAGGTGGGTTAGGGTGGGGTTAATCCATAGATTAGCCTTCGATATTTTTTTTCTAAGTTGTGTTGTGTATGTAAAAATCAATTGCTATGGGTCAGTTGATAATTCAGATTGTTGGGTTAGTTCCTGGTTTACACTTAAGCCATTGAGTTAACTAAATGATTAGTAGAATGGAGATTAATATCTGCATAGTGCATATTACAGAAATAAAATATACAAATGGTCCATGTTTATGAAAACAAGTATGCTGTGTATATACAAACAAAAAAAAGACATTTTTGAATTTTCAAAGTTGTCTTTGATGTTTTGATACAACTAGTTTAGAAATTGAAAGAACAATACAATAAATGGGGGTTAGAGGATTTTGTAAGTCAATAGAGCAATTAGCAAGAACACTAAAAAAGTACAGATAATAAATGATAAAATTATAGGGAATGTTTGATGCACTTTTAGAAATAACAAATGTTTGAGTTACTGTGCAAGTTTTTGTTCTTTATGTTGTTTGGTGATCACTACACAACATAAATAATTTTGTTTGTTGTTTGATACAATATTTATTTTATCCTAAAAAATATGCAAAAAATATATAATATGATATCATATAATTATATATATCATATATGATAAATATAATTTTATAATATATAATTATATTATAATAATATAAATTAAATATAATATAGGGAGAGATCAATTTATTCTTACTCCATTTGATACCTTTTTGTAGAAAACAAATTTATTGAATTCAATTGTTTAATTGAAAATTCTTATTATATAAATCAAATTTATAAATTTTAAATTTTTTTAAAGTTATTTGGTATTTTATTAAATAATATCAATTTAACATATAATATACCTTTTAAATTTATTTGATACTTCGTTAAATATCAATTTAATGTATAATATATCTTTTAGAATATAAGTAAATATTGCCTATAAAATTACATGCCTGTAAATTTTAATTTTTTGTAAAATTTGATATGCATGATTATTATATTATTCTATAGTTGGATTGCTAATTTCACATCATACAAAAAGTTATCAAGGGAGTAATTTTAATATAAATTATTCATGAAGTAAGTTGATCCCTTTCTTATAGTATATATTTATTAATTACATATAATATTATTATATTATATATTAAATATTATATATATATATATATATATATATATATATATGTGTGTGTGTATGTGTTTATATAGGGAGAGAGGTTGATGAAAGAGAAAGAGGTGAATGAGAGAGAAGCAACAAGAGAGAGAATATGATTATTAAGATAAAAATGAATAATTTTATTTTTTAAGATTTATTCTTTGAGACAACTTGTCCCTTGATTCAGAGGAGAACAAAGTTTTTAAGTTTTGTGTATATATTGAATTTTGTTGTCTCATGATCATTTTTAAAATCAAAGATGAAACTAGAAAAAAAAATTTCTGTTCATTCCTTTCATTTTAAGCAAATTAAACACATCCATCGTGTAAATGAAGGGTGTGGAAGAATTATGATCTTAGAACTAGAGGTACAGAGAGATGTAAATAAAAGTATCATAGTATATATATGGCAGAATTCAAGACTTCAGAACCATAAAACTATGGTAGTAACCCAGCTCTTGTCTTGTTAAAGTAAGTGTGTAAAGAAGTGGCCCAAAGCTGAGGTATAGTTTCACTCCACTTATGTTTTATAAATCCAAGAGAAGGAAGAAACATAAATGATAAATCACAAAAATCGTTATCACTCATTTATTGTATGTTTTCAATAAGCATATGTCTAAACTTGTGTTTTGTTTACTTTGCATCATTATTGACCAGGGTTGGAGAAATAGAGTGGAAGAAAAATAAATGGTTAACTTTTTAAAATAGAACTATAAATCTTGTTATTTAAGTAGTTATATTAGCTAATACATGTTAGTTGTGATGAGAGCTTTAAAACCAAATTTTTGTATAATGTTCTATTTTAGCTGCCAAGTGGTTCGCTTCAGACAAAGGGGCATAATATGAGGGTACTGTTGGTTATGTCTCATCCCTATAGTCTATAGACATATATATTTGCCTATACTTTTGCTTATTCCATTGACCATCAACATCTCATTGGTTAAAGACATGTGATTAGTTAATTATATTTGTTGAGATTCTGTGTAGTTAGTATCATATGATTTGCAATACGATTCTTGGGATTCAATACAAGTTGTGCTTCAAACAATGTAAATTACATTGAATGAGAAGTGGGGTTGAATTGCAACCTACATTTGGGAGGGAAACAACTGATTCTTACCCTCTACTAATATCTAGACCAAACAAAAGGATCTCTATTTTCAATTTCTCCTTCTACCTCTAACCCCACACAACACATGCTTTGTCTTATACTATTTCATTGCTTTAAACTGGTTAGCTTGTCCCCCACATTGGACTGCTACTGAGTTTTGACTACCTCTACCCTACATACCCTACATGGCACATGCTTTATGTTGCCTTCTTTCTATTGCTCTCTTATTGTTCTAGTTCTTAATATTGTCTATTGGTCCTTCGCTTATTCTGGTATGTCTTCACTTTGTTACTATTTTTGTGCTTTGTGTTGTGTTGTGTTGTACTCAGTACTGTTTGGTGAAAAATGAGTCACAATAAAAGAAGAAAGAGGCTGCTATTACATGAAGTTATTGTGAAAATGTCTCCCACCTAGATTTTAAGTGAAATGTAAATATTTTTTCTCATTTTTACTGGGGAGGAATGCAAGAATGAAACATCATCTTGCTGGAATAAGGGATAATGTGGGTGCATGTACTACTGTTCTTAATGAGGTTAGGGAAATATTTACCAAATTATTAAAATACATAGAAAAAAAAAAGATGAAAACAACCTTAAATGTTTAAAAGAATTAGGGAACTAAGATGCAAAGCAGGAGATAGATTCATTTTTTAATAAGGGAAAAGTGGGACATCTGGGTTTGTAAAACAGAAGACAATGGATGAATATTAAAAGATAGGAAGGTTGTCATTTAAAAATTTGCAAATGCATATAGATTAATGCATTAATATTTAATCTGGTGAGAAGTCCACTTTTTATTCAAATGTTGAAAGTTGTTGGAGCATATTGTAGGGGTTTAGAGAAATATAAGAACGAATGGGAGAAATGAGGCTGCACTTTGATCCTTGATGCTTGCAGAGATGAAAAAGTGAGATCACTTAATGATTTTCTTGTTAACAGTTCAAGTGAAATTGTTTTCCTAAATTCTATTGAAACTAGGGAATGTGATCAACGGTGCCAACAAATGTTTGAATTATTGGATAGCATGGTGGAAGAAATTGGAGAGGATAGTGTGGATAAGTTGTACAGATGGTGCATTTAATCTTGTGGTAACAAGAAACATGTTAGACGAGAGGAGTACTAGATTATTTTGTTATGTGTAACTTGCCATCTGGATTTAGTTCTTGAGAACATTGGACAACTTTCAGTATTTTATACTGTCATTGTAAATGCAAAGAAAATTACCACTTACATTTATAGGCATAGATGGATCCTTAATTTGTATAGAATTTATTCCAAAAGAAATACATTAGTAAGACCAGTAGTGACAAGCAGTGGCAAGGGTTTTCAACTTATCTTAAATTGCATTGCAAAATAATGCTCTAGATCTATGTTTGCTTCCCATTTTTCTCATTCATTCTCATATTTTTTGTATTTCTTTTTTTAATTTTATCAATTGCTTTCTTTAATTGAGAAACTCTCGTCCCATGATAAGTAGGAGGTTTTAAATCCTTACCATATTTTTCAATAATTTTCAATATTTGGATAAAAACTAAACTTATCAAATTAAACGGTTGTGCATTACCTTGTATGCATTTGCAAATTTTTTAAATGACAACCTTCCTATTTGAAGTATTTCATTTATTGTTTTCTACTCTTCTGTTTTATAGGTTTAGATGTCCCATCTTTTCCGTGATTGACAAATGATCTATCGTCTCCTTCTTTATAACTTGGTTTCCTATTTTTTTGAAATATTCAAGGTTGTTTCATCTTTTTTCTTTTATCAACTTTATAATATGACCAAAAAGGGAATTCCCATACGCTATATACACAAAATATAAGATACTATGGTTCAACTTAACTCTACGTCATCCACTACTGAGGTTGATACACATACAACATATTGCACCCAAAGGTTTCCATACAAAATATAACAGTTTATAACACTAACAGTCTAAACCAAAAACAGCTTAACTGTAATCTTATTTAAGATCAAGCTGTTGGACCTCCACGTATACTTGCATTTTACTGAGTCCAATCTGCATCAGAATGATCACCAGTTCTTATTTTAAAACTTGCATACCATAGTGTATGATAAAAAAGGAAGCTATATCTAGCCACAAAAGATTTCTCATACTCTGTTTTCAGAAGCTCAAGGGACATATATACCAAAAATATAAGATATTTGGTTTAACTTAAGCTGTCTATATACTTTATCCACTACTGAGGTGGATACACATACAAAAGATTGCGTCCAAAGGTTTTCATACAAAATAACAGATTATGCTGTAGTGCATAGCAAACCAGTTCTCATGAATGGTTCATGTGGTATTTTAAAAACTTGCATGTTGTAGTGTATGATATAAAAATCTCAATTCTTTATTAAATTTGTTTCTAGAATAGTGTGCTTGCAAAGTTTGGTGTTGTAGTAACAAAGCAGAAAAAAAGATATGAATTTGTTGAAATATGAGATGTTGAACACATGATTTTTTGTTCAATTAATGTTAATTGTCACATTTGTGTACGACTTTCAAGGCAAGGTTACAGGTGTTTAAGTTAAACCTATTGACACAGTCTATTGTTACCTGTAGATTTACTACTGTTGAAATTTTTTTAGTTTAAGATTATAAATTTTGGAATGTATTATAGTTGAAATTTTATATCTAGATGTTACTATTGTAATGGCTTTGAAATTACTATATAACAAATGCAGGGTCTTCAATAATAGATGAAATCACTATTGGAGGATAAATAGCCCAAAAGGCATATAGGACTGGCCTTGACCCTTGTCCTAACTTTTATTTTTTAAATAACAGAAATTGATAATTTGGCCCATATGATCCTGGCCCTGATCATCTGAGCTTTTTGGCCAGCGGCCAGTACTTTTGATTTAGTGGGCTTTTTTAGTCCATAGAGCTTTTTAGCCCTAATCTAAATAGACTAGGGCTAAGGTTGGGTTGATGGACTATATTGATAGCTCTAGTTTTGGCTATTTACAATTTATTGTCATGTCATGATGTACACCAAATTGTCAACCTGAGCTCCCAATCACCAAATGCCCATTTTGTTCATGGACATTACCATGTAACGGCTGCTAACCTGGTGTTAACTTTTTGAGTATTGCCAACCGCTTCTCTCTATCTTTAATACAATTTAGTACTACTTCTCACGACAGCTTTCAATAATGTCACCGACTTACCTGAACAGCTTGATACGGCTAAATATTCATTTTGGACAGATTTAGTAAATGCCCTACTTTATTTCAGTGGCTTCAGTACTCTATTAATCATTACTCAAGATACGTTCTTGAAAGCTTGTGGGTCGGCATAGTAGACTTATATATCACTTCTTCTTTACTTGGTTCTCATTCAAAAATCGTATTTAACAGGGGCCTCCATACTTATGATACATAATGGCAGGTGCAGGAGTTAAGCATTAGATGTAAATTAGTGGGTCCTCTTTCTTTTAGTTACTATGCTTAGTCTTCAGATCAGAAGTTCATGCGCTACATTTTAGAAAGAAGTAGAAAGGAATTGCGGTTATGAAATATTGGTATAACTGTATAAGAACTTGCGTTTGGAAAGTTACTGAATTTTGGTTGGCTTTTTATCCACCAGCGTAGAGGATTATCCATATGCACTAAAGGCAAGGAGCTATGAATAACTTCCTAATCGTTTCCTGTATAAGTTATCAAATCCAACTTCCTTATTGTTATCCTTTATGTTCCAGTGAGACAATGGTTACATAAGCGTTCACAGGACATCAAGTTATCTGTGCTATTCCCACAATTCTATTAACTTGCATATGACATAATGTTCACTATGTTATTTGGATGGAGTGATTCACAAGTTGGAAGCATGTTAGGATTTACTGATTATGCTAATAATGATTAAACAACGGCATATTGATGTCATTAACTTGTGTAATGTTATGTGATAGGTCATGGCTATGGAATTGGGGATACACAGAATCAGAGTGAATTCCATATCCCCTGGAATTTTCAAATCTGAAATCACTGAAAAATTATTGCAAAAAGATTGGCTAAATGGTGCGGTCAAGAAAATAACACCATTAAGAAGATTAGGTACTTCGGATCCAGGATTAACATCTCTAGCTCGTTATCTAATTCATGAATCTTCAGAGTACGTCACAGGCAACAATTTTATTGTCGATTCTGGAGCCACCTTACCAGGTGTGCCAATTTATTCTTCTCTATGATGTATATGGGAGTGACTACTGCCTTGAGATGTCCATAACTCTGTTATGCTTTTTTCTTTTTTAATTATTACTTTTTTTTTATAAATTGTATACAAAATTCTGTTATGCTGTTACTAACAAAAATGATCAAACAGAAATATATGATAGCTTGAAACCACAAATATTTTTGTCTCTTTGGCAAGGTTGGCTTCATTTCAACTCGTGGAGTTCAATGTTTCTTCACATTAGGAGGATGTGGTAGAATAAGACTACAGGTGAATGGAATTATTGCTAATATTTTTTTTTTCCTATTTAAAAATGCAAAGGGGGGAAATTGAGTGCATAAAAATGTTCCATAAGGGAGTAACATTTTGTCAGTGGTAATTAAAGATCAGACTTTCAAGAATAAAATAGATTGAAATGATTTTAATGAAAGGAAGCTTTTGGGACCATTTCTTTAAGCTTTTCAAAAAAGTTATTTTAAGATTGCATAAAAAGTAATTTATGTTTTAGAGATTAAAAAGAGTTGTATTTTGTATGTTTATAATCATGAAAAGCACTTTTTATTTTGAAAAAAATTAAGACTTATAATTTTATTTTTTTTAAAATATTCAAAATAGTTTCCTAAAATAATTAGAAATCTGATATTTTCAGATTTTTTTTTTTCAAAAGTTTAAACAAATAATTAAAAAAGATAAGAAATGTTTTTTTTAAAAGGATTTTTTTCCATGAAATAATCTTAAACAAATAGTTATATTGGGGTGATCAAATGAAATTATATTGAGGTGATCAAATGAAATTTTAATCCAGCTTCTTAAATATCCCGCAATAAGAATGTGCTTACCTTGACTTCTTTATTTTTATGTTCATGTAAAGATTTTTTTTTTTTAATTGTGAGAATTTGGCACGTTATTACTACAGGCAAAATCTAATTAAAATAGCCTAACGGAGTTAGGAAAAGCTTGATTTATTGTTTGTTACATAAATCTTGTCTTAATATTTCTGTCACTTGTATATTCTAAAGGTTAAATCGTGGATTAATAGAAAAATGGCATGCATATGACAAAGATAATATCAATTTTTTGGGAGTCTGAATAAGAGATTAAGATTCTTTGAAATCATCAACGATTAACCTCATTCAGAAACGAAATGTAGAAAATGTGAAAATCCTGATTTAACAAGGATATTATCGTGTGGAAAATATTTGCATTCGAGATTAGCTTAAACCGACTAGCAATTTTGGCAAGTCTAAAGATATATTCTTTACATTAGGATTATAGTGAATTCAAATAAAAGATTTATTTGATAAGAATTTATAACATCCGTTTATTTTAATATATTTATTATAAAAATTAAATTAAGTTAAGAGAAATATACATGACAACATAATCTCGTATTGCCGTCAACTCATCTACAAGTGAGATAAGAGAGCGAATAGTTATGTTGTTTTTTAAAAGATTACAAGTCAGTTATATTATTTTTTGAAAAATTAAAAAACTAATTATATAAATTTCTAAAAAATGACTAATTATTTTCATTTTTTTAAAAAATAGATCAGTCGTTTCGATATTTAAAAGATAAATAGATTATTTTGATCTCTCACAAATTTTTTTTTATATTTTTAGTTCTGCAAATTTTTGAAAAATAAATACTCAGTTATTTTAATTTTTTAAAAATAAAAAATTGATCATTTTACTTTTTATTAAAAAATTGAAATGATCAACCTTTATTTTTTTAAAACGAGAATACTAAGTTTTATCTTTTATGATTGCTTTCTAGATATTAAAATAATACTTACTTATTTTGAAGAAATCGGTTGGAAAAGCTAACCCATCCCAGGTTAAGTAGAAAAAAAAATTATAAAAAATTTAAATTAAAAGGGAACATTAAAAGAAAGGTGAATGAGATGAAAGGTGAAAACGTAAATGTTAAATTGAAAGTGAACTTAAAAATAAAAGTGAAATGAGGGGTGAAAACGTAAGTGAAAATAAGAATTAAAATATGGTGAGAATTTATTTTGAATTGTTGGTTTTGAAAACTTGAAATTAGAAATTAAAAAAAAAATTAAGGTTTCGTTTGAAATGGTTGAATTTTTAAATTAATTTTAAAAATAAAATCTGTTTAATAAAAATATTTTGAATTAATTTTTAATATATTTTAAAATAATTTTAACTAAAAAAATAAAAATTATTTTTTTTATTTTTAATTTTAAAATATTTTTATTCTCAATTTTATTAAACTATATTATCACAATCATCAAACATCAATACCATAACCATCAACATTATTACTACTATCGTGATTATTATCATTATCCCTTCTAATGTTATTAGAATCCGATGGTTATATAATAATAATTTTTTTTAACTATTATTCTCAATGATTATGCTAGATACATAGATAAAAAAAATATAAAATATATTTAAATTTATTAAGTTAATAATTAGATAGAAATCTAGAATTTTAATTAGCCCTCTAAAATTTTTAGATTTAGTTACTTGTAATTCTTCCAATTAGAAAACGATATGATCATCTATTTCCTGACCAATTCAAAGATCAACAAAAGTAGCTAATTATCTTTAATTGATTAAGTACGATAAAACAACATAATTCGATAAAAAATCATGTAATCATTCATAATGAAAACTTATAACCATTTATAAAGAAAAATAGGATATAAATAGTTACATCATAAGGTTCATTAAAGTCTCATAACTTGGGGGTTAGTTACACATGACAAATGAAAACAGGCTAACCCAACAAAATTATTCATAACCTAATCCTAATATCATAAATACAAAATCATATTGCCACCATGATTGGTAATTGATGTGAACTGAATGAATCTTTTCTTGAGGTGGTTCACTAAGATAAAAGAAAATAGAATTATAACAAAAATAAATCAAAATTAAGATTTTGATAATTATAAGAGTAAAATATGGAAAAGAGAAAATGATGGAAAACGTCACACCCTCAATTCTATATAGAAAGAAGAGTGATAGACTCAGTGTAGAATTGTCATAAGAGTATGAGAAACTTTTGATAAGATCCAAGTAATGGTTCTTTCCAAGAACCCAAAGAGGCACACAAGCTCTCTTAGAAAGGAAAACTTCAATTTTTATTATCATCAAATTATCTTCTTAAGAAGAGTTACATAAGTATTTATAATAAAACTAAAATCATAAATATTTAGTAGCCAATAGGGTCTGGCCCACTAACATTACAAAATAAAAGTAACAAATCCTAAAAAAACTTAATAACCATTATGATCAAGCCGTTAACATAATAAATTGAACCTATGTTATTAATCACTAAAATAAACATAAAGTTTTAACCCAAAATATAAACATAAAGTCTTGTGCTCTTTTCTTCCATATCTTAGGTTGTCTTAAATATAGTTATGGCTATGTGATTTAAGACTTTTTTGACTTTCTTTACTTTTGACCTTGTCATAAAATCTTTAAGTCGTTGTTGGAGATCATACTTTTTATCTCTTTTATTCTTTATCATTATCACTTTTTGGTGTGTATCAATAATAGACTTTGTAACTTGCATTATGAAAGGATTCATTCCATCAAGATTCTATGTGAGGATGCTAGAAGAAGAGATGAACTGGGAACGAAGGAAATGTAAATGAGAAAAGAAAGAAATGTGTTAGAGGACCTCTCAAAGTGTTAAGAGTGTCGACACATGTTTTCTTCCGTAATAAACTTATTTTTTTATAGACATGGATTAGGGATGCTTCTATTTTGAACTAGGTTGACCTAAGTCGTCTCATGAGCCATTATGGCTACTCTAGATCACATGTAATGTTGTCAAGGTTAATTAGAATCCTTTTTTGTATCATTAAAACTAATTTGGATCATTTTTGGCATCTCTCAGAGTTGGTACAATTCTGCTCAGGTCTACACAACCATGTCAGAAAATCTGTTCTGTTGTGAGGGTGTTCTCCAACCAGCATGACCATGCTAATTTCCTTTAAGGATATTTTCGTCGTTCTACCATACCTTCATCTTTTTATGCCATTTCCCCATTCCTTTTAGCCTAAAATTCACCTAATTTCTAATTCTCTACTTGTGTGATCATTCCTGCAAAAATAAGAAAAATTAAGTAGATACTTAATTACATTCTAATATTCATCAATTGTATAGTAATTATGACCAATTTCTCGTAGATAAATAAAAAATGATGGTTTATCAATGATCATTCAAAATCCTACACTTCTAAATAGTTATTTAAATTAACAAGTTTGAATGTTCTTTATGTTTCTTATAATTATATATCTTGCTTGATTATTAAGAGTAGTGCTTTAGGAGAAAGAATGTTATTATTGCATGATTATTGAGTATTAATAGAATTAGAATGGATGGTTAACTATTAGGTAAAATTGGATCATGTCAGAAGGGAACTCATACATTTTCATAGTTGAACTCATGTTGATGTTCTTTTAATTTTCCATTCTTGATTTTATATTCCTATTTCCATTTCAAACTTACAATTTCAACATAATCTTTTTTAGTGAGCTTAAAAGTTGAAACTCAAACCTTGTTTTACGGATTATTGATATAGTCCAGTGGGATCAACATTGGAAGTCTTAAATATACTCTTTCTATACTGACAAGTATACATTCTAATGAGTAAAACTTGGCACACATGTTTTAGACACAACAATTGATCTTTAATTTCACTAGCATTTGGATCTAAGGTCTAACTTTGAAAAATATTGAGCACCGTATAGTTCATTAAGCAATTCATCTACTATTGGCATTAGAAAGCTATCCTTTACACTTGTAGCATTTAATGTCCATAATCTATGAAAAAGCATCCATGTATTATTCTTCTTCTTAACTACGATGATTGAGGAGGAAAATGGATTTGTAGTTGGCCGAATAATTTTCTTGTCAAGCTTTTGATGAACCATTTGTTTAATGTTTTTTTCAGCTTTGAGGATAACTATAAGGATTTATTTTAACTAAACTTGAACATGGACCAAATTGATAGAATTATTTTACCCCTTATTTGGAGATAGTCTGGTTTGTCAAAGCCCACTTAATAAGTGTTCAATAAGAAAGTAAACTCAAGTTCCAAATCAATAAGAAGATCAAGAAGATGAAACTATAAAGTAAAAAACTCAAAAATAGAATAAGTGTTGCATAGTCGTTTCAAATGGTGAAATTGTATTCACATTGGTAATTAGATTTATTGTTCATGTAAATTGATAGATTGTTAAGTAGAATTTAAATGTCCAAATATTATAATCAGCAACATGGGATCCTAATGTAACCAACCAAAATTCCCCTAATACCAAACTTGCCCCAAGTATAAAGAGAGAATAAGCTAATAACTATAACACATATTTTAACAATTTTAGTTATATGTTTACAACACAACCTTCCATTATCAGTGTATATCTATTTCTTTCCAAAATTCTAAACTGTGGGGCTAGTTCTATAGATAATTTGAGAAAATAAGGAATTTTTAGGTAGATGAAGTTATCATTGTTACCATTATTCAATAATATTTACAAGTGTACCCCATAATTTTCCATTGAAATTTAATGCTACCTAAACCATTGACCTTTTAAATGCATTATAAGATATGTGATTTTCAGATTCTACATTAAGGTCAAGTAGGTAGGTAAAATTAAGAGATTTTTATTATTTTTAATTTAGAAAAAAAGCACGTGATTATTAGGACATTTGTAGGTTGAGATAAATTTCTCATCATAGGTGTAGCAAAGGTCTTTTTCTCTTTTTGTTTGCATATTAGCTAATGTCATTGTCATAATATTGATAAGTTTAATAGATTGGTTGATATGTTTATATGTACAGTTTATAATAATGGAGGGAGAGAGCTATTGGTGGGTTGGTTATTTATAGGGTAGCCATGATTTTGATATTTGGTTAGGTTGATGAAATATATTATTAAAGCTTCTATGTATATTTTTTCTCAAATAATTAAGTAAAAGTGATAACTTTAAGTAAGAAAATATTTAATTGGGCTACTACGTCCCTTTTAATTTATGGTTTAAGATTATTTAGGAAACAGTCGAATAATGCATCAATGATAAGTCCTTAATCTTAATTTGTTACTGCGGTGATTTTAACATAAAATTAGTCACAACCAATTTGAATGAATTTAAAAAGTTAGAATAAGGAATTGACATGGAAAAAGGGTTAAACTCTAACTCTAATGATTTAACAAAACTGTTCTAAGATTGAAATAGATGATTTTGATTTATCATTTAAATCGAAGGAACAACATCCTTGTCCATGTGAATTGTTGCAATAGTCACGAAAAATTGCTCCACCTTGAAAATTGAATGCAATGAATCCATTCTACCAATTTGAGAAAAGTCATGCTTGATCTTCCTTATCTAAAATGGTTGTATGATAGAGGTATTCAAGGTTTGTTCTTAATTCATCTATAGGATTTTGCTAGAAAATTTGTTCTATTGTCAAATCTAATTGTGCAAAATGTAATATTTAATATCTCACTTCATATCTTCAATCTTCTACTTTTCTATCATGTCGAGAATTATTTTCATGTCACTTTATATCTCCTTTAATCTTGTGTTGTTATCCATGGCGGTAATAAAATCACCACAGATGTAAGGAAGTTAAATAACATGTTAAATTAGGTTTAAATATAACTCAACTCCTAAAGTTAGCTTATAAGGTAAATATTATCCTCACACTACACCAAAATTAAGATTGGAAATGGTTAAAAATTATTTTGGAGAGCAATTTTAACTGCTCTCTAAACTACCACACTCTAAATGATAATATCACTTACAGTGTGATTAGTCAATTGCTCTTAAAATAATACTTGAAGAACAATTCATTAACCTCTCTCTAATTGCTAATTTTCTAGAAATTTTAACTGCTATACTACTTTTATATATATATATATATATATATATATATATATATATATATATATATAATAAACCCAATCGTTTAAAAAAAATGGAGCTTATAAAGTAAAATTAAAACTCGAAAACAATCTAATATCCTAAAATAAATAATAAAAATATTCCAATATCCTCTATAACATGAAAAATTTGTAAAAAAAAATTAAAACTAATAATAACAAAGAAACTCCTAAATAAATAGTCCAATATCCTAAAAATTAGCTATGAAGAAGTATAGTATTTTTAAACACTAATTGCATAATGTTTTTGCTTTCAAACATTTACAATCAAGAATAGTATAATCATCCTAGATAAGAGAACTCCTCATTGTTTTTGCACTTCAATTTTTTTCCTTTTATCCTTTTTTATTTTTTTATTTGTATACATAATTACATATTAGTGTACTCTATTTTTATTTCTAATAATAAAAAAATAAAAGTAAAATATAATAGTAACTTTGTTATTTTACCAAAAATTGCAGGATATATTTTTAGTAGAAATCAAATCTACCTTAAAGAAGAGTAAGCAAATGTGATCGTGGTTGATAAAGATCTTATAAAACTCAGTAGTTGATGCTTTATAGCCTGATCAATTTCTAATGGTAGCACTAGTGAATCTAAATCCTTGAAATTTATGCTATGATGTATATTAATAGGATATAACAAAATTCTAGTGAAAAAGACTTATTGATCCAGAATGATATCTATATATGAGCATTGCCTTAGTCCACAATGTCGCAACCGTAATTCCGACGAGACGACGAACTCGCTAAATTTTGAAATGAATTTTGTGGATTGTGGAGTCGCCACCAAATTTTTGTTTAAGGGAAAAAGATTTGGAAAAACCCTGGATGAGATTTAGGTTCGGGAGTCGGTTACGAGTGGGGAAGTGTTAGGCACCCTACTCGCCTGTTCCGAAGAACAGTACCCTTAAATTGAGTGTGTGATTATTTGAAAATAGTTTGATCCCTTTTATTAGAGTGAAAATAAATACTTGATGGAGGTTAGCCTGACAGGACTTGATCCTGCTCCTACGTATTCCTTGGTGCAATGGGAAACTCAAGGCTTACGTAGTTCTGGTTTTAAGAGAGACTTGATCTCTTGAAGAAACAGAGGGGTGATTTGAGGATAAGATTGATTTTTGAATATACTAAGATTGCGTACTTGCATAACCCAAACCGTCGTAGGCCGTGAGTGGGTTTGCACGAATTATAACACAGAACAACAGAGAAGGCTGCCTGTTCGTATTGGAATCCGTTGTACGAATCTTAGAGATTTAAAATAGATGTTTGAAATAGACGTTTTCTAACAGAGTTAGTAGACAGAGGTTTTCTAAAATTTATGCTTGCAAAATCCAAATCATCGTAAGCCGTATTTGGATTCGCACGAATTAAAACACAGAACAGCAGAGAAGGCTGCCTATTCGTGTTAAAATTCGATTGCACACACTTTAGAAAAATTAAAACAGATGTAAATATTTTTGGTGGAGTTAGTGAACTGTAGTTTCTAAAATTGCGTGTTTGCAAAATCCAAATCGTCGTAAGCCGTATTTGAATCCGCACGAATTAAAACACAGAACAGCAGAGAAGGCTGCCTGTTCGTATTGGAATCCGTTTGCACACGTTTTAGAAAATAAAAACAGACACTACACTTTTGGAAACAGACATTTTACAGAGTTGGAAGATAACAGCGAAAGAAATGACTTGATTCGATTTCATAAAAACGATAAATAATGAATTTTTGACTTGACTCAATTTTGCCGCAGAGATTTAATTTTATTAGCATTATCATTCATCATCATTTTTTTTTAATATTTAGGAAATGAAATTGGGATTAAAGAGAATTTAGGCCTGACCCAAGAAATGGAGAATTTAACAAGGGGAAGTTGGACACAGAAATGATATTGGGGCTTTGGCCCAAATAGTTGAAGTTTGAAACAAAATTGGGGCTTGACCCCATTTGAGGAATTCAGGACCTGGATTTAAAATTGGCAGCTACAACAGATTTGTTGATTCGGTATCTCCTGTTTTGTTCTTTTCCAGAACTGTTTTGGCCTCCTAGCATATACTCCTAAGACTCATTCTTGGAATCAAGTTAATGATTAAAAGAACAATTTTCTGCAGAATGTATCTGCTATCACTTATTCTGCCACCTCAGGTTTCAAATTCCTTATTATTTAGTTCAATTTGATGGATCCCCTGAATGTACTCCTACTGGATCAACAAGCAAGTGGATGAACGTTACTTCTTCGAAGACTACTTCTATTAGTCCTATTATTATTCAAACCAAACAACCTGCTGATATTAATCCTATTTACCCTATAATCTAGACTCAAAACCTCCAAAGGCTCCATGTAGCCATTTTGAGTGGCCTGGATTTTCAAATACTTAACATGGATTTGACAGGGCTTTCAAATTTGCATTCTGTTTATCCAAGAGTTAAAGGTGCATGGTCAAGTGGTGATCCTACTGTCATGGTCTTTCTAAGCATAAGGCAAGCCTCTCCTTAGTTCAGCACTCCTCAACCTGTCATGTTTAAGTTCTTTTCAATTAACTTAGCCTTACTTCAGCTTATAAAAGCAATGCTAAAACCTGTTACAGCGGCCAGTGTGTCCTGTGGTTGGATGATATTGATGCAAATTTGGCTAGGTTATGAAACTCCTCAACTCTTACTTCTAGGGTAATTTCCAGTAACAGCCTTATTGCCAAGGCCACAACAGAATCTGAACTGAACCTGACAAAACTTAGATCCTACTCCTGATATTTGAGATCAATTACACAGTTTGGCAGCTGTTGCTTCCAACTGTGATAGCTCTACAGGGTGCAGTTTTAGTAGGGACACGGCTTTATGCAATATGCAGAATCAGGAATCTCCATTTGCCGTTACCGTGGATTCAAGCCTTACTAGATTTGAGTTTTAGACTTAATCTTTCACAGCAGCTCATTGTGGCGAGGACCAGAAAACCTTTATGCATATCTCTCAAACCTGAGCCACAGCCATATCTTGAGATTTCACATAAGAGATACCAAGGATTGCCACGAAATCAGCATCTCAACTTTCAAGTTTCAGATACTGTCATGGCTCACAGCCCACAACCCGAGTTTAGTTTTCTTACCCCTACTCAGATTATCATTATGTTTTCCAATTCTTCTTGCAAGATCTGCATGCATTAACCTAGGTGTGAATCCTAGACTTACCTATTAGATGAGGGCATCAGCTTCCGGCTTGATCCTTCTAAGCACAGATGATACTTGACTCCTGGGCTTAACTTTGGCCAAGGATTGACTGATTTAGGCCCTGCTTTGATTAGCATTTTCCTAATGGCTCTTATTGTCCACTAACTCTAACAGAATGTTGATCAGTGGTCTCATAAACTATCCATAGGCTCCCTGTATATCCTTCTAGATTCAGAATGAACGTTCAGAGTTATAGCATTATGTACTAATCTTCTAATCCTGATTAAAACTGAGTAGCAAAATTTAGGGGTATTGGTAGTCAGAGTCATATTGAGGCATAGCAGACCTAGTCCATGCTTTGAAACTGGATTCTGTTGTCCCAAACAAAGATGCCTTTGACAGTAGAGGAGTCCCAGAGTTTTATCTTAAGATTGAACCTAAACTTACTCAATCAACCAGGTATATAAAAAAATGGTGAGTTTCATACGCAGGCTACTCTCAATCCTCTATTACAACCTAAGGTAAGTATGCTAATCTGATAGCCTAAGAAGTTCCTAAAAGTTAGCCATGAATCTGGTTAGGGACATGAAGAACTCACCTATTGATATTTCCCCCTTAAACTGACATACCCTGATTGATATCGATTTTAGCTAAGGATCAACATGTTTGCTGATGTGATGGATTTGAGGCCTGTTTTCCCAGCAGTTTTTACTGTTTTAGGCCTAGAGGTGGTTTTACAACTTATACTTTAAAACCTTTCTCAAACTAAACCAAGCTTGACAAGGCCTTGTGAAAAGTAAGAATTGGGGTGTGGTTGAGCCTGTTTGAAGGCCATGAATAGAGTATTGATTGTGCTCCAAGGTGAGTTAATTAAAGGCCAGATTCCAGCAGTTCAGATTCCCTGCCTCTACATGGATCAAGACTACATCATGCTGTTATTGGCGTTGCTATATTCATAAGGCCTTTTAAACCTGGCAGGTCTAAGTACTGCACCTGGTTTTGCAAGCTAATCTATCCCAGGGTTTCAAAGGATTGAGACATTTGGAAAATTTGGTGGAGATTCAGACCAGGTCTCTAGGTTCATCCCTACCTGCTAAGAAAAACTCCTTTCAGAATCAGAGAATCAAGCCCTCGATTGGAATTCTAGCTGGTAGTCTGATCAACATTAGAATTCATAAATGCTATGACACCAAAATCAGTGTGAATAATCTAGACCTCTTGCAGGCCTAGACTGTAGGCTCTGAATCTGTTACTTGACTAACAATAAAACTGTTAGCTGCATCTGGTTTTGCCTTGGGCTGAAGTCCTAGGTCTCTTATCCTAGTAAGTGATCTGCTACATATCAGACTTCTAGTCAGGGGTAGCATTGTAGGACCATGCTCAGGGTTTCCTTTTACTTATTCATTGCACGAGTTCCTACTCTCAGGTTTGAGTTTCTACAGGTTAACCGACTCAAATTTGGCTCAACATATGCTGTGAACAGGCTACATAACTGTCTTGGTCATTCTTAGGCTGAAAATTTATTCTGACCATTGTTATTAGTTTATTGCTACTGTTGGATTTCAGATTCAATTTACCCGTGCCTGCTGCGGCCTGAGTATCCCATAACTAACAGGAAAGTATGGTTCAAACAGGCCTAGCCAAGAATCATACCAGACTAGGACAAATATAGATCCCTTAAGACATTAAGACTTAGTCAACTCCCAGATTTTACCAAGTGGATATAGGAACTGGGCCTGGTATCGAATGACTAAAAGTATTAATCCAGATAAGCATGCCAAACATCTAGGTAGCGCCGGGGGCAAGGGACTGTGATTTTACTTCTGCCTACCAGTGCCTTTCCCCTGAACTATTAGCCTCCTTCTGCTCACTTATCCCCCTCCTTACCGCTGCCAGTTACAAGAGTTTGAAGGCTGACTTACTCATCCTACAAGGAGACTGACCTGGACGAAGTTCAAACTGAGAACCACAGATTCCCTTTTCAGCAAGATTAGAATCGACCTCCGCAGGAGTATCGCGAGACACCTTGGCGAATTGGAAGTGTTACTGTGAAAACTGAGCTTGGGAATGGAAGAAATCCCTAGGAATTTTCCAGAATCCGCCTCCGAATGTGAGGCACGCGTGGTTTTTCAATGGCGAAGTTGCAACCAACCTTAGAATTGAAGCGATCCCAGGCTAAATTCAGCTACGCCCACAGGGATCAATCCAATCGGAGGTAAGAACGATGAATCCACTGCGGAGTCACCCAAACGTGCAATAGTAACCGAAAATCCTTCCAGAAATTTCAGAGAGAACCTCCAGTATTTTCCTAAGCCAGTAGCGAAAAACCCCCCCCCCCTCAAATTCTTTAAATTTTGTTTTTATATTCCATTCTTAACCAGGGTCATTTATCCTAAACCATAGTTATCTTCTGACCCTGGTTCTAACTAATTTAACTATCTTCTAGCCCCCTTTTCTTTCTCTCTTTTTCCTTTGATGGTTTTTTCTTGTTATTTTCTTTTATTATTATTTCTGCCCCCTTTTTTATTTTTTTATTTTTTTATTTTTTTATATATATGTATATATAATTTTTTATTATTACTCTCATTGTTATTGCTCATCTTCTATTCTTGTCTTTCTACCTTTTACATTTTATCCCTAATAATTTAATTAATTTATCTCAACTCGGACAAAAATTGATGCTCACAGTTTGCCCCTCTTTACTTATCTCCTAGCTGATAATATAGAGGAGGTTTTCCTTGATATTATCATGACTAGGAGTGAGTAAAGACATGAGCAGCCTTTGTCCGAGGTGAGAGCCACGAATGATATTTGTTTTGTCACAAACATGTGATAAGATACGCTCTTACTGTTTTGAATGATGATGATTTTGGCCTGCGTATACTGGGCCTATACTAATTTATTGGGGTATACCGGAACCAAAATATGGGAGTTCAAAATGCAACGCCTAAATAGGCCAGGCAAGAATTTGAACATGATGGGCATAATTAAGCCAAGCTGCAGAAGTTTAGAATGCGACGCCTGCATAGGCTTAGCAGAAAATTAGCACGAGGGACCTGAGTAATCCGAGATGCGGGAATTTACAATGCAGCGCCTGAATAGGCTAAGCAAGAATTTAAACATGATGGGCCTGAATATGCCAAGATGCAGGAAATTAAAATGCAGCGCCTGAATAGGCTAAGCAAGAATTTAGATATGATGGGCCTGAATAAGCCAAGATGGAGGAATTTAAAATGCAGCGCCTAAATAGGCTAAGCAAGAATTTAAACATGATAGGCCTGAATAAGCCAAAATGCAGAAAATTAAAAAGCATTGCCTGAATAGGCTGAGCAAGAATTTAAACATGATGGGCCTGAATAAGCCAAAATGCAGAAGATTAAAAAGCAGTGCCTGAATAGGCTGAGCAAGAATTTAAACATGATGGGTCTGAATAAGCCAAGATGCAGAAAATTAAAATGCAGTGCCTAAGTAGGCTGAGCAAAAATTCAAATATGGTGGGCCTGAATAAGCCAAGCTGCAGAAAATTAAAATGCAGTGCCTAAGTAGGCTGAGCAAAAATTCAAATATGGTGGGCCTGAATAAGCCAAGATGCAGAAAATTAAAAAGCAGTGCCTGAATAGGCTGAGCAAGAATTTAAACATGATGGGCCTGAATAAGCCAAGATGCAGAAAATTAAAATGCAGTGCCTAAGTAGGCTGAGCAAAAATTCAAATATGGTGGGCCTGAATAAGCCAAGATGCAGAAAATTAAAATGCAGTGCCTAAGTAGGCTGAGCAAAAATTCAAATATGGTGGGCCTGAATAAGCCAAGATGCAGAAAATTAAAAAGCAGTGCCTGAATAGGCTGAGCAAGAATTTAAACATGATGGGCCTGAATAAGCCAAGATGCAGAAAATTAAAATGCAGTGCCTAAGTAGGCTGAGCAAAAATTCAAATATGGTGGGCCTGAATAAGCCAAGATGCAGAAAATTAAAATGCAGTGCCTAAGTAGGCTGAGCAAAAATTCAAATATGGTGGGCCTGAATAAGCCAAGATGCAGAAAATTAAAATGCAGTGCCTAAATAGGCTGAGCAAGAATTTAAACATGATGGGCCTGAATAAGCCAAGATGCAGAAAATTAAAATGCAGTGCCTAAGTAGGCTGAGCAAAAAACCAAATATGGTGGGCCTGAATAAGCCAAGATGCAGAAAATTAAAATGCAGTGCCTAAGTAGGCTGAGCAAAAATTCAAATATGGTGGGCCTGAATAAGCCAAGATGCAGAAAATTAAAATGCAGTGCCTAAGTAGGCTGAGCAAAAATTCAAATATGGTGGGCCTGAATAAGCCAAGATGCAGAAAATTAAAATGCAGTGCCTAAATAGGCTGAGCAAGAATTTAAACATGATGGGCCTGAATAAGCCAAGATGCAGAAAATTAAAATGCAGTGCCTAAGTAGGCTGAGCAAAAAAAGAAATACGGTGGGCCTGAATAAGCCAAGATGCAGAAAATTAAAATGCAGTGCCTAAATAGGCTGAGCAAGAATTTAAACATGATGGGCCTGAATAAGCCAAGATGCAGAAAATTAAAATGCAGTGCCTAAGTAGGCTGAGCAAAAAACCAAATATGGTGGGCCTGAATAAGCCAAGATGCAGAAAATTAAAATGCAGTGCCTAAATAGGCTGAGCAAGAATTTAAACATGATGGGCCTGAATAAGCCAAGATGCAGAAAATTAAAATGCAGTGCCTAAGTAGGCTGAGCAAAAAACCAAATATGGTGGGCCTGAATAAGCCAAGATGCAGAAAATTAAAATGCAGTGCCTAAATAGGCTGAGCAAGAATTTAAACATGATGGGCCTGAATAAGCCAAGATGCAGAAAATTAAAATGCAGTGCCTAAGTAGGCTGAGCAAAAAACCAAATATGGTGGGCCTGAATAAGCCAAGATGCAGAAAATTAAAATGCAGTGCCTAAACAGGCTGAGACGAGAATTTAAACATGATAGGCCTGAATAAGCCAAAATGCAGAAAATTAAAAAGCAGTGCCTGAATAGGCTGAATTTATTTGACAAAATTGGTATTATTTGTTAGCTGGTTTTGAAAACCTCCCTTTTTTATTAGCAGAGTTGGGCCTCTTCAGCTCCTTATAGCACGGCCCTCTAAGTCTGAAGCAAGCTAGAATCAGAGATTTCGTCTTCTCTTGTTCCATGTCTAGAATTTCAGCCAACCTACGACCGTGCTGAATAAGATGCATCATTTTGATTATTGGAGAATTATTAGTCATGCAGAAATTCCCAAACCAAACATGATTTTAATGTAGTCTCGAAATAAAGTAATTGCCATCTCATAATTGCGATTTTGAATTTTATACACATATCTGATCAATGATGATACAATTAAACATTGAGTAAAAGCGGAAGTAAGGGAGAAAATTTGGTCTTGACATATTGAGATGTATCAGAAGACGTAGATTTGAGAGATGCGAGGTCTTGACCGAAGCCCACACTAGTATTGTATTTCCGCAACATCTTCTATCTCAACAATCCCACTTCTTAAGAAACCGGAATTTGCCCCAGTGTTGGTCCGAACTTGTGCGTACTGTCCCCAAATCATTTCCTTTCTTGCCCCTTTTGTCCCGGTATCGGCAAGGTCCAACCATTTCTGACTAAAATCTGTCGCCCTTTCCACAGATTTGCCCCAGTGTCGACAGGGGTTCGGTCAGTTGGTCCCGCCTTCTTTTCTATTTATCCTTTTCGTTTGGAACGCTCTTGCGGGTTCTCGGTTGGTCCTGGCCTTTTGCATAGGCCGCCCTTGCGGGTTTTCAGCCTAGTGGGTTTTTCCGATTCGCCCTAACTTTTGCCTAGGTCGCCCTTGCGGGTTTTCGGCCTAGCGGGCTTTTTCTGATTTGCCCTAACTTTTGCCTAGGTCGCCCTTGCGGGTTTTCGGCCTAGTGGGCTTTTTCTGATTTGCCCTAACTTTTGCCTAGGTCGCCCTTGCGGGTTTTCGGCCTAGCGGGCTTTTTGATTTGCCCTAACTTTTGCCTAAGTCGCCCTTGCGGGTTTTCGGCCTAGCAGGATTTTTCTGATTTGCCCTAACTTTTGCCTAGGTTACCCTTGCGGGTTTTCAACCTAGCGGGCCTTTTGATTTGCCCTAACTTTTGCCTAGGTCGCCCTTGCGGGTTTTCGGCCTAGCGGGCTTTTTGATTTGCCCTAACTTTTGCCTAGGTTGCCCTTGCGGGTTTTCAACCTAGCGGGCTTTTGATTTGCCTTTTTGTATCTCTAGGCATAGTACCTTTTTACAGCATCTGAATTAGTTGGGTTAGGCAGATCTTTTCCGTTCATATCTGCTAGAATTAAAGCCCCTCCTGAGAAAACTCTCCTAACCACGTACGGCCCATGGTAATTTGGAGCCCATTTTCCTTGTGATGCCTTTTGTACTGGCAGCACTTTCTTGAGTACCAGATCACCTTCTCGAAATTGCCGAGGATAAACCTTCTTTTCAAAGGCTCTCTTCATCCTCTTTTGGTAAAGCTGCCCATGGCACATTGCTGTCAGCCTCTTTTCATCGATGAGGTTTAATTGGTCCATCCGAGTTTGAACCCACTCGGCTTCTTCTAATTTCGCTTCCATTAAAATCCTTAGTGAAGGGATTTCTACTTCAATGGGAAGGACAGCTTCCATTCCGTACACGAGTGAGAATGGAGTTGCCCCAGTAGATGTGCGAACCGAAGTACGATAGGCATGAAGAGCGTAAGGGAGCATTTCATGCCAGTCTCGGTATGTTAGCACCATTTTCTGAACGATCTTCTTGATATTTTTATTGGCTGCTTCTACTGCCCCATTCATCTTTGGTCGATACGGGGAAGAATTGTGATGCTGGATTTTGAATTGATCACATAACTCTTTCATCATCTTATTATTTAAGTTGGTGCCATTGTCTGTGATAAGTTTATTTGGCAACCCATATCGGCAAATTAATTCCCTTTTCATGAATTTTACTACCACACTCCGGGTCACGCTGACGAAGGAGGTCGCCTCTACCCACTTGGTGAAATAGTCTATGGCCACCAGTATGAATCGGTGCCCGTTGGAAGCCTTGGGCTCAATTGGTCCAATGACATCCATACCCCACATCGCGAACGGCCATGGTGAAGATAACACATTCAGGGAGATGGGTGGTGCATTGACATTGTCAGCGTATATTTGGCATTTGTGACAAGTTTTGGCATATTTGTAGCAGTCATTTTCCATGGTTAACCAATAATACCCTGCTCTGAGGATCTTTCTTGCCATGGCGTGTCCATTGGCATGGGTACCAAAGGATCCCTTGTGAACCTCTTTCAAGATTTTGTTGGCTTCTGCTGTATCCACACACCTGAGCAAAACCATATCATGATTCTTTTTGTAGAGTATTTCGCCATTGAGAAAAAAGTTTGTGGCCAAACGGCGCAAGGTTCTCTTGTCATTCTCCAAGGCGTCGGCAGGATATTCCCTATTTTTCAAGAAACGCCTTATGTCATAGTACCATGGTTTACCGTCTAACTCTTCTTCGACCGACTGGCAGAAAGCTTGCCGCTCCCGGTGTTGAATTTGGATAAGAGGCATGTCCTCGTCGCGGTCAATCTTAAACATGGAGGATAGGGTAGCCAGGGCATCTGCTAGCTGATTGTCCTCCCTGGGTATGTGAGAAAATGTGATCTCTTCGAAGTGTTCCAACAATTCCCTAATATAGGCTTGATACGGAATTAGCTTCGCGTCCCTGGTTTCCCATTCTCCTTTGATCTGATGAATAATCAGGGCGGAATCGCCGTAAACCTGCAAATGTTTGACATCAGCCTCAATTGCTGCTTGGACTCCCATTATGCAGGCCTCGTATTCAGCCATATTATTGGTGCAATCAAAGGTTAATCGGGCTGTAATGGGTATATACTGGTCGTCCGGAGAAATTAATATGACTCCAATACCATGGCCCATTATATTTGAGGCACCATCGAACATCATCGTCCATCTTTCCTCAGTCTTTTGTTTCTCCAAACTATACACTGCTAGCAGATCTTCATCGGGGAACTCATGCTGCATAGGCTGGTAGTCATTCAAAGGTTGTTGAGCCAGGTAATCGGCGAGGGCACTGCCTTTGATCGCTTTCTGCGTCACATATATGATGTCATATTTTGATAGCAAAACCTGCCGCCGAGCGATCCTTCCAGACAAGGCGGGCTTCTCGAAAATATATTTGATTGGGTCCATCCTGGATATCAACCAGGTGGTGTGGCTCAGCATATATTGTCTCAAATGATGTGCGGCCCAAGTTAGTGCGCAGCAGGTTCGTTCCAATAGGGAATATTTTGCTTCATAATCGGTGAACTTTTTGCTCAAGTAATAGATCGCGTGCTCTTTCCTTCCTGATGCGTCTTGTTGGCCAAGCACGCACCCCATGGATTTATCAGTCACTGTCAGGTACATGAGTAGAGGTCTTCCGAACACCGGGGGTACGAGGATTGGTGGGTTCTGTAGATAGAGCTTGATCCTTTCAAAGGCCTCTTGACAATCTTCATTCCAGTTCATGGGTTGATTTTTGCGCAAGAGCTTGAAGATTGGCTCACAGGTAGCTGTTAGCTGAGATATGAACCGAGCGATGTAGTTCAGTCTCCCCAGGAATCCTCGAACCTCCTTCTCAGTTCGCGGAGCCAGCATCTCCAATATAGCTCGAACCTTGTCGGGGTCGACTTCTATCCCCCGTTCACTAACGATGAACCCTAGTAATTTTCCTGACTTCACTCCGAAAGTACACTTTGCTGGATTCAGTCTCAATTTGAATTTCCGGAGTCTTTCGAATAGTTTTTGCAAATCATTCAAGTGATCATCTTCGGTTCTGGACTTAGCTATCATATCGTCCACATATACTTCAATTTCTTTGTGGATCATGTCGTGGAACAGCGTCACCATGGCTCTCTGATAGGTGGCTCCGGCATTTTTTAAACCAAAAGGCATGACCTTGTAACATAAGGTTCCCCACGCGGTAATGAAGGTAGTTTTCTCCATATCTTCTTTAGACATCTTAATTTGGTTATACCCTGAAAAGCCATCCATGAACGAAAAGCATGAGAACTGAGCCGTATTATCAACCAGCACGTCTATATGAGGTAACGGAAAGTCGTCTTTTGGGCTTGCCCGGTTCAAGTCTCTATAATCTACGCACATTCGGACTTTTCCATCATTCTTAGGGACAGGTACTATGTTTGCCACCCACTCCGGGTAATTTGCAACAGCCAAAAAGCCAGCATCGAATTGTTTTATCACTTCTTCCCTAATTTTCAAGGACATTTCTGGCTTCATTCTTCTTAGTTTTTGTTTAACTGGTGGGCATCCAGGTTTTAAGGGCAGTTTGTGCTCGACGATGGACGTATCCAACCCAGGCATATCCTGGTAAGACCAGGCAAAAATATCGTTGTACTGATGTAGCAATGCCATTAGCCGAGAGCGGTTATCTCCCCTGACGAACGAGCCTATTTTTACCTTTCTTATTTTCTTCTGTCCCCAAATTTATTAGGTCGGTAGACTCTTCATGAGGTTGTATAGACTTGGATTCTCTGTCTATCAACCTGAGCAATTCCTCCGGAGGTTCGTAGTCAAATTCAATTTCTTCATCTGCTTGATTACTGAGACAGTCAAAATTGCTTGATACAATACTAGCGTGACTGGTATTAAGTGGGTTATTTTTGGATCTGCGTTATGGAAAAATGAGTGAAACGGAAGTGAGACACGGGGTATTGGGAAAAAGCAAGAGAAAATAATCATAAGAAAGTTCAATCGTATTATATTGATCAGAATGTGTACACAATATCGTTCTATTTTTCAAAAATGTATGGCAATTACAGAATTACATTGAGACCGAATTAAAAGTCATGGGAAGTTCGATTGTCTCCCAATTGTTCAATTCTTCCCCAGGCGGGCAGGCCGTCACTAAATCATCAATGCTGGGCATCATCTTTCTTTTATCCAGCATGGCCACAAAATCTGGGGCTTCGTACCCCGCGCTCCAAAAATCCTCTGATAGGTGACGCAAAGGGACCCTCTTCCATCCTTCTTTATCCTCCTTAGTAGGCTTATACCCAAGCCCATATCGGTGTTTGTTCTTATTCAACTGTAGGGGTTGGATCAATCCCTCTTCATTTTGCCCCAGTTTACCTCCGGGTTTAAACCCATTTTTCAACATTATCTTGGCCATCATTAATAAGGCTTTGGAAGGCCGAGATTGGCCTACCGCTTCCCCTTCTTTAATAGTTGTGACATTAGCAATCTCCAGGGCTTGGAAGTGTGTTTCCAGAGCTTCTTCAGCAGCTTCAATATAAGGAGGGTTGGTGGGTTTACTGACTAAAAAATCCTCCTCGGCCGAGACGATAATCAACCTATCGTCTGTGATGAACTTCAACTTTTGATGTAAGCTGGATGGCACAGCTCTAGCTGAATGTATCCAGGGTCTGCCCAATAAACAGCTGTACGCAGGCAGTATGTCCATGACCTGAAAAGTCACGTTAAAGATAATTGGCCCGATCTGAACTGGCAAATCGATCTCCCCTATGACTTCCCTCCGAGACCCATCAAATGCCCTGACGACCATCAAACTTGTCCTTAACTGGGAAGCTTGGTGTGGAAACTTAGACAGAGTTACTTTAGGCATTACATTCAGGGATGACCCATTATCGATCAGCACCCTCGCCAAGATGTGGTCCATACATTTTATGGATATATGGAGAGCTTTGTTATGTCCTGCCCCTTCTTCAGGTATTTTGTGGTCGGCAAAAGTGAGGAAGTTATTGGCTGTTATATTGCTCGTGATGCCCTCGAACTTCTCCACTGACAAGTTATGTACCACATGAGCTTCATTAAGTATCTTTAGCAGAACCCTTCGATGAGGCTCAGAGTTCATCAGAAGTCCCAGTAATGAGATCCTGGCTGGCATACGATTGAGCTGTTCGACCACGGTGTATTCACTTTGCCTTATCATCTTTAAAAATTCACAAGCCTCCTCATCAGAGACAGGTCTTTTCAATTCCTCTACCTCGTCTCTTTTGCTGATTTCTGGCTCCGGACCAGCCAAGATCGCTTCGCCGCATGGCTGTTCCCTTCTTTCTTCTCTAGGATTGTAGATGCGGCCACCCCTTGTCATGCCACCGATACCAGCTATATTTACAATATTTGGTATTAAGTCGATGGTACCTTCAGGCTTGTCTTCTTCGTCTTTCCCTCCAGAAACTTCTACATCGTATTTCCAGGGTACTTTTTTGTTGCTATGGTATGGGAAGGGCTCAGGGATCCTTATTGTCACAGGTTTTAGCCCATTTGGGGTTGGGACAGCAGTTTCCTCGGTGTATTTGATGATCAATGGCCTGGGGCATCCTGGGAAGGCCTCATTAAGCATATTTATTTCCAGGTCGACCTCGATACAATTTATAGACGGCCCCGCATGATTGGGCAATGGATTTCTCCCTACATTCGGAGTATCTTTCTCAAAATTGAGCCATTTTGCGTTTATCAAGCTCTGGACCTTATATTTCAACCCCTGACAGTTTTCGGTAGAATGTCCTATGGCCCCCGCATGATAGTCACATTTTGCTGTCGGGTCATACCACTTCGGATACGGAGGTTCCAATGGCTTCATGGGGCATGGTGCTATTAAGGAATTCTGGAACAATCGGGGTAGCAAGTCGGTATAGCTCATGGGTATTGGATCGAATTGCACCGGCTTTCTTTCATTATTTGCTCTTTTTTGAGGTTGGTTAGTATTTGGGTTGGTGTTTAGATTCCATGTTTTTTGTGATGGAGGTGGCATGGTTTGTGACGGCTGGGCTATGAACGGGGTCGTGGGTCGGAAAGATGTAGGAGGTGTGTAGGGTGGTTGGTAGTTAGGTTGGGCTGTAGCTACCATCTGAGGGTATTGGGGCAGATACTGGGGCGGATATTGTGGCGGATATTGTGATGGATATTGTAGCTGATAGTTGGGGTGTGGTGGTGTATTCGTCGGACGGTGTGGATCGTAAGTGACGAAGTGAGTTTCTCCGTCTTTCTTTTTCCAAGAATTATTGGCTGGTTTTTTCATATTCACATTACCAACCGTATTATGGACGATACGCCCTCGGCGTAAGCCACTCTCAATGCGTTCTCCGATCAGTACCATATCAGAGAAACTGGCTGACACGCTTCCCACCATTTTATCGTAAAAAGGAGCCGGGAGGGTCTCCATAAACATGCTTATCATCTCCCGTTCGAACAGGGGTGGCTGGACTTGAGCAGCTAGTTCCCTCCATCTCTGCGCGTACTCCTTGAAAGTCTCCTCCTCTTTCTTAGTCAAATTTTGCAATTGGGTCCGATCCGGAGCCATCTCGATGTTGTATTTATACTGTTTGAGGAAGGCTTCGGCGAGGTCTTTCCAAGAGCGGACATACGCCCTTTCCAACTGCGTATACCAACTAGCTGCTGCTCCCGTAAGGCTGTCTTGGAAGCAATGAATCAGTAGCTTATCGTTATGAGCGTGAGAAGCCATTTTTCTGCAATACATGGTCAAATGGCTTCTTGGGCAGCCTGTCCCCTTGTATTTTTCAAATTCCGGTATCTTGAATTTGGGCGGGATTACTACATCAGGGACTAAACAGAGATCCGAAGCATCTGTCATTCCGTAACCACTGCCCTCGATAGCCCTGACTCTCTCCTCCAGATGTTGCCACCTGCCACTGAGATGGGCTTCCTAGCCAGAAGGATTTGCCTGGTTTTCATTTCCTGCCTGTCCTGTCGGAGGCGTATAAAAGTTAGGTTGAGTGGTGGCAGGGCCATACGGATGGGGTGGTGGTTGTTGTGGGTGTAGTGGGTATGTCGTTACAGGGACGGAGTATGCGGGATTCTCAGTGGTGGTGGTATTTATGTAGGTGTAATTAGGGATGGTGTTTTGAGGGAAAAAGGCAGTGGGGTTTATCTGCGGTGGATATGCAGTAGGGTTTATGTGGTGAGTGACAAGGGGATACGTGTGTGAGGGGTAGGTGTGAAGATTTTCATCCGGATTCACGGAAATATCGGGAGCTTGTTGTGTGTTAGGGCAGAATGGGGGTGTGAATCCTGGTGGCACACCGTATTCTCGATCCACATTGATGTGCAGAGGTCGAGAAGCATTAACCACACCAGCCGCTTCTCCGCCAGAGGGTCCCTCTGCGTTTTTTTCCAGCATCTTCATCAACTTAGCTACCTGTTCTTTTAGGTCAGCCACCTCGTTTCTCAGCTCTTCGTTCTGGGATTCTAGCTCGTTCATCATTTTTGTTCGAGAACGCGTGCTATAAGGATGCCGAGGAAAGCGTGAGCCTGCTATTGTGTTTTCTGTGCAATTTTAAATTTAATAAATTATAAATCAAACAAGTGAAATATTAGCTTTAAGTTAAAAATGTGAAGGATTCAGATGTCTCGATAGGCATCGTTTGTTTGCTGCGCGCTTTGAGTGTGAAATGGAAATTAATGCAGCGTCAGAGATTAATGCAGAATCAAATTTTCATTCAAAGTGCAAGTTTCAAGGTACATTCTGTTCATCCTTTTCTGCTAGAACAATGTATTTTTTCATCCTTAAGACCAGTTCTTTACAAAAGTGGATAAATTCCTCGACTTCTACTGGGGTATGGAGCGGGTGTAGTGAAGCCTCAGCCTTCTTGGGTAGTGGCGGGATTTCTTCGATGGCCATGTTTGCCAGGCTGGCTAACCTCCCGAAACATCTAGTCCAATGGTCGGCTGTGTCTTTATACCATCGCATCTCATCCTGGATATCACTAATACCCCTCTGTTGCATTCTGATTACCTCGATAACCTTCCATCTTTCTTCATCCAGCTCATGCCCCCATTCGGCTACCAGGTTTTGAATTTGCTGATTCAGTTCTTCTATTTGGTGTTGCAACACGCTTCTTTCGTCCATTATTCGGCTTTTTTCTGCTCGTGCTTGGTTTCTTTCGTTTGTTGATTGATCCTTTTCGCGCCTGATCTTATGGACTCGGTCTCTGAGTTGATCAATCACATCTCTCATTTTTCGGCCTTCCTGTAGAGCTGTATCCTTCTCTTGTGCTCTTATTCCTAATTCTTTATTAGCCGCTTGCAAATTCATGTGGATTTTAGCCGCATATTCTCTCTCTGACTTTTGTTGTTCTCGGAGACTTTCCAGGGCGGCATCTTTCTCTTGGTTCTGTCTTTTTAATTCGGCATTCTCTTGTTGGGCCTTCAACAATCTTTCTTCCAACTCATTACTCTTGGTGGTCATGCTTTCCAGCTTTGCTTTCAGTTTTTTGACAATTTTGTCTTCAATTTCCTCTTCTTGTACTGGTTGGCTTTCTGAAGGCGCTATTTGAGGTTTAAAAGGCAATTTGATCTGTTGCACTCTTTCTTTGACCCATTGCCTGTATTCTTCTTTGGCTGCACAACTTCTAACCCCTAATTCTTTCCCTTTTCTGGTGACTATCTCCCAAGCTTCTCGTACCTTTCGAAGAGGCTCCGCAAAGTCTCCTTCGTAGTATACATTAAAAGGGGTCAACAATTCTGCCGATGGGGGACCTCGAATGGGATAGGCAAGTTGACGCTGTCCCAGTATGGGGTTGTAATTAATACATCCCTTTGTTCCCATGAAGGGGACGTTGTGGAATCCCTTGCAATGATAGATGACTGAGGTCTTTTGTTGCCATGTTGGCTGCCACCTGATCTTGCCCTCCGTCAAGCTGGACAGGTGCTCTACCCATTCTCTCCCATTCATTTCTTTTAGTTGATAGCACAATAAGTCGGAAATGGGACACTGGACTTTCATCTCTCTCTTAAATACATGTGTCGTGATCCAAACATAAAATATCGGTAAGCAGCAGGCTACCCTTCTCTTGTTCTTCCCATAACATAGATCCAACGTGCAATATAAGTCAGCGAGCAATGCGGGGACTGGATTTTCAGATCTATTCTTCCGGGCTAAGAACACGCTGATTGCGGCCAAGTCTATGAAGTTATCGACCTGGGGAAATAATACCAATCCATATATGACCAGGGCGATCACATCCATGTATACCTCCCAATTGTTATTTTCGGCCAAGTATCGTAGGTAATTCTCCAAGAACTCTCTTGTGAAGCCTTTGAGTGAATTTTTTTCCTGGAATTCTGTGAGGAGATCGCTATCTTGTAACCCGATAGATCGGGCCACGACTCGAAAAGAAGGGGTGTGTTCCAAGTGACTGTAGGGCTCGCTTCCTTCCAGCGGCAAACCGATGATTTGTTCATATTCTTCCAGGGTCGGGGCTAGCTGGAAGTCCCCAAAAGTAAAGCATCGCAATGGCGGGTCGTAATATTGGACCATGGCAGTGATGGCCTCTTCTTGCACCCTAATCCTTAGCAGGTTTAAGATATTCCCATATTTCTTTTCAAACGCTAACTTCTGAATTGTCTGCAATTTTCTGATCAAAGGCTCCAAACTTGACAAGTCGGTCATTTTGGCCCCGATTTTACGTTTTTTCCTCAACTCTGACCCCACATTAATTTCCATTTCACCCCTCTTAGATGCCATCAAGAATCTAATCCTCGAAAAACAAACACATAAAATAATTAGATGTATGATCGAATAATCTAATATGAAGCACATAAGTTGAAGCATTATTGCCAAAAAAGTCAAGCATACAACACTAATTTAGATACGGTGAAGCCATTCATGGGAGCATAATATGGAATGATGTGATGGGTATGACCTGACTTGTATTAAAATATGATGTGGCATAAGACGGCGCACATCCATCGTGGTGTGGAGCGCTATGCATCGATGCATGATATGAGATGATAATGTCTTGGAATGGGGAAATGATATGCGAATGATATTAAAATGCAGGAACTTGGTATGAGATGACGTATATGCACCCAAGTATGCTACTGGTGAACTCCGGAGAGTTTCTCTAGACATCACTTCTTCTCTTTCTTTTCCTTTTTCTTTTTCTTCTCTTTTTTCTTTTTCTTTTCTTCTTCCCCCTTTTTTCTCTTTTTCTCTCTTCTTTTTTTATCATCATTCATTGAGTTATATATTTCCTATTTATCTTTCCATTTTCTTTTCTCTTTTCTTTTGTCGCTCGTTACATTCTAATGCATGGTGTAAATTTAACATGGTATAGGTAGGCAAGTGCGATTTACCGACATAGCCGGAAGCGCGCCCTCCTCGTGTCCTATTGTGAGGTTACCTGTCCTACGAGACTGGGATATTTAATGTATGCACTTTCACAAAAGGTGGGTCGTAATCCTGGGATAAATTGGTTACCAGAGCCAAGTTCCGATTCTTAGTGCTTGTTGCAACCGTAGAGAAGGCTACCAGTTACAAGGCACTATGAAAAGGACGCACTCTAGCTGGAGTTTTCATGATAGTCAAACGGGACGTGCATCCCAAGTGACACCACTAGACCCCTCTAGTCTTAGGTTTCGCTCAGACCCGGGTACAGGGCCCCACTCATGATTATGCATTATAATGTATGGAGGGCACGTTATTTTTGGGACACCTGCAATTGGGGAAATCGCGCAGAATATGCATAATAATTTACTGTTCATCTATCCTAGGGTTATACAGAGAATGAGTAGACAAACAAACAAACGAATAAATAAAAAGATGAATCATACAATCAATAAATTGTGGAAGTAAATAGAAAAGGGATCAACATGCATTTATACACTCCATTTTGAAAAAGGGCTTGACTCTCTAATTTCCCCAGTGGAGTCACCATCTGTCGCAACCGTAATTCCGACGAGACGACGAACTCGCTAAATTTTGAAATGAATTTTGTGGATTGTGGAGTAGCCACCAAATTTTTGTTTAAGGGAAAAAGATTTGGAAAAACCCTGGATGAGATTTAGGTTCGGGAGTCGGTTACGAGTGGGGAAGGTGTTAGGCACCCTACTCGCCTGTTCCGAAGAACAGTACCCTTAAATTGAGTGTGTGATTATTTGAAAATAGTTTGATCCCTTTTATTAGAGTGAAAATAAATACTTGATGGAGGTTAGCCTGACAGGACTTGATCCTGCTCCTACGTATTCCCTGGTGCAATGGGAAACTCAAGGCTTACGTAGTTCTGGTTTTAAAAGAGACTTGATCTCTTGAAGAAATAGAGGGGTGATTTGAGGATAAGATTGATTTTTGAATATACTAAGATTGCGTACTTGCATAACCCAAACCGTCGTAGGCTGTGAGTGGGTTTGCACGAATTATAACACGGAACAGCAGAGAAGGCTGCCTGTTCGTATTGGAATCCGTTGTACGAATCTTAGAGATTTAAAATAGATGTTTGAAATAGACGTTTTCTAACAGAGTTAGTAGACAGAGGTTTTCTAAAATTTATGCTTGCAAAATCCAAATCGTCGTAAGCCGTATTTGGATTCGCACGAATTAAAACACAGAACAGCAGAGAAGGCTGCCTATTCGTGTTAAAATTCGATTGCACACACTTTAGAAAAATTAAAACAGATGTAAATATTTTTGGTGGAGTTAGTGAACTGTAGTTTCTAAAATTGCGTGTTTGCAAAATCCAAATCGTCGTAAGCCGTATTTGAATCCGCACGAATTAAAACACAGAACAACAGAGAAGGCTGCCTGTTCGTATTGGAATCCGTTTGCACACGTTTTAGAAAATAAAAACAGACACTACACTTTTGGAAACAGACATTTTACAGAGTTGGAAGATAACAGCGAAAGAAATGACTTGATTCGATTTCATAAAAACGATAAATAATGAATTTTGGACTTGACTCAATTTTGCCGCAGAGATTTAATTTTATTAGCATTATCATTCATCATCATTTTTTTTTAATATTTAGGAAATGAAATTGGGATTAAAGAGAATTTAGGCCTGACCCAAGAAATGGAGAATTTAACAAGGGGAAGTTGGACACAAATGATATTGGGGCTTTGGCCCAAATAGTTGAAGTTTGAAACAAAATTGGGGCTTGACCCCATTTGAGGAATTCAGGACCTGGATTTAAAATTGGCAGCTACAACAGATTTGTTGATTCGGTATCTCCTGTTTTGTTCTTTTCCAGAACTGTTTTGGCCTCCTAGCATATACTCCTAAGACTCATTCTTGGAATCAAGTTAATGATTAAAAGAACAATTTTCTGCAGAATGTATCTGCTATCACTTATTCTGCCACCTCAGGTTTCAAATTCCTTATTATTTAGTTCAATTTGATGGATCCCCTGAATGTACTCCTACTGGATCAACAAGCAAGTGGATGAACGTTACTTCTTCGAAGACTACTTCTATTAGTCCTATTATTATTCAAACCAAACAACCTGCTGATATTAATCCTATTTACCCTATAATCTAGACTCAAAACCTCCAAAGGCTCCATGTAGCCATTTTGAGTGGCCTAGATTTTCAAATACTTAACATGGATTTGACAGGGCTTTCAAATTTGCATTCTGTTTATCCAAGAGTTAAAGGTGCATGGTCAAGTGGTGATCCTACTGTCATGGTCTTTCTAAGCATAAGGCAAGCCTCTCCTTAGTTCAGCACTCCTCAACCTGTCATGTTTAAGTTCTTTTCAATTAACTTAGCCTTACTTCAGCTTATAAAAGCAATGCTAAAACCTGTTACAGCGGCCAGTGTGTCCTGTGGTTGGATGATATTGATGCAAATTTGGCTAGGTTATGAAACTCCTCAACTCTTACTTCTAGGGTAATTTCCAGTAACAGCCTTATTGCCAAGGCCACAACAGAATCTGAACTGAACCTGACAAAACTTAGATCCTACTCCTGATATTTGAGATCAATTACACAGTTTGGCAGCTGTTGCTTCCAACTGTGACAGCTCTACAGGGTGCAGTTTTAGTAGGGACACGGCTTTATGCAATATGCAGAATCAGGAATCTCCATTTGCCGTTACCGTGGATTCAAGCCTTACTAGATTTGAGTTTTAGACTAAATCTTTCACAGCAGCTCATTGTGCCGAGGACCAGAAAACCTTTATGCATATCTCTCAAACCTGAGCCACAGCCATATCTTGAGATTTCACATAAGAGATACCAAGGATTGCCACGAAATCAGAATCTCAACTTTCAAGTTTCAGATACTGTCATGGCTCACAGCCCACAACCCGAGTTTAGTTTTCTTACCCCTACTCAGATTATCATTATGTTTTCCAATTCTTCTTGCAAGATCTGCATGCATTAACCTAGGTGTGAATCCTAGACTTACCTATTAGATGAGGGCATCAGCTTCCGGCTTGATCCTTCTAAGCACAGATGATACTTGACTCCTGGGCTTAACTTTGGCCAAGGATTGACTGATTTAGGCCCTGCTTTGATTAGCATTTTCCTAATGGCTCTTATTGTCCACTAACTCTAACAGAATGTTGATCAGTGGTCTCATAAACTATCCATAGGCTCCCTGTATATCCTCCTAGATTCAGAATGAACGTTCAGAGTTATAGCATTATGTACTAATCTTCTAATCCTGATTAAAACTGAGTAGCAGAATTTAGGGGTATTGGTAGTGAGAGTCATATTGAGGCATAGCAGACCTAGTCCATGCTTTGAAACTGGATTCTGTTGTCCCAAACAAAGATGCCTTTGACAGTAGAGGAGTCCCAGAGTTTTATCTTAAGATTGAACCTAAACTTACTCAATCAACCAGGTATATAAAAAAAATGGTGAGTTTCATACGCAGGCTACTCTCAATCCTCTATTACAACCTAAGGTAAGTATGCTAATCTGATAGCCTAAGAAGTTCCTAAAAGTTAGCCATGAATCTGGTTAGGGACGTGAAGAACTCACCTATTGATATTTCCCGCTTAAACTGACATACCCTGATTGATATCGATTTTAGCTAAGGATCAACATGTTTGCTGATGTGATGGATTTGAGGCCTGTTTTCCCAACAGTTTTTACTGTTTTAGGCCTAGAGGTGGTTTTACAACTTATACTTTAAAACCTTTCTCAAACTAAACCGAGCTTGACAAGGCCTTGTGAAAAGTAAGAATTGGGGTGTGGTTGAGCCTGTTTGAAGGCCATGAATAGAGTATTGATTGTGCTCCAAGGTGAGTTAATTAAAGGCCAGATTCCAGCAGTTCAGATTCCCTGCCTCTACATGGATCAAGACTACATCATGCTGTTATTGGCGTTGCTATATTCATAAGGCCTTTTAAACCTGGCAGGTCTAAGTACTGCACCTGGTTTTGCAAGCTAATCTATCCCAGGGTTTCAAAGGATTGAGACATTTGGAAAATTTGGTGGAGATTCAGACCAGGTCTCTAGGTTCATCCCTACCTGCTAAGAAAAACTCCTTTCAGAATCAGAGAATCAGGCCCTCGATTGGAATTCTAGCTGGTAGTCTGATCAACATTAGCAATCATAAATGCTATGACACCAAAATCAGTGTGAGTAATCTAGACCTCTTGCAGGCCTAGACTGTAGGCTCTGAATCTGTTACTTGACTAACAATAAAATTGTTAGCTGCATCTGGTTTTGCCTTGGGCTGAAGTCCTAGGTCTCTTATCCTAGTAAGTGATCTGCTACATATCAGACTTCTAGTCAGGGGTAGCATTGTAGGACCATGCTCAGGGTTTCCTTTTACTTATTCATTGCACGAGTTCCTACTCTCAGGTTTGAGTTTCTACAGGTTAACCGACTCAAATTTGGCTCAACATATGCTGTGAACAGGCTACATAACTGTCTTGGTCGTTCTTAGGCTGAAAATTTATTCTGACCATTGTTATTAGTTTATTGCTACTGTTGGATTTCAGATTCAATTTACCCGTGCCTGCTGCGGCCTGAGTATCCCATAACTAACAGGAAAGTATGGTTCAAACAGGCCTAGCCAAGAATCATACCAGACCAGGACAAATATAGATCCCTTAAGACATTAAGACTTAGTCAACTCCCAGATTTTACCAAGTGGATATAGGAACTGGGCCTGGTATCGAATGACTAAAAGTATTAATCCAGATAAGCATGCCAAACATCTAGGTAGCGCCGGGGGCAAGGGACTGTGATTTTACTTCTGCCTACCAGTGCCTTTCCCCTGAACTATTAGCCTCCTTCTGCTCACTTATCCCCCTCCTTACCGCTGCCAGTTACAAGAGTTTGAAGGCTGACTTACTCATCCTACAGTGACATGGACTCAACAAACTCGGTTCAAGCTAGTGGCTAAGGCCAAAATTAATGCAACAGCAAACACCTTGCTAGTCACAACCCCACGCTTAAGCTGCAGAGGAGCTTTACCATGGCTAGGACATGACTAAAGTCATATGTATATATCTAATAAGGCTTATGGTGCAACATGCAGACTTATGCTAGAATTGATTCACCATGATCAATATACATTATAACTTCCAATTTATTTACAAAATCTGGAACATATAAGGTACCATTGAATTACTCCTGCATTAAATAAAACTGATATCACCTTGATGAGTTCACTCCTACTTGTGACGGTTATACTACGGATTCAAATTGAACTCAGATTACGATCTATGGAATTTTGCAAGAATCATGTGACTAACATGTTATGACCAACTGAATCTATGTTTGACCAAGTGTTATGGAGAAATAATGCCATCAGTTGACAAGTTTTTCTATGCAAGAAGTACGTATCTGATCCAGTCATACAACTAGAACTGGTTTCTCTCACAACCGATTACCTCGAGATGCAGACATGCAATTAGGTTCACACATTTCATCATAAACCATATCCATTTCAGCTAGGAGATAAGGAGATTTAAACGTCTAAACTCAAAGAATTTTTCAAGGAGACTGACCTGGACGAAGTTCAAACTGAGACCCACAGATTCCCTTCTCAGCAAGATTAGAATCGACCTCCGCAGGAGTATCGCGAGACACCTTGGCGAATTGGAAGTGTTACTGCGAAAACTGAGCTTGGGAATGGAAGAAATCCCTAGGAATTTTCCAGAATCCGCCTCCGAATGTGAGGCACGCGTGGTTTTTCAATGGCGAAGTTGCAACCAACCTTAGAATTGAAGCGATCCCAGGCTAAATTCAGCTACGCCCACAGGGATCAATCCAATCGGAGGTAAGAACGATGAATCCACTGCGGAGTCACCCAAACGTGCAATAGTAACCGAAAAACCTTCCAGAAATTTCAGAGAGAACCTCCAGTATTTTCCTAAGCCAGTAGCGAAAAAAAACCCCCCCTCAAATTCTTTAAATTTTGTTTTTATATTCCATTCTTAACCAGGGTCATTTATCCTAAACCATAGTTATCTTCTGACCCTGGTTCTAACTAATTTAACTATCTTCTAGCCCCCTTTTCTTTCTCTCTTTTTCCTTTGATGGTTTTTTCTTGTTATTTTCTTTTATTATTATTTCTGCCCCCTTTTTTATTTTTTTATATATATGTATATATAATTTTTTATTATTACTCTCATTGTTATTGTTCATCTTCTATTCTTGTCTTTCTACCTTTTACATTTTATCCCTAATAATTTAATTAATTTATCTCAACTCGGACAAAAATTGATGCTCACACACAACAGTCAAGGTTGAAAATAAGATGTTAAAATATAATGTGAATTACTTTTCTTCGAGTTTTTATCAAGCCTCTAAAATATGTAGCAGAGTAGAAAATTAATTATCAATATTATTCAATTGATCTAGACAAAACATGCAATAGGATAAGATACTAACTTGTTAGAGAAATGAATTCCTACTCAAGTGTAGGAGGGGCTCAAGACCAAAACAACAAAACCAATAATACCAATGGAAGGGATCAAATGAAAAAAACTTGGATTTCCTAATATAACTTTATATGACCTATATCAACTTCAAAAAATAAAGATATGCATAAAGATTAAGTTCAACAATAGATAGATGAAAAGGTAAAGATATATTAAACAAAAACAAAATTAGGTACCAAATGATATGATTTATGGCAATACAACTTAGTGTAAACAAGGTATAAAATAATACCATGCAACAAATTTGTTTTGCCTTTTTTTTTATCAATTTAAAATCTCAGTGGTTTGGTTGATTCCCTATTTCTACACACTCTTCTTCTACCATCACCATTCCCAAAAAGTAACCTAGAACTTAATACTTTATATGTTCAAAATTAACATTAATAAAATAAGAAAGAGATACCATAAAAAAAGACAGAAGAGACCAACCATACAGCTGTAATGTGGCACTAAATAGCTAGCTAACTAGATATAATGGCTTGAATAGAATTAAATTGTCATCCAACATATCAAAGAAAGTCTGTTGACAAATAAATATTTTAAAATCATAATTATTATATAACTTTGCTACTAGTAACATGTAAAGTAAACTAACTAAAAAATATATATGGATAAACAATATTAATTACACATGTAGCATTACTTGCATGACATAGGATATTTACCATCAAGATAATTAAAAATCAAAAGAATTACAGTGAATGACAAGTTTATGATAACTTTTCTTTTGAAAAAAATTAGTAATAAACCTTATAAGAAAGGTTAGAAATATGAAAATAATATCAAAATTTTAAAATAAGGTTAGCATATTCAACGTACATATCTATAAATCTTTTTTTTTAATTATTGAAAAATTTAATTTTACAAAGCTTAAGATAGACAAAAAAATTGAAAAATATGTTTTCAGTAATGTTAGTTTTGGGTACATGAATTTCCCTCCTAAACAAAAAAAAAAACAAGCAAATACTAAAAGCTAGTTACCAAAATCCCTAGAAAATATTGTATCCATTCATCTCTCTTAAGATTTGAAAGAATCATACTTAAAATATTATTAAAATACTATTATAAATTCATATTTTAAAATATACGAACATTGATCTTCCATCTCCTTGCCAAAACTTATAATATAAATATAGGATCAAATGAGCATATTAAGCTTTAAGGAACACATAAACACATAATAAGATTTCCAATTAATCCAAAATTTCTCTTATCAAAACTCTATGCTTTTCACATGGCTAAGACAACTATTAATGCATTAAAATGATGGAGTAAAATGAACATAAAACATTTTATGATAACCTATGGTTCATAATAATTGGAAAAAAATGCATAAATTAATGCAAAAGAATTAAATTATGACCTCAAGGATTTTGGTGCTAGTTTGGTGACTAGGAATATGTTTCCAACAAAAGTGATGATGTAGATTGAAGAAAATGTAACACCATTAAGAACACAATCATAACTCTTATATTTGATTTAGGGATGACTCTCACTTGGAGAGCGATTCAAACTAATTGTTCTCTAAGCGATTCTTAGAATGCAGTTCGAGGTTAAACCATACTCTAATAGTCACTTGGAGAACATTTCATCACAATTGCTCTCCAAGTGACTATATTAGCACTTAGAGAATGATCCAAATCATAATTAGAATATAGTTATTAATAATCGTTTTCCAAACTTAACATAGAGAAGGTTTCGTCCCAACTGCATCCTAAGTAATGCTTCTTTATCTTATTTTTGTTATAATGTCATTATATATACACTTGGACAATCATATATTTAGTCAATGTAAGAGTGTAACACATCCCCTCTCACTCATAGTTATAGAAATATGGAATGTGAACACATTTGGAGGTAGATAAATTGCAGGATACTTTAATACAACAAAATTACAATAATTGAGCAATTTGAAAATTATCTTTATGTACTAAGTGTTATTCAATCCAACGAGTTTCTTACAAGAAATGATGACTATCATATGAAAGATTGCAAGTATAAAGATAAAGAAGAGAATAAAAAAACATAAAACATGTAGAATTAAAGGAAAAGAGAGAACATAAATATCAAATTCTCATATCATTTTTTCTTTCATTCCTTTGACATTATATTTATCCTCATTCCCCCACATATGTAGATTCAAATTTTTTTGTAAATCTTTTTAAGTGTGCAATTGATAAATTTTAAAATCATCTAATCTAATTTTTTTTTCTTTAAAATTTTCTTGACCTACTTAATTATTAATATGTTTTCCATCTTTTAATCTATCCTACTATTTAGTTAGTCTAATTTTTTTTATATAAAATTCTAATTTCTTTATATAAAATTACTGGTTCGAAATTGGATGAGATAAATAGTGAAGATAGAAAATACATTAAATTAATATATTAATTAATATTTATTTAACTTATTAAATAAAAATAGAAGAATTTTTTATAATTTTAAATAAAATTTGATAAGCTTATATGAATTATTATATATTTTCAGTTTTTAAATATTTTTATAAGAAGATTTTTATGATCCATAATATAAGATATTTTATAAAATTTTTAGACATTTATTATTTTTTATATTTTAACTTTATAATTTTAATGATTTCAAAGTAATATAATTAATATATAATAAAAGAATTTTATATAAAAATAAATCTAAAATGTTAAAATAATTTTTATAATTAATATATAAATTAATATTATTATATAATTTTTTAATATACAAGATTTGATAAAAAATTATAAAAAATATTGGAGAAATTATATAATATTCACATATTAATAAAAACTTTTCGTGGAGAAGTGGATTTTGTTTTATTTATTTATTTGGGCTAAGCAGGGTAAGATTCAGACATCAAGAATTGAGTGTGACGTGTACTTTGAAGAGATTCTAGAAGCTCCTCAAACAATTGCACATAAACGAACCCCTTCTAAAACCCTATCAAGTGCAAAACCAAAGCCAATAAACCTCAAAAGTTCTCTGCAAGTGAAAGGGTTTGTTTTCAATTCTCAGCTTGTTTCTCTCTCCTTTGTGTGTTAATGGCGAAGCGCTTGGTTCCTCTTCTCAACCGTGTTTTGGTTGAGAAAATCATCCCTCCATCAAAAACCAACACCGGCATTCTATTACCAGAAGCATCCAGCAAGGTGCTTCTTCTAATTGATTCATTCTCATTTATTTCCTGCTTCTTGGTGTTTTCTTTAACCCTCAAAATCTCATCTTGCTTCATCTCATGGTTTCAGTGATAGTGCTATTTTTTCATTATGTTATAGATTTTTAATATTCCTTGTGTTTTTTGTTTGATAATTCAGTGTTCTGTATTTGATTTGAAACTTGGATGCTTAGTTTTTCTGCTTTTGATTGTTTGTGTTATGTATATTTTGCACAGCGCTTTAGAAAAGGAGGTTATACGAATTCTTAATTCGAGTTTAACTTGTTTACCAACCGCATTTGGGGTTAATGAGTCCTTCGTACAACAGGTTTAAAGGGACTTATTAAAAAAATGGTTTTGGACCTATAGTTTCTTTAGGTCTCATCAGATATGTGTTGAAGTTTAGTTTGTTGTTCTTGTTGACCATGACATTAGAAATGTATTTCTATAGTATGTTACCTATATGATGAAATGTAGCTGAGACACATGCCGAGTGTTTTCTGTGATTGATTTTGGGTTTTATTGTTATGGTGATTGATTGTGCAATTGCTGTACAATGGGAATAGCTACTGTATTGGTTAAAAACCTAATTGAGTCTCAGACTGATAAGACAGGTTAAGGGAAAATAAAAGTTAAAAATTTTCCGTCTCACTTTGAGGATGAAAACAATTAATGTGTGCTTTGGTTTCGGGTCAAATGCATACATTTAATTCTTGTGCTTATTATTATAAACAGTGACCAGCCAGAAAAGGTCCCGTAGTTTTTTTTTTGTGGTTGTCGATGGCCTTCATGCATTGGAGAATTATTGTTTGAACTTTGTATTGTTTTCAGTTTTCTGTTCCAAAATGATAACAATGGGATTCCCTGGTTCAAATTTCTTGGCACAATTAATGTTACATTTTCTTTACATGTGGAATTTATTATTGAAACAAAAAATTGTGTTACATTCTTACTTTCTTGAAGTGCATGTAATGAGCTTGGATTTATTTATATCTGTTGCTTTAGTTGAATTCTGGAAAAGTTATTGCTGTTGGTCCTGGAATTCATGATAAGGAAGGGAAGATAATTCCTACAGCTGTAAAGGAAGGTGACACTGTCCTTTTACCTGAATATGGAGGAACTGCGGTGAAGCTTAATGACAAAGAGTAAGTATATGTTTCTTATACTCTTTCATTTATTACTTCTTTGGACACCTTCATGATCCTTTATTTTCATTCTGTGTGGCTCTACACTGTGTCTGATGTGATGAATGCCCTTTTATTTGTAAACTAAAAAGGTTTCTTATTTGTACTGCATTTTGTTTAATAAAATTGCTAAATATTTTATTGCAAAAGGAATAATATAAGCAGAGGTTGTCTGCTTATGGGCCTAAAGTGTAATCTGACATAATAATTTATTTAGAGTGGTATTATCGTTCTGTACTTACAATTTGCAAAGACATCTATTCTTCTTTGTGACAGCACTTGAACTTACAGTTTGTATGTTAGGTACCTTACAATGTCTAAGTCTATTTTAGAAAAAAGAGGGATGCTGTAGGGAATTAGAGCCTCTTGTAGGTAAGATGGCATTGTAACAGCCTGCTATAAACATGGCAGCTGGGGATTGTGGGAAGCATGGGATATTCATATATTTGTCAATAAGAGGAAAGGAGGAAACAGAATAAAGGCAGGAACTAGGAAATTAGTGAGTGGAGAAATTGGTGGGAGAGAACCAGACCAGGTTATCTTTGTGTATTTCCTTGTCAGTACTTCAGTCTCCTACATTTGTCTGTAGTTCTGTCTTTGATGCTGATATGACTCTGAATCTCTGATATTGGGGAACACATGCCTGGTCATACAGTGTTTTCTGTAATCTGATCCAACATTCTATCATTTTATTGAGTCATTATTTTTTGGGCTAATGTTAAGTGGTGGACCTTTCTACTAGACATATATGTAAGTGGGAAAAATTCTCTTCGGCTCAACTGCAACTTTAGGACTGTTTACCCTTAGGTTATAAATTCAACAATGACATGTAACATGCAGTCTGCCACAATTTTTTTATTTTCGTTCTGTTATTTTAATTTTAACTTAAATAAAATGTCGTGCTCCATTTTTCCTTTCTATACAAGTCCTGGAAAAGGCCAACAATCTGTACAAATTGAAACATCCCCAATATGAGAATAGATTTGCTCACTTGTCTACAATCTTAGTTATCAACCAGCAAAGCTTTCTTATAGTTTTTATTATCTTATTCTCACTTATAATAAGTAAATGTTAGTTTTAGGTGTCTGTTTGAACTGTTACTGTCATATCCTTAGGGATTTTATCAAAGTAAATGTAAGTTCAGAAACTTGCTAGCTTCAGAAACATTTCAGTAATATTGAGGTTAGCTTCGGATATCCTTTCTTTTGATGAAGCATGCATAAGAAAATGTATCTAATGCCCCAATAGAGTCCTAGTTGGCCATACAATCCAGCCCTAGACGATTACTGACTGTTTATCTTAATTCCAATAGTTGTTTTAAAGTTAAGATTATATATTCACTTCAATTTTCTTGTTGTAGGTATCATCTATATCGAGATGAAGATATACTGGGGACATTGCACGATTGATGCCCTTGTTATCTTTAACAATTTGGTGGACTCGAACCTTGCTGTAGCAATTTACATGTTTATGCTACAGTTTTGAGCAGTTCCATTATGTTCTAATTTTGATGAGACGTGTACCTTTGGTTATCAAAAGACCACTTCAATTTTTATCTTACAATGAAGAATCACATTTATTTTCCGTGAAAATAGAAGCTATTTTTGTTGCCTATATATATATATATATATATATATATATTAAAAAATAATCATTAATATTTGTTTTCCTGAGAAATCATGATTTGGCAAAATAAATCAATTTTCAACGATAGTAAATATATTGACTAATTTCGGGTTGATTATGGTGGAAGTTGTAGTTATCATTAATTTGATAGAAATGTGAAATTTAAGTTTAATTGGGAAAACTAAACCTGTAAAGTTTTAAATTCATTTTATTTATCAATTTCATCATTAATTTTTAAATATTTGAATAAAAACACAATTTGAAGTAAAAGATAATAAGGGGATTAAATTTGCTTAATTTTCAAATTCGAGAATTTTAATAAGTTTGAAAAAAAATTGGTTCTCCTTCGAATTTGCAATGGGGTCTATGCGAGTCCTAGTATAATTTTTGAAAGTGATAGAAAAAATGGCATTTTGTGTTCTTAATTTATGCTTAAAGGACATTAAATTACAAGACATCCATGTTTAGCAGTTGTGAAACATTGAATCACATTTCATGTTTACAAGTTAAGTCAACACATTTCATTTCATGAAGAATCATTTCGTTTTGGTCAACGATATGTTGCCAATGCCAGTACACGTAACATTTTTTCATTAAGCTGAAAGACAAACAGAAAGATAGAAGGAATGTTGATAACAATTGAATGGTGATCCAATAGCAATAATCAATCAATTTCTGTGAAGGGTCCATGTGAGGTTCTTATTTTGCTGGGAACACCTATCCTATCTATCTATCTTTCTATTTATATTTCAGAAAAATGGTTCTGGAAGAGGCTTTCCTTCCAAAAATGCTTTTAGCAGCACCAATGATCTCTCTGGTTGTGAAAATGGAGCTTCATGAGCTGCTCCTCTTATCGTGGCAAATGATAAGATGTTTCCATATACTTGTGTCCAACCAGCTACCTGAAAAATGTCAAGAAAAGGTTGAGTTGAATTGCAGGACATAAAAATAAAATTGAAATTTTAAGGGTTTTATGCATTTCAAGTCTTAACCTGTCTTCCCTCAAACCAAGCTCTATAGGATACTGTTGTGTTCAATCCAAACTCCTTGGCAATTCCACTTACCAGGGATCTTGTCCCAAGTAATGGAATGACTGAATCTTGATCTCCACTTTAGAAAGAGAAATTGTTTTGCTTGCTTAGAAGTGTTTTTGTCTTAATGAACCAATCATAGGAATGGAATGTAAAGACATTATTAAGATGTTAGTGACTAAAATCTCACTTACCTGTATACCAGAACCCTGATACCTGACTTAGCAAGTGCCCCTACAATAGGAATGGTTGGAATCTCTAGACTCTGCATATCATATTTGACAACCCTGTAACAGAAGAGAACGTATCAATAGAGCTACCCAGTACAGGTCTCAGACAAAAGGATAAAATTATTTGTATAAATTTCTTTTGTTTGGTTATGAGACTACAAATATCTTTCATAAAAGAAATCTTGATTGAATTGGATAAGTTGTGTCTTCCAATATTTCACATATAGCCACACATAGCCACATATCCAAGTTTCAAATTCAAAACACTGGCGATCTCTCTAATTAATCCATGCATTTATTAATAAGATTTAGAGTATTAACAAATGCACTCTATTCTGGATGCATGGATAAAATGGAATAGAATATTCTATTTTGTCCCTTTCTCTTTAATTCCATTATCTTTTAGTGAATTAAAAATGTAAAACGTATTACATAATTAGTGCTATGCTATCCTTTAGGTAACAAAACTTACTCGGTGCAAGTTGACCATGTGGTGATCCCAACGAGCTTAGCATGGAGAGCTTCTTGCACGTCTTTCCTATTCAAGTATGTGATAGTTTCATCTTCCACACAAACATCTATCTTCCCTCCTTCTTGCTGCACCACAGATGAAAGCAAACAGAACAAAATAAATTGGAAAACAACATAAGCAAAGGAAAATTTATAAAAAAATATTATTTTTGTTTTCATTTTCAAATACTAAAAATAGCACCTTATTATTATTGTGTTTCATGCAGTTGTTTAAATATTTTTTATATAAATCTTTAAAAATAAAAAATAAAATAAAAAATAAGGTAATAGTTTTATAAATGAAAATAAAAATAAAAAATATTAACTTATTTCAAAAAGAATTTATATTAGAGTTATTTTATTTAACATCTTTTTTAATAATTAATTTTTATCAATCAATTCAACCATTAAATTTTCACTGTGTAGATGAAATTTATAAAGTTTCATAAAATTTTTTAAAAAATTAATACTTTATTAGATAATTTTAAATTAATGTATATTAAAAAATATGTTATACTTTAAATTAAAGTTATTTAATCAAGTACTAAATTCCTCTTAAATTTTATAAAATTTTGTAAATTTGACATATACAATAAAAAATTATTAATTTAACTATTAAATTGATGAAATTTAATTATTTAAAAGAGTTAAAATTGGAATAATTTTAACAAATTATTTATGGAGTAAGTTATTTTTTCTTAAAAAATAAAATAACATTTATTTTTGTAATCAAACAGATTTTAAGAGTGGCAGAGACAGGATAAAGCATATACCAGTTGTGTGAGTTGATTCAGCACATATGCCTGTTGATCTGCTGATGATAGACAAACATCAAGAGTAACATCGTATGTATCAACGTATCTACTAACCTCCGATGACACTAGCCTATTTACTCCTTCACAAACTGGGGTAACTGTCCCACTTTGATGTTGTCTCCTAATTTGAGAATAGTTGCATATTTTAGTGAATATTTCATAGGTTGAATCTGATATCAGTCCATGGGACCAGAAAAACTCAGCTCTGGAGTTGAAATCCGTGTTAAATTCCAGAAGAGGATTTCCTATCTGTAAATGCCAACAAATGAACAAATTGTGCTTTTCAAATTAACCATAATGTTTCATACATATTGTGTATTTGGTTCAACTTATTTTAAAGAAATAATCCTTTATTTTCTCAATTTTTTAGAGAACTTTAGAAAAAAAGGCAATCATTTTTTCTAATTTAAGTGTTTCCAAACATGCACTAATTATTAAAAATCTCTCTTCAGTGTACTCACTGCTATCCCCTTTAGATTGAATTTGGTCTTGGTTTGAACAATGAGTTGTGCAAGTTGGGGCACATAGTGGCCTGAAAACAAGTATGCATCACCTTACAATAGCACCAAAATGAAAATGAAAATGTAATTTATTTATCACAAAGATATATATTACCTGCATAGCTCTCCCCTGTGATGAAGAAGTCATTGTTTTTATACTCAGGGAATTTAGTGAACCAATGTTGAAGAAAAACAAGATTATCCCTTGCTGCATAGCATGCAACCATACATCAAATCTAATGAAATATGATATCATAATTTGAATGCAAATTAAATTATAAATATGGTTAGTTGTTAAGCATTTTAATAAACTTAATGACTAAACTATAATTCTTTGAGTACTATTTGAATGCTGTAGCTGTTTTACACAAAGTGAAAGAAGAACCTGTTATTTCATCATTCACAAAGTCATAGAATGATTCATTGGCAGAATAGGAGAAACCAACACCAGCCGGTGATTCCAAGTACAGCATATTTGCCTCTGCAACAAGAAGGAAAGAAAATTAATAAGCAATTTTGATTAAAATTTAAAGCTTAGTTAGCATACTTCAACTGAAAATATAAGACTTACCTTTGTTCCAACTATAGTCATTTTTCACAAGACCATTTTCACTTGGTTTGAAAGGACCATGCTCAACAAAAGCTCCAGCTCCAACAGAAGAACAACCAGGCCCTTCAAAACCCAGAAATCATCTTAATTCTTCTTCCAATGAATATAAAGTACTCATTCAAAGTACAAAACAAAACCAATTCTTTTCCCCCTTTTTTTTCCATCCACAAGAATTGAATCTTTTACCTTTACTTGATGAAAATCAAACTCCTTATTACATAAACCCAACATAAGTTAGATAAAGATAAAAAGACAAAATTAAAAAAACCATAATATACCTCCATTTAACCATAGAACAAGTGGTTTGGAAGCTGGTTCTACTTCAGCCTCAACAAAGTAGTAAAACAAAGCTCTCTTCTGCTTCTCATCCACTGTAATGTAACCACCATATTGCTGGAATTTAACTGGGGGCTGCCCAGGCAAAGTGCTTATCTTATCAGCTTCTGAAAGTGAATTCACTTCCACAACATTTTGTGCTGCAACAAATAGTATCAATGTTGCAATCATAACACATGAATGAGGCAGCATGGTAAGATCTGAGAGGTATAGTTAGGAGGGTGGTTGTATTGTGGCTTCTCTGCCTCCGTACCAACCCAGTGAGATGGGAATGAAGGTTGAATGCAAAGTAAGGAATATAGTAAAGGACTATATAATATATGATTATTATTATTATTATAATAATATAGTATGTATAAACGTGCATATTGGGTCCATGCCCACTGCAAACAAATTTTGGTGCTGAACCCAATGCGTAAGTGGTTGCTTGATTTATCTTGCTGATTCAGAGTTCATTTGGTCCAGCTATTGTTTTTCTAAAACAAATTATTAAAGGGTCCTTTTCTTTATTTTCGGCGTGTTCGCAATGGATAATCATACGTTCGTTGAATATTGCTGAAAATGTTAAAAGTACAAAATCAGATCCTTCAATTATTTATTTTAGAAAGATAATGTGTATTGGGATGTCTTTTATTGATACGAATTGTATCTTTATACTCTTATTTAATTATAAGTTTTTATATTAATATAAGTTGTTGATTTTTATAATAAACTATTTTAACATGAATAATTCTTTTGCCCTTTTCTATTGTTACGCGATAAAAATTAACATGAAAGTATCATGATAATTTTTAACACCAAAGAAATATCTAAAGATGTGGTGATGGTCTTTTTGTTGGGTTAATTGGAAAGAGTGTGTGTTGGGTTCAATCAATTTGAAAATTGAGTGGAAGTTTGACCAACCCACAGCGACTCACGGGGCGCTTCAGATGGATACACAAAAAGATGATATCAATACGACAAAAATTTGAATCCAATAGCGGGCATTCATTGGGGATGTCAATCGCATGCGCTTCTACAAGTAACCGTGAATATCAAAATTTGGATATTCTAAATATATTTTTAATTTTTTTGTAAATATTAAATTTTAAATTTTATCTGTTAATTTTAAAATTTTAATTTAAATCTCTCAATTTTTAAAAATATTTTAATTATGCTTCACAACATTAATATATGTTAGATTAATTAATTATTATTAAAAAATTAATTATTTTTATAATATTTTTATCATTCTTAATCTAAGTTTGATTTAATGTAATTTAAATTAACATTATATACATAATTAAAATATTCTAAAAAATAAAATATTTTAAAACTAAAATTAAAATTTGATTATTTTATAAAAATAAAAATATATTTAATTTTAAATATATTAATATTTTTTATTTTTATTCAACCATCTTATTTATAATATTTTTTCAATAGATAATAAACATAACACTAAATTTAAATAAAATAAAGATTAATTAATAAATATAAAAAAATTATTTTATATACTTTTTTGTGCAAAAGAAGTTTACATTCCAATTAATTTTTTATGATTTAAAATACACTTCATCTTAAGTGATGGATAAATTTATGAATTTTTTAATAAAATAATATCAATAAAAAAAGATTTTTTATATTAATTATAAATTTTTTATATCAACTCTGTTATAAGTATAAAAATAAATCAAATTTTAAATAAAGTGATAATTTTTTATATTGGTTAAACAATCAAGGTAAAGAATTTATTTTTTATATTAATTTTAAGTTAAATTATAATAAAAGACGACACTTTCTATATAAATTTTGAAGTAAATTGCTCTAGAAAATAAATTTTCTAGATTCATTCTTAAAACAATTGTTGTATAAAGTTTATTTTGATTCTCACTCACATGATTTTTTTGAATTAATCTATCTATGCTCTTTCTTATTTTTTTCAATTCTCTTTTATACTATCATCTATTATAATGTTATAAAAAAAATGAAGTTTTAAACTATGGACAAATTAAACACATTAAGGACAATATTCATGATTAAAATTTTTCTTTTGCAGCTAATTATTTCAAGAAATGTGCCAGAATCATTTGACATGTATTATACTTTATCAAAAAAGAAAGTTGATCAGAAACCAAGACCTCACCAAGCACAAAAGTTGAAAATGGTTTATAATTCCTACATTCCAAACAATATCACTGAGGCAACTCTCTAAACTTGACTAGATAAGATTGTTCACCACGCACCATGATCATGACCTTTTAAATAATTATAAAAACAAAATCATGTATGAAAAATATTATTATTTCCAGTGCTTAATTAACAAACTCGTCGTAACATAAAATTCACTCTCACTATAATTCGATTGGCTTGATGTTTTTTCCCTTACCACTAAATCCTATAAGAATCTGTCAAATTTCAAGGATCATGTAAGGAATCGTAATGCAAATAAACAACCACACACACGTGCACCACAATTTTACCCCAACAAAAAAAATTATCAAACTTAATAAGGAAATAAACATAAAACTATTCCAATTTACTTCATTTTTGACTAGCCTTGGGTATTCAACAAAAATATTTGAATACAATTCAATTGTTTCTTCATTGTAATTTTTTTAAAAGATGTGTCTTTTCAGCTCAAATCAAAAGAAACCTTCGTAAATCTATCTACTGCTTTTCCTTTAAAAGATCAATTATAAAATGGATTTTCATACCAATTAAAGTTACAAAATCGATTTCTTTATTTCAAAAATTTTCTCCTTTAGCCATAAATGTGAAATCCTATCCAATAACAAATTGAAATCAAAATCTATCCAACAACCAATTTCATACAATCCAAAAAAATGGACAAAGGTGTTAGAAGAGGAATAAAAAGGAGTAAAGAAATCAAAGCTCCGAAAGCTTATACCAATGATGTCAACAATGAGGCTAATGGAAAGGAAACAATGTCAATGACAAAAATACCTTTAACAACGACAACGAAAAATAAAAAGAAATACCTCAAAATAGAAAAGTGTCCTAGAAATACAACAACAACACCTTCAACAATGCTTATGTTTGGAATCCTTGGAGCAGTGATTCAAGCAAAGGAAAACACATAGAAAAATAATTTACATCAATTAATAATCAATTTAGATAAAGTTTACTTAATCAATTTAATAGAAAATCAAAGCAAAATCTTTTTCTAAATTGGATATTCAAAGTCGATGTAATAAATTCTCTTCTTAATTGCAAAAATATCATTGGACAAGTTTTTACATTGGTTCTCTAGTAACCAATGTAAAAAGATGTAATAAGATCCTTAATTTGCACTAGTCTAAGTATGGTGACTTTGAACAACTCTCTTCTCCACCATAGTAATGCAACTTAAAAATTCATCTCTTCTTCAATTTTTTTAGCTTTATATGTCAACCAAACAAATGCTCCAAATAAGAGTTCGTAATCAACTTTAATTAATGATGAAATGGTTAGATTATATAAGAAGCCTTTGATAAGGTACATGAAATATTGTTATAGGCCTCCAGTTGAATTTGAATTTTTCCAATAATAAAGCATCCATATTCAATTTAAATGCCCCTACCTACATGAGAGGTACCCAACAAATGAACTTTTTAGTCTTATAACATCTCATTTTCACATCTCATTTAAGCTAACAATATTATCAAAAATAATTTTTGAATATGTTAGCATTTTATTAAGTAATGTATCTACTATATCAACTTTTTTTTCAAAAATAAGGGTTTTTCTATTTTTACCATAAATACCACATTATTATACAAAATAATAGATTTCATAAAATCTATTAATTTTGAAATTGGTTATTTGATAGATTTTTATCAATCTAGGAATGAGATCTAAGGCTAAAGATCAAAGTACTTCAATCCAAAATAAAAGACCATAATTCTATTGAAAAGAGACTATTTGGAGAACATGGATGAAAGTTTCTAAATCCTTCATAAAATACAGGTATTACTTGTCAAAGAACTTGCTACACCTGCATTTCTCATCATTTGTAAAATGTTTCCCACTCAAGACCTTCAAAAGAAAGAAGATGATTTTATCTGGATCCTTCCATAGCCAAACTTTCCTATATATTGTTATTGTCTTAGGAGTCTATATATTTTTAAAATATATTTATATCATAAATTTTGTTTAAAATATTATAAGATATTTAGTTTAATATTTATTTTCAAAGAATATAATATATATATATATATATATATTGTTGTGAGCTGTCAAATTTAATACTTACAAAAATTTAATTTATTAATAGAATACAATATTCACCAATCTTATTATTGATTTGAAAGTTTTAATCAAGTAGATATTTTTATTAATTTGTATACAAAATAAAAATTATATTTTTTATCTCATAACTTTATTTTAATATGTAATATATTATTTAACTATATATATATTATGTATGGAATAACTTAACTACTAATATCCAAATTATTTAAAATTTGATGTACATAATATTATTCTTTAAAATTTTCCTAATTGATTGTTAATATTACATTATTATAATAATGTTAAGACTAGTGTGTGAGTGGACTGATAATAAAATCACATGACATAGATATAAGATATCAAGTTTTCAAACAAGTACACATTAAGGATAATGATATACTAGACTAACTCATCATAAGAATGTTCATAAAAGATTCTTAATATGATAAAGTTAAAGGTATTTCTTATACCTAAAGTTACTATGATTTGTATATGAGAAATTTCATATTTTAATATCACCAAATATCATTTGTAACAAGGTAATCATAAAGACAGTAATTGGATATAAAAAAAATCATGTAGAGGAATATGGTGATGTCAATGTGATTTGTCCCTTGTAATAGGAGTCATATCTACAAGCCACTTGTTAGAGTTAGGCTTTGAAATACATCGTCATGCTTAGAAGGAATAAATATGAGAAATTTATTTCTAAAAATTCTACTTGGATATCAAAAAATAGACTATGAAAGGGTGGCACATTCATGCCTTGTGTCAAATTAGACCTACAAACAAAGAAACCAATCATATAAATAGTTGTTACAAAATAATTTGTCAAATTAATGATATTCTTGATATTTGGGTTATAATTATATATTGAGAGATATCCCTCACTATTTAGAGTATCAAATATAAAATATTTATAATTTAATATTATAATTAAACCTAAGAGATACATATAGGGTTATAGACTTATAACACGCTAACTTCAATAGTTACATTTTAGTAAGACAAAGATACTCTCTTATTGGGTAGACTTAATAAGAATGAACCCAACCATAATAGTAAGTGTGCTTGTTAGGGTTAACCATCTTGAGTGTTGCTTATTAATAAAGAATGTGATGATTAACCTTAATAGGTTGACATGCCTTATTAGTCTAATGACAAAGGAGGATTTCTTCTGGAAATGTTTATATGAATACTTATAGAAATATGATTGTTAATTTCTCATTGTACAATTAAGGTCATCCGTAATTGTTCTTTTTCTACTTTGAAACATGTATCTTTCATATGTGTATTTGGACATACTTGTTTTTGCTATTGGCTTATTTCATGTATGATTTCTAATAGCAGTATAGGGTATTTTGTGTATTATATACTTTCTTTATATTACAATAGTAATTCTGATTTTATAGTTTTTTTCTTTTAGAATATTCTTCCGTAATGATTATTTCTATGTAAGGTGTTAGTTTGTGCATATATTATTATTGTACATATATATATATATATATATATATATATATATTTGTTTATAATTTTGGTTTTATGTTTCTTTGCTAGAGAATTTTGCATAACATGAAGTATTTGAAATTTAGGATTAAATCATTTGAAACCATAATCATTAAGGAATAGAATTCTATTTTGAAAATTTTATTATAATAATATATTCATGCACATTCAATGTTTGCAAAGAACCTGGCCGTCTACAGGATCTTAAATGTTATTATCAATTTTTTAAGTTTTGGGATAGGGGCTACCCGCATCTTGCAAAGGGCAGGTCCCCTTTGACTCCCACCCACTAATTGCACAATGAGATCCTTGTGCTAACTTTGTATAATGTATTATTTTGTAAAATGCATAATTGAACCTAATAGAAAAATACCTTAAAGTTTAGAGTTTTTGCGATGATTCTATATGCTCATTTTCCATGATGAATGATTATGAAGATTTTATTATGAATATGATCTACAAACATGCCTTATCTCCAAGTTTTTTATTGAAATTCTTTTTCTCGTATTCTCTTTTATGTGTAAAATGAGATTTCTTGTTATTATAGTATGTAATGTTATAATACATGGAGATAATCAAGTTGAATATATATATATATATATATATATATATATATATATTAATTAGAGGTATTTAAGAACTAAATGAATTTGATCTGAATTGAAATAAGTTTTAATGCAAACTAAAAAATTTAAAATTTTAAAAAGTATTTTTGAATGGTTTAGCTCAGTTTTTTGTTCCTTTTTGTAAAATTAAATTGAATAAAATCAAATCGTATATAACTTTATGTATTTTATATTTTTGTCTATTTATTCATTAATTTTTGGATAAATGATTTTTCATCATCCCATTTCTTTGGTCAAGATTTCATTAATATTTTTTAATATTGTTATATATTAATGTTTCATTCTAGCATTCATTAATATTTTATTTAATAAAATAAAATAAAATAATAAATAAATTGTAATTTTTATCAAGTTCTTAGTGGAGGTATGAAAAGATCTTTCTAGTTCACAAGATTTTTATAAAAAACCATTTTATGAAAAACTAGTTTATTATCTTATTCTTTTATAACAACATTTAACATTAAATAAAATATATATTCTTTTACATATATTTTTCTTTTTAGTGATCACAAATTTCTCTTCATGTTATATAGTTTAACATATTGGATTATAAGATATATAAAATTATAAAATTATTAATTTTATTTTTCTATTCATCTATTTTGATTATTTGTTTTTTTAGATTCTTTTTAAAAATAAAGTATAAAAACTAAAAAAATCAATCTTATAAAGATTTAATTAGCACTCCTTATATGCAATTTTGATTCAAAAAAGTAAAATTTAAGAAGAGAAAAATAAAATTTTAATATTACTTACATAACTTCAAACAATTTAAGATTTAGGATAAAAGTGCAGGCATAAAGATTTATTGTGATCAAATCTTTATAATCAAAGATTTGAATTTATTATATTCAAACCTAATTCAGATTTTTAATTCACCTGTTATACATTATATTAGGATTTAATATTCACCGTAACATATCACACTTTTTGTAACATAGATTAAATATAACACTTTTTAAAAATATTACTAAAATTAATAGATAATATTTTTTTTATATTTTTGTAACATTTTTTAAATGTACTAATAATATTTTACGATATAAATTTGATACAACATTTTTTAAAATATTATTAAAATTAATAGGTAACATTTTTTAAATATAAAAAGTGTGATATGTTATAGTGATTGATTTATGAGTAATTTATTTTAATTATTTACAAATCAAATTAAGATTTTAGATTTATTTACGATTTATTAAAAATTTTTATTTATTTTTATTATTATACTTTCTTTTAGTTTAGGTAAATTAAGTTTTCTATAAAATAGAAATTAGGAGTTTAGTATAAACACAAGTTCGATAAATAATAATTTTTTTTCTAGAATTTTCATCTCCGTTATGAGTTGATTCTATTAGTTTTTTTGAGTAAAGAACTATACTTGATAATGTTGGTTTTTCTAATAAATCACAATATTTTCCTTTAATAACTTTGATACTATCTAGTAAGTTGTGGTTTGTGTCATATTTTTCTTGGTTTTTTGCCAAACAACTACTCCTTAATAACGTAGGTTCTTCTAGTACATCTGTAGTAAGATTCCTAAATTCTTGGGTATAACACTATCCTCGATAACGCTGGTTCCTCTGAGAGAGTGTGATAAAGATCTCATTCTTTTTTAACAACTTCTATAATATAATATAGATCGTAGTTTGTATTGGATTCATTTACTTTACCCTATCCTTATTCTAAAGATATTCCAAATTAATATTTTTGTATTCTAATTCATTTTGTCAATGTCAAGGGTGAATCATATCACAAACTTAATGAAATTGACAATAATTTATTTTATTTTTATATTATATTTTCATCAAACTGTAAATATTTTTTATAATTGATTCAAATATTTTTCTCTAAAATCAAACTAAATTGTACGTATAATATATATATATATAATACTAATATTAATTATTATAGTATGTAAAATTTTAAAAAACAAAAGTAATGGATTAAATTATAATAATTTTAAAAATAATCAAAATTCATTCTTAATACAAATCTATTTTTTAAAATTAAAAACTCATAAAATAACGAGATATTTTTTATCAAATTAAAATTTTTATTGTTAATAAAAAATTTTAAATATAATTTTAAAAAATATATTAAATATTGAATTACATTAAATTTACTTAAAATATAAACCAAATGTGCTTTTTAAAATTGGAAGCCTATAAAAAACTTGAAACTGGATCAAATTTAAAAGTAAGACTAGATGGTGAAAGCCCTAATTGGATTTGATGGTGGCCTAGGGGTATTATATGGTATTGATATGAAGAGTGATGGGACTGCACTGTTGATGACGGTACCGTGTTGACTCCCTTTTCTTTAACAAACATTAGTTGCTTAATTAAGTAATTATATCATATATTATTGTCATGTAATTTCTCTCCAACGGTGCCTTTTACCTAAGCAACGGATGCTTGATTTAAAAAGCTAAATAAAAAGGTAGCTTACCTTAGCTCATTGAACCATTACACGGCGTGATTTCAGCAGAATATTCCACCAAAGTGCGATGTGTGAACGGCATATTAGCATACTATGGAAAGTGTAATATGTGAATTTTGAAAAAAGTTATGTTTAATTAAAAATAATTAAAACAATATCATAATTAAGGTGAATTAGACTTTATAAACTTCTTTTTCTTAATATCTAATATGCTTTAATTTTTAAGATTTAAAATATAATAAATAAATGAAATAATATTATCATTTTCGTAAAACCATTGAATATTTTGAACAGGATTCGAAAGATAATAAATGTAAATAATTAGTAAAAGTGACTAGGAGTCATGAAAAAATAAATAAATACAAAATATTAAAAATGGTTGTGACTAAAAAAGATAGAGATCCAAGATATTGAGATGATATTTCCAAAACTTATATTTTAATTTTTTATATATTCTAAATAGATTATTTTATAAATAACTCAAACTTTAAGATTTTAAACCTTTTATTATAATTCTAAATATTTTTTAAATAAATTTTAATGCTTAACTTTCAATTAAGTAAATATTATAAAATTTTCTGTAACAATAGGAAAAAATGACTTGTAGATTATTTTGGTAAACAAACAAAATTTATTGATAATGGGTAATGGTAATACTATCAATTTATATATAAAGGTTCAAAGATGAAACCGAAAACGATTCTAAACGAGATCATGAAACACTTGTTTTCTAATCCTCTACATTTGAGAGAAAATAAGAGATATTTGATATTAATGTATGTATTAAAAGTATATATATTTTGAATATATATATATATATTAGTTTATATTTATTAATTAATCTGGTAAGATATTTCAGTTTAATCTTTTTTCATATATATATATATATCAGGTTTAATCATTAGAAAATTAAATAGATGATTTAATTATAAGATTTTATATTATATTATTTTATTTTTAAAAGTATCTTTTATCAAGTAGTTTGATGAATAAATATCATTGACCATCATCAAAAGTGAAAAATATGAAAATTTATTTATAAAAAGTATTCAAGCATCAATGAACATAAATTAAACTGTGCAAGAATGATATGTTTGTATGTGTTCAATTAAAATACCTAAACAAAAGAGATCAATTATATAAATTATTGTTAAAATATAAATTATACTAAATTAATAACATTATAAATATTTAGATTATTATGATATATTATTAAATACTATTCACTAGATGATATTAAATATAAAATTTATGTATTTTATATTAAAAAAACTAAATATAAGAAATATTAATAAAAATCACATACTTAGAATAAGTTCAATAAAGAAAAGTAAAATTCAATCAAACTGAAATATAATCTAATGTGTGAGACTTTTTAAGAATGGGCTAGCCGCAATTATAAGAGTGCACATTAGGATTAACTATCTTGGGTTTTATGTATAAACAAAGTATGAGATACTTAATCTCAACATTCTAACACTCATAGATATATTTTTTCTACTCTTTACTAGTATAGTGATGAAAGAGATATTCTAGTTGGAGTAACTTATGGACACCTATAGAGACATGGATGTTATTACCTTGTTGCATAATTGATGTAATTCTCAATTGTTTCTTTTTCCTCTTAAAATCTTTGAAATATATATCTTTGTGCAATTGAGAATTTTTTTTGTTTTGTTAACTTTTTTTTTTTACAATTCGTAGCATCTAATTTCCGTCTTCAAATCATCCATGTGGCAAATAAAAAATTCAATGAGTGAAATTTAAAATTTCATTTATCTTAATTTAAAATTAAAAAATAATTGAAATCATAAGGTTGCATTTTTTTTAGAAAATAAATTTTCTTATCACCATCGTCTTACTACCATAGTTTTACGCTTATTAAAAATATAGAAAAAGATAAAGAAGAGAGATGATAATGAAATAGAATGAAATAAAGATAATAATAGTATTTTTATAACACTAGTGGAAAATAAGCTTTTTACATCGGTTGTTAAGCACATTTTACATCGGTTATTCAGGCGGTGTTGAAGCGGGCGATATAGAAAATAAGACTTTTTACATCGGTTCTGCAACCGACGTAAAAAGTATGACTTTCTATATCGGTTGGGCAAAGAACCGATGTAGAAAGTACACTTTTTACATCGGTTTCGGGCAGAACCGATGTAAAAAGTATACTTTCTACATCGGTTATAGCTTTAACCGATGTAAAAAGTCATACTTTTTACATCGGTTCTGCCCGCAACCGATGTAAAAAGTGTACTTTCTACATCGGTTATGGTCGTAACCGAGGTAGAAATTCCTTTTTTTTTTTTAATATTCATTTTGTTTAGGTATACTACCGTATTATTTATTCACATATCTGCATATACACACAGAATCCAGGCAGACAATAGAGAAGCACCAGACAGCCAATACAGAATTCACATAATCTATATATTTAAACTAAATACATCATTATTTATTATCAAACTTTAATTTACAAATGAAATAACTTAAAATTACATCAAACAAGTATTGAAAGTTGAAAAGAAATGTAATAATCAGCCATGTACCTGTTGAAAGCAAAGAGAAAAGATGTTAGAAACTCTACTAAACATAAAAAACGTAATAAACATTTTAAAATAAGTTAAAAATAAACATACAATGATGAAATAATTAAATAAATAACTAACTTGTATCATGTAGTAACATTTTCCCATATTCCTTCATGATGATCATCTCGAATAGCATGTACATCATCTATTTCAGTTTCTTCATTGATACTAGATATCCTTGATGATAAGGGAGTTTGAGAAATATCAATATTTGAAAGATCATTGGTGTCATCACTAGTGATTGTTGTCTTTCCTTGAAGAACAACTGACCATCTTTTGGAGCAAGGATCTTGGACATAAAACACTTGTTTTGCTTGGTGGGCCAAGAGAAAAGGGTCATCCTTGTAAGCTACTTTTTGAAGGTCAACCAATGTAAATCCCAATTCATCGACTTGCACACCACTGTTACTATCAACCCATCTGCATTTGAAAACAGGCACTCTAAATTTGGTGTAATCAATCTCCCAAATCTCTTCAATCACTCCAAAGTAAGATATGGAAGCCTTTACAGGATTTTTATCTTTAGAACTTGCAAAATGCATCGACTCTGCCACCACCATAACCCCACTATTTTGCATGGTACTTTTATCATCCTGAGACTTTGTATAAAATGAAAAATGATTAATATCGTACCCAGTCCAACATATGACATCAAAGTTTGGGCCATTTGCTAGCCACTTCAATGTATCAGAGGCACCATCATCCTTCTTAATTGTTTCACCAAACCAGTTTAAGAACGTTTTGTTATGCTCATTCAACAACCATTTCTCGTTCATTCGAACATTCTCCTCCCTTATCATAGTTTTGTGAGTAGATAAGTAAGGTTGAACCTCATCGGTATTATTCAAAATATACAAATGTGCTTGAAGGACTTCTGCACGACCCATGCTTTTCACAGTTATGCCTCGTGTACCTTTACCTCCGTGTCTTCCCTCATGACGAGACTTAGGAACTCCTATGGGTTCCACCTCTGACAAATACTCTGTACAAAACTCAATGGCCTCTTCTGCAATGTATCTTTCAATCATAGATGCCTCGGGACGGTGTGGATTCTTCACATACCCTTTTAATATTTTCATGTATCGTTCTATTGGATACATCCACCTCAAATAAACTGGACCACATAATCTGATCTCTCTCACTATATGAACAACCAAGTGAACCATAATGTCAAAAAATGATGGAGGAAAATACATCTCCAATTGGCATAAGATAGTGAAAGCTTCATTTTCCAACTCATCCAATTTTAGAGGGTCAATGGCTTTGCTACATATTTTATTGAAAAATAAGCATAACCTACTTATTGTATGTCTAACTTTTTTAGGTAAAATGTCACGAATAACCACTGGAAGTAGTTGTTGCATCAACACATGACAATCATGAGACTTTAACCCAACTAACTTTAAATCTTTCATCGAGACAAGTCTTTTAAAATTTGAAGAATACCCTTGTGGCACTTTAACCCCACGTAGGCACTCACAAAAAGAAATTTTCTCTTTTTTTGACAACGTATGACATGTCGGGGGCAAATATGTTCGCTTTCCTACAGACTGTGGAGCTAACTGATGTCGTATACCCATGTGAACCAAATCCAGTCGAGAATTGACTCCATCTTTAGTCTTGCCCTGTATATTGAGAAGTGTTCCAATGATGCTATCACACACATTTTTTTCCACATGCATCACATCAATACAATGTCTAACATCAAGTTTGCACCAATATGGAAGATCAAAAAATATTGATCTTTTCTTCCATATCCTTGTCTCCGTGACCTTTTTTTGAGTCTTTCCAAAAACAGTTTTGATGTTTTTAACCCGGTTGTAGACTTGTTGTCCAGTTAAGGCTTTTGGAGCAACATCATTTTCTGGCAACCCATTAAAAGCTTTCCTTAATCTACGATAAGGGTGATTAGTCCTGAGAAATTTTCGATGACCAAGATACACTGTCTTCCTTCCATGATGCAGTTGATGGTAACTTGTGCCTTCTTCACATATGGGACATGCTTTGTGCCCCTTAACGCTGTATCCACATAAATTTCCATATGCTGGAAAGTCATTAATAGTGCAAAAAAACATTGCCCGCATCTTGAAATTTTCATTACCATATGCATCAAACACCTCCACACCTTCTTCCCATAGATTTTGCAAGTCTTCAATTAAAGGAGCAAGATAAACGTCTATGTCATTTCCAGGTTGTTGTGGACCTGAAATCATCATGGACAACATGATGTATTTACGTTTCATGCATAACTCCGGAGAAAGGTTATAAATTGTCAAAAGTACAGGCCACGAACTATGTTTACTACTTAAATTACCGTAGGGATTCATTCCATCTGTTGCAAGTCCAAGCCTTAGGTTTCTTGGCTCATTCCCAAAATCGGGATATAGTTGATCAACCATCTTCCATTGCAAACCATCAGCTGGGTGTCGAAGTTTTCCATCAATCAGTCGTTCATCTACATGCCATCTAAGGTTCTTTGCTTCATCTTTATTACAAAACAATCGTTTGAACCTTGGAATTATTGGAAGATACCATAACACTTTGGCTGGAGGCCACTTTGTGCTGTCATTGCAAATAGAATCACCATCCTTCAGTTTATAACATGAAACTTGACACACAGGGCATTCATGTAATCCTTCAAACTCATTTCTGTATAGTATGCAATCATTGGGGCAGGCATGTATTTTCTTATACTGCATACCCATCGGACACAACACCTTCTTCGCCTCATAATTACGCTTTGGTAATGTGTTACCTTCCGGAAGCATCTCTACCAACAGTTCAAGTAATTCGGTGAAACTTTTATCACTCCACCCATTCCTTGCCTTCAGAGTGAATAATCTTAACACTGCTGACAATCGTGTAAAGGTAGTACATCTCGGATACAAAGGTTTCTCTGAATCAGTAGATAAGTTACCATATATATTTGCCCGCTCAAATGACGCATGCCCTACATCACGAATCATATCCTCTACCCAATCTTCCATATTTATATCAACCTCCACCGTCTGTGACACATTTGGCATGCCTAATAACTCACCATGCCATGTCCATTTTGTATAACTTTTGCAAAATCCATCACAAAGAATATGCTCTCTAATTTGACCAACACCCAAACGTCTCTCATTTAGACAATTAACACACGGACAGTAAAATTGTCCATTACTCTCAGGTAGATTTGTCTGCGCAAAATTCAAAAACTCTTCGACCCCATTCTCGTACTCATCGCTCGTTCGTTTAGCATTTATCCAACTACGATCCATACTATACAAGAATCATCAACACAAGATTTAGGATTAACCTTGTCACTCATTATTGTTAATTTATTATCCTCCCTATTGGTAAGACCCTATCCCATTCGAGAAAAAAGTTTTTTATTCATCGATTAACATACTTCTAAAATCTTGAATATCATACTTGGTGAAATTTCGGCAGCATTTCGCATCAGTCTCCAAGTACATAACTTCATTATGGTTTTATTTACCATAATGAAGCATGTACCCAGAGACAATGCAAAATGAACTAAACCAAAATTTAATCAAGTACAATTTACAAGATTTATGAAGAAATTGTTAACCACTAAATAAAAAACTTTAGTCCCAAACTGTCCAACTTGGACAATTCAAGATTTAATATAATGAATGATTTACTTATTTAGTAATAAACTCATTATATTCAACCTTGAACGGGAAACTAAGGGTATGCTCATATTTAAACTCAAGAAAACAAACCAACATATTTAAACTCAAAATCAAGACTATAACATATATAAACCCTAAACAAACTTTCACATCTGCAATCACAAAGTAGAGGTGCATAGAACATACCTCATAGTCAACACAAAATGGTTGAGCGGTGGCCAAACGGTGTCCAAATGGAGGCACAACGGTGGTTGAACGACGACACAACACGGTATAGCCAAATAAGAAGCTTAAAAATGAAAGAATACAACCAAAATAAATGTATATTTCAACCATAATAATAGAATGAGATGCATAAATAACAACAAAGACGACTTCGAACCTTACGGTGCGCGACAACGACTTTGAACGAACGAAATCGTTCCAACGGCGACAACGACCACGAACGTAAGCACGGAATGAAACCACGAACAATAAAGATGTCGACAATGGCTAAGACTTAAACGAAAATAGAGAGAACAAGCCGAAATGAGAAACTGGGGTTTTGAAAAATGAGGTTAAACACGAACAGCGTCGAAAAAGAAGTGACAGGGGAAGACATTCTACATCGGTTGTTTCTCAGAACCGATGTAGAAAGTACTTTCTACATCGGTTGAGAAAATAACCGATGTAGAAAGTTTTAAAAAAATTCACTTTCTACATCGGTTCCAGAAAAACCGATGTAGAAAGTACTTTTTACATCGCTTGTTTCGTAACCGATGTAAAAAGTTTGAAAAAAAACTCACTTTCTACATCGGTTGGTAAAATAACCGATGTAGAAAGTACTTTCTACATCGGTTACATAACAACCGATGTAAAAAGTACTTTTTACATCGGTTATTTTTCCAACCGATGTAGAAAGTTTACATTTATTTACAAAAATGCCACCACGTTTTTATTTACATCGGTTTTTAAAAAACCGATGTAAAATCCTGTTATAATATCGTATTTTTGCACTAGTGTAACTATTCTTCTATTGCTTTATTTCTATCTTTGATAAAGTTTTTTATTTTCATATAATAGTTTAAGCATGGTTACCACAAAAATTTGGTCAAGATCTTTAGAATAGATTTAGATATATGTTAACAATAGTCATTTTTTTTAACAAATCAACGTTAATGAAAATATGATTAAACATTGTTTTTGGCATCCAATTTAGTAAAGATGATTAATGATATTTTAAAATTTTTTAATTTGTTAAGTCTTGAATCTTACACTTCGTAATTTATAAGATAGTTATAAGGAGATTTATATTATAAGCAGGTTTTAAAGTAAAGATACTTATAACTTGTTCTTTTTCAGTTTGTACCCTCCATATTGTAGTTTGTATTCATAAATTATGAGATTTTGATAAATTATTATTATATTGATTTATTTTTTAGAAAATTAGATTTAATTATGAGATAATTATTTTTTATTTACTAGTAATTTTACCTAATTTTTCTTGATTCTTTTATAAATGGTCATACAAATAGAAAATTTAAAAGAAGTGAATACACCCATGCTAGAAGTTTGCATGCCCATTTATTGTCCTCAACTTTTTCAATGCGATCCTACTTGATCACAACCGTATCAAGTATAAGCATAGTTATGTTGAACCTCAACACTATCATGAAATATCCTTGGTGTTTATGACACAACCATATAAACTTAAGCATCATTATTTTATATATAAGCACGCTCATGCTAAACCTCACTACGACCATACAAACTTAAGCATCATTATTCTATATATAAGCACGCTCATGCTAAACCTCAGTACGACCATACAACATCCTTGAATTTTACAACATGACTGTGTAGACCTAAGTACGGTTATGCTAACGTTACGAATCAAAAAATGAAATAGAGAGAAATTTAGTTCATGAAAAGCCCAAAAAGGTTATAAGAGGGAGGCCAAAGGATTGAAAGAAAGGGGATCATAGGGAAAAAAAGAAGTAACACCTCTAGACCATCCTTCACTTATTCTTTCTTTGGCTCCTTCTTGTAAGATCTTTGGAGGTTGAACGTTCTTCCTAGTATAAGTTCTAGCTTTATACTATTAGCCTGACCAACATACAGTTATATTATTTTGGTTTTCATAGAATATGGTTATGGATGTTTCTGTAGGATTTGCATTTGATTACTTGTCTTTAATCATTATGCGTAGCTAATTTTCTTGGCATTGATTTTTTGTGAACAGATAAATGTAACCAATTGAATATTTTTTTTCTTATAAATGCATAGATTTATGATTCAAGTGGGTTTTCCTTATTACGCTTAAATAATTGATAAAAATTGACCATTCTTGTTAATTTGTAAGTTAATTGAAGAATAGGAGATCGTATCATTTCTTAACAAACCTGAAAGTTCTTTATGACTCTTTTGATTATTTACCTTGCATAATCATTGAGGGTAATAAATTAATAAAAAAATATTACTATTACATGATTGTTAGATAATAATGCTTGATATCCTGTTGTTGACAAGAAAAATGCAAATGAGGTCCCGTTATTGTCAAGAATAATGCAACTGAGGTCCCACTGTTGTCGAGAACAATGCAAGCCTATTAAGACAGGCAAATAGAATTTAAACATGCTTGAAGCCTGATAGCATTGACCAGAGGTGCAAAAATTAAACATGCAAGTCCTAACAGCATAGGCTAAAGTGCGGGAAAATGCAAGGCCTGACAGCATAGGCCGAAATGCAGAAATTTAAAATGCAAGGCTTGATAGCATAGGCCGAAGTACAGAAAAATTAAAATGCAAGGCCTGACAGTATAGGCCGAAGTACAGAGAATTAAAATGTAAGGCCTAACAACATAGGCCGAAGTGTGGAAAATTAAACATGTAAAGCCTGACAGCATAGGTTGAAGTGTAGAAAATTAAAATGCAAGGCCTAACAGTAGAGGCCAAATTGCAGAAAATTAAACATGCAAATCCTAACAGCATAGGCCGAAGTGCAGAAAATTAAACATGCAAGGCCTGACAACATAGAGTGAAGTGTGAAAAATTAAATATGCAAGGCCTGACAGCATAAGCCGAAGTACAGAAAATTAAAATGCAAGGTCTAACAGCATAGGCCGAAGTCCGAAAAATTAAACATGCAAGGCCTGGCAGCATAGGCCGAAGTGCGGAAAATTAAAATGTAAGGCCTGACAGCATAGGCCGGAGGGGAATTTAAACGTGTTAGGCCAGAACATGCATAATGCAAGAATTGACAATGCAACACCTGAATAGGATGGACAGGAATTTAAACATGCACTTGAAGTTCTGTTGTTGGCGAGAAAGATGCAAATGACCTGTTAAGACCGGAAAAGCAGAAATGACTCGTTAAGACAGGCGAGGTAAACTGGAAAAACACCTGTTAAGATAGGCAAAGCAGAAAAGACCTGTTAAGACAGGCGAGACAAACTGAAAAAATACATGTTAAGACAGGCAAAGCAGAAAATACCTGTTAAAACAGATAAAATGAAATGAGAATGGCCAGTTAAGATAGGTACAACAAAAATGTCCCGTTAAGACAGGCGAATGAAATGAAAATGACCTGTTAAGATAGGCATGGAAATGAATGTGACCTACACTAACTGGAAGAAATGACCTGTTAAGACAGCCAAGGAAAGAAATGGAAAAGATCTGTTATGACAGGCGAATGAAATGAAAACTACCTGTTAAGACAGGTAATGGAAAAATAAAAGATACTTGTTAGGACAGGAAAAACAAAAATGAAAAGAGACCTGTTAAGACAGGTAATGTCGAAGTGGCCTGTTAAGATAGGCGAGAAAAAGGAAAAAATACTTGTTAATACAGGTAATGAAAGGTCAAAGGAAGGGACTTGTTAAGATAGGAAATACAGGAATGGCCTGTTAAGACAGACGGGAAAAGGAAAAACACCCGTTAAGACAGGAAAAGTGAAATAGTAATGACCTATTAAGACAGGTAATGTAGAAGTGACCTGTTAAGACAGGCAAAAGCAAAGAATGACTTGTTAGGATAGGTATGGAAGGGAATGGCCTGTTAAGATAAGCAAGAAAAAAGATAACCGATTAAGATAGGTGTGGAAAATGATATGATGTGTCCCAAGAATGTAGGTGAGGAAGGAGTATGGGCTTCTTTGTTAGATGTCTTGGAAAATTTATTTTGGAATTTGTTTATCTTAAATTAAAATAAATTGCTGATTTTGCCTTGAACTTGACTTGAAGGTTTTAAGCAGTTGATAATTATTTTCTTTTCAAGAAATTTGGGCCAAAAATTTTTCCCAGTTTAGAAGATTTTTGGCAATGGAGGAATGCATTGATTTGAAGGAATTTGGGCAGAGATCTTTGCCCCAGTTTTGAAGATTGCTATTTTGAATTTTTCTTGGGCGACTGCTTGCCCCAATTTGGACTTTTTCCGGGCAAACATTTGCCCTAGCTTGACTACAGAAGATTTTTCAGAGATTGAGCTTACCCCAATTTGAATTTTTTTGGGAAAACGTTTGCCCCAATTTGAATTTTGAAATTGAGGACTTCCTCAATTTGACTTTTTCGGGGCAAATGTTTTTCCCCAGTTTGAATTTTCTTTTTGAGATTGAGGATTGCCTCGATTTGAATTTTTCTAGGCAAGTGTTTGCCCCAGTTTGAATTTTTTTTTTTGAGATTGAGGATTGCCTCAATTTATTTTTTTTTCTGGGCAAGTGTTTGCCCCAATTTTGAGATGATTTTTGAGAAATCGGGGATTGCCCCGATTTGAATTCTCTGGGCAAATGTTTGCCCCAGTTTTGAGATGATTTTTTGAGAAATCGGGGATTGCCTCGATTTGAATTCTCTAAGAAAATGTTTGACCCAATTTTACTTTTGATTTTTTCAGAAATTGGGAAATGCCCCAATTTGAATTTTCAGGGTAAAGGTTTTCCTTAGTTTTGAGATTTTTAGAAATATTTTTTTTAATTATGATTGGTTTGGGCAATTTGCCCTGGTCTCAATTAGTTTTGAAAAATGAGTTATGCAATGCTTGGATGATAAGAAGCTTATGTAATGCTTGAATGAGTGCAAGAGGATGAGACGTTTAAACTTATTTTTTGCTTTTTTATGCTTGAAATGACTATTTGGTCAAATACCATGAAATGAATACTATGTGATGAATGCATGCCATGAGATGGTTAAAAATACTTTAGAGTTCCATTTTTTATTTTTCTTCGACATTTTCCTTTCTCGACTACCTTATAGTTCAATTTTTTTATTTTTCTTGGCTTCTTGGTCAGCTTCGAAGTTTTTCCTTTTTCAATATCTTTGAGACCCAACAGTGGTCACCATCATTGGATAAGACACATCCCTTTTTATTTTGGTGGCATTGTGGCTGGCAGGAGGATGACTTTCTAGAAATAATCATGTCGCGCTTGTAATGTTTGAGGATTCATCCAATTTGTCATAACTTTTCAAAATTAATCTTTTTATTTTTACATTTTTCACATTTCTTTGTGGCATGTGCACCATTGAGGTGTGCAAAGTGATTTTGGATAGTCAATAGGAGAGGATGGAGAGTTCTGCATGTGAGGTTTAAGGTAGTATATTTGAGGGGAAAGGATGAAGAATGTTGGTTTGATTGCCCAAATGGCACCTTTTGGTGAAAATGCCAATGCTACTTTTCATAACTTTGATTGCCAAATTAATCAAATTTGAGAAATGGCAAAATTTTTTCCCTGTTTTGGAATGTGAGCTGCAGAAATGCCGGATTGTACTTAACTTTTTCCTGGATCGTTCGTTTAAGATTTCAACCCAGTGGGTCTATTGTTTGCCCTGATTTTTTCCTAGGCCGCCCTTTGAGGGTTTTCGACCTAGCGGGCTTTTTGCTTGTGTGCCTTAACTTTTGCCTAGGTCGTCCTTTGAGGGTTTTCGACCTAGCGGATTTTTTGCTCGTGTGCTCTAACTTTTCCTAGGCCACCCTTTGCGGGTGTTTTACCTAGTGGGTTTTTTGTCTGTCTACCCTAACTTTTTCCTAGGCCGTCCTTTGAGGGTTTTCGACTTAATGGGTCTTTTATTTGTCTACCCTAACTGTTGCCTAGGTCGTCCTTTGAGGGTTTTCAACTTAGTGGGATTTTGTCTTGATCCTAATTTTGCCTGAATTATTTTTAGAATTTTAATCCAGCAAGACCTTTTCTAATCATGACTTTGTTGATATTTAGTACTATTTTATTTTTTTGACCCTACTTTTATGTGGATTACTTTTGATTTTAATCTAGCAGGTTTTTTTTCTTCTTTTTTCTTGAATTTTGACCCTAATTTTTCCTGGATTATTTCTTTGACTTTAATCCAGCAGGTTTCCCTTTTTTTTTTACTGGTCAGATCTTCTATTGCATCTTGTTTGGATTGTTTTGACTTTCAATTCAACGGATCTATTTCGCATCCCTAAATTTTTCCTGGATTTGAAATTTTGATCCAACGGGACATTTGTTATTTCTTTGTTGGACAAGATATTTCTTGAAAGGAATTATAATGGAGTGCCCATTATGATTTGAAATTCCTGGTTGGATTTCGATCTTGTTTACTCTGCTTCCTCATTTTATTTTTCTCTTTGAATTTGATTAATGAGATGCTCAAAATTATTTATTACAGCACCAACATTGTCACCAACAGGTATTTATTATTTGGATATAGAATGAGAAGTGGGTTCAATCATGGAAAGAATGATAATTTTAAGAGGGAAAGTCAATGATGTAAAATACATGCCCAAGCAACGTGAAAAATGTAATTTTTGTATTTCTCATTGAAGTTTTTTACAAAAGATTGATTTTGAAAGTATAAAAATCTTTGGATGATTTATCATGTGGATCTCGCTCTCCCAATGCACCATCATCAGGTAATTCTTGCCACAATTTCTTTCAGCTAGTTGATAGGCTCTCATGATTTTGCAATGGATTATTTCCCACATTAGGAACAAACTTTCCAAAATCCAGCCATTTTGCATCAATTAGGCTTTGCACCTTACGCTTCAAAGCTTGAGGCTTTAAAGGGTAAGGAGCGACTAGAGAGTTTTGGATTAGGTGAGGTAGCAGTTCAGTGTAGGTCATTGGGATAGGAGCAAATTGGACAAGTTTTTTCTCCTTTCTTTGGCTTTGGTTAAGGTTTTGGCTTACGGCTTGTGTTTGGACCGTGGCTTGTTTTGGGCTATGTATGGTGTTGATGGTTGGATTTGCATTGGATGGTTATAGGTTGGAGGATAGGGTGTTTGGTAGGTTGTAGTGATGTAGGGATATGGTGTAAAAGGTGGTGGTTGTGGTTGGAAACCAACTAGTCCATAATGTGCCATCTGAGGTGTGTATTAGCCTTGACCAAAAGCCACATTATAAGCTTCACTTGCCTTTTTCTTTCCAATAGAAGCATCAACTGTCCTTGCAGGCTTGTGCATAATCCTTCCATGCCGCATGTCACCTTCAATCCTCTCTCCAATGATGACATCAGAGAAGCTAGCAGTCATGCTACCGATCATCTTGTCATAGAAAGGATCTTAGAGTATATCAATGAACATGCTGATCAATTCTTTTTCAGACAATGGGGGTTGCACTTGTGCAGCAAACTCCCGCCATCGTTGTGCATATTGTTTGAAGGTCTCATCCCCTTTCTTAGCCATGTTTTGGAGCTGTGATCTATCAGGATCCATCTCCAGATTATACTTGTATTGCTTCATAAATGCATTAGCCAGATCCCTCTATGAAAGGATATGTGTCCGTTCCAATTGGGTATACCAGTTGGCAGCTGCCCCAGTTAAGCTGTCTTGGAAGAAGTGGATAAGCAACTTATCATCATGAGCACATGCAGCCATCCTCCTGCAATACATGACTAGGTGGTTCCTCAGACGACCAGTCCCTTGATATTTCTCAAATTCAGGAACCTTGAATTTGTGAGGAATGACCACATCCGGGACTAGACATAAGTTAGATGCATCTCTGACATCATATGCACTTCCTTCTATTGCCTGAATCCTTCCTTCCAAGATTTTCCATTTTTCAGCACTATCCTCAAAAGGATGGCTTGGGTACCTTCCTGGCGTATTATGAGGGTAAGAGGATAATATGTGTATTGGGTGAGGTCCTTGGGTGAACATAGGATTCATCCCCCAAGGGCTGTTTGGTAGGCTTGGGTAGGTTTATATGAAGTGGTGTTGGGGATAATGTGTGGGTTTTCTGTGGGGTTTAAAGGGAGGTTTTGTGTTTGAGTTCATGTTTGTGTGAATAAGGGTGCATGCCTATGAGGGAACCTATAGTGGACCCACTCAGTTTGTGAAGGCATGGTCGATGGTAGATGGTTTTGTGGGTTGAAGCCAAGAGGATACGATGGGCCAACTAGTTCTTCTGGAACATCCTTTTATTTGGATAATTGGATGGCCTCCATTAGTTTGGCGATTTGCTCTTTCAAAGTTTTGACCTTGTCGTAACCATAATTATGACGAGACAATGAACCCACCAAATTTTTATTTAAGGGAAAAACATTTGGAGAAACCCTAACTTGAGGAAGAATCTAGGTTCAGGAGTCGATTACGAGTAGGGAAGGTGTCAGACACCCTACTCGCCCGTTCTGAAGAACGGTACCCTTAAACTGAGTGTGCGATTTATTTGAAAACTGTTTGATCCCTTTAACTAGAATAAAAGATAAATAAGTTTATGGAAAGATAGTCTGACAGGATTTGATCCTGCTCCTACGTATTCCCTGGTGCAATGGGAAACTCAAGGCTTATGTAGTTCTGGTTTGAAGGCTTGACCTTCGGAGGTGCTTAAAAAAAGAACAGAGTATTTTGAAAATATATTAAAGAAAATCCTTAGCCCATATATGCACAAGATCCAAGGCAAACAAGGGCTACACTAGGATCCATATGAATCCCTAAACATGAAAAAACAGTGAAACCGCTGTTCTATTTTAGAGCTCATCGTGTGAGACTTGGGATTTCAAAATGAAGTTTCTCTTGAGATTATTTAAAGAGGATTTTTAGTCCACATATGCACAGGGTCCAAGACAACTATGGCTGCACTGGGACCCATATGAATCCCTAAACATCGAACAATAGAAAAAGCTACCAGTTCGTGCTTAGGGTTCATTGCGTGAGACCTAGAATTTTGGAATTAATAAAGATAAAAAGAGGAGTGGGCTTAGGTAAAAAAAAGAATTGGGCTGGATTGAAAAATGAACTTGATTTGAAATGAACTTGATTTAAAACGTACTTGATTTAAAACGTACTTGATTTAAAACGAACTTGATTTTGAATGAACTTGATTTAAAACGAACTATATTTGATTTGAGAATTTAAACTTGATTTAGAATGAACTCAATGTAAAATGATCTTGAAACGAACTTGATTTAAAATGAACTTGATTTAAAACATGAGAAATTTAACTTGATTTGAAATTTGAGGAAAAAGAATTAAACTTGATTTGAACTAAAGTGAATTTGATTTGAAATTGGAGGAAAAAGAATTAAACTTGATTCGCATTAAAGTGGACTTGGTTTGAAATTTGAGAGAAAAGAATTAAACTTGGTTTTAGCTAAAATGAACTTGATTTAAAATTTGAGGAATTGGAATTAAACTTGATTTGGCCTAAAGTGAGCTTGATTTGAAATTTGAGGAATTGGAATTAAACTTGATTTAGACTAAAAAAGAATAAAATGAATTGGTTTGAATTTGAGGAGTTGACTTTTTTTTGAGTTGGACTAAAGAACTTGATTTAAAATAAAATGAATTTGATTTAAAATGACATTGATTTTGAGTTTGAGGAATTGAATTTAAATTTGGAGGAAAAGAATTAAATTTGATTTAAATGAATTTGACTTTGAGTTTGTAGAAAAAGAATTAAATTTAATTTGAATGAACTTGATTTTGAGTTTGTAGAAAAAGAATTAAATTTAATTTGAATGAACTTGATTTTGAGTTTGGAGAAAAAGAAAAATTTAATTTAAATGGACTTGATTTTGAGTTTGGAGAAGAAGAATTAAATTTAATTTGAATGAACTTGATTTTGAGTTGGGAGAAGAACAATTAAATTTAATTTGAATGAACTTGACTTTGAGTTTGGAGGAAAAGAATTAAATTTAATTTAAATCAACTTGATAAAAGATTAAATTAACTAGACAGACTAACTGTTGCAAATCGTGTGGCCCTATTTAGGAAGTGGTTGCTGGCCCTTGCTGTTCGCATAATTAAGGACTAATCACGTGGCTCACTTGATCGGGTATGCTGTGCAAATTTATGTATGGCTCAATTTTATGATGGAGAGCAATTTTGCACTATTTCGCTTGGCTATTGGCACGTGAGGTGCGTATGACAGGGAGGAGGAATTTTGCAACAAAATGGTGGTGTATGGAGGGTTCGAACTCAGGTTGTGGAGGGTCTAGCAACGCCCCAACCACTAGGCCAAGCGCCTGGTTGGGTTTGTAGTGCTCGCAATTAGATTTAAGGCAATGTTTCATGGCACGTGGGATTAGCATAGATCTTACATGGATGAATCTACTATGTAGACCATGTAATGCTAGAGCAGGGAACCTGATTATGGGCCAGATCTTTTAACCATAATTATTGCCACCAATGGAACGCTTCCTATTTCATTTCCAGGGCTCAGGGAATTTATCCTCTGCACAAGAACCATACTTATTGAGTTCGACCATATTTAAGATACATATCAATTTTGTAGCTGCAGTAACCAATGTATTCATTATTCCTCTGTGGGGCTAGGCACGTCAAGAATGCAAAGGATATCCTCGCCGCCATGCAAGGATCGATTCACGCTTGGCAATGATCAGACATCTTGATTTGATTCTTCAACACTGAAGTTTGACCATAAAGCACTTGATCAGGCCAAACTGAATCGTGTTGCTCACGCGAAAAAAAAAGGGCGCCAATTTGAGGTGTTTGATGCTATAGCATGCCTGATTCAAGTTCGTGTTGGATCACTGTGCTAAATATGAGAATTATGGAAAGAAAGGTGATATGTCTCAAAATTAAGCTAGAACTATGATGTAAAATCCTATCATGACATATATAGCATGAGTTGATATCGGCATCGACATCATACAACACAAGGAGCCCGTTGATAGATACAAACAGGACCATCTACCTCAATATTTTAATATGGGTTGAATTTTCAACTAACAGATGCTAGCCCAACCTTTCCTAGCTGTGTTACTAAGTCTCATGCAAGACCAAACCCGATCTTTATCGTACTTACACAACGATGCAGACTGACATGCAATGAGTCTCCAATGCTTTCAGTTGAATGCATGCTAGTAGTGAATGTTAATGACCCGTATCCCTACGTCCTTGGCCAAGATATGAGTCACATCGCGATCTTATGCCTCTTCCAACTAGTTCAAATAACCATTCTCCTAAATTCAATATATGCAGTCATTCCTATCGACTCTCCTACTAGATCGAGACCTCTTTAATCAATCCATACACCAAGCTTCAAACTATGGACCTAAGGTAGTCTGTAGATATCCTCCCTAGACCAACAAAGTACTAAGATCTCTAGTCATACCACTCACGGTAGGTACGGATAGGCTGGAATATTTCAGACTCATTTACTATGCCTGCTAAGGGGTTCACCAGTTCATGTGGCTAGGTGAGATTTGTACAATGATTACAAAAAGCCATCGAGTGGTGCATAGGACAAGAAGAGGCAAATCTTGGACTTATTGTACCAATTACAAGAAGGAAAAATCACGCGATCTAGTATTGATGAATGAAAACACTATTGGATCATGATTCATATATCATCATAGCAAACCGACATACAGCAACTCCTCTAGTTGCATACTTACTGACCAATAGAATTCTCATAATGCATTAGTCAATTACATGCAGTTTCTAATTAAGGACTATGAGTCTAGGTTTGTGATAAGAATCCTATTTTCTATTATTGCTTTGGATTTCTCAATGTTCATGGATGAGGATCATTGCTTTAGATGCCATATCTCAAGTCTCAAAAACTTTCTCAAGAATGTAGTGCATCAAGAATGCATCAACTGAGTTCAATTATACAGAACCATACATGCGGAAATTGACCTGATTTACACGAAGATACACGATCTGAATTGAAGAATTGATTCCCATTCCTGATGATTAAGGACGGAGGAGCTTCCTTAGAAACACATGATGCTGCTCCCTAAGATCTAGGACGTGGCTATGGGGAATTGGGAGATATAGATGACACCAATGAGAGTCCAGAATTATGAAGAAATCTTTGGAAGTTTGATGCAAAATTTTCAGGAAATGGAAGCACCGAGAGAGAGAAGAGGAGAAAACCCAGTCCCCTCCTTTTTGTCAATTCTTCACCTTCTCCCTTTTCTTCCCAAAAAAAAAAGAACCCCTGTAGGTGGTGCGTCCAGCCTTTTTATCTTTTCAAAGAGAGACTTCCTCTTTCCCCCCTTTCTTTTTTCTTTTTTCTTTTCTCCCTTTTTTATTTTTTCGTTTTTCTTTCTGTTAATTTTGTTATTCTGTTTTTTATTTTTGTTTTGGAATTTAGTTTTCTGTTTTCTATTTCAGTTATTTCTTCTTTTTTTGTTTTTAATTTATTTTTACTTTCTGTTTTGATTATCTTTTTATTTTATTTTTCTTATCTTTTTTTCTTTTTAATATTTCTTTATTTTTTTTTCTGTTTTTTCTGTTTTTATTTATTTATTTTGTTTTACTTTTATTATTATTATTATTTATTTTTATTTTTGTTATTATATTTTTCTATTTTTACTTTTTTGTTTTTATTATTTTTTAATCTTTCTATTTTTATTATTTAAATTATTCTTTTCAATTTTTTGTTTTATCTTTTTTATTTCATTTATTTATTTCCACTTTTTCAATTTCGCTATTTTCAGTTTTTATTTATTTATTTATTTATTATTTTCATTTTATTATTTTTTTCTTTTATCCGTTTATTTGTCTGTTTATCTATTTTTTTTTTGCTTTCTGTTTTTTCTTTGCTTCATTTATTTTTGTTTTCGTTATTTAAATTATTTGCTAATTAATTTAAAAAACGGAGGCCTCAAACATAATTTAGTGTTTACAAACCTCATTCCTTAACTCTTCAATTTGTTGTTCCAACTCATCCATGATCCTTAATTGGAAACGAATCCTATAAGGATGCCGAGAAAACTGTTTTTCTTTAATTCTTATTTTTCTGTAAAATTTGAGATTAATTTTGATAAGCTCATGAATGCATGAATATCAATGCTTCAATAAGTATGAAATGAAAAATATATGAGATAATTTTCAAAATTTCCTTTTTTTGATGATAAATTTATTCAATGAATGTAATGTCTTGAGATGAATAATTTAAAGATTTGAAAGCTTGACCATCTTTTGGAATGATCAAATGGTCTCTTCGATATTTGGGTTTACTCTTTCCTAGACAAAATTTTCTTCTAAGTTTTTTTTATTATTGATTTTTCCTTATATATATATATATATATATATATATATATATATTGTTAAATTAATTATTAGAAGCATGTGAATGAAATATTATGAGTGATAAAAACATGAAGAAGGTACGGGATGACCTTTAAGGATAGACTAATTTGATGAATGAATGAATGTATATTAGAATGCACAAACAATTGGACATTTGACAATTGATCATTTTAAATGATCTGTTGCTTTATTTATTTTGTCCTTTTTTGGATTATTAGTATTTTTAATTTTTGTAATTTTCGGTATTTCCAGTTTTCCTAAAATATGCTTTAGATTTTCTTTCAAATTTTTCTTTTCTTTTCTTTGGATTTTTTTTTCAAAATTTCTTTCTTCTTTGAATGAGAAATTGTTTTTACTTTATTTTTAACTTTTCATTTTAAACTATTAATCTCAAATTATTTTTGATTTTTTATTTTGCATCAAGTTTCTAATGCTTTTTTCTTTGGATTTTTAATTTGAATTGGTTTGGACAAAAGTTTGCCCTAGTTTAATTCATTAGTTTGAGAAATTATTTTTGAATTTTTCAGATTTTCTGATTTTATTTGTCAAATTTATTTATTTTCTTCCTTTTTAGTTTCTAATTTTGTTTTGTTTTGTTGTGTTTGTTTTTTTTGTTTTGTTTTTTTTTTATTTTCCTGATTTAAATGAATTTTAAATCTTAATATTTTTGTGCTTATTTAAAATAAATATGTCTTTTCAGAGTCTTGAGTAAGGTGATGTGATACGGATCTATGGTCCTTCTAATATATGCATCTCACCCAAGGTGGTTTGTAATCCTAGAGGTTGTGAAAGTCACTAGAGCCAAGTTCCAATTCCACAATGTTGGCTGTAACCGTAGAGAACGCTACTGGTTACAGGACACTGGAAAAGGATGCACTCTAGCTGGAGTTTTCGTGATAGCCAACTAGGACATACATCCCTAGTGACACCACTAGGCCCCTCTAGTCCTAGGTTTCGCTCAGACCCGAGTGTAGGGCCCCACTCATGTTATGCATGTACGACTAGAATGTGTAGAACAACCTATAATTCGAAACACAATAGATATATATGTCTTCTACTCTAGGGTGAGAAACATACAAATTTGAATTATATTGGCATGAAATAAATAAAGGAAAATGATGAATAAATAGCAAGGGATAAATATATTACACACTCAATTTGGAATATGGTTTGACTCTCTAAAATCCCTAGTGGAGTCATCATCTGTCGTAACTGTAATTACAACGAGATGACGAACTCCCTAAATTTTTTAAAAAGAAGTTAATTCGATAGTGGAGCCGCCACCAAATTTTATTTAAAGGGAAAACATTTGGAAAAACCCTAACTTGAGGAAGAGATTCTAAGTTCGGGAATTGGTTACGAATAGGGAAGGTGTTAGACACCCTACTCATCCGTTCCAAAGAACGGTACCCTTAAACTGAATGTGTGATTTATTTGAAAACTGTTTGTCCCTTTAATTAGAATAAGAATAAAAAGGTTTGTGGAAGATACCTTGACAGGACTTGATCTTGCTCCTACATATTCCCTGGTGTAATGGGAAACTCAAGGCTACGTTGTTATGATAAAGAGACTTGATCTCTTAGAAAATTGAAGGATGATTTTGGGTAACAATTGACATTTTGGGACGAAGTTAGTGAAAACAGTGATTTTATGAAATCGTGTGCTTGCAAAATCCAAATCGTCGTGAGCCATATTTGGAATCCGCATGAATTAAAATACGATACAGTAGAGAACGCTACTTGCCCACATTAGAATTCGTTGCACGAATTTTAGAAAATTTGAAAACAGGCATTTTGGATAGAGTTGGTAAAAACGTGATTTTCTTAAATCACGTGCTTGCAGAATTCAAATCATCATAATTTGTATTTGGAATCCGCATGAATTAAAATACGATACAGTAGAGAACGCTACTTGTCTGCATTAGAATTCGTTGCACGAATTTTAGAAAATTTGAAAACAAACATTCTGGACAAAGTTAATAAAAACAGTGTTTTTTTGAAATTGCGTGCTTGCAAAATCCAAATCGTCATAAGCTGTATTTGGATTCCGCACAAGTTAAATATGGTACAGTAGAGAACGCTACTTGCTCACATTATAATTTGTTGCACGAATTGTAGAAAATTTGAAAACAGACATTTTGGACAGAGTTAGTAAAAATAGTGATTTGCAAATAGATATGCTTGTGAAATTCAAACCGTCGTAAGCCGTGTTTGAATTCGCACGAATTAAACTACCGAACAGTAGAGAATGCTACTTGCCCGTATTAGAATTCATTGCACAAATTTAAAGAAATTGTAAACAGAGACGAAGATGAACTTGAAAATTTCAGAAGAAGCAAGAAAATTAAGCGGAATAAAAGCTAGATCTAACCTCCATTGATATTCCTTGTTCAATTGTCTTCAATCCAGCTTAGGTCATAAGGTCCAGAGATAAGAATTAAGTGTTTTTTGTTTTTTTAATTTGAGTCAAGCATACACTTAACTCTTTAGGTTCAATGACTTAATCATGCATGACTTAAGCTAAACTTAGCATATAGGATGCATGCACATGGTCATGCACTCTTAGGAATCTTTTTTCAAAGGAGGGCAAGCAAACACAAACAAATCAGAAATAAATGCATATATAAGGGTCAACATATGAAAAATAATACCTAAACAAAGTTAAAAGAACAAGATCTACATAAGAACTTCAAGAACACAAAAGATTTTGGCGGCAAAATTTGAATTCAAATCTTAGAATTTTTTCGAAAATATTTTTTGGTAGATCTGAAAAATTAAAACTAACCAATTGAAAGATATGGATCATAAGAATCAAACAAAACAAGTTTGACAAAAATCAGACAAGACACGAGCAAGTTATGTACAAATCAAACAAGCTGGGTTCATTTGCACACTAGGATGAACATGCTTCAATAATCAAGCGATAGAAATTTCATTTCAGAGCCAAAATAGACAAATAATATCATTCCAGAAACTAGAGAGACATAAGAAGAGAATGAAACAAAAATCACAGAAATCGGAGATCATTTGACCAATCAAAAATGAAAATGAAAAAAAAAAGAACCTCAAGAACACAAGAGATTTTGGCGCCAAAATTTGAATTCAAATTTTAGAATTTTTTGAAAATATTTTTTGGTAGATCTAAAAATTTAATACTAATCAATTGAAATATATGGATCATATAAATCAAACAAAACAAGTTTGAAAAAAATCAGACCAGAAATGAGCAAGTTATGCACAAATCAAACAAGTTAGGTTCATTTGCATGCCAAGACGAACATGATTCAGTAATCAGGTGATAGAAATTTCATTTCAGATCAAAATTAGACAACTAATATCATTTCAGAAAATAGAGAGAAAGAAAAAGAGAATACAATAAAAATCATCAAAATCAGAGATCGTTTGACCGATCAAATATGAAAAATATAAATAGAGATGAAGATGAACTCGAAAATCCAAGAAGAAGCAAGAAAATTAAGCGGAATAAAAGTTGGATCTAACCTCCATTGATGTGCTCTGAATGCTACTTGATAGCACCTTGGAAGGTGATGAAGAACTGGTTCAATGGAGGCGAAGGGCTGAATTGGATGCAGAACCACTCCTAGAAAATTATGAATTCCCTTTCATTCTTTCTCAAAGTGCCCCTCTCCCCTTATATATACCTCTTCTTTTTTTTTTTTTTGAATTTTGGTGGGTTCTCTCCTTTTTCCCTTTTCTACTCTTCTGCTTTTCCTGATTCTTTTCTTTTTTCTTCCTTTTTTTGTTTTTATTTTTTTCATTACTTTTATTTTAATTTTTTGAACTATTTTAGACTAAATCATCTTTTGCCTAAAAATAAAATAATTTATTTTGGATTTTGAATCCTCAGACATAATTCGATGTTCACACATATGATAAAGAGTTCAAGTAATTGTTCACCTTTTCAGTGATGGGAAATAGGAATAACTGTAATATAATGACATCTTATGTAATGTCATTCATCTTTATGGTGTTTGTCAGCCTTACAAACTTTTTGATGTTAAGGTAAGGGTCCTTCGAGGCTATCCCTTCAAATTTAAGTGAGTTATAAATTATGTTGATAAGTGCAAGCTTTAACTTGAAGTTTGGAATTCCTTCAAGAACTAAGATTGATATGCTTCTCCTTAGACCCTCATCACTTAGGGTCATATAATTGAGTAATGTCCTTCATCGTTGCATTTCTTTCTTTAGTTTCTCACTCAATCTCCTAGTTGCTCTTTCTAACTCAAGATCAGTCTGCAAATAAGAAACCCAAGAACAAGTTAGCATAAACACACAAAAAGACTATACAATGATATTATAATAATTGTAATTCTTTATTTTAAATAAAATATATACACGTCTCAAGAAAATAAGATTCAAACTTTCTACAATCATTGGGAATAGTCCTCGACAACGATGCCAAAATCCTGTGCAGAAATTGTTGAACAAAACTTGTTATGTGTTCACTAAGTGCTAAGTTTTATCCATGGACAAGTACACTTGTTGGTGTAGAAAGGGGATATTTTAGACCCATGGTATTGTTCCTACGGAGTATTTCAACAATCCTAAAAGAACAATGAATCCTAACTTTTAGACTCACTAATAAAGATTTTGTTTGAGAGATATTTTTAAAAATAGAAATAAAAATATAAAAGCAAGAATAAGAAATTCAAAGGAAAAAGAGATCATGAGTACAAGTTCAATTATGGAAAGGTACGAGACTTCAATTTTTCTTATGATTTTATCCAATTTCACCCTTATCTCTTTCATGAATGATGAAAGTTAATTGCTAACTACCTATGGTGATTCTATTACTACCAAATGATCATGCAATAATAAAATTCTTTTCCCTAAGTTATTACCCCGAATGATCATGTAAGGAATATAATTAAAGAAGCATAAAAAAATACTCAAACTTGTTAATTCAATAACCTGTTAAAAATCAAGGATTTCTTTAATCCTCTAAAATCCTTAGATTCAACTTACTTTGTAGCTCTGTTAATTAACCAATGGTTTGATCTTCCATCCTTTAATTAACTTGGAAATTAACAAGTGTAGTTAATTCTTGTCAATTAATTAAGCATAATAAAGAAAATACAATTTAATAGAAACACAATCATTCATAAAGGAGGAAAAAGGTTTGAATGGTTACATTATGAATTTCACCAAATCCACATGATTAAGATTAGTTATACACAGTGAATAAAGATAACCAATAACATATTAATCCAACAAAAAGAATCTATTATCCTAATTTTAAAAAAAAGAATGAAAAAATTATAATGTTGGTAAGGTTGGTAGTAAGGTGCTTGATAAGCATAGATTTCATAAATAATTATCTCTCACTTTTATCTCATTAAGACTTCTTATATGTTCAATTAAGTGATCTTTGTCATATTTTATGAGTTTGGGTTCATATGAAGTTTAATTGAATTTCTTTGCTTACCCGATTAAAATGACACTATTATAGTATTTTGAGCATAATAGGAGTTGTAGACATCCAAAAATCATGAAATCTATCTTGAATGAAAGCTTAAAGAAGTGTCCATATTTACAAAGCAAGAGCAGATTCTAAATGGGATGTTTAGGACTCCGAAATTATCTCAAAAGATGAGATAGTGTTGCTGACGTTGAATTTGAACAGTGTGCAAAGATCCGGCCATATCTTGAGATATAGAAGTCATATTGAGATGAACTCAACTTTGTTGGATAGCTAAGATCCAGGGCTACAACTTTTGTTCAGAAGTCAAGCTCTAATTCGGACATGTGAACATCCGAAATTGCGGTGCAAGAAAGTCAAAATTGTTGTGCTCATTGGTGGCAAAAATTCAAAAGTGTTTTGCAATTTCAACAAAGCCCATGTGAAAGCAAGAAAAGGGTAGAAAAGTAATATCCTAGTTGGTGACTTTTTGAAGATGATGCCTCAAAAATCCTCTATAAATAGAAGGGTTTGCAAGAGGAGACACACACCATTTTGGAGATTAACTCCAATACCACTTTCTTTCTTTCTTTCTTTCTTTCTTTCTTTCTTCCTTTCTTTCTTTCTTGTTAGTTTTGCCTCCTTCATGGAAGGCTTAGTTTTTCTTTCTTGTTAGTTTGCCTCCTACATGGAAGGCTTAGCTTTTCTTTATTGTTAGTTGCCTCCTACATGGAAGGCTTAGGATTTATTTGTTGTTAGTTTGCCTCTTTCTTTGTTGTTAGTTTGCCTCCTTCATGGAAGGCTAGGTTTGTAGTTTCAATTCAAGGATTCAAGCTATTTTCATTTTAACTTTGAGGTCTTGATCTTTATTTACGTGCATATTAAGTGGTTTCTACTCTGCTTCACTATATTCTTCAATTTTATTCTTTAATCAAAGTTTGATCGGTTGACGTATTTTGGTTAATGTATAATTGATTTATAATTGGTTTTTGATTGGTAAATCATTTTCCAAAAGTTTGAAGAGTAGAAATTAAGTAATTGAATTGAAGGTTTTCATTTTATTACTTACTTCAACTGAATTCTGATTGTAAAATTGGTTTAGATAAAAGATTAAGTGGTTACTAAATCTTGTTGATCATAATCAATTAAATTCTGAGAGGTTTCTCAGTAGAGAATTCAAGGATCATTGTAGGGGTTCCAGATGATCCTAGGTTGATAAACACAATGCATGATTTTAGTGATCAATGATTAGTTATGAAAATAGCCTCTGAATTCCTTGAGTTGATAATTGTTAAGTGAAATTAATTTCAGTCTGTATTTTGTGTTTAGCATTTGATATCACATCTTTACAAAAACCCCCTTGTTCTAATTTTCTCCTTATTTGCTTAAGAATCTGAAATGGTCTTTGGGAGATGACCTAGGTTGCACCTTATACTATACCAATAGTTTGGGGGAAATCTGGAAATTATTTTTGCACGTTTGCGACGAGCGTGTCAAAATTTGGCGCCGTTGCCGGGGATCATTTTAATTTCCTAGGCTCATTTAGGAGTTTGTATAAAAATTTTAATCTTTCTAACAATTGTTTTTACTTTAGGTATATCATTCTTGGATTTTCTGTATGAATTCACCTTTTTGTGTATGACCCGATCCAATCCTGAAAATTTATATGCATATGATCCTGAGATTGATAGAACATTCCACCATTTGAAAAGAGCACATAGAAGGCATTCATCCAGTAATAACCAAGAAAGTAACAGTAGTGATTTTTCATCTTTAAATTTTGATAGTTTTAAATATTTTGCTAAGAACATGGCTGATAGAACCTTAAAAGAATTAGCTGCACCTGATGTTGCTTATCAACCATTGTGCATTCAATACCCTGATGTTGATGCACCATTTGAACTGAAGTCTGGACTAATACATTTGCTACCTAAGTTTCATGGCCTTGCAGGTGAGGACCCTCATAAACATTTGAAGGAATTTCACATTGTGTGTTCCACAATGCGGTCACAAGGAATTCCAGAAGATCATATCAAGTTGAAGGCATTTCCTTTCTCCTTAAATGATGGAGCTAAGGACTGGTTGTACTATCTACATCCAACATCTGTTACAAGCTGGAATGATATGAAAAGATTATTCTTGGAGAAATTCTTCCCTGCATCCAGAACAGCAGCTATCAGAAAAGATATTTGCGGCATCAGACAGAACTCCCAAGAAACTCTCTATGAGTATTGGGAGAGATTCAAGAAACTATGCGCCACTTGTCCACACCATCAAATCAGTGATCAATTACTGATTCAGTATTTCTATGAAGGACTCATGCCAATGGACAGAAGCATGGTTGATGCAGCTAGTGGTGGAGCACTTATGGACAAAACTCCTACAGCAGCTCGAGATTTGATTGCCAACATGGCAGAAAATTCTCAGCAATTCAATTCTCGAACTAATTCCTTGTCTAAAGGAGTCCATGAAATGACCACCAAGACAGACCATACACGATTGGAGAACAGAATTGAAGAACTAACCTCCATCGTAAGACAGTTGGCCATCGGACAACAACAACAACTTAATGTTGTTGACAAAACCAAAACATGTGGCATCTGCACTTCTGCAGATCATCCTACTGATGCATGCCCAACATTGCAAGAAAGAGAGACACCTGAGGCTACAGTAAATGGTATTTTTGGCACAGGACAACAATACAGGCCTCCTCAACATCATCAGCAACAGAAGTTTGAGCCACCTTCTGGATCATACAATCCTAGTTGGAGAAACCATCCTAACTTGAGATATGGTCCTCCACAACAACAAAGGATTCAAACATCTGACTCCCAAAATAAATACCAACCACCGCCATTCAGACAACAACAACAGCATATGCAGCAATCTGTACCTTCTAATGCTTCTGAACCCTCTCTTGATGATTTGATGAATCAATTAGCTACCAGTAATCTTCAGTTTCAACAAAATGTAAGTTCTACCATTCAGGATTTACAAACTCAAATTGGGCAGTTGGCTACCACTGTCAACCAATTGAAATCTCAAGGTTCTGGTCAACTACCTTCTCAACCTGTCATAAATCCCAAAAGTGTGAATGCCATGACCTTGAGAAGTGGGAAGAAAATGCAGACAGACCCTACAATTTTAAAGCAACAAAGCTTCAATCAGACTAATCCACACCAAAAAGAAGCATTTATCTCTACACCTGGAGATATCTCTGATGAGCCATCTGAATCAGAGGGAAAGTCTGATGAAAAAAATACACCAGCCTTCGATAAGACATCGAATGATCAACAAAAAGAAGCTTGCCATAAACGATCTGCACTTGAAGCATCTGATGAGAAGAAAACCCCAAATTGTGCTGATCAGAAGGTATCTTTACCTTTTCCAAATAGAATGGTCCAATCCAAGCCCAATGTTCATACAGAATTAGATAAGGAGCTTCTAGATACTTTTAGGAAAGTGGAAGTCAACATACCACTTCTAGATGCTATCAAGCAAATTCCCAAATATGCCAAATTTCTAAAGGACCTGTGCACGCATAAGAGAAGACTCAAAGGGGATGAGAAGATCAGTGTGGGACGCAATGTTTCTGCCTTAATTCAACCCAACCTCCCTCAGAAATGTAAAGATCCAGGAACTTTCACCATTCCTTGCACAATAGGAAACTCTACATTTGGTGATGCATTGCTGGATCTAGGTGCTTCCATTAATGTTATGCCCTCATTAGTTTATAAATCTTTGAATCTGGGAGAACTGAAGCCAACTGGTGTGGTGATTCAATTAGCCAACAGAAGTACAGCACATCCAGCCGGAGTACTTGAAGATGTGCTAGTTCAAGTGAATAAGCTGATCTTTCCAGCTGACTTCTACATTTTGGATATGGAAGATAAGTCATCCATCAATAGAGCAACCTTGATCCTAGGGAGACCTTTCCTCAAAACTGCAAAAACAAAGATAGATGTGCATACGGGGACTCTCTCTATGGAATTTGGAGATGATATCATCCAATTCAACATATTTGAAGCCATGAAGCATCCCATAGAGAATCATTCACTCTTTCAACTTGATGCCATAGACCTTCTTGCGGATGATTATTCTATTGACAATCTACTTTTTAAATTTTTTGATTTTGATTTAGATTACTTAGATAATTTTACTTGCACATGTGATGAATTTGATTCATGTATTGTGTGTTTCAGGATTAATGCTGCAGACCAACCTTCGTTGAAAGATGACATGTTAGATGCAAGTGTTGCAGACATTTCAATCTCAGATAGATCTCTTCCTTCCATAATACAACCACCTCCTTTAGAGTTGAAGCCTTTGCCTGAACATCTAAAGTATGCTTATTTGGGGGAAAATGAGAAGTTTCCTGTCATTGTAGCAAAGAACCTTCTACCACAACAGGAAGAAAGGTTACTGCAAACCTTAAAAAGCCATAAACAAGCAATTGGATGGACTTTGGCTGATATTCCAGGTATTAGCCCATCTACTTGTATGCATAGGATACTGCTGGAGGAAAACACCAGACCTGTTAGACAACCACAAAGGCGTTTGAATCCAACAATCCTAGATGTGGTAAAGAAGGAAGTAGGTAAGCTTTTGGCAGCTGGTATCATCTATCCCATCTCAGACAGTGATTGGGTAAGCCCGGTGTAAGTAGTTCCTAATAAGACTGGCATGACTATAGTCAAAAATCACAATGATGAACTAATCCCTACCAGAATACAAAACAGTTGGAGAGTGTGCATAGATTATAGGAAGCTTAACCAAGCTACTCGCAAGGATCACTTCCCTTTGCCCTTCATAGACCAAATTTTGGAAAGATTAGCAGGAAAATCTCACTATTGCTTTCTAGATGGTTTTTCAGGTTATTTTCAAATACATATAGCCCCAGAAGACCAGCATAAGACCACCTTCACTTGTCCTTTTGGTACTTTTGCCTATCGAAGGATGCCCTTTGGTCTATGCAATGCCCCTGGAACCTTTCAAAGATGCATGGTAAGCATTTTCTCTGATCTCTTAGAAAGTTGCATGGAAGTGTTTATGGATGACTTCACTGTATATGGTTCTTCTTTTGATGCATGCTTAGAAAGCCTTTCTAAAGTTTTGGACAGATGCATTGAGACTAACCTGGTTTTGAATTTTGAAAAATGTCATTTCATGGTAACAGAAGGTATAGTCTTAGGACACTTGGTATCTAGCAAAGGTTTAGAGGTTGATAAGGCCAAGATAGACATTATTACTTCTCTACCTTACCCCACTTCTGTGCGAGAAGTACGTTCTTTACTTGGTCATGCAGGTTTTTACAGAAGATTCATCAAGGATTTTAGCAAGATTGCACAACCTCTTTCTAAACTACTACAAAAAGATACCAAATTTGTGTTTGATCAAGCATGCAAGGATTCATTTGATGAACTAAAGAAGCGGTTGACAACCACTCCCATCATTCAACCACCTAATTGGACGCTTCCATTTGAATTAATGTGTGATGCATCTAATTATGCCCTTGGTGCTGTACTGTCTCAAAGAGTTAGCAAGAGATCTCATGTCATTGCATATGCCTCTCGCACACTTGATGCAACCCAATCCAATTACACAACTACTGAGAAGGAGCTTTTGGCAATTGTGTTTGCATTAGATAAATTTCGCTCCTATTTGCTTGGATCTAAAGTTATTGTCTTCTCTGACCATGCAGCTTTGAAATACTTGCTGAAGAAGACAGATGCTAAGCCAAGACTGATTCGTTGGATGCTTCTGTTACAAGAATTTGATTTAGAGATTAAAGACAAGAGTGGTGCAGAGAACCTTGTAGCAGATCATTTAAGTCGGATCCAGCAACCTTGTGAAGAAACTTCAATTGCAGATTCATTCCCAGAAGAGCATCTCTATCATTTGCACGGTAAGGATCCTTGGTATGCAGATTTGGTAAACTATCTGGTTGCTAAAGAAATACCCAAACACTTCACCAAATCGCAACTTGCCAAGTTGAAAAGTGATGCCAAACACTACATATGGGATGAACCATACCTTTGGAAGACATGCAGTGATCAAATCATTAGAAGGTGTGTTCCAGATCATGAAGTTCAGTCTGTACTTACCTTTTGCCATTCCCTAGCTTGTGGTGGACACTTTGGGCCACAACGGACAGCTAGAAAAGTACTAGACTCAGGCTTTTATTGGCCTACAATATTTCGTGATGCACACAGATTATGCATAACTTGTGAGCAGTGCCAAAGAATAGGGAGTATTTCGCGCAGAAATGAGATGCCCCAACAACCACTTCTCTTTTGTGAGGTATTTGATGTTTGGGGTATAGACTTTATGGGTCCATTCCCTGTCTCTTTTGGCTTTGTTTACATTCTGCTAGCTGTTGATTATGTTTCAAAATGGGTGGAGGCAAAAGCCACCCGTACTGATGATGCTCGAGTTGTTGCAGATTTTATCAGGTCTAACATTTTTAGCAGGTTTGGCATTCCTAGAGCTCTAATTAGTGACCAAGGTACTCATTTTTGCAACCGCACAATGGAAGCCCTACTCCGCAAATATGGAGTCATACATAAAGTCTCCACCCCATATCATCCTCAAACAAATGGTCAAGCTGAAGTTTCTAATCGAGAGATCAAGAAAATCTTAGAGAAAACAGTTCAGCCTAACAGGAAGGATTGGAGCTTGCGCCTTGTTGATGCATTATGGGCATATAGGACAGCTTACAAGTCACCCATTGGCATGTCTCCCTACAGGATTGTCTTTGGTAAAGCATGTCATCTTCCAGTTGAATTAGAGCATAGAGCATTTTGGGCAGTAAAGAAATGCAACATGGATCTAGACCAAGCAGGAATCCATAGGAAGCTTCAATTGCAGGAACTTGAAGAAATTCGATTAGAAGCATACGAAAACTCCAAAATTTACAAAGAAAAGGTCAAAGCTCTTCATGACAAAAAGTTGGCAAGAAAGGAGTTTTCCGTTGGACAAAAAGTTCTCCTTTTCAAATCTCGGCTAAAGCTTATGCCTGGTAAGCTACGCTCTAGATGGTTAGGACCATTTGTAGTTACTAATGTTTTTCCTTATGGTGCAGTGGAAATAAAAAATGAGGTAACTGAAAATATCTTCAAGGTGAATGGACATCGTCTTAAACCATTTTTCGAAGGTTTTCAAAAGCACACGGTAGAAGAAGTGCATTTGCACAATGCCACATACCTGCAATAAATTCAAGAGAAGTCTCTCTCTCTCCCTCTCTCTCTCTCTCTTTCTCTCTTTCTCTCTCTCTCTTTCTCCCTCTCCCTCTCTCACATTCCTCGCTTATAAGTTTCAACTAATCTCTCAACTTCCTTCTCCACCTCTTAAATCATCCCAACTATTACACCACATTGAGCTTGCAGGAATAATAACTTGAGTGTTTTAAGAAAAAAATGGAGAAAGCTCTCACCAGGATCAAAATTTTGTTCCCTACTCTCCCGAGAAATTTTCTTAAAGACATTTACAATTGCAGACTTGAACGATTGAGAGCATTAACACTCTTAGGCCTTCCAGAAGATGTCCGTTGGATCATTGAAGCTAAGGTACGTTTAGCAGGTGAATTTCAAGAATCATTTGTTAAAAATATGCCAGGTATGGGAAGAAGTTCCTATGCAAAGAAGAGAAGGGCAAAAAGAATTGGAGTTTGCTACAGGTGTGCAAGATGGACCTGTAACACAAGATGCAAGAACCCTGGAATGGTTTCAAGAAATCGAGAGGACAAAATTCAATTCATAAAGGATGGACTGAGTAAGGAGTCATTGAATGATATCATTCAGACTCTTGAGACGCATCCTAGTGGGCATGTACAAGGAGTCCTTCTTGATTTGTTTGAACTGTTCCGTAAGGAAAAAGCACGTTATAGTCTTGGGAATCTGACTTTAAAAGACCCTGTTGTCAGTTTACAAGAAAACTGAATGGGAAGCACATCCTCGACTCTTAGAAGGCGTTTCAGCCGTTACTGGACGTAAAACCAGAGGAAGATGTGAGCCACAATCACAACTACTGTTCATTCTCATGCGTGTATGTTTGTCATTTACATTGTCTTTTCAATTTATTGGGCCACCGTTTTTTTTTGAAATTTTCACCCCTGCTTAAAGTCTTTCCCCTCTGACATTCACCTTTTCCTTGAACCCAAAATTCAAACTTTTGCAACAAAAATTCAAACTTTTGCAGCAAAAATTCAAACTTTTGCTACCAAATCCTGATCCCGCACTATTCAAGCGATCTCCTTGTCTGATATTGAGTCCCTATAAATTATCCACCTCTATGACATATTTTTTCAAAAAAAAAAAGACAGAAACACCGTATATGGATAAGATCAATACTATCTGTGTTTTTGGTGGGTCTAACCTTGGAAAGGATGGAGAATTTCAACATGCAGCTTCTACCCTTGGTAAGGCATTGGCTGCAAGAAAAATCAATCTTGTTTATGGGGGAGGGATTCAGGGTTTAAAAGGATGTGTTGCAGGATCTGCACTCACAAAGGGGTGTAACGTCTTAGGTGTTGGCTTAAAAAATGGGAGCACCTCCTACTTCACCCTGGGTACTGAATTGAAGGTTGCAACCATGCATGACCGTATGAGACACATGTTGGTTAATTCTAATGCATTTATTGCATTACCTGGTGGTCTTGGAACAATGGAAGAAATTTTTACCATTATATTTTGGGCCTATCGGAATTTTCATAAAAAACCTTTGGGCTTATTGAATATTAATGGCTTTTATAATGGTTTGATATCCTTTTTAGATCATGCAGTAGAGCAGGAGTTCATGCCACAATCCATGCGCAACATCATAGTATCTGCTTCAACTGTTGAATAGCTACTTGAGATTTTGCAAAATCCTACATCTGAGCTCAGTCAAGCAATGCAGCTGGTGAACCAACCAAATCAGGATGGCAGAGATAAAAGAGAACCAGATACCACTCTTCGATTATAACTTTTCCTTACTTTGATGGTTTTCTTACATTTCTTTTCCTGTTATATGAAATTTCATCTAAGACATTGGGGACAATGTCTTGGATAGGTTGGGGGGAAGATGGTCCGATATCTAAAAAAAAAAAAAAAAAAAAAAAAAAAAAAAAAAAAAAAAAAAAAAAAAAAAACCCAAAAAAAAAACAAAAAAAAAAATTAGGTTAGATTCATAAACTTGCTTTGAGTAAGATGGCTGAGTAAGGAGTTACACTTGACTCTTGATACGCATCTTATGATTTAAAAAAAAAAAATTGAATGTGGAAGTATGTTTTTCTTTAGATTTCATAAAATAATTGAAGCAAAATGATTTACATTTCGAGATTAATTAGTTTGGCAACACATATTTGAACTGGATAGATTAGATTTGATAAATATATTACCTGTGAGATTTTGAGCCTTATTATTATTTTCTTTCTTGTGTGATTTTCATCCATGGAATATGTTACTTCAGAACTTGCATTGATTCTTTTTGAAGCTACATTTTCACATGATTTGTACAAAAATGATTGAGGCACTGTTTTTCTTGAACAAACCACTTGGCCAAATAACTAAACCATATAATTTTATCCTTTGATCAGCCCTTTGAGCCGATTAGCCTTTTCTTCTTTTTAGCTCACCACAGATAAAAAAAAAAAAAAAAACAACTTTGTCTGACCATAGAAGGTGAGGAATACTGGATTTATCATACCATAAGTGTTTCAATAAGTGTGGGGGAGATTATTGTTGTGTTCATCAATATCATGGTTGAAAAAAAAAACTGAAGCAATAAATTAATAAATAAACTATTATATTGAAAAAAAAAAATAAAAAAAAAATTGAAGAAGTGATATCTGTTTCTCACACTTGCACTTACAATCAATTCTCAATCCTCACCATTTTCCTTGGTCTAACATTGTATCTCTTCAATATATCATTTCATCTTTCTAATCCCGTTAGAACCAAAATAAAGACCTCTTGATTTGTGCATTGCATGTGTACATAGTAGTAGAGAAGTAGAAGATATGCAAGCCTATGATAGTTCATCTTTCATGGATTGAATTTGAGAGAAACATTTACCAAATCAAACACTTGAGAGATTCAGAGTATATCATGTGAGGTTTTATCTTTCTCAATCTATGTTTTTCAAATTAAAGTTGCCTTTCTAAGTAATTTCAAAAATGTGATGAAAGAATGCTTCATGAAATTTTGTGAATTCTTGAGAAATCAACTCAAAACTTTGATGTTCTTTCAAAAAAAAAAAAAAAAAAAAAGTCACCAATCCTTAACTTAAGTTTGCCCGAGACGTGCAAAAGATAAGTGTGGGGGAATTTGATAAGCATAGATTTCATAAATAATTATCTCTCACTTTTATCTCATTAAGACTTCTTATATGTTCAATTAAGTGATCTTTGTCATATTTTATGAGTTTGGGTTCATATGAAGTTTAATTGAATTTCTTTGCTTACCCGATTAAAATGACACTATTATAGTATTTTGAGCATAATAGGAGTTGTAGACATCCAAAAATCATGAAATCTATCTTGAATGAAAGCTTAAAGAAGTGTCCATATTTACAAAGCAAGATCAGATTCTAAATGGGATGTTTAGGACTCCGAAATTATCTCAAAAGATGAGATAGTGTTGTTGACGTGGAATTTGAACAGTGTGCAAAGATCCGGCCATATCTTGAGATATAGAAGTCATATTGAGATGAACTCAACTTTGTTGGATAGCTAAGATCCAGGGCTACAACTTTTGTTCAGAAGTCAAGCTCTAATTCGGACATGTGAACATCCGAAATTGCGGTGCAAGAAAGTCAAAATTGTTGTGCTCATTGGTGGCAAAAATTCAAAAGTGTTTTGCAATTTCAACAAAGCCCATGTGAAAGCAAGAAAAGGGTAGAAAAGTAATATCCTAGTTGGTGACTTTTTGAAGATGATGCCTCAAAAATCCTCTATAAATAGAAGGGTTTGCAAGAGGAGACACACACCATTTTGGAGATTAACTCCAATACCACTTTCTTTCTTTCTTTCTTTCTTTCTTTCTTTCTTCCTTTCTTTCTTTCTTGTTAGTTTTGCCTCCTTCATGGAAGGCTTAGTTTTTCTTTCTTGTTAGTTTGCCTCCTACATGGAAGGCTTAGCTTTTCTTTATTGTTAGTTGCCTCCTACATGGAAGGCTTAGGATTTATTTGTTGTTAGTTTGCCTCTTTCTTTGTTGTTAGTTTGCCTCCTTCATGGAAGGCTAGGTTTGTAGTTTCAATTCAAGGATTCAAGCTATTTTCATTTTAACTTTGAGGTCTTGATCTTTATTTACGTGCATATTAAGTGGTTTCTACTCTGCTTCACTATATTCTTCAATTTTATTCTTTAATCAAAGTTTGATCGGTTGACGTATTTTGGTTAATGTATAATTGATTTATAATTGGTTTTTGATTGGTAAATCATTTTCCAAAAGTTTGAAGAGTAGAAATTAAGTAATTGAATTGAAGGTTTTCATTTTATTACTTACTTCAACTGAATTCTGATTGTAAAATTGGTTTAGATAAAAGATTAAGTGGTTACTAAATCTTGTTGATCATAATCAATTAAATTCTGAGAGGTTTCTCAGTAGAGAATTCAAGGATCATTGTAGGGGTTCCAGATGATCTTAGGTTGATAAACACAATGCATGATTTTAGTGATCAATGATTAGTTATGAAAATAGCCTCTGAATTCCTTGAGTTGATAATTGTTAAGTGAAATTAATTTCAGTCTGTATTTTGTGTTTAGCATTTGATATCACATCTTTACAAAAACCCCCTTGTTCTAATTTTCTCCTTATTTGCTTAAGAATCTGAAATGGTCTTTGGGAGATGACCTAGGTTGCACCTTATACTATACCAATAGTTTGGGGGAAATCTGGAAATTATTTTTGCACGTTTGCGACGAGCGTGTCAGTGCTACAACTTGTACATAGAAAGAGCTTTTACCTCTAAAATCTTATAGGAGCATACTAGAAGAAAGATGAATTCGAGAGAGGATGAAATTAAAAAAAAATGGAGTGCAGAGGTGTGTGAAGCGTTCAAGATACGATGTCTTCTTCCAAGAGATAACCTCCTTTTTTTTTATAGGCTTGAGTTGGGATCTCTCTACTACAAATTGAGTTTACCTAAATCATCTTCTACATCATCAGGGTTGTTCTAGGTTGTCTTCTACGTTGTTAGGGTTGATTTAGGTCATCTTCTGCACTATCTATAGTAGGAACAACCTTGCTTAAGTCTACACGTCCGTGTCAAAAATAAAAAGAAGTTGCATTGTTGTGTTGACGTTCATCACGATTATGCAAACCATCTAGTACAGTTATGATCAAATCTGCACGATAATGTTGAAATCCTACAAACGATACAAGAATGTGTTTCAAATCTGCACGATAATGTTGAAATCCTACAAACGATACAAGAATGTGTTTGAAGTCCAAGACAGTCATAATAGTTTTCTCCATAAACATTTTAGTCCTTTATCCTTTATCTTTATTATGTTCCTTTTATCCTTTTTAGTTCAAAATATCTTATTTTAGATTCTTTACTTGTACGATAATTTTTAAAAAAAAATTAAAAAATAAATAAAGTTACATTCAAATAAATATTATTTATACCATAACTTTTTTTAAATTAAAATAAAATTCAATATAAAAAAATAAATAATGATAATTTTTTAATAAAAATAATTATAAAAATATTTTGTTCTATTCCATATGATCCGCCCTTTTATAAGTAATCAAAAGGTTTAATTCTTTTAATATTATATCAATAAAAGGTTCCACACTTTTAATCTTATATCCTATTTTATTTTTTTTAAATATGTTAAACATTTAGATAAAACTCATGTATCTTATCCGTTTCATCATGCATATGAATGTTACCTTACATTTTATGAAGAAAAAAAAAAGAAATATGCAAGTTTATTAAACATTGCCTTTTCTTTTATAAATAGTTATTTTAAATTTTTTATTCTTATAAATTCGTAAACTATAAATATTAATCTAATAGACTCTTCTATTTTAAAATTAAATTATTAATGTACAAGAAATCTCGTCCTAATTTAATTGAAGTTTGATCTTTTCCATTTATCTATTTTTATTTTTTTAAATCATTTTATGCATACCTTGAAACTAGTTGCTTCCTCTTCCCTATACTATTGTCACTAAATCAAGATTCAAGGTTGTTAAATATGTTGAATAAATGGAAGAGAGAATTTGTATCCTAAATCTCTGCCAATTGAACTGAATGATGAAAAATAAATGAAATTATGTTAAAAGTATGATTTGGTAATTATTGTGTCTAACCTAATTGGGCTTGATCCAATTCATGCATGGGCATTATTTTACTAGCGTTACAAATCAGGTATTCGGTCTAGTTGCCATCTAAGGCCCAAAGTTAAACCTATAAAATTAAACAAACTCTATATGCCATCATAAAGTAAACTAATACATACGGCTGAAGCCATTGGCATCAGAGGTTCTTGACATTTGAAAGGTTAAGAAGTTCACTGTTACAAATGATGTGATATTCAAAATAATCATATCATCATTAAATAATTTATAATGTTAATTATTTATATATGATTGATTATATGGTTCAAATTTACTATTCATATTCTTATATAAAGATGAGATTCTCACCGGATACATTATATATGAATATATAATGAAATCTTATGCTTTTTTTAGCTAGAGAATATATATATATATATAGGTAAATAGTTTTTCTATTATGTATCCAAAAAAATACAATAAAAAATATTAATAATATTTTATTATAAATTAGTATTTAATTTATCAATTTATTAGATCGTATGATTTTCAATAAAAACTTAGTATGTATGGATTCTTACTAAGGTTTTAAAATTAAACCGATCATTAATTTGAGATTAAGATATTAGTTTAAGGATTAATAATTTAATATTAATTAAGCTACTATAAGTTAAATATTATTTTGAAAATATTTAAATTCTAATATATTAAAAATATATAAAAATATATACATAATAATATAATATATTAATATTATAATTTTATATCATTAAAAATAAAAAATACATATCATTTCTAGTTTTTAAATTTAAATTATACATATAAGTAAATAAAATATAACATAACTTTATTTTTTTTATTTTCAAAAAATATCAAAATAATTTTATATTATATATAAATTAGTTTTTATCTGTTTTCCGCTTTATCGATTTTATTAGTTCATTAACGGAGCTATAAAAATACCTAATTTTCAATTTACTGATTGAACCAACTAATTCAATCCGACTATAATAACCATAATTTTTATTATATATCATTGAATACATATTTTAAAATCATTGGATAAAATAAAAAATGCATGCAAAAGCCAAATTATAGAACCATTTTTGAGCAAAATCCAAGTAATTATATATATATATATATATATATTACATGTGATTTTATATTTATTAATTGGTTTAATAACTACGTTTTTCCCCAAAAACTTTAGTGTATGTTTGGGTAAGTGTCGACCAAACAAGAACTTAAATTTTATAAAATTAATTTTAAATAAATGTGATTTTTAATTGATGTAATTTTTTTAAAACTTGTTTTATAAATATAAGTTGATAACGAAAATTAATATAATATTTTCAATTAAACACTAAAGTTGCAATACATCACATCACATCTACTCAAATAAAAATAATTATGATTATAGCAATCAAACATAAAAATACTAAAAAATTATGTTTAACAGAAACATATGTGACTTTGAAACAATTAATTTAACATGAATCTAAACATGCTTTTAATTTAATCAATTAACTTATCAAAATTTAATTCACAACTTTTAACTTTTGATTTTCAGTTAATTTTTAAATTCTTAGATAGTTTATTTACAAATTTAATCATGAAAAATGTTAGTAATGCATGTTTTGTTAAACACACTCCCAACATATTTGTTTTAATTGATAACTCTTCAGAAAAATTAAAACATTTATCTTATGAATTGTTCACCTTTTAAATATTACTCAAATTTTTTAAAATTTTAATCAATCATAAAAAAATATATTTAAAAAATGTGTTGCTAACATTCCTCTTTTGTCAAGCACACTCCTTGCCCGGCCCAATACATTACTTGACAAAAACAACTATGTTAAAAATAACTAAATGATATAGTGTTTATTTTGTAGATGTTGACGTGGCAAGTTTATTCTTCCAATACCTGTTATCATCTCTTCTCTTCTACTAGCTATGAAAATTATTAAATCATTATTTTAAACTTTAAAAAATTTAGCGTCAATCATATAAATATTTAAAAGTTAAAAATTAGTCTTTCCTGAAAAATATAAAATTTGTTTAATTTGAATTTTCATCTTTTAAAAACAATGGTGAATTCCCTATTATAAAGACTAACATATATTCTCCCATCTAACCTTTCACAATTTGAGAAGACCTCTAAAGTTATTTATATACTGTGCTACTTAAATACAATGCAAGAGTTTGAAAAGCACAACTTTATATTTCTAGTTTTGTTCAATGTCTCATGCTTTAGGGAGTGGTTTCCCTTGTAGAAATGAATTGAACAACACAAATGATCTCTTTGGTTGAGTAGTTGGTGTGCTGTGTGATGCCCCTCTAATTGTAGCATAAGTAAGTTGATGGCCATAAACTTGTGTCCATCCACCAACCTAAAAAATTTATGAAATTTGAGTCATTATTCCATCTTACGATCTTAGTTAATTGTTAATTTTTTCTTTTCTAAATTGAAATGAATTTGACTTACCTGTTTTCCAACAAACCAAGAACTGTATGGCACAGTTGTTTTCAGTCCTAATTTCTTAGCTAGTTTATCAACTAATCTTCGAGTACCAATAAATGGAATGACTGAGTCTTGATCCCCACTGAATATTTCATTCATATCACAACCACAAGTTGCATATTAGTTACTCTTAATTTGAGTAATATGATATAGTAATGTTAATTAGAAAAAAATAATTTTTATCAAATGTAATTAGCAAATTTTACAACTAATAATAACAGATTCTTGTTTAATAAAAATTATATTTTTCTATCTAATATGATTATATATATTATGTTACTTAATCATATGGAAGATTCAGATTTGAATGCAACAATATAGTAAATAACAGTACTTAAATATCCTTGATAAAGAGGTTTTACCGCTTACCTGTAAACAAATACTTGAATGCCAGATTTTATGAGCGAGCCCAAAATGTTGATAGTTGGTATTTCTTCATCTTCTGTCCTATACTTATCAAACACTACCCTGATATCCAGTAAAAACATGAGGCTCTTAAAATTAATGGGGTAGGTAAAACATTAAAAAAAAATGTAAATGATCCGAAAGGGTATAATGTATGTGAATCATATAAAATGTAAATTTATCACAAAATTTATATATTTGAATTGTTAATTTATTAAATTTTGGGGAAATAATAATGTGGATTTCCTCAGAGGTGTTTTGGAATGTCGAGATCAATTTGGTAGATATAGAACAAGAAATATAGCCATGATTGGTAGAGAGATGAAAAAGAGTGTATTATATAAATTATATAAATTTATAGTATAAATAATACATATTTTGTTCGTAAGGTGTGTATGGGTCACTCACTTAACATCTGATGACCTGTTTGCCATATTTTTTTTTATCTTACTTTTTAAAATTATCTTTTTATGCCAAATAATTTGATTTGAGAAAATATTATTCAGTTTTATTAACATTAATAATTATAAAAACTATGTAAAATTAATCTAACAATTTTATCATTTTTAATAAAAATAAGAAATAAAATAAATAATTTGTCAAACCAATAATGTTTTAAAACCTGTATAAACGAGAGATACAAATTGTTATGAAACCTAATTGGGTATAAATATGATGGAATTTTCAGTTTATTTTTTCTCCTTTTGTGAAAATAAGCATATTGTTTAGTTTTATGAAGATGAGGGAAGTGTACTCTTACGGGCTACACAAACGATATTGATTCACTCCCACAAGGCGAGCATGCAAAGCCTTCTGCACCTCTTTTCTGTTTAAATACATTTCTGCATTTTTCTCAGGACACTTATCAAGCTCCTACTTTTATCAAAATGGAGAACAATATACATTAATATTTAATATAATAACTAAACCATCAACTTAATTCTAAAAATCATATAAATGGAATATTTCATTTTCTAAGATTTTTTAAAAAATTCTTAATATCTCCATTTATAAATACTATTTATTTTAAATTATTTTTACTTAATTTCCCATTATTATTTTGGATATAATCAAAATAAATATATTTTAATAAAATTAAACATTAATAAAATATTTTTAAAATTTCAAAAACTATAATATATGATTCATAAAAATTTCAAAGATTAATTAACTTGAAAATTTGTTCGTTGTATAATTTAGAATAATACCTACAATTAATGTAAATGATTGAATTTCAAAATTCATTAGAATTATATAATGATAAGATAGGTTCTAAATTTAAATTTTATAAACTATAAAAAAAAACAAAAAAGATGATTCAATTACAATAAATTTATTCATTTATATTTTAAATTTTTTTTAATCAATTATTAAAAACGTGTGATTGATTATAAATTTTTTTTTTTGAGATGTAGATATGGATGAATTTATATGGAAGAATTATTTTTTGAAAAAAAATAATTGAACTTCACCTGATGATATAGGTAAGCATTATTTTGATGTTTTTGCATATGGAGAGACCTTAAGATTTGAGATATGCTTGACCTTTGGTGTTGAGTGAGAAATGCAGGTTGTGATAAATTATAAGAAAGGCATTTGTCACCAATCACATAATATGGATCAATGGAATCCAATTCAGAGTATTCATCAGAGATTTGAATGAGTACAGAAATACAATCTGGAGAGAAACAACCTCTTAAGCTTTGTTTTGAAGATTTTGAATTGTTACAAACTGAAGACCGAAGCTGATAAACATAGTCAGATATCATGCCGTGTGACCAATAGAACTCATCAACTGAGTTGTAATCAGTTTCATACTCCAAAAGTGGGTTACCTAACTGGAAAAAAATGACATAAACACAAATATCTAAACAAAAATGATTGCATTCAGTTTATTTAAACTCTTTAAACAATGTAATTTTAAGAATATATCCAAAATGGTTTATGTTGTTTAAAAATTTTATGAAAATTATGAAAAAATACTCTTACTTCAAAAATGTTATAATTTCAGTTTTCAATTTTTTTACTCTGATTATTTTCAAAATCTTACACAAGCACACCAAAAATTTTAAAATTGTATTATTTTGAAACAAAAGTAATTTTTTTTATGTAGAAAAGTTAGAATAAACTGGTCCTACATATGTTGAAACGTTAGAGGATCCTATTTGACCAAACAATTAAAATGGATGATCAAAATTAAATTTAAACAAAATAATTAGAGTTAAGACTTAAGATACACATGTATGTGAAAGGCTTAGGTCACCCCAAAGATACTTACCCCTATCCCCTTTAGATTGAAGTTCACTTTACTCTTTAGAATGAGTTCAGCAAGCTGTGGCACATAGTGTCCTAGTTCATACAAAAAACAAAGCAAGGAGGGTTGGCCAAGTTTGCCTCATGCAATAAAGCAATTAAAACTTTGCTATAAAGCTAATTAAGTTTTCTTGTTGATTTTAAAAGTTATTGGAGCCTATTTTAATGTTTAATTAACACACTAACATAACATGGTTAAGAAGATACCTCCATAACTCTCCCCCATTATGTAAAATTCATTGTTTTTGTACTGTGGGAACCTATCCAGCCACCTCTGCAGAAACACCAAATTGTCTTGGGCTAAACATTGTGAACAAAGTATCAGTTTCATGTAACATTTCAGGGGAATGTCTAATACACCCTTATAATGTTTTATGTTAAAAAATGACAAAAAATGAAATATACAAAAAATTGGGGAAAATGATATGAAAAATTACCTGTGATGTCATCATTGAGAGTGTTGTAAAATGATTTATCTGTAGAATAAGAAAATCCAACGCCAGCTGGGGATTCCAAATACAGAATATTGGCCTCTGTAAAGTAACAAGAGAGCAAATAGTACTTTCTCTTGGTATATTATGAAATTATGACAGTAGGTCCAATTTAGCATTCTAGTATTTATATTCCCTCTGAAGTTATGAGAACCTTTTACTTTTCTTTTATGATTCCCTTTTCCTGTGTGAATTTTGAGAACAATTTTTTATTAGCCATTGCAATATTAAATTTAAATTAGGATAAAAACACACCACATTTTCAAAGCCAAAGATGATTAAATCAATGAAGACTATGATGCCACTTGTTTAATATAATATAATTCTCATAGTGTATTCATCATGTTCATCAAAGAACAAAAGTGAAGCAAATGAATGGCTTGGTAGGTGGCACCTCTATTCCAACTGTACTTATTCTTTGTAATAGACTCTCCATAATTAGTGATAAAAGGACCATGTTCAGTGAAAGCTCCAACTCCAATAGAGGAACAACCAGGTCCTACAAAAGCACCCAAATCACTACATTAACACCCCAAATTTAGGAAACATACACGATATGAATATGACAAATTTTAAAAACATATGACATGATACAGATGCAATATAATGCATGAAAATAATTTAAAATTATCATAAAATTATAAAATTTGTTTTAAAAATAAGTATGAGTTATTTTTTTGACATAATAAATTGTGAAAATATGTCTAGTTTTGTTGGTTTTCCAATCAACACTGTTATAAAAATATAAAAATTGAAAATAAAAAATTTATAAAAGTACAACTAAAAATATCTGATATGAACACAAGTGTGAGTATTTCATAGCCCCAAATACATAGAACAGAATTATTCTATATTCACAAAACCCTGTCTGAAAATGTATACCTCCATTTAGCCAGAGAATGAGAGGGTTGGAAGAAGGGTTTGTCTCAGCTTCAACAAAGTAATAAAACAAAGCTCTGTGTGGTTTGTCATGGACTTGGATGTAGCCTCCAAACTGTTGAAAACTAACATGTGGTTGGCCTGGCAAACTTTGGATCTTATCTGCCTCTGAAGATGATTCTACTGTTGAGATTTTGGGCTGAGAGATAGCAAAGATTATTATGACCATACAGATCCATGTCTCAGATAACATGGTGTGTTAGTGGCTAAGTCAGTGTTAAGTTAAGTGACTTATCCAGTGAGGATCAAGAAGCCGTGGATGGTTAATTCTTATAGTAAAGTGGTGGCAATACACTCCAAAAAAAAAAGGGTAAATAAATCCATAGATATTATGTTTCTTTATAAGTCAGTTCAATTTAAAATTACATGGACCAAAAATTAAACTTTAAAAATATATGAATCAAAACTTAAATTAAGGTATATATAGGAATTTAGTTAAAATATACTTAAAAATATAAAATCTTTTTACACCATTGTATTAATAACAATTTTTAAATTTTATAATATCTATTTTAAAAGTAATGTTTTATAAGAATAATTCATTAAAATTAAACATATTATAAGTACTAACACTATAAAAAAATTAATTTTTTAATAGATATTTTTTTACAATTGTATAAATTAACATTAAATATACTATATTCTAGAAATTATACTATTTAAATTAGCATTAAAATATTTTTCGAAAAATAATATCTAAAAAATATAAATTTGTTAAAAAAATTTACTAAAAATTTAAATTATTATTATTTATCTTTTAAAATTGTCACTATATATATTTTTTTTATCTATATTCATAAAAGTCTGTATCTATAATTTTTACAATTTTTTAAAATTATTGGATTTTTTATCACTTATTTTTTAAATATAAAAAATAAGATTTAATAAGATTTTGGTCACTCAAAAAAAGTGACTTTCTATTTGGGATTCATTTTTTTTTAAAATGAATTTGCTATAAAAAGCTTTTTATTATGCAATGGTCCTTCAGATTAATTTTTCTAATCGAATTCTTCTAAATATCTTAAGTTGTAGTTTTCCATTTAGTCCTTAATTTTAGAAGACTGAATTAAAAACTTGTGATATTTTAAGAAATTAATAAAGAAATCATATAATTTAGAGGGATCAAATGAAAAGAAAATCACAAACAATCATTTGATAAAGAAAGATATTTTTATAAAGAATTTATTTTGAAAAATTTTAAAAGATGAACCAAATAGAAAAATCATAAATTTTGAAGGACTAAATATTTAAGTATACTAAACTAATAACCGAAGATATAAGAAGAATAAATTTTCAAGGCTAAAAATTTCAAAATGTTCAAAAAAAATATATTGATAAAATAAATAAAAAGTTAATACAAATAAATTAGTAAATTACACTAATTTATAAATATTTAAGTTTAAAAAAATAATTTTTTTTTACATACAAACAATATTATCTATTCATCTAATGAGTGATAGTTTTTTAAAATAAAAAATAGAAAAATAATATTACATGTGAGTGTAAATTGTATATTATTATTTGTTTGTGTAAGAAATTTTTAAAAAATGTTATGTATCATATATTTTAATGAAAAAACTTTAATAATTTATATAAATATAGAGAGAGAATTAATTAAATAAGTAGATAATTAGATAGATTAGAAGATAATTCAAATAAGTTTCATTTAAAATGACTAATGACTTTTGAATAAACTCTTTCGATAAATTTCAAAAAATATCATTTTAACTTATTCCAATAAATTTTAAAGTTAAATTTAAAATTACCTTTTATTTAATAAAAATTATTAAATAAACATATAATTAAATTATGTTATCTAAGGAATTCTAAATAAATATAAAATTGGGATGATTAAAAGAGAGTAAAAAAAAGTAAAATAACGGACCATACCTCTTCTTGTTTGGTTTTTGATCTAAAAACAAGGATATTTCGCTTAAATATAAAGAACTTTTTTTTTTTTTTTGAATTTGTTCGGATAAAAAAGTGAAGAAATCAAAAGAAACGATATGATAATACAATTTAAGAATCTTAATAAATTGTTATGTATAATATTTTTTAGTTGTTTAAAATAATTTAAATTTTCCATGATTTTTATTATGTTTTCACTGAAGCTTGTTGGTGCTAAAAATGTTTTAATTTTAACCTTTTATTCTAATTTTATGATCAAAATTCACTCTTCTTATTTCTTGCTCAAAAAATTTTACGAACAAGGAACTTAAAAATATATATTATATTTATTGGGTTTAATTTTTTTTTTTTGATATTTCTTCCCAGAGAAGAAAGTGTCTTGAAATGCAATCCACAGATAGTTTTTTGGTGGAATAAAAAAAAATCCTTAAATATTAAAAAAGTCTCTTGAAATGAAATCTAAAGAGATACAAGACCTCAACCCCTTCACTCACATATATAGTTAAAGAATAGTCCCCATTTTGAATAAAGCAGAGTTTTCAGTACAGAGCTTCATTTATGTTTATCTACTTATTAATTTTAATATCACAAGTTAGTTTCATTGCAATTAAATTTTGGATGTATAGTGTGGCTCTGTCTTGTATGAATTAGTCAGGGGATGAAGAGGTTTCTAAAAATTAAGAAACTTTTCAAATGTCTTTACATTTTTTTTTTGGGTGGAAACATATGTATTTACATAGATCGAATCAAATTTTAAAAAGTAATTAAATGGGGAATATTTTCTATCCTAAATGGGGAATATTATAATAAAAAAGATTCAGCTGAAACCACGTTGAATCATGAAAATGAACACCACAAGAATGCTTATTATTTGAGCCTGACATTAATTAACATTTTAGTGACCACGAAATCAAGAAATTCATAATAGCGTGAGTTTTGTTCACAAAAAATGTTGAGTACCTTTGGAATTGAACTTGTACTCAACCACGCTTTTTCTTTGATCAAACTTCACATCAATATAGTGTAACCACAAATATTTGACCTTATCCCAAACCGAAAGCATATTCACACTAATCAAAACTTAGCGAGATGAAGTGGAAGCCTACCTACAAACTGATTTAGTGTGGTTTTCGCCAGTTTCATAAACCAAATTTAAATTTTAATATGAATAGTGATGGTTGTTACTTATAACGTAAGGATGAGGAAAACAAGTTGAAAGTAATTAAAATATTTTATTGTAATTTAAATTTTTTACAATCAAAATATATTTTATTTATTAAATTAAAATATAATCTATAAAAATTAGAATGATCCAACCAATAACTTTAAATAAAATTTTAAATATATTAAACATTATAATAGATTCCTAAAAGTATTTAAATCATATTAAAATATTAAAAATATAATATATTTAGATTTAATTTGATATTTTTATCTTTAAGCTAATCTCTCAATCAATCCCAATTATTTTATTTTTCAATGGTTACCACACAAAACCAACAATCTATATTTTAGAATTTTAATGATTTGTAAATAAAAGATGAATAATCATTTAAAAAGAAATAAAATATAAAAATAATTATAAATGATAATTAAAAAAAACTAATATGATAGAGAATTTTAGAAATCATCTCTAGATAGAGATCATTTGAAATTCTTTCTATTTGATAAAAAACTATTCAAATAAAAGTTTATGGTATTTTTAAAATTATTGTTCTTATTATTTTTTACTTACAAATTACTAGAATTTTAAAATTCTTCATCTAAACATAAGGTAAATAAAAAATTACTTGACAACTTAATTTACCATGATACTGCCTATAACATGTGGAAGGAGTTAGAAGATTGATTCTTTCAAGAAAATGGTCCTCGAATTCAAGAGATCAAAAGAGAATTAGCAAACACATATCAAGAAAATGTGATTATCTTGATGTATTATGCTGAGATGAAAAATTTATGGGAGTAACTCAATGGCTTCTTGAAGCCACACATGATTGGATACATGTGTAGGGTTGTAATGAAAGAAAATGTGGAGGAAAAACTCCACCAATTTCTCATAGGTCTAAATGATACCTATGGAGTCATGAGATCAAATCTCCTATGCAAAGATCCATTATCAAGCCTACCAACCATCTACTCCTTGTTAACATAAGAAGAGGTGTAAATTGGGAGACCTTATATGGAGTCAATTGCATTCAAAGTTAATTTTAAAGGACATAATGGAAGAGATTAGAATAAAAAGGTACAATGTGAACGTTGCAAGAAGAATGGTCACATTAAGGATAACTATTTTGAAATTATAGGCTACCCACCAAACTAGCAAGAGAAAAAGAAAGGTAAATTTGCAGGTCATATAGGCATTTTAGAAGAAAAACAAAAGGAGGCATCCCAAGGAAAAACCAACCAGTTATCCCAAGAGCAGTTTATAAACTCATGACCTTGTTTGCTAGAGAAAAACAAGCTATACCAATAGTAAATTTCATTGGTAAAACTAATAAATCTCCAAAATGGATTTTGAATAGTAGAGCACTAGATCATATACTATCTGATGTCACACTATTAAAGAATCAAATAGATATAAAGAGACTTGTTAAAGTAGCTTTACGTAATGGAAAAAGGGTTGAAGAAAAATTAACAAGAAAAACCAAAATAAATAGGGAAGTATCCTTAAAGAATATTTTATACTTACCTGACTTCAATTATAACTTAGTTTCTATTGTAAGTTGACAAAAAAGCTAAATTGCTTTGTTGTTTTCCTCCCTAATGGTTGTTTTGTATAGGACCTTATCACCAACATGATGATTGCAGAGAGTAAGATAAAAAGGGAATCTTTACTAGTTTGATCAAGAAGTAAAAAATCAAGTCAATGCAGCTAGTTCAAGTATGTAGAAATTTTTCACAAAATGCTTAGTCACATCCTTCTTAATAAATTAAAATTTTTACTTGATGGTTTGGATGTTAGTGAAATTAAATATTTAAGTCCATGTGATATATGTCATCATGCAAAACAATGTCAAAGTGTTTTTCCTTCTCAAAATAATAAATCCAAGAATATCTTTGATTTAGTTCATCTTGCCTTATAGAGTTCAAACTCATGATGGACATGTGTACTTTCTCATCATCGTAGATGATTTCTTAAGAGGGAAATGAGTTTATATGAAGACAAAGTATAAAACATCAAAATTGTTTGAATACTTTGTTAAAATGATCAAAACATAATTTGGAATCCAAATCGAGAAAGTCAGAAGTGATAATGCTCTTGAATTCATTTATGGAAATTTCAAAATATTTTTATTAAATGAAGGAATGCTCTATCAAACTTCATATCCGCACACATCACAAGAAAATGGTGTTGTGGAAAGAAAGTATCTCCTTGTAATAGCTCAAGCTTTGAGGTTTCAATCCAACATCTTTATGATATATTGGGGAGAATGTATACAAATTGTATCACACTTGATCAACCTTTTATCAACGCTAACATTGAAAGGAAGATCTCCATATGAGGTATTGTTTCAAGAGAAACTAGACTATAAATAGTTACGTGTTTTTGGGTGTTAATGTTATATCTACAATAAACCAAGGCCCCTTAAGAAGTTTGAGTTGAGATCTAGACATTGTAGTTTCATAGGATACAAACTAGGAAAGAAAGGATATAAATTTATTGATTTTAGAAACAAAGAAATTCTTGATTCAAGGGATTTAATATTTTAAAACAAGAATCAAGGAATTTTACTTAAAATAGCCTAAAATGGTAAATAAGTTGATAAGGAATTCACCAGTGGAGGAAAAGAAGATGAGAAGTAAAAGATGTAAAGAGAAAAATAAGTTAAGATAGAAAGAGGTAGTGAACAACCACAAGAACAACTGAGCCACGAGAAGCAAAATATTAACCAAAGACCACTAACAACTGATGTCACGGTCAGGTCAAAATGAAATAAAAAAAGATGCAGTACAAGGTACAACCTTGTGTTAAACTTTCTAATGTCATATATTTCCTTTTTGATTGATGCAACACTAGAGGCAGGGAAGAACTTCTCCAAAAGTAGCTTCTTCAGGTCATTCTAGCTATTGATTGAACTTGGCTAAAGATAGTACAACCAATCTTTAGTGGCATCCTGTAAGGAAAAAGGAAAAAATTTTAGTTTAATATGGTCTTCGGGAATACCTTGAGATCTCATGGTAGAGCACACTATGTGAAATTCCTTGAGGTTCTTAGTGGATCTTCACCTGCAAGACCAAGGAATTTTGGTAGCAAATAAATCAGCTTAGACTTTAGTTCAAATGAAACCCTAACATCAAGAATGGAAAAACACAAGGACTAATATGTGACACTGGAGTGAATAATTCTTTTAAACTTATTTCAGAATGTTCAACAATAACAAAATGCACTAGTTCAGGATCCTATTACTATCATTTACCTAACTAGCAGTGAATGAAAGTCTCCTATTGGTCCTAATAATTTTATGAAATGAATTTTCAATCTTAGGATCCACAGGATGCAAAAATGTCTGGATTAGACTAGGTCATTCAAGATAAGAAATGTCAAGAAATAACAAGATAGTAGACAAAATGAAACATAAAGAAAGATAAAATATAATTAAAAATTGAAGGAAACAAATTAACCAAATTATCCTAATATTATGCAAACAAAAACTATAAAATTTAAGTCAAAATTCAATTCTTAAGAATGCAAAAATTCTTCTGAAATAAATAAAATAAAAGAAAAATAGAAAAAGTTATAATAAACGATAGAATTTTGAAATTTTAAGGGCTACTTGATCCCAAAAGGGATTAATTTTGCTTAGAGCAACATTTTCCTTCAGAAAATATATGCTGTAACATGAATGAATAGAACCATACAAAATTTTTCGAAATTTGCAAAAGAAATAAATAAAAAAAATACACAAAAAGAAAAAATGAAACTAAAAAAATAAAAAAAAATTGTATGAAATTAAATGCACCCAAATTGGACCAAAGGTCTTCAGAAAGGATGCCAATTTTGGAAATTAATGTCACGATCGGGTCAAAATGAAATAAAAGTAAATAAAAAAATACAATACAAGACACAACCTAGGCCGTCTCTCAAGAACCGTGAAAAACAATTTGATTGAATTAAAAATTAGAGAAATGAGAGGTTTGTGTTTTATTTTTGATAAAAGAAAAATGAAAATTAATAAAAAAAATATTAAAAATTAATTAACTCGCTAGTTCAATAAGGGAGATTATCATAGGTTCCAAAACATATTTTTGAAAGAAATTTCAATTCTTATTTGGTTTGAATTCAATCAAGAAAATGTCAATTAAACTTATGATTTTCTACTAGGATAACACCTAGAATTCGAATTAATTCATGTTTAGATAATTAAGCATCATCTGACGTTTCCAAATTAATTCTAAAGAACCAAAGTCACCAAACCCTATAAGAAAGCCCTAATTTTTATTTGGCTTGAGTTCAATCAAACAACCACCAATTATACTCATGATTTCCTACTAGAAAACATCTAGAATTTGAATTAATTCATGTTCATATAATTAAGCATAACCCAAAGTCCCCAAATTAATTCTTAAGAATTGAAATCATCAAATCTTATAAGAAACCCCATAACCCTTTCAATTTTTGCATACAAATTAGAGAATTAAGCAAACCCTAATTTTAGAATTGCAGCATGCAAGATGAAATTAAATTAAGCATCCAATTTCACAAATACAAACAACAAATACAATGTATTAAAAAGGAAGAAGAAGAAGAAGAAGAAGAAGAAGAAATCACAAGAAATTCATTTAAGAACAAAACCTCAAATATCTTGCTTATAGAATTAAAATCAGCAAGCCAACCAAAGAAATTAGCTCTCCATGAGGCTTTTTATAAAAATAAGAAGAATATGAAAATAATAATTGAAATTTTATTGAGAATTTGGAATAAGTCTAGGTATGTGTATAATGTGTAAGGATTTTCCCTTTTACAAACCAAGTTTACCTATTAAAATTCAAAATTCAAACTTGAAATTTAAAATCAAGATAAAGATTGAATCAATTACTTTAAAATGTAGAATAAAATCCTCCACGAATTGATTTTCTTGTCCTTTTAGGTCTGCAATTGAATTCCTTATTTACTCTATCGTTTGAATTTATATTATGCATAAATATGGGTTCTTGTCTGATGCTTCTGTTTGAGAATTTTTATGACCATGTTGGCGACTGAATTAGGGTTTCTTTTCTGAACAAATGTTATAGATAATTTTGTCCTTAAGCTAAGGAAATTAACTCCATCTAAAAGTAATTTTTTTATCCCTAGATATGTTCATTTTATTAGAACATATCTGGGTTGTCTAGACAGAAACTTTTAGTCACGATTCTACCCAAATAACTTTATGATTCGTTGCAACTAGGCTACATAGGAATATATATGATTTTATGATTTTTTTCTCATATTTCTAATGCCTCTAAATCACTCTAATCTCAATTTTATATCCCAAGATATGACCTGCACAATAAACAAAGGTCAAGAGGCATGAAAATTCAAAAATTAACCAGTTTTATTACTTAAGTCTAACGAAGCCCAATAACATAAAGATCACTAAAAATGATAAAATTAGACATAATTAAAACCCAATTAAGTCCAACACAAAATGAAAATAAGTATACAAAAATCTATTCATCAACTATCAAGGTTGAAAGTCCTCCTATACATTTGGAGGATTATGTATTGCATTGCTCCAGTAAAGAAAATTTTCTCCTAAAACAAGCTCTCCATATAGTCATGCCTTAAGGCCTTTATGATAAGAATTCTATTAGTTATATTTGTAACATATAAAACTCTATGAAATCTATTGCTAACAGTAATGTAGGAGAAAGCTTGATAGAATCACACAAATTTGGGAAAGCAATTCAGAGCCTTAGCTGGCAAGAGGCATTAAGAAAAGAGTTGAAAGATTTGATTGAAAATGATACTTAGAGCCTTGTGCAACTACCAAAAGGGAAGAAACCAATAGGATCAAAATGGGTCTTCAAGATGAATAACAACCCTAATGGAACTATTAAATGACAAAGTTAGGATTGTGGAAAAAGGCTATAATCAAGTGGAAGGTCTTGATTACAATGAGATGTTTGCACCTGTGACAAAACTTACAACAATGAAATGTCTCATTACACTGTCTTCCATTAAAAGATGGAAGTTGCATCAGCTTGATGTAAACAATATATTCCTCATTTGAGACTTGGATAAAGATGTCTTCATGAAGATACCTCAAGGGTTAATTGACTTAGAGAAAGGAAAGGTCTGCAAACTTCACAGGTCACTTTATGGACTAAATAAATCTTCAAAGAAATGGTTTGGAAAGCTTGCTCAAACATTATTAAGATATGGATTCAAATAAAGTGTCCCAGAAAAATCACTTTTCACAATGTCAAAGGAAGATAACAAAATAGTGATTTTAGCATATGTTGATGACCTAATTCTTGTAGGAAATGATGGAGAAATGTGTGAGCAATTTAATAAACACCTTAAAGGTTGTTTTCATATCAAGGACTTGGAATCACTTTATTACCTCTTTAGTCTAGAGGTTAGGAGAAGTGAAAAGGGGATTTAGCTAATCCAACACAAATATGAAAAAGTCATAATAGTAGAAACATGATTGGATGAAGCAAAACATGCTAAGACGATTATTTCACAGCAACATGGGCTCTCAGCAAACATTGGCGAGCCTTTGGAAGATGCAACAACTTATAGGTAATTCATTGGAAGACTCTTATACTTAACTTTAACTAGAGCATACTTACCTTATGGAGTTAATCTACTCAACCAATACTTAAAGGATACAAAAATAATACATGGAGATGGAAAAATGGCTTATTTGATATTTGAGCAAAGAACCAAACCAAAGAATATTTTCTCTCTATAATAACAAGCTGATTCTAAAAGCATACTACAATGCTCTCTATAATAACAAGCTGATTCTAAAAGCATACTACAATGCTGATTGAAAAATTTGTCCCACAATAAGGATATCTATAACAAGGTTTATAATTTTTTTTGAAGATACCTCTCTAAGTTGGAAATCAAAGAAAAACCAACAATAACACTCTTATCTACAAATCTTATGTTTCACAAAAGAATTAAACAAATAGAATTAGATTATATTTTTTTTCTTAAAAGGTCAAGGTTCTAAATTTGACATTTATTTCCTTCCATCAACATTTAGTAGATATTTTTACTAAAAAAATTGAATAGGATCATTTTAAAAAATGTAATATTAAAATTGAAAACACAAGCTCATTAAACTTGATAAGAAATATCAACTCAATATGCAAGTTTCATTGTGCTTACTACCACATAGTAGCTTGAAGGAGGTTGTTAAAATATGATTTGATTTAATATTTTTTCCTTTTAACAAGTCTCTCAATTAGTTCCAATTACTTTATTTTCCAATGGGTACACCATAGAATCAGCAATCTATATTTTAATTCTTTTATCAAAAAATTAGCATTTATTTTATTCTTTCAATCAACCAAAATTATAGATCATAAACAATCATTAATTTTTATTTCTTCTGAATACATACATGTTGCATTTGCTTTGCAAAAATCATTGATAATCCTTCAAATAAAATACAAATTCTTTTTATATAACGGAAACAAAATTACTTGTTAGAGAGTTTATTCAAATTAAGATCTTGAGCAAATGATAGCCTGTCTGCAGTATATTTCGATATTCAAATCAATGTGTACTCCAATTGAATAACATTATATGTGAATCGTATGTATCTGAATAGGTATTAATATCCTTTATTAGAGACTTCATACGGATAAATCATAGTTAGGATTAAGGAATGCTTCTACGTGATGTTACATAACAATAAAGTTCCTATCTAAATATTTTGGATCTCATACTATCAATGGCGTAGACTATAAACATTGATTTCATGCTTGAGAATGAAAGAAATATGCTTTTGTAATTGCAGGTGCATGTTGGATTTCAGCTAAAAAATGATCCGAAATACTTCGAGTGATAACATTGGTTGTGTAGATGTGTTTATGTAAATTGAAGTTGACCCAGTTGGTCTGCATCCAGAACACAAGCAGACAACTTTTTGGTGTCTCGCAAAAGAAGAGACAAATGAACGTGCCATATTGTGTATCCATACAAAGGAAAAGTTGCTATATAATTTTTGAGCCACTCCTTTTTAACCATTTGCAAATGCTTTCCTATTTGGTGGAACCATAATCATGATCATTTTAATAGTTTATAATTTTGTCTCCACTTCTGAGTAATTGACAAAAGGAATAAATATACTTTTTGTAAATAAAAAAAAGAGGATTAGATAATAGTTTTCGATCTTCCTTACCCCACTGGTATTAGCTGATATAATTAGAAAAAAAATAATATTCGTACATACGTAATTGTAATGTACTTTAATTTATTAGTTATAATTTTTTTAAAAAAATCGTATTATTAAAAAGTCAAATTTACATAGATGAACAACTACTATGCAAATGCGCACTCACCATTTTTTTATTTTGATAATGAGTTTGGTCCATTCTTAACTTTTGTTTTGCATATGGATCCTTGAACATAATTCATAAGTATTTCAAAAGAAATAAATTACACTCCAAGCAGTGTTTATCATTAATTTTAGTTTAATTAGAAGTGAGATGTTATATAATTAATTCACAAAAGGAAAGAAACTAATTATTTTTTATTTGGGCAATTTGTAACAAGTTTTCAGTTTTTAATTTTTAAATTAAATTTAAAAATAGAATATGTTTGAAAAAATGGTTTTAAATTAATTTTTAATAATTTTTAAAAATAATTTTGACTCAAATTACAAATAAAAGTAAAAAAATATTTTTTGATTGCTGTTTTTAATTTTAAAATATTTTTATTTTTAAATCTATCAAATTTTACCACCATTACCGTCATTAAACCATTACTTCCACCACCAAACAATTGCTTCCACCCTCATAAATACCACTATCATTATCATCATCATATTACAATTATCATTATCATTATTATTATAACTAACATTGTTGTCATATTTACTATTATCACTATAATAATAATAATAATAATATTTTTATTATTTATTATTATAAAAGAATTTAATTTTTTGTTAAATTTTTATTTATCAAATTTATATACATAAAACATAAAATAAAAAATATTATTTGATATATAAATTATATTAAACTTATAATATTATAATTTTATATTATATGATTATTTATAATATAATATTATTTTTATATAAAATAAATATTAAATAATATAAAAATATTATAATAATATATAAAATTTATTTATCTTAAATATTGATAATCAAATATAAAATAAAAATTTATATAATTATATAATATTATTTATATTATAACCATCATACTGCAATCATTATCTTATAAATAATACTTTTACTTACTACTATCATTATCTTTTAAATACTATATTATCACTATTATTATTACCACCAACATAAAAAATAATAATAATCATTATTATTTTTATTATTTTTAAATTTTTTATTACTTTAAAATAATATAATTATTTATCTATTTTTTATAAATTTAAAAATAAATAATATTTTTAATATATAATTTTATTTTATATAAATTTTTAATATAATATAATATATTGTTTTATTTAACATAAATATTAAATAATATATTAAATTATTTATTTATCTAATTGTACATATTAAAAATAAAAAAATTATTTAATATATAAATTATATTAAATTTATAATTTTATACGGTATAATTATTTATAATATATAATATTTTTATATAAAATAAATATTAAATAATATACAAATATTGTAATAATAATATATAAAATTATTTATCTTAAATATTAATAATAAAATAATATATAAAATAAAAATTTATATAATTATATAATTTTTTTTATATTATAATCATCACATTATTCCTGTTATTTTATAAATATTATTTTTATTTTTACTATTATCATTATTATTATGACTGTCATCATTATAATAATAATAATAATAGTAATATTATTAATAATAATTTTATTATTTTTTAAAATTTAAAATTTATATTTTTTAATATAATTTTATTTTTTAATTAATATTTTTATTTATATATTTATCATAAATTAATATAAAATGATAGAATAAAATAACTTTATTTACTTTTATAATAAATTTTAAAAATTAAAAATTAAAAATTAAAAATAAAAATTGATTTTATTTTTTAAAATTCAAAACAAAAAATAATTTCAAACGGATGTTAGAAAAATTATTTTTAACTAATTTTAATTAACTTATATAGCCAATTTAGTTTTTGAATTTCGTGCGTGTCAATCAATTTGATTCCTTCCATAGGGGTGAATTTGTTTAATGGCTTTTAAATTGGATAACTAAATTGATTGATTTCCAATAATATTAGGAATTAAATTTATTAATATGTTTAATTTTCATAAAATAAAATAATTAATGTCTAGAGTTAAATTTATTTTTTATTATTTAAATGATTAAACTGATTAGTAGTATTAATTTAAAAATAAAAGTAAAAATAAAAATAAATTAAGTTGAATTTGGTTTTGAATGTTCTTTTATATTTAAAAATTTTTGATACCTGAATTTCAGCTTGTTACATATTATATACTTTTTTTATTATCATGTTTTGACATGTTTTAAAATCTATCAGATTTATAAGTTTATTTAAAAGTATAAAGTAGAAAAAAGATTAATAAATAAACTTAAAGTCTATATAAATGATTGGTAAAAAAGATCTACAAATCTAAAATTTATAAGATAAAAAAATTATTAAATAAACCCTAAATCTATATACATATATAAATTATTTAAACAAATTCTTTAAGATTCTTTTTTGAATACAGGAAGAAAACTAACTAAGATTTCCTTTATTTGAAATTAAAAATAAAAAATTTTAATTTTTAATAAATTAATAAATATATTAATATTATATAAAAATAATATTTAAATTTGATCTATTTAAAAATTTTAAAATTGTGAGCTAGATCTATTACCTATGAAAGGTTTTTTTTTGCTACCAAATCTATTTTAAAACCTACTAGGTGTACAAATTTTATTTAAAAGCTTACAATAAAAAAAACTCAATAAATATGCTTAAGATTTATATAAATGATTGATTAAAAAATTCATAAACTTAAAGTTTACAAGTTAAAAAGATTACTAAATAGGCTTTATATATATATATATATATATATATATATATATATATATATATATATATATATATGTATATGTATATAATTTTTAAAAGAGTCGCAAGATTAAAGTGTTATGAAAATATAATTTTATAATATTTTTCTAAATTATAGAGCTTGTCAAACTAGCCCGTGCTGATATCACTTACACAAAAAATCAATCAAAATTATCTACCGATCATACAAATCACTAAAGATAATAGGCAATAACTTACTTAAAACATCCAACACAAAACTAAAGGCAACCTTCAAATTCAACATTAAAATAAAATTACAAAACTTAGAGCAGTATCCAACATCATTAACATAAATCAAGAAGAAAATAACTAGAAAGATTGTGATCTTTTGAATAAAGGTATTAAATGTTAAAGGTGATTTCTTGAAATTGTTCATTCACTTTAAAAACATAGAAGAAATGGTTACTAAAATAAAAAATAATTTTAAACAACCATTTAAACATAATAGAAATAATCATTTAAAATTTTCTTAATAACACAAATATTTTGTGTTTGATTGGTATCTTTTTCACTTTTATTTCTACTATCTCCAAGCTGATTTGAATCTATTGGTAAAATTTCAATAATCTCATTGACATTTGTAAGGGTAGAAAAATTAATAGTTTTATTATTCTCAAATAGAGAAGATATTTAGAAGATCTATGTCATTACAAATTAAACAATTTTAGAACATGTATATTAAGGACAAATTATGTACAAATACAACAACAACACACACGTATCTATATCTATATCTATATCTATATCTATATCTATATCTATATATATATATATATATATATATATATATAAGGAGGGATCAAGTTATTTTAAGAGTAACTTTGCTTAGAGTTACTCCACTTAATAACTCATATACAATTATATTTCATCAATCCAACTGTTGAATTAATAAATTATATTATATAAATCATTCTTGCAAGCTTTTGTAAAATTTGAAAAATATTTGATACCTCAAAAAATAAATTCAAATTAACGGATATACCTCTTATAATGTCCGTTAATTTGAATTTATTTAATAAAATATCAAAAAAATTTGAAATTTTGTAAAATTTTGCAAGGATGATCTATATAATATAATTTATTAATTCAACGGTTGAATTGATCAAATATAATTGTATATGAGAGTTATTAAATGAAGTAACTCTAAGCAAAGTTACTCTTGGAGTAACTTGATCCCTCCTTACTAAAATTAAAGTAACATACACAATACTTATAGTAAAAATTGGACAAATCCAGTAACAAAGAATTTCACAACTATCTATTTCGAAATATTACAACAGGTGATGTGTCATATATAACATATTATTTTCACAAAATCACCCTAAGGACTATGAGTTGAGTAGAGGTAGATCACTTGAACCTATCTTAATTAAAATTGAAAATGTATGTAGTTGAGCTATAGAACTGTGGAGATAGATGAAGTTGGCAAAGAAATGTTCTATTTTGAGGATAAGAAGAAAGCTATCTAAGTTTTCTTTTGTTTCAAATTAAAATTTTAATTTTTAACAAATTATGTAAATATATTAATATTATATTATATAATATATAATATATAAAGATAAACAAGTCACTTAATAAGCTAAATAGGTTATTCTATAAGTCTAAGTCTATCTTAATTTTTTAAAAAGGTTTTTAATTAAGTCCCAGCCTATCTATTTGTTAAAAAAACCAACTCAAGTTAGACTTTAAACAAGTTAAGTTGTGAACATTTGCTAGACAATCTATCTAATTTCCAAATCTAATTTTGGTTAGCACTTTAACATATTTAAAATTCTACATTTGAAACTTTAAAAAATTAAGATGACATTCAATTGTAGAAAATATTTTTATTTTTTATTTTTATTTATAAAAATATTACTTTATTTTTATTTTAAAATTTTGTAAAAAATAAAAAAAAATAGAAAGTAACTATTTTTATTTTTACTATTTTTTATACAAAATATTAAAAATGAAAAATAAAAAATGAAAATAAAATTTTCTGTAGATTAAACATCACTTAACCTCTTTGCATTATACACATACACCTTGATCTCCTTTTAAGAATCATTTGTGAAGATTGAGAAGTCGAAAAAAATCAAGACCAAATCATATTTGATTTACAATTACAATGAAGCACTTATAAAATAAATAATATCACACTCAATAAGTAATGTTACTTCTCAAATTTTAAGTTAAAATACAATTTGCATAGCTAACAAGCATAACTTAATTTTATTATACTTATAAAATATTTTATAATTATTTTATTTTAAAAATATAAGAGAGTTTGATCAATTTATAAGAACCATTAATGTATATATAAAATTTTAATACTAATTAATGTTATTTTACTTGATGGATATTTTATCAATATTTATTGTTGGAAGCTAAGAAAAATATCTTCTTACATAATTTTTTGTCGTAACCGTAATTATAACGAGATGACGAACTCACTAAAAATTTAAAAAAGATAATTTAATTAGATGAGTGGAGTCACCACCAAATTTTATTTCAAAAGGGAAAATATTTGGAAAAACCCAAACTTGAGAAAGAAATTCTAGGTTCAGGAGTCAGTTACGAATAGGGAAGGTGTTAGGCACCCTACTCGCCTGTCCCGAATAACGGTACCCTTAAACTGAGTGTGTAATTTTTAAAAATTGTTTGATCCCTTAAATAGAACAAAAATAAATAGGTTTGTATGAAAATAGCCTGATAGGACTTGATCCATCTCCTACGTATTCCCTTGTGCAATGGAAAACTCAAGGTTACATAGTTCTAGTTGTGAAGACTTGATCTTCGGAGAAAGAGATTGACAAATGATTTTAAAAACAATTTAGATATCTTGAGTAATTCTTAGCCCACATACGCACAGGATCCAAGACAACTACGGCTACACTGAGACCCATATGAATCTCTAAATATCGAACAGTAGAAAAAGCTACCAATTCGTATTTAGAGTTCATTACATGAGACTTAGATATTTATTAATGAAAAATGGACCTAATTTTAAAATATTAAAATGAAAGGGAATTAGGCTTGACCTGAGAAAAACTTGATCTTAAAGATAAAAGAATTGGGCTTGGTAAAAAAGAAAGTTGGATTTGACCCCAAAAATAAAAGAAATAGATTTGATCGAAAAGGACATCGGGCTTGACTCAAAATAACAAAAAAGACTAAATTTTAAATTAAAAGAAGATTGAGCTTGACCCAAGTTTAAAGAAAGGGCTTGATTAAAAAAATTTATTTTGTATTATTTTTATTTTTTATTGTTTTTATTTTTTAAAAAAGATTGAAATTGGGTTTGACCCAAGGTAGAAAGGGAGTTGTAAATTAATTAGAGACCCGATTTTCTCTTTTTTTTTTTTAAAAAAAAAGAAGAATTGAACTTGGGACTTTGGTTTGATATTTGTGATGTTTCCAAAAAAGAAAAAGAAAAAGAAAAAAGTAGTTGATTAGCTTTGGCCCAAACATGACTCAATTGATATGCTCCATTGGTTTGATCAATAGAAGCGGCTAATTTGACTTAAAAGGGGCTTACTGTGGCCGATTCGAATTTGAGTAGCCCATTGTGGCTAGCAGGACAGTAAGCTGTCATTGGAATAAAAATAACCATCCGTGGGAATCGAACCCAGGATCTGAGGGACCGTGTGCAACTAGCAAACGACCGAGCCATGCTTCCATTTTGATTTTAACAGCGCGAATTTAAATTTAAAGCAAGTTTCTGTGGATATAGGATTGGCCTTGCATGTAAGTTACATGGGGTATAGGGTGAATTATTAGACGTCATCAAGTTAAGCCCAAGTGGACTAATTCAAAAACCCTTGTCTTTAGATATTGAATTGACAAGCCTCACTCACATGCATGGGGTTGAGTTTACGATCTCTGCAGGAGACAACCTTGTCAACGCTAGTGGAATCACAGCCCTTTTTATCTTGGCAAGATCACGAGATGCACCTTCACAACCCTTACCACCCTTAAACTTTGATGTATTCTTGAGCACTGTATGCATATAAAGGTGCCAAAATTTACATTGGTCCATCTTGGATTTTTAGCTTTGCAGCCAACGCATTCCTTATTGTCTAGGAAGTCTTCCCGATACTGGCTTCCAAAGTGATGGAATCTGAACCGTGCCACACTCATCTGAACTTTCATCAACGAATATCCCCACCAATAATCAAATGATAAACTGATTCTAGCTCTTCAAATTAATGGCATAATGACCTGGCGTTGCCTGGCTCGAGAAGTTCGTGGCCGGTCCTAAATGCTAGCAACCGCTCATTGCAGAGAAGAAAATATGGCCTCCAGCACAGAAGAATGAGCTTCTATTGCATAGGACTCATATATTTCATTCCACAAGGGATTTGGTTTGACTGAACCGGTTCTTGTTTTCCATTGCAAATAAACACCATGAATGGATCGGAGGACCCATTAGAGTCAACAGAAACTGAATCGCTTCCTTCGATTAAAGCCATATTTAGCAACCACCCATCTCCTGATGCTTTAATTCCATGATCACTACCTTTTTGGGCTTCGGCTTGTATGAACATGAGATCAAACTCAGCATGCGTTCACCTTGAAGAACCAAGGCAGTGCAGACAACAAACTCACCAATGGATTCAGACAGATCAAGCACACCAAACTCAAGCCCTTGAATCGTGCTTGGTGTAACCAGCCAAATGGATAAGTATATACAACCAAGCTGCCATGCAACACATTAAAAAAAACTGCCATTTTGCAGCAAGGTGAGTAGGATTCCCAAGAGAATTTTAGGATCGAAAACCATCAATAATGGGTTGATACAAGATGCCCCACAATTCCGCAATTCTGGAACATCTCTCCGATGGACGGTGACTGTCAATATTTAGTATAATTTCCCAAGAACCTTAATTTGTAAGTGGAAAAACCGAACCTGAGTCATGAACTACAGGTTACAATGAAACTAGCACATCCTATAAATACTGATTCCTGCCAATCTTTTTCCTTGTTCCGATCTGATACGAAGTTATTTGCTCACTCGAAAGCATTATGACTAATATGACGTGGACTCTTGATTTTAACAATTAAACCAGAACTTCATCATGCGAAACACTCGCTTCTCACTTTCATGAATCATCAAAAGATAGACAGTGTATGGTACCTAGCTGAATTTCTAATCAGATCATATTTCAAGAAAATGCCATTGTGCACTTACTCAAACTCAGGTAGACATTATCACCCTCAACTAAACAACAACAGGGAATGAAGTCAAATAGAAGCAATCGGTCTGAAATCTAGCCAGTTCACAATGTATTTTGTTCCTATTACCAGCAAAGTTTCCTTAGTAGCCATGAGGTTTAAGGTGATGAGTGCTTTTTATGGCTTTTGTTGCTCAATTCAACGTGGTGTTCAATGACCTAATGTTTCAACTACACACTGTCTTGTGCAAAGGATAGGTTAAGCTTGTGCTTACAAGTTTCAGTTTACACACTAATTAAAACGAATACATGCAACTTATTTTCTCTTATCTGGTTGAGGATTCTATGCAAGATTGGAAACAAAAGAGATGGAACTGATTTCAGACTTTTGCATGAGTTACAGAATATGAACAGTACACATTATAAACACCAGATTATGTCCAAGGCTACTTTTTAAAATTAATTAGTAAATAAGACTAATTTAATTAATAAATAAACAAACAAAGAAGCAAAAATAGAAAATGAAAAAAACAAAAAGCAGAAAAACAAATAAAAAGAAAACGGAAGATTCTAAAAAATAGAAAAAACAAGAAAAAATAAAAAGAAAAGATATAAAATATAAAAACAAAATAAAGTGAAAAAAAAAGAAAAAAATCAAAATCTGTTAAAAGAAAGATGAAAATAAAAAATCTGTAAAAATCAAAATAAAAATAAATCTGAAAATAAAAAGGTAAAAATCTGAAAAGTAAAGATAAATAGGAAAAAAAAATTAATAAAATTCAAAGTTTGGAAAAAGAAAGCATAATAAATAAAATTCAAAGTTTGGAAAAAGAAAGAACAATAAATAAAAATCTGAAAAAGAAATAAAAAATAATAATAATATATAAAATAAAATAAAATAAAAATCAATCAGAAAGTAGAATCCAAAACAAAAAAAAAGAGAAAATAAAAAAGGAAAGAAAAGCAAAACCAAAAAAAAGAGGAAAAAGAAAAACATAAAAATTGCAGGTGGGAGAAGAATTTGAAAAAGGGGGAGGGGTATAAAAGAAGGAAAATGCTTTAGAATAAAGGGGAGGCTGAAAAGTTTTCGAAGGGAAAAAAGGAGAGGGAGCGGAATCGCATTTGGTTTTAGAGGCTAAGGACCTTTTCTCTGAAGCCTAATAGCCTCTTCAAGCTTTGAGTTCTCGTCATTGCTCTCTGCTTCAGTTCTTGAATGATTCTTGATTTCAGTTGGAAGAAAATTCTATGTGCAGAGAAGCTAGCTCAACTCGGGATCCTTCATCATATTTGCAAAGAAGCTGCATCACACCAAGCCGAGTCAGCGACTCTTGAATTTAGCCTCAAATTCAAGTCAGTTGATCATCAAATTCTACCTCTCTATACTCTCGAATCATCTCATTTATTTGTGAGGCTGGAGATTAGAATAGATGTCGCACGGTGATTAAAATAGGTGACAAATAGGAATGTAAGCGTCTCTGATTTTGGTTGAATCCTGATTTGAATTGTCCAAATTAAATTGGTTATATGCCTATGTAAATAGGCATATAATATGAGATTGTATAATATGAGAGGATGCATGTATTTCATTGAATCACGACTCGTTTTCTAGTTTCGACTCATACGTGTATCAAGCAAAATTAAGGCCTCACATAGAGTAGATCGAGAATTCATCTAGCTACCCCTGCATAAATGCTTTGGCCACTTGGGCTCATATAGTGATACGAAGTTCTCTGTTCCTGCACAAGCCAAAGAACTTTCTCATGGATTTCATGCAAAGGTTGTGCTCCTGAATGGCTTGTCTTCCATGGCTTTGATCGTCACGAGCATCGTAAGGCCATATTAATGTGCATGAAGGTGGAGGATGCGAATATCCAGGTCCCATGTGTCGGGATGCTTATGAAAACAGGGGGTGCTTATGGAAAGCAGGGGTGTACGATGAGCCTTGTATCGTGTTATTACATGGAGGAGATAGGTTGGGATTGATATGTGTAGAATGTGATGGGTATCATTACCACCTGTAGTCCATGAAGACTTGGCCCTTCTATGCGTATCGGCCTCCCTAAGAAGCGCAAACCATGGTTCGCTATCAAGAGACCCAAAAGCTAATTTTATGTCAAGTTAATAGACTAGGTCAGGCAGTCACAGCGGAGGTATGACAGCAGGAGGTATCGTGCACATGGAAATGGTTGGTTCGACACCGTTATGCTATTTGATAGTCGTCTCGTATACATAGGAATTCTGTTGGAAGAACCATGCAGAGTGGCACCCCTTTTGGGCACACAGGTTTTGGCTTTGACAATGCCTAACAATAAGAGTTTACAGGTCACATGATCCCCAGGCTCTGATTTGAGGGGGATATAAGCGCCCCAACTAGCGTTGGTATTGGCACGACTATAGCACCCTATTTGGTACATACCATGAAGGCTCAGGGTTGGCGTAATTGCCTGAACTTCATCAAGCACACCATCCATTTTAGGCAAGGCTAAGATGAGGCGCCCTTTTTGTTTTGGTACGTGAAAGACCAGCAACGAACATGCAGGGGCGGATGGGGGACCCAGTGACGCAGCCAAGTTATAAGGAAAATAGCCCTACCGTTCGACTACTATGCACATAATAGCAGGAGCAACGAGCCACTGAATCACTCTAGATAGCCACCCCCAAGTAGCTGGAAATTCAGCATGCACTCCCATGCAGGTCATAAAGGGCACCTTAAAACCAAATTTTGGTTTTGTGAGCACTAAAAAACGTTGGACCCAATGGTTAATGCCTCCCCCTGTAAGCCTCTTGACCCGCCTTCGAACCCTGGATCCCACACTTTGGCATTTCTGCTTTTCCAAATCCAAATGCTGATTCCAGAATTGCCCCTGGTTTTTCACAAAATTTCCAAAACTGCCCCTGCCATTTAAAAAGACCAAATTGCCCCTCCTCTTTTCCAAAAATTCCAAAACTGTCCCTTGCCTCTCAAAGACCAAATTGCCCCTCCTCTTTTCCAAAATTCCAAGACTGTCCCTGCCACTCAAAATGATCGAATTGCCCTTCCCCTTTTCCAAAATTCCTAAACTGTCCTCTCATTCTCAAAAATTCCCAAAAATTCCATAATTGCTAATAAACTCCCAAAAATTCCATAATTGCTAATAAAATTCTCAATAATTCCATAATCACTAATAAAATTCTCAAAAATTCCATAATTGCTAATAAAATTTTCAAAAATTCCATAATTGCTAATAAATCCCCAAACCTCCAATAAAGTTGCTTCCTCCCCAAAAACACTCTCTACTTTTGATAGTTAAAATAAATATCCCTTTTTCCGTGTAAACAAAAAACTCTTTTTTCGATGTTTTGGGATCCTTGGTCTCACACAATAGGCTCTAAATGGCGGGCTGGCGATTTACCTGCTGTCCAACATGTAGTAGTCTGTATAGGCCCCCGTGCTGCCGTAGCCGCCTCGGGTCTTGTGCATGAGTGGACTATAGATCCCCTGAGAAATAAAAGCTCTTTTTAAAATATTTTGGGATCCTTGGTCTCACGCAATGGGCTCTAAATGAGGGGCTGGCGGTTCACCTGCTGTCCAACATTTAGTAGTCCGTATGGGCCCCCGTGCTACCGTAGCCGCCTCGGGTCTTGTGCATGAGTGGGCTAAAGGTCCCTCCCAAAATGAAAATCTTCTCAAAGCGTCATTTTTTCTTTAAACACCTCTGAAGGTCAAGCCTTCACAGTCCAGAACTACGTAAGCCTTGAGTTTCCCATTGCGCCGGGAAATACGTAGGAGCAGGATCAAGTCCTGTCAGGCTAACCTCCATCAAATTATGTGTTTTCACTCTAATTAAAGGGATCAAAACAGTTTTTCAAAATCACACACTAAGTTTAAGGGTACTGTTCTTCGGAACGGGCGAGTGGGGTGCCTAACACCTTCCCCACTCGTAACCGACTCCCGAACCTAAATCTCATCCTCGAGTTAGGGTTTTTCCAAATCTTTTCCCTTAAATAAAATTTGGTGGCGACTCCACATTATTCAATAAATTCACTCTATTTCCAAAAAATTTAGCGAGGTCGTCATCTCGTCGGAATTACGGTTGCGATAGATGGCGACTCCACTGGGGACTTTAGAGAGTCAAGCCCGTTCAATTGAGTGTGTTTTGTATGGATCCCTTCCATGCGCACTTTATTTATTGCACGATTCATTTATTTGTTTATCCATCTGTTATTCGTTTGTTTGTCTATTCTTTGTACAACCTTAGGATAGATGAATAATAAATTGTTATATATATATGTGCAATTTCCTCAATTGTAGGTATCCCAAATTTGTGTTCCCTCCACACATTGCATATGCATTTAGCATGAGTGGGGCCCTATACCCGGGTCCGAGTGTTGCCTAAGATAGAGGGATCTAGTGCGCACTGGGGCCTACGTCCTGTGTGGCTATCACGAAAATCCTAGCTAGAGTGTGTCCTATTCGTAATGCCCCGCAAGTAGTGGTTACTTCTACTGTTGTGGCAAGCATTAAGGACTGGAACTTGACTCTAGTAACCTCTACACCTTAGGATTACAAACCACCTTTGCGAGGTTCATACATTAAAAGCCTTAGACCCTTAGGACATGCAACCCACATAAGAGGCAAGGAGGGCACACACCCCTTTCCATGACGCATGGCTCATATGCTAGTCACATGCTCAAGTAAACCGAATCACTCAAGATAGCAAGGAAGAGGGGAGACAAGATCTAAAATCGGGGAAATAAAAAATCAAAAAGAAAATCAAGGAAAAAGAAAATGCATAAACCCAAAATTTGAAAAAAAAAAGAAAGAAAAGAAAACGAAGTTCAAAAGAAAATCTAAGGAACGTCTTTTAGCAAAACTAAAAAAGGTTTTCAAACAAAACCAAAAGTTTTCTAGCAAAATAAAAAGAAATAAAAAGCACAAAAAAAAACATGAAATTGCTAATAAACCAAATGAAGCAACTTTCATTTATTTTGAAAATAGTCAAACTTCAAAAGTCTCCAAAATTACTTGTGCATAGCATACATGCATGCATTCATTCATTAATAAATTTATCATCGAAGAAAAATTTTCAAGAAAAGTCCTACATACTCATTTTGCATCAACATCTTTACCATTCATAATTTCGCACCTAAATTGTTTCTCAAAAGATCATTTTTAACTTTAACAGAAAAATTAGAGAAAGACGGCTTCCTCGACATCCTTATAGAACTCGAGCACAATCAAGAATCATGGATGAGATAGAGAGACAAAATGAGGAACTGAAAAATGAGGTCAAGGCCCTGAAAGAGCAGATCGCTAAGCTGATGGAGGCCATCCAATCATCGAAACAAAAGAAGGCAAGGGAATCCCTTCCGGGAGAGCTAGATGATTTGTCATATCCTCCTGGCTTCACTTCACCATCAACTGTACCTCCGCCAACCGAAGGAGTTCATTATGGGTATCCTCATGGGCATACACCCTCATACAACCAAACACTAACCCAAACACAAGCTCAAACACAAGCCCAAACACAAACATAAACACATAACCTACCTCCAAACACCATAGGCATCCCTTATGTTGTTCCAAACACCATCTCACAAGCCTACCAAATAGCCGTTAGGGGAACACACCCTATGCTCACCCAAGGGCCTCACCCTGTGTACATACCATCTTCTCATCCCCACCACATGCCTGAGGAATACCCAAGCCATCCTTCAACTAAGGATACGGAAAAGTGGAAGGGTCTAGAGGACAGAATCAAGGCAATCGAGGGGAGCGCTTATGAAGCCAAAAATGCATCTGATTTGTGCTTAGTACTAGACGTGGTCATCCCTCCCAAATTCAAGGTTCCTGAATTCGAGAAATATCAAGGAACCAGCTGTCCAAAGAAACACTTGACTATGTACTGCAGGAAGATGTCTGCATGTACCTACGATGAGAAGTTGCTCATCCATTTCTTTCAAGACAACTTAACAGGGGCAGCTGCAAACTGGTACACTCAATTGGAGCGGACATGCATCCGTTCATGGAGAGATCTCGCCGAGGCTTTCACAAAGCAGTATCAGTACAATACAGAGATGGCCCCTGATCGGACTCAGCTCCAGAATATGGCCAAGAAGGGAGAAGAGTCTTTCAAGCAGTACGCCCAACGCTGGCGAGAGTTGGCCGCTCAAGTACAACCTCCCTTATCCAAAAGGTAATTGGTCAGCATGTTAGTGGACACACTCCAAGATCCTTTCTATGGCAAGATGATCGACAGTATGACTGCTAGCCTCTCTGATGTCGTCATCATTGGAGAAAGGATCGAAGGTGGCATGCGCTGGGGAAAGATCGCGCACAAATCCACAGGGACAACCAATACTTCCAATGGGTCTGGGAAGAAAAAGACAGGAGAGACCTGCAATGTGGCTTCTAATCAAGGCCAATACATTCCTCAAATGGCACAGTATGGTCCAGCTGGCTTTCGACCACCATCATATAGACCATACACACCTTACACACCATATCATTACATCGCAGCTACATACCAAACACCATACCCTCCAACCTACAACTATCCAACACAAGTCCGGCCACCTACACCATATACGGCCCAAACGCAAGCCGCGAGCCAAAATACCAATCAAAACCAGAAAAAGGAGAAAAAACCTGTCCAGTTTGACCCTATTCCAATCTCCTATACCGAGCTGCTACCTCGGCTGATTCAAAACTCCTTGGTCGCTCCTTATCCTCTAAAGCCTCAAGAACCACCATATCCTAAATGGTATGATGCAAACGCCAGATGTGATTACCATGCAGGATTCATTGGTCATTCCACAGAGGATTGTCTAGCATTAAAGTGAAAGGTACAAAGCCTAATCGATGCGAAATGGATGGATTTTGGGAGGCTTGCTCCTAACGCAGAAAACAATCCATTGCCGAACCATGAGAACTCGTCAACTAGCTAAGAAAATGGGAGCAGCGCGACAAATCGCTTTGTACAAATCAAGCTATCAAGGAAAATCATCTAGGATTTGTCATATTTTTCAAAATAAATCTTTGTAAATAAATCTCAATGAATAATACAAAAATTTACATTTTTCATGCTTCTTGAGCACGTGCTTTACATTGTTGACTTTGACTTCTAAAATCTACCACTCTTTTTATCCACTCAGCCCACTTCTTATTCCTATACCCAAACAATAAATTACAATTGGTGATAATGCAAGTGTTGTAATAAATAATCTTGAGCATCTAATTAATCAAGCTTAAAAGAGAAAAGCCCAATGAGGAAGCAGAATAAACAACCCGGGATTCTAGATCACCATTCAAAGTGTCTTGTCAAATAAAATATCCTGTTGGAATCAAGTCTAAATCTAGGCAAAATTAAGGGATGAAAAATAAGATCCGCTGAATTAGAAACCAAAATGACCCCGACAAGGTCGATGTCTGACTACATAAAATTCAAGAAAAAGGAGAAGACCCGTTGGATTAAAGTCAAAAAACAATCCAGGAAACATCAAGGTCAAAACCTAAAATTCAAGAAGAAGAGAAACCTGCTGGATTAAAAGCCAAAATAATTCAGCCAAAGTAGGGTTAAAGTTCAAAAATAAATCAACAAAGGTCTTGCCGGTTTCCAACAAAAGTTCAGGCAAAATTAGGATCAAATAAAAGCCCGCTTGGTCGAAAACCCTCAAAGGGCGGCCTAGGCAAAAGTTAGGGCACGATCGAACAAAAGCCCGCTCGGTCAACAACCCTCAAAGGGTGGCTTAGGAAAAAGTTAGGGCACAATCAAACAATAGCCCGCTAGGTCAGAAAACCCTCAAAGAGCGACCAAGGAAAAAGTTAGGGCACAATCAAACAGAGGCCCGCTAGGTCAAAAACCCTCAAAGGGCGGCCTAGGAAAAAGTGAGGGCACAATCAAACAGAGGCCCGCTAGGTCGAAAACCCTCAAAGGGCGGCCTAGGCAAAAGTTAGGGCACACAAACAGAAGCCCGTTAGGTCAAAAACCTCAAAGGAGACCTAGGAAAAAGTTAGGGCACACAAACAAGAGCCCGCTAGGTCGAAAACATCAAAGGAGACCTAGGTAAAAGTTAGGGCACATAAACAAGAGCCCGCTAGGTCGAAAACCTCAAAGGAGACCTAGGCAAAAGTTAGGGCACACAATTAAGAGCCCGCTAGGTTGAAAACTCGTAAGGGCAACCTTAGGGCGAAACGAAAGACCTGCTGGGTTGAAAACTCAAAAGAATAACCCAGGCAAAATTCAAGGTCAATCAAGAATCCGAGCACGATTCAAATGCTTTTTCTCCTCACAACTCCTAAAACTGGGGCAAAAATTTTGCCATTTCTTAAGTTTTTTAATTGGGCAATTGAGATTATGAAAAGCAGCATTGGCATGCTTCACCAAAGGTGCCATTTGGGCAATCAGATCTACCTCTCCACCCTTCTCAAACTGGGGAAAAATTTTGCCATTTGTTTGAATTAACATTTTTCATCAATGCCATTAGGGCAATCAAACCAACATTCTTCACCCTTTCAAATATACTACCTTCTCCCATTAAACCATTCAAAAACACTTTGGCATACCTCAAAGGTACATATGCTAAAAGAAGGTGGAAAATGTAAAAAAATAAAAAGATTAATTTTGAAAAGTCATGACAAGTCGGATGAGTCCTCGACCGTTGCAACACGACAGGGTTGTTTCCCAAAGATTCATCCTCTAACCAGTCGTAACGCTGCCAAGACGAAAGGAATGTGTCTCATCCAATAATGCTGATTATTGTTGGGTTTCAAAGATCTGGACAAAATAAAATCTTGAGATTGACCAAAACACCGAACTTAAGTCAATCTAGCTCGTCCTGATCTCTGATTCCCTTCATACCTACTATGATGTTGTCAAGGAAGGATGTGTCAAAAAAAAATCAAGAAAAACAAAAAACCTTTACACCATTTAATGGTTTGCATAGCATCTATTTCATCAAATAATTATTTCAAGCATCAAAATAAGAACCCCACATCATTTCTACATCACAAATACCGCATTCTTTTCATTCATTCAAACAGCGCAATAAGTGTCTGGCCATTCAAGCATCTCATAATTCATTTTCCAAAGCTAATTAAGACTTGGGTAAAACTGTCTGAGTCAATCATAATTAGAAAGAACTCAAGTTCAAACTGGGGCAAACTCTTGCCCATAAAAAAATCCAATTAGAGGTCACCCTCAAATTCTGAGTCAAGCTCAAACTGGAACAAATGTTTGCCCACAAAAATTCGATTTGAGGTCACCCTCAAATTCTGAGTCAAGCTCAAATTGGGGCAAACATTTGCCCACAAAAATTCAATTTTAGGTTACCCTCAAATTCTGAGTCAAGCTCAAACTGGGGCAAACGCTTGCCCACAAAATTCAAGTTGAGCTCATCCTCAAATTCTGAATCAAGTTCAGACTAGGGCAAACGTTTGCCCAAGAAAGATGTGATTTCATGAATAGAACCGGGGCAAATGCCTTCCCGAAATCCCCTCAAGTTAAGGCATGCCCCGATTGCCAAAGACATTCCAAACTGGGGCAAAATGGTTACCCAAGCTTTTCAGCAGAATAATTATCAGATGATTAAAAACCTTCAAGTTCAAGGTAGAATAAGTTATTTTAATTCAAGGAAAAAAACATTTCAAAATAAAGTTGTCCGAGGGAAATTGACGAAGAAGTCCATAATCCCTATTCTCGTTCCATCCTAAGGCACATCAAGTTTGTTTCCCTCACCTGTCTTCACAGGTCATTCTCTCGCCTGCATCAACAGACTGCCATCTCTAACAAGTATCTATCTTCATTCCACCCTGTCAACAACAGGACCTCCACACGATTCCTACCTGTCTTAACAAGCTCATTTCTTTCCTATCAACAATAGGGCTCTTCTTTGATACCTGTCTTAACAGATTCTTTTCATCTCCCTTTGCCTGTCTTAACAGGTCTTCACCATTATGTCGTGCTTGTCTTGACAAGCGTCTTGCTTCTATCATGTCAACAACATGATCTTTTGTTTTGCCTATTTTAATAGGCTTTCATTGTTCTCCTTGCCTGTCGAGCAGGCTTGCATTTCTCCTGTCAACAACAGGACTTCAAGCATGTTCAATTTTCATTCACCTGTCAAGCAAGTTTGCATTTATCCTGGCAACAGCTGGATTTCATCATTTGAATCTTCCCGGCAACAGCGGGACCTCATTTGCATTCTCCTGTCAACAACAGGACTTCAAGCATGTTTAATTTTCATTCACCTGTCAAGCAGGTTTGCATTTATCCTGGCAACAACAGGATTTCATCATTTGCATCTTCCGGCAACAGTGGGACCTCATTTGCATTCTTCTGTCAACAACAGAACTTCAAGCATGTTTAATTTTCATTCACCTGTCAAGCAGGTTTGCATTTATCCTGGCAACAGCAGGATTTCATCATTTGCATCTTCCCGACAACAGCGAGACCTCATTAGCATTCTCCTATCAACAACAGGACTTCAAGCATGTTTAAATTCCGTTCACTTGTCAAGCAGGTTTGCATTTATCTTGACAACAACAGGATTTCATTCGCATCTTCCCTGGCAACAGCAGGGTCTCATTTGCATTTTCCTGTCAACAATAGGACTTCATGTTTAAATTCCGTTCACCTGTCAAGCAGGTTTGCATTTTATCCTACAAAAGCAGGATTTTATTTGCATCTTCCCGGCAACAACGGGATCTCATTTGCATTCTCCTGTCAACAATAGGACTTCATGTTTAAATTCCGTTCACCTGTCAAGCAGGTTTGCATTTATCCTGGCAACAACAGGATTTCATTTGCATCTTCCTGGCAACAGTGGGATCTCATTTGCATTCTCCTGTCAACAACAGGACTTCATGTTTGAATTCCGTTCACCTGTCAAGCAGGTTTGCATTTATCCTGGCAACCGCAGGATTTCATTTGCATCTTCCCGGCAACAGCGGGATCTGATTTGCATTCTCCTGTCAACAACAGGACTTCGGGTTTAAATTTCTTCTGCTTGTCAAACAGGTTTGCATTTATCCTAGCCACCGCAGGATTCCCTTTGCATACATCCTGTCAAGCAGGATTGAATGTTTAAATTTCCGCGTACATCTTGTCAAGAAGGATTTCATGTTTAAATTCCCTTTGCATACATCTTGTCAAGCAGGATCTCATTTACATACATCCTGTCAAGCAGGATTTCATGTTTAAATTTCTGCATACATCCTGTCAAGAGGATTTCATTTGCATCAATCCTGTCAAGAAGGATCGCATGTTTAAATTTCTGCATTCATCCCGCCAAGCAGAACTCCACTTGCATCCTCCTGTCGAGCAGGACATCAAGCATATTCAAATTTTCTTCTCCTTATACTGGCCTATAGTGTCAGGCCACCATCAGGTTCACTTTCCACATCTGGGCCTATGATGTCAGGCCTCAAGCATAGTTTAGGTTTCCACATTTTGGCCTATGTTGTCAGGCCACCTTGTACATACCTTATACTTTAGTTTTGCATACATTTCCTGCTGGAAATAGGTCTTTTTACACTCCACACCTATCCCAACGGGCCCTTATTCAGTTCACCGAGCCTAATCAGGCTACGCCATCAAGCATTGCATATTTAAACCTTATCAGCACGAGGCCGGTAATGGGATTCGATCACCATTCTCTAGACATCCATAGGGTTCACTTTAAGCTCAAAGCTTCTAGTGCTTGGGCTTCTTCAAAAGCCTACCTCGGACATAATGTGTTCACGTCTTTACTCATTTCCTACCACGATAATTCAGAGAATCTTTTCTCACATTATCTGGTAGGAAAATGAGTAAAGACGAGCAAACTGTAAACATTTGATTATGTCTGAGGCTACTTTTTAAAATTAATTAGTAAATAAGACTAATTTAATTAATTAATAAATAAACAAACGAAGAAGAAAAAATAGAAAATGAAAAAAACAAAAAGGAGAAAAACAAATAAAAAGAAAACGGAAGATTATAAAAAATAGAAAAAAAAGGAAAAATAAAAAGAAAAGATATAAAATATAAAAAAAAATAAAGTGAAAAAAAAGAAGAAAAAAAATCAAAATCTGTAAAAAGAAAGATGAAAATAAAAAATCTGTAAAAATCAAAATAAAAATCAATTTGAAAATCAAAAGGTAAAAATCTGAAAAGTAAAAATAAATAGGAAAACAAAATTAATAAAATTCAAAGATTGGAAAAAAGAAAGAATAATAAATAAAAATATGAAAAAGAAATAAAAAGTAATAATAATATATAAAATAAAATAAAATAAAAATCAATGAGAAAGTAGAATTCAAAACAAAAAAAAAGAGAAAAGAATAAAAGAAAGAAAAGCAAAACCAAAAAAAAAAGGAAAAAGAAAAACATAAAAATTGCAGGCGGGAGAAGAATTTGAAAAAGGGGGAGGGGTATAAAAGAAGGAAAATGCTTTAGAATAAAGGGGAGGCTGAAAAGTTTTGGAAGGGAAAAAAGGAGAGGGAGCGGAATCGCATTTGGTTTTAGAGGCTAAGGACCTTTTCTCTAAAGCCTAATAGCCTCTTCAAGCTTTGAATTCTCGCCATTGCTCTCTGCTTCAGTTCTTAAATGATTCTTGGTTTCAGTTGGAAGAAAATTCTGTGTGCAGAGAAGCTAGCTCAACTCGGGATCCTTCATCATATTTGCAAAGAAGCTACATCACACCAAGCCGAGTTAGCGATTCTTGAATTTAGCCTCACATTCAGGTCAGTTGATCATCAAATTCTACCTCTCTATACTCTCGAATCATCTCATTTATTTGTGAGGCTGGAGATTAGAATAGATGTCGCATGGTGATTAAAATAGGTGAAAAATAGGAATGTAAGCGTCTCTGATTTTGGCTGAATCCTGATTTGAATTGTCCAAATTAAATCGGTTATATGCCTATGTAAATAGGAGCACACAATCTCACGTCTTAATCCTAAAACATTTGACCAAGATTTGCATGTTTTGATCTTGGCCACTAAATTTTGTACAGTAAGATCAGAGATTCTTTAATTGTAAACGAGCAAGCTATTCACTATACCGTTTCTAGCTCGTAAGGTCATTCTTCAGGTTGGTCACAGTTGTTAGTTTGCATACATAAGAATGTCATGTGAAAACCATGGCCAAATTCTCCTTGCCGATCCGATTTTGAGTGATTGTATAATATGAGAGGATGCATGTATTTCATTGAATCACGACTCGTTTCCTAGTTTCAACTCATACTTGTATCAAGCAGAATTAAGGCCTCACAAAGAGTAGATCGAGAATTCATCTAGCTGCCCCTGCATAAATGCTTTGGCCACTTGGGCTCACATAGTGATATGAAGTTCTCTGTTCCTGCACAAGCCAAAGAACTTTCTCAAGGATTTCATGCAAAGGTTGTGCTCCTGAATGGCTTGTCTTCCATGGCTTTGATCGTCACGAGCATCGTAAGGCCATATTAATGTGCATGAAGGTGGAGGATGCGGATATCCAGGTCCCATGTGTCTGGATGCTTATGAAAACAGGGGATGCTTATGGAAAGCAGGGGAGTACGATGAGCCTTGTATCGTGTTATTACATGGGGGAGATAGGTTGGGATTGATATGTGTAGAATGCGGTGGGTATCATTACCACCTGTAGTCCATAAAGACTTGGCCCTTCTATGCGTATCGGCCTCCCTAAGAAGCACAAACCATGGTTCGCTATCGAGAGACCCAAAAGCTGATTTTATGTCAAGTGAATAGACTAGGTCAAGCAGTCATAGGGGAGGTGTGACAGCAGGAGGTATCGTGCACATGGAAATGGTTGGTTCGGCACCATTATGCTATTTGATAGTCATCTCGTATACATACGAATTCTGTTGGGAGAACCATGCAGAGTGGCACCCCTTTTGGGCACACAGGTTTTGGCTTTGACAATGCCTAACAATGAGAGTTTACAGGTCACATGATCCCCAGGCTCTGATTTGAGGGGGATATAAGTGCCATAACTAGCATCGGTATTGGCCCGACTATAGCACCCTATTTGGTACATACCATGAAGGCTCAAGGTTGGCGTAGTTGCCTGAACTTCATCAAGCAGGCCATCCATTTTAAGCTAGGCTAAGATCAGGCGCCCTTTTTGTTTTGGTACGTGAAAGACCAGCAACGAACATGCAGAGGTAGATGGGGGACCCAGTAAGGCAGCCAAGTCATAAGGAAAATAGCCCTACCGTTCGACTGCAGTGCACATAATAGGAGGAGCAACGAGCCACTGAATCACTCTAGATAGCCACCCCCGAGTAGTTGGAAATTCAGCATGCACTCCCGTGCAGGTCATAAAGGGCACCTTAAAACCAAATTTTGGTTTTGTGAGCACTAAAAATCGTTGGACTCAATGGTTAATGCCTCCCCCTGTACGCCTCTTGACTTGCCTTCAAACCCTGGCTCCCACACTTTGGCATTTCTGTTTTTCACAAAATTCCCAAAACTGCCCCTGCCATTCAAAAAGACCAAATTGCCCCTCCTCTTTTCCGAAATTCCCAAAACTACCCCTGCCACTCAAAAAGACCAAATTGCCCCTCCTCTTTTTCAAAAATTCCAAAACTTTCCCTTGCCTCTCAAAAGACCAAATTGCCCCTCTTCTTTTCCAAAATTCCAAGACTGTCCCTGCCACTCAAAATGACCGAATTGCCCTTCCCCTTTTCCAAAATTCCTAAACTGCCCTCTTATTCTCAAAAATTCTCAAAAATTCCATAATTGCTAATAAACTCCCAAAAATTCTTTAATCGCTAATAAAATTCTCAATAATTCCATAATCACTAATAAAATTCTCAAAAATTCCATAATTGCTAATAAAATTCTCAAAAATTCCATAATTGCTAATAAATCCCCAAACGTCCAATAAAGTTGCTTCCTCCCCAAAAATACTCTCTACTTTTGATAGTTAAAATAAATTTTCCTTTTTCCGTGTAAACAAAAAACTCTTTTTTCGATGTTTTGGGATCCTTGGTCTCACGCAATGGGCTCTAAATGGTGGGTTGGCGGTTCACATGCTGTCCAACATTTAGTAGTCTGTATAGGCCCTCGTGCTGCCGTAACCGCCTCGGGTCTTGTGCATGAGTGGACTATAGATCCCCCGAGAAATAATAGCTCTTTTTAAAATATTTTGGGATCCTTGGTCTCACGCAATAGGCTCTAAAGGAGGGGCTGGCGGTTCACCTGCTGTCCAACATTTAGTAGTCCGTATGGCCCCCGTGCTGTCGTAGCCGCCTCGGGTCTTGTGCATGAGTGGGCTAAAGGTCCCTCCCAAAATGAAAATCTTCTCAAAGCGTCATTTTTTCTTTAAACACCTCTGAAGGTCAAGCCTTCACAGTCCAGAACTACGTAAGCCTTGAGTTTCCCATTGCACCGGGGAATACGTAGGAGCAGGATCAAGTCCTGTCAGGCTAACCTCCATCAAATTATGTTTTTTCACTCTAATTAAAGGGATCAAAACAGTTTTTCAAAATCACACACTCAGTTTAAGGGTACCGTTCTTCGGAACGGGCGAGTGGGGTGCCTAACACCTTCCCCACTCGTAACTGACTCCCGAACCTAAATCTCATCCTCGAGTTAGGGTTTTTCCAAATCTTTTCCCTTAAATAAAATTTGGTGGCGACTCCACATTAATCAATAAATTCACTCTATTTCCAAAAATTTTAGCAAGTTCGTCGTCTTGTCGGAATTACGGTTGCGACACACATACATTCGCATGCTTTCTAATTTGGTCAAGTTAAGTTACTGTGAATACTAAGACTAAGTTGGGAGCCCAGCTTAGTGGTTCGCTTGCTACATATAGCCACCAGGTCCCTGGGTACAATTCCTGTACACAGCATTCTTATTTTAAAATGTCTCACATGCGCCTTACATGCCAGCCTATGCGCACTGGACTACCCCATATGCAAGGCAATTTCGGCCACTCCCCATATGCAATGGGCTATATAACATAATGGGCCTTGGTAATTGTCATGCTCAAGCCAGCCACTCCTCAAATGGGCATACCATTAATTCCTATGCATTGGATTATGCCTTTAATTAAAGGACTATCCTAAAATCGAACCAAAATTTTCAAATATTAATCATTTAAACCAAGTCCAAGCCCAATTTCATTCCTTTTTTTTTTTTCTGAAGTTAAGTCTTTTAATATCAGTCTAGCCCAATTTTTAATTTTCCTTTCAATTAATCTGAAATCTAGTTTCCTTTAATTTTGGGTCAAGATCAATTCGCTTTTATTTTTGTTATTTTACAAAGTAAGTCCATTTTCTTTTACAATTCTAAAGTCTCACGCAATGAGCTCTAAATAAGAATTGATGGCTTTTTCTACTGTTTGATATTTAGAGATTCATAAGGGTCCCAATGCAGCCTCAGTTGTCTCGGATCCTGTGCATATAAGGACTAAGAATTATTTAAAAATATCTAAATTACTTTTGAAATCGTCTTTCAATTTCTTTTTACCTCCAAAGATCAAGTCTTCAAAAAACCAGAACTACATAGCGTTGAGTTTCCCATTGCACCAGAGAATACGTAGGAGCAGGATAAAGTCTTGTCAGGCTATTTTCATACAAACCTATTTATTTTTATTCCATTTAAGGGATAAAATATATTTCAAAAATCACACACTCAGTTTAAGGATAATGTTCTTATGAACGAGCAAGTAGGGTGCCTAACACCTTCCCTATTCGTAATCGACTCTCAAACTTAGATTTCTTTCTCAAATTAGGGTTTTTCCAAATATTTTCCCATAAAATAAAATTTTGTGGCGGCTCCACAAATCAAATAAAATAATTTCTAAAATTTGTTAGCGAGTCCGTCATTTTGTTGTAATTACGGTTACGACATTCGGCATGCAAAGTTTTATCCACAAACAAATGCACCCGTTATAGTAGAAAAAGAATATGACAACCCCTAGTATTATACGTACAAAGACTATTCCAACAATATTAAGACTAAGTGCATCTAGAATTTTGAACTCACCAAAAAAATTTTTTGTTGGAAGATATTTTAAAATAGAAATAAAAATTTAAAAATAAAAAACTACAAATTCGAAGGTAAAAGAACAATCTCTGGTATGATTTAATTATGGAAAGGCATGTGACATTTTTTTCCTTATGAATTTACTTATTATAACCTCTAACTCCCTTATCAATGATAAAAGTCAATTTCCAACCATCTGTTCTAATTTTATTACTACTTAGTGATCATGCAATAGTAACATTATTTTGCTTAAGTTATCTTCCCCAATGATCATGCAAGAAAAATAATCTAAAGATGAATAAATAACACTCGAGTTTGTTAAATTAACAACTGGTTAGAAATCAAAGATTTTGATTGATCCTCTAAATCCATAGATTCATTCTACCTTATAGTTCCGTCAATCAAGTAGCGGTACAATCGCCTCTTCCATAATTAAATTAGAACTTGACTAGAGTGATGAATTCTTATCAATTAATTAAGCATGGTAAGATAAACACAAGTGAATATAAATAATATAATTTCATAAGAGAGAAAAGAGATTAATTTATTATATCATAAATTCCACTAAAGTTCTATGGTCAAGGATTTAGTTACACATGATAGAAAAGAATAAGTAATAAAACTCAAATCCAACAAAAGTAATCATAATCCTAATTTTAGAGAATTAGAATGACAAAATTGTATGCTGGAAAATTTTTCAATAGGGTGATTCAACTTGCACTATGGAGAATATTCTCCCTCAAATATCTTAAGGGAGGATACCAGAAGAGGGTTGGATATGAGTGAGGGTGGTTCGTAATATGGTAAGGTTTTCATGACATGTGATGGTGTATGGGAATGGTGTAAAGGTATATAATGGGGTGTTTTTAGCATGTTTTCTTTTAAGGCCTAGCCCCTTTTTTTATAAGCTTGAATTAGGCTTTATTTATTATAGACCGAGTTGATCTATGTTATTTTCTACACCATTAGTACTAGTGCAACTATCTTTAGGTCTGTAGATTATGCTAAAAGTTCTAGAGATATTGCAAGGTCGTGCTAAATTTCAACATGATCATACTTAATTAGGCCTGGTCATGCTCAAAATTACATAGTCATATTGGAAAACCATGGGCTTGCAAGGGTATGCTTAGTTCCATCACGGGTGTGCTGGATTTCTTAGTGGCATTTATATCCTTTTATCACTTATTTATCATTTTTATGTCATTTTACCCCCTAATATGAATTAATAGAATGGTATGATATTCACGATATAGGTTAAATAAAAAACTTGCAAAATAACAAATAAAATATAATTAAATGGTTCAATGACCTAACATGAGAAAATAGTCAACCAACGTATAAGAAATGTGATCTACTACTTAGACCTCTTGCCCATCCATGAACATGAGAAAACTAATTCGCATAACAATGCTTCTGGGTTGAAGCATGGACTAGAGGATTTTAAAAAATTGAATCACCAAAATTATAGAAAATATTGACAACACAAGGTTTCACCAGAGTTAAGAAAGATATAATCTTTGCAATAGAAAAAATAATCTTATTTAGGAGAATAGAAACTTTAAGCTGTCCTTTTCATTACTCATAAAAAAGCTATTTATACTTATAAAATTACTAATATAAGAAAACTATAACTAAATTCTAATTAAATTATCCAATCTCTAATGAGAAGAAATTGTGACCAATCCTAATAAAATTTAACTATAATATGATTCAAATCTTTAACATAATTCTAATTAAATCTTAGTCAAATAATTTAAACAAATCCTAATAAATTGAAAATGAAATCAATTAAAAGTTCTAATAAAATAAATAACATATCTTCCTAAATCTTGTAGTTTTTTGTGGAAGTTTTCCTGGGTTTTAGTAAATAAAAATAACAATCTTATCTATCTTTCCTTTTTCTTAAAATGTGTTTACATGAGTTGCAATTATCTATTTTATCTCTTTTAATCGTCCTCTTCTCAATGAGTCTTATCTAAGAGTTATGTGCTTCTCTACGTGAACTTGATCATGCAAGGTGGTATCCAGATTCATATCACCTCCTTTTTATCCCATTTTGTTCTTTTTAGATTTTGTGCTTGTGTTACCATTATTGAAATAAATAAAAGAAATTAGATAAAATTACCAATAAACAGACAGTAATTATATCATTACTATAACTTTATATATATATATATATATATAAATCAATAGAATAGTGGTTTATCCCAAAATTATTGTTTGGTTCTAACTTGCAAGACTTTATGCTCGAATTCATAATCATTATCTTCCTTATGTTATTCATTTAAGGTGTGGTCATTAATAATAGAGTGGTAACATTCATCTCCTAGTTGTTGCCAAGCATGCCTCCATTGGTGTCCTGCTTCTCTGAAAAACATAGATATGGTGAAATTAATTCTGTCTGTATTAGGGTATGCCATTGCCATGTAGCCTTTTTTAGTTCTTCAATTCATACTAAAAGTTTGTTTAGTATCAATGTCTCCTTTTAAATATGAGAAGTTTATGTTTCAGAAAATGGATAGTCTTTGGTGTGTTGCAAGTTTGACTTGTTAACCTTAGTTTTGGTTATTAACAATACATGTTGTGCATCACTATAGATAACCCAACACATCATTATAATTATCCTTACCGTTAATTTCTTGTCTTCGTAGTATGGATGAGTCTTTAATGAATTTAAATAGGAACACTATTTGAAGGAAGTAGAAAACATATAAGAAATTACTAATGAAACTAAACAAGATACTAACCAATGAACAAAGCACCAAATCCTTTAAGACTTCTACCTTTCCTTGAATGTCATCTCTTTGATATTCGATATCCTCCCTTAATGTATAACACCCTGAAAATGAATACCAATTTTACGCTTAAGTCATTCATTTGGTTTCATTATTTGTTTCTTATCTCACGATGCAAAATTCTTTAGAAAATAAGGTGATTTTTTTAAAACTGTTTATTATAAATTGTGAGCCTCGTCGATATAATGTACGTGTCAGTAAATAAATTACTAGACATTCTTGAATGCATATAGAATGTTAAGGATACATATTATTTAAGTTGCTCCATTTATCAATTAATTCACAGTAACCAATTAAAAATAACTTGTTCATACAACACATAACATTACATAATTATACAATTCATTTACATATTCATGCAGTCTTAGGCACTAAGGTCTTATCATACACTTTATTACATACCATAATTTACATACCACATTTACATACATATTTACTATATACTATAATACATATGTTATACGTACATAACATACTACTACTTATTACTATCTAGGATGCTTGCATCCAACTATTCACAAAATATACATTATTGGTGTGGCTTCCTAACTTTTGTTTCCATAAAGAAAATTATGAGATCAGCGAACCTCTACAAATGTAATGATAGAACCGCTCCATCCACATGCTTGGATCCAATGACATAAACGTTCCATCTGACATCTCTTGGTAGGCTTGGAAAGGATAGAGCATCGACTACAGAGAGCTTCCCTGGGAGAACCATAGGTGAGATGAGCTATGGTAATGTGACAGGGTTTGAGGATTAGTCTCCCCTTTTGAAGAAGAGGATTCTTCAACAGTGGTTGTCCGCTACCTACGATAGCCAAGAGAGGATGGAAATACTCCATTAGAGTGGAATGCCTCCAAGGGAATAACTAATCCTATGGTTGAAAAGTTCGGGCTCAGAACTTCAGTGATGAACATATGACCTAGAAAGAAATAGATCCTGATGTTGGCTTGTGTCGTGATTAGGAGACCATGTGGGTATGCCGACCAATTAACATTACTAATGTCGACATAAACCACCACTATCGCGAAGGACATCGTTGTTGTCTAGGAAGAAAGTGGGACGAGAAGGAATGAGAAACTAAGTTTCTCAGTAGGTTTCTACTTTACCTCTAATTTCATCACTTTTATCCTAGCCACATCAGTTTATTAGAAATATTATGACATAGATACAAGATTTCTTTTAATCTTTTAAAAACATCATATTGAAGTAGGTTATTTTTATACAAACATAACCTTAATGCACAAGCATATAAGTGTTTTAAATTTCGTAAATCTAGGATCATAATAAAAATATTATTTGACTCACAAGTTAGTATATATGTTAAACTTTATCTCAATCATCATTATATTCCACAACTTCTGGGAATTATAGAATTAGTTCCATAACTTAGGGGAATTATAGATTCAATTCTACAACTTCGAAAAAACTTTTAGACATAGACGTACATTAAAGATAGTCAAACAATATCTTCTCACCAAGTCTTCTACTCTGCCTTCTACTACTAAGGATATAAGCTTATTCCTAGATGGTCATCATCATCTTATAATGTGTGAAGAACCTTTTTGTCTTCACTGTAGAAGGATTTTTGGAGAAGCATTTTGTCTCCTAGGAGAACCCTTTTGCCTCCTCTTCAGTAGAGCTCTAGGTTCCCTTTAGATATGATGTGCATAAGGAACATTAAAAGTAGATTAACTTTTCATATAAGTTTACTTTAGTGATCCCATAAACCCTTTAGGTTCATTTTAGTGGCTTTCAGATAATTATGCATGCTTAATCAATATCCAGCCAATGTGATATACATATTTAGATCTTAACTTCTATCATATCATCAATCATAAAAACTCCTCATACATAGCATCATCTTTTATATACTTAGCAGCATTTAACATTTCAACTCATATTAAACAGTATGCATTCATAAGAACTTCACAAGTTAACTGGTAAATCACATTTGGAATAACATCATTGCATGTTTCGAATACATGTCCAACTTATTTAGCTCTTTAACTTTTTATGATGAACCACTCAAGAGAATTGATTCTCTCAACCTTTTAAGTTGCTCCTCAATCCTTCCTTTTCTCAAAGTTACATTAGTTTCACATGATCTTTATAATTTAGAAGTTTCCTCTAGGTGGCCGAATGACACCTTTTAAGTTTTTAGTCTTTATGCTCCTCAATTTTTCTAGTCTTATTCATATCCTACTTAGAATAAGTTCAAATGTTAAGTGTTAACATGTTTTCAGTTTATTTCATTCAATTTAAGTTAACATGGTCGAATGATTCTCCATGCCTTTTCCAGCTTCTTTTAAACTTTTAATTCTTTATTTTACATTATAAGGCTTCTTAAGTTACCTAAACCAAGTTTTCAAACTCCTTTCTTTTTATTTAACCTAGAGTGACTGAATGTAAGCCCTTAGCTTCTAAGGCCTTCTCATTTTATTTTTCCTTGTATTATGAGTTGATTTTTATTAATTGAAGACTAATTCATTTGTTGGTACCTAACTTGGAAATTTTTAAGACTTCTTCTCCATCCTTGTAAATCATGGCCGAATGGCTTAACTTAGTTTTCCAACTTCATGTTTTATCCCTAGTCACTTATCTTATGCATGCTTAGGTTTAAGCTTGAATCATGATGAATTCTTAACTTCCTTTTCACTAACTTAGTGATTATGTCCAAATAGGCTCCTTAACCTTTGTAAGACTTACTCCCAATTTTTAGTCTCTTCTAGCTATAGACCAAGGATGTTTAGTTCATGCTAGTTAAGAATTAAATCTCCTCCTAGATCAATTTGTTCTAAAGTGGCCGAATGGTCCCTTAGCTAATGTCATAACCTTCTTACTCTTTTAATACCCTGTACTTACGTGCCTAGGATCCTTAATTAAACCTAATTAAGAATTAAAACTTCTTTTTGGTTAATTAACCCTATGGTGGCCGAAAACCACTTCTAAGACTTAGGGTACCAAATTTTCATCCCTAGTTAACCTAGGTTAACCAACCCTTCTAGTTAGAGTCTAAGCTACAAGTTTAACCAAGTTTGGGTGACTTTTAGATCTTCTCCCCTAATTCTAAGGGTCATGATCGAATGATACTCTCTCCTCCACCTAATTCATGGTTCATTTTTAGTTCCCAATTTATGCCTTCTTAAAATCTAGATTAAATACTAGTTATGAACTTCATCTTATTTTATCTATGTTGGTTATTATGGACCTGGTCACTTTTAGGTGTTACTTATATATTTAATTAAGCCATTTACTTCATAAAAATTCTTAATACACCATTAACCCGCACTAGGATGGCCGAACGCACATCTAGTAGATTTTAGGACATTTTAGCTCAAATTATCTTCATTCAAAGGTTTATTTACATCATTTAGAACCTAGTTACAAGATTTGTATCACTTACAAAAATTTTAAAATGTTTTATCCTTAAGTATGCTTGCATGGCCAAATGCCTACTTTGGTTTGCCAAGGTCACCCTTTCAAATTTTCTTCTCAAACAACCTTGGTTCCTTGATTTTGTGCACTTGTAGAACCTTAAACTCTTATCCATACAAGGATTATCCAAAATCCAAAGCTTGGGTCATGGTCAAAGTGAGCCTTGAGTGTCTTGTGAGGCTTATACCATTTCATGGTCCAAAGTTCCAACTTTTACTTAGTAGTTTTTAAATTTATGCCAAAGCAAGCTATTGGAACTTACGGATTATTTTTTTTTCAATTTTTAATATTTAAGTCCATAGGTTCAGATCTGGATATAACAACACACAAGTTCAGCATAAGAATAAAAATCACAACTTTCAAACTTTAAACATAAAAACAAGCAAGATAGCATTTTTTTTTCAAACAAAAAAATATAGATCCACAAAATCTACTCTAAGATCCATACATATGCTACCAAGAATACTTCAAAAAAATTTCTTATGAGTTCTAATAACTGTCAAGAGATTTAAAATGGTTTTTAAAAGAATTTTCACTGGTTAAATTTTTTCTAAGTTATCTAGAAACACTTTAAACCAACCAAACTTCATTTTATTTCTCAAAAATCACTAAAAATGGCGATGCTGATTTTGAACCATTTAAATGAATCCATGATAGCTCATGAGTCCAAGAAAAAGGAGATCCATGGATTTTAGAGAAAAGATCCAAAAAAGAAAGAAAACAAACCATACAAAGTAAGATTAAAGCTTTAAAAAGATAAAGTAGAAAATCCTACTTAATGGTGATTTAGTGTGGGTGATGGTGGCTGATCTTGTCCCTCCCCCCTCCCGGTTGGCTGGTTCACAAGAATCTCTAAGTGAAAATGGTGGGGCTTATTGTTTAAGGATTCATTTTAGCTTAAATCTCAAAGATGGAGACTTAGGCTGAAGGTGAAAGGTTAGAATATTTTGGACTTAGTTAAACTTGGAGAGATTTTCGAGAGTTTGCTAAGTATTTTAGGGAGTAAAAACTTAACCAAATGAGGTCCCCCATGAGCTTAGCTAATTCGGCCAAGCAAGGGGCAAAATTGGATTAATTTTCCACTTAAGGGTATTTTGGTAATTTTGCATTGATTTTCTATTTTTTAAAAATAATTTAAAATTCAAAGAATTATCCTTTTAAAGTTTTATTAGTGTTAATGGGGATGATTTTGTCATCATCATGTTTATCTTACCTAAGCATGGTTAACTTTTAATTAATTAAGATTAATTAATCTTAACCATGGTTAAAGGAATCTTAGTATTAATTATTTTTGTCTTTTATTCGTTTACTTGAGTTGACTTGACTTGGTGACTCACCACCATGATTTTCACATGAGAAATTTCGTGCAGCTCATGTGGGGTACACTCTTGACTTCTTCCTCACACTTTATTGCCCTTCCTAACCTTCCAAGGGCGTTTTTATAATTTTTTTCAACATTGCTAGAAAAATTCCCAAATTATTCTTCTGAAAATTCTAACATTTTTTGATTTGTTCTCAAGTTAATCTAAGATCATTTGATATTTTTCTAGGAACTAACTAGCCATGTGCAGAAAGTAGGACTTTCTAGGGGCGTTTTTGGCATTTTCAAAGTTTCTTAAGGACGCTTTCATCCCTCCTTTGTTTTATAAGTTTTTTCATCACTTTTAGTTATATTTAATCTTCTATAATCTCTTATAATGTCTTTTACTTTTGTTTTACATTTCTTTGGTACATTATTTGAGTTGCCCAGGTGTAGGGGCATTTTTTTCATTTTGCACTAAACTTTCTTCATTTCTCTATTTTTGGATCCTAATCCTACTTAGTTTCATTTTAAGGATTATTTATGGCTTTAAGAATTTATCATAGAAATTTGAGGGTGTTACACAATGTGTGTGAAACATACAAGGCTTTTGCATGTCATTCCATATTAGTAATGATAAGACTTCGTCGAGCATCTATATTCCCAATTATAGACCATCATAGTCACATACTCCCTAGAAATGATGAGGTTTTTTCTTATAAAAGAGGTCTAAGCACTGGGTCTCATGGGATTTCAGTTTTTTATTTCCTATACTAAAGCTTCACCTAACCTCCAGATTGAAATTGCTACATATTTTTTGCCTCAAACTATAATCCTCTTGCACATATAGAATCTACAATTCTATCTAACATGAAAGGTAAAAGCATATGTGATGCAAAAATAATCCCTGTAACAAAATCTCATATCACCATCTTCTCATCAAGATAGTAACATAATAGAAAATGAACAAACATATTAGATCTTTCCTTCGACCTGTAGGAAGAAACATCTCTGTACCACTGTATGTAACATCCTTTCCTACTAAGAATATCAAAACCTATTCATACACATAGGAGGATTATATTAAATCATGTAATTTTTTATTTTATAGCAATACATCGCGAATCAAGATAATAATGATCATATCTAGTAAAAGATATCATATGATTAAAACCAACATTAACACACAAGAAAAATTATTTTCATACATATTTACATCCAAATGTCATGATTTTTAGTCTAAAAGACTGCTAGAGGATATATATCACTAACTTATACTACATACTACATACTAGGGTCACCTACTAGATTAGTGTAGAATAATCATTCCCTTCAAAGGATACTTTCTATGAATGTTAGAAAAATGGAGAATTTGTACAACATAGGTATAGAAAGTGAAATTTTAGTTACCCTCAACCTTGAGTCATTCCTAAATAGACGTGGCAAGCTCAATGTAAGTTATCCATAAGGAATGTTTCTTAAACTTCTTCCATCAACGAGGATCAAATCATAGGTCTATATGTAAATGGAGAAGATACCTCATCTGGTCTTCTTTATACTAAACTCGATCCAATAATGATAATTAAACAAAATAAATAGTAGTGATATTTTCTCAATTTGCAAACATAAGAGAAAGAAAGAAAGAGAGAGAGAAAAAAATGAACGAAAACATACTAAGATAAACAGTAAGAATTATCATGTATGTATGTACACACTATAGAAGCAACACAAAGTCAACCATTTCTCATGGTCATACTTAACGCCTCACACAAGGTAAATATAATCTCCAACCATTCTCAATTAGTCAATAATCACACCATTTATGACATATTCAATCCAACAGTAACCATAATTGCATATGAAATTCATGAAAGACTTACAAATATTCCCTAACTTAATGCATCCTATATCACTTAAACCTTGATAAATCTGGAGTCTTTGCAGTCCCAATTATCTATCTTTCAAAAAATTTCAAGACCCTAGGTTTCTACCATTGCAATGATCACTAAAAATGTGAAATTGATTTAACCTAATACATATTGGTCAAAATTGTTAATATCAAAAAATTATTTCAACTAACCATGATAATCCTTATGAAAAGTTAAAAAATTCAAGTGTTAGTTGTCATTGTCTCAAAATTAGGAAACCATCCTAAATTCTTTGTAGGTCATCACACTCATAATTGATGATTTTTTTTAGAAGCATTAACATATTTATACATATAACTCCTTTTTGAAAAATCACTTACTCATGATTCCTTTGAAAAATTCGATAGAGCCTCCTTTATAAATCAAATTCATTCTACACAACTCATGGTTGGTAAACATAACATGAATCAATTCAGGGTTCATGTTTTTCACATGTCATTTCTTCTTAAACCACATTCTTTCTCAAATATTATTCTTTCAAACATCATTTATATTATTATTGGAACCAATTGAATATTAAAATGATGCATAGTACGCCTACCATACATCATCTACAATATCTATTATGTCTCATATCATATTTCATAAGATAAATATTATCCAACCATCTAAAATAATGATAAGAGCGAATTCACACCCATACATGGCAATAAATTATCAACATCACATTTCCCATACTTGGAAATGAATCATCATCTTATATTTCAACCATCATGATTCAAGTCTTTAAGGTCCAACTAAGCACTATGTGGCCAAGTATGCAATGTCTAACTATTATCAATTAATTCTCAATTAATTCTCAATCACACCATCATCATAAAAGAAATAAAAACAACCACTTAAGATCCAAAATACAATTCAACATATCACATATATTATAATTTATTAAGCATCAACTACTTGTACCATCAACATAAATTTACATGGTCTAAGGGAGATTATCCTAAACATATTTTTTTTTCTAAGATTACAAACAAAATCTTCTCCCCCTACCTATAAGGGCATCAAATTTGTCCTTGTAGTGAAAAGGGAAAGATTCGTCCATTTCTTTTTCAAGAAATCCAAATCCTAGGCTAAGGAAAACATGAGTATTTAGTAGATAACAAAAAGGACGAAAGAAAGATAAAAAATTGCATGAAAATGAGTGGTATTCTCATATGAATTGTTTTGTACTAGTTACAATATTATACATTTAAATTTAAAATTAAAAAAAAAAAGATTTAAGGATAAAAACTAACTTTAATAGAAGAACAAACCTTTTATGAGAAAAAATAAAGTAAAAAGATGAGATTTTGGACAGTACTTTTGAAGAAGAAAATGAAGTAAAGATGGAAGGGTTGGTTTGATGGGGCACATTAGATAAAGGTAAAGAAGAAAAGGTATTTTTTTTTTAATAAAATGAAAAGTTTCTTCAAAAAAATTCCTAAAAAACCTTTTCAATTTTATCATTTTAAACATTTTTATATATTTAAGAATATTTTCTATATTAATTTATCTAAGAGATGTCTAGGCATGGTTAAAATAGAACAATTATTTATGTGATCCATCTAAGATGCGCTTTGGAAGAAAAAACAAAGCAAATGTGTTTCCTCATCGTTTATTTAATCATTTACATACATAGAATTTTTGATACAATATAAAAAACGATGAAGTATACAAATAAAATTTAAAAATAAAAAAATTAATCTAAAAATTATTTTTGATATCATATAATTATTATAGCCTAAAACATATCTTTATCCATTTTTATTAAAATTCTTACCATAAATTCTAATTTTTCTTGCCTTTAAATCCATTCTTACAACTCTAAATAGGTATTTAAAGTTTTTTCAATTTTCTAACTTAAAAATCTTGATAAATTTTTAAATATTATGAATTTAAATTATCAATAGTATAAAAAAATTTATAAAAAAATGTGTCATAACATACAAATAAATATAATTCTTATACAACAGAAAAATTTTATTTTAAATAGAAACTTTAATATATTTTTTATTTCACGTTATTATAGTTTATATACTTGTACAATTACAAAAATTAGATAACAATAAATAAATATTAATAAAATATAAAAATAAAAATATTAAAAAATTATAATTAAATTCAATGAATCAAATCTTAAATATAATTTTAATAAAATTTAAATAAAATCTAAAATAAATAAAATTTTAATTTTGATTAAATTTAAACAAATCATATAAGATTAAAAATGAATTCTAATCAAATAATTCGAAGAAATTTTATGAAAATGAAAACAATTTATAGTTATATTTCTATGAAACAATTATAAATCTTAACTAAATCAATATAAATTCTAATTATACTTATAAAAATAAATTTTAAATATTTATTAACTTAATACTCTTGTTATTGGCAAGTTGTTGTTGACATCCACATATAAAATTATTTTTTTATTTTTTATTTTTTGGATTTTATTCTTTTAAATTATAAATGTATTTACATAAATGTTAATTGTTTATTATATCTTTTTAAACTTTCTTTTTATCAAAATGAATCTTTATTTAGAGATAAATATTTTTCTATTTGAATTTTATTATATAAGAAAATGCTTGAACTTATATAAACTAGGATAACAAATCAAATACCTACGTTATCTTATTCAATAATTGAAATGAAAAATTAATAGTACAATATGATATAAATTATATTAAAATGATTAAAACTATTAAACTTAATATAATCTTTTGAAATTTATTTTTAATAAAAATATAAAATTAAAAATAATAAATTTATTTTTATGTATAAATAATATTTAAAAAATAATATTAAAATAAGAATAATTTTCAAAATTTATTTTTATAATTAAAATTTAAAATATTTTTGTACATAATATAATTAAAACAGAAATAAACTATAAGTTTTTTAAAATTAAAGTTTATAAAATAAATAAAACATTTTTATAATATTTTTAATTTTTTTATCAAAAATAATTTTCATATAATATGTTACAAGTTTTTATAAAAATACTAAAATTATATTTTATAAATTAACTAAATTATTTTTATAAAACATTAAAGGAAGTACGAGATAGGATAAGAAGGAATATTTTATTTTCTTAATAGTAACCTTTTATATCTTATTTACGTAGGAAACACTACAAATAATAGAATTAGATAAGTTATTTTAGGATCATATCCTAATCACCAAAAATTTTTTATAATTTTTTATTTTTTATCTATATTAATTTTTTAAAAAGTTAATTGTTATTTTATAAATTAAAGATAATATTTATTATATTTTTATTCTGTATAAAAATATTAATTGATAAAAAAATAAATTAAAAATTTAGAATATAATAAAAAATTATATGTTAATTTAAAAAATAAAAATGTAATTAGTTTTAATATATAAAATATTTTCAAATAATAGATAAAAAATAAAAAATTATTTATTAGAAATAAACAGTTTACTTTATATCTATAGCTGGCAGAACCAAATTATCTTACCTAGGTAGCAGCATTTGGGGCATCCAATACTCTCGCTTTTATTGCAAGGACGACAAAAGGAAGCGTAAGCGAATCAAACGGTCCACAAAATATTGGTATCTTCAACAGAATCAACGCTATATATGCATCCTAATCCTATGCGTAGTAGCAAAGAATCATAGATACGATATGTTAAATTGTTAAATATATATAAGGAAGAATTAAGTTATTGAGTAATTAGGGTTATTTGTTTAATAATTTTTATAAATAATTAAATTTTATTAATTTAATTATTAAATTATATATAATATTTAGTAAATTATGTATGTAAAATTTTATATAAAATAAAAATTGATAAATATTTTATTTTATAATTTTATTATAATAGTTTATATATTATTTAAATATATATAAATATTAATAGTTAAATAATATATCTATAAAATTTTAAATTTTTTAAAATTTAATATACATAATATACTAAATATTATAACATAATTTAATGATTAAATTAATAAATTTTAAATTTTATATAAAATTAATATAAATGTCAAAATTCACAAATATATTCATATACAAAATTATTCAATCTTCAATTTAATTTTACGAATAGGATAATAAAAGTATATGTATTTTTCCTTTCTTTTTATGTGGGATTATGATATATTTTTCATTTTATGATAGATGTTAAATTAATATCTTTTGCTCCTTAATTATTTATTCTATAAAATAAGCTTTTATTGTCCTTAATTTTCCGTTAATTATTAAATTTCTTCATTCAATATTAAACTTAATGAAATATTTGCAAATCACCTGTAAAACGATATATAATAATTAAACTTATTTTTTAACTAATTTTTAATCAACTAAGTATATATAAAATGAAAATAATACTTATTTTTTAACTAATTTTTAGAATTGAGTTAAGTTTAAATCCAATTCATAAGATGATATGAAAGCAGATGTATATAAGGTGAGAAAGTTGTGTTGGAGTTTCCATTGAATATTGATATGACTAATGAATATATATAAAATTAAAATACAAACTAATATATATAAGTACAAATTCTCTTGAACATCCAACTTCTCAAGATGGACCACTCAGAAAGGAATCTTCGAATGGTGGATGAGTAGATATGTTACCTTGTACTCTACAAGGATTCTGGTCTAGATGTAGGTGAGGAGGCAAATCATCAACCATCGCTTTTTAATTTTCTAATAAAGATTCCTTGAATCCGGTAATTTTCAACCAATGATCACGGCTATCCCCATTTTGTGGCTTGGATCCACGGATCATGATGGATGAAACCTAACAATGATTGTGAGACTAGATTCATTTATTAAAAATATTTTGAACTTGCTAGGCGAAACTTATTATTTAAAAGGAGAATCTGCTCTTTTACCATTGAATTAATGTGAAGATCAGTTACCTTTGGGAATGAAATTGTAATAAAACTCAATAGGAAGTTTGTCTCATAATAATCCTACTTTTTTTTTTTTTTTTTTTATCAAAGATTGGTTGAATGTATGTTTGGATAACTGAGGTCATCATGTGTTGAATTTATTTCTTTGACTTTTAAAAAGTTATATATGTTCCACTTCCTAACGTTTTAAAACCTATAAAATATAGCTAATCACTTGCTAATTAGTTGAGGAATGGTTATTCTACACACCTTAAAATGAGAAATTGAAACACAGGCTTTTAAATGTTTGAGATTAAATTAGATACGCCTCAAATTTCTATATTGATTTTCAATTTTCTCATTTAAATATATATTTGACCAATAAGTAGCTTCTTTTTCACATTTTTCTTTGCAACAAAATTGCTTCCCAAAGGATGAGTTTGTTTTGATAATATTACATCAAAATGTTTGGAGTGTAATAAGAAAATTTAAACTAAATTTAAAGTCTAAATCAAATTCAACTCTTGTAATTTTTTTATATGATTTAAAAAATAAAATAAAAAAAAGAACATAAAAAAAAGAATATAAATAAAAAAATGTGATTAGAAAATAATATCTTATAAAAATTACTTTATACAAGAGAAAGAATTGGATCTTCCTTTATATATTGTGTCTCTAATGTTTGCTTTCAATAAGGAAAAAGAAGATAGAAGAGAAAAAACATATAGAAGGATCCAAATTTTACAGAAAAAAAGTAAAAAAATATTTTTTATCAAATAAAAAAATTATATTTCTATTAAAAAATATAAAAAGTTACCAATGAGTATAAACATACTAAAATAATATAAATTATTTCTCTCTCCTCACATGAAACAAGAAAATAAAAAGGTGAACTTTCTCATTTATATACATCTTTCCTAGCAAATAAGAAAATTTTAATTTCTCCTTTTAATTTTCACCTATTTTTACCAAATTTTAATTTATTTAACTTCTACCAAATAGAGCATTGTGTATTAGAAAATGTCCTTCACATGCTTCTAAGACTTGGGATTATAGTTGTCCTCCCATTTTTAAAGAGAAACAATGTCTATCATAACAGAATCATTGTTGGATTTATGAAATGATTAAAGTGAATATATTAACCTTTTTGATCATTGAGCCACTTTGGAAGAAGATGCTAACTGAATATTAGGGCGGGGACAGCCTACACCAAGTTGCTACCTATAGCCATAGTATCCATACACCGACCTCGGAAATATGATGTTTCTCTATTTAATCTTATTCCAAAATGAAATACATATTTACCCTTCCATACACTCTGGTAACATTAATTGGAGGAGGGATTATCCTCTCCAATTTATTTACCCTTTCCATAGAGTTCTATATTCTTTTTTAAGAGAGAAAAAGAGATAAAATAAAAAAATAGATGAAAAATTAGAAAAAAATAAATAAATTTTTTATTCTATTAATTAACTAAAATAAAATCATTCACTAACAATTAGTTGTTTGATTTGTTTAAGTGGATAAAAATATTTTTTCAAAAAAAATATAACTATTATATAGATATTATAAAAATTGAATTTAATTAGAATAGATAGATAATGTAAAAAAATTACATTTTCATCTAATTATAAATTACTATATTATTAAAAATTATTAATTTCTATATTTAAAATATATAATATTAAAATCTTATGAATTTATGCGAAAATTTTTATGCATCATAATAAATATTAATCACCAACAACGTGCATTAATTTCCTACACCAACGGAATTGTTTAATCATATGAATATATAATTAATGTATCATATAATTATATTTGGTTTAAATTAATTTGATCAGGTCTAATCGGTATATTCTTAATAATACAATCAATACTATTAGTTAAGGTTTTTTAAGCTAGTTATGAATTTTTAATTTTTAATTTTTAAATTAATTGAAAAAAATTAAAAAATAGTTTTAAAGTAATTTTTACCGTATCTTAAAAATAATTTAAATTTAAATTTTAAAATAAAAATTTATTAAATATTATTTTTATTTTTAAAATATTTTTAAAATATATCTAATCTCACTGTCATTAAATTGTCAAAAATTATTATTATTATTATAATAATAATATTAATAATATTGATTATATTTTTTATTATTTAAAAAATTTAATTTTTTATTTATATAATTTTTATAAAATAAAAATAAAATAAATAATATTATTTAATATATAAATTATATTAAATTCATAATATTATAATATAATTTTACATTATATGCTTATTTATAATATAATATTATAATATATATATTTATATAAAATAAATATTATAATAATATATAAAATAAAAAATTATATAATAATATAATATTTTTATATTATAACCATTATATTACTATTATTATCTTGTAAACATTATTTTTAATTTAATCACTATTAGTATCATCATTATCATCATAATAATAATAAATTTTATTTTTTAAATTTTTATTTTTATTGTTAAAAAATTTAATTATTTATCTATTTTTATAAATTTAAAAATAAATGATACTATTTGATATATAAAAATTATATTTAATTTATAATATTATAATATAATTTATGTTATATATAATTTTAAAATATAATATTTATATTATTTTATATAAAATAAATATTAAATAATATAAAAATATTATAATAATAATATATAGAATTATTTATCTTATATATTAATTATCAAATAATATATAAATATAAAATTGTATGATTATATAATATTATTTATCTTGTAACTATCATCATCATAATAATAATAATTTATTTATTATTATTTTAAAAATTTAATTATTTAAATATTTAATTTTTATATATAAAAAATAAATATTATTAATTTATATATTAATTATATTAAATTTATAATATTATAATATAATTTTATATTATATAAATAGTTATAATATAATATTATAATATATATTATTTTATATAAAATAAATATTAATATAAAAATATTATAATAATAACATATATAAAATTTTATATCTTATACAATAATAATTAAATAATATATAAAATATAAATTTATAAAATTATATAATATTATTTACCTTATAACTACCATATCACTATCATTATTTTATAAATATTATTTTTATTCTTTTTTCTATTGTTACTACTATTATTATCATAATTATCACTATAATAATAATAATAAAATAATTTAATTTACTTTTGCAATAATTTTTAAAAATTAAAAAAAAAATTAATTTTAATTTTTAAAACTAGAAATAAAAAATTATCGGAATCTAAGTTAACTTGATCAACTTTATTTGTGACCTAAAGTCTAGACTGAAATAATAAACAAAAAACTTATATATCTAAGATACAAAATTATTATTTATGATTCACATTAATAAAATGATAAATATTAATCATTGATCCATTATTATTAATGGCGCTCCTCCCCGTAATGGTCACATTGAAAATTGGAGTCAAGAGGAGCAAACCACTAATGGCATTACCATTTCCTACATTGAGTCAAGATAGGCTATGCACTTCTTGAAGTTTATACGAAGAAAGAGCTCCTTAACGGAGATCCTAGAGATAAGTGTTTTTGTTAATTGAAAATGAAGGTTAGGGAAGTAAAAAGATTAATGGAACTATTTTATACATGTTATCATGGTGCGTAGGTCTAAACTACACAACTATGCTGACATAACTATTTACATAATATTGATTGAAAATTTTTATGAATTTGATTCATCAACCTTATAAAGAAAATTAACAAGATAAGTTTTCATAAGAGTAGAGAAATATTTTTTATATTGGTTGTTATTGGCTTTTTATATCAGTTCTGAAATCGGTATAGATCGGTATAGATACAACCGATATAAAAAATAATAAATTTTTACATCGGTTGAAAAATCTATGTAAAAAGTTCAATTTTTACATCAGTTATACCACTTAACCGATGTAAAAAAGTTGACTTTCTAAATTAGTTATAAGATTAATTGATGTAAAAAAAATCAAATTTTTACCTCGGTTAAGTATTATAATTAATATAAAAAGTTAATTTTTTACGTCAGTTATAAACACAATCAAGGTAGTAAGTATAAATAAATAAATAAAAAAATTGTAGTAGTTTTAATGACCAATAATTTTTAAAATAAAATATATAAATCAAATGCAACTGAGTAACATTATCCTTAAAAAACAAATCCATCTAATTAATTATATTGATCAAATTATCATCCAATATCAAACAATGTTAAGTGTACTCTTATTTTTCTATAATAAAGAAAACTTAACATTAAAAAATTGATTTCATGAACATAAAATAAGCCATAATGGCCAGAGGTATGTAATTATTAAAAAAACAAAGTTTGAGTCATGGATGTTTAATATTTTGCAAGTATTACTTATTAAACATTTAAGGATGTTTTGATTAAGTAATATATCAAGATTTTCTATGAGAATAAAAAAGATAATTTCTTAAATCATTAACTGTGCTTTTATATTCCTTTCAAAAGATGAAAGAAAATAAATTTAGGTTGGAGGGTATGATATTTTTTTACTACTATAAAATAATATACATCTATTTATGCTTACAAAATGAAGTTTACATTGATGTATTTTTTAAACTCTTATTGAAAACCATACAAAATAAAGAAGATTCAATCTTATATGGATTCAATACTTAGACTATATTTAACTTTCATCATATATTCCACTAAATTAAGCAATATCTCATATTTATCATTTGACTCTACCTACACTTAACTAATGGATAACATGCATCATTAAATTTAGATCGTGCTAGGATCTATCCAAATGGGATCAAACTAATTTGCATGATTTCACATCAAATAATAATTACTAAAATAAACTATCAATACACAAAATAAATTATTTTCAATAAAAAATACAACAAATAATCATATTTTTAAAAGTATCTAATAATAACAATAATAATAGATACTTGAATATAATATATCTCACATTGTGACTTAGGTTCAATATTAAGACATTCCTCAATTTCAATAATATGAAAAGATATCATTGTAATTCTCCTAATATGACTTGCACACTATTTTAACTAAATCATAAATTCTATATATTAAAATTAAATTCTAACTCTTAAAATTAGAGATTTTTTTTAATTTATTTCTCTCTTTAATATTTCATGTAATTTAAATTTTGACTTAATAAACTTGAATTTTGTTCTATTTTTTTTTAATTTATTCCTATATGATAATTTTAAAAGTTTTATTCTTTTAATTTAATCTAATTATTTAAAAAAAGAAAATTATAGAACTAAACATATTTTATTACTATTTATTTTTATTTTAGATACATAGTTTTATCATTATTTGATAATAATAATAATATTTTATAAATATTTTGTTTTAATTTATATTTTAAATTTGATCCATGTTTTAAAAATTCAATTAATACATAAAAAATTTTTAGATAATAATTTTGTGAAACCTAAAGTTTTTCAATGTGATACAAAATGTTGATGTAATTTTTAAAAGTTACACCTGAAAGCACAAACTAAATCTTTTAATACTTCATAACTAGTAGCTGACTCTGCAAGTTAGTTTTTTATCGGATAAGATAAATATAAAATGGATTCAATTAATTATAAACTTCTAATATATTTAATGGCATCGTCTTATCCTTAAGTCAATTTTAAATGTCATGTTAATGACCAATTGCTTAACAATCACATAAATCCAATCTAGAAGGGTGTTCTTCGGTGCTATAACTTTAAATTCAAATCACTTGAGTTCTTACAGAGGTTAAAAATATAAGATTACAAAGTAAATTTCAAAAGTTGTTTTAGTTGAATAGTAGTAACCAGGAACACCATTAAGTTGATGATGCACAATTAGCATGAGTGAAAAATCAATTGAACTATGTAACATGTTTTGATTGTTGTTTAGAAACCACACAATGTTAGAGCTTATAGATTTTTAAGTCTAGTTACAAACCAAGTGACTGCAACACACAACATATACACCTACCTTAGCATTCCTTAAACTTCCAACCCCCTAAAAAGTACATACAAACAAGCAAACATCATTTGAAACCTTTATACATAAACAAGACATAACTAGATATAGTTATGGATTTTTCAGTTACAATCTATGAAAAAGAGGAAGCAAAAATCATGAAAGAATAAAAAAAAATTAGGTAAAAAACTCACTACAAATCAAATGGACATATTAAAAAAAGAAAGCTTGAGTTATTCAAATATCTTCTCACCTCAAAGACACTGCATTCATTTTGCTTAGGTTTCTTTAAATAACATCATCATCTAGTCTTGTTGACCCATAGGGTATGACAATTTAAAGAGATTTAATAAATTTATCTTCTGCAAATAATCATAGAAAAAGACAACAAAAAGATTTCATATTAGTACACATCGAAATACAATTTGATTGGAAAAAAGATAAGGTTTTTTGTTCTTCCCTTGCATACTCGGTCCACATGGAAGTACCTATCCACCTATACCTCAAGTGAAGTTGCAGTCTACATTGATAAATTGGATCTAACATTGTTTGGTAATTAACATCAATCTATGGCAAATCCTCTAAGAAATGAGAAAAGCATGGGTGTGGTAGAGTCCAAAGAGAATGAAGCGGAAGAGTTTGATACACATCCCCAGTATCGATCAAGCACGTTGCTCTTGAAATTGATTTTGGTGGTTAAGGAGGAGGAAACTGCTAGACCCAAAGCTAGATCCACAACCTGATTAGTACTTGGACCCAATAGAATTGTATAAGCACATATGCACTAGATCCAAGGCAACCACGGTTGCACTGGGATCCATACAAATCCATAAGCATCAAACAGCAGAAAAAGATACCAGTTCGTGCTTAGGATTCATCGTGTGAGACTAGGGGTTCCAAAATGAAGTTTTTATTGAAATTATTTACAAAGGATTCTTAGTCCACATATGCACAGGTCCAAGACAACTACGGCTGCACTGGGGCCCATATGAATTCCTAAACATCGAACAGCAAAAAAAGCTACCAGTTTATGCTTAGGATTCATCGCATGAGACTTAGAATTATCTTTAACGGACTTGATTTGAAAATAAAATACACCTGATTTGAAATTTGATGAAGAGAATTGGATTTGATTTTGAATGATGAAGTGAACTTGATAAAAAGAACTTGCCTTTGAATTTGAACTTGATTTGAAATAAACTTGATTGAAAATGAACTTGATTTAGAATGAACTGGATTTGACTTTGAGGAAAGAAAACTTGAACTTGATTTAGGATTTTTGAAGCAAAGAAATAAACTTGATTTGATTTGAAGAAAAGAATTAAACTTGATTTTTGATTTGAGGGAAAAGAACTAAACTTGCTTTGAAATAAAATTTGAGGGAAAGATTTAAACTTGATTTGAACTAAAATGAATCTTATTCAAAACTTGAAGAGAAGAAATAAACTTGATTTGAACTAACGCAATTTTGAATTGAAATTTGAAGAAAAGAATTAGATTTGATTTGGAAAAAGTTTGTATTGAACCTTGGGGAAAAGAAATTTGGTTTGAATAAAGCTGAATTTTGAATTGAAACTTGAGGAGAAGAATAAAAAATTGATTTGGATAGAAATGAATTTGATTTTGGTTTTGAAAAATTGAACTAGACTAGCGATGAACTTGATTTAAAATTTGAGGGAAAGGATTAAATTTGATTTTTTACTCATGAATTTGAATTAAAACTCGAGGAAAAGAATAGGATTTGATTTTTTTTAAAAGAATTTAAAGCAAAGAGTTTCTTGATTTAATATAAAGAAAATGAATTAAACTTGATTTTATTTGTAAGAAAGAACTAAACTTGATTTTGAAGAAAAGAATTAAATTTGATTTTATTTGAAATTGAGACTTAGTTTGAAAAAAAAGAAATTTTATTTTATTTGAAATTAAACTTGACTTTTTTAAAAAAGAATTAGACTTGAAATTTGATCCAAATTGGTAAAAAAGAGTTAACAGGTGTCATTTATTTTGATAAAAAGAAATTAGGATTCATCCTTGCATAGGCTCTAACTGCAATAGCCACTTGAACTGAGCTTTGGGGTTGTATCTTTATTCTTCGGATTGGTTATAATCACACATGATCGTAAGTTAGCAATTTTTTAAAATAAACGGCATTACCCGGGATTCGACCCCATGGCCTCTGTGCAGGGGACGAATGTATCAACCATTAAGCTAAACGCCGAGTTTGGAATGAGTGTTTACGAACCTGGTTAATATCACGTTGCATGACTTTTCTTTCTTGATGCTCTTAGCCTTTTATCTTGGACTTCTTTTTGGCTCAACACCATGCTGAGGGGTCTACCAGACGTCAACCAAATCCAAACGTCACATATGCATGGGTAGCTACTTTACAGCCTCTCCAAGCCCACCATGATTCATTTTCCTGCTAACCTCTTAGCAGCAAGTACCAGCTTCATTATTCTGAAAGGATTTTCACTCTCTAGTTTGTGTAGTAATCCCCTAAGTAGAAATTTGCATGGCCTTTAGCATGGCTCTTTCACATCCCCAAGAGCCAAAACTCGCACGGTTGTGCTGCCTAATCATATTTTAAGCTTGACAATGATGCGGCTTAAAGGACTGAGATGCTGCATTTTCTTGTTAGATTGGAACAACGGCCCTCTAGTTGGCTATTGTAGGGGTTATATAGCTGGTGCATGGGCTTCTCCATTGTAGACGTATGCCAGCACTTGCATGGCCGCCTCCTCGCTACTAGCCAACATCGTGCCGTTTGCATGGCTGTTCACTGCCGACCCATTTACCATAAAGCCTGTTGACATTCGTACAAACCCAAGAAAGGTTCCATATGACTGCCTGCTCGACCCTTAGTCGTCCCTTCTACATCGCGACACCTTCCTTTGGGCTTGCTACATCCATGTTAGGTTGCATCGTCAAGTTAATCGAGGCCGCTCTCACTATGGAATGAATCATAAAACATTGGGCTCTTTGCTGCCTCATACGCTAGGAAGAAATGACTTTCACGTTCAAACCTTGACCAAATAGAGAGCATGAATAATAATGCAACGTCCCTCAAATTCACGACAACAATGATGGCAGGCGTGTCTTTATCCTTGCTGAAAATAGTTTAGCATTTGTTGGGTCGGACTTGCCATGGAGAGGGTTGTTACTTTACTGCTCTACTTCGGTAGAGTTTCAGGTCAGGGCTCACGTATGCATGTAGGCTTCCTGGGGTCATCTATTTGAAATGTTTATGGTATCACTCCACAGTACGTGCACAAAGGTCCTGGTGGCTGTGAGGGCTTGCCATGCATACTCGAACTACAGATGTTGGCTTTTTGCATGGAGCTGCACTCCATACTGAGGGGTCTAGTTTGCATGGTGCTTGTCTCTTACGCCCACAAGTGCCATTGTGTACATTTCCTAACGATCGGTCGATCCTTTAGAGTTTCGCCATGCTCTGAGCTTCTTGATCAGTCAAGGAGGAATCGATCCAATGGTGAGGAGTAGAAACCTCTGGAACAACTCCCCTTGTAGAAACAGAACTGGTCCTCAAAGGGGATAAGTAAGAATCCGCTTCAATCCTACGAGTTGCCCTGACTCTGGATTGCACTGGCTCCACCAAAACTTCCTCAATTATTGCCTTGACAGCCCTTGTTACAGCCATTGTTTAATTGCTGCTTAGAGCCGCTATACCAGAGAAAACCTTCTTGAATTCAACAGTACCGACTTGGTCAAAGACATAAAGAAGGGAACCTCTGAAGCGATTGTTGTGCAGTTGCAAACCCAAACGTGCTAATTTCACTCTCCGGTTCAAGTTTTGTATAGAAGAACAATCAAAACTTGGAGGTCAATAAGTTTGTATAAGAGAGTAGAGTATATCATAGATTAGGACCAAGTCTACGACTTAAGAACCCAACTCAAACCTTTAGAATAACATGCTCCCGTCGTATCAATTCCGGGGAAGGATTCATCTAACTCTGGACCTCCATCTTAGTAACAATCGTGACACTCCAAGCGTGAACTTTACCAGATTTCAGCTCTTATGGCCCCAAGGGGGCTTATTAGAAGTGTTTAAGTTACGAATTCTTGAGGAATGACATAAACATGACTTCGTTACCTCATTTAAATCGATTCATCACTTAATCAAATTCCAACAGAAGTTGTTCATAACTCAAGATTCATGTGAAAGTGGTGAATTCTTGATTCTATATGCAGATGAATGTGTACAGAGACCATATCATGACAACATGTAAAGAAGTTCTCAATTCTTACCTGAAAGCTTGCAAGAAAATATTGGTATTGGGTGTAACTTTGGCCAAGTGAAATCGTAATGGAGGAAAACAGCCTATTGAACATCACCCTTTCCTATTCCAATCCGCTTGATGAGGTCCCTTCGTCCTAAAAACCAGAGAGAGCCTCCCAAGAGTAGCATGGATCCTCTCTTCCTTCCTCCAGTTGATCTCAAGTTGCTTGGGAGAAAAACCTCTTTTTCCCTCTTTTTCTATTTGTCCTTTCAAGAAGCCAAAAGCCCGAATTCCCCATCCTTTTTTCTAAACCGTTTTCAGTTATCCTTCGTTTTTCTATTTTTAAATTTTTTTGTTTTTTCCTTTTTTGTCTTATTTTTGTTTTATGCTTTTTATAATTTTTTCTATTTATTCTTATTTTTAATTTTATATCAGATTTTATTTTTCTTTTTATATCAAATTTTATTATTTATTATTTATTTTTTTTATTTCATATTTTATTTTTATTTTATTTATTTACTTCTTCTCTCTTTTTTAATTTTGTTTTAATTAATTTACCTATTATTTTTTTTATTTCTTCTGTTTTATTAAATTTTCTAATCTTTTTTGTTATATATATATATATATATATATTTATATATATATTATTTTTTGTTTTCCAGATTTTATCTCTTTTTTTTCTTTGTTAATTTTGTTCTTTTTTTTAATTAGTTAATTCTGTTTTCCGTTTTTATTTTTTATTTTATTTATTTATTTTTATTTTTTATTTTTTCTTTCTTCTTTTGTTGTCGTTTCTTTAACTTCTGTTCTACTTTTTATATATTTTTATTTTATTATTTTTCTGCTTTTTCATGCTATTTTTGGTTTTTATATTTCTATTTTAGATTTATTTTTTCGCCTTTCGTTTTTTATTATTCTTCTTTTCTATTTTTATTATTCTGCTATCTGTTTATTTATCTACTTTTTTATTTTTTTAACTTTATTTAAGTTATTGGTTTCTTGGTTAATTTTAAAATGGGGTCTCGGATATAATTGAATGTTTACAAACTCATCCAATCATGAAGTCATTGTAGCTTATATAGATAGTTATGATTGAATATGGATAAGCTCAACTTCTCTACTAACTTAACACTTGTCACATTACTACAACTTCTACCATCAATGATTGTACTACATACTTTTTTTTAGATTAGGTAGCATGTGTTGAATATGTTTTTCCCTTCTTTGTTCTCTTCCTCCATTTTTGAATGTTAAGTGCTTTCTTAGTTACAAAAGTTCTTCTTCTTTATCACCTTCACTATCAACACTAGATGACTCTTCTTCCTTTTCTAACACTTTTTCTTCAATCTTCCAATCTCTATTGTTGTTAATGAGCATAGTGTTCTAAGTTAGGAACTCAATAGAAATGTGTCCACTCCCTTGTCATTTGAAACACCTTTTATCCTGACTTTTAGAAGAATTATACTTAAGTTTATTTTTTTTGAATGGATATCAAATTTACCCTCTTTGTATCATGCCTTTTAGAATATGAAGCTAAAGTGGTGTCATGATTTGAATGACTCTTCCATGAGTTAAGAAAATCTGAATTGGAAGTCTTTCTCATATTATTTATCCTTTTGAGTTGTTGTTCTACCTCAATGGTTTGATGTACCATTTCTTGAAGCTTGACATAATGATACATCTTCATCGCATCAATTGTATCATGATTGAGTCCATGAAATAAAATTTCCATGGATTCTTCTCAACCTTCCACTATATTGGATCGATGGTAATCTCTATCTCTTTATGATACTCATCTACACTTCTTGATCCTTGAACGAGACTTTGAAACTTATTGTATAGTCCTCTAAGATAATAGGATGGAACAAATCATCTTCTCATGATGGCTTTCATCTCTTCTTAAGTGGCGATAGATCATTCTCCATATTATTTGTTTCCTTTTTCACCTCATCCTACCATACAAGAGCATAATAAGTAAACTCAAGAACTGCAAATTCTACCTTTTTACTTTTGTAGTAGCTATGGCATGAGATTTGTTCTACTTGTATCTTCCACTCTAAATATACCTTTGGATCCTTTTTTCCTTAGAATGAGAGAACCTTGATTTTAATTCCCCCAATATCATTTCTTCTATCTTTATGACTTCTTGTATTATTATGCTTAAATGTTCTTCTCCTTTGCCAATATTCACTCCCTTTATATTGGTGCTATAAATCAACATCGGACCAATGATTTTGAATTTCATGGAGTTGGTTACGTTGCACAACTAGATCCTCCATATGATTTATCAATTCATAAACTTCCCATATGAGGTAAAAAAATCTCATGTACGGTTTTGTAATAGAGATGGGAACAGTAATATTATCACCCACTAGGATTATTCTTCTATCATAAAAACTTTCAAATTGACTTACCAAAGCTTGTATTTAGAGATCGTTTAATCCTTATTCACTTTCTTAATTTCCTTCCATGTTAATAACTTTTTTTTTCCTTCCTTTTTTCACACTTCTTTTTTTTCACTATATTTTTTCTACATTTCTCTTTTCCAATTCTTTATTTTTCTAGATAGAAATAAAAATATAAAACACCTATCGTGTCAACCAATATCTCTAATACCAATTGATAGGAACTGAATGGATGGCCCAATCTTCACAATGTAAGTTAAATAAAAAAATTATAAAATTATACAATTATAAAAAAAGATAAATAAGTGGTCTAATGACTTGAAAATAGAAATAGTCAACCAATGTAACACCCTAATAATGAAGTTCATCTTATGCTTAAGTCGTATCACAGATTCACTATTAGTTTGTTACATCATGATGCAAAACGTATTTATAAAATACAGTTATTAAAAATATGGTACAATTTTTTTTTTCGAAAAACTTATTGAATATGTGAGCCTCATCATAGTAATTTATGTAGCAGAAAACAAACAATCAAATTTCGCCACTCGCGTTAATTTTGAAAATTCACATTCATTTATTACAAGTAATATACATTCACATATACTATCACATGTATATCATTATTTACACTTATCTTACACATACCATCATACAATATCAAAGGCTCTTAGTAAGTCCTTTGTAACAAAGCAAAAACATTAGTATCCTTTTAAGATTACAGTAATCCCAAAACTGAAGATACACATGATACAAACATCATCGTTAAAATTTCTCTTCGATTCTTCTTGCACTTCGTTAATGAGCATAAAACTCTAGTCCATGTTAATCATTTTTTCATAGATCATTATTCTCAAGAAGAGTGTGATTGGTCTCAGGGAAAGAAATGAGAGTAGGGATGAGAAATCATAATTTCTCAGTAGACGTCTACCTTAGAGTTGGTGACATCATTGCTAACCTAGTCACTTCAGTTTATTGAAAAAGGGGTGACATGCCTATAAGTTTACTTTTAACTTTAAAAGAGATCCTTGGTTGAAGTGAGTCATTTTTAGCAATAATAGAAATAATTCTTGTTCAAACATACATTACATTCATACCTTAGATTATTCTTTCATAGATATTCACAAACATACATCTCATATATTATAGAGATAACAACTTCATCACATCACATATTTTTTTACCTTTGTTTCATTCATGCCTTAATCATAATTCATTCTTATTTATTTATCACCCTTTTAGTGCTAACTTCTAGTTTAGGCATATCATGCAAAATTTAGTCAAAATCTTTTCAGTGGCTCTGCTACTCTACCTTCTATTCTTAGGATATGAGAACATTCCTTTATGGTCGTCACCATTATAATTATTGAAGACCTAGCGCTTCATAATAAAAATTTTTTTGGAAGAGCTACATCTTTTCATAGAAGGACCTCTCGTCTTTTTGAAGGACCTCTTACCCTTCTAAATGTGCATTAGTCCGAGACTAGGCATATTTAAGAGTAGTATTAAAATTTTACCTAATCTCTTGTTTAGTGGTCTCTTGATTTATTAGATTCTTTTTTACATCTTCTAGATAATATGCATGCTAAAGCAATCCAGCCAATATGGTATATATATATATATATATATATATATATATATATATATAGCATTCAACCCATTTAATCCTCATATTTCTTGATATAAACCATCATAAATCATATTATTTCTCTAAATTATTCAAGAGAGTATTAGTACACTTTATACATGCATCTACATACTCACAAAGAAACATAACAAGGTAGCATAATTATTTAACTAGAAATATGTCTCCTAATAAAAATTACTTAATTATTTTTATACTAGCTTTTTAGACACCATATAACCTTTCTCTAAAATTTGTCCATTTTGCTTTATCATTTAAGTTTTATGAGGAACTTCTCATAGGAACTTAGTTCACTCATCCTTCTAAATTATCTCTTAACCTTTCCTTTTCTCATCAGCTAAGTTTTCTCAACATTCTTGGATTTAAGTTTGTGAAAAGACTATCCATGAATTTTGTTTTTCCGAATGACCTATTTAGGTTTAACTTAACTTGTGTTCCTTAATATAGGTATTTTATGAACAACCACCATGTACCCTACTTTAATGAATGTAATTTTATACTTATTGATTATTAACCTAATTAGCCAATGAAATTTGTTAATCTTAATTTAATTTGTTTGTAAATTTTACTTAAGACGTCATGTCCATTGATTTGAAAATTCTCTTAGAAATCTTTAAGCACCCATACTAATCGTCTTAAGATTTATTTACCTTTTTTAAAAAAAATTCCTAAGTCTTGATCGAATCATAATCTTTATTCCTAAATCTTTGTGGTTAATTTTTCATATCTTTGAAAGGTAGTTCTTGTGAGGTTATGACTTAAATTGTTAGATAGGTTTATCTTGATAATTTTTTTAAGGTCTTTCTCCTTATTTCCCATGACATGGTCGAATGGTCTCATCTATCAAAACCTCTTTATTAATATTTTAGTCATCATCTTATACTTAGAGGGATTCATTATATACCTTAATGAAAATTTAGACTCCTTTATCACTTAATTTAGAGGAGTTGGCCAAAATGGCCATCTTGGGCTATTAATGGTCTTTTTCTCCAACTTTTCCCTTTTGACTTGTGACTATTGGTTTAGGTTACTAAATCGCACTTTTTTCTTTTGGGTCCATCAAAAGTTTCTTCTTAGTTCATGGTCTTGGTCATGATTATGAAGAGTTTGAGATGTATCCTTCACTTTCTAATTCCATAATTCCATTTCTTGTCTTATAAACCATAAAGGTCCAATTTTTATGAAACAAAGTTTTAACTTGTGACTTAAATTTTTGAGCCCTTTTTGATTTATGATTATTAGGGTCCAGTATAAAGTAAATTTTTAACTTGTGACTTAAATGTTTGGGCCCTTTTGAGTTATGATTATTTGGGTCCAGATCTGCATTTTTTAATAAAGATCTAGTTAAAAAGGTTAGCTTTTCATGAAGATGTAATCAAGCTTGCAACTTTGAGGAGAAAAGACCGCACAACATCATTTTTCAAGACAACCAAGTTGAGATTCACTAGATCTACTACAAGCTTTAATTATCCTCCTCTTGAGCATCTTCCAACACTTAACAAAATCCTCCAAAATGCACCTAATAGATTTAAAAATTATTCATAAGAAATTTTAACCGATTAAATTACTCTAAAAGCTTCAAGAAGCACTTTAATCTATTAAAAATTTCTCTAGACTTTCAAAAATTACTAAAAATTGAGTGATGTTTATTTTAAACAAACTAAGGCAGTTTTGAACAAGAACATGCTCAAGAAAGTTGGGATCAATAGAGTTTAGAGAGGGATCCACAAAGAGCAAGAACAATAAGCCAAAATCACATAATAAAAGACTTAAATAGCTTTAAGGTAGAAATTCCTACTTGTTGAAGACTAGAAAAAGGACTTTGTGGATTTTTAAGGTGAAGCTACCCTCCGTTGGTGGTCCACATGAAATCTTTGATGAGAAGTGGTAAGGTTTGTTTACTTGTTTAAATTATAGCTTAAACCTCAAAGGTGGAAGCTTAAGCTTATGTAAGTTTTTAGATCTTAAGCAAATTTGAAGGTAAGAGTGAGATTTATGAGGTTTGAGTGCATGATTAGAGAATAATTTCTAAAAGAAAGGAGCCCTCCTTGGCTTTTAATCAAATTCGGTCACTTATGGGTGGATAGGAATTAATTTCTAATTAAGGACATTTTGGTCAATTCATATGTAATTTCCATTTTCAAATTTAACTGTAAAATATAAGTAATTATCCTTTAATACTAAATGTTATTTATTTAATATAACCATGATTTATTTAACCTAATCATAATTACTTTTTAATTTAACCAAGGTTACTTTTATCTCTCTTCATAAATATTTGTCCCTTATGTCATTATGACTTGATGAATAATGATGGATAGTCATCCTTTCATTAAATCTTATGGAATTTCATGCATAAAGATAATCTCCAAGTTATAGGTCTTTACATGTTAGTTTCTGACCTTTTCGGGCTTTCAAGGGCATTTTAGTCTTCTGAAAAATTTTAGAAAAGTTTCTAAATTATTTTCTTGATGTTTTTAATCCTTGCTAGTTCATTCCCAACTCACTTATAAATCATTTACTATTTGTTTAGGAACATTTTAGCCCTTATAGAAGTTAGGGATTTTGATCATTTTCGATGGTGTTTTTGTTCTTGTTTTGTCTCTAATTTTTCTTCTTGATGTCCTAACCATTATTGAAGAGTTCAAAGACTCGCCTAGTGTAAAGGTATTCTCGTTATTACCGAAAGATTTCTACTTTCTCTAAATTTGCATTTATATCTCCATTTTTTTTTTGCTAGTATGAAATTTTGGTTGTTACAACCAACATTATATAGAACGTAACCTGCTACATAAATCTCTTGCTTAATCACGAGCACAAGATAACTAATCCACACAGCAACACACTTAAGTTGAAACAAAAATGGACCAATGTTATGAATTGGAGTCACTAACCTTATAAAGAAGATTGACAAGACAAATCTCAATAAGAGCAGAGAAAGATATAATCATCACAATAAAGAATAACCCTTATTTAAATGAATAGAAATTTTAATCTATCTTACATTGTTCATAAAAAAGCTTAAACCTTGTACAATCAGTAATACAAGAAAAATATAATTAAATTCTAATACAATTCCTCAATTTCTAATATTAGAAAATTATAACTAATCTTAGTAGAATCTATCTATAATATGATTCAAATTCTCAACATAATCTCTAATTAAATTTGAACAAATCCTAACAGATTGAAAACTAAGTCAATTAAAAATTTATAAATTTTAATAAAATAAATAACATACATTCTTAAATCTTAGTATCTTTTTATGGAGATCTTCTTGAATTTGTGCAAATAAAAATCATAATGTTATTTGCCTTATTTTCTTGAAAATTCATTCACATGAACCCAATGGTGTCGTGTATCTTTTTTATCCTTTCTTTTCTTAATGAGTCTTCTCTTAGAGTTAAGTCTTTCTTTACTTGATCTTAATCATGTAAAGTGGTGTCCAGGTTCACATCACATATATACACACACACACACATCATAGTGGTAAATAATGCTTAAGGAACTCTAATGAAATTGGAACAAATCCTAACAAATTGAAAATTAAGTCAATTTGAACAACTAGAATCATATGATTATGACACACCTTTTCTAACAAAATGCATTTTTTCTAGATTGATTTCTATCCAATAAATTACTCATTCTCATTCATTGGATTTTTTCTTGTGAATTATAAGTTTTAAATGTCATTTGGTACAAGTTCAAGTCCATGTTCTCATACTCGCCTAAGAGGTTTAACTTGTTCAAAAGAGTCCAAGGCTTGAGATAGAAATGTTTTTCCATTAGTTTAAGTCCCAAGTTTCAACCTAAGATGGGTTTAAGCTCCTCAACCATGTTATGTATTAAATTTTCCAAGCCAACTATGTAATTTTTATTTTTTGATATTTAAATATTTTTAGGTCTATTTTAAATAATAATTTTATTTATCTTTCAAAGGATGATCAAACCGCAGGAAAAATTATATATCATACCCTTAGTATGTATAATTTTAAAATTTAATTTTTTCTATATTTTTTAGAGCTTTTAAATTGTTCAAAATTAGAACTCTTACCAATAGAATCAAATTTCAGCGTGGATATTAAAAAATCACCATAAATGATACAAAAGGAATTAAGCCACTAAATTTTATAGAAAATATACATATATGATGGAATTCTCACAAAAAATTTTAGCTAAAAAATTTAACAACACATTGATAAATTAAGTAGATCAAATTCGTTGTATTTCAAGAAAACAAAACACAACATGTAATATTACCAAGAACAAAATAAAACTATTTTACAAGGAATTCCTAAGGAAATACTTTTTCCATGCTCTAACCAGATATTACAATGAAATAATATTCATCCTCAATACATTTTGATAAACCACAATTCTATTAATTTATCTGTGGAAAATTAGACTCATTTGTTGCATAATTAATGCTTTAATTCTTTTAATTTTTTCTAAATTCCCTTAATTCTTTCATAGATGGTAACATAAAGAAAATTATTTATGATTAAGGCAAAGATAATCCAAAAAATATCAAAGATACTCCAATAGAGGCTACAAAGAAGAAGTCATGTCTATGCAAACTTGACATGACCAAAAGATGTTAACCCTTTTTCGACATGATCATGCATACTTGTAACACTCACAATTTCTCATGATAGACTCCTTAAATTAAAAATATCATTTAGAAAGAAATAAATCATAGATAAGAATAAAAGCTAAGAGAAATTAGAGAATTTTTAACAAATGATGAAAATGTCTATACACTAGGATGACACAAATAAATGTCCAAGTAACCAAGAATAAAACTTAAAATATATTCTAAAGGTTTAGAATCCATCAAGGATGGTTAGAAAGTCATAATAAAAGAATAGAAACAAAGAGAGAATGAAAACGCTATTAGAAAATGTCCAAAACACTCTCAGAAAGCTTTGTCTTCTATAAGGGCTAAATTGTTCCCGAAAAATGGCAAATAACATAAGAATGATTCAGGAATAAACCAATAAGTGTTATAAATACGAGGAGAATAGTTTATGAACTTTCTAGAAAATTCTTAGAAAATTACCAAAATACCCCTAAAAAGCAAAGAAGACAAGAAAATGCAAAGTAGAAGTTGGAAATTGGACCTTATCCATTGTGCACAAAATTATCATGTGGAAAATTAGACAATAACTCACCCGTGAGTCATTATACCATTTATGACATGTAAGACAAAAGTATTAATGAGGAGAGATAAAATTAACCTTGCTTAAAGTAAATCAACCTTGATTAATTAGAATTAACCATACTTAAAATAAATTAGCCTTGATTAGTGTTAAATTCATATTGATTACTATTAAACTAATCTTGAAGGATGATTCCTTAAATTTACATTTAATTTTGAAAATAAAAATTACATGTAAATGTACCAAAATGCACTTAAATGAGAATTTAATTCCCAAAAGTCCTAAAGTGGCTAAATTTACTATAGGCCAAGAAAAGGTTCAACCTTCTCTCGAAACACCAAAACCTACACTAAACTTAAATTTTCATCTTTGAAGTTTAAGTTATAACAAGACAAATCAACAAATCCCCACCATCATCACTAGGAGATTTCGTGTGGACCACCAAAGAGGAGAGAACCAATTTCAAAAGACCTACTAAACATCATAAAATTCTTCAACAAGTAAGGTCTTTCCCATAACTTCTTCTAAGCTTTTAATTATATGTTTATGGTTTGTTTTTATTCTCTTTTTGATGGATATTTCTCTAAGTTCTACAGATTCCACTTTGTTGAGTTTGATGGAGATCAAAATTTCCCTTAATATTTACAAATGAGCATCACCAACTTTTTAGTGATTTTTGAAAGTTAAAAGGGAATTTCGATGGATTAAAGTTCTTCTTGTAACCTTTGGAGCAGTTTAATTGGTTAAAAATTTTTAAAGATTTATTTGAAGCACTGGTAGATTTCAAAGTTTTTATGAAAAGTTTTAAGGTGATCAAAGTAAGGGATGAATAGATCTTGGAGTAGATCTAGTAGATCTCCAATTGGTTGTCTTAGAAAATGTTTTCTTTATGATTTTTATGATGAAAATTATAAACTTGTTTATGTATTCTCTTAAAAGCTTTAATCTTAAATTTAGACTTTGATAAAAGTTCAAATATGGACCTATATGATAAATATTCTAAAAAACTAAAAAGGTTAAGTCACAAAATTTACAAACACAACATAAAACTTGGACCTTAAAGCTAGCAAGAGTAAAGATGGACTTATGGATCCAAGTTGAACAAGACATTTAAGACCCTCCATGATCATGACCAAAGCTGTGGAGTTCTTGGTGGATCTAAAAGCACGTGATGTCACAGGTGCTAAAATTCATGACTCAAAGGTCAAGTGAGAAGAAATTGAGGAAAAGACCCATGCATGGACATATGGTGGATTTAGCCACTTCCCACTAAATTAAGAAAACTCAAGTTTAAAATTTTGATTAAGGTGTAATGACGAGTCTAACCATGTATAAGAAATGAATTATAAATTCGAAAGAGACTTGATAATGGTTTGGGTAACCATTCAACCATGCTTGGGTAATTTGGCGAAAGTAAGTTAAAATCTTGTTAACACTTGAAAATGAATCCAAATATTCATAAGGTGGTGATTAAGAATCAATTATCGACTTGTGGGAGTGAGATGGACCATTCGACCATGCCTATTAAAAAAGAAGGAAAAGTCTTAAAAATCTCTAAGTTGGTGTGGATTAATAACCTAAGTCCTAACTAGTATAAATCACCTTCTAATACAAGAAAAAATGAACCATAATGCTTTAGGATTTTAGGGAGTGGGTTTGTCCACCGATAGGATATTTAAATAGAATATGAGTAAGAAACTTTGAATGCATAGGCAAGGAGGTAAACAAGTGAATTAGTTAGTGGTTCAAACTTGATTAGAAAAATTATTAGTTAAGAAAGCATAAAACTTCTCACACTTAAACTTAAAATGAGAAATTTGTGCATAAAACATCCAAATTGATAAACACAAAGAAGAAATAACTAAAAAGGCCATTTGAGCAACTAAAATAGGAATCACCATTTTATAATCTTACATTAAAAATATTAAGAGAAACTTAATTTTTTAGAAAAGAAAAGGTTAAGAGGTAACTTAGAAAGATGAGTGGACTAAGTTCCTATAAGAGATTTATCATAAATCTTATAAAATAAAGTAAGATTTACAAGTTATTGTAGAAAGGTTGCATGCTGTCCAAGAAATCTACATTAAGCATAATTAAGAAATCTTGATTAGAAGGTTGGTTTCTAATTAGAAAAATTATGCCAACTTTTTCTATTTCCTTATAAGTACACAAAGATGAATGTAAAGTTATGAATAATATTCTTGATTTTTTAGAAAAATGATGTGTTACATGATGCTTATGTATGGATGATAAATGTGAAATAGATTGGATAAGAGGTTATATATGTGCTCTCTTGAATGAAGCATGAAATTGATGTGAATTATGGTTTCATGAGTGGATGAATTATATAATAAATTGGATGAATAGGACCATACTGATTGAATATTGATCATGTATATTATCACAAAGACTTAAACTAGGACCTAATAGGTCAAAAGATCACTAAAGAAAATCCTATGTGAAAATTTGAGACACTACTCTTACCATGCCAAGTCATAGGACTTGTGCACATACGGAGGTTACAAGACCTTTCATATAGAAGCCATAGGGTTTTAAGAAATTATGATGGTAACAGTTATCTGGAATGAACTTATATCCTAGAATAGAAGATAGAGTATATAGGAAGTGAAAGATATTATTTGATTAAGATTGTTAATGATATGTCTTAAATTAAATTATCACTAAAAAGGGAGACTAGATAATGAGAACAAATTATGATTAAGGCATGAATAAAATGAGAGTCAAATGATATTTGTGATGTAATATAATATGATCTCAAGAGAATGAAAGTTGTATGAAATCCAAAATAACTACTTTGTATGCTTGTGATAAAAGTTAGTTCTACAACTGTAGAAAGAAATCCACTTTAATTAAAGATTTTCTAAAAGTTTAATTGTGAACCTACATATTACGTTTCTAAATAAACTAAAGTGGCTGGGTTGAAAATATTAACATTATAGTTAGGGTAGAATCCTACTGTGAAACTAATTTCTCATCCCTCTCCCACCATTTTCTTTTCCAAACCCCAACAATGTTGTTCATGAAAGCGATGATGTTTGTGGAGGTTGACAACGTAAGCTGGGTGAAGCCTCAGGGCCTTTATGTTTGAAATATTGATGAAAATTTAGTTTCACTCCAATAATGTATATGTTGTATGATAGTAATGGATAACTGTAATATAAATAAATAAATAGTATGTAAATTTATATTATATTATATATAATGTAAATATGACAATAGTAGTTATATGTATAATTAAGTATGTAAAGACGTTGATGTCTTAACTTAATTTTCTTTCCATCTTATGGACTGTGTGACTATAATATTTGTATAATTCATATTATATAAATGTCTGTGCTAACTTTTGAACCTAAGTGATTGAAACATGCATTAAATCGATACAAGTAACATAGTTGAGTTACCAAATTAACGTGAGTGATGACGTTTGAACATTTACTTTAAGTTATGTTAACCACTACCATAAACTCATTTTTAACTAAGATTTTTAAAAAAATTTACCATATTTTCAATGTAAGTAATGTCTAAAAGTATTCAAAATCATAAAATAACAGTTTAATAACAAAATTGTTAATACAACTTATACATAAAATAAACTTTATTTTTAGAGTGTTACAATACTTCTTACATAGTTATGAAGACAAGAAAAATATAAAAGGTAACATGCCTATGAAGCATAAAAATATTATCCAACATAGTCATGTTAGAATAAGCACAATCATACTCACTCACAAGATCATAATTTAAATTTAAATTAAAAAAAATCTTATACATTTGATCTATTCCAAAAAATAAATATTATCAATAAAAAAACGATATATTAATAAAAGAAGAACAACGTAAGAAAAACATTTGCTCAACATCTTTTAAATGAGAGATAGAAACATATACATCTCTACATCCATCCATGTTCACCTCCCTTTAGCATACTTTTTCTCTTCTTCCTCCAATAGACTATCTTTAGATAAATTATTCATAGAAGTGGATTATATCATGAGTTTTTTTTTTCTCTCATCCCTTTTATATGAATTCTTTTTTTAAATTAGTTTATAACTTAGCTTTTATTATGTTTAATTAATTTTTCTATAAACAAATTTCATGAATTTTATGATATAATTAATTAGATCTAATTTTTTAAATAAATATTTTTTTCATATATAGTTATATTTATTCTATTTTTTTAATTGTTAAAAATTGATAAGCTTAATAAATTTTAATTAATCAAATAAAAAATATTGTAGATTCACAAATTTATAGGATAAAATAAATTTTAAATTTTGAAGGATTTATACAGACAAGAGTACGCATATATATACTCTTAAGAGTACTGTTTGTAATTTTCAGTATTCGATCTGTTGGTTGTAGCAATAGTAATTCCTTGTCAAATTCTAGAAAAAAATAGCCTCAAATGCATGCTACTGTAAATGTTCCATAATTTGAATTATTTAACTCACGCGATTTTAAGTTTACCTAAAATGGAAACTCCTGTGGTAAACGTTTTATAGATATTGATATTCTTCCACGAGTAACGATGAATTTTTAATTTCTTTTTTAGATTTAATTTTATTATTTTAATTTATAAAATTTGTTAATTTTAGTTTTTATTATAAAAAATTTTATATTTAAAAATTTTAGTATGTATAATTTAGTTTTTAAATTTTTTATTTTCTTATTTTTTAAGTTTTAGAAAATTATTTGATTTGTAAAAAATAATTTTTATATTTTGATTGTGTACTAATTTTGTTTATATTTATTCATATATTAATAATAGTTTTATAAAAATAAAATATAAATAAATTAAAATTAAATTGTATACATCTTTTAAATTTAAAATAAAAATAAAATATAAATTAAAAATTTCATTAAAACTTACTCATATTAATTTTTTTATTATTTCTGTATACATTCATTCTTTTCTTCTATCTTTTTCTATTATGACTTATTTTATCTCACACCATTATTTATTTCTACTTCTCTCCTATATATATATATATATATATATATATATATATATATATTATCTAATTACACTTTCCTAATAATATATTTTCGATGGCCATCTAAAGCATAGTTTATATTTTTATTTAGCAAAAATTTATTTAAGCATAATTTTATGGGCCATATAAATTTATTTATTATGATTTTGAGGAGGGCCACCTAAGCATTAACTATTTGTTATTTACATTACAAACATAATCAGAATCAAGTTGAACAAATAGTTAATATACTCATTGTGCAGACAAAACTGGTGAGCTAGGGTGCTGGAATGTTGTTCACCTCATTCACCTGCAATGGTGGAAACATCATAACCGATTTTTTTTTTGCAATACAACTGTTTTGACCAATTGTAGCTGTATATTTATATGATTCATTGGGTTAAGCTTGAACCCACTAAAGACCCTGCAAGCAATAGAATCAAATAAAGTTAGGTATCAACGTATCTAGTTCATAGAGGGCTCTCACTTATGATCATAGGATCAGAACCACACAGCTGATATTTACTGTTAAATCATTATTGCTCAAGCACGAGATATTTGCATAATGCTAAACTAATAGTTAATTTCAATATAAGGAATGTTTTAATTGCAGTGGTGTTTTATTATGTATTTATCAACATGTCTTCTTTTCTATATTCTATTGCTCTTAAAATCCACAAGCCTGATACATATATGAAAATAAGAAATGTTTTTATTCTGAAATGGTTTTGTTTATCAAATAAAGGAAAAGCAATTTCATGCTTTTGTTAAGTCCTATATGTTTGTTTATTCACTTAATTTGAAGGATTGAAGATACTGATTCTCCTACATTGGTAGCTGCTCTAATGTGTGGTTGCTGAGGAGACAAATCAATGAAATTCCTACTTCATTATTTGGGAAGCCAACTTGCACTTTAAACTCTCCATTTTGGGGTTATAAAAGGAGGATGCATTGCACTTCCTCTCTGCACATACCATCATAACTCAATTCATTGAATACCCCTTTAACCTTACACCATATACTCTACCAATTAAGTTAGTAACATTATATATAACTAACTACTTTTGAAATGGCATCAAGCTCAATCTCAGCTACAGGGTCATGGACTGCTAAGGACAACAAGGCCTTTGAAAGGGCTCTTGCCCTTTACGATAAGGACACCCCTGACCGTTGGGACAATGTTGCTCATGCTGTTGGTGGAAAAACTTCAGAGGAAGTTAAGAGCCACTATGAGCTCCTTGTGAGGGACATTACCCACATTGAATCAGGCCAAGTTCCATTCCCAAATTACAAAAAAACAGCACATTCTGATGAGCAAGACAAAAGGTATGTATCATAGTGCAACATCTTTTTCTATGAATAACTAACTTATTCTTCATATTTCTTTATTGTGCTGCTCCTTGTTAAATAAATGCAATCTCTAATTCTCTTTATCCAAATTTCTTATGTGCGTATGCTATTTGCAAAGCGCACACGTTTAATTCTTTTGAATAATTGTTTCAGTACACTTTCTTAAAAAAATAAATTACTTCTCAATTTTTTAATCGTATCAGAAAAGGAAAAAAATTTATAATTATTTTATAAAGTTCTTTTGAATAGCTTTCTAGAAAAAAAAAATTGTTCATAACTTTTTCTTTAAAAAAAGTGCTTCCCCTAAATATGGTGCACAAATCATTCATAAGTAATTTTGAAAAATAATTATACTTTTTAATATATATATATATATTGCTGTATTTCTATCTTTTTTTTTAAATTAAAAATCATTATATTTTCGTACATCATACTCAATACTTGTATCTTTATTCATGCAACATTTCATATTTAACTGTGTACAAATAGAAAATCTCTAAAAAGGTCATCATCCTTTTTTTAAAGATAATAACTCTGCAAACGTTTTTATTTTGCCATGTTGAAGTTTAACTTTCTGCTTCTTACTACTACCTGCAGGCAAGGAAATCTGAAGCTGCAGTAAGTGAGTAACCAATTGGAATCAACAACAAATAATTTATGAATTTTACAAAACTACTTTTCCATGCAGACTCCTGGTAGTGGTACCTGATGTAACGTAGTATTATTTAGAACTAATGTGGTACCATTAGACTATTATTTCATAAGAATCATATCCAATGATTCCATTTTTGTACTTTTTGTCGTTGAAGCTGTTCAGAGGAATTCATTCTGTTTTAGTTCCCATCCATAATAAATAGTTTTAATTTTATGAGTCAAGGTGTTTCTGTTATCTGTTCCCAAATAACACAGAAAAAGCAATCTAGTAGAAGAATCAGATCTCATGTATAATGTAACTATTGCCGCATATACCTCTACTACATTCCATTCCTATAACCATGTTTCTTTCTCGCATAATGATATCTCATACGCTTTTATTTTAAATCAAGCTAAATTAATAATTCTCTTTTTAATTATTTATTTAATTAATTCCAAAAATATTTTTCTTAATTATTTTATTTAAAATTCAATTTTCATCAATCAGAATTTTTATTAATTAAACTAATTTTCTTAGTTATGGTCAGATATTTATAAATTATCATTGAGTAATGTTGTATTAATTATACGAACTAATTAATATTTAAGATTTTATACAAATCATTCCCATCAGGACCCCAAGTCTCACAAAAGGGGAAATGTTTTTGTTTGAATGTTGGGGAGAGATCATAGAATCGGTAGTTTGGGTGACACGCTGAATTTCATTTTGGTTTATTTTGAGGGAAAATTAAAAAGAAAATAGAGAGGAAGAAAATAAAGAAGATTTTTTTTTTAATATTTGAATGAATCTGAAAATAGTTAAAAAAAAAATTTCGGTGAAGTTCATTTAAAAATTAACCCAGCACTAGTGTTATCCATTACATTTAATGTTACTCTATCCAAACCTTTTATAAAAATGTTATAAAAATTTTAGAAAATAATTAATTTAATTAATTTATATTAGTTTTAATAACGTTTAAAAATTATTGTAAAAGTATAAAAATATCCTTTATTAATTTTACTAATATTTTTAATAAGTGTTATTTTTATTAATAATATTAATAATATATATTTTATTTTGAGTAGTATTTAATAAATATTATAATATATTATTTTAATAATATTTATATAATAAATAATGATACTTTTATAAAATGCTAAAATGCTACAAAATATTTAAAATATTGTTAAATGAAATATTAAAAAAAAATTTAGACGGCATTCGGTGGTTGTCAACCATCTACCACATTCACCCGCATAGCAATATAAAAAGGGAAAAGATTAAATTTCACTTTACAATTTAATTTTTTGATAAATTGAAATTAACTTGGAGAGTAAAGGAGTAGTATTAGAATTCCTTTCTTTAAAATAAAATTTATAAATTGTGTGATAAATTTAGAGATTAGATTTAATTATATTTTAATTTAATTTTGGATAAAATTTAACTGTTTATAAGGATAATTCTAAAATTCCTTACTCTAAAATAAAATTTTATCAATTATATGATAGTATAAATTTATCTATGATTATATTTAAATTTAAAATATTATATAATTATAAATTGGTTAAATTAGTTAGTAATTAAATTAATTTTAGATAAAAGTACGATAATAAAAATTTTAAGGGTCCAAAAATATATACATATATATTTACAAATTACATTAATAAATTTGGTAAGAATTATAAAATTATATACCCTTATATAAATTATAGGGATTATAATATTTATACATGGAGCCTTAGAAAAAGATTTTAAAATAGAATCTTATTTAATAAATTTAAGTTATACAAATATATTCCCACATAATAAATGTAAGGGGTATCCAATTAATAAGTTTGATGGAAAAAGAAAATCACCTATTAATTTATAAAAATATTTAAAATCTAATACCCTAATATTACTTTTTCCTCCAATATATTTCTACGTTATATAAAAATATAGTTAGTATTTAATTGGTTTTATATATATATATATATATATATATATATTATATTATATATATATATATATATAAACCATTTAAACCTTAGTATAAGGAGATAAAATATAAAACTAGCAGGGGAGTTATATTAGTAGTTAATTTATATAAAATTATTGGTCTAAATTTTTAAGGAATATTTATTAGAGGTTGGGAACCTCATTTAAGCTGGTAAAAAATGCATAATTAAATGTAGTGAATATGTACGTATAGGGTTGAACAATAAAATAATTGATTGAGGACTATGAGGTCCTGCCCTTGAAAAGAAGGCGATGCTTTCAAAGTATGATCAAAACAAGAATTAGAATATTTAGTTGACATGCATCATTTGCATTAAAAAAAATTTTGGTAAATTGTAACGGGGATAATATACAAGCGGAGCTGAGAAATCTAAGGATTAGTTTACATGGAAGTAAACCAAAGTTCATGATAGTGGAAACTCCCGAGCTTGAGAGTACGTGAACTGGGTTTGAGCCTCCCAATGACTTAGGGTTGCTCCTTGTAGCCGGATTTGCTCTAGTCGAACTTAGCCACCCCGGCAAGACCTTGACAATTATCATTACCGGTCGAGTAATTTCAGAATATTGTAGAATAAGGATGATGATAATTTTAGTGTTGTCAAGGACACACTTTTTGATTTGAAATTGGATCCGGTACCCCTATTTTTTTGATAAAGTTAGGAAGAGGTTTGGGTTCACATGCATTTGCATATAATAAGGATGACCAACTTTAGATTAGTGAAGATTATTTTGGTATATAACACAATAATCTCAACTTATTCTTGAGTCTGTCATTGTAGCCACTTACGATGGAGAGAATAAAATAATCTCATTCATGCATTGTATAGGAGGAATGATTTCTAATAGTTTGTTGAGGAGGTCAAAGAACGTATTTGTTCTTTATGTTAAAGTATAATTTAATACACCACTCTTATTCTTACTTTTACTTGAATGAAGTGTCCCACTCTCCTCTGTTATATTTTGTATGTGTGACTAACTCCTTAGTGAGTCTACAACGTGGATTATCCTCCTTTCGACGTTGAGGTGATCATCGACATAGAAAGCAGATAAGAAATTTTCACTCCACCAGTAAAGGAAACAACTACAATGCAAGAGTATCAATTCGAAAAAAAAAAGTAGATACTTGTAGTTTTAGTTAGATATAATAACATAATGTTGTACGCACTTATATTATTATCCTAGTTATAGTACTTTAAATTACTTATATTTTAGAGTTGTGGAACTAATGTAGTTTGAATGAGAATATACATATATGTACGTATTTATAAGAGGTTGTTTATTCAGATATATGCGTAATTGACAAATTAAGTACATTATGAGCATACGACTATTCGGTACTAGTATATATATATATATATATATATAAAGAATGATGTACGAATAATGTTAAGAAAATATAGGTAATTTAAGGATGTGAGATTAAATATATTTCAAACAATACTTAAAAAATGTTACTTATTCTAAAAAAATGTTACCAAATAATATATTAATACTATTTTAAAAATATAATTAATTATAAATAAGATGTCATGAAAAATAATTTAATTTTTTAAATACTAATTTCTTAAAAATACATTAATTTTTAACTAAAAAAATATCCACAAAATTATATAAATCAGAATCACAAAAAATAAAATTAACTTTAAAAAATAAAAAATATAACAGTGAAAATATAAATTTGAAGCTTAATTATTGAATATTATAAATCTATCTACATAATACTATTCTAATTCAAGCCTATTCTAACTCTAGTTATGAAATATATTTATTATTTAATTATAACTATTTTTATCTAATACTAAATATAAAACTCATAAAGAATAAAAGTAATAAGAAAATTTAGTTTTTTTTTAATATCCATTTATCGTTCAGCCAAAAAAAAAAGCAATAACAATAATTTTAGGAGAATTAACGATAATTATCTCAATTTTCAATTTTTTTTATAATTAAATTCTTTTATCTTTTCTTCATAATCGTAAATATTATATATAACTTTAAAAAAATTTAATCTATAAAAAAATTATTAAAACATATCTTAACAATAAAGCTTCTTCTTCTTTCTTTTTAAAATATCTATATTCTATTTTTTCTCCTTAAATTTTTTTTCACATATATAAACATTAATATAATTTTAAAGAAATTGAATCTATACAAAATTATTAAAACATATCTGAAATTAAAGTTTCTCCTTTTTTTTAATATCTATATTCTATTTTTTGTCTTTAAAATTTTTTCACATGCTAAAAATATTTGAAAAGACAAAATTTTAAAAAAGACAATATTATTCAATAAACAAGTATTTTGAAAGCTTTTAGTTTCCTAATTAATATTTAAAGAAATTTTTTTGAAAAACTGTCTAAAGAATAAATTTGTAATTGTTATTATTTCTATTTTTAAAATTTTTATCTAATTATTAGAAAACAAAAATTCTTAACATGCACTTTTTAAAATTATTAGCTTTATAATTAAAATTTACATAAAATTTTCTAAAAGAATTTAAAAATACCTTCTTAAAATAAATTTTGTAAATATTTTTTTTCTAATGTAATCTCAAAAGTTTTTAGATTTTTGACATTTGTAGTACTTAAAACTTCACTCGTCAGTCGTCATGGGCCTACAATGATAAAAACATTTTTGCCAAGAATGTTAAAAATAATATTAATTATAAAAATAAAAAATACTTATGATTCTTTTATACTTCTACAATTATTTGGCCAATAAGTTTCTTATATCAGTACATGAAAACTAATTTAACTTGTCTGATTTGATTTTGTAAGTTAATAATTTGCACATGTAATTTGACAGAGTTTCTTGCCGACAAAATTTAAATTATGCAATCATACTTAGAAAAGAAAGTTTTTCATTAAATTAGATCCAATTTCAATTTTTTTGGATATATATTTCACTTATCATCATTTAAATAGTTCCAAATACATGATGACTCAACATTTAAAAGAAATAATATTTTATAAAAGTTTATTTTGTAAAAATTTCAAAGTTTAAGTGATTCTGTTATACTAATATACCAAGTGATTAACAATGACATATAATAAAATATTTGTAGTAGTTGAAATTTTTTTAAATAAAAATAATAATAATATCATTTATTTTTCCTCAATTTTTTATATGATCTACCTGATGTGTAGTAGTATAAAAACATACATTAATATCTTTATTTGCAAGTAAAATTGACATTCTAAATCAATTTTGAGTATGATTAGATTCTAAGAAAAAAATGAGGTAGGAAGTGAGAAATTAAAAAATTTAATTAAAAATAATGTGAGAATAACAAAACAAGATTTATTTATCATATTTTAACTAAATTAAAAATAAAAATAGAAAAATAAATCATCAAATCAAATTTAAACCACTTTAAATTAAATGAAAAATTTTATTTAAACCACTCAAAACTTAAATTACAATAAATTTTTAAGATCACATCAAATATTTTTTTTATAAAAAATTTAGTCCAAATTAAACCATAAACACCTTACTAATTAATCAATTAGAAGGAATGTTTTGTTTTCTACTCTTTCCGTACGCTCAACCACGACTTTTATTTACACAAGTTCCCCCATGGACCAAATATTCCTTCTGATTAATCGAAGCTTTTTCTTTATGCGATTGCGGCCATTTTAGGACCATATTAGATGCTAGTTAGACACACTTTTCTTGTTACAAAAGATTCCAATTTCCTTGCTCCCTAATATTATCGTTAAGGTGAAGTGCAGTTATACAACTAACTATAATTTTTGTATATTTAATAATACTAAAATTTATTAATATTTTTAATTTTTATCTCTTCTTTACCATGTTATATTATTCATTACATCTATCATTTTTTTTCTCTCTTTCTCTTTGAAGATATAGTGTCTACAAGATATTTTTCTTATACAAAACCCACACTAATTTAACTTCTTCATAGTCAATCCTTTAAAATAACAACAAAATCCAGAATCATAATTACTCTTAAACGTTCAATTTGTTAACGGGTAATGAAGAACCACCTAGAAAAAGGCACCTTCCAGAAATGGTGTAGTAGTCAATATGTTACTTCGTACATTGGTAAAGATTCTAGTTTAGAAATTGGTGACGAGCCAAATCATCGACCATCTCGTTTAATTTTCCCATATAATGATTCATTAAATCTTATAACTTTGAAGAAATGATCATGGCTGACCCCATTATTACAATACATTGCGGTTCCAAAGGAGTGGTCGATCATATGAAACATAATATGATCGCGTTAAAGTAGATTCACATAATTTTTTTTTGAACTTGCTAGAAGAAAGAAATATGCAATTTTACCAATTGAGTTGTGGATTAGATGTTGTGGAGTATTCTAATTAAGGATTTTGAGTTTAGCGCATTAAGAGTGTAATTGTTCTAAAATTTATTATGGAAAATTTTGTTGTTTATCATGTTAGATTAGCCTTTATATATTTAGGCTCAACCTGTTTTAAACTTTATAAATAACATATGTTACTTATCATAGACTTTAATTTTTAATTTGAAATTCCAAATATTTATTAGAACTAATTAGGAATTCCAACTATTGACTACATGATTGGGCTATAGTTTGGAAGAATATGCTTACTGAAGCATATTTGGTAGATATTGTAAAAACAGTGGTAGCGTAGGGAGGGGACAGTCTGCACCAAGTTGCTCTATAGCCCAAGTATCACTGAACCGACCTCTCAAATATGTTGCATCTCTATGCTTTTAACCATATTCCAAAATAGAACATATAATTAATCTTTCCCTAGACTTCATGAATCATCAAATAAACTTTAAACCGCTTTAGATTAAATTAAATTTAAAATTTTGTTTAAACCAATTCCAATTTTAAATTACAATAATTTTTATGATTAGATCAAATATTTTTTTATCAAAAATTTAATCCAAATTCAACCATAATTTTCGTATTTTTTTCTATATCTCTTCAATATATCATTTGTTATACCTATTTGTTGTAAAATAAAGTTTCTCTTTATTATTTTGAACAATTGTAGCTGTATATATGAAAGCTTTGATACCTGCAGCGGATTCATTGGGTTGAGCTTGAACCCACTGAAGAACCTACAAAGAGGAGAATCAAATAAAGTTATGTATGAGCGGACCTAGCTAGTTGATATAGGGCTCTCATATACGTTCATAGGGTCAGAACCTCACACCTGATATTTTTCTTTGCATGCATAATGCTAAACTAACATTACTTTCAATACAAAGAATGTTTTAATCCTGATATATATTGTTTTGTTTATTGAATAAAGGAAAAGAATGTTTTAATCCTATATACTTGTGCGTTTACTTAATTTGAATGTTTGAAGATACTGATTCTCCTACATTGTTATTCTCCTACATTGCTGAGGAGACAAATCAATGAAATTCCTACTTCATTATTTGGGAAGCCAACTTGCACCTTAAACTCTCCATTTTGGGGTTATAAAAGGAGGATGCATTGCACTTCCTCTCTGCACATACCATCATAACTCAATTCATTGAATACCCCTTTAACCTTACACCATATACTCTACCAATTAAGTTAGTAACATTATATATAACTAACTACTTTTGAAATGGCATCAAGCTCAATCTCAGCTACAGGGTCATGGACTGCTAAGGACAACAAGGCCTTTGAAAGGGCTCTTGCCCTTTATGATAGGGACACCCCTGACCGTTGGGACAATGTTGCTCGTGCTGTTACTGGCAAAACTCCTGAAGAAGTTAAGACCCACTATGAGCTCCTTGTGAGGGACATTACCCACATTGAATCAGGCCAAGTTCCATTCCCAAATTACAAAAAATCTACACATTCTGATGAGCAAGACAAAAGGTATGTACCATAGTGCAATACCTTTTTCTATGAATAACTAACTAGTTCTATAGATTGATTGATTGATTGCTATATATTCATATTCCCATATTAATTTTGCTGTTTCTTATTAAACAAATACACTAAATGATTTTCTTATTTTACAAGATCTTTTAATTTGCTGCTTCTTACTATTACCTGCAGACAAGGAAACATGAAACTGCAGTGACCAATTGGCATCAACAACAAATAATTTTAGTTTTACAAAATACACTACTTTTCCATGCAGATTCTTGGAGTGGTACCTGATGTTACGTAGTATTATGTAGAGCTATGCTGTACCATTAGACTATTATTTCATAAGAATCATATCCCATGATTCCATTTTTATACTTTCTTGTCTTTGAAGCTTTTGAGAGGAATCGACGATCTATTTTAGTTCCCATCCATAATAATTGAAGTTTCAATTTTTTGAGTCAATGTGTATCTGTTATCTTGTTCCCAAATAACACAGAAAGCAATCGAGTAGAAGAATCAAATCTCAATGTATAATGTAACCATTTCCGCATATACCTCTATACTACATTGCATCACAATAACCATGTTTCTTTCTCGTAGAATGATATCACATAGGCTTTTATTTTAAAACAAGCTAAATTAATATTTTTGTCTTTATTAATTATTTAATTAATTCAAAAAATATATTTCCATGGTATTTACTAAAATCTAAGGCAAATGCTCATAGTTTATTGAATTTATATTACTCGCGCGATCAATATGGGAAACCATTCCCCTGGCGGGAATATAGAATCGGTAGTTTGGCAGCAACACTGTGTGGCACGTCGAATCTTATGTTCTGTGTGCTTTGACTGAAAGAAACAGAGACGAAGAAAATAGACAAAATAGAAGTATTTATTGAAGTTTGAATGAACTTTAAAAATAGGAAATAGAAATATTTTTTGAAGTCTGAATGAACTTTATAAGTAGGAAGGAATGAATTTTTATTTTTTTTATGATCTACTTGAAAATTAATCTTTCAAATAGGAATGAAAATGGAAGAAAAAAAGCCTGATATATTTTTGTTTTTACATTTAAATTAGTAAATACTTTTTAAAGAATAAATTAAATTTAATAAAATCATAATTTTAAATTTAATTTAAATTTTTCAATAAATAAAATAAAATTTATACTATTAATTTTCTTAAATCTTTTTCAGTTATTTAAATAAAAAAAATTCCTTTTTCTTTATCCGTGTTGCATTAGTATTATCCATTAGATTTAATATTATATTATCAAATTTTCTAATTATAAAAATTAATTAATAATAGATTTTTAAAAATATTTAATTTAATTAATAATATTAAAATTATCATTAATATTAATCAGATATAATTACTATATTTTAATTTAGTAATATCTTTTTATTTTAATTCAAAATGATTTTAAAAAATAATTAATGTAAATTAAGAATTAAACAAATATTAATTTTGACTCTTATGATTTATTACCTACAATTGGTAGGAAAAAAAAATCTTAAATCTATAAACTGATCATTCATGAATTTTGTCTTTTATGAAGCTTCAATCAACCAAAATTAATGGTAAAATTGAGAGTTTTAATCAATCCAAAAAGTTAGGTGAGGAATAATTAAACCATGGACCTCTCTCGCTGACACTGAACCAAGCAGAACCAAAATGTGGAAGTTTTGACTGTTACATTACAACAAATACTGCATTATTATTTGGTAGTACACAAAGTTCAAAACGTTGTAGAAGAGCACAGTATCAATGTTTTAGATATGTTGAATGTATGAAATCAACTACAAGCAATATCAGTTTTCCTATCTCACAACAAAACAATTGAAGAAAACTATATAAGAAACAAGAGACCAAAGAGTTAAAGAAGAGACAGCCTCTACATTCAGAACGATCAACTCTTAAAAGCTTTTATTCTTTATTAGTCATTTGTAGTTAATTTTATAAAAAATTGAAAAAAATTATTATCTAAATTGAAAGGTACTTAAATTCATTAAAAAATACTAATATAAGATAAAAGATTAGTACACCAATATAAACACATGATATATATTTGTTTATTCACCCGACTTAAGTAACGACGACACTCTAATAAAAATTGTTTTAAAAATTGTTATTTGAAAGTGGTTTATGTAGAACTGTTTATACATAATCATTCTTTAACTTATAGAGAAGAGAGTGATTGAAATATGTCAGTATTATGAGAGTGAACTGAAGTTCAGCTGATTTGTTATTTGGAGAGTGGTAACGGAAACTGTTCTAAGTGATATTTAGAATGTGATTCCCTCCTTCATCGCACTTTAAGTGTCATTTAGAGAGAGATTAGGTTGAACTGCTTTGAAGTGAGATATCTTTTCTAATTTTTAAACTAGATCACACTGCTCTTTTGCAAATCACTCAAATCTAAAATGGAAAGAAGAATATATTTTGTGACAATGTTCTTGTTATTTTGATCACTGCAAGTCAATTTTCACCTCCACACATCAATTCTATCCACTTCAATCAATTAAGTATGCCACGTTAACATTGATATGCTTAATTTGTACAAATTTTTTTTTATATAATATGAATTTTAAGTTATCCTATAAAATTGGATGTGTGATGTAATTGTGTGTTGCATGCCAAAACAAAGAATTTGACTATAGTGTAGTGGAGATTGATGGCGAAATTACGTAGTCACAAACAAAGTGAAAATAAATTTTTAAAATTTGTAATAATTTATAAAAATTAATAACAAATATATAACAATAAATATAATATCATAAATAAAAAATAGATATTAAATTTTTAAAAAAAAATTCAGTATGAAAAGTAAAAAAGAAAGAAAAATATAGCTACAAATCTTGCTATTGATAATTTTCTCATTAATAATGTAGATATAATAATAATGATTTTTCTAAATATAAATAGTATTATCTATTAATTTACATTTTTTTTATTTGAACGATTGATAAATTTAATAAAATAAAAAAATAAAACAAATTTAACGTTATACATTTCAGTTTAAATGAATGTATATTATTATGAATTTTTTTTATAAACAATATAAATCTCTTATATCATATCATTTATATTTGATGATTGAATTCTCTTAGTAACGGAGAAATAATATATGTGTAAAAAATTTAGTACATAAATAAGGAACAAAAATATATCATAAATAAATATATAATATAATAAAAATGAGAAAATAAAAATAGATTATTCTCATATGTTTAGCTTATTTAGGCTTAATCCTATAACAAAAATATATGATAATAATGTAATATGACTTGCATTTTGCTCATAGGTTACTTGATCCAAGGTTCAATAAAATCAACTTCATTTATCTTAAAAATGGTAATGTTCAATAATTCAATATTATAACACAATTATTTGCGTATTATCATTTGAACATATTTATTATAATTTTTATTTAAATTATTTTTTATCTAAAAATATATTTTGTTAATGATATTAGTGAAAAAGTATTTTAAATAAAAATATCTAAATTAGAAGTAGTAATAGACATGTGATAGTAACAATAAACACTTGTTTATTTCTTATATTTTCACTTTAAAGTAAAGTTTTATTTATTAAATTTTAAAATTATTTAATTATTAAATTATTTATTAATGAAGAATTGAGCTTAATAGGATGTGACCTGCTTTGAGATGCAGAATGCTGTTTGTATGTTGATTATTTAAAAAATATGGTTGTGTTTAATATATCATGTGTTTTTTGTTAGTTAAGAGCTAAACTTGATAGGATGTAACTCTACTTGAGATTAAGGATGCTAGAAGTATTTGTTTGTAGTTTATTTTATTTTAAATATTATTATGTGTTTTTATTTAGTCAAAATGTTAAGATAAAATTTTGAAAAAGTTCACAATACACAAGAGATGCTATTGATTTTTTTTCTTTCAAATTTTAGATTTACCATTTTTTAATTTAATTTTGAGTGAAATCATAGTTTTCCAATTAAGATTCAATAAATTAAGTATAAAGCTTAGTTTATGGGATCTTGAACGGTTCAAGTTGGACAATTTGAGAATAAAATTTTTTCTTTAATTAGTTAATAATTACTTCTTGAATTTCACGAGTTATTCTTGACGTAATTTTGGTTAAAAGGTAGTTCCAAATTTGGTGAAACCATAATTTTCAAATTTTATCTCTACTGTGTTTCACATCCCAAGCACTGTTCACACCATATTTAACACTTTTTGTAAGTGGTTATCTTACCTTGTTAACATAAATTTTGGTCAAGTTCATAAAATAATGGTGAACAAGCTACAAAGAAATGTCATACTGACTCTTTATCAAATATTGTTGATTTCTCTTCCTTGAATAAACATATGATAGTTGAAAATAATTCTTGTTTAGATGAAGAAAATGATGCTTTGTTTGAAAAAGATGTGGGGCATGCCTCAATCTACATTGGTTCCAATGATAGAAACATGTGGAGTGAGGCATGTCTAATATTTTTTTTTTAACAATTCATCAATGTTTTCATTCAATAAACATTATTTTCAATTGCTATATGTTTACCCGAGGAATAGGAAACAATGATTCTTAGTAGCTCGTTCACCATATTTTTGAGATATCTACATAACACCAGTATAAAATAAGAATGACATGATATATTTCATGATTACAACTAACAAGGCAATCACTTATAAAGAGTGTTGGATATATTAATGATACTTAAATATTTAACTAACGAGCTAGCACATAATATCCACCCATCTTAAGAACACCTTTTGCTACCATTTTAACATATGCTACAAGACGTTGCAAAAAGTCACATAAGGATGATAAGAAGAAAACTCGGGGCTCTAACGTAGGGCTATTAAAAAATAGGATCATGACCAAGACTCTTACATCAAACAAGACCTAATATTTAATGCATGAGTTAAATATGGTATTAGTCCCTATAAAATAATTAAATTTTAGTTTTCGTTTCTTAATTTTAAAATCTTTGAGTTAGATCTCTTATTCTTCAAAATACTTTGATTATAATCCTTAACATTAATTCAAGTAAGATTAAATAAAAGTGGATAAATTATATTTAGAAATTTTTTTATCATTTTATGAAAAATCTTTATTATAGTTTCTCAATCATGGTTATGAATACTACATTTTTTCTATCACATTTTATCTTTTTTTATTTTTTCTAATTTAAAAAATATTTTTTAATCAACTTTTTTAATTTATATATATTTTATTATTATTGTTGTCGTTATTATTTATTTTAATCTAATATATTTTATTACTTTTCACTTAATTTTATTTTTTATTATTATAATTATTATTTGAAATATTCTATAATAATAAAAATAAAAATATTAAAAATTTAGATAAAAATGAAAACTTGAAATAATAAATTTTACCATTCACACTATTTCTGTTATGTAAATATTTTTTCAATCTCCTTGAATTTGAGTACATTTTATTTTATTTATTTGTACTCTTTTATTTATTAATTTTAATTATTAATTCAATTTAAATATTTATTTATCCCTATTATATTTTACTTATTTTAATTTAATTCTTTATTTTTTTAATCATTAATTTAATTTTAAATCTTTATTTCTTTTATTTATTTTAATTTAACTCTAATTTTATTATTATTAATGCTCTTTTAATTATTAATTTTGATCATTAATCTTGAATTGAATTGTTATATTTTATTTTATTTTTTATTTTTTATAATTTTTATTATTAGTAAATAAATTATAATAAATTAAAATATAAAAAATTTAGATAAAAATATAAAAATTGAATATGAAATTTTTTCTATATATTTTATTTTTTATATATTTTCTCATTATATAAATAAATTTTCAATAACTTACCATTTAAATTAATTTACTCTATTTATGATTGTTTTTATTATTATATTATCACTATTATTATCATTATTAATTTTTTAATCAAACATTAAATTTTTATTTTATTTATTTTGTTTGTCTTCTTTTAATGTCACTTTTTATATACAAAATTAAAATTAAAAAAATTCATATAAAAGGTTGAAAATCTATTTATTTATTTCTCAATTACTTAAATACTTTTTCAATCTATACAAATTTATTCTATTTATTTGGACTAATTTTCTTTTTTATTTTTATTTTTAATTTTAAATAATTAAAATAATTATTTAATTTTCTATTTAAATTTATTCTATTGAATGAAAGCTTAAAGAAGTATATACAATTCTAAAGGAGGATCAAAGATCAAATGGGATGTATAAGATTCTGAAATTATCTCAAAAGACAAGATAATGCTATAGTTGCTGAATGTGCAAAGATTTAGTCATATTTTAAGTTACAAAAGTCATATTGAGATGAAATCAGATCCGTTGGAAATATGACATGCAGGGATCCAACTTTTGTTCATACCTTAAGCTATAATTAGGACACCTGAATATCCAAAAATATGCTGCAATCAAATTCAAAATTGATGTGCTAGTTGGTGACAAAAGTCAAATATGTTTTGCATTTTCAATAAAGTTCATATGAATGCAATAAAATGATGGAAAGAGTTAAAAATGATGGGAGATCTTCTGAAAATAATGTATAAAAAATCCTATACAAATATGATAGTTTACAAGAGGAGAAGACACCTCTAGGATATTAACTCTAATACCATTTTCATCTTTCTTTCTTTGTTACTAGGTTTTCCTCCTTCGTGGAAGGCTAAGTTTGTAATTTCAATTCAGGAATTCAAACTTATTTTCATTTTAACTTTAAGGCCTTGATCTTTATTTACATACTTATTAGATTATTTTTACTCTGCTTTACTACATTCCTCAATTTCATTCTTTTAATCAAAGTTTGTTCGGTTGACATATTTTGATTAATACGTAATTAATTTTAATTTTTTTATAGGTTAATCATTGTCCAAAAGTTTGGAGATTAGAAATTAAGTAATTGAATTGAAGGTTTTCGTTTTCCAAAAGTTTGGTTACTTGATCTTGTTGATCATAATTAATTGAATCTTGAGAGTTTTCTCAATAGAGAATTTGAGGATCATTTTAGGGGTTCCATATAATTCTGGATTGATAAATATAATGCATAATTTTAGTGATCAATGATTAATTGAGAAAATATTCTTTGAATTCTTTAAGTTGATCATCATTAAGTCAAATTAATTTCATTTTTTGTTTTATATTGAGAACCTAATATCAAATCTTTACAAAATTCCATTATTCTAACTTTCTCATAATTTTCTTAAGAATCTTGATTGGGCTTTGGGAGATGACTGAGATTGTACCTTATACTATATCATAGTTGGAAAAAGTCTAGAAATTATTTTTGGGCGTTTGCGACGAGCGTGTCCACGGATATTACTCATGTCAATGGGAAAATTCTAGAATGATATATTACATGATGATCATGTATAAATAATGATGTTATAGTAGTTTGAAAAATAGAGACTAAGTGTGCATGGCATATTGGTTGGATTGTTTGAATATGCATATTATCTAGAAAAGTTTAAAAAGGAACCTAGCTAACTAAGGGATCATTAAAGAAAAAACTTATGTGAAAAGTTAATGCTAGTCTTAATGTGCCTTGTGCACATTCAGAAGGTGCTAGGTTCTTCTAGAGTGGAGACACAAGGGTTCTCCCAAAGTCCTTCTATTATGAAGCATCAAGTCTTCAATATTTATGTTGATAATGACCATCAAGGAATGAACGCATGTCCTAAGAATAGAAGGTAGAGTAGCAGAACTTGTGAGAAGATAATGTTTGACTAAGTAGTAATGTATGTCTATGTCTTAATTATCACTAAAAGAGTGATAGAGAAAAGAGAAGAATTTTGTAAGACATAGATGAGATGGTAGTCAAATTATATCTATGCTGCAATCCAAAAAATTTATAAAACTCGCATAATTTGTATGTTTAATTAAAGAATAGTTCTTCTTTTATAAAATAAATCTACTTTAGCTAGAGTTTTTAAAAGATTAAAACTAAAATTGTATGCATGATAAACTGAAGTGGCTGGGATGAAAGTGATGTCACCAACCTAAGATAAAATCCTACTAAGAAACTTAGTTTCTCGCCCCTCCTCCATCATTTTCTTCCTAGACACATTCATGACTGCAATGGTCTTCATAGAGATTAACAATGTGAATTGGTCAACAAGTGCCCACGAGCCGGTCATCACAGTTTAGGACAATGTACAGATTTATTTCTCCTTAGGTCATATATTTGTGTCTATTGTTATGAGCTCAAACTTCTTAACTACAAAACTCACCATGCCTTTAGAATATGGTAGAATTAATTATATATATAATTAAGTATGTAAAAGATGTCTTAACTTAACTAAGTATGTATAATTATAGACTGTATAATCATAGGTTGTATGACTTCTAGTATGCTTGTACTTTGGATGAACTAAATACAAGATACGACACAAAGTGATCATCAATTATGGATTTCTTGTAATTTCTTGTGATCCATATCATAACTTCACTTCATCATAATTGCTTATATCCTTGGGGAAATTGACTATTCTTTGTTTCTTGAGTTGACAACCATCTCTGAGTTTGAATATGAGTAGTATATTACATTACAATATAGCATAGACACTATATAAGTTCTTTGAAAATCACAAAGAACTATTATAAAATCAATCATTGTACATAATGTACATGTATAATTACTTCATCATTCTCCATACAAGCCATACACATATGTGGATCTCATATATCAATATACAGATACTACCATTATTTGTTACACAAATCTTAATTGAGGATAAAATGAATGCAACCGATGCACATGAACCATTTCACTACTCTTCCTTCAAATTTCTATGATTACAGATTTAGTACTAGGTTGAGGTTTACTATATCTCATACTACAATAATCCTCACTAATATCAAATTGATCATCCCTACAATATGCAAATGCATGTGGACCAAAATTATCATCAACACTTTATAAAAATAATTGGGGGTATAGGGATCTAATTTCCATAACAAATCATCAACATTATAATAATCATTATCATTTCACAAACTATGAAATTGCTCAATGGGTAATGATAGTCTTAAAGATATCGTCAAGGAGGCTAAGTCTAATCAGAACAGTCCCTGTTATAAGAAGGAACCCTAGACCTTTAGAGACTCTTAAACCTAGCTCACATGCCTCCTAAGCTCGAAAATTCTCATTTCTCATGAATTATGATCTATTTCCGTGTGAGCTGACCCTTAGATTTTCCAACTATTCCACTTAAAGGATGTTGTGGATTATCCCTCACATTGATGATTTAAAAAAATATTATGCATATGATGTATGTCAATCAATCATTTCATATTTCATGCTCATCTCAATTGAAGGCCTCACTTCTCAAACTTAGGACTTCGTTGTCCTCCCTCGTTCAACATATATAAAAACTTCACTTAGGAGAAATTTAAATTAAAATACAATGCTTCCAAGACATTAAATGATGTTCTCAACCTTTAGTCAGTTACTCATCTAATTCATAAACAATTTACACATATTATCAATTGACATAGTTCAATCCTTAAACATGATTCATTAAAATCGTCACTTTCATCCATGAAGAATGTATGATCATATCACTTCTCTACATAACCATGGGTTTTCCCTCTCAAGGTTTACCCATTATTCATCACGAATTCGTGTTTTAGATTTGATGTTTACTTATACTCTTAGGTCTCCTAAAATATCTTATAAAAGTACTATATATTCTAAAAAAACCTTGGGATCTATCTAAGGGTATGTTAGAGGAACCTTATCTATTCAACAACACCTTATATGAAAATAGTATTATCCAACGTAAAGCAGTTTTATCTTATTTGGAGTAGACTCATTTGATCTGAGTTGTGTCATATAATCTAAAGTAATCTCATTTAGTCTGAAACAACCTTGTTTAGCTTGGAACAACCTCATCCTATTTGAAGTAGTCTCTTCTAGTCTGAATAAAATTATCTAGGGAAGGTTATCTAAATTGAGGCTATTTATAAGACTATCAACCAAAACTTGCTTACAACATTGTTTATACAATACTAGTCTACATGCTTGTTTATAGAAAATCATCTAATTTGACATCTGAGAGCATTTAGTTCTAGAAATACTATTTTAATATCCAAGAACACTTGTTGTTATTAGTTTATCAATGAAGTGTTTAGAACCTTATAAATGGTTCTAAACGTTTAGAATAGCATAAATAGAGAAATTTATATGAATTAAATATAAACTAATAATTTATATTCTAAAGTTAAAGAAAAACAAAAGCCATCTCAAAGCACATGCTCCATGATTTCATGAATTCTCAATCATTTTTAATTCAAATAATTTACACAAGAATAATAAAATCTTCCATTACTATCAAAAATATTTCGTTGCATAAATTTCAAGAAAGCTTTCATCCTATTCTCACGCTCATCACTTATGAGCGGTGTATTTGTCTATGTATTATCTATACTAGAAAAGATTAAATTTTTGGTCAAAGGTTTGACCTACCTAATAACTTTTCCAAACATATCACAACCCAACGTAACTTTTGTATTGGTAGGATCCTTTCTCATTCGAGGATGAAGTTTTTCAATCACAGATTAAATATTTCTTCGCAAATCTTGAATATTATACTTGGTGAAATTTCAGCAGCATTTCAAATTAGTCTCTAAATACATAATTTGGTCGCGGTGTCTTTACACCACGATCTAGCATGCATCTAGAGATAATACAAAATATACTAAAGATCAAATTTCATAAAATATAATATAAAGGATTTGAGTAGAAACTTTTAACCAATGAATGAACATTTTTATTCCCCCAAAATGTCCAATCTGGACAATTCAAGATTGAATGTAATAAGTGCTTCGCTCATTGAATGGTTTATCCATTATATTCAATCTCAAATAGGAAATAAAGGTTACACTCATTCATACTAAGGTGACCCAATTTACTCTCAAGTATCTATGCTACAAATTTATGAAATCAAGTATATTATAATTACAAAAATCAAAATCCTACTAATTCCTAAAATCAAGCATAGATTACAACCAAATTTAGGTGTAACCTTGAACAGTAAACAAGATAATTTGCTCTTCCAATTTGAGACATGAAAAGTATAAATCATAATGTATCCCAAGCTGCTTGCCGCATAAAGATAACTACTCAACCAATTTGTCTTAATGGAGGATGGTAATAAAATGGATGTCACTAAGGACTCAAATTAAACCATAAGCCTTATAGGATTAGGAGACATGCTTATTAGGTAAAGTAAGGACTCTCCAAACTTTGTTGCAGCCAATCACTCTATTCTTATCCTTTGTGGCATAATGTCTTAATCACTTTACTCTGGAACTTTGTCACATAATTTTTTAAATGGTAGTAGTTAGTTAGAAGTTTTAAATTCTACTACATAACACACAAAAGAAGTATCTTTCTATATGCTCTATACATCAAATAAAATCACTACTTAAACAACACACACACACATATATATATATATAATCAAATAAATAATGTACTACATTAAACCATCAAAATAGCTCAAAAGCAAGCAAGGTAGTCACAAACGCTCCTTAAGGCAAGACCCGGGACCTGTGTTGACGATGAACATGACATAAAAAATAATGAGAATGTTGATTCAAAGCAATGATGATGCAAAATAATGGTTACCTTACCTATGTTGATAATTCCAACCTTGCAATGGTTAAGGAAGACTAACAAAGTTCAAAAATGGTGTGGAGGAGAATGATGAACACAGTTCTCATGTTTGGGAGCAAGAATTAGATTCAAAAGAAAACAAATTACACTCAACAAGCACATCATTCGCTTGGGATAATGATGAGGGAAGGGAGAATTGCAACAAAAAAAGGGGAAAAGAGACATTGCAAGAAAAAGAATGATGCAAGGAAGATGAAGATCTAATTAAAAAATAAAACTTTTTACATTGGTTAGACGAACAATCGATATAAAATATTCACTACATATATTGGTTGAAATAGTAATCGATGTAGAAAGTCAGTTTAAAACAATTGATGTAAAAAGTACTTTTTACATTAGCTGTGTGGACAATCAATGTAGAATATATCAGTTTTATTTTAAAAAATGTCATTGTATTTTTTTTTACATCAATTTTGGAACAATTAATGTAAAATCCTGTTGTAAAATGTTATTTTTTCACCAATGGAAGTTAAAAGTCTAAAATGTAATAAGATTAATAAATATGCTTAAAATTATATATATATATATATATATATGACTAAAAAATCTATAAAAAAGTTCAAAATCTTATTAAGGATAATTATTATATCAAAATAAATTCATATATAAATAATATATAAAAATATATGTTTTAAAAAATTTAACTAACTTTTCATAAGTTTAAGTATAGCTCATTTATTTAAAATATAAATCATGGATTTAAAAAATATAAATCAAATTCAAAACCTTTTTGTATGAACTATAGAGTATCAAAGAATGACCTTGAGTTGCTTCTAATACATATGGGGTCATAATTTTCCTCTAATTTTGAAAGGAGCAAAAATCCCTTATCGCATCATAAAGATTTTCATGAAATTATGAAATGAATAAACTTAATATGTTAATATAATATTTTTGGGTTCAGCTTAAATTGAAAATACAATCACTTGTTTATTTAAAAACTAACTAAAAGGTATAGTAATTATTTTTCTAGAATAGGCTGAACCAAATATCTACTAAAAACTAATTAGGATATCCAACAACTAACCATATGGTTGGGCTACTTTGGAAGAATATGCTTATTGAAGCATATTTGCAAGATATTAGAAAACAATGGTACGTAGCGTAGGGCGGGGACAGTCTACACCAAGTTGCTATATAGCCGAAGTATCACAGCACCGACCTCTGAAATATGTTGCAAATTTATACAACATAATTGTTTTTATGTTTCTCTATTATTCGATGCCTTTCATATTTTTTTAAATATTTATTTTGATATATTATTTATTCTACCTATTTGTAACAAAATAAATTTTATTTATTGTAATTTTCATTACAAAATTAATCAAGAGTTTAATGGAGGACCTCCAGCACATTAAAAGAGTAATAGTTACGAAATTTATATTATAAAATATATAATTTATATAACATATAATCTTTTATATCTTTTCATTGGATCATATATTATATCACATGATAATAATAAATATTTAATAAGTGTACCAAAAAATTAGTAAAATAATAAAATGAAAAATAAATATATGATAATATTTCACGGTGCAATGTTTGAAAGTACAAGTACGTACAACGTCACCTGATTCACCTGCAATGATGGAAGCATCAAAGTGATTTTAATTTGTAATATGATAGTTGTTAGGTGCATACATGATGAAAGCTTAGATACCTACAGCGCATTCACTAGGTCGAGCTTGAACCCACTGAAGAGCCTGCAAGCAAGAGAATAAAATAAAGTTACGTATCAGCATATTGGGCTATTGCTTACGTTCAAAGGATCCGAACCACACACCTGAAGTTTACTATTTAATTATTGCTTGGGGACGCCATATTTGCATAATGCTAAACTAATATTAATTTTCAGTATAAGAAATGTTTTAATTGAAGTGGTGTTTAATTATCTATTACCAATATGTGTTATTTTCTACATTCTATTGCTCTTAAATCCACAAGCCTGATAAATATACACAAGAATGAAATGTTTTTATGCTGATATGGGTTCGTTTATTAAATAAAGGAAAAACAATTAAAAAGTTTTGGTAAGTCCTATATGTTGTTTATTCACTTAATTTGAAGGTTTGAAGATACTTATTGTCCCACATTGGTAGCTGCTGATCAATTTCTTTGGTCCTGCTCTATTGTGTGGTTACTGAGGAGACAAATCAATAAAATTCTACTTCATTATTTGGTTACCCAACTTGCACCTTAAAACTCTCCATTTTGGGGTTATAAAAGGAGGATGCATTGCGCTTCTTCTTTGCACATACCATCATAACTCAATTCCTTTGATACCCTTTAACCTCACACCATATACTCTACCAATTAAGTTAGTAACTTTATATATAACTAACTACACTTGAAATGGCATCAAGCTCAATGTCAGCTACAGGGCCATGGAGTGCTAAGGACAACAAGGCCTTTGAAAGGGCTCTTGCCCTTTATGATAAGGACACCCCTGACCGTTGGGACAATGTTGCCCGTGCCGTTACTGGCAAAACTCCTGAAGAAGTTAAGACCCACTATGAGGTCCTCGTGAGGGACATTACCCACATTGAATCAGGCCAAGTCCCATTCCCAAATTACAAAAAAACTGCACATTCTGATGAGCAAGACAAAAGGTATGTACCATAGTGCAACACCTTTTCCTATGAATAACTAGCTCGTTCTATAGATTGATTGATTGATTGATTACTATATATTCATATTCCCATATTAATTTTGTTGTTTCTTATTAACAAATACACTAACTGATTTTCTTATTTTACAAGATCTTTAATTTGCTGCTTCTTACTATTACCTGCAGACAAGGAAACCTGAAACTGCAGTGACTAATTGGCATGAACAACAAATAATTTTAATTTTACAAAATATACTACTTTTCCATGCAGATTCTTGGAGTGGTACCTGATGTTACGTAGTATTATGTAGAGCTAATGCTGTACCATTAGATTATTATTTCATAAGAATCATATTCCATGATTCCATTTTTGTACTTTCTTGTATTTGAAGTTGTTGGGAGGAATCCACTCTCTTTTAGTTCCCATAAATAATGATTAAAGTTTTAATTTTGACGCAAGGTGTATCGACTATCTTGTTCCCAAATAACTCAGAAAGCAATCGAGTAGATGAATCAAATCTCAATGTATAATGTAACTATTGCCGCATATACCTCTATACTACATTCCAACCCAATAACCTTGTTTCTTTCTCGCAGAATAATATCTGATAGAGATTTATATGAAATCAAGCTAAATTAATATTTTTTTCTCTAATTAATTATTTAATTAACCAAGAAATAATTTTCTTAATTATTTTAATTAATATTCAATTTTCATCAATCAGAATTTTTATTAATTAAACTAATTTTATTAATTATAAAAATATTTATAAATTATTGAATAATGTTGTATTAATTATATAAAATATTAAATAAGTAATATTTAGTATTTTTATGTAAAATTATTATAGTATTTATATTTAAAATTTAAAATTATATTCTATCATATTTACTAATTAACTATAATTACGTGGACCTAAAAAATATCTTTGAATATATATTACAAAATCTAAGGCAAATGTTCATAGTTAATTGAGTTTATATAGGTCGATCAAAATGGGAAACCATTCCCACCAGGAACCCAAGTCCAGAAAAGGCCGGAAATTTTGGTTTAAATGTTGGAGATAGAATATAGAATTATTAATTTGGCAACAACAAAGTACTTTGTTGGCAAGGGAAATGCTCATGGTTAATTGAGTTTATGCAACATCGGTGAATCTTAAATGCTTACGTTGGAAGGATAAAATTTCTCTCTATTTTTTTTTTCTATTTTGTTTTATATTTTCTCTCTTATATAGATTGGAGTCTACTTATCTCTACCTTTTTTTTATAAATGGGCCTCACTATTAACTTGAGGGGAGCCCTAGTCCCATTGAAAATCGAACCTCCATTTGGAATTTCACAGAGTACTTTGTGGCAAGGCAATGCCAGCATCTTACGTACAAAATTCAAATACATTACAAGAAATTATGTCATAGAGAGTGCTTATGAAAAGACTCTCCGAGCCATTTAAATTGCTTTCCAAACAACTTAATTTACTTGAATGACTCATTTTTAAGTAAAAATTTACTTTTATTTTATATTTTATACGTCTCACTTAGAGAGAACGATTTTATACGTCATACTTAGAGAACGATTATATAATTATTCTTTAAGTAATTTTTCTTTGTTTAAGATTATTTTAAGAAAATGGTTGAATTTTTTTCATCTTTATTAAAAGTTTCTATATTATAAAATATTTGATAGACCAAATATATTTATTTATATTATAAATAAAACTAATAAATGTTACACAAAACATCTTTTAAATTACATAAAACATATAAAATATATTATATATTACATATAATTAAAAAATAAATTAAATAAAATTAAAGATTAATTTTAAAAATTTATAGTACAAATATGTATATCATTCCTTTTAAAGATGGTAAATTCTAATATCAAATAATATAGAAAAAAAAATCCAAAATGTATTGAAACATTTTGAAATAGACAAAAAAAAAATAGTAAAAAATATACATTAATTAAAAAATAAGAAATTAAAAATAAAATGCATAACTTATATTAAATAAAATAGTAATTTGTCTGGACTATCACAAATGAAAAAACACACTAATATCTATAATTAATTTTATCTATTTGTTTTGGACATTATGAAAATAATAAAAAATACTAAAATAAATAAATTTATTACATTTTTATTATTTAATTATTAATTAATCATTAAGCACTAATTTTATGTATTCATACGATACCCATCTTATTTTTTTCATCTTTGTCCTACTCTACTTTTTTTTTTTAATAAGTAATAATTGCACTAATAAAATATATTATAAAATAAATAAATATAAATATATTAAATTAACTATATATATATATATTATAGTTTGATTTAGATAAATCCTTACTTGTTAAATATTTTTAGCATATAACTGGTTTCTAATGAAGTGGATCTGTATGGTACAGTGTCTTGTCTAAGATATTGATATTTATCAATAACCAATGTTTCCTACATTGTTGTTCATAATGATAAATTGATTATTTTAATAGTTTGATAAGAAAATAATATAAAGGTGGTAAAAAAATAAATAGCTTACCTAATATTATAAGGTGCAATGAGAAAGTGTGTTGCCTGGCATGATGACTCAACATCTCAATTATATATTGATGTGGGGGTAGGATTTGAGTTGTTATCCAACTAAATTAGAAATATAAATGCCACTGAAAACGTTCCAAACGTCCTTAGAGAGATTTGTCTTCTATAAGAGTTAAATTGTTTTTGAAAAAATAATAAATAACATAAGAATAATTTAGAAATGAACTAATAAATGTTATAAACATTGAAAGAGTAGTCTGGGAACTTCCTAGAAAATTTGCAAAAAGTTATCAAAATATTCCTAGAAGGTCGGGAAGGTAAGAAACTACAAAGCAAAGACCCAGAGGCTTATCCTCATACACGAAATTGGCATGTGTTAAATAAAGGGATGACTCATCCCATGACTCATCAAATTCTTAATGGCATATAAAACAAAAAACATTTATGAGGAGAGATGAAATTAATCATGATTAAATCAAAGTAACCTTAATTAAGTTAAAATTAGCCATGTTTAAGTTAAATTAACCTTGATTAGTAACAAATTACTCATGATTAGGGTTAAAGGATAATTTCTAACATTTTCATTTAATTTTGAAAATGAAAATTATCTATAAAAATACCAAAATTCCCCTTAAGTAGGAATTTAATTCTTATTTGTCCCAAAATGGCCAAATTTGGTTTAATGCTAAGGGGAGGCTCACCTGCTCCATTAACATTCATCTAAACACTTGTGATAACTCTCTAACTCCACTCTAAATTCCAACTTCTCTTAATATCCATAAACCTACACTAAACTTGAACCTCCATTTTTGAAGTTTAAGTCATAATAGGAAAAACAAATAAAGCCCCACCATCATCCTGGAAGGAATTTGTGTAGACCACAAAGAAGAGGGAAATCCACTTCCAAAGACCCATCAAATCCTTATATAAGTCTTCAACAAGTAGGTTTCTACCATACACTTTTTTTCTAAGTTTCTATTTATGTGATTTGGCTTATTTTCCTTCTCTTTTTGGTGGATCCTTCTCTAAATTATATGGATCCCATTTACTTAAGCATGATAGAGTTCAAAACTTTCCTTGGTTTTTAAAAATGAGCATCACTACGTTTTTAGTGATTTTTGGAAGTTAAAGGGAAATTTTGATATATTTAAGTGCTTCTTGGAACCTTTGGAGTAATTTAATTGGTTAAAATTTCTTAAGTATGATTTTGAGTAGTTTGGGGATATTTGAGAATTTTTGTTAAGTTTTTTGAGATGCTCAGAATAAGGGATAAATAGAAATTGGAGTAGATATGATAAAAGTTTTGAACTTCCTTATATCTCATCTTAAAAGCTTTAATATTGAAATTAGACTTTGATAAAATTCTACATCTAGATCCATGTGATTATAACCCTAAAAGACTAAAATTTAGGTCCCAAAAGTTACAAATTTAACTCCAAAATTGGATCTTAAAGTTAGTAAGAGTAAGGGTGGACTTGTGGACTAAAATTTGAATAAAACACTTAAAACTCTCCATAATCATGACCAAAGCTATGGAAAAGGACAAATATTAAAGGATCCAAAAGCAAATGATGCAACAAGTACTAAAAAGTAATGGTGCAAAGGCCAAGTGAGAAGAACTTTGATAAAATGACCTTTGTTTGGTCAAGGATGCAATTCAGCCAATCCAAGTTAATTAAGGGTAATTGAGTTAAAAAATTTGGTTAAGGTGTAATAAAGAGCCTAACCATATATAAGAAAATAATTAAAAGTTTAAGAAATATTTGGTAATGGTTTAGGAACCATTCAGCCAACATAGCTAAATAAGAGAAAAATGAGTTAAAAATCTTATCAATGCTTAAGAGTGAACTTACTCATGCACAAGATGGTGATTAAAAGTTTAACATTGGAATAATGAGAGCTTAATGTCCATTTTGGCCAAGGTGTCATAATTAAAGAATAAAACTTTAAAAGCTTCTAGGTTGGTTCAACTTTTTAGCCTACACCCTAAACTAATGTAAATCATCCTATAAGTGTAAGAAAATGAACCATAATTCCCAAGAAACTCAAACATTCAATTCGGCAAACTATTAGATAAATTCACAAAATATGTTAAATTGGATGCTTAAGAATCCTTAAGTGAGATACGAGTGAGAAGACTTAAATCCATAAGCCAAAAAACAAAAAAATAAAGCAAATTAGTGGGTCAAACTTAATTAGTTAAGTTAAAATTCAAAAGAGCATAAAACTTCTAACACCTAAACTTTGAATGAAGTAGTTGTACATGGATGAAAACAAAATGGATTAACTCCAAAAGGCCATTCGACCAAATACGCGAAACCTCATCATGTCATAAACTTAAATTAAAAGTATAAAAGAATCTTAAACTTTGAGAGAATAAAAGGTTGAGAGATAACTAAGATGGATAAGTGAACTAGGTTCCTATGAGAGATTTCTCATAAAACCTAAGGAATAAATTAAGGTGGACGAATTCTCAAAAAAAGGTTGCATGCTGTCTAAGAAATTTATATAAAGCATAATTAAGAAATTCTTATTAGGAGGTAGATTTCTAATTAAAATACTTATACCATCTTGTTATGTTGCTTCTTGAGTACACAAATATGTGTGTAAAGTATATTTCATATACTTTTGATTATTTATAAAAAATGATGTATCATATAATGCTCATGAGTGGATGATAAATGTGAAGGTAGATTTGATTAGAAGCTATATGTGCATGGCATATTTGTTGGATTGTATAAGCTTGCATATTATATGGAAGCTTTAAAAAAGATGTTTAATTAATTAAGGGATCACTAACAAAAGAACTTATGTGAAAAGTTCATACCACTCTTAATATGCCTTGTACATATTCAAAAGGCAAAAAGATCCTTCTAAGGTGGAAACAAAAAGGTTCTCCAAAAGTTCTTCTATTATGAAGCGTTAAGTCTTCAATGATTATAATGGTGACGACCATCAAGAAATGAGCTCATGCCCTAAGAACAGAAGGTAGAGTAACAAAGTCCATAAAAAGATATTGTTTGATTCAAATGTATGATATGCCTATGATATAGATTATCACTGAGAAAGTGATAGAGAAATAAGGATAATTATGATTAAGGCATGACTAAAATGAAAGTTAAATGATATCTATGATATAATGTATATGATCTTAAGAATATGTACAGTGTATAAATGTTGTAAACATCCAATTATGTCTGAGGTCCCCAATTATTAAAATTAATCGAGAAACTAACATTAATTTAATAAACATTTAAAGAATAAATAAATAGACAGAAATAGAAAGTAAAACAAAAAAACAAAAAAAAAAAGAAGAGTGGAGGAAGAAGGTTTTTAGAAAAACCTATCACAGAATAATCAAAATAAATAATAATAATAATAATAAAAGGAAGAAAAATTAAAAATAAAATCATGAAAATTGAAAAAGAGAGAAACATAAAGATAAAAACAATATACATAATAAAAATAGAATTTAGAAAAACATTAAAAGTAGAAAGTAGAAAATTAAGAAAAAAAATAAAAATTGGAAAAAAAAGAAAAAAATCAAATACAACAAAATAATAAAAAATACATAAAATCTGAAAAAAAAACAGTTACAAATAATAAAAAATATAAACATGCATAAAATTTTGAAAGGAGGGGGTTTTTCGCTTTTGGCTCCTAGAAAAAGGTTGGCTTTTGACCCTCTCAAAGAGCTTGACTCTTGCCAAGGGAAGGGGCTAACAAAAAAAGGAAGAAAAAGGGTTATTCTCTCGAATCTCGAAGAAAAAAGAAAAAATCTCAGCCAAAGCTAGAAAAACTTGGTTAAGAGTCGAAGGCACGAGATTGGGATCTCTTGGGGGGAGCCACTGCGTCAAGTCTAAGAGAAGAGGAAAGCTCCGTCTCCGATTCACAGGTCAGTGTTCTTCCCTTGTAATTGGTTCAATTGAGCTCAACTACATGATGTCTGTTGTTAGTAGATTAGAACCGAAACATGCAAAATTGGCCGCATCTATACTCTTACGTGATTTAAATGCTAGTGGATAATAGGAATTTTAGATTAGGTTTTTCTATGATTTGAGCTTCATAAAGCCTGTGAAACGTCTCATATTCATGCTGTATGAGATCTCATGAAATGCCTCGAGTCTCAGGCGTCTACGAATATTTGGCTTGGCCACATCAGAAATGCGAGATATCAGTACGACTGGTCTCATACCATAAGCATCCTGTTAAGATCGGACTCAATGGCGGAGTGATAGTTGAAGTTATGCCACGGTCATGCATGAATTGCATCATGGCCTTTATGGATATCGATATCCAAGTTCAAAACCTGCTGAATTAATCCTCAAGGACTCTTCGCTGCATGTATCGACCAAAAAGCTGGATCCGATTCTAATTTTCAAGTTCAGTAATCCCATCGATTCGACTACGTCAAAGAACCATGTTCGCTATGGCTTTGTGTGACTTTGAAGAGTTTCATCTCAGATCTACAAGGCCAGACATATAATGCTTGGAACAGGTCCAATCAGCTACACAACACTGAACTCTTGATTCAACCAGCGTAAGTCTCAACACCAGCAGGGGAAGAATATCCAAGTTCTATGTAGTAGGAATTTGTGGGGCAGACTTACCTTGCCTTCATCAGAACCCCTAAACATAAATCCTTGAGATAATGAAGTTAGCGTCTTGAGGCTTGACCCATTTAATAATCCTATGCTTGATACAACTTCCTTGAAACGATCTAGACTTATCTTGAACATGGCTAGCAGCATTCACATGAAGGAGGGGGCCCATCTCTTGCATGCACGTAGGCAACTGCAACATACATGTTCTCAACGAAGCTAAGGGACCTGGTTGATGCAAGGCATCCTGCAAGGCAATCTCAAAGAGCCCTTCTACAATCTCGTTGTAGCTACACCTTCAGGCATTAGGCGTCAGGAGGGGTCTGTTGGATACTTAAGAACTGTGCAACGATGGCCCTGGACCATTTAAACCACAAGGTTCAGAATCATACATTAGAATGTATAATTGAAGTTCCCAGCTCGCTTAGCTATACGCATTGTTGAAGGCTCAGACCCCTACACACACCCCAATAACTCTCGGTCTGTCGCAAGGGAGGACTATATAAGGGCTATTCGTTGTGGATAAAGGTAAAGAGGAAACTTGGCTCTATCATGAAGTGTCTCGTTTCGGCTATTCTCCTATGTTTGTTTGTAGTACACAAGCCATGAAAAGCAACCAATTTCGAGGCTTGAAGTTGATACATCGTGGGAGCTACCTTCAACACAGGTCAACTGAGTTATAATCCAAGAATTGCCTTCGAATAGATGAGTTGACCGAAACATTTGGTTTCAATATCTCATGCTCTACTTTGGGCTACCTTCAGTCCTTGCCAAGCCGAGCCCAAGTAGAACAAGTCCTGTGACAATGCTCCAAGGTTTTGAGTGTTCTGAAGGTCCTAGTTCTAAGATACGGAGCTTAATCAAGGTCATGTATGAAGGACCCATGCAAAATGCTGAAAGATAGAAATCATACTCTCTTCACTCCCTCCCTGGAACCAGCCTCGCTAGTGGCACTGGATTTAAGGAAGCTAATGAAGAATGGCAATCCCTGCTTGGCAAGCCCGAGAACACCACACTATAAATTGCAGCAGAGAAGAGAACTCCAACGTTCTGGACACCCTGCATACGGTTGGTTCCCTCGACATGTGAACAAGTAGTTAACACTGGGGTAACAGTTCGTGGTACACGCAAATTAAGCAAAGTCTATGCGAGGATAGGACCTCATGTTACTTGAGCAGGCATCATCTAGGACTACTAACATTAGAAGCTATTGAAACTCCCATTAAGTTTGCATGAGAATCGTGTGCTATCAGATGAAGATATCGCGTTCCACTCGTACTTGCCTCAGCACGTGTCACAAACAACAAGGTATTCACGCTCGAGCCTTCTCCACCATTCATAGTGTCACTTGAATATGGAAGAAGTCTGCACTGACAACTGCACCAAACAATGGGTGGGGGTGTTGTTTTAGCTGCGGGGTTCGCCTGTATATGCCCAGGCTGGAGTGCAATCTTAAAATGGGGGAGGCTTCATGCAAATGCATGCAATGACCAAGCTTAGTCCAAGATTGGCCTAGTAGTTTCCTCGCCACATGAAAATTTCCGCATCCCGATTCGATACGGTGAGGCACACGTGAGGGGATGTTTCGAAGAGAGAGAGAGGGACTCATGCAGGATTAATTAAGTTGTAGGGCCCCCTGATAGGCGCTCCTTGGAGAGGTCAATGTGCTCATCCTGTAGGTACCTATATTAACTGAGCAGAACATACACTATAGAATTGAAGTGGCTCAAGTGGTCAAGCTCATGGTCCACGACCCCTTCGCCTCGCCTTCGAACCTCAAGAACGACACTCTTGTTTTAATCAAAGATTAACTTACCCTGTACTCACATTTTAGCCCCTCTACTTCTTTCATATTCCATTTATGCCCCTACACTCTCCATAATTTCCATCTAGCCCTTATAATTCCTAAAATCCCAATTCTTCCCCTAGACTCATCAAAATTCATATTTAGGCCCCTATACTCTCCATAATTGCCGTCCGGCCCCTGTACTTCCTAAAATCCCAGATCTGCCCCCTAGACTCCTCAAAATTCAGACTTGACCCCTACATTTTCCCAAATTGAAAACTGACCCCTGCATTTTCCCAAATTACAAACTGACCCCTAAACTCTCCATAATTGCAAACTGACCCCTACATTTCCCCAAATTACACACTGACCCTTGCATTTCCCCGAAATTGCACTTAAACCCCCAAACTTCCCCAAATTTAAACTAATTTCTTTTCCCAAGATTCAAACTAAAATTCTTTTCTGCAAAATACAAACTAAATTCTGTTTTTTAATTCTTTTCTTCGAATAAAATCAAATCAAACTCAAATTAATCCACTTTCTCTCAAATTTCCAAGTCAACTTCAAAATTCCTTTCCCAAAAATGATCAAGCCCGAGTCAAGCTCTTTCTTGGTCAAGTCAAGTTTCATTTCCCAAAACTCAAAATCAAATTCACTTCAAAACAAATTCATTTTTTAAATCAAGTCATTTCTTTTCTTATCTTTATTATATTCAAATTAAAATTCTTTTCAAATGTTTTGCGATCTTTGGTCTCACGCAACAAAATCTAAACGGGAAACTGGCGGTCCACCTGCTGTTCAACGTTTAGTAGTTCGTACGAGCCCTCGTGCTGCCTTAGACGCCTCGAACCCTGTGCATGAGTGGACTAAAGGTCCTCTCAAAAATAAAAGTTCTTTTTCAAATGTTTTGGGATCTTCGGTCTCACGCGACAGGCTCTAAATGGAAAACTGGCAATCCACCTGTTGTTCGACGTTTAGTAGTTCGTATAGGCCCCCGTGCTGCCTTAGCTGCCTCGGACCTTGTGCATGAGTGGACCGAAGGTCCCATCTAAACAAAAAAACTTCTTTTCAAAATATCACATTCCTTCTAAACGCCCTTTCGAAGGTCAAGCCTTCAAACAAACCAGAACTATGTAAGCCTTGAGTTTCCCATTGCACCAGGGAATACGTAGGAGCAGGATCAAGTCCTGTCAGGCTAACCTCCATCAAATTATTTATTTCACATTAATTAAAGGGATTAAAACAATTTTTTTCAAAAAAATACACACTCAGTTTAAGGGTACCGTTCTTTGGAGCGGGCGAGTGGGGTGCCTAACACCTTCCCTAGTCGTAACCAACTCTCGAACCTAAATCTCTTCTCCGAGTCAGGGTTTTTTCCAAGTATTTTTCCTTAAATAAAAATTTGGTGGCGACTCCACTTTATCCAAAATAAATTCATTTTAAAATTTTAGTGAGTCCATCGTCTCTTCGGAATTACGGTTGCGACAAATGTCTCTTAAGAGAAGGATGAAATCAAGAATAAGTAACTTGTATGCTTATAATAGAAGTTAATTTCTGTAACTGTAAAAAAGAACAACTTCAGTTAAGGATTTTTAAAAGTTAAAAATGAGCCTATATGCATGTCATGTTTATTAATAAATTGAAGTGGTTGGGTTGAAAATGTTGACATTATCCATAGGGTAGAATCTTGTTGAGAAACTTAGTTTATTATTCCCCCTACCATCCTTTTCTTTCCCAAACACTAGACATGTCTTTCACAATGATGGTGATGTTCATCGAACTCAGTAATATAAATTGGATGGTTAATGCCCACAGATTGATGATTACAACCTAGGAAAAAGTAAAGGTCTATTTCTCCTTTGTTATACCTATCAGAGCCTTCCATCTAAATATGGGGTACCAGGCGCCTCCGACAACCCAAGCAGAAGGGATCTCCTCCTCATCTAAGGGAGAGAGTGACCCACTGATGCCCTTACGTCATCATAGTTCCTCACATGCGTGGTCTTCACAAGGCAGTTCCCTCTTCCTGATGCCACACCCATTTAGAGCCTCTCAAGAGATGGCTGATGGATTTTTCTATGCCCTCAATGAAAGCTTGTGGTTGGAACCTCAAGGCCCAAGTTACTGAGGCATTGCCTAGTCCTTGATGATGACAAGAGTTTCTTCTGATTTCACCCGAATAATGTATGTGTTTTCAAATGATCATGTATTATGTAGGACAGTAATAAATATGTGTAATTTTGTATGTAGCGTGTGAAATATTTTTATAATATATGTATGTGATGTATAAAAGGGGACTAATACCCTAGTACTAACCTCTCAAATTAAGGACATGTAATAATTATTAAGGTTTGTATAAATAATATGAATCAAGTTCTATATACATTATTATGTTATATATCAAGTAATCAAAGCAAGTTAAAACGTTCGTGATAATGCTCGATTGTTTATTGTTTGCTACAGCAATTGGTCGCATCACAACTTTAATGAAGACCTTTTGATTTTTGTGTGTGATTTAAATTTTAGTGAAGAATTAAAGTTTATGGGAAAGCCTATGATAGTGTATGGTTGTGAGGAGTAGAGTGGTAATGATCTATACCCACATACACTTAAAATACATTGAGAAGAGTGATCCCATCTACTTTTGAAACATGATTATAGGGAACTAAGACCTTAATTATATTATTATTGGTTATTCTTATGATGGTAATTGTACATGTATGTTACATGTTTAATATGTGTGATATCTATATTCTATATTTGTTACATTCTCATTTCTTGTGTTATTTCTTAAGGGCAAGTAATGTTTAAGTTTGAGCATGTTGATAAACCATCATTTATTGATTTATCTAAAGAAAATCAATTATAATTATAATATAATTAATGCCTATTTAATTGTAATTTTATCTAATTTTACTTATTTCTTTTAGAAATAGTCACAAAAATAGAGAATCCAAAATACGGCATAGTTTGGGCTAAAAGGGGGTAAAAAGTGTATAAAAAGGACAAAGGACTAATGGAAAGACAAAGGACTGATGGAAAAAGGACAAAAATAGAGAATCCAAAATAAGGCATAATTTTACTTATTCTCATGCCTTTTTAGTGTTTGTTGATTTTCGATATGTCCAAGTAGACCTCAGTAAGATTCTACACTTTCTAGTTTAGGTCTCTACAATAGTGACTTGGCACAAATATTCTTATCATGGTTACCTTCATCCCTTCTCATGTTTGGATAGGTCTCTCTCTATACCTATTTCTAGTAAGCACAAACCGATACCATAAAATACTAGCATAGTCATTGAAAGATATAATTGATAGTTTTACCTTTCTCTCCTTTGAGTAATTATAAGAATCAAATACATGTCCCACCTTTTTCTCTCCCTTAAGATAACTTTTGGGCTCATTCTTTCCTAGGAATCATGGAATGAAGAGTTTGATATTCCTCAAGTTGTCATCCCTTCATTCTTAATATTGTCTTCCTCCTCTGAAACCTTCACCTTCTAATTTTGAGTTCTCCCCTCTATTCGTTTCTTCATGAAGGTGAAGTAGTCTTTAGGAAATACTTTGATAAGAATCCCAAGACCTGTTCCTTAAATGATCCTCCATATCATCCAACCTCCTATTCAACTTTTTGAATTGATTTTAAATGGATTTTATAAATATCTTTAGATCCATTTCATTTTGTTAAGGTTCATCACTATGCTGGCAATGCTAAAAATTAAAGAAGAAGTGAATTTGGTAAAGCTTCACCAATCACTCTCTGAGTGTTTACCATCAATATTGGCACACTTCACTCGTGTTTAAACTCAAATTGATTTTTTCTATAGTGCTCTTACCAACTCTTGCCTTTAACCTCTCAATTCTCCTTATAAGCTCTTGAACTAAGAAATTCACAAATTTTCTAGTAGATAATGAAATAATTAAAGATACACAAGATGGATAAAGTAAGGAGTATTGAAAAAAAAGGATTAAAAAAAATATAGAATTAGAAACTCAAATATTAAAATTAAACCAAGACTATATATATATATATATATATATATATATATATATATATTAATATTGAGTTGCCTTAAACTTTTTTAACTTCAATTTGTATCACTATTTATTTTTTAACTTAAGATTCTATCACAATCGCCTTTTTTTTATTTTTTTGTACTATACTTTCACATGTTAATATGTCGAATACTTAGTAGACAATATTTTCGCATCATAAGAGGTATAAAGATACAAAATTATTTTTTACAGATGTAATTTATGAAACATCTCATGGATAATTAAGAAAAATAAAAGAAAAGAATGACTGAGAACAAAAAAAAAACAAAGAAGGATGTGAAGAAAATAAAACAAAGGATAGATGGCACTTGATTCCAAGAATCAAATCTCTAATGCCAACTGATATGACTCAATCCACATGGAATGCATCAGAACATGAAAATGTCAAGTTTGGAATGTCTTGAGAATCAAGATAGAGTAAAGGAACCCAACATAAACCACAACTTGCCCAAAATCACCAAAGTTATCCAAGAGGATCATGACCCTTACAACAACTTGCCAAAAGAACCAACATTATCAAAGGTAATTATTTTTCCAAGAATAAAGGAAATTAGTTAGCATGAAAATGAAAACTTTCAAAGATAAATATTATTATTCATAAAATTTCCTTTACATTGAATTTCTAATTCCTATTATACAAAAAATTTAATTAGGCTTATTATATAGAAAGCCCAATTATTCCTAGTAGGAAACTTAAACCCTAAATAAAACATACCACACTTATCCATAAATTAACATAGACCTAACTAGAAATAAATGAAGAGTTTAATTATTATTAAATTATAAAATAATATTAACTTAGCTAAAAATTAAGCAAGAGTCCTATTAATTAGGCTCCTCGACAATATGGCAACATAAAATATTTTTTATCAACCTAGTCACTTTCTTGAACTTTCTTGACGAGATCCTGAAGTGCTTATGTCATACGTTTGGTCCTACTGCTAATCACTGTCCTTGTAGAGGATCTTTCAAATTATGATTCTTATTTAATATGGTGCTTATGTTCACATCAAGAATCCTACCAAAGGACTAAAATTTAGGGAACTCAAGTCACAACCTAATTCTCTAAGCATAAAAGTACATTTTGAACTTCTACAGAATAAATTGGCTTAAACCCCATGTTAATTAGTGTGGACCTCAACTTGAAGTTAGGAACTCCATCAAGTTTTGGAATTTCTATACTAGATCTTATGCCTTTATTTTTGACCATATAATCCAACAATGTTCTCTGTCCTTACTACCATATTTCTCACTTTATTTTCTCATTTCAATCTCCTAGTTTTTCTTTCTAATTTAAGATCAAACTATAAGTTAGAAGCTTAACAACGATTTAGCATAAACAAACATAAAGATTACGCAAAAACATAATTTATTTTTTGATTTTAATTTTTTTCAACTAAGATATGTACATGTCTCAAGCAATCAAGATTCAAACTTTCTAATGTCATTGGGGAATAGTCCCTACCAAGTGTGTGTGTGTGTGTGTGTGTGTGTGTGTGTGTGTGTGCGTGTGTGTGTGAAGTTTTACCCATAGAAAAATGAACCCGTCGAAGTTAGAAAAGGAGTATTTGAAACCTTTGGTATCCTCCCACAGAGACTATTCCAACATGCAAAAGTTTGATTGAATCTTGACCTTTGAGCCCACAAAGAAAAATTTTGTGTTAAGTGAAATTTTAAAATAGAAATAAAATATAAAAATAATAAAAGGAAATCTCAAGATAAAAGATCAATCATAAATACAAATCTGATTAAGCAAGAACATGGGACTTTAACTTCCCCTATGACTTTATCCAATATCATTCTGAACTTCTTTATGAATGATAAGAGTCAATTGATAATCATTTATTGTAATTCTATTATTATCTAATGATCACATATAGTAATATTATTTCCCTTAACTTATCACCCTGAATAATCATGCAAGGTAAATAATAAAAAAACACATAAAGAACACTCAAGTTCATTAATTTAATACTAATTAGAAATCAAGAAGTTCGATTAATCCTCCAAAACTGTATATCCAGTTCAATTTTTAATTTCGTTAATTAAGAAATGGTACGATCTTCCATTTCCTAATCAAATTAGGATTAACAAGAGTATTAAATTCTCATCAATTAATCAAACATAATAAGAAAAACACAATTGAATAGAAAAATATATGCATTCATAAATGAGACAAGTGGTTCAATTGGTTACATCATAAGTTTCACCAGAGCTCTATGACTGAAGGATTAATTACACATAGTGATAAAATATAAACAATAAAATCTTAATCCAACAAAAGAATCCATAATCCTAATCTTGATGGCTAGAATAATAAAATTATATACCACCAGGGTTAGTAGAAGAGCACTAGAACTCGTATAGCAAAGAATCCTATACCTCCAAAGATACTTGAAGGGGTCAAGCAAAAAAGATGAATATGTGAATAAAAATGGTAATGGTAGGATGTGCATTGGATAATTTCTTCCAAGTCCTTACCTCCCTTTTAAAATTTCTTTTCAAACTTTTTATGAGTTGGATTTCTTCTTAGGTTCATTTCTTGTGTCATAATCAATAACATGATCGTGCTTAGACCTATACAATCGTGTTGTAATTTTCTGAGATGTTTCAAGTTCATGCTGAGGTTCAGCATGACCATGCTCAAGTTTACATGGTCATATTCGAAAAAATAATAACGATGCAAGGACAGGGAAACTTCTAGCATTGGCATACCAGTTTCCTTCAGGTAAAATTTATCTTTTTTTCACTTTATTGTCTCTTTCTTCTTCTTCTTTTTTACCCTTTTTTAACCTAATTTGTGTCATGTTTTGAATTATTTACTTGTGTTAGTACTTCTAAAAGAATAAATGAAACTTTTAGAAATTTATAGCCAAATAGGATATAATTAACCTTTAATTATAACTAATTTTCTGTAAATAAATTAACAGGATGATGGTTTATCAATGACTATTTAGAAAAATGACTAACAACTACATCCAAAAAGTAAAAATATTATCTATCATATTTCAAAAAACATTTTAGTACTATGGATTAGTATACAAAGTTCAAAACTTTGCAAAATGGTGCAATATAAATGTTCAAGATGCTTTAAATGTAAAAAATCAACAAGTAACAAGTTTTCCTATCTCACAATGAAAAAAAAATTGAAAAAAATTATTTAAGGAGGAAAAGACCAAAGAATTAAAGAAATGAAAGAATTGTGCTTTCATAATGATAAAATCTTCAAAAGTTTTCATTTTTTACTTCATACCTATAATTATTTATTTGTCTTCTTTACATTGATCGCAATAATTATTTTGATAAAATTTATTTTTCATGGCAAATCCATTGATTGTAACTATTTTTCATGACAAATTCATAAGAATCTTTCACTTTATAACTATAGACAACCACTAATAAGTAGGAGTACTAGTTGGAAGACGAAATTGTTTTTTATGATTTTTAGTTTAAATAACGTAACGTATTTTTACTATACCTTTTTATACCTTTTTATGGTCCAAAATCTGCCTATTTTTGGATTCTCTACTTTCTTAGCCATTCTCGAAAAAATAAGGAATATTAGGCTGAATTACAAATGAATTATGCTTAATTTATGTAGTAATTATGTCTAAAATCCTACAAATAAAAGGACAGAATGTATGTTTATCACAATCCGCAAACTTAAACATTTCTTGTCCTTAAGGAATGAGAATTAAACAAGCATAAGATCTAGAAAATCTTATATCTAGCATGCGATAAATAACATCACAAATTTACCATCCTAGGGAAATTGATAATAATCCAATTGGGGCCTTTTAGACTCTAAGATTGAGTTACATATCTAGAGATGATCACTCTACTTACTATCTCTCCTATGTAGGATAGTTCCTTTTGTTCTATTCTCCGTGATTGTACATTGTCATAAGCTTGCATATAAAGCCCAAATCCCTACTAAAAATTAATGCATACATAAGAATTAAAAAGTCTCTATATGGTTAAAAGTGACTAGGGAAAAATCAATAGGTGAGATAACTGAAAGTGAAGGAATTAGCAAGGGTTTTCTTTTATTCTCTTCAATAACATTTAAACCTTTAGACTTTTAAGATCATTTACTTGGGTTCTTTAGATTTTACATTTTATTCGTTCTTTTCCCAACTTTTTTTAACTTTTCCTTTTCCTTCTTTTTATCTTATTTTTTTTCTTTTTCCTTTTTCATCACATTTTTCCTCTCAAGTATGTAATTTATGTTACTTCTATCTAAGGGTACCAATAACTACACCAACACAGTCAGGTGTACCAAAGAAAAACATTCTTCAATCTTTTAAAATCGAAGTGAATACTAATTGATATTCTAAATCCACATTCATTCAATAAAACCTATTTTACCTTTATCATTTTCTTTTTTATGAAATTACTTATAAAATTTTTTGAGATTGCAAGGAAAGTTTTAGAGTGTACAAGACAGAAGGAAATCAGTTGACAAAGAGAAAGACATTCGATGCAACCCTCAATCAGGTTCAATCCTTTTACTAAGGTTACTCTTGTGTGAAACAAGATGACAGACATCATGGTCAATTATTAATTATTTACATCCAGAGTCTCTATGTCTTTTTAGATTCAATTAGTATCTATCACACACAAATAAAGAATTATAAATCTAGAACCAACCAGCAGTTCAAAATGAAAGTCATTGCAAGGTACAAACATTTACAGAAAAATTCATAAGAGAGGTGTCCCTATCATCTCATAGAGTAGAAGGCAATTATAACTGATTACCTACTATTAGTTATAATTGATCATGCAATTAGAGCATATGAACATGTAATCCTTTGTATGTATATATGACCATTTCATAAGAAATAAAGCAGCCATTGAGCCATTTTCTCTTCTTGCATAATAGTATCTATTATGTTGCTTACATGACTGTTACTTTGATGGTATCAGAGCTCCTCTCTGGAGCTCTGTGGCATACTCTAAAACATGCCAAGAAATACATTATCATAAATGTTGGTCCAACTTGTTTGTCAATAGAAGATCCTACGTAGAATCCATCAAGTCCATACTTCATCCATGCAAATGAAAATCCATCGGTTTCCATGGCTAATATGGTTCTTACAAGAAGAAATTAGCATGCTTAGTATTGAGGAAGAGATCAATGATTTCTAGGAAGAAGCATAAGTTCTTAGATGGAACCTTATGCATGCCTGATAAATTTGATCCCATGTATAAATCTTAGGAAAGATGTAACAATCTAGTAGTATCTTGGTTGCTGAACTCAGTCTCACAGTAGATAGCATAGAGCATCACCTATATCGAATTAGCTTCTGACATATGGCAAGATTTGAAAGAATGATTCTAGCGGGGAGATTTAATCTGGGTCTCTAAACTCCAACAAGAGTTATTCACGTTTATACAAGGTAACTTATATGTAACTAAATATTTCACAAAATTAAAGGTTCTTTGGGAAGAGTTGGAAAACTATAGGTCAATAGAAAATTGTGTTTGCATTGTGAAATGCCAATGTGATGTACTAAGAAATCTCAAAAGGTATAGGGAGCAGGACTATATCAATTAATTCTTAATAAGATTAAGTGAACACTTCACTATCGTAAAATCTCACATTCTATTACTCAAACCTTTACCCCAATTAATAAAGTTTTTTCAATAGTGCTTCAACACAAAAGACAAAGTGGTCTTGCACTTGATGATAAACAAATGGGGAAAGGAAAGGAAGATTTAATGAAAATAAATCGAAAAAGGTTTGTACTTATTATGGAAAGATTGGACACACATAGGAAGTTTGTTATAAAAACCACAGATAGAAACAAGGACATCAATATAAGACAAATTCACTCACAAATCAAATGCAAAGCGAGGATCAAGAATCCAATAATCAAGAAGAAAATTTTGAAGAAATGGTTCATCATTTGTTTACACTAGCTAAATACAAGAGTCTCTTGACTTTGTTAAAGAATCAGCCATAGGAAGATCTTCACTAGAGTAATCAAATTTATATCAAACGAGATGTGAAAGGTCAAGGTAAACACATTATATGTTCAACACTTAATAAAATGAATCGATGGATATTGGATTCAGGAGCTACTAATCATATATGTACAACACTTGATATGTTTAGTTCACATATGTAACATCAAAAATTTCTTCGCTTAAGTTGCAAGACTAGGAAATAAATTCTTATAAAACTTTCCCAAAAATCTCTAAAGAAATTAGAGAATTTTCACTAAATGATGAAAATTCTCCTGCACTACAATAACCCTAATAAACTTGCTTGAAACTCAAGATAAAAGTTAAAAGACCTCCTAAGGGATTAGAGTACACCAATGATGATCATAAAAGTTATGAGAAAAGAATAGAAATAAGTAAGGGCAAAAAAGTTGGAAGGAAACTCTGAAAATACTCAAAACGTACTTAGAAAGCTCTATCTTTCAAAGAAATAAAATATTCCTAAAAAAATAGTATATGACATCAGAATGGTTTAGGAATGAACCATTAAGTGTTAAACACATTAGAGGAACAAGTTTTGAACCTCTTGGGAAATGTTGAGAAAAATTACAAAAAATATCCCTAAAAGGTTGGTAAGGCAAGAAAATGGGGAACAAAAGACAATAAATAGGCCCTACACATCTTGCACGAAAATTCTGTGGAAAACATGGTGATGACTCACTATATTGGTCATCACAAAATTAAATGTATAAAAGAAAAAAATAAATGTAAAGATTCATTTAATCATGGTTAAGACTAATTTACCTTGTTTAATTAAAATTAACCATTCTTAAGGTAAGAAAAAATTGATTAATGACAAACTTAGCATGATTAGAACTAATATAATCTTGAGAGGATAATTTCTCACATTTAAAATTATTTTAGAAAATAAAAATTACATGCAAAATTACTAAAATGCCCTTAGTGGGAATTTAATTCCCACAGGCCCTAGGTGGACGAAATTGCTTAGGATCACCTAGGAAGGGATGTTTTTCTCCCATAACACTCTTATAAATACTTGTGCAAGATCTCTAAACTCACCCAAACATCCAACTTCTCTCAAAACACAAAAATACACACTAAGCTTAAACTTCCATCTTTGAAGTTTAAGTTAAATTAAGACTTAATCACAAAGTCCCACCACCACACTTGGGAGCAGTTTTGTTGACTATCTAAAGAGGGAAAGAGCAGCCATTGAATCCCACCAAAAACTCATCACAATAGTCTTCAACAAGTAGAATTTTACTACTTATGTTTTTAAGTCTTAAATCTTGATTTTCATGGTTTTGTTTTCTTCTTTTTCGGATCCTTTCTCTACGATCCATGGATCTCATGTTGTATGAACTCATAAGAGCTCGAGGATGCCTTTGAATGGTTAAATATGAGCATCTTCCATTTTTAGTGATTTTTGAAAGTTAAAGGGAAGTTTGGATGGATTAAAGTGTTTCTAGTCACTTTAAAAGCAATTTAATCAGTTAAAATTTATTAAAAATTAATTTTAATGCTTTGAAAAAGATTTGAGAGTTTATGTGAAAAATTTTGAAGTGTTCATGTTATGGGATATATGGATCTTGAAGTAGATCTAATGGATCTACACTTATTTGCCTTGAAAAATACTATCTTAAAGATTTTTATGCTTAAAGATTGAAGCTTGATGTTTTTATTAATATTATAATGTTATGTCATTAGATGTTTAGATTTAAACCCTTGAACTAAAAGACTTAAAAGACTGTGAAAAATAATAGCATAAGTTCCATAAACTTAATTTGGACATAGATCTAAAATCTACTAAGAGTAAGTTGGAATTTTGCAACCAAAACTGGAACAAATTTCATGAGAAACTTATGAGTTTTCTTAACCATGACCCAAGCTAAGGAGAAAGGACAAGCCTTGATGGGATTTAAGTGTTAATGATGCTATGAGTGTACAAAATCATGGAACAAAGATCATGTAAGAATAAAATTTAAAAGATGACCTTAAGTGCTCAAAGTGAGCATTAGACCACCTTTAGCAAGAATGGAGTAAAAGATCTAAATATTTTTAACATGTTATGAACTAATAGATTAAGTCCTAATTGGTGTAAATCAACTCCTAAGAGAAGAAGAATTGAGCCAAAATTCCCAAAAACTAAAGGGAATACAGTCGGCCACTCATTGGTTAATTAAGAAAAAATGAATTTAAAATCTTGATTAGGATTAATTAAGGACCTTTAGTATGTAAATAATAAAAATTAAAAGTGTAACAAAGGTTTAGGAACGGTGTGGATGACCATTCGGCCATAATGGCTATAATAGAAGAAATTAAATCAAAACCATGATTAAGACTTAAGCTTGAGTCAAAAATGCCTAAGTAGATGATAAACAATGAATTGTGGTGTATTAAAGAGGTACATGAACATTTAGCCATACCTCCTAAGAATGAAGAATAAGTCTTAAAAATTTCTAGACTTAGTATTGTTTAATGACCTAAATCTTAACTAGTAGAAATCACCTTCTAACCTAAGGAAAAATGAACCATGATGCCTTAGAATTCATATGTGTATTTGGCCACTTCTCAAGAATTAAGGGAAGTTTGACTTAAAATCTCAATTAAGGTTCCAAGGGAATCCTAAGTAAGTGTGAGAAAGAAGTTGTGAAGTTGGTTAGAAAACTAACCTAAAATCTTGCTAAAATTTAAGAAAGGATTTGGGGTGAGCTTAAGAAGATGATTGGTAACCAATTATGGAACAAAAGTAAGACGTAGAGCATTTAGCCACCTTCAGATTAATTAAGGATAATTGAGTTTTAAAACCTTAATTAATGTGCAATAAGGATGCTTACATGTAAAACAAATGAAATAAGGGTTTAAGAAAGGCTTGGCAATGATATGGGTACCATTCGACCATGTGTAGTTAAATGGAGTCAAATAAGTTAAAATCTTGCTCATAAATAATCCTTAAAACCTAATTTAAGTAGGTTATACATAAGACATGCAAATTGAATCATACAAAAAGGAAATAAATCAAGAGGTGTCATTCGGCCACCTAAGGAGAAATTCTAAGTATCATGATTTTCATAAAATTATGCGAAACAATTTAACCTTTGAGAAGAGGAAAGGTTGAGAGATAATTTAGAAGGATGAGTGGAATAAACTCCCATGAGTGATTCATCATAAAATGTTATGAATTAAGCAAATCGTACATGTTATGGGTGTATGTTATTATGTTGCCCAAGAATTTATAATAAGTTTAAGTAAGTCTTGATTTAGAAGATGATTATTTGCTTCAGAATGTTATGTCAACTTCTTGTATTGCTTTATGAGTACATAAGAGCAATATGAGATGTAGATGACTACTCATGAAAGCTGTCTTGTATGATGATCATGTATAAATGATGTTTTATGTAATGATCATGTGTGAATGATATTGTGAAAGTAGTTATGATTAATGATTAAATGTGTATGGAATATTGATTGGGGTGATTAAACATGCATATTGTTACTCTTGATTTCTTATATAGTAATGTATTACGTGATGTGAGTACATAATGAAGAATGTAAATTATATGGATAATATTCTCGATTTGTTAAGAGAATGATGTAAGACACGGTGAGTATGTGAAAATAAAATTAATAAGCACACACTTGAAAAGTGCCAAGTCAGGGACTTGTGCATGTATGGAAAGTATGGGACTATCCATGTTAAAAGCCATGGGGCTTCAAACTAAACTAAAATTGAAAAGTACATACTTGAAAAGTGCAAAGTTAGGGACTTATGCATGTGTGGAAAGTCTGGCACAATCCATATTTATGGTGATGACCATTTGAGGTTATATTCTAATAATAATTGTTAAGTATGTGTCTGAAAGAGTTAATAAGGTTTGAGAAATATTTAATAATGTGTCATTAAGAGTATAATGGTGTGCCATATATTAATATGTCAAAGTAGTATCTTGACGTTATGTTTCGAGTGAGCATGTCTATGTGTATGGCAAGGGATATTAATGTGTCAAGTAGTATCTTTATGTTATGTTTTGTGTGAGCATGTCTAAGTATATGGTGGGAGATATTAATGTGTCAAGTAATATTTTGATGTTATGTTTCATATGAGCATGACTATGTGTATGGTAAGAGATATTAATATGTCAGGTAATGTCTTGATTTTATGTTGCAACATATTAATAAGGTGAAACATGTTAAGAATGATATTTGTGATTACATTTTATTATGAACCCTTCCATAATTAGGATGGAACCATTTTAGAAAATAGAATATAAATGAGGAAGGAATTTGTATCCTTGACACCTCTTTCATAAATAAATTGAAGTGGTTAGGATAAAAATGGTGTCACTCACTTTAGAGTAAGATCCTATTGGAAAACGTAGTTCTCATCCCCTTCCACCATTTTCTTTCTTAGACCGTAACAATGTCATTTCAGAAGGCAGTGATGTTCGTAGAGATTGACTATATTAGCTGGGAGGTTGGAGCCTCAGGGTCTTCATATCTGAAGTAATGGTGGAAGTATGGACTTACCGAATAATGTATAATATATGACTGTTATAGAAGACTATAAATTGTGAGAGGGTACTAGTGTCCTTGTGTTTCTTATTTTAAACAACTTACTATTTTATATAAGTTGTACTACTTATGTAAATAATTATGGAAGTTCTAGAAGAAATGGATGTGTCATTGTGATGAATAAATAAATGAAAACTTTTGAATTAATGTGAGGAATGTTATTATAATGTTTATCTTCTACTACATTAATCACTACAAAGAGACTCTCATTTTATACCAAAGTATTTTTAAAAGAAAAAAAATACCGTATTTTTAGTAATAAGTAGTTTGTAAAGATTTCACATCATGAAATAATAGTCTGAAAATGGAATCTTGAATATGACTTAAGCGTTAAAGACGGTATTCATTTTTAAAATGTTACAACATATGACATTGAGTAAGCCCCTGAAAGTTAATCTCCCTAATGGTTGTTCAATGACTACACAGGTTATAGGAAAGGTCTTGTTGATACTTACTCTAACTTTGAATGATGTTTTATACCTTCCAAAATTCCAGTTGAACCTCATTTCAATCTTCAAGTTTTCAAATGACTCTGGATGTAGAGTTTCTTTTTCTAATAATGGTTGTGTTATTAAGGATCTAAGGAACAAGATGATTGGTTTGGGTGAGCATACAAACTGTCTCTACTACATCCGTCTAAATTCAAGGTCCAATCATACAATAAATTATGTTGTTAATAAATATGCTTTTGATTTTCTCCTTTGGAATTTAAGATTTTGGACATGCATCCAAGCACAAATTGCAAATTTTGAAGAAAAACTTTCCCAAGATTAGCATAGGAAAAGATGTAATATGTGATGTTTTCCATTTCATGAAATAGAAAAGATTACCTTTCCCTACAACTAATAATAAGGCTTCTGTTCCTTTTGAGTTAATTCATATGGATATTAAGGGGCATTCTCCACACTATCTTTAAATGGTTTCAAATATTTTCTTACCTTGATAGATGATTATAGTCAATTCATATGGATTGCACTAATGAAAACAAAATTTAAAACTCAATACCATGTTCAACATCTCATGCTGCTCGTGAATAGCCAATTCTCTCATTGAGTCAAGAAAATAAGATCAGAAAATGGTCCAAAGTTTCTCCTTCAATCATTTTATGCATTCGCAAGGAATTTTACATGAGACTAGTTATGTAGAGGCTCTACAACAAAATGGTTGCATTAAACAAAAACATTAAGACATACTTAATATAGCCAAAGTATTTTTATTCTAGTCCAAATTACTAAAGGAATTTTGGGGATATGGTGATGCCCATGTAGTATTTTTAATAAATCGAGTTCCCTCTCGAGTGTTATTGGATAGATCACCACCGTACAAGCTGTTATATGAAAAGCTACCCTCACTTGAAGATCTTCGAGTTTTTGGGTCCTTATGTTACACATCCACTTCTACTAACCATAAGAAAATTCGGTCCAAGAGCATGGAAATGTATCTTCTTGAGTTACAAAATAAGGACAAAGGGATATTGTGTGTATGACACTCACAAAAGAGAAGTTTTGGTCTCTAGACATGTTATTTTTAATGAGTTGATCTTCCCTTATTCAATAGAGGATACAAAACACTGGACATATATGGAATCCACCATTACATAAGATAATTTTTGTCATCATAAGATCCTTAACCCATAACTAGTCACATCCACCATAGACTCAACTTCTCAAGAAGTCATAGATACTAATGTTTCCATACCCATTAATAAAACTCCAAGTCAAGTCAATTGGAGTAAAATAATCCCTTCATAACTATTTGATTATTATTATTATTATCAGGCATCATCATTTGCAACTTGATACCCCATCTCATCCATATTATCATATGTCAATCTGTCATCCATGCATTAAAAATCCATAGCTGCCATCTTCCAAAATCAAGAGCCCATATCCTATGCAAATGCTAAAAAGGATTCATGTTGGCAGGACGCGATGAACATAGAGCTTAAAGCACTTAAAGCTAACAATACATGAGAAATAGTTGAGTTTCCCAAGGATATTATTTCCATTGGAAGCAAATGGGTCTACAAGATCAAAAGACTCTCAAATGGCAGTATAGAGAGGTACAAAGCCCAGTTAATTGCTAAGGGATATAACTAGATATAAGGTATCAATTATTTTGATACATTTTCTCCCATAGCTAAGTTTACCACTATTTGCCTTGTCCTGGCTCTAGCTTCAATTCAACATTAGCATGTCCACCAACTAGATGTGAACAATGATTTCTTGCATGGAGAGCTTCATGAAGATGTGTACATGACTATACCTCAAGGACTTCATGGTTCTTTCCACAATAAAGTCTACAAACTTAAAAAGTCCATTTATGATCTCAAGTAGGCTAGTTACAAATGGTACAAAAAAACTATCTTCCTTGCTCACAACATCAAGCTTCAATCAAGTTACTTCTGATCATTCATTATTTGTTAAGCATTCAACTTATTACATCATTGTCCTGTTAGTCTATGTTGATGATATTGTATTCACTAGAAATTCAATTGAGGACATTATACAGGTTCGTGAAATTTTACCTGAGCACTTTGGGATTAAGCATCTTGGGACATTTAATATTTTCTTGGACTTGAGATAGCAGTACACTCCAAATCACATATCTCTATCAATCAATGATAGTATTGCTTGGATCTACTTAAAGATGCAGGGATGCTTGGATGCAAACCTGCCAGCACACTTCTAGCGGTGGGAACCAAGTTATATCAAGATCAAACAACTCCTCTTAATGATATTGCAACATACAAAAGACTTGTCGATCATCTTCTTTATCTTACCACAACCAGACCTAGCATAGCTCATGTTATGCAGCAGTTGAGTCAATTCATGAGTAATCCAACAACAATTTATTATCAAGCTGCTATGTAGGTTCTTTGCTGCCTCAAAAATAGTCCAGGTTCTAGCCTTTGCTTTCCTCATTCCTTAGAGCTCCAAATCATATGTTTTAGTGATGACAACTAGGGTGGATGTCTTGACTCACGAAGGTCCATTACTGGGTTTTGTTTTTATCTAGGCGAATCTCTCATCAACTAGAAATCAAAGAAACAACCAACGGTTGCCAAGTCTTCATCAGAAGCTGAATATCATGCACTCGTATCTACAACATGTGAGTTACAATGGATCATTTATCTCCTCCGTGATCTCCATGTCACATGCTCACATCAGGTTGTCATTTATTTTGATAATCAAAGTGCCATTCACATAGCAGCTAATCATGTTTTCCACCAAGAAACCAAACACTCAGATATAGACTTCCACATAGTTCGAGAACAATCACAAAAAAGGCTTATATGTCTTCTACCCCTATCAACGAAGGACCAGACTGCTGATATATTCACCAAAGCTCTTCATCCCTTTCCATTGCAAACACTAGTCAATAAGCTGGGAGTGATAGACATATACCAATCTCCACCTTGCGGGGAGTATCATCCCATAGAGTATAAGGCAATTATAACTAATTGCCTACAATCAGTTACAATTATAACTGATCATGCAGTTAAGGCATATGAAAATGTAATCCTGTGTGTGTATACATATATGCATATATATATATATATATATATATATATATATATATATATATATATATATATATATATATATATATATATATATATATATGTATGTATGTATATATATATATGTATGTATATATATATATGTATGTATATATATATGTATGTATATATATATATGTATGTATATATATATATGTGTATGTATATATATATATGTGTATGTATATATATATATATGTATGTATATATATATATATATGTATGTGTATATATATATATATATATATATATATATATATATATATATATATGACTGTTTCACAAGAAATAAAGCAACCTTTGAGCCATTTTCTCTTCCTGCATAATAGTCTATATTTTGTTGCTTACATGACTCTATTAATCTAAGTCCCTCCTTAAACTTAAGCATATATCACCTTCTTATGTTTGAAAAAATTGTTTGCCAAAGTGAATTTAGAGACATGTGATAAAATTTTTAAAAAGATATTTTAAGAGGGAGAAAGTCTCCATCCTCAAACTTAAGCATTTGCAAGCAATAAAAAGGTAAAAAAATAAAAAATAAAAATAAGACTTCCCTAATGAGAAGGGAGAGGGTGTCCCTCCTCAAACTTAAAGGTAGACTTCCCTAATTTTATAAGCATTCTTTGGAGATATATTAATATCATTATATTGCCAAATATGCAAGTTAAGCTCATAACATCATTAAGATATTTATGGTTTCTAGAATATTTTTCTTTGGATAATTATCCTAATTGAACACTAGTATTGAAGTTGAGTTAAAAGAAAGAGAAGTTTCACTTACATTGGGTTCATACCTAGCATTCTTTAAGCTGACACATATAGTTTTCCATCTGAAGATTAATTCATGAAAGTATATAGTTCTTCTTCATTTATGCAGAACTACATATGTGAAGCAAATTCCATATTATTACCTTCATAAATATTACATATGTTTCATTTCTATCATTTATTCCAAATTTTGTTTTTGGATATGAGAACACTTGCACTCCCACTCTAAAAGTGGAGTCATGTTGATGTTCTAATATAATGGACATTAACACTGATTTTAAAGGCATTTCTATATCTTTTCAGATGTATATTGAACATATTTTCACTTGGTTAATATTCATTCATGTCAATAGTAATGTATAATGTTATGATTAGTTACGTTATCTCATAACTAGGTATTGGTTTGAAATTTTGAAAATTGCATAATAACCAATCATGGTGCATGATTTGTGTTAATCCTATAAGGAAAAAAGATTCACCAATTAGATTATCAACATGCACAATACAAATTCATTTCCACATTAAGGATTTTTATATTGATATATTATACATTTAATTAATTTAATATATTGGCATATCTATTTCCTATTGTATCCACATAAAAAAAAAGCATTGTGTCATTGCTTCTATGTTGTGGCATACTTTGCATCAATGCATGTCTTTCAAAGATCTTTGGTTACCCTAGTGTTATACAGTAGCTACCCTTTTGGTCTCTACTATACGATTCCTTGTCATCTTTACAAAATTTGAGGAGCTTCAGCTAGGAAAGGAGTTCTCAGTTCTAGTTTCCACCCTTGTCATAATGTTGGTGGCTTTTACTTTTGCGAAGAAAAATATGCTTCACCTTTTCTTTGGTTTTTCCTCTTGGATACTTCTTTTTAATAAAAAATAAAAATCACAATTAATCAAGAATTTTGTAAGATAAATATATTATAATCAATGAAAAGGGATTGTTGGAAATAGAGAAAAACAAATCTAACAAAAGTTTATCATTTACAATTTGAGAACAAGAGCTAAGAGAATAACGAAAATCATTAGTGAAAAAAGAATAAAAATAGCTTAGTTCGTATCTAATGAAGAAATTCATCAAAGTTGTTTAAAAATTTAAAAATTATTTTAACAATTTTTATGTAGGTTTCATATATATATATATATATATATATATATATATATATATAATATATATATATAATTTTTTATTTTTTATTTAAGTAACTCATAACTTCAACACAATAATCCAATAAAAACTCTTAAATAGACCCAACATAGAATTCTACATTTAATAATTTTAATATTTTTATTTTTAAATTTATTTTATTGTTATTTAATTAAAATTAATCCATATCTAAAAAATATAATGACTTTCAATTCTAAAAAAATATTTATATTTATTTTTAAATAAATTATTGAACATTTATCGAAAATTTTAAATTAAAAATAAATATAATTTAAATGTAATACCATTTTAATATTTAATTTAAAATAGATATAATTTTAAAATTATAAATCTATTTAAGATAAAATTATTTATCCTATAAATAAATTATTTATAAATAACTATTATTTTATATAAATTATTACGTTCTTTGCTTCCCTAAATTTCATGTTTTTCGTGAATCTTTCTTACTCTTCTAACTACCATGACATTCCATATTCACCACAACTTCACTTATTTCTTTTTAATTTCAACCTTTTTTCCACCCCCCAAATCTTCATACTAGAATCCATCATTTTTTACTTCTTTCTCACCCCTCCAAAGCCTTAAATTCCCACATCACAACCCTATTATTTCTTTGTTCCCACGTTTTTCCATGCATGCCACCTTCTTCTTCTCCAACCTCCTCTTTCCATTTACTTTGTCCACTTCTAATTTTTTTCTATTGGCTTCTCCGTTTCTATTTTCTTCTTCTACATTTTTTGATTTATGATATTTTTGTTCAATCTTTGATCTAATTCTTTTAATTTTTTTATATTTATATTGAATTTATTTGTGACTTTTTATTATTTGTGATACCTTTGTGTGTTACTAGATTTTTGTTTGATTTATTTTGTTATTTTGTTATTTTGTTTATTTATTTCTTATTTTTATATTTTTTTTATTCTATTTTTTTGTATTTTTTGTTCATTTCTTCCTTCTCTTTAATGCTTTGATCCATGGTGGTTTTTTTCCTACTTCAATTGGTTGAGGGAAAGCACACTGCAAGTGTTGCTTTCTTCCATAAGCTCTGACTACTTAAAAAAAAGTTTCACGCCATTACACACCAATGGAACATTTTGATAAGTAGTAAACTATCATTTAGTTCCTAACTTTATTAGATAATTTCAAAATCGATTCTAACTTATTAAAATTAGGTCATTAATCCCTCACTTTGTCAATTATTATTCAAGTTAGTTTCTTCCCTCATTTTCTATTAACGACATGTTTATGTGTCACATTAGATGTCATGATGGACCCTCAGTTGAACCTAAATATTGTTGTATTTTCCACCATGCTAAATGTAATCGTTGTATCTAAACATCATCATCGCCTTGCCCTTAGAATTGAGATTTTAGAAAGAATCTCTTTGTTGGAACCCTAATTTTGAAAGAAGAGAATTGAGGATAGATAGTATTATCGTTCTTCTTCCTCATCTGACCATGCATTATAACCTTAATCATGATTGGTAATCTATGATGATGGATACTAATAGAAAGCTTGTATGAAGTGGAGATTTAAGAATGTTACAAGCAATGCACAAGAAAAATGAACAAGTGAAGTGTTTATAGAAGTATCAAGTTGTTATCAGAATTTCAGGTTCTAAAAGGAACCCAGGAAAGCTTTATTATGAACATTTGAAAATAAAGGCATGATGTTTTATTGCTTTGAATCTTTACTTGGAAAGCTTTATTATGCAGAGTTGTTTTACACACTTGAGTGTAAAAATCGTATGCCAAGTTTTACCCATGGGAAAGTATACATACCAATGTAGAAAAAATTTATTTTAGACTTTCAATGTTGGTCCCAAAAATACTATGCTAACAATCTACAAAAGAAGGTTAAATCCTAATTTTTGAGCTCACTGAAAAGGGATTTTGTTCCAAGTGTAAGAGACCAAATATGAAATAAAATTTAAAGAAAATGAAAAGAAAAGAACATGAGTGCAAAATTATATATAAGAATAAGACTTTGGATCCTCTTATGACTTTACCTATTTTTACTCTCAAACTCCCTTATGAATGATTTAGACATCAATTGCTAACCACTCATTCTAAAGCTACTACTATCCAATGATCATGTAATAGTAATTATCTTTCATCTAAGTACTACCCTCAATGATCATGCAAGGTAAGTAAATAAGATAAGAATAAAGCATGCTCGGATTTGTTAAGTTAATAATTGGTTAGAAGCATGAGATTCCGATTGATCCTCTAAAACTCTTAAACTCAGTTACCTTATAGTTCTTCCAATTGAAAAATGCTACAATCATCAACTCCCTAACCAACTTATAGATCAACAAGAGTAGCTAATTCACATAAATTGATTAAGTATGATAAAACAACACAATTGGATAAACAAACATCCAATCATTCATAAAAAAAAAATGGGATTCAAATAGTTACATCATAAGGTTAACCAAAAGTCTAATGATTTGGCATTTATTTATGCATAGCAAAAGAAAACAAATGAGAACAAGCTAACCCAATAAAAATTTTCAAAGCCTAATCCTAAGATTAGAAAAACAAAATTGCAGTATTAGTCAAGATGGAAAGGGACTCTATAACTTGCATTGTGAAGGGGTTCCTTCCACTAAGATCCTATAAGAGGATGCTGGAAGAAGAAAAGATATGGGAGTAGGGAAAATGGAAATGTAAATGGAAAGAAAGAGGTGTAAGTTGTGGTAACAGTGTAAGGCCTAAGGCATGTGAGGTGTTGAGGTGTAGATAGGTATCTTCTTCCAATGTCAAACCTCCTTTTTTAACATGGATTAAGGTTACATTTGTTGCAAAACAGGTTGACCTAAATTACCTCTTGAGGCATCATAGCTTCTCTGGATTACCAGCAATTGGTTCATTTCTAATGTTTTTTAAGAATGAGCATGCTCAAATCTGCATGACCATGTCAAAAACTTTAGGATGCTGCAAGGTTATACTCAAGTTTGCATAATTGTGCTCAAGACATGCTCTAGCCAATACGACCGTGTTAGCTCTCCACAGGGGCATTTTTATCCTTGTCACTCATTCATCTTTTTATTGCCATTTTTCCCTCTTTTTAGCTTAAAATCTATTTAGTTTCTAATTTTATGCTTGCATAGATATTTTTACAAAAATAAGGGAAATTAGATAAAACTATATGTAAATAATTATTAATTGTACAATAGTTATGACTAATTACATCAGCGATGGATGTTGAACGTAATGATGAAGAATTGTCAAGGAAGCTTAATGTTTTAAATAATTAAGTTAAGAGACTAAATGTGATATTGATGTTGGTGGTGGGGTTGATGGTCTATATGCTTTCATTTTTTATGGGATTTATTTTAAAAAACTAAATTAGGATGATGGAACTTATGTAATTGTAATGTTTGAAAAACAATATGTTATTTCATGTTTGTTTAATGCAATGATGAACCTTCAATAGAAGGTTGTTTAATGTTATTCAAATTTTCTCAAATTATCAAAATATTTAAATTCAGTATGGATGTTGTATAACAAGCAACAAGTTGATAATGACATATATATATATATATAGAGAGAGAGAGAGAGAAAGAGAGAAAGAAGTAAATGATTCACGTTGTCCATACATAAAGTTGTTCAAGTTACGTAAAGAACCCCAGTAGAAAACAAAAATAACTAAATTAGATATGTGACCTCAAAACAACCCTAACTATTTTAGAATAATCAGAGACAAGTTAACATTTTAAATTAAGAGATTAGATCTCTTAAAGTTGGGGTTTGCATAAATTTGGTTAATTTTTTAGATTCATCAATGTGCGTAACAGGAGAATTTGGAAGTCGGGTTCAATGGATAGCTTATGCAACAACCTTTGTAGCCTATGCAGACTGTGATCCAAATGCATCACTCCCTCACTCCCCAAACCCTCCAAATCTGCATGCCACAACCCATCATTTTTTATTTATTTCCTACATCCTCCAAAGCTTTAAATCCCCACACCTCAACCACATTTATTTCTTTATTCGCATGCCCTTCCATACATGCCACATTCATCTTCTAATCTAGTCTTTCTACTTTTGATTTTTTCTATTGGTTTCTCTGTTTCTAATTCTCCTTCTAACTTTTTCGATCTATCGTGTTTCTATTTAATCTTTGATATAATTCTTTTAGTCCTTTTTTATTTTTTTTAATTTACTTATCATTTCTTCGTCATTTGTGATATCCTTGTAAATTACTCAAATTTTGTTTAATTTAATTTTTATTTATTAAATTTTGATGATTTATTTCTTATTTGTTGTATTTTTTATTTAATTTTTTTTTATTTTTGTTCATTTCTTCCTTTTCTTCAACATTTTGATCCATGATTATTTTTATTCCTATTTTGATCAATCAAAGAAAAATACAATGAAAGTTTTATTTTTGTTTTTCCATAAGCACTAGTTTTACCTAAAAAAATCACATCATTACTCTTCAATAGGATATTTTAATAATCATAATTTGCTTATCTTAAAAAACAATTTAAGCAGCTACTGTTAAAATTTTTTAATAACTAGAAAATTCTAAATTATTCTTATAATAATGCAACTATAAAAATAGCTTTCGAACATCTATACGATTGATAAAAAAAAAATCAATCTTAAAATTAGAAAGATTAAAAGTTTTTTAAATTAAGAAATTTTGAATGGTAAAGAGGATAAATAAGTAAAAATTTAAAAAATTTTACAAAAAAAAAAAAAAAAAGAGAAGACAAGATATGTTAAAAGTTAAAAAAAATAAAATAAAATGCAAGTAGAATAGTGAAATGGTAAAGAAGTCATAACTTTGCAAAAAATTGTTAAGAAAAATTTCTTCGGAAAATATTATTTTAATTAAATTATTTATTTTTTAATGATTAACAAGAAAAAAAAAATCACTAATTATCTAAAAACAGAAAATATTTTATAAGAAAAATATTTTTATTAATCTTTTGCTAATTATTAGCTATTACTTAGGCTAGCTCTTTTGGCAAAATTAATGATGAATTCTTTTCCTTACCCATCCCCTTGTTATTTTCTTGCTAAATAGCTATAGATAGGAGAAAGAAAATTTTCCTTACTATACTCCCTCGCTATTGTAAATTTATATTAAATGTTGAAGGTTGCCTAATGAGAAAGCTAAAAGTTTTATAAATTGTTACATAAAGCTAACAAACAATCATATGAAGAGCTATCAATTCTAAACTATTTTATAATTATTCGTTTTTATTTTAAGTTTACAAATTTTTATTCAATCTTCTAAAAATAATTTCATTCTTTTGTATTTTTCAATTTTTATTCATTTTTAATTTAAAATAAATCTAAAATAGAAAGAATACTATTTTCCTTATTTTTAACATAGGCACTTTAAAAATAATAAAAGAACTATACTAATTTTATATTATTAGTATTATTTTTGTAACATTTTACAATGACATGATGAAAATTGATTATTTACATCATTCTAAAACAAAACGGTTTAAGAAACTTCAAAATCCATACAAATAAAATCTTGTCACCGATATTATTATTTTTATTTTATTTATATTTTTAATCTATATTTTAGTTTTTAACCTAAAAAGTCATAAATTACACCGACATAACTAAGTGGTTATTTCCTTGGACTTGGTAGCATGGTAGTTTCCAATATATAAATAGTTGTATGTTTTAATATAATCTAAAGCTATACCTAATTTAAATTATTAGGATTGTTTTAGTAGTGATAGATTAAAAATTAAAATAGTTTAATATAAAAATTTAAAATTTGATTTTTATTATTTTTATATTATAAAAATAATGCTTAAATAACTAAAAAAATATTTATTAAACAAGCGACAAATCATGTTAAAAGATGGAAGTATTTAAAGGGGATCCATCTCTCCTACATAACAAATTACTTGAGCTCCTAAATAAACCGACACTCACTGTAAAAACATTATTATTGACATCTTTTATTGGATGACCATGTAGCAAATTTTTTTTTTAAAAGTTAGAAATTGGAGACATAAACTGCTAATAGTTAAAAAGATAGCAAAACGAAAAAAGTAGGAATTGGTTAGTCTGCATTGAGCAATGTAAGAAATCGCATTCCAATGAGACGATGATGGGTCGGGTTCTTGAATCTTGAACAACCTAGTCCCATGGATCAGATACCTTGGTGGTTTTCCTGATATTAGTAGTCTTTTAAATAAGAAACAATTTTTTTTGTTAATTTTTAAAAATAGTATATACTTTAATTTCGCCTACTTTTTCATTAATTATTGATCTGAACCACAAAGGCTAGGTATGGCCTAACCGGCCAAATGAGTATAACAATAGCGAAGACGAAAGAAATTAAGAAAAGAAAGGTCAACTACTTTTTGGTTATAGGGAATTACTTTGCACCTCATTTTTTCTTTTCGCACTCTTCTTTGTTTTTATATAAAATTTTTTTATTTATTTTAATAAATATATTTTGTAAATTAATTTTTAAATATATATAAAAAAAATTCAAAAAAAAATTGTAAAAAGAAAAAATAGAAGATGACAAAAGTATGTGCCTTGCCCTTGCCTATAGCTAAGGCTAAGATTATGAACGACACTAGAGTTGGGATCCACCGAAATACACTAGATCTCTTTTGTACTAGTTCTGTTCCCAATTGTTCTGGGCTTATGGGTCAAAATCATTACATTAGCACAGACCCACAGTCTTTCGGATCAAAATAAATTGCTAATCAATGTTTTTTAGGACATTGATTAAAAAATTAAAAATAATATTAATATATTAAAATTATAGTAATTATCTATTAATAATATTTTTTATTTTTTATTTTTTAAACAATATTGTTCTTTTGATTTTTAAACTAATACCCTTGGTTAGACTTTTCCTACTTTTAAAAAGTAAATTACTTAACATTTCTTATATTAAAGCTCTTCTACTTCTAAAACTTATATAAAATATCTTTTATTTTAAAATATATTATACTCCAATTCAAAATCATCATTGTTATATGACATTAACGAAAATATCCTTATTATAAATTTGTCTCATTATGTAAACCTTCTCTGTTTGTTAAACATTATACAATTTTTGTTATTTCATATATATATATATATATATATATATATATATATATTAAATCCCTATATTATGATAAAAATTTAAAATTATTAAATTCTTGAGTGACCGAAAATTTAGAATAACATTAAGGGAACGTATAAAATGAATTATAATTTTATATTCAAAATAAAATATTATTAAAAAAATTGTATTAAAATATTTAAAAGAACATAATCATATGAATTATTAACAAGACGGAATAAAACTATTTTTATAATCAATTTTTAATATTAAATAATGAATAATAAAATTATATTTTATTCACCTAATTATTAATAAATTGAATGATTATGTTTTAAGGAATTTTTATTAAAATAAATTTTAAATAAGCATTGTTACTGATAATTTGTCGTTAATAAATTGTTTTATCATTTAGTTCATCTATTGTTTTGATGTTATCTTAAAATTTTATTGTTTTAAATATTAATATCTTAGAGATATTTAATTATAAAATATATAAGTAGAAGAAAGTTGGTATACTATTTAAGAAATAAAAAAATTATAATAAAGCCTTTTTTATCAAATTAATTTAAAAACAAAAGTTTTAAAACCTTCCCCTGAGCGCACACACAAATAAAGAAACCCATATGAACCCAGCGAAATAAATCCGACTATAACATTTATTTTATAAAGAAACTCTGCAACATGTTCCTAATATATACTTTTTGATGTAAAAGAAACATTCACGCATTATTCTTTAATTTCAGAAATTAATATTAAAACGATGGGAAACTTGATGCAAGTTTTTTCCATCATCAATATTTTTCATCTCCAACTTAAAAAAAGATTGGGGAAAGAAAGTGTGGGGATTAAGGGCCAACAAGAATAATCAATTAGACCAACTACCAAAATTCAACAATAGTTACAAAGAGAAATTATACTGGAAATTAAAACAATCGATCTATGGAGCTTTTTCTGCCAAATTTTTATTACAGCTTCTCTGCATTTATTTAAATCCTAATACAACCAACTATCTTGTGGCATGACTCAGTTAGAACCTTGTGACTCATTCAAGAAACAAGAAATCTAATCTTGCAAAGTTGTCTTAAGGGGCAGAGAACTTTCCACTTCCTTAGCAGCATTAGAGTTCCTTTCTGAAACAGCCTTGGACAAACTGAACATCTGAAAAATTTATCAAAACCGCACTATATCAGTTGGTGGTTCACAAGGTAATGCAAACAACTGTCATAAGAAAGTTTAGGAACAATATAAACCTTCTTCACTGTTTTTTTGAAGCATGTTTTGTGTTCATCCATAGAAGCATGAATAAACTCGTCAATGTGATCCTTCAAGTCCTCTAAGAAAGTGGCTTCTTCATTCTTCTTCTTTCTACATGAAGCAACAGTTGCAGCTGATGAAGAAGTCCTTTCAGACTGGTTTTTCTGAGCGTCCATATTCTCTGAGATTCCAATATATTTCACACAAGAGTTACCCTTGTTAAACTCAATAATTATCAAGGAATTTAGATAAGTGTTTTCCTATTTATTAAAATTCATGATGAAGTGTATTAATAACACTTTATAATAAATTTTTTCTAGTTTTAATTACTTCCCCAATGTTATAAGGACATAGTATTTGCCTTCAGTTACTCATTATTATTTCACTCCCAGAACACTGATAGCACAGTTAAACGCATATAAATGCAACAATCATTTTAAATTTAATAGACACTCTGAAATTAAATACATAAAGCATACTTTAGAGGGAAAACATAGAGAGAAAGAGAGAAAGAGAACACTGCTTATAAACATATTAGCACAATCACTAGTTATCCCATTAAAATCACTAGTTAGCACAAAATGAAAATTTTCAAATATGTAGATTATTCTAATAACAGCATCCAATTCTAATTTAATCCATGCTGATCATACCGCTCACTAGATTGCAAAATTTACAAAGAAATTTCAAATAAATAAAAAAAAATTGAAAAGAATACCTGAAAGGTAAGGTTAACAAGGAATGGAAGAAACTAAAAGGGACAAAACCTTTGGCGCGCAATGTTTGGTGTGCAGAGCAGTGAGCGATTAAAGAAAGGTTATTGCGTGGAGAGAAAGATAGAGAAAACAATAAAGAGAGGAAACCAATGGGCTGTTTGGATCTGGAAGGTTCTAAACAGGGTGCGTGCACCGAGCAACTCTGTTTTTGGGTAAATCGTGGTTTATTACTGTCTTTCAATTTCTGAGAAATATTATCGATACATTTTTTAATAAATATATTTGTTTACTTATTTAAAAATTTTAAATTTTTATAATTAATTTATTTTAAAAAAAATTCAATTTTAAAAATTAATTTATCTATAAAGAGACATTTTAGTATTCTAAAAATTTTAATTATAAATTTTTTTAAAAAAATTTGCTAATATTATTCTTTAATTTAATTTATACTTTTTTTTAGTTTAGGTTTTTTTAACTATTATTTTTCATTTTTATAGAAATTTTTTTGAATAATTTTTTGTAAGACATGTTTAATTGAATTATATAAAATAATAAAAAATTGGAGCTAATTTTTAATTTTTTAAAAATATAATGAATTTATTAAGGATATATAAGAGAAAAGAAATGTTTCTTAAAAATAGTAAAATGTCTCATGATAAAGAGTGTTAAAACATTTTAGATGGCGGTATCTATAAATAGAATCATAGGAAATATTTTTTATAATTTTAATTATTTTAAAAAATTAATTTAAATTAATATAAAATAAATATTTTTTTATACAATTCATTTTAAAAAATTGAGTTATATATTAATCAAATAATTTCAAAGTAATTAAATTAAAATTATAATTTTTGTATAAATAAAAAATTAAGTTTATATTAGAAAGTATGAAATAATTCTTTATTTTAAAAAATTATTATAATTTAAAAATAAAATATGATAAAGTTATTGTAAGTATCGGATTGTAAAATCTATTGCATGCTGGTTATAATTAAGATTAATATCTATTGAGAAAGGTTTCGAATTTGAATCTTATATATATAAATAATATTTTTATATAAAAAAGATTTAGATAAATAAGATCGTAGGATTTATTAAAGTTAGGCTATATATGTTGGGGATAACATATTTGAAAACACAAACATATCTTATCTTCGAGTAGTAAAGTTGATTATTTAAAAGGTTGAGTTATCATTCTACAAAATTTATGGGCAATGAACTATTAGTTATTAAATTTATTTATATTGTATAATTTAAGTGATAAATTATTATTTTATTATTTATAAGAAAATATATATAATTATGGAATAATTATTCTTATTTATTAATAATTTAATTTAATTTTAAAAAAATAATGTAAATAAAGAATGAAAAATAAAAAAAATTAGAATAAAATTAAAAAAATATAAAAACATGATAAAAAGTCAAATTTTACCTTAAAAGAATGTAGCACATCGATGCTAAAAATTCGTATATTTATGTATTATCGTTGACTTTTTTGACACGGTCATGCAATATTGAACATGGTCATATTAAATATAACTATGATCATGTTGAATCTCAGTATAACCATGCAACATCTCTAGGGTTTATGACATAGTCGTACTATTGTTACATCTTAACAAATGAATCAAAAGAGAGACCTAACATGTAAAAATCTCAAAAAGGTTATAAAATGGAGGTAAGGACTTAAAAGAGGACATACTAAACACATACAAATACCTTCATCATCACCATCACCTTCACATATTCATCATTCTTTCGAATTTTTCGTGTAGGATCTCTAGAGGTAAAAGATTCTTTTAGTACAAGTTCAAGGGCAGTACAACTAGCCCAGCCAACATACAATTTAGTTATTCTGATTTCTCTAAAACAGGATTATGGATTCTTTTGTAGGATTAAGGTTTAATTACTTATCTTTTACCATTATGTCCAAGTAGTTTCTTTATCATGGAGTTTTGGTGAAAGTTATAAATGTAACCAATTGAATCCTTTTTTTTCTCTTATGAATGCATATGTTTTCTATTCAATTGTGTTTGTCTTATTTTGTTTAATTAATTGATAAAAACTGGTCACTCTTGTTATTTTGTAAGTTAATTAAGAAATATGTGAACATACTATTGTTTAATTAATAGATTTATAAGGTAAACTGAGTCTATAGTTTTGGATGATTAATTAGAATATTTGATTTCTAATCAATTATTTAATCAAGAAACCCAAATGTATTTTATACCTCTCTTAATTATTTATTTTGTATGATTTTTAAGGGTGATAAAGGAAAGAATGTTACATTGTATGATAATTTGATAGTAATAAAATTAGAATAAGTGATTAGTAACTGATTCTTATCATTCATAGGAGGATTGGAGGTGATATTGGATAAAGACATAAGGGAAGTTAAAGATCCAGGTTCTCCATAACCAAATTTGAACTTGTGATTGTTTATTGTGTTTTGAGATTTCCTTTTCTTGTTTCTATGTTTTATTTCTATTTTAAGCATACCTTTCCATATAAAAACTTTTCTTGATAAGCTTAAAAGTCAAGATTCACTAAATATTTTTTTTGTTGGGATAGTTTTTACGAGATGATATCTCAAATACTTCCTTTCTAACTTTGACAGGTGCACTTGCCCACGAATAAAACTTACTCTACCATAAGTTTTTGATGTCGCTGCTAGAGATTATCCATAACAACCTTATAATTATTTAATCATGGTTGCTTGAAACAGGTACATAATTAAATTAATTTTATTATTTTAAAAATTAAAATTAAAATATATTGTTATTCTTGCATACTATTTTTATTTGTTTATGCTAATTTGTTCTCGAGCTTTTAACTTGTATTTTGATCTTAAATTAGAAAGAATAACAAAGGGATTGAGACTAAAAACTAGAAAAAGAAATATGGAAGTGAAAGATTGGAGAACATTGCCAAACTAAGGGATTATCCAACAATGGAGGTTCGAAAAATAGTATAGGAATTTTATCACTTGATGGAGTCCCTAACTTCGATTTGAAGCATGCAATCATTAACATGATCTGTATTTCACTTTAGTTTAGAGGAAAAGCCTTAGAGGTCCCACACCTTCATCTTAGAAAGTTTAAAGGCTAACAAACACCGTCAAGACCATTGATGCTATTAAATACATCATCAAATTGGAGTTGTTTCCCTTTTCTATCATTAAGGGGTGAATGACTACATTTGTTTCCCTTTTCTATCATTAAGGGGTGAATGACTACATGAATTCTCTTCCAGAGACATCCGGACCATTACTATTGGGAGCAGTTGCAACATCACTTTTTGACGCAATATTTTTCATCATTGATGTAATATAAGATCCTAAAAGATATTGTCATTTTTTCCTAGTATGAGAACAAGTTCTTATATGAAGCTTGAGAGAGATTTCAAAATCTCTTTTGGAGGTGCTCTTATCATGGGTACCAAGTGTCCCACTTTGTCCATATTTTCTATAACAACCTTTCTTATACCAATAGAACCATTATTAATGCAACTTGCAGTAGGGCATTCTACATAGACTTTTTGCGGATACTTGAATAGTTATGAGATATTTAGCTGCTAATAGTCATTAATGATGATCTATTGATAGAAATGTGAAAAAGAAAGACCATAAGTTTGCTGGAATGTAGGAAATTGATCAAACTTCTATGTTAGCTAGCCAATTGAAAGCTCTGAACAAGAAGATGGAAATACTCATGCTAGTATAGACCCAACTTGCCCCTCCTACTTAAACCCCTATTGCTTCTATACTTGTTTCTTATAACTTTTGTGACTCTATGATCCATGATGATCATGAATTTATGGTAGGATACCATATGACTCAAAAGAATGAGGAGGCCAACTATTTGGAAAATACCTTTAACTCCACCTATAAGAATCACTCAATCTCTCATCGGAAGGTTATCAAGGTAATACTTAAATAAGGATTAATCATAATGCTTATAGGCTTCTTTTTATGTAGAATCAATTAGGTTACACGAAGAAAATGAAGGAACCATCCACTATAGATTCATGAATCCAGAATATGAAAGCACTAGTTGAAAATATAAAGACTCAAATGTCCATATTTTAGAATATGGAGAATCAATTAGGATAAATCATTAGATTCTTGGGATAGTGGATGCTTGGGGCATTACTAACCAACCTGCAGTGAATAAGACCAATTTAATAAGTCTAAGGAGTATAAATAATCTTGATATATCTATAATAAAGACAAGGAGAAAGTGATTATTGATGACCACCAGGAAATTACTAAAGACCCCTCAGCTCCTATTGAAAGGAGCTTAAAAGAAAAGAGAAAGAAAGTGGTACACATGGTTTGCACATAACATCAACCTTCTTAAAGTATTATAACACGGTCCAATTTCAAGGAATAAAGGAACATGGATATAATGTTTGAAGCAAAATCAAAGACCATAAATGATGCTCTGCTAGATGAAGAATGGATTATGGTTATGCAAGAAGAGCTAAATTAATTCACTGGCAACAATGTTTGGATTCTTGAACCCAAACTTGAAAGGAAGATGGTTACTAGAACAAGGTGGATTTTAGAAATAAAATTAATAAAGACAAAAGTGTGGCTAGAAACAAGATAAGGTTAGTGACACAAGGATATAATCAACATGAAGATATTAATTTTACTGAAATCTTTCTTCTATTAGCTATATTAGAAGTCATTCATATCATGCTTACATATACATCTTAACATAACATAAAACTTTTCAAATAAATGTAAAAAGTATCTTCTTAAATAGCATCATTGAAGAAGAATTTTATGTTAAACAACCCCTTAAATTCATTAATTAAACTTATCTTAAACATGTCTTTAAGCTGAAAAAGAATTTGCGTGGTCTAAACAAGATCCTAATATATTATGATAGACTAAACCCTTTCTCATAAAAAATGATTTTTCAAGAAAAAAAGTTTATACAACTTTATTTAGAAAATATCTTAATGTTAATATAATTATTATATAAATATATGTGGAGAATATAATTTTTGGTGCTATTAACAAAAGTTTATGTAAGGATTTTGCAAAGTTTGATGCAAAATACATTTAAAATAAGCATGATAGAAAATTAAAAAAAAAATTGGATTGCAAATAAAATAAAAAAAAAGAATGGTATTTACATTTATCAACAAAAGTACATTAAAAAAATATCCAAATGGTTCAAAATACTTGAATCCAAGTGAATCACTTTACTCAAACATCCTTTAACAATTTTAAATAAGAATAAGTTAGATAAACAAGTTGATCACATTATGTATAAAGAAATGATTTAATTACTATATATTTATGTAAAATTAATTTATTTTAATATAAGTATAATAAATAAATTATGTATAATTTAAAAAAATTATTTAAAATTTTTTAAATTTCTCACTTTTTTTTATAAAGACTTTGACATATTTTTTGCTACATGCAAAAGTTCAATTATTTTCTTTCTTCAAGTAGAATAAAAAAAATTTCTCTATCTCCATGTGAGATAGAATAAAGTTTAAAAAAAAATTAGAATACTGCCCGTATTATATCTTTCATTTAAAGAATGCTTTTATTTGAATTATAATGTATAAATTCTCTTTGTAAAGTAGGATAGTAAGTATAAAATTTTCAATAATTAAAAATATAAAAAATGTTACAATAATAAAATTGCTTATTTATAATTTATTCTCAATTAATTTTAAGTTGATTATTTTAAGATTATCTCCTATTTCAAAGTTGCAAAATCTACAAATTATTGTTTGTATTTATGGTGATCGCTAGTTCAAATAATAACACTCTTTTTGGTTGTTAATTTTTGTTGTTGTGATTTTGCGCTAAAGATGTAGCTTTTAGTTTTATTCTCTACAATTATTGGTTTGTCTAATAACTACGGTTATTGGTTGTTGTTTTTTTTTTAATTGTGATTTTATACCATATTCAACATAAATTATTTTTTAAATCGTGATAGAAGATTCTCACATTTTATGGTCAAATCTTTACCATAAATAGATATAGAAACTTAAATTAAATTATCCTTAAATATCAATCATAATATATGTTTGAGTCAATCAATCAAATTAATAAAAAATAATCCATAAAATTATCAATCTCACATATTTAAATAAATATTCAAAATTTAAATCAAATTATTTTTAAATATAAATAACATATTTTTGAGTCAATCATTTAATTAATAAAAATAATCCTATATTATACATCAAAATTATAACAGCCTATATTAATGTCATATGGATAAATTAATTATAAATTCATCATCGATACATAACAAAGTCAACATTTTTCTTATCGAAGGTGTAAACTTCCTTAACCCATAAGGACCCACTCTATATAGTAAAGAAGAGGGGAGGGACAACCCCTAAGTAGTATAATCACATTCTCATACTTTTCTTTCACACCCTATTTGTTAATTTAGATATCAAAATATTTTTCGAAATAACGTTTATCAAAATTTTCATTGCATTTTGAATATATTTTGAAAATGGTAAACCCTAAAAAAATTATTTAACAGCTCATAGTTGAATATATTTAAAGCAAAGCATTGTGTAAGAGTGAAAAAATAATTTCTATTTTTTAAAATATTTTTATTAATAATTTGATCAATAAAATTAAAAATATATATTTTAAATAAAAAATATTTACATAAAAGTGATAAAAAAACACATAAATGACAATAAATACTTTTTTAAATATTCATACACTTGGTAAAAATAAAAGATCTTGTATATATAAAGCAAAAACCAATATGTATAATAACTGTTACATATTATAAACGTATTGATTAAATAATAAATTTAAAAATTTAAAATAATAACACATTAATTATTAAAATAAATTTAAATTTAGTCAAAATAAAATGTATCCAGCGGTAATATTTTTTTTTTGGTACTGAAATTGTGGTAGTTTTGTAATTAAAAAAATTAAAAAAGAGAGAATTGGTAGATTACTGTCCCGTGACAATGGTGCGTCACAACCACATGTTGATGCATGGTAATTGCTGTCTCACAACCACACAACAAGCCACTTGAGCATTACCTACCAAAGTCTACGTGTCTCTAAAGTTATCCATCCTCTACCTCAAAATCCTTCACCCTTTTTGTCTCCGAAATAAAAATATGATTTAATTAATTTTTTAATTTTTATTTTATATATAATTTTAATTTCTGTTATTTTTTATTTTATAAAAATTATCAATTTTAGTTTATTTTGTTAATTTTTCTACTTTTAGTTAAAAATTATATAAAGATAATTTCATCTTTTAATATATTTATTTGTTCATATTTTGATTCTTTATTAATTAACTGATCTTTAAAAAAATTAATTTACATTATTTTATTCTTAAATACATTAATTTTATTTATATTTTAATTATACTTTTATAAGAAATAATTAAAATATGACTAGTTAATATATTTAAAAAAATCAAATTATATGGACCAACTTTTGTAAAACTCAATAAAGTATACATGATATTATTTTTAAGGGTTGAATTGTATATTGATTTAAATAATATTATTATTTAAATTAAATTTTAATGGTATAAATTAAAATTAACTTTATAAAATAAAGGATCAAAATCATAAAAAAATGGTTAGTAAGAACGAAAACAAAAATAAAAAATAATAAGAGACTACGTGCCTATTTGATTCTTGTTTTTGAAATAATTTTCTGCTTTTAAAATTAAAAAATTGTTTGATGGATAAAGTTTTCTGAAAATTGTTTTAAACAGTGATAACTATTTTTTAATTTTAAAACAAAAATAAAAATAACATTAATTATTTGTTGGTTTTCTATTTTTAATTTTTCATAATTCATGTTCTTTCATATATAATGTTCACTATTTTTTTATTCCTTTTCATTTTTCTTTTAAAAATTGTTTTTGAAAATTGTTTTATAAAATAAACTTTAAACCTAAAAGTATTACAAATCAAAGTTACATTTGAAATGTTTCAAATATTTTATTAAAAAAGTTATTTCCAAATTATCTATTTATAAAATAACATAGAAAACACATAAGAAGAATGATTGAATTATATTTTAGAAATTTTTGCAGACCTCTTTGTTTAAGAACAAATTTTATAAAACGCTGAAACTAAGTTTTTTATATATAAATGTTTAAAGAGTTGAGACGCCTTTTAAAATTTTTATAAATATTTAAAAATTAGTAATGTAGATATTTTTAACTATGATACAAATATTTTTAGGTTTGCAATCCAAATATTTTTGAGTAAATTTTTCTAAGCTCAAAATTCAAGTGTATAAAAAAAGAAAAGATTGCTATCAAAGATGATAGCAAATAAGAACAATAATAATAAAGAAAGCTTATTTTTATATATAATAACTGAAAAGAACGTTGAATGTGTATAAAATAATAATAAAAACTTGAAAATCTTTGTCTAATGTAAGTGAATGGAGAGATTTTGTTTTATAATAAATTCTCTTTATGTAAGAGAGATTAAAGATAGTTGTTATAAAATGAAAATTTTTAATGTCTTTTATCTTCCATTTAATGTAATATTTCATTTGCAATGCATAATTGTATTTTTCAAAATTGTTTTCATATTGAATCGACGACTATACTATGAATGCAATATTTGTAACAAATCTTATTCTTCTTCTATGTAAGTATGTGAATCAAAAAGTTCAAAAGTTATTTTTATATGATCTTATTTTTTATAAAAAAAATTATTTATTATCTATTTTCTTTTAGCATTAGTTTATTTTCTTAGAGTTGTAGTTAAAGTTTTATATATTTCATATATTAGATGTTTAAAAATATTTTTTTTTAGTTTATTTTGAGTAAACTTTACCAACACTTATTAAAAAAATTTATTTAATCATATTTGTTCTTACAAATTAAATAAGTAAAGAACTTTATGTATAGTCAAAGTTTATATTATTATTAAAATTTTAGAACATTAGAATTTTAAATATTTTAGGTTCTAACAATTTTTATCTTAAAATTTTTTCATACTCATCTTTTTTTATATAAGAAATTTGAGTTTTTATATGTTTTGAGATAAATTTTATAACTTTATTTTTTCATATATATTTTTTTAAAATTTTTCATGACACCTATTTTATGAAATTTTATATTAAATTAATTTTATTTATTTAATTATTTAATATATATTTTTAATTTTTTAAACACTTCAAATAATGCTCAAATTTTTATCATTATTAACGAAATATCGTTAAGGTAACATTTTATAAATAAATTAATTTTAAAAATAGTAAACTTTAAATTCCTATATTTTATTTTAATTTATTCTCTATTATCATAAAAATAATTTTTAAATTTATACTCTTAATATTTAATGCATGTTTATAAATGAATAATATTCATTATTACATGAGATTTTTGTTAGTTTGTTTCACAACTAATCAATACGAAAACAATTCAAAATTTATTTTTTTCATGTATTAAAATGATTTTGATAATTTCAATTCTTAAAATTAATTTAAAATATTTAAAATATATATAATTTTATTAAGAAATAAAATATTTATTATATTTTTATATAATAAATATTTATATTTGTAATAAAAATATACCATTTTTAGATATTTAAAATTAATTCTAAAAATTTAGGTGAATATTTTTTCCAAAAAACTGAAAGAAGAGAAAAGGAAAAGACTATTTGCATTCAAAGTTGAAAATATACCTAGTATTATTGCATGGCCATATATACATGTTAGGGCTATTTTAAATATTCGACTCAAACATAAACAAAATAAATAAAAATAAAAATAAAAACAAAAACAATGGTGTCACTCAAACTCAACCTTCCTACACCACTTCAAATAATAATTCAGTCTAGATAATTATGAAGGAATAATTCAGTTTAGATATTCATCAAACAAAAATTAAGGGTAAAAAATTACCTAAGTGAAGAAATGTAGCATGAAAGAAAAATTAATATCGTTGTGATTTGGTGAAAAAAGCTTCATTTAAAAATGAAATTCCCAAACTCAACCGAGTTAGGCGAGTTAAAGGCCCCACCTAACTCTTTACTCGGCCTCTTGTATCTATCTATGTATTCATATCTCACCACATTCATTACCTACTTTTATTGTTATTTCACGCTCCTCTTTTTAATTTTTAATTTTTAATGAATGAATCAAATAAATATTTATTAAATATTTAGAAAATAAGAAGATTGCAGACCCACTCTTCATCTTTTCTCCATTTTTTTTTTATATTATTTTTCCAACCACAGTGTTGGATCAAGTCAAAACCAAGCCCCAATCATCAAAATTCAGAACCCTCTTCCAAAACTTCACAACAAACCATCTCTTGTTTTTTTCTCTATAGCTATCTTTTCAAGGGGCGGTTTCGGAGAACACAAATTTTTCTTTCATTATTATTATTTTCCTCAACCTTCCTTTCAACACTTACTGTTGGTTTGTTTAAACAGAGGTAACAGAAGAACATTACATTACATATACACAGAAGAAACTAGACAAGTGCATACTGAAATTTCTGATTCGTTTTTGGGCTCCAAAATTATCGTTAATTAATAGTTAAGACCACCAATTTTTCATAACCTTCTTTTTCTTTTTCTTTTTTGTTTTTTCCTTTGAGAAAAACCAGGACTAGGTGGTGTTCTTTTTTCTTTTCTTTATTTTCTCTGGGGGGAGGTTTTTACTTTAACGCCAGAATCTGAAACAACAGCAACATACGACGTTTGTGGTTAGTAATAATACGTGTCTGTCTGTTTCTGAATTTTCTGTTTCGATAGTAAAATCCTCCATCCCTTCTCAATCCAACAACGTTTATCCATTGCCCATACCTGAATCAAAACCCAACCTTTGTCAAAACGCAACACCAAAAATATTATTTTTTTAAACCCAAAAACAAAGGAAGATTTAGAAGATAGCTTTAAGCATTGGTCATTGATCATCGACCCCAAAACTGAACCCCTTTTAATCCGTTCTCTTCACTACTTTCCGTTTCTTGGTTTCATCGAAGACTTTGTTGTTTTGCATTGATCAGTGACAATTGGCATGAAAAAAATTCGATTTTGATTGGTGGGTAATTGTTGGATTCGGTTTTCCCTTGATCTATTGATCTGGGGTTGTGTGTTTTTGGGTTTTGATGATGAAAGGGTCACTTGATTACTGGAGGAACTACTTTAGAGGTGCAAACTCTGACATATTTGAGATCATTGGCCATGCGATCATGGTGGCTGCTTCTGATTGTCCTAAGGAGTTCAGGTTGAGGAGAGATTGGATTGCAGAGAGGTTGTTCTCTTGTAGGTTGGGTCGGTGTTTGGGGTGTGATAGAGTGGAGTTAGCCGTGCCTGTGGATCATGATGATGGTGATGATGGTCATGGTGGTGATGGTGGTTGTAAGAGTGGTTTTGATGTGGATGATGGTGCTGAGTTTGAGTTTGAAGAAGTAGGTGCAAGTAAGGAGAGCAAGGTGAATAGTAGTAGAGATGAGCATGGAGAAATGAACATGAACCAAGTTAGCAATTACAGCTATGGGGAAGCTGAGGCATTGACTGATGAGATTGAAGAAGAGTCTCAGTATGTTGAAGAGGTGTTCAGGATCAAGGATATTTTGCTTAACTGTGAAGAGGAGGTATGATATGTGTATATTAATATATGTATATCCTTTGTGATTTTGTTCCAACTGTTTGCTTTTTGTCGGTTTACAGATTAGCTTTCTTTTGTGCTGCAATTTGTTTGTGTTTAATAAGAAACGGTTATGACTTTTATGAAATGGGTACTGTTTAGTGATCATTCAAGAACATAAGTGCTTTAATTGGACGCATTGGAGTTCTTCTATGAAGATTAAATTGGTTTGTGTTCTATAGTCCCCTGATTCATGGTGCTTTGTTTCATGTTACAACAGTCTGATTCAGTGTTATTTGATTCGTTGAGGAGGCTTCAGCTGATGGAACTCTCTGTGGATCTTCTGAAAGTATGAATTGAGTTCTCACTTGTTCATTCAATAAGCCTGCCGTTTTTTCCCTCCTGCTTTTCAGCTTGCAGTTATTTACTTTCCTATGTCTATTTCAGTAAATACTTTAGTTGTCTGAAATATTTTACTTTGCTAGGCGACTGAGATTGGAAAGGCTGTGAATCCTCTTCGAAAGCATGGATCAAGGGACATTTGTCAACTTGCCCGGACTCTTATCGAGTATGGATTAATGTTTCCTGGATACTTGTTTTTCATGCATATATCCTCAGCTTCGTGTTATAAAGAAAATAAAGTCTCTTTATCTTCACCTACATGGATCAAAGAATGTTTTACGAATGAGAGTGGAGGTCAATATGTTAATTCACTTTTGGTGTTGGTAATCCATCTATCTCACTGTCATCAATATTTTACAAAGATTTACCATCATCAGCTAATTAAACGAATGTATTGAGTCTGTGATTATAGTCATTGGTTAATACTTTTATCTGGCCTGCAGTTGTACTTGTAATTTAGTCAATCATGTATCCTTCATGCTCAAATGTAATGCTTATTTATGTTTGATGAGGATCTGAATATAGGTGCATGATTTGTGATTAATTTCAGTTTCATTTATCATTATTCGGGCTCAAACATCTCATCTGCTTAGTGTAATAGTTTTCTATTATTGTTTTAATTCATATTAGTGTAATAGTTTTGCATGAGAAACAAACTACATTCTAAACATAGCCATTGAATTGTAGTGGCTGGAAAGAAATGGTGGATCAGTGGGTCAAGACTACCACACCTATTGCAGGTATGAACATTTTATTTGTCTTCATGTGGTAGTCATCAACAAACTTTCTTTCTCGTCCAGTTTCAAAATAAATTCAGGTTAAATTTTCTTTTATTAAATATCTGTAGGTTCAGAAGGTACTCCGGATTCAGTAAATCCATCTGTTGTTGATTATGAAGAAGGGCTTCCATCACCTCCTATGGATGAAGGGGCTTTGTTTGCTGCTCCAAGTTCAATGGAACTCTCACAGGTATGTAGATGTCCTTGCCCCCCCACCTCCAACCTTTCTCCTATTTACTTTTTTCAGGATTTGATAGTAAGAAACTAACTTGCACTTATCTTGGTTGGGTGTCACATATCTGGATGATGCAAAAGTTTTTTGATGGCATGGATGATGATGGAAGTGAGTTGACTTTGCAATTTCTTATGCTTAGTCTAGCTAGCTTTTGCTCTACGGTTCTTTATTTGAATTCCCCACTTCTTAGATTGATGATTGTGAATGGGGATTGTTGTTTCAGATCCTCGGCAGAGTGGGGAATTCATCAAGAACCGTCAAGATGGAAGAAGACCATCTCTAAACAGTCAAAATAAAGCAAAGAGGAAACCTCATGCATCAAATGAGACGAACATCATTGCCAGGGACACCAAGGGTCAGCAAACAAAGAAAAGTGAAGCTGCTCCAAGGTTACATAAACCAGTAACTGCCGATTCTGGCCCTGGCAGACCTCCAAAATCAACCTTGCAGAAAAAAGGCAATACTGAACCGAAGTTGCAACAAAATACAGTGAAGAGTAGTATTCCGAAAAAGCCTCAGGTTCGTCCACTAGAAGTAAGGAAAAATTCCCCTGGTGCATCAAGTTTGTAGATTTGAATTCTGTCTGACATCATTTCTTGTCTATCAGAAATTCAAGGGTTCGGATGATGCTGCAGTCCAAGTGAAGTTAGAAGCCACTAAGAGGAAACTCCAGGAGCGATATCAACAAGCTGAAAATGGTTTGTCATTTCTTTTCAAAAATCTGTCTCTTATCTTTCTAATTTTGAATATTTAGAATTCAAACAGTCCAAAAGATTCTATGTTTCTCGATAGTTTACTCGTACAAAAGTTTCCTTTTCTAAAATCCGTTTCTTCTCTTTCTAATTTTAAATATTTAGAATCCAAAACAGTCCAAAAGATTCCATATTTCTTGAGAATCTACTCATACAAAAGTTAAAAATGATCAGTCCAATGCACAACCAATTTTGAATTCTGAATACTGAAAATTGGAAGAGAGTAGATGTTCCTAGGCTTACCCCTGCATGTAGAGAGATTGTTTCTAGAATTTGAACCCATGACTTCTAGGTCACAAGCTAACAACCTTACCATTCTGCTAATACTCACCTTGCTACTCATACTAAAGTTAATGGCCCAAAATGGTGGATTTGGAAGATCAACCTTTTGATATTTTATAGCTCAAGTTTTGGCTTGATTTGGAAGCAAAAATTCACAACATATGATGTATACCTCAGTTCATAGCTATATATTGATGAAACTGCTTTTTGATTCTCACTTACAGCTAAGAGGCAGCGGACGGTACAGGTTATGGAGTTGCATGACCTCCCTAAGCAAGGCATTGGCCACCGAAATCCACATGTCAAACCAGGAAATCTCAAGAAACAATGGGCTCATGGACGAAGATAGAACTGTTAATTGCAAAGGACTATAGACCATACAGAAAAATAACAAATCAGTTCAACATTCTTACCTGTATAGCGCTGTTCTGAATCTCTGATTGAGAGGGAAGTAAACTCTGAAACACACTGTTTATTTCCTAAGTTAAAAAATGTGGAGTATATATAGAAATTTTGTTAATCTAAGATTGGATTTGGAAGAGGGTCCTTTAACACTATACTGTTGATGCCGTTCTAAACAGATTGTCTATTGAAATGTCCATTGTTTCCACCCTCACGATTATTGGTCATTTAACTTTGGACAATTTTCTTTTGTCACATAGAAACTTACACTAGGGTCCCATGTCTCTCTTGGAAAGTGCATGTCACAAACTCAAAGGTTTTGTTTGTAAATGGGTATGTACAATGAAGCTTAATGAGGGTAGCCAATTTGAGAATAAGCAATAGAATAGCATTTAATTATCGTTAATTTTAAAAGCCTTTTCCACCTTTGAATGCAATGTTTCCTATACACACAAGCATTTGAGGAGTGCATAGAAATGAGCAATAGAAATGCAATGTTTTCAATGTTTTCATATTAGAAGAAGAAAATGCTCTAGGGGTCTGGTGTTAGTGGAGATTGAGGAGTGATTGGATTTCATATTAGGTTTTGTTTTCTAGTTTTGAACTTGACATCAAATTTCCCTATCTATTTTAATGAACTAACAAGTATTCTGTACATTGTATCAACTATCTTTAAATATAAATATAATTTTATACAAATTACAAAAAAAGATACTTGGAATGATAAGAAATATATATATAGCTGAGATTTAGGAAAGAAAAAAAAGAGTAAATTTTAAAATATTTCAAAGAATTAACTTCGGACTAAGTATGTGAGATTTTAGAAGAAAGGAAATTTGAACGCTGTAAGTTATTCTCATTTTATAGAGACATTTAAATTATATTTTTTATTTTAAAATATACGGATTATTTTTCCAAAAGATAGATGAGTTATATTTTATTTTTAAATATAAATAAATATTTTAATAGTGATGAATAATTACAAATCTTTCTTATCGGTATTTTGTCTTTTCTAACTCTTATTAATATTACTAACAATTAATTTTAAACATTCTATTATTAACTTTAGTAATTTTAAGAGGTAGGATAAAATTATTAGATAAATAAGTCTAAATAATTTTAAAAACTAGTTTAATGAAGAAAGATTATTAAAAGGCTTACAAGGAGTATTTTAATTATATTTCGATTTAATATCTAATATTTTAATATAAATTTTAAATATTTTTATTATCAATTTAAAATTTTTATCTAAAATCTTATTTTATTTTTTAGGGTTACAAATTTGATAGTAGTGTAAGGATTAATTGTGTTAATCATGTCTACAATTACGATGACAATTTTTTTTTGATAAATTTATTTATGTTAAAATAGATTTAAATATAATACATATTTATTATTTAAAAGAGGAAAATATATATTTTAAAATAATAAGGGAAAAAAAGTATATTATGAACATCTCTTAAAAGAAGGTGAGTTACTCTCAAACATAAAAACAGAATTATATAAACAATTAAATTTGATATTTGAAAATAATAGTATAAGAAAATTTAAAAATTAATAAATTGATAATTAAAAAACCAAATATTAAATATTATAATAAATCCACAAAGAGAAAGAAAAATTTAATGGAAGATCCTTCATGTTTAAAAACAAGGAATTCAAATCTATGGTATAAGGAGGAATTAAGTACTCTTATATCAAGTAGAACAATTAATATCTTTTTTAAAAAAAAAATGATATTTATCCATGCATCTCTACAATGATCCAATCTTTCAGCAGAAAGTTACTCTTGAAATGTATGCAACAAGAAAACAGAGTTAAATAATATAAAGTGCATAAAGAGTATGTATGCATGGGTGTTACCATTTTATACGGCAGTAATTTTAACTTTGATGATCACAGCATTGGCATGTCACAATCAAATTAGAATATTTGGGTTTTTTGTTTCAGTACAATAGTAACGATAAAAATTATATTTACAACTTTATGTAAATATATAATTTGTCCAATACTATTAGTTCAATCTTAAAAAATTTCTATAACGTTATTAAATTAATAGAAATGTGGAGTGTCCAAATAATATGATTCTAATTTTACTATAAAATTTAAAAGCTTTATGTGACTATTTTTCTTTGGTAAGAAAATAATAGCCAATACAATTAGAATAAGAAGAAATGACCATTGAAATTTGGAACATGAGATTAGATAATTCATCCATAACAAAATATAGAGAGATAATTTGACATAGTTGAATGCGCCGCACATATTCTTTATAAAGAAAAACAAGTTGAGCTAAATAAATGCAAAACCAAGGTATAACTATGACTATGACTCGGAAAATAAGAGAACACGTGTAGAAGTTGGAGCAAATTTTATGTCGGCTTGACTTTTCATGACACTAAAAGCACCAACAATGTGTTATTAGTGCATTACTCACAACCCATAATTCATTGAATGAAATACTTCAATACTATTCAGTCTATTTTGACCATAACCCATACAATTCATTGAACGAAATACTTTGATTCCCTCTGCCACATCCATTGCCAGAATGCCACATAAAATTGTTCTAACGCATTATTTTGTTATGGGAATCTTGTGATTAATTTCTTCTGAGATACCATCTTAATGGTGTATAAATATTCCTTACTTAATATATTTAGAAGGTTATGTGTTCATCCAAAATTTAAACTAGACTAATTGATGGTGGAATAACCTCTTTACATGTAAAATCTCTTCAGCCACTTTAAATTTGATCAAGTTAGTATAACTTTTCTAAACTAAAAAGCAACAAGGAAAAGTGTATCAAAATACAAACCATAGTTTTAAATTTTATTAATAAAATAATATAGGGCAAGCTTTATGCCTTTTCATGTTTATCTAAATCTGCATTTAGTCTAATGATATCTAAGTAATTAAAATATTATCATTATTTTATCATCGGAGACAATTTTTTATTCATTTTAGTTTTTTTAGGGTGTGACACCTCAACAGAAGAGGCCAAGAGTGTCCATTTTGTTAAGTGGGAATCTATGGACCACTCTGGAAATATATCCAACAAGATCTGCTACCCTTGTCCTGCAACAATCAAAGTATGAATTGAAAGCCACACATTTATTTTTTGGGGCAACGAGGATTTGCCCTTGTAGCTTTTGTTCTTCCTCTTCCTCTTCCACTACCATAAAAAAGTCCTCTTCAAATGTATGAACAATGAACTACTATTCAAAAAAAAAAAAAAGGAACAAAGACACATAAGTCACCTCTTTACTACAATTCGAATCGTTAGATTAAGTGACACCGCATTTAAGATAAGGGTCCGAATATGTTATGTGATCTTATCCTTTAAGCACTAACAAATATAACAAATAAATAATAAATAGGTTCCTTCAATAGCATAATCCAAGCATTGCATTTGGAGTATTTTATTGGACACAAGCAATGACCAAAGCCATAATTGCATTCATTGCATATATACAAACGATGCTTCCACCATTCTCTTAATAAGAAAAATAAAAATAAAAATAAAAATATGCCTTTTCTTTCCTTTTCTTATGGTGGATAGAGACTTCAACTTGTGACCGCAAGACATACCTAATTAGGCTTCAGGAATTGCCACCCAATTGAGAGGGTCATGATGTCACCTTTGGGCTTTCTTGTTTGTGTTTGTTAACTTGTTAGCTGTTACCTTCTAAGTTTGCCATATGTAAACCTTGATTTCCTTGTGGGACCCTTGGGCTAGAAAAATGGCCTGGTTTAATAGTAGAATTACACTCACAAAACATAATAACATATCATTATATTTTTAATATATATTTTTGTACTATTTAAAAAGATTTATACATAATTGCATTAAAAATTATATTCATACATATGCACATATAAAACATGTTTTTACCGATAATAACTCACATATTTTTAATATCATTTAGTATCTCCTTAAAATTAAAGCCAATGCTCTATAGATAAATTTTATATAACAAATTGTATATGGGAACTCAACATTAATTTTTTTCTTCATTACATGTGTGTAAAAGTTATTATACATGTCTAATAAATAATCAGTGGTTACAGATAAAAAATAAAAAAATGAATAAATACAACTAAATTTTCACCTATTTTTAACTTGTTTTGTAAACCTAGATCCAATTGTTTTCCATTAAATATATACAATTAAGATGAAATTGAGACGAAATTTAAGTAATTATATTTACGGGATTGTTAGATATGCATTATTACTCATTCTTGCATGGTAGTTGAAGATAGGATTTAGGTGATACACGCAATGCCAAAGCGTTTCATCTACAAGTCAATCATCACTATGTAGGTTTGTAAATCTTGTTTGTTTTCAATTTCATCACTATGATTAGGTGCTTGACAACTCGTTGTCGCTTCAACCCTTTATTATTTTTCTTTTCTTTTCTTTTTTTCAAAATAAGAATTCCACATCTCAAATTTTACCTTTTTCATGCATATCGGCATCTTTAACTTTTAGTTCATTCAATTGATATTTAAATTTTATAATATATATGTCTATTGTCTCTTCTGTTAAGTTGGAGTTACGTTGCTACTGAAACAATAATTAGAACTGTTACTTTAATTAATTAACCTAAACTTAAATGTATTTTGGAAATATTTAAATTTAAAGAAATTTTTAATTTTTAATTTTTAATTTTTAATTTTTTTTAAATTGAAAAGTCAGTAATAATTTTTTAAAAAACATATGTCAAATTAAACATGTACTAAATTATTTTTTGTTTTTATCATTTTATAAATCAAAACATTTTCAAATATAATAAAATTTTGAATCCAAAATAAATTGAAAACAAGAAATGACAAATGTTCTTATGCTTAAATGTAAAAAATTATCGTTAAATTGTTATTCTATAATATTTTAGAATTTAGGTTTAATTTAAAATTTTATTTTAAATTTTAGTTCATATAATTTTACTTAATTTAGTTTATTTTTTTACACGAATGACAATATAAATTTAAAAAATACTATAAAAAAATGATTAAAAACAAATAAAATCAAGTCAAAAAAGTTTAAAAAATATAAAAATTTAAATAATTGATAAAAAATTAAAGTAAACAAGCAGAAAATCAAGAAATAAGCCTAGAGACTAAGAATAAACACCTCAAAATTTATAGGAATGCAACAAGGGAAAGATAGGACCAACATGAATGTGTTGTCATGCTAAGCATATTCCTAACAACAGTTTCAAGATCGTCTTCTTTTCATTAAATAAAATTTTAATGGATTTTTAGACCTTATATTATTTTATGTAAAGAACTCCTTCCATCAATTATTAGCATCACATTTATTATTATTCATTTGTGGTATTTTTTTATTCTTAATTTTTCAATTTTTTTAACCTTTTTAAAAATTTTAGAGTAAGATTTATTTGGCTTTTATAAATTAGAGGTTGTCCTTATGAAGAATAAATCTCAATTTTATTTGAACATTTTAATCTTATCTCTTAATCAATATCACATTTTATTTATGATTTATATTTTATTTTTAATCATATGCATAACTAATTTATAAACTACAGTTTTGGCAAACTTTAGAAAAATAGTAATATTTTTCTTTGATCTTCATTGACTTCTGTTTATGTTATAATTTATATTTATTCTGCTTCACATTTTAAATTTGAATTCAAATTGATTAATTAAGATTATAATAAGTTAGTTAGATTAATATCATCATATAAGTATTGGCTAATAAATCTATAAAATAATTGGTTAAAATAAATCATGGTTAGATAGAATTTAGCCTAATCTAAGTAAACCTTAGCTAATAATTCCAAGAACAGGGTAAAATATAAAATTTAATTTTATTTAAGATAAGATAATAGAATTTTACGATGTAATCCAATCTAGATAAATTCTAAATGTTCAATTAATTATTAGATTAACAAATAGTTAAGATATTAATTTTTTTTAGATTAATATCTTACCTAATCAACAAGAATAGAGACCTAGGAAAGAAAGTGTTAACATTGCATGATCAATGTGTTAATAGAATTAGATTAATGGTTAAAAATTAAAGCAAATTAAACTAACCAATTAAAAATAAGGTAGGAACAAAGTGAAACTCTTAGATAACTTAGTCATCTAGGTCTAAAAAATAAGCACCTTTAGCCTTTAGTATCTTATGTTTGGAATCATGGACAGATCAACCACATTGTAGCCTTTTTAATCCACATTATAATGTGACTCCCTAATATGTTGACTTGTGTATTATGTTATCTACGTTGTAGCATGGGTTTGCCACATTATAATGTGGCCTTTAGAATAACATGCTTCTCTCTGTCTCCCTTGTTGTGGCATAACTCTCAATATTGCACCTCTATATCAAGTACAAAATAAGACCAAAATCATAGTAAAAATATACCAATTTCTATGAAAAATTGTAGGCTTCTTATGTGGGACTTGATATTAGTAGTCATCTGGATCTGTTGTTATCTTTTCGTAGATGGTTTTGATGGTTTTACTTCTCCTACTGCTGCTCTGATTATTGATATAACGCTTCTCCCTTTTTTGGTGGCCAGATTGATAGAAATGACCATATGAAACTGTCTAATTATTATTCCTTGTTAAGCCAAAGGTTTGCTGGCTTCGATGTTCACCCCGTGGTTTGTGGCAATTTTGGTGATTAAGGAAGGGTATGCCACAAAATTGCTTGATGATGGGTATATGATTTGAAATTAAAAGTCTAATATCCATATCTCGTTTTGTTAGAATACAAAATAATAGGAAACTATTATCTATAGGGATTGTGTTCCAATAGATGTTGGGAAGGAGGTGAGAGAAGATAGGGCATCCATATTCTTGCGGTTATGTTTAAATGGATGTTCTTGATGTGTCAAGGTTTAATGAAAGGGTCCTCGAAAAATATCCAATTAGCTCTTAACTTTCCTATGATCCAAAGCCATTCATTGCAATTTACCTTAGACTTAATTAGTTTGTTGTATTCAAAATGGGACATCTAGGACACTTGTAGGTACCGGTTGATGTCATCATGTCTTATGCTCAGGTAATGCATGTAATGGAAAACACTCCCCCAAGGGATTCCAACTTCACCTTTCTTATACATAATGTGGAAATCATTATCATAGCTAGCATCACGGAGAGGTCCAAGACCCTTTTTTTGGAATAACCTCCTATTATGGAGGGATTTTTTTATATCTCTTCTCATACTTTCAGTGAAAAAGCATCTCCCTCTTCTTTTCCATTGGGAGTGAAACCCTAAGGTTTAGGAAGGACTGGGAAATGAGAGGAAGTTATAAAACCCTAGAAATCAAAAGAAGAGATAAGTGAGGTGAGTTTGGAATATGTGCAATAACTACATTTAAATAAAATTCAGAGGAAATATGAATAGGCATGTAAAAATTTAAAAAGTTACCCTTTTATCAAGTAAAATCTAACTCAATTGTACTTGTTGCGATCTCATGTTGTAGTGTAAGCCACCAAATATGTATATCTAGAATAGCATTGCCACGATGTAGTATAGCTTGCCATATTGTAGTGTGACCCTCAATATATGCCTCATTTCTTCACACTTATGAGCCACATTAAGTGCCTTTCTTAATTTGTCCCTAACATATATCATGTGTTTTAAACCTATAAGGATAAAACTAAACAGATAGTTCAAAATTCCACACATTAAACATAAACAATACTATGGGTGAAAATGAATTTAGATCCTGCAAACGGACAAAGTCAAAAGTTAGATGAGTTATCTCCAATAAGCATTTTGCTTTAACGTACTTAAGCTGGAGAAATGTTGTGGTTTATGGTGGATTTTCCAAAGGGTTCCCTTTGATACGCCAAGATTTCCATCTAGATATGATCTTGACCTTCCAAAGGGTAGTTCAACTTTAGAGTAATATTCCAATTTAAACAATCTCCTTTTTCAAAACTTCTTTTGACCTTTGTGCTTGGTTTCTACTTGTGTCACTTCAAACATTTGACAAGTCCCTTTAAATTGTTTGATTAGAGAGTACTTGATGTTGGAACCATTGTTAAGAGTACCACTGCTATAGCAACCTCTCTTACAAAATTCATTGGACCCATCATCAGAGCACGAACCACGAACCATAAAGTTGTAGAAAAAGGTGGAAGCCTTCTTGAACCTTCAAGATGACCTCTCTCAGGCCCAACATACCATCACCTCTCCTATGGATCTCAATATTATAGACTAGGATTTAGAATATTTTTCTTTCATGCTAGGATCTAGTGGACTCAATTATATATAGGTTTGGCCCCAATTTCTATGTATTTTTTGTTAGAAACCAATAAGTTTTATAATAAAAATATAATAAAGAATAATAATACCGGTCAGTTTAATAATAAAACCCTATAATGGTTAATAAAAGGCAATCAAAGGGCAACAGAAAAACAAACCTTCAAATAGAGATTTCAGGGTAAGCAAATTATTTTATATTTTTCAAATGATAATAAAAAAAGGTTCGTGGCCCTCACTGTTGTGCACAGGGGGTTTCACCCTTTTGAAATGAATTGGCTCAAGCTCATGTGCGTGAGGACATGTCTCTTTCTTGCTTGTCTACAAGCCCAATGTGTGTCCCCATATATAAAGCCTATCAAGGATCCTTTGCCAAGCAATGTGCGACTTGGTCCCTTTTGAAATATTACCAACAATCCCCCACATATTTTAAAAGGGTTTAAAACATTTGTAACAAAAAGAAGAAGAAGAAAAAAATACTGCTGGGTTTTCGTTTAGGTGTAACATGTATAAGGTTTGGTATCTTTTGGACTATGAACCAGACTTTTAGACAGATGAACTTAAATTTTTGTGTTTTGGTGAAGTAGAGCTTCTATGAACCAACGCCACATTGATGTAAGTTAGAGGCTTGTCTGTCACATTACACCCCCACAATTCTTTGCCGTTTTCACTGGATTTGCTCTAATAGGCCATGCGCCTGCCTGGTAGTTCATGAATGCTCTAGAGATGGTGCCTCAATCTCATACAAGCGGCCTCACTTGACATTCATATAACTGACCTCATCAACTGTATTTTGCATTTAATACACTACCCATAAGGGATATGAGTGTCATTAAAACCATTAAAGTTTATCCTCTCGTCCAATGTAGCCTAGCACTTCTCACATCATAGGAATGGAAAAAATTAATTAGTGCCAGAGGGACCAACAATGACTTGTTATTACCCATATGAACCTTCTTCATGGGGTCTCCAATCACAAAGGTAGGGTTCTTGTCATTATAGATCTAATTATTGGCTCAAGTCCCATTCCCCTCAATGTTTCATAAACCATGTTTCTTCCTAATGGTTTGGTCAGAGGATCGACCAAATTTACCTTTGACTTCACATAATCAATGGAAATAATTCCATTCTTTAGCAGCTGCTTTATCACATCATGTCTTAGACGAATGTGTCAATTCTTACCATTGTAAGAGTTATTTTTTGCAATTGCTATTGCAGACTTATTGTCACAATGTATAGACACTAAGGGTGTTGGTTTGATTCCTAAGGGAATATTTGCAAGTTTCTTAGCCATTCAGCCTCGTTTCCAGCTAGTTCCAGAGCAATAAACTCTGACTCCATAGTTGACTTTACAATAATAGTTTGTTTAGATGATCACCACGATATTACACCACTTCCCAGTGTGAATACATAACCACTAGTGGATTTTGTCTCATCTGAATCTAGGATCCAGTTTGCATCACAGTATCCTTCCAATACAGTGGGAAATCCTCCATATGAAATACCATAATTAATGGTACCTCTTAAGTATTTCATTAGTCTGACTAATGCAGTCCAATGCTCATTATTGGGGGTTTTTTGTATATCTACTTAATTTTCCCACAGCATAGGCTATGTCTGGTCGAGAGTGATTCATTAAGTGCAACAAACTCCCAATAATTTGTGCATACTTTGTTTGTGAGATGGGTTCTCCCAGATTCTTCTTTAAGAGATAATTTTCATCATAAGGAGTATTCACGGATTTTGCGTCATAATGACCAAACTTCTTAAGAAGTTTCTCAATATAGTGTTCTTGAGATAGTATTATACTATCTCCTTTCCTTATAATCTTAACACCCAAAATCATATTTGCTTCACCCATATCTTTCATGTCAAATTTAGAAGAAAGGAATTCCTTAGTACAATTCACAATATCAATACAAGTGCCAAAGATAAGCATATCATCAACATAAAGATATATAATCACACATTCATTCTTTTCTACTTTAGTATAAACGCACTTGTCACTTTCATTAAATTTAAACCCGTGACTTACAAGAATGTTATCAAATTTTTCATGTCATTGTTTAGGTGCTTGTTTCAGCCCATATAAATATTTATGAAGTTTACATACTTTATTTTCTTGACCAATAATCACATTACCTTCTGGTCGGACCATGTAGATTTCCTCTTCTAAATCTCCATTTAAAAAAGCAATTTTAACATCCATTTGGTGAATAATTAATTAATAGATAGATGCTAATGCAATCAAAACTCTAATAGAGGAAATTCTAGTTACAAGGGCAAAGGTGTTAAAGTAATCTACGTTATGTTTTTGGGTAAACCCTTTTACTACTAAGTGAGCTTTATATTTTCAACAGAACCATCAAGATTATATTTCCTTTTAAAGATCCACTTGCAGCCTATTGGTCTAGCCCCTAAGGGTAAGTCTACTATAGTCCATGTGTTACATTTTCTAATAGATTCAAGTTCACTTTTAATAGCATTTTTCCAAAAATAAGCATTTGAAGAAGAGATAGTTTCATTATAGGTTAATGAATCATTTCCCATAAGATATAAATAAAAGTCATTGCCTAACGAGGTTTCTTTTCTTTGTCTCTTACTTCTTCTTAACTCTTCATATAAAGGTTTATTATCTTCATGTGAAAATTCATTATCTTGTATAGGATGATTGTATAGATTAGGTTCTTTAGGCATACTTTCGATTTTTAAAGGGAAAATATTTTCCATAAATTCAACATTCTTAATCTCTATTATAGAATTTTTGTCAAGCATATCACTTTTTAAGACTAGAAATCTATAAGCTACACTATGTTGAGCATATCCTATGAACAAACAATCAGAAGTTTTAGAGCCTATCTTTCTCTTTTTAGGATCAGGCAACATAACTTTAGCTTGACACCTTCACACTTTAAAGTAATTTAAATTCGGTTTATAACCCTTCCACAATTCGTAAGGAGTTTTTCCTGTTTTCTTATGGGGAATTCTATTTTGTATGTGACATAAGGATAATAAGGCTTCACCCTAAAGGTTATCAGGTGCATTAGAGCTAATAAGCATGGCATTCATCATTTCTTTTAATGTCCTATTTTTCCTTTTTGCTACACCATTTGATTCAGGTGAGTAAGGAAGAGTTGTTTCATGTATTATACCTTCCTTTTCACAAAAATCATTAAAGGTTATATATTCACCATCCCTATCGGATCTAATTCTTTTGAGCTTTCTATTAAGTTGGTTTTTTTACTTCTGCTTTGTATGATAAGAACATGTTAAAGGCCTCATCTTTGTTCCAAATTAGATATAATTTGGTGTACCAAGAGCAATCATCAACAAAGGTTACATAATATTTCTTACCTCCTCTAGTCATAGAATGTTTTAAGTCTCATAGGTCTGTATGAATTAAGTTAAGCAATTCTATTTCTCGTTTTACTACAAAGCATGTCTTTTTGGTTGATTTTGATTCTATGCAAAGCTCACATTTATTTAGGTTTTCATCCTTAATTCCAGAAATTAGACCACTACTTTGTAACCTTTTAATATAGGAAGAATTTACGTATCCTAATCTAGCATGCCACAAATCATACGATGCAATCATATAAGCAGAAGAAGATGAAGCATTCTCATTAATAATTTCAGAAACATTAAGTACAAATAAACCTTGGTCACAATACCCTTTGCCCACAAGCATATCATTTTTGTTCATCACAATTTTATCTGACTCAAACGAAACCTTAACCCTACTTTTTTCCCAAAAGAGCCACAAAGATCAGGTTGGCTCTAATGCTTGGTACATGTAGTACATTTTGAAGTGTCAGAGTTTTTCCAAAAGTAAGCTTGAGAAGAACTTTTCCTTTCCCAAGCACGAGTGCAGTTCGGGAGTCTCTAAGATAGACAATGTCTTCTCCTTCTCCTACAGTAGTGTAGGAGGTAAACACATTTTTGTTAGCACATATGTGCCTGGTAGCCCTAGAGTCTACCACCCATTTGCTCACATTGGCCACGATAAGAGCTTGAGAAACAACAGTGGCTACCACATCATCTCCTTCGGTTAAGTTTGCCTTAACTTTAGAAGGGGCAGCGTTTCTATTTCTGAATCTACATGCTGGTGCATGATGCCCTGGCTTTCCACAAACATAGCAATAACCCTTCTTTTTGAAGGAAGTAGGATTAGGTGGCTTAAGGAATTGAGAGGAAGGTTTACGGTCGTACTTGGTCTTTGGAGACTTGTTTGTTTGCAGCAGATTTGCTTTAGTGGCCAAGGCTTTTGCTCTTACATTTTTAATCTTCTTCTAATTAGTGTATTCAATTATGATGTGAGTTATTAGGTCCGCAAGTGATAGTTGTTCATGTTTATGTTTCAGTTGTTGTTTGTATTCATTCCAACTTTCGGGTAACTTCTCGATGAGGAAACCAGCTACTAGTTGGTCTTGCATGGCGATGTCTTCAACTTTGAGGTCTTCTCGGAGTTTGTGATGTTGGTTTATTTGTGTTTTGATGTCTTTGTCATCGATCATTTCCCACCGGTAGAAGTTGCCTATGATGAATTTCTGCTTCCCGATATCTTCAGCTGTGTACTTTGTGCGCATAGACTCCCAAATTGCGTTGACCTCTTTATAGGAACAGTAGACATCGAACAACGCATTAGACAAAGTACTTAGAATGGTGTGTCGACATACATTATTTCCATTGATTCAGTTTTCAACATATTTTGGATTAAGTAGCTTGTCATCAGTGAGTGCAAATGCAACTCCATGCATGTCTAGGATGGAGTGAATCCTTTCTTTCCAGCAACGATAGACTTGTCCTCCAAAGACCTCAATCTTGGAGACATCAGGAAGGGGCTTGGCATATGCAACAGGAGCACTAGGTGCAGCAGGCTGGCTGGGAGCAGCAGCAGCCATGTCATTTGACGACTGAGTGTGAGTAGTTTCGGTTGCCATGGAAAATATCCTTGAGATTGTTAGAAACCAGTGGTCTGAGGCATGTGTTGGCACTGTCCTCAAGGATATTTGCACCTAGTTGCGGTATCCCTAAGGATTCAACAGACCTCTCTGTCAAAGGAAGCACGAATAGAACTAGCAAAGTATAGAAAGAACCCAGCAAATGTTTTGCGAAAATGATAGTGTTCAAGTAAGTCGAAAAGGTAAACTGTGTCTGTAAATACTCAATTATGTCCGAGGCCTTCAATTATTAAAATTAATCAGGAAACTAACATTAATCTAATAAACAAACAAAGAAAGCAACAAAATAAAAGAAACAATTAAGGAAATAAAAAAAAAACAAAAATAAGAAAGTAATAATAAAAACAAAAACAAAAAAAAAAGGAAAAGAAAGAAGAAAAAATATAAGACAAATCTGAAAAATAAAAAATAAATAAATCCGAAGTAAATTTTTTTTAAAACAAAAAAAGAGAGAAAATAATTAAACACAAAAAAGGGAAATAGAAAAATAAATAATAAAATCTAAAATAAAAAATAAAAAAATTGAAACAGAAAAATAAAAATAAAAATTGTATATAAAACAGAAATAATAATAGATAAATAAAACAAAAATATATATATATAAAAATAGAAAAATAAAATAAAATCTAAAAACCATAAAAAGGAAAATATGATAAAAACAAGATCTGAAAAATGTTAAAAACTGAAATAAAAAACAAAATTAAAAAAAATGAAAAAAATAGAATACGAAATTAAAATAAAGAATAAGCAAAAAACTAAAAAATAAAAAAATGGAAAGCAGGATTAATAAAAAAACAAAACAAAAACAAAATTTGAAGAATAAAATCCAAGAAAGAAAATAGATAATTAGTAATTAAATCATTAAAAAGAAAATGAAGAAAGAAAAGGAAAGGCGGGAATGTCAAGTTGGTTTTGGAGAAGGGAGGTATAAAAAAGAAATCCTCTATGAAAACCGGGGGGGGAGCATTTTGAAAAGGAATTGGAAAATTTGAATCCAAGAAGAAGGCATTCTCTCTGAATCTTTATGACTTCTTAGGGAAGTTTCCTTTTCACTGTGAGGAAGCAGATAAAGAAACATTTCAGATCAAAGAAAAGAGGTTGATTCCAGCTGCATCCGAAAGCGAAGGAAAGGCTCTTATTCTCGGGAGTGGACCTTCTCCAATCTATATTCCTTGAAGGTAGCTTTGCTCAGGTTAGAACTATTACGATGAAATCGACGTGAATTGAATCAGGTATTGCAATGAATTTAGCAAGAATGATTCATCTGTTTTTGCGATGTATGTTCTGAAAATCGATCTGAAATAGCTTTGGCAGAGCAAAGAAAAATTTTAGCTATTTGTGTGGTTTTGTATAAAAGATTACATTCTTTAGCAGGAGATCTAATCGTTAAAGAAATGATAAAGAATATCCCGCTGGTTTGGTTTGAAATCGGATAGAAAATGCTAATAGTCAAGAATAGCTTAGGGTTTGATCCAAGGCTGAATAATCTCTGGTAGAGTCATTATAATAATAACCCGTAGGTAAATTGAATCAATTGCTTGGTCTTCGAGCTGAATTTGGTTACTTGTTCGGTTATGCCAGTAAGGAACACAAACTCTAAGTGCTTGGTAAAGGATAAAAACAGAATAGAGATTCAAGATACACAAGAATTAGGGGAGTATTGATGATAAACTTAGACCATCATGTCTGCACAAATTTTCAATGAATGCTCACCTGTGAGGTTTGCTCTAATTCAGTGGTGCTCCATTTATTCCATGGAATCCAGTAAATCGTAAATGAAGGTGAACTTAATCAATTGATCTCGAGGTTTCGGCCACCTTCGGTATCCTGGATTAGAACTGATTCGTTAGTTAAAGGCTCCATCCCATTGGTTTGATATGAAGGTTTCTACGATTGGCTTCATCCGCTGTGCCCCTGCCTGTTCCACCAAGTTGGTATGATGTTATTTTATTCCTTGCAGACGACGGTTTGGACTCTGATTCCCTAAAGATTGGTAGGACTGATATTGCAACTAAACTGACTTTGGAGCGGCTCTGCATTCTCATTAAAAGTTGATCTCATTCATGATATCATTCGATTATCTACATTGATAATTGTATGAGTGATCACGAGCATGCTATCCCGTGCATGTGCAGCGTGGACTAATGTTGTTTTCTGAAGGTGGTAGACCCTTAGCTAGCCCAGAGGTTCAAGTATTATTTGAGCTAGTGGTAAATGTGAGAGCACTCTCAAAGTTGTCCCATGAGTTGCTCACTGTGATGACAAACTAAAGTGGAGTAGCAGTGTGCATGGACTCACTTTCTTTCACATACGATGATGCACAACCTGGTAAGGACCACATTGGCACAAGAGAATTGAAGGAGTATGCAAAAGGATCAAGCTCATGAATGGGTGCATAATAGTTTTCGAGATCATGTTGGCTGTGCTTAGCCACTTCTTTCAGCTCTTAGAGACCCCATTTTCCTTGCTTGGCGTCCTGCAATCGTGCTTGGGTACGTGGTTCCATTTGCTTTATTGCCACACTAATGCTCATGTCTTAGATCCAGGGAAGGCGAGTAGGTTAGTGTGTACCTTGGCAAATCTTAATTCATATGGTAAGAGGCCGAATAACCATCAGGGGTGTGTCCTCCATCATATATAAGGCGGGCGGTTACGATTTTACGTGAGAAAGGAATAGGGAATACTGGGCTCATGTTGTTTACGTACAAACGCGTACCCAAAAGCTTATTTTAAGTTTTACCTAGGGAGCTAGAAACTAGACCAAGCACCTGACCAAGTGGTTGGCGAGCCATCCATGTACCCCCGCCCGCCAGGTTCGAATCTCACGCGCAACCTTTTGGAGTAAATAAACGTCAAACATTCCATCAAATTCCTTATATAATCATATCCGCACCAGGTTACAACATAACTGGGTGCTTGGTTCAGGAGGTGATTTATTTAAGGGACAGTTGAGAGGAGGCGGGTTCGAACCCCATGGGTCACATACATTTTGCCAAAAATAAAGCTTCCTGACCCTTGTTCAAAATAATATCCACAGATCCTGTACTTAAGCAAAACAGCATAGCCTGGTGGTGTCGCTCGTGGTCCATAACCTCTAGGGCGCTGGTTCGATTCCCCTTGCTACAATTCCTGTTTTAATTTGGTCAAGCCTTCAAGCCGCGATGCAAGCCGACCGCTCCACCCAAGCCGCGAGCCATTCGGATGAGCCACCGAGCCATATAGCAAGCCAGCAAACCCCCAAGCCGCCAGGCGAGCCACCAGAGATCCTCCTAAGCCAACTCACAAGGGATAAGCCATGAGTCGCTCAAACCAAGCTGCCCAGCCGCAAGCTTCCAGGTCACCCGACAAGCCTCACAGTGAGCCAAGCGAGCCCCTTAGCCATAAGAAATTATCATGAGCCTAGACTCTCTCTAATTACCATTAGTCCCCAAATTTTCCAAAATCTCCAATTAAGCCCCTCAACTTCTCAAATTTACAATTAAACCCCCAAACTTCCCAGAAATTTAAATTAAATCCTTTCCTGCTGAAATTCCAATAAAGGCCTTTCTTCACAAATTCAAATTAATTCCTTTCATCAAAATTTAAATTAATTCTTGCCTGAAATTCTTGAAAAAAATTTAATTCACCTTCAAATAAAATCAAATTCAATAAAATAAAGTTCTCCTTTCTTTTGAATAAAATTAAGTATAATTATTCTTCCTCAAAATTAAATCAAGTTCAGTTCTTCCTTCAATTACAGCTCCTTTCTTTAGCTTTCAAATCAAATTCATTTTATTCAAGTTTAGTGCAAAACTTCAAAATTCAAAAACCAAATCAAGTCTGTTTTTCAAAGTCCAACTTCTAACATTCAAAATCTAGTTCCATTCCAATCAAGTTTTATTCTTTTCTTCAATGTTGAATCAAATTCATTTCTTATTTCAAAAATAAAGTTCTTCTTCAAATATTTTGAGATCCTTAGTCTCACGCAATGAGCTCTAAACGAGGAACTGGCGGTTCACCTGCTGTTCAACGTTTAACAGTCTGTATAGGCTCCTGTGCTGCTGTAGCCGCCTCGGCCTTATGCATGAGTGGACTAAAGGTCTCTTCAAAAATAAAAAGTTCTTTTCCAAATATTTTGGGATCCTTGGTCTCACGCAACGGGCTCTAAACGAGGAACTGTCGGTTCACCTGCTGTTCAACGTTTAACAGTCTGTATAAGCCCCCGTGCTGCCGTAGCCGCCTCGAGTCTTATGCATGAGTGGACTAAAGGTATTTTAAAAAAGAAAAACGAAAATCTTCTCAAAATATCATTTGTCCTTCAAATACCTCCGAACGTCAAGCCTTCATAAACCAGAACTACATAAGCCTTGAGTTTCCCATTGCACCGGGGAATACGTAGGAGCAGGATCAATTCCTGTCAGGCTAACCTCCATCAATCTATTTATTTTCACATTAATTAAGGGATCAAACAATTTTCAAAAATCACACACTCAGTTTAAGGGTACCGTTCTTCGGAACGGGCGAGTGGGGTGCCTAACACCTTCCCCATTCGTAACCGACTCCCGAACCTGAATCTCTTCCTCGAGTCAGGGTTTTTTCCAAGTATTTTCCCTTAAATAAAAATTTGGTGGCGACTCCACATTAATCCCAAATAAATCCATTTTCAAAAATTTTAGAGAGTTCGTCGTCTCGTTGGAATTACGGTTGCGACAGATGGCGACTCCATTGGGGACGTCTAGAGAGTCAAGCTCGTTTGATTGAGTGTGCATCATATTGATCCCTTCCCTGTTTATTTGCACGATTTATTTATTGCACGGTTCATTCATCTATTTATCTATCTATTGTTGTTTGTTCATTCTATGTATAACCTTAGGATAGACGAACAATAAATTACTATATATACCTGCTACAATTTCCCCAATTGCAGGTATCCCAATAATTTGTGTGCCCTTCACACGTCATGAGTGGGGCCCTATACCCGGGTCTGAGTGCTGCCTAGGATTAGAGGGATCTAGTGGTGTCACGTTGGGGCCTACGTCCTGTGTGGCTATCACGAAAATCCCAGCTAAAGTGCGTCCTATTCATAATGCCCCGCAACTAGTGGCTACTTCTACTGTTGTGGCAAGAATTATGGACTGGAACTTGGCTCTAGTGACCCCTACACCCCAGGATTACTAACCACCTTTGAGAGGTTCATGCATAAAAACCTTAGATCCTTAGGACAGGTAACCCATATAAAAAGCAAGGAGGGCACACACCCCTTTTATGATACATGGCTCATATGCTAGTCATTTGCTCAACTAAACTGAATCACTCAAGGTGACAGAGAAGAAGGGAGACAAAATATGAAATTAGGGGAAATACAGAAAATCAAGCAAAAAGAAAAAATTGAAAACAAAAACCAAATAAAAAAATAGAAAATTAAGGAAAAGGAAAATAAAATTCCTAGGGAAAATTAGAAAAATAATTTTTTTAAAAAAAAATACTGAAAATATAAAAAGATTCAAAAAGAGAGAAAATGAAATTCAAGAGAAAATCTAAAGAATGTCTTTAGAAAATTTCGGCCAAAACTTTTTCAAACCAAACCAATGGTTTTTCTAGCAAAATAAAAAAAGAAAAATATACTAAAATTCATAAAAAAAACACAAAATTGTTAAGAAATCAATGGTGAATAAATAAAGCAACACTTATTTATTTTCAGAACCCTCAAAATTCTGATTTCTAAAAAATTATTTGTGCATAGCATGCATGCATTCATTCATTCATTCATAAATTTATCAATGAAAGAAGGAGATTTTGAAAAATCATCCCATTCATACTCATTTTGCATCAACATTTTTATCATTCATGATTTTTGCATTCAAATTACTTCTCAAACAAAAAATTAATTTTTTAAATTTAACAAAAAAATTGGAGAAAGACAGCTTCCTCGACATCCTTATAGGACCCGATCACAGTCACGAGTCATGGATGAGTTGGAGAGACAAAATAAGGAGTTGAGAAATGAGGTCAAGGCTCTGAAAGAGCAGATGGCCAAGCTGATGGAGGCCATCCAACAATCTAAACAAAATGAGGCAAGGGAATCTCTTCCGAAAGAACCAACTGACCTGTCATAACCTCCTGGGTTCATTCCACAAAACCCTTCACCCTTAACCATACCTCCACAAACCGAAGGGGTTCATTATGGGTTTCCTCATGGGCATGCACACACACAAACCCAACCACATAACCTACCTTCAAACACCACAAGCATCCCTTATGTCGTTCCGAACACCACCTCACAGGCCCACCAAACAGCTGTTGGGGGAACGCATCCTATGTTCACCCAAGGGCCTCACCCCGTGTACATACCATTTTCTCAACCTCACCACATGCCTGAGGAATACCCAAGCCATCCTTCGAATGAGGATATAGAAAAGTGGAAGGGTCTAGAGGACAGAATTCGGGCGATCGAGGGAAGTACTTACGAAGCCAGACACGCAGCCGACCTATGCCTAGTCCTAGATGTGGTCATCCCTCCAAAATTCAAGGTTCCTGAATTTGAAAAATATCAAGGAATTAGCTACCCGAAGAGCCACTTGGCTATGTACTGCAAGAAGATGTCTCCATGTATGCACGACGATAAGCTGCTTGTCCATTTCTTCCAAGACAGCTTAACAGGGGCAGCTGCAAACTGGTACACTCAACTGGAGCGAACACGCATCCGTTCATGGAGAGACCTTGTTGAGGCTTTCACGAAGCAGTATCAATACAATACAGAGATGGCCCCTGATCGGACTCAGCTTCAGAATATGGCCAAGAAGGGAGAAGAGTCCTTCAAGCAGTATGCCCAACGTTGGCGAGAGTTGGCCGCTCAGGTACAACCTCCCTTATCCGAAAGGGAATTGGTCAGCATGTTTGTGGAGAGAGGATTGAAGGTGGCATGTGCCGTGGAAAGATCGTGCAAAAGCCCACAGGCGCAACGCTTCCAGTGGATCTGGGAAGAAGAAGTCAGGTGAAACCTACAATGTGGCTTCTGGTCAAGGCCAATATACTCCACAGGTGGCACATCATGGTCCAGTTGGTTACCAACCACCACTATACACACCCTACATACCATATCCTTACATCGCCGCCACCTACCAAACACCATACCATCCAACTTACAACTATCCGACACAAGTCCAATCACCAACACCATACATGGCCCAAACACAAGCCATAAACCAAAATCCTAACAAAGGCCAAAAAAAGAGAAAAAGTCTATCCAATTCGATCCTATTCCGATCTCCTATACAGAGCTGCTACCTCGCCTAATCCAAAACTCGCTGATTGCTCTTTCCCCTTTGAAGCCTCAGGAGCCACTATATCCTAATTGGTAAAATCCAAATGTTAGATGTGACTACCATACAGGATTCATTGGTCATTCTACCGAGGATTGAGTAGCACTGAAGCGTAAGGTGCAAAGCTTAATCGATGAGAAATGGCTGGATTTTGGGAAGCTTGCTCCTAACACAAAACAATCCATTGCCAAATTATGGGAAGCCTGCAGCTAGCTGAAACAAATCAAAGCAGCACAATAGGATGCCCTGTATTGAGGAAATCATCCAAGATTTGTCAAACTTTTCAAAGTCAATCTTTTATAAATAAATCTCAATAAATACAAAATTTACATTTTTCATACTTCTTGAGCATGTGTTTTACCTTATTGACTTGTCTTCTTAAAATTTACCATTCTTTCTATCATTCAACCTGTTTCTTATCCTTACCCAAAAATAAATACCTGTTGGTGAAGATGTCATTTCCGTAATAAATAATTTTGAGCGTCTTATTGATAAAACTCAAAGAGAAAATTAAATGAGGAAGCAGAATAAACAAAATCTAATCAGGGATTCTGAAACACCCTGCATTGTAATCCCCAAGGAACACTTCAATCTAACAAAAAGTAATAAATATCATGCTGGACTAAAGTTCGAATCCAAGCAAAATTTAGGGATACAAAACAGATCTGCTGAATTGAAAATTAAAGCAGTCCAAGCAAGGCTCAATGAAAGACCAAGTCCAACATTCAAGAAAAAAGAAAAGAAACCCGCTTGATCAAAAATCAAAGAGGATCTAGGCAAAATCAGGGTAAAAAATTTCGAATAAAAAGAGAAAAGAAAAGGTCATGATCGACAAAGTAAGGTTAAAATTCAAAATAATGATCGACAAAGTCATGATCCAGAAAAGGTCTTGCTGGGTTGAATTACGGAAACAATTCAGGCAAAATTAGGATCAAAACAAAAAAGCCAGCTAGGTCGAAAACCCTCAAAGGAGACCTAGGCAAAAGTTAGGGCACACAAACAGAAGCCCGCTCGGTTGAAACCCTCAAAGGTGGCCTAAGCAAAAGTTAGGGCACACAAACAAAGGCCCGCTAGGTCGAAACCCTCAAAGGTGGCCTAGGCAAAAGTTAGGGCACACAAATAAAAGTCCGCTAGGTCGAAACCCTCAAAGGTGACCTAGGCAAAAGTTAGGGCACACAAACAAGAGCCCGCTAGGTCGAAAACCTCAAAGGTGACCTAGGCAAAAGTTAGGGCACAAACAAAAGCCCGCTAGGTCAAAACCTCCAAGGAGATCTAGGCAAAAGTTAGGGCACACAAACAAGAACCCGCTAGGTCGAAAACCTCAAAGGTGACCTAGGAAAAAGTTAGCACACAAACAAAAGCCCATTAGGTCAAAACCTCCAAGGAGACCTAGGAAAAAGTTAGGGCACACAAACAAGAGCCCGCTAGGTCGAAAACCTCAAAGGTGACCTAGGAAAAAGTTAGGGCACACAAACAAAAGCCCGCTAGTTCAAAACCCTCAAAGGTGGCCTAGGCAAAAGTTAGGGCACACGAATAGAAGTCCGCTAGGTCAAAACCTCCAAGGAGACCTAGGAAAAAGTTAGGGCACACAAACAAGAGCCCGCTAGGTCGAAAACCTCAAAGGTGACCTAGGCAAAAGTTAGGGCACACAAACAAAAGTCCACTAGGTCAAAACCTCCAAGGATACCTAGGAAAAAGTTAGGGCACACAAACAAGAGCCCGCTAGGTCGAAAACCTCAAAGGTGACCTAGGCAAAAGTTAAGGCACACAAACAGAAGCCCGCTAGGTCAAAATCCTCAAAGGCGACCTAGGCAAAAGTTAGGGCACTGAATCAAGAGCTCGCTAGGCTGAAAACTCGTAAGGGCGGTCTAGGAAAAATCAGGGCAAACAGGAGGCCTGCTGGGTTGAAAACCCCAAAACTACCCAGGCAAAATTTAAGGTCAATCGAGAATCCGAGCACAATTCAAATGCTTCTGCTCCTCACAACTCCTAAAACTAGGACAAAATTTTTGCCATTTTTCAAGTTTGTTTAATTTGGCAATCGAGATTATGAAAAGCAGCATTGGCATGCTTCACCAAAGGTGCCATTTGGGCAATCAGATCTACATCTCCATCCTTCTAAAACTGGGGCAAAATTTTGCCATTTGTTTGAATTAACATTTTCCATCAAAAAATGCCATTAGGGCAATCAAACCAACATTATTCGCCCTTTCAAATATACTACCTTCTCCCATTAAACCATTCAAAAACACTTTTGCATACCTCAAAGGTACATATGCTAAAAGAGACATGAAAACTGTAAAAGATAAAAAGATTAATTTTGAAAAGTCATGACGAGTCGGATGCCTCCTCAACCTTTGCAACAGGGCATGATTGCTCCCGTAAAGTCATCCTCCTGCAAATCACGATGCCACTCAAGAAAGGAAAAGTGTTTCTCATGCAATAATGCCGACCGGTGTTGGGTCTCAAGGACCTAGAAAGGAAATTCAAAATTGGTCCAAAAGTCAAAAGACAGGGTCAATCTAGCTCATTTTGAATCTTGATTTTCCTTATATCAACTATGAGGTTGTCAAGGAAAGGACATGTCAAAATAATCAATCAAAAATCAAGAGAAACAAAGTTTTTACACCATCTCATGGTCTACATTCATCTCATAGCATCCATCTCATCAAATAATTATTTCAAGCATAAAAAAGTAATCGATAAATTAAAACATCGCATCCTTTTTATTCAAAGCATCAAAAACATTACATCCTCTTTATTCAAAGCATCACAAACATCGCATCCCTTTTCATTCATTCAAGTATCACAATAAGCTTTCATTTATTCAAGCATTTCATAACTCATTTTTCAAAACTAATTAAGACCTGGGTAAAATTGCCCGAATCAACCATAATTAAAAGACTTCCAAACTGGGGCAAATGCTTGCCCACACAAAAATCCAATTTGATGTCATCCTCAAATTCTGAGTCAAGCTCAAACTGGGGCAAACCCTTGCCCACAAGGATTCAATTTGAGGTCATCCTCAAATTTTGATTTAAGCTTAAACTGGGGCAAATGCTTGCCCACACAAAAATCCAATTTGAGGTCATCCTCGAATTCCAAACTAAGGCAAACACATGCCCAAGAAAGATTTAAAGTCAAAGAATCAAGAATCAAACTGGGGCAAATGTTTGCCCAGAAAAGACAATTTGGGGTAATCCCGATTTCTAAAAAATCAAATGTTAAAACTGGGAGGCCAACGCTTGTCACGAATGTTCAAAATGGGACAACCCAATTCAAAATTCAAAATGGGGCAAGGATCTTTACCCAAACCCCATTCAAATCGAGGCATTCCTCGATGGCCAGAAGTCACTTAAACTGGGGCCCATATTCCTTCAAGAGGAAACAATCATCAAAAGCTAAAAGAACCCTAGAGTTCAAGGCAGAGTCAGCAAGCTATTCAAGTTTATTCGAGATAAACAATCATCGAGTAATGTTGTTCAAAATAACTAACTACTCCCTCGCCTGTCTTAACAGGTAGTTTTCGTCTTCCTTCAACCTGCATTAACAGATCATCTCGGCTTGCCTTCACAGGCCGCCATCAAATTAGGTTAGATCACTCACTCACCTGTCCTAACAGGTCGCTTTCATCTTACTTGCCCCAACAGGTTTCTTTTCAGTCCAAAGTGTATACCTGTCCTCACAGGTCCTTCTAGTCAATAACAGAATCAAATCCCATTTACCTTCTACCTGTCTCCACAGGTCATTCCCTTTTATCTGTCTTCATAACCCATAACTTCAATTTAATATTTTTCACTTCGCTTGTCTTAAACAGGCCCGCATGCTTCCTGTCAAGCAGGATTTCATCTGCACTTATCCTGTCAAGCAGGATTTCATTTGCATTCATCCTATCAAGAAGGATTCCATGTTTAAATTTCTGCACTTATCCTGTCAAGCAGGATTTCATTTGCATTCATCCTATCAAGCAGGATTTCATCTGCACTTATCCTGTCAAGCAGGATTTCATTTGCATTCCTCCTGTCAAGCAGGATTCCATGTTTAAATTTCTGCACTTATCCTGTCAAGCAGGATTTCATTTACATTCATCCTGTCAAACTGGATTTCATGTTTAGATTTCTGCACTCATCCTGTCAAGCAGGATTTCATTTGCATTCATCCTGTCAAGCAGGATTCCATGTTTAAATTTCTGCACTCATCCTGTCAAGTAGGATTTTGTTTGCATTTATCCTGTCAAGCAGGATTTCGTGTTTAAATTTCCGCATACATCCTGTCAAGAAGTCAAGCAGGATTTGGTTTGCATTCATCCTGTCAAGCAGGATTTCATGTTTAAATTTCCGCATACATCTTGTCAAGCAGGATTTCGTTTGCAGTTATCCTGTCAAGCAGGATTTCATGTCTAAATTTCTGCATTCATCCTGTCAAGCAGGATTCCATTTGCATGCTCCTGTCAAGCCGAACTTCAAGCATGTTTTAAATTCTGTTCTCTCTGCCTATCAATCAGGTTTGCATTCATCCTGTCGAGCAGGATTTCTTTCGCATTCTTCCCGGCAACAGCGGGACCCCTTTTGCATTCCTTCCCGTCAACCACGGGATTCCTTCAAAGTTTGCTTTTTTTCATTTTGGCCTATAGTGTCAGGCCACCCCCAAGTTTACATTTCTGCATTTTTCTTTGGCCTATGATGGTAGGCCTCCTTCCAGTTTACTCTTCTGCGTTTGGGCCTATAGTGTCAGGCCACCATCAAGTTTACATTTCTAGCAGGTTCAAATTTTCTTCTCTGCATGTTGGCCTATAGTGTCAGGCCACCATCAGGTTCACTTTCCACAGTTGGGCCTATGATGTCAGGCCTCAATCATAGATTAGATCTCCGCATTTCGTCCTATGTTGTCAGGCCATCTTGTGCATACCTTACACTTTAGTTTTGCATACATTTCCTACAGGAATCAGGTCATTTTCACTCCACGGAGCCCATCATAACGGGCCACTCTCTTCTACTTTACCTATGTTAACAGGGCATTTTCATTTCATTTTGCTTATCCTAACAAGAAATCCCATTGCATTCCATGCATGTCCTAACAAGCCCTCATTCATTTCGCTTAGCCTACTTAGGCTATGCTATCAAGCCTTGTATATTTAAACCCTATCGGCACACGAAGCCGGTAAGGTCATTCAACCACCATTCTCTAAGCATCCATGGGATTCACTTTAAGCTCAAGGCTTTTAGTGTTGCTCATATTTCTTTAGTGTTGCTTAGACATGTCTGTCAAAGGAAGCAGGAACAGAACTAGTAAAGTATAGAAAGAACCCAGCAAATGTTTTGTGAAAATGATAGTGTTCAAGTAAGTCGAAAAGGTAAGTTGTGTCTCCTTTATATAGGAGAGACACTTCGGAGGCACTTTAAAATACTTTAAATTTTAATTAAGTCGAATTTGAATTTTGAATTTAAAATTTGAAAATGGAATTTAATAAAATCAAAAATAACAGATGACTTTTTAAATCGATAATTAAACAGGATTAATGATATTTAAACTAAAATAAATAGCCGATAAGTTTTATAATAAAATCCAATAAAGATTAATAATACCGGTAAGTTTTATAATAAAAACCCAATAAAGAATAATAACACCGGTCAGTTTAATAATAAAACCCTATAATGGTTAATAAAAGGCAATCAAAGGGCAACGGAAAAATAAAGCCTTCAAATAGAGATTTCCGGGTAAGCAAATTATTTTAGATTTTTCAAATGATAATAAAAAAAGGTTCGTGGCCCTCACTTTTGCATGCAAGGGGGTGTCGCCCTTTTGAACTGAGTTGGCTCAAGCTCATGTGCGTGAGGGCATGTCTCTTTCTTGCTTGTCTACAAGCCTAATGTGTGTCCTCATATATAAAGCCTAATGAGGACCCTTTGCCAAGCAATGTGGGACTTGGTCCCTTTTGAACTATTACCAACATTTTTTAGTCTAGGCCTTTAGGCTTGCTCTGTCTAAACTTTAGGCTACATTGGGGAAAGAAAAATGAATCCACAATGGGTTTGAAATCTAAGCCAAAATCACTTTTCCAAGGAGGGTTCAAATCTGCATGCCTCCCCCTTCTTCACTTAGGCATCATTTTCATGCCTATATAAAGGCATCATGTAATGTATTTTGAAACTTTTAAATCATTTATTACATTAACAATATTTTGAGAGCTTTCTTCTCTCCTTTTCACTCTCCTCTTTTTGAGTTTGAGAGTAAAGCTCCTGTTTATCCTCTCATAAGATGGTGCCTCCCTTACTTATGCTTGAAGATGCAAGAGTTCCTTCTTCAATCTTATTCTTCCTCCATCCTCCATCTTCCAAAAATCAAGTAGCCTCCAAGACCTACCTCAAATGGTATTAAATCTCTTCAATTAAGGTATGATCCATCCTCCTACTTTCTTCTTCATTTTAATTGATCACGTGACCTCTAATTTGAGTGATTCTCTTTTTTTTTTTTCTATGGATTCCTTTGGATATCTAGTTTGTATATCTTTCTTATTTGTGCTTTTGTTTTGGTAAAATTTGATGCAATTTTCCGATCTCTCCATGCTACTCAATTTTAGCGCCAACTTCAAGTAGTTTGGCCATAACTTGTTTGATTCTTATCTGATTTGGTTCAAGATTGATTTGATTTTAAGATCTAAGTATGACTTTCACATAATTAGTGTGAATTTTTTAGATTCTTGAAAATTTTCATAATTTGTTTTTAAAATTTGAATTGTATCTTGGCACCAAAAGTGTTCAAATTTTTTGGTGATTTTGAATTTCAAACTTGTGTGATCCGAACCTAGTGTTCTTGTTTAGGTGTTATTCATATTGTTTGTTCCTCTAAAGTTATGTTAATTCTCTATAAATTCCTCTTCGTTTGTCTCCAAATTTCTTTAAGAGGTATATGAACATATTTTTGCATGTTATGATGCTAATTAGTGCCTAATCCATGCATGCATTAAATGTTTAAAACTTGCAAGTTAAGTAAATGCTTAAATCGCTTCTAATTAAGCCTCTAAACACTTACAAAACCTCTAGACCATTGAATAACTATGCTGAACTTATGAACAATTTGGGACAAAAGGATTCAAACTTGACCTTACCTAAGTAAGGAAGAAGTGCAAGTGCGCTTAAAAGACCAATTTGAACTTAGAGAAATTTAGGACCATGAAAAAGCTATGAAAGGACTTGAATAAGGACCAAAAGACCTAGATATTGAGGAAAAAAGGACTTAAAGAAAAAAAATAAATTGAAAAGAAAAAGAAAAGCAAAGGAGAAAAGAAGAAAAAGAAAATGAAAAAGTAAAGAAAATTTTTGTGTAAAAGACACACATAGTATGGTCTATTCGTATGTGCTTAGTTATCATGTTCATGATAGAAATTTGATGTTCTAATTATATATTTTAAATGTTCAATTGATATAAGATTAGGACCTCTCTAATTCAGCTAGTTTTATCGCTTATGCCTAAGTATGTGCATGCAACATTTTTATGATTTCCATTCCTATTATCTTGAGTATGATTTCCATGTTTATATTATCTTGCTTGTCTTGAAATTATCCCTTGATTTTGTCATATGCCACCTAGCTCTTTTATAAGCCTTTCTTTACTTTAGAAGCATAAAGGACTCAAGTCATAAGTTGATCTTGAAATTCTATTTCAAGCTTGGAGTAAGGGTTGTCCTTGTGAGTGATTAATATGAAGAAGGTTGAATTTTGTGTGGTGAGATCATTAGAGGGAGAAAAGTGAAACATTTGGTAAGGTGTGAGATACCCTGAATTAATTTTGAATTCACTAACCAAGTGAGGGCAACAAGTGCTCCTCTTTTTGTGTAATTTTATAGGTCATTCTGAGCTTTAAGGCTTGAAGTTGAAGGAAACTTGAAGGCCATTGTTTGTAGAAATTCCATTCGGGTTTCTAGTGTAATCTTAGGCTTGAAAATTTTATAATTAGGTACAATTTAAGTTATAATTCATAGAACATGTAGTAGGTTCTTTCGTTGGTGTAATTCAAACTTTTACATTGTAATTTGGGTGTAACTGTACTTTCAGACTATGCCTTGTTATAGGATACTCATCATAAAATACATCATTATACGCTAGTTTAGGCATAATAGGAGTGATAAAAGAGTTTTAAGTGTTTGATTGTTTTGTAGCATATTTGTTAGCACTAACTTGTCTACTTTCTACAAGGTCAAGAAGGTTAGGTATATTCATTTAATCCTTTATTGTTGTGTGCCTTTTAGAATATAGGTTTTTTACTAAGTGTTTGTGATTGTTTGACTTAAATCTTTTAATATAGAAATCTAAGAGAGGAGAGGAATTTTTGATTTGCAAATGAGTTTCCACAAGTATTCTCCTACAGTCCAAGCAGAGAAACTTGCTTCAAGGTTAGAAAAAGTGTTTCAATTCCAAGCAAGGGAATTTGAAAGAATGCCTAGATAACCTAGAAAAGATAAACTTAACTATGTTTAAAAGAAATCCAAGGGACATTTAAACAAGTGGTTCTAGACAAGGTGGCTACCATAGTGAGGAGGAGACATCAAAGGATGATGTCAATTTTTTTGGAAAAATCAAGATCCAAGGGTTAAAAGTAGAAAACCTCCACATAGAGATGTCTTCCTCAGGGGATAGGTCTCACTCATTTAAAAAATATCACCAACATCAAGAAGAACATCCCAAAAAGAAGATAGAGATAAGGGTCAAAATAGGCATAGGACCCATAGGAATAGGGATAGAATCTCTTCAAATAATGTAGAGGATAGAACCCATAGAAGTAGCTCTAGGCATAAAACTCAAAGGGATAGAGACCATGGTAACAATTTCAAATTTCCAAGGGAGGAAAGATCTAGAGGCACACCTGGAATGAGAGGTCACGGTCAAACAACTATTTTTTCTAGCTATACATTAGGGAGAAGCATAAGGTAAGGTTAGCAACGATCTAGAGGCATACCTAGAGTGATAATGCCCTAATCTACTGGAATAAGTTCAATAAAGAGAGATATCAACCACTAAGTGAGTGGAGGAAATGAAGCACATAATGAGGAAAAGATATGTTCCTTCCCACTATTTAAGGAAAATACACAATAGGTTACAAAGGATCTCCCTTGGAACTAGAAGTGTAGATGAATACTACAAAGGCACAGAGATAGTAGTGATGAGGGCTAATTTAAGTAAGGGTGAGAAAGCCATAATGGCTAGGTTCTTAGATGGACTTAGGTATGAGATAAAGGATGTGGTAGAACTTTATTACTGCTTAAGTTTAAATGACATTTACCATTAAGCCTTAAAGGTAGAAATTCAACTCACTAGGAAGGGTAAAGAAAGATTCACTGCATTCAAAACAGCTACACAAGAAGCATAGGAAGATAAAATAAAGACTATAACTTTAAACCTAGGAAGCATAAAGAAGCCAACGAATCTAAAGAGTTTAAGGGTAAGGCCCCAATCTTGCCCCTTAGGCAAAGAGTCTTCCATTAAATTTTTTAAGTGTTTAAGCACGGGACACATTTCTTTCCAATATCCTCATAAAAAGATCATGGTCCCAATGATAAACCCCTAGAATATGCACTTGAGGACGAACTTCTAGTGGTTAGGAGGTTATTGGGTAATATTGCTAAAGGGAAGGAAGATACCCAAAGAGAGAACATCTTCCACACCAAATGTTCCATCAAGGGGCACACATGCTTCTTAATTATTAATAGGGGTAGTTGTACCAATATAGCTAGCACTAGGCTGGTAAATAAATTAGAGTTAATAACCACTCCTATCCTAAACCATATAAACTTCATACTTTAAAATTATTTAATTTATGTAAAATAAACTTTAGACTACTCTAAATTTTACTTGACTTTCTTCTCTTTATTTGAAAATTTACTTGGCTTTCTTCTCTTTACTTGGAAACTGAAAGTTGATGTAGATTTTAAAGTTGAAAAATTTTGTGATCTGTCAACCAAATCCAAATTTGTTAGCATGAAAGATGACTATGGTTTCAAGTTTTGTTTTCAGATTTTTAATGGTAATTGTTTATAGTTTTTCCAATGAAAATTAATGCTAACAATACTTACAGATAGAAAAAGAAATGGTAAAAAGAAAGAAGCAAATGAAAGATGATTTTCCAAAAAGAACCCAAATACTTTTCTTGCTTTGTTTTTGCATAATGAAGTTTGTGTAGATAAATAAGTGGCTGGGTAGTGCCATTTGTTGTGATACGTGTGACCTTAGAAAAGCATTAGCCTTCATACAATTTGGTGCTGCAAGAATTTTTTCTTCTTCCAAATACCACATTTTGATGGCAATTCACTAAACAAGTTTCCATATGATCATGAGAGCGTGGAGGCTAGAGAATTAATATTTATGACATAAGGCCACATGAGTTTTTTTTTTTTTTTTTTGAAAACTAGATTGTTACATGCCATTCACTCCAAATTCACACCAATTGCAGCTCTAAATACATAAATTGCACCGAAGATGATGAGTCACTTCAATTCTCCATTGATATGGAGATTGAAGATAAGCATAACTCAATTTGCCACAATAATAAAGAAGCTATTAATAAGAATTAAATTTAAGTTCTAGCAAGAACCAAAGATAAAGAAAAAGTAAAAAGAATTTGTCTCAATGTCTTACAAAATTTGTACTTATACATAAAATAAACCAAAGTTTCATGAGCTACAAATTCCTATTTATAAAGTGTGGAATGTACTCCTTAGTAAGAAAGAAAAAATATGCAGTCCAAATTAAGTTATAAAAAAATGCCCAAAAAATAGAATGCTGCATTGGGCTCGATCCGAATACTATCTTGGGTGTACAAAACAATAAATTTACATACATAAATTCCTAGTATAAAATATGTTTAATACAAATTTAAAAAATCAAAATAACTTAATTCCCATGCTCCCCTAATCTGTATCAGTGTGAGTGCTTTTATTCTCAAACATGGTCGTCTTGGTTAGTTTATGAAGGTTATCATGTCAGCGGGTGGATTCACTGATTATTTTAGCCTTATTTCGAAGTTGGGAGCTCCTAACCTATTCCCAATGAGATCGGCATGGCCCGCATGCATTCCATAACATTTTAAAGAGAAACATTAAAGGATGGAGAAATATGGATGAGAATTTTATCTGCATGCATTACATCAACATCTTTTACGCATGTCTTAATATAAAATTATAACTGATGTACTTTTGTTGTGTGCATTGTTAGGTGTGATGGTTTCCTTGGTGGGGAGGCGGAGTGTACAAGTTTGATGGTTAATTAATGGTGATCGCACATTGCATGAATTCATATCTTGTTTTCTTTATAGTTTCAAATTAATGTCACATGTTCTTTTAGAAACTTCAAATAAATATGTTCTCGTTCATAATTGACAAATCCTAAACTTCAATGCTTACATCAGAAAAAAAATTGCGAGCTGATTCCGGTCGTTTATTGATGTTAAAAAGGCATTATTAGAGAATTTTTAATATTAGGACCAAAACAAAAAAAAAATAATGTCATGGATAAGGAAAAAAAATGTAGATTTTTAACATGGAAGCACCAAAGTAAAAGTGCAATTTTTTTTTATAAAGATTAAAACAAAAAAGTGTCAAATATATGAACTAAATTTGACATCATTAGAACTTCAATAAATGATAGAAACTAATTTGGAAATGCTTTTTTATATAAGGACTAAAAATGAAAAACAGGATCAAGTGTATAGATCAAATTTATAAGTAAACCAAAAGGGAAAGAAGAGCAAGCAAGGATTCATAGGCCATCGATTTGAAGGGAATCCCCATCATTCATGAAAATAGCTTTGGATCTTTATCATCTTTGGATTTGAGTCATGTAGAAACTCAGCTAGCTACTTACAAGTATAAGTTCAACTGTCAACATTTCTTAAAATCATTCTAAGTAGAATATAGTCAGACATTAGTAATGTAGCCTGTTAAACAAAATAATATGAAGCACTTGAGACTGACCGAGTGGGTATTTGTATATCAAAGAAAATTCCATATATTTTTTAAGTTTACAGAATACAGAGCAGTTCAAAATCCAACAAGTACTCAAACCTCAAGTTTTCTCTTTCGGCTTTAGATGTCTTCATATATTGCGAAAATTTCCACCCATGGTTAACCACTTCATCGTAGTTTATTGCTTAATCACACACATCAACCACTTCCATCAAGCTGTCCCTCAGAAAGGAGGTGCGCCATGTATTGCTGAAAAAAGCCAAACAAAAATTGCAGCTCAGCAAAATATGGGGTTGTAAGATCAAATATTTAATCCTGAAATAGAGTCAAGTAATATGCTTTGCTTCGAGATCCCATATCACATAGTTGCATTGAAAAAATGGGACACAAATATTTTTCTTTTGAACATATTGTGTACATATAGACATCAAAGACAAACCAAGTTTTAAAACTAGTTACATAAAAGTTTAGAGACCAAAAGAGATGGAAAATAATTCAAGGAAATTCAACAAACAGATGCATGGTTGAAATCATGCTGAGAGATTTTATAAGGAGAAAAAGGATAGAGTACTCTGCATGGGCTTGACCAAGTTGATGAATTGGTTTGGCTTTTAGCAAAAGTACAAGAATATCGCTTAGCTGATATCAGTTGGTCAGATTACAAAAGAAAATAGGAAAAACTCCTCCAATCAGAAACCTAATATTTTTCTTAAAAGAGGACCACAATCATGTTCTGGTGTTTCTAATATTACACTCATGTATAACCTATGGAAATATCCTTATTGCGGCGGAAGTGATCCTTCAAAGATAACCAGGGCCCAAAACAAAGCATTCATTCATTGTTTTATTCTCTTTATTGGTTACCAATACCCCATGTTTGGGTGAAAGAATATTTGGATAAGAAAAGACTAGTTATCACCACTTAATTATAGCAGGAGGCCAAAATTATTTTCTGCTAAATGAAAATCAAAGATAAAAGAAATGAACAAACAACCCTAATTGAAATTTCAAACTCTGCCTCCCCATCCCATCAAGGAAAAAAGAAAACTAACTAAAGAAAAACAATAATTTTAACATCACAGAGAAAGTTTCAATCCTGACAATTAAAAAGGGATGTTGTTTATACCACAGTAATACAGTATTAAACTGGTTTCAGGTGATACAAAAATACAACATTATGTATGTCATCCTCCACTTCTGGAATACAGATTCACCCCTAATGTATGCCAGGTAAAATAATCAAGATCTTGCTAGAACATCCGAAACAAAAGTTTAAAAATACATCAAATATGGCATAAACATTCCTAACCTTATAAAAAAAAATTGCAGTCTTTAGACAAGTGAGTTTTCTATGAAAATTTTCAAAGATGTTCCTATCATAGGCCTGCCTCACTATCTTCTTCCAGAGAAGACCACAATTGTCGCGCTGAAGTCACTCTACTCTTAAGGAGGTGGCAAAAAAGATTCTATTCTATGGTTTCCTCCATAATCTTGTTTTATATATATATATATATATATATATTATTCTAAATAGCAAGATTTTATGGAAAAGTTAAAGGAACTAATAAGAAGTCCTTTACCATGTTAAAACAAAGAGTTATACCAAAAAACAAATAAAAGCATCAAGTTATCACAAAATTGGAGTACAAATAGAATTCATAAATCAATGTCCTCAAGGATTAAAATACCAACTGCAAAGCAGTTCTTATTCTTTACTTACAAAAGACAAAGAAAAGATATGAAGAATTTCTACACAAAACTTACTGCATGATATGCATATGGTGACTTCCCCTGACGCTCAAAATGTTTTGCCATGATGCAGAACTCAAATGGACCCCACTCTTCAGCTTCAAAGCAATTTCCAAGAGCAGCTTTGTATAACTGACAACAAATTTAATACACTACAATCATACTTGACATTCAAATCACATTGGAGATAAGTACACTCATGATTATATCATGGCAAAGACCTTAGTTGTGTCCGTTAAAAGCTCAGTACCAGCCGGGTATGATGCATAGAATTGATCGGCTCTAGAGTACCCGGCCCTAGTTCTGCAACACCAAAAATATCATATTTTCAACACACCAGAAATTAACATAAGAACCAACCTCCAGACAAAATCCAAATTACAGTTATAGTATTATTATTAACAAGGCATTTTTAACAGTATATGACCCACGTATTGCTAACATAAGCATAGCTTATAAGCGTGGCAAAGCAGTAGAATCCTGTATAAGACACCAATCTTCGGAACTTTTGAATCTTTAGTATCTCTTTGAATTCACCATACAGCCTCATGGACAATGATAAGAAGCAGTTACCCCCTGAGAACAAAAAAGAGAGCAAAAATTCACTAAGACACTTCATCAAACAAATGGTGCGCAGTGTGCTCAACACCGTCCAATACAGTTTATTGCTTTCTTTTCACATCCTATTGTAGTGTAGAAAATAAAGATGGTATTACCCAACAAATCACTGAATAGAAATGAAGCAAATAAGCAAAAAGAATTATAAGGACGACAAGGAAACAGCACGACACATAAAAGAGTGAAAAGAAGAATTAGCCATTAAAATAAAAAGAAAGGCAAAAAAAATACAATCACAATTCTTTCTATTATGATTAATTTAGTGTTATTTTGTGCAAATATCAGACCTGGTTCACATATTACAGAGGAATTTGGTCACACTTGTAAGAAAAGCAATTATATAACAGCACAGTTCAAAATTCAAATTATTGAATTTTCAAGATTTCGATAATTTACCGGTTAGTGCAGGAACCGGAAGGAGAGTGAAGAAATGCGCGGGTCAGGCAGATTCGCGTAGCTGGAAGAGGCCGAGATTTGTGAACCGTGATGACTAACTGAGTGAGTTTGTTTCGCATTTTTTATTTTGAGTTATGAATTTGAGTTTTTAGTTTTTAAAATAATTGTTGTAAAAAATTGGATAAACTTATTTTATTTTATTATGATTTATAACATCAGATAAACAACAGTTAACAAAAACTTAAATAATTAAATTATTTTAAATAATAAAAAATAAAATTTTAAAAATTAAAAATTAAAATAGTATTATTATTATTAATAAAATTGTGATAATTATACTATTGATGATAATAAAATAAAAAAGTATAAATTTTTAGGATGATGTTGGTTGTAATATTAGTTAAATAATAATAATTATAATCAAATAATAGAAATAATAATCATGATTTGATAATAATCCTAATACCAGGAGGATGGAGTTACAATGAAGTGAAATGATAGTATTTGAAGTAACAATGATAATAAATAGGATGTAATTTGATAAAATTAAAATATTAAAAAAATTATGTTAAAAATTAAATTAAAATTAGTTTAGCCGTCTCTAAATTTAGTGTAAAAATAAAAAATAAAAACCTTGCAACTGCTGAGATCTAAAACTGTTTTTGAAACATTTGTTTTAAAAATAATATCTAATTTTAGTTTTTAAAATTAAAATAATTTTAAGATATTTTGATTTTCTATTTCCACCTTTATGTTACTTATGTTCTTTCATAGACTATTTTATTGTTTTTTTCTCATTTACATTCTTTCACTTTTCTTTCAAAAACATTTTAAAAATTCTTTTATAAACTAGTTTTTAAAACCTAAAAATGAAAACTAAATAAAAAATTTATAGGAGGAGAATTAGGAAAATAAAAAAATAGATTTTATTTATATGAAATTAATTTATATAAAAAAATTTATGACTTTCAATTATCAGACTAATCAGTGCAATAAATTTTTAGGAATAATTTACAATGAACTTTTTTATTTTATGTAATTCAAAATTTTCTCATTTCCATATATTGATGATTTATTTATTTTTAAGTAAATTATATTTAATTGTTAGATTATAGCTTAATAACTTAATAATGAATTTTTTTTATTTCTCTTAATTTTATTGATTGTTTATTACTGTGTAACTGTGTTAAAAGATTTTTTAGGAAGAAAAATATACAAATAAAAGGGGGGAATTTTAGAACTAATTTATATCGAATTATTTATATAAGGATGTGAATTTGAATTGTATGAGTCAGATTTGCGTAATCAATGTTTAGGATGTTTTTCAAGAAACTATTTTTTGCTTAATATAAGTCAAACATTCTCTTTCTTGATTATATTGAAATTTATCCAGTTTTAAGCTAAATCAACTTTTATTGCCATATGATACTTTTTTATGTTATCTACATTATTATATATATATATATATATATATATATATATATCATTAATTTCTAGATATATTAATTTTTATTATTTTTAATAAAATATAAATTATAATTTTATCAATTATTACAATTCACAGAAAAAAATTGATTATGTACAATGCATAATTAGAAGGATTTGGATTATATGAATAAGATATTAAATAAATTTTAACAAATCTAAAATTTTGTGCATATAATCTAAATGATAAAAAATGTTAACCAACAATTAATTTGAAGATAAACTCTAATAATATTTTAAAATATCTGTAAATTATATGTATGTAAATTTTTTTAATTTAATTAATATGATATTCATATTAATATTATAAATTTATCAGTCAAATTTATTAAATTTGAATTTTAAAAAATGTTATTAAATAAATCCTAGTATAACTTCTAAAATAAATTATACTCCTTCATATATGATTACATCAATTTAATTTTTTTAAATTGTATATATAATATTTTATGTACAATCATATAATAATTATCATTTTATTTATTATTTAATCCAATAGTAAATTTTTAAAACAAATTTTATAATTACGATAATTAATTGCCAAAGTCAACCTAATGACCAAAAGAACTTATTTAATATATATGAAAAAAATAGAAAGTACTGAATTAATTGTGATATGTTTAAAAAGTTGAAACTATGCACTTAAGTACAAATTAAAACAAAAAAAATAATACACTTGTCTGCATATAACGTTAGAAAAACAATTAGTAAAATTTATATATAATTTTTTTTTCATAATCTGCACACTTCTTTTGTACTGATTTTCTTCAAAATAAATATATATTAAAATTTTATAATATATATAAATAACGAATTAATATTTTGTAAAAATCCTTCAAATAAAAATTATTTTACCCAATACTTTTATAAATTATTAAATTTTATAAATTTAACTATTAAATAAATAATTTTTACTCTGCAGATTGGGTTTATAAAATTTTATTAAATTTATAAAATATTTAAAATTTAATTAAATAATTTGAAATTAATATATATTAGAAGATATATCTATATATATATTTATTATATTAAATTAAAATTATTTAATAATTTATCAATTTTTAAAAAGTTTTTTAAAATTTTGCAGATATATATTTTATTTATTAATTTTAAATTTATATTTAAATTGATAAAATTTAATAAATTAAAAATATTTAATAAAATAATTTTAACATTAAAATTTTTTAAATTAAATTTATCCTTCACCTCTATATCCATCTTAATTTGAAATAAATTATATTAATTAATTAATTTTAAAAACTTAATTAAATTATATAATCAATTTAAATTTTGATTAACAAAAAATTTCAAAAAATAAATATTAAATCTAAATTCGATTAATTTTCTTCAACATCTAAATTTATATTTATAATAATAATAATAATTATTATTATTATTATAATAATAATAATAATAATAATTATTATTATTATTATTATTATTATTATTATAATAATAACTAAAATTTCGTTCAAAGTGATTTTTAATTTTAATTTTAAAATTTTAAAAGTTAAAACCATTTTTAATTTTAAAACTTGTCGAAAAAATTTAAAATAATCTATTATATCTTATATTATAAATTTATAAAAAATATATAAATAATAATATTAATTCAAAAATTAAAAATAATAAAATAATATAAATTTAAGATTTTAAAAAAATAATAAAAATAAATATTATTATTATTCTAATGATAATAATAATAATAAAAATAAAATAAGATACTAATAATGATGTGATAGTTATAATATAAAAAATATTATATAATTATTAATATATATATTTTATATATTATTTGATTGTAAATATATATATTATTTTATATTTATTATATATAAAAAATATATATTATAAAATTATAAATTAAATATAATTTATATATCAAAAATATTATTTATTTTTTAATATTACAAAATTAAATAAATATAATTTTAAAATAATAAAAAATAAAATTTTATTATTATTATTATGATAATTATATTGATAGTATTGATTATTACGATGATAATAGTTATGATATAAAAAATATTATATAATTATATAATTATATATTTTATATATTATTATAATATTTTATATTATTTAATATTTATTTTATATAAAATAATAAGTTTTATATTCTAAAATATTATATAATTTAAAATTATAATATAATAATATAAATTAAATATAATTTTTATATATTAAACAATATTATTTATTTGTAAATTTCTAAAAAATATAAAAATAATTAATATATAATTAAATTATTTTAAAATTAATAAAATAATTTAAAATAAAATTTATTATTATTATTATTATTATTATTATTATTATTATTATTATGATAATGATACTGGCAGAAATAAAGATAAAAATAATATTTATAAAATCATATAAAAATATTATATAATTATATAAATTTTTATTTTATATATTATTTGATTATAAATATTTAAAATAAATAATTTTATATATTATTATAATATTTTTATATTATTTAATATTTATTTTATATAAAAATAATATATATTATAATATTATATTTTAAATAATTATATAATATAAAATTATATTATAATATTATAAATTTAATATAATTTATTTATTAAATATTATTATTTATTTTATTTTTATTATGTAAAAAATAAGATAAATTAAAAATTAATTTTTTAAAATAATAAAAAATATATAAGATGTTAATTTAGTAATGATAAAATTTGATAGATTTAAAAATAAAAATATTTAAAAATTAAAAACAGCATTTTGCAAAAATTTTTTAAAGTTGTTTTAAAAATATATTTAAAATTATTTTTTAAAACTGATTTTTTTTTTAAAATTAATTTAAAAATTAAAAACTAAAAATTGATAACCAACTCAAACCAAATCTAGTTTATATTAATTGATGTTCTTCAATATTAATATATAAAATTATTCAACATTAAAATATAAATATATTAAATTGAATATGTGATGTCTTAAAAAATGATAAAATTATATTTTAGACAAATATTTAGTATAAAGAAAAAAATAAAGCTACCTTAATTGATTAAAATAATAAACTAATAATAAATATTAATAAATCCGATAGATATTTAAATGATTTATTATTAGATAACATAATAATAAATGCAATAAATAATAGATAATATATAACAGCTAACAGATTGTATTAAATTAAATTAGGTTTACTCTTATAGATAATAAATAACAGAATACGATGCGATTTGCGCGGGATAGTCGAAAGGTACTATAAGTAAGAATACCCAGTAGGCTAAAGCAGAGTTTTTTCTTTTGAATTTATTTGTTTTAATAATGGAAGATCAAAAACGCAATCTGGCAATTAGTAGGTTCAAAGATTCAATCTTGTTTCGGCTTAGAGCATTCAACCCTTCATTCTCTATCAACTCTGCGCATTCCTCTTTTATTCATCAACGACTTCAACACCTCTTTCATTCCTTCAAAACCCCTACTCACCCTCCTTATGCATTGGTACCTTCTTTTTTTTTTATTTTCATTTTTTATAAAAACTGTTATTATGCGTCTACATATTTCCTGAACCATGCTTTCATATCTAATAGCATAGAAGAATAATATATATATATATATATATATATATATATAACAAATATAATTAAAGATTTTTTTTTTAGTCTGGTTTTACTTTTTTTTTTTGTTTTGACTTTACAAAGACTTCAGTGAATTTTAGTAAATTATCGATAATAATTTTTCATGAAACAAAGTTATTTTCGGTTAAATTTATTATCAATTTTTTTAGCTTTTGAATTTGCGATTTGGTGGGTGTGTAGATGATAAAGAGAGCACTAATGGAGTTGAAGGAGGAAAATGGGTCGAGTGAGGAGACAATCTCAGATTATATTAGAAGGGAATATGAGGATTTGCCTTGGGCACATGTGAGGATTCTTCATATTCATTTAGGGAAGCTTTGTCTTGATGGTGATCTTGCGTTTACTGATACAGGAAGATATGTGCTTCTTGTTAACTCTGATCATGTGAGAGATAATAAATAGCATGACCACAGATTGAACCAGAAAAGAAAACCCAAGAAGACTTTATGTTGTTAGTTTTGGTCTTTAACATTGATAAACATGACTTTTATAATTCTCTGCATGTTAAACTTTATGTCTTACTTTGATTATGAAATTTTGAATTAAAAATGTTATTAGTTTTTTTAAAATATTTAAATTTTAGTTTTGATTTTTTAATTTTAAAATTTTTGATCTAGATCTTTTATTTTTTAAAATATTATCATTATAATTTTTTATATTAATTTAAGTTACATTAAGTTAAATTAAATTATAATCAATGTATTTTAAAAAATGAAAGATTTAAAATAAGATTTTAAATTTAAAAAATCAAAACCAAAATTTAAATATTTTAAAAAAAACTAAAAATATATTTAATCCAAAATTTTAATATGTACAGATCAATTTAACGCAGTTGATAGAAAATTCTTCACAGTTGACAGCAAGAAATACCCTCACTGCAAGAGGACTCACGTTATTATTTTATGTTATATCTTAATTATTACATGCATTTTCTGGTTAATTTAGAGGGAAGGAAATCCCTTTTATCAATTAATTAATATTATATTAATAGGTATCATCTAAATTTTGTCATTTTAACATTTCCATAAAAGCATGCTACAAAAACAATGCTAGAGACTAGAAAAAAACCATGGGTCATTGGCAGCATAACAAAAGGAAGTATTTATAACTCCAGAGAAGTAATTAATCAATGGACTGTTTGGAGAATTGGTAATGGCAGGAGAACCATCAGCTTGGTCTAGTCACTTCAGGAGAAACTGATTTAATTGTTATGCTTTATTATACAGCTGTTAGAGTGTCATAATTTTTTACTGTTATTGTGTTAATTTTGGAAAATAAATTCAAATTATTTTATATCAGATGTTAACTAATTTTTTCTTTTAAGATGATAATAATGTTAATTTTTTTTAATAATTTTAAAAAAATTGTTGATGCTATTCCTATATGCAAGAATATACAACCAGTGAAAAGTGGCTGTTCCACCGTGGCATAATTGAAGACCCTATATATTGTTAGATTGCCACTAGAGACAATTACCCTACTTAATTTTCCTTAACAATATATTTCCACTTCAAAAAATAAAAATAAAAATGAAATATTGTAGATAAAAAACTTATGTCCACTACCTACATTAATAGTAATCAAAACCTTTTCTACATCATAACCCAGGCATGTTAATTCAACCTCACCCGAAAAAAAAAGAAAAAAAAAACTCAAATCCCTTGACTTGGTTAAAGAGCTCAAGTGAGTCTATAATTAATTTCTTGACTCCTAAAATCTATCTACCCTCTTTTCTACTAGCTTGAGCCCCATATTGTTGACATGTATTGTTTCCTAGCTTTCAAAATCCTACAATAATCCATGCTTCAAAAACATGCATATTTATCCCAGCAGTGAACATCTTTTGATCATATCATAATTAAACGCAATGGTTCTTATTTCATTTGACAAGAAAATCCCCTTCCTTCTTCTCAATTATTGACAAAAGCTTCTCACTTAGAATCTCCGATTCTAATCTCTGAAATTTATCCACCTGCATCCAGAAATATACCAGTTATTATTTTGATCTTTTAAATATTATGGGCTAGCCACAGTAATTTTAAATTTTAAAATCTCTATTCTTGTGAAAAAAAAAAATGTAAAAAAGTTATTCAATTTAGTGTTTTCCAACATCAATGCATTTTCATCTTTTAAGAATGGAAATGGCCAATCTCAAATCTTTCAAAGTTTTTCAAAGTGAAGAAGGTGTATGACTCAAATAAATAAAATGAAATATTATAGCACACCTGGAAATGCAAGTTATAGAAGAGCCTCCCTCCATATGTGTGAGAGGAAGAAACATTTAGCAGCACAAGGCCATCATTTTCTAAAGAGAGCAAGATCTCAGATAGTGGAATCTTGTGGACAATGTAAGAAGAAATTTGAATGGAAGCCTCATTATCACTGAGCCTACTTGTTGAAACAACAAAACCAGAGTTATATTGAGCAATCTTCCTTCTAGATTCTTTGTTAACTACTGCATCTCCTTGCTGAGAAATTTTCAACAAAATCTCTTCCTTTTTCTTGGTTAGTCCTTCCACCTGCTGCTGTAACTCCGGTATGTATTTTAGGACTCGTGAAATTGTAGCTGGAATGCTCAACTTCTTCTGCAACCATAACATGCAAATTGTATACATCTTTATTAATTATAGTTTAACTTGTTTCTAATACCACTCAAACTTAACAATTAATAACAATATAACATGCACACGTCCATGACTAAAGTTAATATGAAATGACCTAGCTTCTTTGAAATAGTTGTTTCATCCCATTTGAATTATTGCTAAAATAAAACTTATTTGATGAGTGAGTTTGAAAATTCTAGCAGGTTGTACTTCACAACTTTTATGAAAGTATTAATTAACGATAAAAAATAACCAGTGTTCTTAAAATAAAAAAATAATTTTTTACTAAAAAGTAATATATTAATATTTTATCATAAGTTCCAAAACATTATAATGTAATTTTTAATAAAAATATTTTATTTATTATTTTTTAATCAGTATTTTTATGACACTAGTTTGGAATATCCTTAATGAATAGTCTTAAAGCATATAAGGGTTATTTAATTTACAAAATTTTTTTATTTATATAAATATTATCGTATTTTTATTTTTAAAGTTTTGTGTAATAATTATTTTTACTATTTTCTATACAAAATTTTTAAAACATGAAAATAACATTAAAGAAAAATAATATTTTTATAATTAAGAAAATAAAAAATATTTTCCCAAAACAAATGAATTTTCTTTCACAAAAGTGAGGAGAAGGAAAGTTTAAAAACAATACTGATATTTCCCTTTTAAATAGTAACTAATAAATTTGATGATTGGGACAAATAATTAAGCATAGTGATTCCTAATTTCTTGAAATTGTTGCTGATAAAATTTCTCCCCTAGCAATAGCCAATCTAAGAGAAACAAATAGAGAGAGAAGGGGGTTAAGTACCATTTGATCTGACAGAGGGAGAAGTGAACGAAGTGAAGAATACAAAGCATTAATCTTCTTGCGGCGATCACGTTCACTAGCATTGTGGTTAAGCTTTTTTACCATGTTAAGGTCGCTGCTTATGCCCGGTGAGAGAGTAGATGAAGACAATTGATACTGAAATACTTCTGAACCTTCTCTATTATTCACTCTGTTTAAGTAGTTCTGTCTTTGACTTATGGGTTCCTCAAAGGGCCATCCAATGGTTGAGAACATAGGAGGAGATAACGCTAGCATAATGAGGATTAGTTATAACTACTAGTTAACAAATTTCTTAGGTAATAATGAGATGATCATGATTTGAATATATGAATATATATATATATATAAATATGTGTATTCATATAACCATCATCCTTTATGTAAGCGTCCAATTTTTAATGTGTGAAAAATTCATAATCCTATTAATCAAGGATATGCGTCCTTTTCCCTTGTACAATATTTTGGGGGAAAAGAATCTTCCTTGAGAGACTTTAGATTGGATAATACTACAAAATGCACGGGGATGACTGAGCAAGGTCATTAAATTATTGTGGCACAGGAGAATTAGTTAGGTGCATATGCAAGCGCATGGCTGCAATGTGGCACAATGAGTATGTGTGTGTAAGAGGGAGGGTGATGTGGATAAAGAACGTGGATGCATATTTGAAACACATGCCTTTGTTTTATTTTATTTTTTTTCTGTTGAACTGTTGAGTGTTGAATTGCTCATGCTTGTCAACATTTTTAAAATGGTTTTGAATTTTGTGACTTTTGACCATGTGAACTTGGCTAAGGCGTTTCATGCCACATCTCTTTACTGTTTGGGTTTTGTTTACTTTCTCAAAAGTCTTAACGTTTTGTTTTCTTCAATCATGAATTTCAATAATCACTGCTGCAAATTAATAATTATAATAACAATTTTCTGTTATACGAAATTAACAACGGTTGTAGCTTGAAGTACTCCTTATACTCTTTTTATATATTTCTTTTGCTGATAAAAAGACAACGGTTTAGAGTATCTTTAATTTTTACAATCGTATTTTTGAAGTAAAAAAAACAATAGTAGTGTTTCATTTTAGAACAGCTGCCATCTTATAAAGTATATAATTATTTGAAAACTAAAAAAAATAATAAATGTGTCGCCGACAACTAATGTGAAGTAACGGAAATAACAATAATATTTGCTATTTTTTTACTTTATTTTTTCTAACACATCGCATCTTTAACTTTTTTTTTCTTTCGTTTTTATATTTCTTTTTAACTCTTAGGTACATTTCAAAAATAGATATATAAACTTTAATTTATATATTTTCATTTTGTTGAAATAGCTATTAACTTCGACGTAAGAATACTTACTCTCTCAAAACCTTTCAATGATGTCGGAACTCTCACTGTTGTTATTGAAATTATAGCGAGTCTATTAAAGGATTTCAACCCTTAGCAACAATGTTCATCATATTAAACTAAGTAACCATCCCAATAAAAAAAAATCAGATTTAACAAAGCTCATGTAACTTGATCTATAAAGATTGTTTCATTTTTGTTAATACGAGAAAGATATACAATATATCTAGCATATTTGTAAATATGCAACATATTTAAATTTAAAATAATTTTAACTTTATAAATGATTAATATCACAAGAATTATAATTAGAATTTATATTATATCTTTAGTTTATTAAATTAAGCAAGTTTATTTAATATTAAGAAAGTTTGAAGGTATAATAGAACATTAATTTTGTATAAATATGTATATAGTGAAGAAATAAAAGATACCAATTTTAAGATTTACTTTAGCATGGTAACATTAATGGAAAATAAGTTTTTTACATCGGTTGTTATGAACATCTTATATCGGTTATTTAAGTGGTATTGAAGCGGACAATATAGAAAATAAGACTTTCTACTTCGGTTGTAGAATCGATGTAGAAAGTACACTTTCTACATCGGTTGTGGTTGTGACCTTAACCGATGTAGAAGTATACTTTCTACATCGGTTGTAGTCTTAATCGATGTAAAAACTCATACTTTTTACATCGGTTGTGACCAGAACCGATGTAGAAAGTTTTTTTTTTTTTAATGTTGTTTTTGTTTAGGAAAATTACCATATTATTTATTCACAATACCTGTATATATAAACAGAATACCAGACAGACAATATAGAAATAACAGAGTCTATATATTTAAAGTAAATACATCAATATTTATTATGAAATATAATAAAAACAAACTAAATATCTAAAAATTCCATGAATTCAAACCAAATTGGCGACCTCTATCAGAAATTCCCCCCAACGTCTCCTGATATCATCAATTTCTTCATCTGATAGAGGTTGAGGATTGTTAAATATCTACAAAATGGTTTTGAATAAAATTAGTGAAAATATCATGTTATGCATTAAAATTAAATAATTAAATTAGGACAATTGTAATTACCTGGTGCCAAGAGTTAAAAATAGAAGCCGAGACAATGAAAAATATATGTCTCATCACATAATATCCACACTTGGTTCCTCCGGGTTGTCTTGGACACTTCAAAAAAATAGAAAGAGTATCAAATATAATTAGAGATGGTGATAAAAGAATATAAAATAATTGAATAACTTTTGATAAAGTACTTACCTTTGCAATTATCCATACAGGCTTTTTAATATTTGATGAATGCATCCCTTTTAACCAAAGTCGAGCATTCATTGCTCTATAGTACAATAAAAAGCAAATGAATACCTTTGAGAATAACAAATTATATTAATATAAATACCAAAATCCTAAAAACTTACAAATCTATAATGTCTTTTATGTCTTTCATGTCTTTCTTTGGTTTTTGCCAAGCAGAGCATAGAAATACAACTACATTCCACTTTGGACAAATAATGATTAATTGCTAATAGACCCTACAAAATATGGATGACAATGAACAAAAATTAGGAATTTAAATGTATTCGTTAAATAAAGCAATTAAGTATTCACTTATGATTGAAAATAAGGGGGTAACAGTCTTTATCAGCCTGCAATCTCCTTTGAAGGTATCCCTGTATCTTAGCTGTCTTGTTCCCGGTTTTCTGCATATGAACCGGGTCCAAGAATCCGTAGAGGTGTAAGTTACCTCTTTTAGTACAGATACGATACAAGTACCTAATATTTCAAATAATTTTCATATGTTAGATTTTGATAATGAAATAATTCAAGTAAGGTTTATAAATTTACTTACATCAACCATAATTGTAGAACTGTTATACATAGGAGATCCAACCAACTCCAATATATCCTTCTTAGTAATATAGAAGGGGATAGGTGTGGGTTTACCTATGATATATGGTTCCATTGTTATTCGCAAAGGTTGGTCGCCCAAGTTCATGGCAATACCAAATAGACGTGTGAGCAAATCAACCTCATGTTTCTTTGGAGGAGGCTCAAGAAGATATCCTTTAGCACTTAAATCAATCTTCTTCCCATGATCTTCCTTATAAACCTACGATAAATTCACAAAATAGTAAGAAATATATATATATATAGACACACACACACAATGTATATATTAAAAAATTAGTAACATAGGCTAAAATTATTTAATACTTGAGGTTGAGCTCGTTGCACAAGTCTCCTCGACCATATAATAAAATGATTGGGGGCTTGCCCCACGACATGAACCTCCTTAGTAGGAACAGGAACAGGAGCATCTGCATCTTCAACCCGTTCAACCACCACTCTAACATGATCATCATCAATTTGCTGGTGATGGATGGTTGAACCCAAGGTGTAGACTTTCCCAATTGCTACCAAATGATATGGATCATCAACATATAACTCATAATCGTTTGTAGCTGCATCCACATCCTCTTCTCCCTGTAGTTGCTCCTCCGTCGGAGCACAACTTCCCTTTGTGCTCACGCTCCTAGGAGAAGGTGATGAATGGTGACCTTGTGTCTGTGTTTGGGAAAGTCCCAAAGATGCAAGCTCCTGTCTGTGCTCCTGTCTGAGCTCTTCTCGAAGTTCTTGCCGCAATGCTTGCCTCATGTCTTCGCGCATGGCATCCAACTCATCTCTAGACACTAAACCTTCTTTGGAAGTATATCTAGAAGACAATCCAAAGTACTGTCTAAGGACAACACCTCGCCCAACTGCACAAACACGACTTGGATGCTCTGGTTGGCCAATAGCAGTACTCAAGATGTCATCCCGTCCAGCTAGAACAAAGGCTCCTTGTGAGCTTTGTTCAACCAAAGAATCCTACAAAACAAAAAATTACTATTATCAGTAATGTACATGTTTGAAGATAAATAAAAAGAAACTTTACAAAATTGTGTGATTACTTACAATCTTCTTAGCAACAATGCGAGAAGGCTCTGATATGTACTCTCCAGATGCCTTTTGGCGTGCCCTCTTCCATTTCTCATGGCGTGAAGGTGGAGAGGATGGAGAGAGAAGTGTAGAGGGGTCTACTTCAGATGATTGCTGACAATCTTTCAACTTCAGCTCCATCAGCCTCTCCTGAAGCAACTCATAAGCCCCACGAGATAATCTGTTGGGGTAATAGTTCTTGACAGAAATTTGTTGAGCCTTCTTTCTTTTCTCCTGTTATAAGAAATCAAATCAATTAATCATAATATTGCTTATATTAGTCAATTCAAAAATATAATATTAGAAAGATACATACAACAAATGCAGGATCCATTTGAGACTCATCAAATCTCTGCCAAGTGTCATCATCAAGGAACTGGTACTCCTCACAAGGAGACACATCCTTGAGTGACCCATATATATATATATTTGCTGGTGAGATATGTCTTGAAGCCCCTCCAACGCTCACCAGCAAATGAAAACCACTTCCTTTTCAGGAAGTTAGTGTTTGGTACATCATATCTAAGCTAGATAAAAGAAGATGTAATTGGTTAGTGAATGATAAATTTATGGAAAAACTTAAAGCTTTAAAGTTAAATACCATGATAGTCTCCCAAATTTTATCCTTTACTCGCATCTCAACATCATCCCAATCCTTCTTCAAAATACTGGCTTTGCTTCGTCCAAGGAGGGCCACATAACTCTTAAACTTTGTCTTGTTTGGCCCTAATGGATTCCCAGTGGCCTGATCAAACTCTATGAGAATCATCTACTCACCGCTCCGGCTAAGGGTTAACTCCCTTAACTGTGTGGCTCGTCTTCCCTTCTTTTGCCGAGAAGAAGGGTTCTCAGACCCACTTTGTGAAGGAGGAACCTTAGAAGGGTCAACCATGTATCTGTTGAAAGTAGAGAAAAAAAAATGAAAACTAAATACAAAAATAGCAAGTTATGAAGTAAGAATAGCAAGATATAAAATAAACTACTAGGTGTGAATGTTAGCTATAAAAAACAGCAAGAAAGTTATGAACTATATTATCTGTTAGTGTTTCAATTACCTTATTAAAAAAAAATGACAACAAATTTCGATTACCTTATAAGTTAATCTTAGCCTATGACATAGTTTTGTAAAATCCTAAAGGTATAATGTCTTGACATATTTTAGTTTGTACCAAATGTTTTCTCAATTGTGAATGGCTACCCTTTATGTGATAATTGTTTCCATTACTCCGTATACCACAAAAAGTGGGCATGTACTCTAAAAGATACAATACATGCACAACAACACATAATAAATGAACTACATACAAACATTGTTTCTTAGCTAGTTCATCTTTCAAATGTGTCAAACTAGGGTTGTAAATTACAAGAGTTTTAAAAAATTAATTAATAGCTTCATGTCATGTAATTTTTTTGAATAACTATCAATGCATGCATGTTATGCATCATATGTGTAAGATTCTTGTATTATGATTTACAATCCTATCATATTTGCTTATTTGAATATATTCAATTCTTTAAAATAATTGATTATTTTTCATTAAGATTTGTTTCTTAATTATAATAATTATAAAATCCTAGGTATATGATGTGGGGGTTATAGCAAAACAGGGGAGCATAGAAAAGTGAGAGACAGAAAGAGAGACAGGAAGAGGGTAGAAACCTTCCACGTTCTGAATACTAACATACTTGTGGTCAGTGATTTTCCACAGCATCTATTTTATGGGTTGTGTCTAAGAATGAGGTGTTAAGTTTGTGTTCATATAAGAATTACTCAACTATGAGAGTCATAAGTTATTTTCATAAACAACCCATAATAAACTCTTCCAAACGCCCCCATAATACCATTTATGTGCTTTTATCAAACATCTTAACCTTTTCGGATCATTGGTCGGTGATATACCAAGCCAAAACTGACAAAGATCGGTCTGACTTTATGTTAAAACTAAAATATACTCTTGGTAATAAGAGATGCTATAATCTTAGCAAAAAAAAAAAAGACTTTCCAACATCAATCCACAATACACTGACAAGAAAAAAAATACAACAGTTTTAGCAAATAACTTTTGCAAACTTGTGATGTTAGAGTAATGAAAATTTAATTCTCAAGGAAATAAATACATTAATGAACAGGAATTTTATTTGCAAGAATTAGAAGAGTGCTAAATTAAAAATTAATATCTTATAATGCTTGATGTAGCGGTTTAATTTAGCACAACCAGCATGAGATAAATTGTTACTGCTACAAGATCAGTGATGTTAATTGAGAGACTTCTTATGGGCTCTTCATGTAAATCAATCAATTTTCCATTTTACCCAAGAAAATCACACAACATGAAATCCAGAAAACAAAAAATGAAAATTCTCAAAGCTCACATTATATGATTATTTACTCTCAGTCATAAAATCATCAATATACAAATACAGAAGTAAAATTCAATTTAAGTTAAGTTCCAGAAGGAAATAACACTTCATTACTAATGCAGTCTAGAACAAACTCATCAGTAAGCGTGCAAAAGGTAACCAGATAATCAGAACAACATAATGAAGCATGCAATTTAACTTATGGAAGGAAATAGCAACATAATGTTTTAACTAAACCATCCCCATCATTGAAAACCCATACATGACGCCTCAAAGTCAAAGCCTCACAGGTATGCTGAATCTCTACTATCTCTATTTTCTACTCTGGGTAAAAATAATATATCTAACCTCTACTATCTATAATAGCTACTCTGGTAAGAATGCTACATACCTTAGCTTAGCAACGGCGATGACGTAGACGACGGCATGCTTCGCCCCTGTTTCAGAGGACGGCGTGCTTTGCGTTCGGACAATGGCGTGCTTCGCGTTTGTTCGGACGACGACGTGCTTCGAGACGACACTTAGTTGACAACTTAGGCTTAGAGAAAACAGTGGACTTATGCTAGGGCAGGAGGACGACAATGGAGATTTTAGAATTATGTTTAGAGACAACAGTTGCATCAGGTTTAAAGGAGGGAAAAGAGATTTTACGTCGGTTGTTTGTAACAATCGACGTAGAAAGAACTTTTTACATCGGTTATTATACTTAACCGATGTAAAAACTCATACTTTCTACATCAGTTGCTTTATAACCGATGTAGAAAGTTTAAACTTTATTTGCAAAAATGCCACCGCCTACTTTTCTACATCGGTTGTAAATTAACCGATGTAGAAAGTGTCTACTTTATTTACAAAAATTCCACCATCTTTTTTCTACATCGGTTCACGGATAACCGACGTAAAATCCTGTTATAAAAGACTATTTTTCTACTAGTGTAAATTTGCAACCAAGCTTTGACATCCCAAAACACTAGTGAGTGCAGCTTTGATATCTCAAAACACTAGTGAGAATTTCATTGCGACAATGAAAGAACTGGGTTAGAAGGCATAAAATGATGGAGGTAAGAAAACTCCTCGCCCTATGCGTTGAATGCTAGAGATTATCTTGGAAACATCATTATGCAAGTGCAACTGTAAGGTGAGAACTATGAAGAATGGGTCAAAGTGGTGAAGGTCTTTCTATGAGCTCGAAGGAAGTGGATTTTATTGATGGAACCCATAAAGAACTAGCAAAAGAAACACTAGAATTGGAGGATTGATGGACTGTGTAGTTCATGCTCCTGTTGTGGATATTGAACACTATTGAACACTATTGAACCAAGTTTACGATCCATTATGACATACATGGAAAACATAAAAGATTTGTGAGGCAACATCAAAGAACGTTTTTCAGTTATGAATGGAAAGAGGATTCAATACTTGAAAGCAGATCTAGCAGAGTGCAAACAACAAGGAATAACCATGTTTGCATATTATGGAAAGTTAAAGATGTTGTGGGATGAACTAGCTAACTATGAATACATCCTGAAATGTACGTGCGATGGATGCAAGTGTGACGTTGCATCTAAGTTGAAAAAACGAAGAGAAGAGAAGAAAAAGTTCATCAATTTTTGTTGGATCTAGATGATGTAAGTTATGGAATGACATGCTCTAACATCTTAGCAACAAATCCCTTACCCTCACTAAACCAACTAAATGTAACCATGATGCAAGAAGAGAGGATGAGAACAATTATGACATCAAAGGAAGAAAGATGAATGATTGTGGAACTGGTGGCACAAACAAGATATAAGGGCAAGGGATAAAGTGAAGTAAGGAACAAGTCAATGGTGTATACTCATTATGGGAAGATAGGTCACACAACATGAGATGGTGTTTGAATGGTGAAGTGAATGTCAACACAATGAGAACAAAAACATTGGAAAGATTCAACAAAAACCAAATGGAAGCTGGGGAAGAGGAGGCATGGCTTGTGCCAATAATGCACAAGCCAACATAGAAAGCAATGATGATGTTGGAATAGAAAGTAGGAGATTTGAGGTAGCAAGACTAGTGATAAACAATGGGAAATGCTAGTAGATTTGCGGAACTCACATAAGTTAAATGAAATTGAAAAGGAAGCCTATGATTTATAGATTATAGACCGAGGTGCTTCTAATTATATGATAGGAAACTTGAAAAGTCTTAGTGATGAATGCACTATTAAAGGTTGTCCCATAGGGTTGCCAAATGGTGAGCTTATAATCACAAACAAAGAAGGAGTAGTGGTTCTTAATAAAGGATTGAAATTAGAGAATTTCTTATATGTTCCAAAACTAAAATTAAATTTGATCTTTGTGTCTCAATTGAAAGATGATGCAAATTGTGTAATACAATTCATTGACAAAATATGTGTAATGTAGGACCATACTTTAAGGATGCTGATTTAAGTGGGTGAGCATAAAGATGGGCTCTATTGGTATCGTGGTGTGCATAGCGTGAAGGAGCAAGAGAAAAATTTCCTTTTCAGTAATTATCAAGCCTCAAGTGTTTTTTATTTAATATATTGTGATTTGTGGGTAAGGAGGGAAATGAGTTAGGTTGTTTGACAGGGATGTACGACTTGACTTGTTTAAAATCTAGTTTGGCTTATTTTGTTTAATAAATAGATAAGTTTAGATTTGTTAAAAAATCTTTTTAGATAAACAAGCTACACTTAGACTTATAAAAAAACATGTTTGGCCTATTTAGTGGCTTTAGTTATATATTATATATTTATTAATTTATTTTAATATATTATATTTATATAATATTAATATATTTACATAATTTGTTAAAAATTAAAATTTTTAATTTTTAATTTCAAATAAAAAAAATCCTATACAACTTTGTCCTTATCCTCAAAATAGAACCTTCTTCTACCATTTTTATCTACCTCTATGGTTTTAGGTGGTTTACCTTCAAATCAACCCCTAGTCCCTTTAGTGGTTTTAGATTACTAACTTATTATCTATTATCTTTAGTGATTTTTATGTTTCAAGAAAAGTAGGTATTTTGTCATAGCCTCCAAATTACCTATATTTCTTCTTTTATTTTTTACTTGTTTGCCATTCATTACGTAAACATACCATTTAGCAAGAATTATACCAAGGTCCAAATCCATCATGGACTAAATAGCTAACTGTACCTGTTCTCACGCGTGTGCGCGTGCGTGCGCACACACACACACACACACATATATATATATATATATTGACACACACGCACGCATTACTGTTAATTGTACAAGTTCAACATACCTCTGAAATGTAAATAGTCTAGAAAACTATAATAGAGTGACATAGTGATACACAAAATAAGGGAATCACACAAAATCATACAAAAGTTAAACTAGCCCATCCAAATGCAACCATAGAGAAATCTCTGCATTTAAAGCTCGTCCTTAGTAGTAAGAGGTTACCTATCATCTTACCGATGACGGGAGAAGTCTGAAACCTTAGAAGGATCTTCATTTGCATAATGTTCATCATCATCATCCTCCCCCCATCTATATCCACTATCACATTATCATATCCTCTCTCTAAAGGTTTCAGATGTGTGCAGGAAGAACCTAGTTCATTATGGCGAGGAGCAATTTGCGAAAGTTGTCGCAAAGTTGATTTCCTTGTAGTTTGAAGTAGATAGGGTATTCCCTTAGGAGCAAGAGTGAGTGATACTATACGAACTCTAGGGATGCTCACTGAAGCAGAAGGTGATCCATGATATGGATGAGTGTCCCCTGATGACATAAATGAAGGTGGTGGGATCGTCCTTCTATGATATATCTATCATGGGATAGGTACGGTGACATTTGCAAGCATGACCATAGGAACTTGTGGCAGAGGATGTATCGGGAAAGATGTATTGGTCATCTAGATGGTATCCCTACCTCTAAATGTACTTCTATAATGACTCACAATATTGGGTGGGTGTCGAACCCACTCCCGGTTCTCCTAGTCAACTTCAATCTCTACATCGAGATGCAGATGGTCCATTGTGTAATCTCACTAATGTGATGAAATAACATAAATAGAAGTAGAATAATAAGGGAGTAAGACATTAAGTAAGAGATACTAAGGAGTAGTATAGTATGTTGGTAAACATAAACAATACAATCCATTAAATAATAACTACCATGAGCCACCGTGATATGCATGCGAATAATGTAATTTAATACCTATCATCCTACCCTAAGTTTCTAAGATAATCAACTCTAGATTAGGCTGAGATTTAATATGTCCCACTCCATATTAAGTCTCTCCAATATGGAATTTATGATCCCTATAATATGCATAATGCATGTGAGCGCAAATCATTATTACTTTATTAGAATAATAGGGGTATTGGAATCCAATTTCAATTCACAGATGCCTTTGGCAACACTAAATATATCATCATCATTTTACAACATTCTGAAATTGCTCGACCAGTCATGACAGTCTTTAGAGTCTTGTCGAGGTAACTAAGTCTGACCTAAGCAGTTCTAGCTACAAGGTGCAATCATAGGCTATTGAAAGGCTCAAACCCAACTCACGTACCCATTAGGCTTAAAAGTTTCCATTATCATGAATTCTGCTCTACCTTCATGTGAGCCGACCCTTAGATTTCTCAGTTTCCTTTCATGGAAGGGCTCATAGGTTATCCCCATTACAATTTACAAAACACTTCAATGCAAATGATGCATGCCAACTAATTATTTTAATTCCTATTTCTATCACACATGAAGATCTTGCCTTCTTCTCAAAGGTCAAGACCTTAGTCCTTAATCAATTATTTTATTATTTAACTCTCTCTCTCTCTCTCTCTCTATATATATATATATATATATATATATATATATTTCAACATTTAATTATGTACTTTCTAATAAATCAAGAAATGTTCTCAACTTCCAATAAACATCTCCTAAAACTTAGACTAACCATTTTATAGAACTTATTATTAGAAGTCTAAAATTAAATTATTATTAATAATTTTATTTTTTTCTAATTTATTACGGAATCGTTTAGAGAGAATAAAAATTAATTATTCTCCCTTTATCTAGTTATAGGGTAATCTAGTAAGTTAACTTATAACAATTTTATAAATTAATTTCTAATATATATTACTTTGATATTTTTATATTTTATTTTTTTATATTACGTTTTAAATATAAAGGCTTATATATATATATAAATCCAAGTAAATGCTAACTATATTTTTTTATACAGTAAAATATATTGAAGGAAAAAAGTAATGGCTATTATAGGGTATTAGATCTTGGAACATTTTTTTATAAAATAATAAATAATCTTATTTTTTGCCTACCATTTTAATTGAATACCTCCTTATATCTACTACGTAAGAATACATCTGTATAATTTAAAAGTTATTAAATATGATTTTTTTTTAAAATCTTTTTCTAACAATTTCATGCTTAAATATTATAACTTCTATAATTTATATAACAGTATACAACTTTATAATACCTACAATTTATGCATGTAGTCCATTATTGAGCATCTAAAATTTTATATCATAATCTCAAATATAATTTATCAATTTAATCCCTGATTAGTCCTAATCACCAACTAATAACTATACAATATTTCATCCAAATTCAAATTCAAATATAATCAAAGATAAATTTTAAATTATCACACAATTAGTAAAATTTAATTCTAGAACAAGGTAGCTCTAGAACTACTTCTATAAATAATTAAATTTCATCCAAAATTAAATTCAGATATAAGTAAACCCAAATTCAAAATTTATCAAATAATTAATAAATTTTATTATAGAATAAGAGAGCTCTAGAACTACTCATATACTCTACTTGAGTCTTCTCCCCTTACCTAGAATTTGAAGATCGGTGTAATTCTTTAATTTTTTCGACGAGGTTCACACATTTGTTGCGGCTCTGTACCTTATGCTTTGCCAATTTACAGTAGGTGTGCTTGCTGCTTTTCAAAACTCTCCCCCAAATGATCAATTGCATTCTGTTGTGCCTTTTATATAGCAATAGTGTGTGTGGTGACTTTGTTCACCAGGTGGTAGCGCGCATGCTGCCACCAAATACCCCTCCCCACCTCCTTTTTTTTCTGTTAAATAAAAAAATAGTATTATATTTTTTCTCCCCAAAATAAAAATTTTGTCCTTGAAATTTCTCTTAGTGGAACAAGTCTAGATATAATTTTCTCATGTTTTCTTCAATCTTCCAAGTTGTATCTCCTTCTTCATTCCAAATAATCTTTACTAACTTTAACATTCTTCCCCGTAACTATTTAGTATCCTCTTCAAGGATCTGTACAAGTAATGTTTTGTAAGTGAGATTATCTTTTAACTGTATAGTATCAGTTTCTATGATGTGTGAATGATCGAAAATATATTTTTTAAGTTGGGAGACAAAAAACATCATGAAGATTTGACAGAAAATGGGATAAGGCTATTTGGTAGGCCACTACACAAACTCTCTTTAAAATTTGGTATGGATCGATATATCTAAGACTAAGTTTATGAGATTTCATTACTTTACCGATCCCAGTTAGTGGTGTAACTCTCAAAAATATGTGATCACCTTCTTGTAGTTTAAGATGTTTTTGTCGCTTATCAAAATAACTTTTCTGTTTATCTTGTGATATCTTCATCTTTTTCCGAATCATCTTAATTTTATTACGATGCGATAACAATTATCATCTCTATGCTTGGTGTGACTCTAGTTAGGGAAGTTGTCCCCCCTTTGACAGGCCTCTTATTGGTTAGTTTATTTAGCTTGGTCATTTTCCAATTTCTTAGAAAAACAAGAAGCAACACACAGTCTCCAGGTCCTCTGTTGAAACGAAATACCACTCCATGGCTAACACCACCTATAAGTTGAACTGGTTAATAAATATTCTCTCCAGTTTTGATGTTTCGTATCCTAAACCCATACATCTCTATTGTGATAGTTAGACTGCCTCTTCATATCATTAAAAGTCTTGTCTTCCATGAATGTATGTAGCATATTGAGGTAGACTATCATCTTCTTTCTCATACTCAACTCACAAAAATCTTTACCAAAATTCTAGGCGCCAAACAATTTGGATCATTGTTGCAAGTTGACTTTCTAGAATTGGACAGACCAATTTGAGGAGATTAATACAAAAAGAATATACAATATATGTAGCAGATTTGTATTCTGATGTGCAACATATCTAACAAATTTGTGTTTAAAATAGTTTTAGCATTATTTGTTGTTAGTACCATGAGAATTAGAATTTGCATTATAATTTTAATCCACTAAATTATATAAATCTATTTAATTTAATATAAAAAATTAAAAAATATAACAAAACATTAAAATTGTATAAAAATATAAATAATATAAAAAAATAAAAGATACCAATTTTAAGATTTACTTTAGTACTACTATTCTATCTAAAAAAAATGTTTTATTTTTTAAATATTATTTTGAAAATAAAAATGATTTTTTTATTATTTTTCTTAAATAAAATTAATAGTCTCTTCTCTCTTTTTCTCTCTCTCTATATATATATATTTCAATTGCTTCTTGTATCAACGTGTTCTCGACATTATAGAAATCATTAAAAGAAATCCTTTTTCATACACGAACCAAACCTTTTTAATATATTTAAAGGATTTAACCATCCAATAATTATGAGGACTTTGTATGTAAATGATTCCTTCTTTTCCAACATATATTATCATAAAATTTATCAAAACAAATTAAAGTCACATTTACTCAATAAATTATGTAAACAAATGTTCGCATAAAAGAATCAATGCAAACAAGAAACTTTGGTCTCTACACAATAATTATACCTGTTAAATGAAGTACCTCTCACCAAACTGTAGGTGTAAACTTTAAGCCTTATACGTGACCTGCCTCAATATTTTAAAATAATTTTAAAACTTTAAAATACAAATTATTTTATAATCTTATCTTTATTAAATTTTTACTATTCCTACGATTAAATTAAAAATATTAATTGAGTAGAAGAATAATTTAAACAATTATACTGTTCAGTGTTTACAATTAAGATTATTTAATCTTCTTTTATTAGTAACTAAACAAATTTAATTTGAAACCTGAAAAAAAATTAAAAGGTAACAAATGTGTGGATAGCAGAACCAGTGAAGCAATGTGAAAAAGACCTCAAAATGCCCGTGCCCATGCGTGGCATACACAAGCCTTTGGTGTAATGGTTTCTAGTTTACCCGTTTTATTAATTAAGGCTCAATTCCAAATTGTTCGGTATGAATTATAGATTATGATGTATGACACAGTAGCATATCTATATCACATGTTTATTATTTAATAAAGAAATCGTTAGGTAAGAAGTGTAATGTTTTCTTGCGCCTGGTTTTCAAAAGATGATGACTGAAGCATAAAATATATATTATTCTGAAGTTATATGTGTTTATTTTGCACCTTTTCTTGATACAATTATTACTATTATCTTATAGGTATAAATTGATGCTTTACTTTGATTTTCTAAATTTTTAATTTTAATTCAATCGTCTAGCATTACAATGTGCACCAGCATTTTTCATTTTTTGGCATTCTGCTGTAGCAACAGTAACCAAACAATCAAATGTAACACTAATTAACTCTTTGAATGGTTTTCCAAATTAAACAAACTCCAATAGCAAATACTTATACAGTAAAGTTAGACTCATTGAACACTTTGCACCAACAAAGACTTCTATACACAGTAGTTAAAGATTAAAGATTAAAATTAGATATTTTTTTTCCGTAACTTTTTAAATAAAAAATAATTATTATTAAAGTAACATATGTTTGATTTTATTTAACGTTATCAATATTAATTCTTTATTTAACTTTATTGTTAATAAAAATTATAATAATAAATATTTATATTTATAAAAAATTATTTAAATTATTATTATTAAATTATTTTTTAAAATATTTTTTCAGTTTTGTGGAAGTGCTTCCACAATGCACTCCCTTTTAAGACATCTTATATCTATGTATACTATTAAAGTTTATTCACTAAAATTATCACATGTTATTTTTTTTATAAATTCTTTCAATTGAATTACCTCACTTAATTTTGTTTAAGTTATTATATTTTCATTATTTCATTTATATATTTTTTATCTTTCATGTTTTCAACCTTTCAAATATTAATTTTTAAATTGTTAAGTAATTTTTTTTCTAAATTCTAAATAAATATCAACTAAAAAACTTATATTATTATGAATATATTAACCCAAATTAGATAAAAATAAAAACGAATATAATAGTTATTAATTATTATTTTTCATTGAGTTATAAATTCTGTTTTCTTTTGATCTTTAATATCTAATATTTATGTTCCTTTTTAATTTTTTATGTTCTAAAAGTTATCTGGGTTAATAAATTAACAATCGAAAGGCTAAAATCACAAAAAGTGAAAAAAAGTGTTTAAAGAAAATATAGAAACATTTATACAACAACTTTAATAAGAGATTTTATACTATATGTATATATATTTAAATAAATTGTTATTAAAAATATAAACTAAATTTATAATTTTCATTGTCATTTCCGCATAAAATATTTCCTACATCGGTAAGTTAATTTAAACAAAAGTTCATCAATTGATGTAGAAAATATTTTAATTATTTTTTATATCTGTTTGTAGTTCGAATAATATAAAAAGTATTAATTTTTTACAAAGCAAGCAACAATTTTATAAATAAGTGTTTTACTTTATTATATTCATAATCAATCAAGAAACTTATAATTACAGACTGTTTTTATCTGTCAAATTATTTTCTATATTATAATTTTCTTTTATCTCCGATCCCTCTGACGAATTCTAATAATTTTCTATATATTATGAATTTGAACCTTCACAATATTTTCTGTTAGAATTTATAACAAATAAAACACAGACAGTGGTCCCTCATCCAGTCACATACAATTTTTAATTCGTGACATGAACTCCAAGAAATGAAAAAGAGATATTTAACATATATCTGCATTTGGCACGCAAATATGAACAGAACTGAAGAAAATAATTGACTAAAACTGGAAAGTAATTAATTTTTTTTTAAAAAACTCCTCAGTCTCTTTGCCACATGAAAGCATATTAATAAATTCATTAATAATTTCTTATAATAAATAAAGCCTAAGAATAATGAGAACATATAAAATAATAAACATATTTTCTCAGGTGCATGATATAGTTTCTTGCTTTGACCCCAAAATGAAGAATCCACATTCTCTGCCAGAGAGCAGGCAATGGTTTATATAAATATACTTGGATGGACTCTCACTACAATATGGAAAGCACAAAATATTTCCTTCAATGGATGTATAACATTACTCAATGTATTGCTCACAAATCTACCAGTTTACCATCTTTCTTTGTTTAAAGCACCAAAGAAGATTACAAAATAAAGTGCTAACAAGGAGAGGAAGGAAGAGTCTTTTAGCTCCAATGTTTGGAAATGTAATCTTCATCATGTGAAGGCACCTTAAAATAAAGAAGTTAATCTAAATTGGGATGCTAAATTCCCAATTCACAATAAAAAAAAAGTACTACAATGAAATTGTGTCAAGAACTGATAAAATTGAAGTAGTTGCTAATTAATCAAAAGAAAAAATTTATTTCCAGTTTAATTTAAACAATTCAAGATGTAGTTAAATTGAGCTTTATACCCAATGAAATAATATGCTGTTAAATTAATATATAACATCTCTTATGTATTTTAAAAATTAAAAATTTAAATAAAAAAATTTGTCACAAATTTTTAAAATAAAAAAATTATCTAACTAGAACTTAACGAGGTTCAATCACACTCCAAGAGCATCTCCAATGAAAATTGCTTAAAAAAGAAAATGTTGCTTACGAAAAGAGTGGTTTTATTTATTAGCTTTAAATAATAATAAAATAAATTTTAAAATTCAAATATTATAAATATTAAATGTGTAGTAGTATGTGAAGTCTATTTAGAAGTTCCAGTAGAATTGTTCTATGGAAGCAAAGAGTTGCTTAAATTGTAAAAAATAAAGGAAGATGATATGTACTTGTAAGGCTCACAAAAAATTAAAAAGATTTAAACAACTCTTACCAAAATCCTTAGATGGAGATGCTTTAAGTACTTAGTAAACCGTTCTTTAGGTGCAAGGTCTCCTGAAAAGTGGTGTATTGGAGAATGTTAGATAACCACTTAACCTTCACCATTTAATCTTCCTAAAATCAATTGAGATAAAGTTGACCTAATAAAAGAAAAAATCATGTACTAAAAAGTAAAAATAATTAAACATTATTTTTATAAATAAAATTTATTTAATAGAATATAAATTATTAATATTAATAATATTATAAAATTATACGAATAATATATTATATTACACAAACAAATAGTTTTACTGATATATTGATATATTCTATTAATAAATCAAATGTTAATTTCAAATGTTGTATTAATGTTTTCAATGTTTATACTATCATTTTAATTTTTTATTGAGTTAAAAACTATACAATAATAAAGACAGTTCTAATATTTAACAGTTTTTATTTGTCAAATCAATAACAATTTTTTTATTGTGCACAAACAAATCAAGTTATTCTTAACCTTAATGAATGGTCATCATAAAATAACTCAAATCTATATATTTTGTTTTGCTTAGTAGAAGCTACAGCTACTATCGTTGAGCAGTAAGGGTGAAGAATTTAATTGTACTAGCCTTCAAGGACAAGGTGGAGTATTGTGATGAGGAACAAAAAATTTTGAGGGTGGCTAAGCAAGGACTCTTGCTCACAAATATTGGAAGTTCTATAATGGTGCCTTCTATTGATGGTTTAACCATTTTCAAAAGGAGGAAAAGATGGATGGTGACTGTCGTAACTGGAATCACGACGGGACGGCGAATAAGGAAATTTTAATTAAAAAACAGAGGAGTCGTCACCAAAATTTATTAAAGAAAATTTTGGAAAAACTTGAAATTTCGATCTTTGAAACCAGTTTGGATTCGGGAGTTGTTTACGCATAGGGAAGGTATTAGCACCCTATGACGTCCGTAAAAAATGGTTACCTTCTAATTAATTGTGCAAAATTATAATTAACTTTTATAAATATTTATTTCAATCTAAATAAAAATTATTTTTAATGATTTATTTAAAAAGTTTTTTTTTGTCTCATGAAATAAATGAAAAAAAATGATCCGGAAGTTTATTTGGGCTTGACGGGTCCGGTTCCCGCTCCTACATATCCTCAGGTGCAGTGAGGAAATCAAAGCTACGTAGTTCTAAAAATCAATTTCAATGCATTTAAGTTTATGCAAAAGATTATGATGTTTTTGGATTTTTTAGAAAAGATTATGCTTGATTTTCATGAAAAGTATTTTTGAAAAATTAGAGAAATTAGTTTTGTGATTTTTATTTCTTGGAACTTTGAAAATATTAAAATTTGAATTTGAAACAAATGATTATTTATTTTATTTTATTTATAATTTTTGAGAAGAGAAATTTTTTTAAATTTTTCAGAAAAAATAATTTAAGAAAAAGAAGTTTGCTGTTGCACAGAATTCAAGGTAGCAAATGGCTACTCAATAAATTCTTATGTTCCAAATAGTATCAAAGGTGGATCGACCACTCCATTGATCCCACTTGGTCATTGCACAAACTTAAAATATATTTTTTAATTTCCCTCTTTAAAAAGAATGTTAAAAAAAAATCTAAACTAAAAACAATATTAAAAAAAATAAAGAAAATAAACATTAAAAAAAAAGGTTAATTACACTTACCTGAAAAAAGGTGACCCATAAGCTTCCCTCCTTGAAATGAGGAAGTGACCCCCCACAAGCTTCCCTTCTTGAAATGAGGACTAGATGGGCTTACGCATTTCTGCGTACTCCCAAACTTAAACTATTCACGAGGAATAAAATTTTATAAATGATGGGATTACGCTTTAATGGGTACTCCCAAACACGAGCTTTGCAGCTCAGGTCTCCTATTCTTGGAAAAGGCATCTCCTTATATAGGGGAACAAGATACTCTTGAAGTCTCTCCTACCCGATGTGGGACTTGCAACTCCTTATATAGTAGGACGAATGACTGAAAAAGTCTCACTCTTTCGATATGGGACTACCAAAATGACTTTTAAAGTTTTAATTCTGTCCGATGTGGGACTTTGTATTTTTCTATTTCTTTTTCATTTTGTTTTTATTTTTTGATAATACTCGGACAAAATTGGGTATTCACAGTTGCCCTTCTTTACAAATTTCTTATTAAAATAATATGAATCATTATTCTTATTATTTTAATAAGAAATTGGTAAAGAAGTGAATTAATTTTGTTTGAGTATACATGAATCCTTGGAATGAAGTGGGTGCGTGGACCCTCAGAATGAAGTGGGTGCGTGCACCCTCGGAATGTAGTGGGTGTGTGGACCCTCAGAATATAGTGGGTGCTTGGACCCTCAGAATGTAGTGGGTGCGTGGATCCTTGGAATGAAATAGGTGCGTAGACTCTTGGAATGAAATGGGTGCGTGGACCCTTGGAATGAAATGGGTGCGTGGACCCTTGGAATGAACCCTTGAAATGAAGTGGGTGCGTGGACCCTCAGAATGAAGTGGGTGCGTGGAACCTCGGAATGGAGTGGGTGCGTGGACCCTCAGAATGGAGTGGGTGCGTGGACCCTCAGAATGGAGTGGGTGCGTGGACCCTCGGAATGGAGTGGGTGCGTGGACCCATGGAATGGAGTGGGTGCGTGGACCCATGGAATGAAGTGGGTGCGTGGACCCATGGAATGAAGTGGGTGCGTGGACCCATGGAATGAAGTGGGTGCGTGGACCCATGGAATGAAGTGGGTGCGTGGACCTATGGATGAAGTGGGTGCGTGGACCTATGGATGAAGTGGGTGCGTGGACCCTATTGGGATGAAGTGGGTGCGTGGACCCTTGGAATGAAGTGGGTGCGTGGACCCTGGGAATGAAGTGGGTGCGTGGACCCTTGGAATGAAGTGGGTGCGTGGACCCTTGTGATGCAGAGGGTGCGTGGACCCTTGCGATGCAGTGGGTGCATGGACCCTTGTGATGCAGTGGGTGCGTGGACCCTTGTGATGCAATGGGTGCGTGGACCCTTGTGATGCAGTGGGTGCGTGGACCCTTGGAATGAAATGGGTACGTGGACCCTTAGAATGCAGAGGGCGCGTGGACCCTTGTGATGAGGTGGGTGCGTGGACCCTTGGAATGCTGTGGGTGCGTGGACCCTTGGAATGAAGTGGGTGCATGGACCCTTCGAATGCAGAGGTCAGTGCATGGACCCTTGGATTGAAATGGGTGCGTGGACCCTTAGAATGCAGAGGGTGCATGGACCCTTGTGATGAGGTGGGTGCATGGACCCTTGAAATGAAATGGGTACGTGGACCCTTGGAATGCAGAGGGTGCGTGGACCCTTAGACTGCAGAGGGTGCGTGGACCCTTAGACTGCAGAGGGTGCGTGGACCCTTAGAATGAAATGGGTGCGTGGACCCTTAGAATGAAGAGGGTGCGTGGACCCTTGTGATGAGGTGGGTGCGTGGACCCTTGAAATGAAATGGGTACGTGGACCCTTGGAATGCTGAGGGTGCGTGGACCCTTAGAATGCAGAGGGTGCGTGGACCCTTGAGATGAAATGGGTGCGTGGACCCTTGGAATGAAATGGGTATGTGGACCCTTGGAATGCAGAGGGTGCATGGACCCTTAGAATGCAGAGGGTGTGTGGACCCTTGGAATGAAATGGGTGCGTGGACCCTTGGAATGAAATGGTGGGTGCGTGGACCCTTGGAATGCAGTGGGTGGGTGGACCCTTGGGATGGAGAGGGTGCGTGGACCCTTGGGATGCAGAGGGTGTGTGGACCCTTGGGATGCAGAGGGTGCGTGGACCCTTGGGATGCAGAGGGTGCGTGGACCCTTGGAATGTAGTGGGTGCATGGACCCTTGGAAGGCAATGGTGGGTGCATGGACCCTTGGAAGGCAGTGGTGGGTGCGTGGACCCTGTGAATGCAGTGGGTGCGTGGACCCTTGGAATGGAGTGGGTGCGTGGACCCTTGGAATGGAGTTGGTGCGTGGACCTTTGGAATAGAGTGGGTGCGTGGACCTTTGGAATAGAGTGGGTGCGTGGACCTTTGGAATAGAGTGGGTGCGTGGACCCTTGGAATGCAGTGGGGGATGCGTGGACCCTTGGAATGAAATGAGGGGTGCGTGGACCCTTGGAATGAAGTGGGTGCGTGAACCCTTGGGATGAAGTGGGTGCGTGGACCCTTGGGATGAAGTGGGTGCGTGGACCCTTGGGATGAAGTGGGTGCGTGGACCCTTGGGATGAAGTGGGTGCGTGGACCCTTGGGATGATGTGGGTGCGTGGACCCTTGTGATAAGGTGGATGTTTGGAACCTAGTGATGAGGAGATGCTTGGAACCTAGTGATGAGGAGATGCTTGGAACCTAAAGATTGAAAGGATGATTGGAACCTAGAGATGCAGAGGATGCTTGGAACCTAGAGATGCAGAGGATGCTTGGAACCTAAAGATGCAGAGGATGCTTGGAACCTAGAGATGCAGAGGATGCTTGGAACCTAGAGATGCAGAGGATGCTTGGAACCTAGAGATGCAGAGGATGCTTGGAACCTAGAGATGCAGAGGATGCTCGGAACCTAGAGATGCAGAGGATGCTCGGAACCTAGAGATGCAGAGGATGCTCGGAACCTAGAGATGCAGAGGATGCTCGGAACCTAGAGATGCAGAGGATGCTCGGAACCTAGACATGCAGAGGATGCTTGGAACCTAGAGATGCAGAGGATGCTTGGAACCTAGAGATGCAGAGGATATTTGGAACCTAGAGATGATGAGGTGTGTAAACTATAGATGTTGGATTTTTTTTTATATATATATATTTTAATCAAATCTAGGTTAGAGTAAGATCCCATTTAATTGTATGAATGCACAATATCTTTTTAATGTAAGAATGCATGAGAAAATTATGATGATGTAATAGTATGATGATTAAATAATGATGCACTGATTTATAAAATTGAAAATGATTATGTAATGATGCAAAATGTCATGATATTAAGTGTATAATGCATGTTTTGGATTAGGAAAATTGATGTTTTGAAAAAGTTGGTGCAGTATATTGTTTTTGACTCTTTTTTTTGTATTCTCTCTCTTCTTTTTTTTGCCTTTCTTTTCATTTTTCCCTTTTTCTTTTTCTTTTTTTCTTCTTTTTTTTCTTCTCTTTTTTGTCTTTTTCTTTTCTTTTTTTTGTGTTTCTTTTTTTTTCTATCCTTAGCCCTTGTAGTTTCATGTTGAAGATTTCAAGGATGAGCAAAAAATTGTTGGTCTGTTTTGATTGTTCAACTTGAACAATTGTTGAATGTATGACCAAATTGCCAATGGTTGTTGGAATCTTGGTAAATTACAAATGACAACATCCTTGTTTTATCATGTTGTGTCAATTGAGAGCTTGTTGAGTTAACATGATTTTTAAACCATCAAAATAACTGTGATGCTTTTGTTTTTAGTGGTAACACATGTTTTCTTTCGGCATATATGATTATTGAAATGTATGACGAGATTATTGGTGAAGGGAATATAATTATTCTATGTAAAGAAGATGAGGTCATATCTACAAAGACAAACAAGGTTTAAGAGAATGATATGTATAAAGAATAATGTTTGGAAGGAATAGAAGAATTTACAAGGTGGAGTGATTTTGATATTGTGTGGAATGATATGTACAAAGAATAATGTTTGGAAGGAATGAGAGAATTTACAAAATAGAGTGATTTTGATTTTGTGTAGAATGATATATTCATGAAGTAATGTTTGGAAGGAATGAGAGAATTTACAAAATAGATGGATTTTGATATTGTGTAGAATGATATGTACATGAAATAATGTTTGGAAGGAATGAGAGAATTTACAAAATGGTATCATGTGTAGAGAAATTTGTAATTTGAGTCATGCTTTTTAGATGAAAACACTAGTACCACACCCTAGTAACCTTGAAGATCCATCAATAAGCTTTAGAAGGAAATAAAATTGCCCCGTTTGAACCCTAAACCTTTAAGCACATCGTTCACCTTAGTTTATAACTGCAAAGACATTTTTTGCTCCACTTTACAACCAGAGATGTCATTTTCCTCCACTTACAACTGTGAAATTCTTTTATGATTTCCAAAGCATCATTTGCCCCAGTTTATAACTTTCAAAGCATCGTTTGCCCCAGTTTACAACTTCCAAAGCATCGTTTTCCCCAGTTTACAACTTCCAAAGCATCGTTTGCCCCAGTTTGTAACTATTCAATTGCCCCAGTTTGTAAAGTTTGACGTATTCTTTGTGTTTGTTCATCTTCTAGATCGCCTATCCAGGTTTTCAGTTTGGTGATCACTTTATTTGACCTTAATTTTTTCCTAGATCGCTTTTTTCGAGTTTTCAATCTAGCGGGTCGCTCTAAATTTTGCCTAAATTGTCTTACATGTTTTCAATCTAGCGAGCATTTTTTTTATTGCTCTAACTTTTTCCTAGATCGTTTTTTGAGATTTTCGATCTAGCGAGCTTTTTTCGATTGCCCTAACTTTTGCCTAGATCGTTTTTGAGGTTTTCGATCTAGCGAGCTCTTTTTTTTTTTTTTTAGAATACCTTTCATCATGAGGCTTTTGACTATGTAGAATTTCTCTTTCAATGAAAGTTGACTGATCAAAAATCAAATTGAAATCATTCTACTTCCTCCATCTTGTTTTCTAAAAAAGAGGATCTTCCACTATCTTTTGTATGTTGGCAACTCCCAAGATTTCATTGTCTCTTTAGTGACTCATTCCTAATATCTTCATCAGCTTGATTGATAGAATGATCAAAGATACTTCATATGGTACTATCGTTTTCATTGTCAAGCCTATTTCTTTCAAACATGAATTATTTAGAATATGAAACAAATGAAGAATGAAGGAAATCAAGTCAAAATGGGTTAAAACGTTGGGAAAATTGTTTACAGAATGCATTCCAAGTAAAGTATATTACAAGAAAACATGTGTGCCCAAAACTTTTGTTCTTTTTTTTTGCTTTTTATTTTTGTTCTTTTGTTCTTTCTTTTTTTTTTCTTTTTTTTTTCAAATCCCCATAAGGATATGATTTGCATCACAAATGTATTTTGAATTAGTTTAAAAACCATATTAAATTGATTTGGGATGCTCTACTTTAGAAACTCCACCCTCCATAGCAACTTTTAGGTTCAAACTTTGAATCCAATAGTTGAGAAAATCTCATGTAGGAACATCTTCAGTTAAAATCTCACTCCTGAAGAATCTTAGCAATAAGAACTGCTCCTTCATGATGCCTTATAAAGGGTGCAAGAAGTTTGGTTAAGACGCCTTGCAACTTAATGAAAATGAAAAGGAGAAAGATTGGTAGATTTTTTTTGGATGCAAATGTTGATTATTTGAGGTTATGGAATGACTCGTAGGTTTGTCTCAAGTGGCATGAGATTATTAGCATGGAATTGGGAAGTATAAACATGTGGTGGGTTGAGGTTAAGGGTGAGTGTTTGAAGGTTAGATTGGGTGGTTGGGTATGGTGTGGTGAGGTATTGTTTGATAGATTAACAACCATTAGCATGTTACAATGGTCCACTAGAATGCAAGGATTACAGTGTCATGTTTTTAATGGTTGAAATCCTGTAATTATGCAAGATTGAGGTAGACTCAGGTAAATGTTGACATTACAATCACAAGAAAAGTAATATCTTGAAAATTTGGCCATTATTTTTTTTTTCTGCTTGACAACTTCTCATTGCATCATCCTATCTCATCCATGATCTATCTTTGAGAGCTTTTCTATAAGGAGGATAGAAGAAACATTTATTTATTTTTTTTGCTTTCTTTTCTCTTTTCTATTTTTTTTCTTCTCTCTTTCTCTTTTTATTTTTTTGTATTTTTTTGACAACAAATGAAATATTTATTCAAGTGTTTAAAGATTAGAAAGGTTCCTCATATTCTCAATTAAGGACCAATCATCTCAGAAAGAAAATATGGTTGACACTTAATCCAAGGAAGCATCCGCTCCTCAATAGATAAGGTCTTATCAATAGCAATGCGGTATGTACCCTATCTTTTTCAAGATAATGTGTGGTTGATAATTTATCGTTGAGAACAATTTATTTTTCAATGAGTACATACCCCACACCTCCAAACAAGGACCAATCGTCTCAAGAAGGAAGTATGATTGAGACCTATTCTAAGGAAGTATTCACCCCTCAATAGATAAGGTCTAAGTTTTAACGCATTGCTAATATGACCGTGAACCTTTCTTTTCTTCAAGAATTTTTTTTTCAGCCAATCAGATGAAAAAATTCAATCATTATGCTTCTTATATGTCATTTGAGTTTGATTTTGAAAAGATGAATGCATGAATGTGTAACAAAAAAACTTTTTAGTATTTTTTGTGCAACATGACTTAATAGTGTCAAATATGGAAAAATGCATGGGATGTATATGTACAAATATGAAAGAAATTTTTTATTATTTTTTAAAAAATGGAACATTATGCTCATATGTTTATGACTATTGTTAGACAATAATGACTATGTACAAAGAAAAAAGGACGATGAAGTACACTTCATTCATAGTATGACTATGAAGTTATATCATTTTCTTTTACAAATATATTTTTTTTCAAAGCTAATGAGAAGAAAAATTCAAAATATTATGCTTATTATATGCCATTTGAATCTCACATAATTTAAGAAATAAATGAATGAGATACATGTTAAAAAATGCATGAACCCACACAAATATATTAATCCATGAAATGTATGTTGAAAGAAAGAAAAAAAAAATTGGCTAATGCATGTGTTATATGTAAAACAAAAATATTTGCACTTATAAGAGCATGTGGTTTTTTATTTTCCTTGTACAAGCATAATTAAAGCATAAAATTTATTTTATTTTATTTTTTTTACAAAGGTATGTACATGTTATTTTTTATTTTATTTTTTTAACTGAAAAGTCAAGCTAATGCGCATGATATATGTTAAAAAAATGCTTGTGACTTTTTGTTATGTAAAAGAATTATTTTTTTATTTTTTATTTAAAGATGTAGTTAATACGAAAAAAAAAGTATGGACCTATATGAACATTTTATTTTTTATTATTTTTTCAAAAGTTCAAGCTAATGCATAAGATATGTGTTAAAAATGATTATACATGTGATTTTATTTTATTTTTTATTTTTAAAAAGCATAGACCTGTTATTTTTGTATTTTGTTTATCTAAATGTAAAAAAAAATGCATGGATCTATATGAATATTTTATTTCATTTTTTATTTTCCTAAAAGTCCAACTAAAGTATAAAAAATAAAAAACAAAGAAGTGTATGTATCATGTAAATTTTTTTTTATGTACAAATGTGATAAAAAAAATGCATACTCATATTATTTTTGTATTTTATTTATTTAAATGTAAAAAAAAAATGCATGAACTTATATGAAATATTTTTTTTTAAAAGTTCAACTAAAATAAAAAAAAAATGAATGTACCGGACATATGATTTTTTTGTATAATTGTGATCAATTTTTTTTAAAAAAAATGCATGAATCTATATGAATTTTTTTTATTTTTTGAAAAGCTCAATTAAAACAAAAAAACTGAACGTACCTAACATGTGATTTATTTTATATATAAATGTGGAAAAAAAAAACATGAACATGTTATTTTTATTTTTTGTTTATCTAGATGTTCAAAAAAATGTATGAATTTTTTTTTATTTTCTAAAATCCCAACTAACGAAAAAAAATTAAATGTACCTAGCATGTGATTTTTTTATGTAAAAAAAAATCTTAAAAAAAATGTTTGAACAGGCTATTTTTTTTTATTTATCTACATGTCCGAAAAAGATACATAATAATTTTTTTTTATTTTTCAAAAATTCCAAGTGAAACAAAAAATTGAATGTATATAAAAATCTTTTAAAAATACAATTTTTGACATTTTAATTTTTTGTTTGTTTAGTTAATGTATGAAAAAATGTGTGGACCTATATGAGCATTTTATTATTGTTTTTTTAGGCCCAACTAATGCAAAAAAAAATGATTGTGCCTATATGATTTTTGTAAATTTTTTGAAGGCATGAATATGTTATTTTTTTGGTTTATCTGTATGTCTAGTTAATGCATAAAAAAATGCATGGATGAGCCTTTTATTATATTTTATCTTTTTCCTTTTTTAAAAGTCTCGCTAATGCACAAGATATATGCAAAAAAAAATGCTTAGACCTATGAGAACATTTATTTTTATTTTTATTTTTTATGATTAAAATTCATGTTTAAATTTTGAAAAATTTAGTATTTTTGATGCAAAAAATGATGATAACGACGTGATTTATTATGCTCATTTTCTAATATGTCCTATGATGAGATGTGAATATGTCCCATGTGTCCTATTCCAGATGAAAAAAACTAAGGTAGGATATTGTTAAGGTTCAAATCCTAACTTTGGAAGGCTGCTTAGTTTATCTATGTGCATAGTTTCATGGATAGATCTAGACAACTCACAGACTGTCATGGCCCTCAGATTGCCCTTATCATATAGATAAGGACCCAGTTCCCTGTATTAGTCATAAGTAGGGAAATACCCTCTCAATATGAGTAACTCATGATACCAGTACCAGTAACAATCTGAGTGGTGACTTAACAATTACCAAGTGGGCATAAAGCCCCTCAATAGCAACCGTCAAGACACCCGCTAATCCTAGGCTCGCACAGGCTCGGGTATAAAGCCCAAAAGGTGTGTGAGATAAGTGTAGGTGAATTGTGTGAAAGGGGAGCATACAAACCTTTAAATCTAAAACTACCCAACCCCACCTGCAAGACAAATAAGCAACCAAAAATATACAGCAGTCTTCTACCCTATGGTTCACAACATTGAATATATACAAACATAATGAACATGAACAAAAATAAAATAAAATAAATAATATTTACATAAAAAAAAGAAGAGTGAAATAAATAAAACGAGGTTAAAGAGAACCTGCACAATTTATTAGATTAGGCTTAACTCTCGAAAATGTCCCTAGTGGAGTCGCCATCTGTCGTAAACGGAACACGACAGGACGGCGAATAAGGAAATTTTAATTAAAAAACAGAGGAGTCGCCACTAAAATTTATTAAAGGAAATTTTGGAAAAACTTGAAATTTTAATCTTTGAAACTAGTTTGGATTCGGGAGTTGTTTACGCATAGTGAAGGTATTAGCACCCTATGACGTCCGTAAAAAACGGTTACCTTCTAATTAATTGTGCAAAATTATAATTAACTTTTAGAAATATTTATTTCATTCTAAATAAAAATTATTTTTAATGATTTATTTAAAAAGTTTTTTTTTATTTTTTGTCTCATGAAATAAATGAAAAAAAATGATCCGGAAGTTTATTTGGGTTTGACAGGTCCGGTTCCCGCTCCTACATATCCTTAGGTGCAGTGAGGAAATCAAAGCTACGTAGTTCTAAAAATCAATTTCAATGCATTTAAGTTTATGCAAAAGATTATGATGTTTTTGGATATTTTAGAAAAGATTATGCTTGATTTTCATGAAAAGTATTTTTGAAAAATTAGAGAAATTAGTTTTGTGATTTTTATTTCTTGAAACTTTGAAAATATTAAAATTTGAATTTGAAAAAAATGATTATTTATTTTATTTATAATTTTTGAGAAGAGAAATTTTTTTAAATTTTTCAGAAAAAATAATTTAAGAAAAAGAAGTTTGCTCTTGCACAGAATTCAAGGTAGCAAATGGCTATTCAATAAATTCTTATGTTCCAAATAGTATCAAAGGTGGATCGATCACTCAATTGATCCCACTTGGTCATTGCACAAACTTAAAATATATTTTTTAATTTCCCTCTTTAAAAAGAATGTTAAAAAAAAATCTAAACTAAAAACAATATTAAAAAAAATAAAGAAAATAAATATTAAAAAAAAAGGTTAATTGCACTTACCTGAAAAAAGGTAACTCATAAGCTTCCCTCCTTGCTTACGTATTTCTGCGTACTCCCAAACTTAAACTATTCACAAGGAATAAAATTTTATAAATGATGGGATTACGCTTTAATGCGTACTCCCAAACACGAGCTTTGCAGCTCAGGTCTCCTATTCTTGGAAAAGGCATCTCCTTATATAGGGGAACGAGATACTCCTGAAGTCTCTCCTACCCGATGTGGGACTTGCAACTCCTTATATAGTAGGACGAATGACTGAAAGAGTCTCACTCTTCCGATATGGGACTACCAAAATGAGTTTTAAAGTTTTAATTCTGTCCGATGTGGGACTTTGTATTTTTCTATTTCTTTTTCATTTTGTTTTTATTTTTTGATAATACTCGGACAAAATTGGGTATTCACAGTGACGATGGGGGTTGCCATGGTCCAGGATCTAAAGCCAAATTAAAACTTTTCCTTCTTCTAATTTGAACTTCTATTTGGGGTGGTTACTTCTATTTATCCCTCAATTTTAATTAGTTGGTTACAGTGAGAGATGGGATTTTTGGGTTCTTCCACCAGACTAATTTCAATGTATTTTTATACAGACTTTTGGTGCTCTTTCTATTATTTTCATTATTGGTGTGGGTCACTATAATCCCAGTATTCACTGAATTGACCAGGAATTCATAAAAAGCATGCTATATGCAGAAGATGGAGTGATGAACTCAGTTGAGATGTCAATTTTCATCTGATCTGGCTTAAAAATGTAAGGATCTAATTTTCTTATGGATGTGATTGGTTACTCATAGTGACAGTGACATGCTTGTTTACATTAGGCAAGATCAACTTTAGTTGGTTTATGAGTTAGTTTTAGTGTATTACACCTAGAAAAAAATGGGGGACAGAATTCAAGTTACTCATTTCACTTCAAGTCATGAAATCTATAACAGTGTAATTCATATCAGATATGAGATACACATGGAAGAAACTTGAATATTGTTTCATTGGCTTAAAGCAGAGCAGAGACAAGCTCAGAGTCACATTTTTCATTGTATTAAATAATTTTTCAGTTTTCAAACATTTTACTGAGGAAATATTTCACAGTAGTCGCTGATTCACTCCTTTGGTCATATGATGCACAAGACTAAAAGATAGAACTTAATCTATCAACTTTATTTCCAACTAGCAACTTCAAACAATCTTGATTAGTTGAATAGAATTCCACTTCTTTAGACCACACTTCTGATAAGTTTGTAAAGGTGTCTCTTTTGGTTACATCATAAACTAAAAGGAACAAAAAAAAAAATCTAAGTAGAAATCTTGAATTTGAAAGATGTTAATAAATAAAGATTCAAAAGCATGCATTAATCATCTTACTCATCTTAACCTGGTGGTTTCAGTAGCCTACCACAGACCCAATAAAAATATGAATTCTTCATGCCATAAGAAGGACACACCCATATTGCAAATTTATAACCTATTTAATAATTGAATCTGCTTTAGCACATGGTTCATAACAAATATTATAATTCATTGCAAATGTCTATCATATTCCCTGAGTGAAGAATTCATATTGTATTGAATGGTTTTATGAAATTAAAGAGTTCAAATAGAATTCAATACTAGTTGCAACAAGTGAAGAGTGGCTTCTGATGCAAAAGAAAAAACATGTACATAAATCATTTTAGCTGACCAAAATGATTCATGTGCTCCTCTACCGTAAGAACTAGTTAGGGTTCTGAACCTTTTCTGCCCAGCTGCGACAGATGCAATAACATTACACATCAATATACAACTACAATTAGTCTTTTAGGTCAATGGACAAGTGATTCAACAAAATGACATAAGGGATATTTCCTTATCTTTGTTTGCATCCAATCCACATGATGCGAGACACTTAAAAAGGTATAATTTGATGATCTAAAAGTTAAAAGATTTAGTAATTTACTACTAATGTCCCAAATAGTTAATTTCAATCTCATCCCTCCTACAATGAGCAGCTTGATCTTAGAACCAACCCCTACCTAATATAGAACAACAAAAGATAAGAACAATAGTATAACTAAAATTTGATAAAAGAAGCATGATGGTGAAAGCATCAACTCAAAATTTCAATGTCAATTCCTCTTGGATTTTATTAAATGGAGTATTTTTGTCATAACAAAACCCTGGATTCAGGCATCATGTCATTATTAACAAACTTAAATGATTCAAACATAAAAGGGATGTGGAAAAGCATATATGTGTCAAAATGACCCTATATATTTGCTGAGGTTGGTGCTTAACTCTCGATTCTGTTTCGTGGCTCAAGCTACACTTTAATTTTCCTTTTATGTGCGAACTTGATTGATTGGAAAACAACACCCTCTATCCAAGTAGATGCAAGATCAGAGATTGTTTTCGCAATTCTTTTAACTGATGGTTTCTTTTTCCATAATAAATTCAGATTTTTTTCTTTTTCACTGTTCTGAGCTTCTCAACATTCTTTTTATTTTGCTTTTCCCTACAGTAAATATTTCGGGTTATTTATGATTTTTGCCTTATATGGTTATTGATGGTGGTTAATGATTAAGTGTAGAATTATCATTTTTAATTAATAATTAAACCTTTTACTTTAGTTTAAAATTGATCATACAAGCTCACAGATATTTTTATTTTATATATTATTGATCTCAAATTAAAAGTACTTTTAACACTTTCTAACTAGTATCAAACAATATAGTTAGTTACATTAGTTAAAAAATTAGTTACAATAATTAGAAATTTAATTATTTTTATTGACTTTATTAACCACATTACAGTTCATCTTTAATCATTCATTTTTAATACAAATTTTATTTTATTTTTTCCCTGCACCATGTTTACTAATAGGGATAATTGCAAAATGTCCTTTAAATATAATTAATAACAAATAAGAAAATAATCCAACTATGGTCTTAAAATATCTACCAAATATAGTAAATTACAAAATATAAACCATATTTAGCTAATTATAGTTTTAAAAAAAATATTCTACTACTTCAAATACTAAGTATATTAATATGATTAAAATTTTACTAGGTTAGGGATGAAAATATGTGAAATTTGACTGAAGTTTGTGTGTTCAGATTGGACGTAATTAAAAATTTTAAAATTTAAAATTTAAGCATGTTATCTATCATAATTTTTTTATTATAAAAGTCTTACACGTTTATTATCTATCAAACCATATGTTTAAAAACCTACAAAGATTAATAAAAATATATCCAAATCCTATATATATATATAATTAAAAATATTTACAAATTTAATATATTATAATAAATATAAAATATATTTTTATATCTTAAATATATATATATATATATTTATATTATATTATATAAGTATAATATATAAATATGTATCATATATCTTATAATATATTAAATAAATTATAAAATTTTAATAGATATATATATATATATATATATGTTTAACAAGTTTTTTACAATTTTAAATTTGAGTTATTTATTTAATTTTTTTTAACTAATGTGAATCTATTTATTTATTAAGAAAATTAGATTAAATCAAACTTTAAACAAATTAGGTTGTGCACTCTTGTTGAACCTCTTATTGAACATTTGACTCATGTTCATCCTTAAATGATATTAATAAGTTTTAGACCAAATAAACATGAAATTATCAAAAATTTATTGCAATAATAAAAAAAGACCTATTATTACCTTTAAGAATTAAAATAGATCATATAATAATTAATTTACAAAAACATCAAGGTCAATAGTTAGTTATAATAACATTAACAAATTCATAAGGAGCTGAACAAGAAACACTTTATTCTTATTTTTTATTTTTATTTTTTTAGTTCAATCTTTAGATCCTCAACTTCATTCTCTAGGTGTGTAGCACAGTTTTGGTCACTTGCACTTTTAGAACACAGAAAATACAATGAAATTCATGGTATCTGGATCCAAACACTTGGGATGGAAAAAATCCATCTTCCATATCTCTAATCCTAATTGGATGTTCTTTTCTCAAAAAACTTGACCAAGAGACTCGTTGGATGAGATTTTCTTAGGAGCAGCTTCTTGTCTCTCAATTTCAACAGTCTTCACCAATATAATTGAAGTTATAAGATGTTATATAAAATGTAAACAACATAATAAAATCAAAATGCATGCAAAGAGCTAGTTATACACACAAATAACCTAAACCTCTTCGTTGACATATGCTCCATTAACTCTGTTATAAGTTCTAATATCCAAAACATCTTTACTCACTAGTTGTCCAGTTTGACTCATTTATTTATTGATAGCAATCACATTTTTTAATATTACTCATGTATTATGTTGTTGGTATGGAAATTTTTTGGATCACATACTGTGGAAAATTACAAGGTCTCAAGGTGATGTTTTTTTACTGAAAACGGGTTCACAAGATTAGTCGAAAGAAACGACTTAAAAGCATGGAAACAAGTCATTTAAGCTAGTACAAGAAAGAAACTTGGTGTTTTTCTAGGTTTTCTATCTGTGCAGTTTGGATGTGTATCATCAACTACATTAGTATATCTGTTGGTAAGTATAGATGATTAGATGATATACGTGGCTCAGTTATGTACACTTTCTACTTTTTCTTCTCCACCAAACCCATTTCTAAAACCACTCGAAATCATACATCCTTTGTGAATTATATTTAGTAAGATTTAATCTACATTCCTTTCCACTTATCTGATGTTTGAATTTTGAAATATAGATTTTGTATCTCTGTTGAACCAATCAGTAGCCAATTGCAGAAGCCAACCATGTTAAATGGATTGTAACAATTTTTAATGTTTTGTTGGAATATAAAAGGACTGCTTGATGTACTGTCTTTTGATAGTTCTTTGTTTTAGATTGAGTATCATAAATATAAATAAACCCAAATTACATAGTGCTTTTTTTTAACAAATTTCCCATCCATCTGTTGTGTGTTGTATCTACTGAACTACTCAGTAGTATCATCACTGAAGCCAATCAAGCCAATTACGTTAAATGGATTGTAACAATTTTTAATTTTTTTTATTGGAATATGAAAGGGCTGCTTAATGTAGCATTGTTCATGTGATTAATTCCCAATATCAATTCTTTCTTCATAGTTATTCATTTGGTGTGTTGTCTTCTGGTAGGTTTTTGTTTCAGTTTGTATGACGAATACGGATTAGAGTATTTTGTTCTTTTTAAAGGTTGTCATTCCATTGTTGTGAATTGTGTTTTGGATTTCTTTTATTTTCATGTTGGTTTCTTTCTTTTTTGTGTTTTCCTTTCAAAGTTGTATTTTTGTTTCTCTCATGATGTATGTGGATTCTGCTCATGAATCAAATGTTCTTTAGTTTGTTGATTTTAGTTTAATAAATACAAATATTTTATTTGGTTGTAAGAGAAGTTTTTCTGCCTTAGCAATTTGTTTCGAGCAATTTCATTGGGTCTTTAACACCATTCTTACATTTTATAACATTCTTGCTGATTAGTCAGCCTTTTGTATTATCTTAATAAATTTTATTTAGTTATGGTTATGTTAATAGGCAGGGATATTATAGATAAATGAATTGTGTCTTCCATTAGTTATCGTTCAACTAAATTCAGTTAACTTTTTGTTGGAATTGTTTAAAACTAATCTTAAGATATGTATCATTGTCCAGGCTAAAAAGAAGCAAGCTCTTAAACAAGATGTAGAACCTGATGCTCAAAAGAATCTGGATGTGAAAAATGAAAAATGTTGTAAACAAAATGGCTCTTGAAAGTATAGAGGCTCATATTTCTTGAAATGTACCACCATATGATGCTTCTGCAACTACAACTTAGGAGGTATATGTGCTGGACAAAATCATCCTCAAGGGAGAATGAAATCACCTTCAAGACATTTATAATATTATGCAACATGGGAAAGAAGCAGAGTTTAGTCTGTACCCAATTTTTGTTTGCAAAAGACATTTATAATATTGGTCATTTTGTGCTATCTGAGTTGGAAAGAGTTATTTTGCTGTAGTAGTTATACTCTATATTGCCTATAGTATGGAAGGATACCAAATGTTTTACACCTTTGCTATATAAATAATTGAAAAAAATTATTTCATCAACATTCTAGAATTCTTGGTTAGGGGATGCTGTAAGCAATTTTGATGAACTCCCTTGTTGAAGGTGGCCAATTAGTTAATATGATTACCTGATGCTATGGTGGTAGATGGGGGACCTGAACTTATTTATGCTGATTTCAGTGTTAATTTCTTTTTTTTTTAATGCTCTGCAAATTCATATAATTCATACGTCAATTGCACACAGTGTTGTATGTAGACATCACACCTATCAGTTTCTCTTCTTTCTCTTCCACTCTCTTCATTTTTTTGTTTTGTTTTCTTTTTCTTTTATGATCTTAATGTTGTTTTGTTTCCAAATTAGATTTTAATTGCATGCTAACCACTATGCATTTCTTTTATCAATCAACAGAAACCAAGCCATGACTATATGAATATCTATTCTTAGATAATATTAGACTTTCTTTTCACATATAGATTTCTATTGAAATCATTTGGCAATAAATAGTATTGGAACAAAGGATATACTTGCATTTAGATGTTTTAGTTTATCGAATTTTCTTGATTGATTATAAATACTAAACTGCTTTTGATTAAAAAGATAAAATTACTGCAGTGTTGCTGTAATGGATTAGAGTAACTGATCTTGTATATAAACTGAGTTTCATCATCAGAATCTAAGAATCCTATTGCAAAAGTAAATAAAGTGAATAATTATATACTGCATTTATCTTTTCCAGCAAAGAACTGCACTTTCTTTGTCACCTGTGATCTTTATAATGACGTTGAAATTTGGAAAACTATTAAACAAGTCAAAGTATAATTGCACTTGCACTGGAACTGTCAAAACATAATCTAAGTTACATCCAAAAACAAAAATTATGAGCAATAAGATCAATCACTTTTAATCTCCCGGAAACTTCTTTCGGTCAAGGAGGAGGTCTTTGTACAAAATCAGAAGACCCCTGAATTGCAAAAATAAATAAGCTTGTGAGCATTTAAAAATATGGTTAAATATTAAATTTCAAAAAATAAAATTGAAGAGATATATTAACCGAGACAAGTTGTTTGTGAATGTTACATTGAGTATCATGTTTTTGAATTCATTAGAACCGTTCATATTCCAAGTGTTGGTAACATCATGACATTATATTATGTTCATTATCATGGATGGACAAGGATTTACCTGAAAGCAACTCGTGGTGAACACTGAGAAAGTGGTTGATGCATGTGAGGAAGTGTAAATACTAGTTGGATAATTTTGTATTTTATAAGAAGAAAAAAAATTGTGCTAATTTTAATGTTATAATATCAATTGTCTTTTCTAATAAAATAGAACTTAACATACTTGGTATAGATTTGGGAATCTTGGTTGTATTGAAGATGGAGAAAAGTGCAGAGAAAGTTGTGGTGTGAGGGGATAAAAAGGGGGAGCTATACTTGGTGCCTCAATTCAGTTCCTTTTTCTTGCATTAATTTTTAATACATCAATATGAAAAATAGCTACAAAAGTTTAAAAAAACATTTGGAAAGAAACTCACTAGTGCTTTGACCCTTCTCATAGCCATGTGAAGATTTGTTTGGCTTCTAACCTTTCAACCTTTTAATTGATCTCCCTTTGGATCTTACACATTGAGGATCTATATAAGAAGCTCTTGTTCACTTCTATTGAAAATTTCAACATAATTGTCTACCCTGAAAACGTAACTATCCAAGCCAGGTTTTTCAATTTTTTTTTGAAGGGAAACATTAATATTTTCAAAACAGCCAACAACAATTTTCTAGTATCCTCTTGTTCTTGACTCTTGGTCACAAGATTATAAGTAAACATCATTACATGGTTTCTAAAAACTAAGTTAGAATCTTTACAGTCATTATCCTTATTATCATTGTGGCAAATTACATATATTTTTCTTGTATCTGTTGTCCATCTGTGCAAATAATATTGACTAGGAATTTCAGCCGCACCTTTTAAGAGCAGAACCCCTAATGCATGTGAACAAAGTATGCCAAGAGTCTCAAACTTTTTACAAGTACATGTCACCTCCAATAAACAAGGGTTAAAATGAACAATGATATGATGGTCAACATTATTATTTTGAATTAATGCAAATTTTTGCAATGTATTAACATCACAAGATTCTTGAAAGAGATGTCCAATAAGATATTCTTACTTAAACAACTTATAAATCTTACGTGTATACCTCATATAGATGCATGCTGCACAGTGCTTTCTGGGATAACACATGTTGGGGCACTTTGATGGCAATGGAAATCTTCTTCCATCTCCTTTCTTCTCCATCTCTCAACCAATTTTTCAAATTCCATTACAAATTCTGTTAAGGAGGTATATGTATTAGACATATCACCAAGAACATTATTTGTACTCTCACTCCGTTGTGAAGCTTTAATTCCAGCATCAAAAGTATCTTTATTTGAAGTTGTGCACCACCTTTTGCGAATCTTGTACAAGTTATTCAACCACTTATGATCACCAAAATTAAAACTGGTGGTAATTTTGACTCATGTGTCTTCAAACTCCCCTTCTGAAATGCAACCTTGCACATATCTGTCGCAACCGTAATTCTGACGAGACGACGAACTTTCTAAAATTTTGAAAAAGTTGATTTTGATGATGTGGAGTCGCCACCAAATTTTTATTTGAGGAAAAAGATTTGGAAAAAACCCTACCTTGAAGATAAGATTCTAAGTTCGGGAGTCGGTTACGAGTGGGGAAGGTGTTAGGCACCCCACTCGCCCGTTCCAGATAACGGTACCCTTAAACAGAGTGTGTGGTGATTTGAAAATTGTTTGATCCCTTTAATTGGTGTGAAAATAAATACTTGATGGAGGTTAGCCTGACAAGACTTGATCCTGCTCCTACGTATTCCCCGGTGCAATGGGAAACTCAAGGCTTACATAGTTCTGGTTATGTTTTGAAAGCTTGACTTTTGAAAGCGTTTAAAAGAGTGTTTGAAAGGTGCTCGAAGGCTTGGCCTTCGAAGCTACTAGAAAAATAATATTTGAAAACGACTCGATTATTTTGAAAGATATTCCGGAAAAGCAATCCTCATCCACATATGCACAGGGTCCAAGACAACTACGGCTGCACTTGGACCCATACGAATCTCTAAACAACGAACAGTAGAAAAAGCTACCAGTTCGTGCTTAGAGTAGTCGCGTGAGATTAAGAATTGCAAAACAAAATTTTTATTTTTGAAAAAAGATGAATAAAGCATGCAAGACACAAGTAGTTATTTTAAACTTTGGGGAAATTGATCAACTAAAATATTTTATGAAAATACTTATAATTTTTTTTTTGAATTTATTATGGATTTAAGGGTTTTTTATGATTCGTAAGATTTATGGAATTTTACAGAATTATTTATTAGTTATTGAATTTTCTGAAATTTTTTATTAGTTTTGGAGTTTTTATGAATTTTTATGAATTTTTATTAACTTTATTGATTTTCTGAAATTTTATTAATTTTTTTTAATTTTCTGAAATTTTATTAATTTTGTTGATTTCTGGAATTTTTAAAATTTTTATTAATTTCTGGAATTTTGAATTTTTTTATTAATTTTGAATTTTTATTAATTTTCTTAAATTCTGAAATTTTTTATTAATTTTCTGGATTTTCGAATTTTTTATTAATTTTCTGGATTTTAGAATTTTTTATTAATTTTCAGGATTTTTTATGAATTTTTTGCTAATTTTCTGTATTTTTTATTAATTTCTGGATTTTTAGAATTTTTATTAATTTCCTGTATTTTTATAAATTTTTTGGATTTTTAGAATTTTTTATTAATTTTTTGAATTTTTGAATTTTTATTAATTTTCTGTATTTTTATTAATTTTTTATAAATTTTCTGTGAAATCTCGGGGTAGAATAGGGATTAATCAAATTTTCTGAGGATATTATGGTAATAATTGGGACTGTGGGGTACACTTTTCTTCCTGGATCACTAACCAGCATGAGTTGGGCTTTGTAACCCGTGGGTAGATGCTATATTGTGGGGGATGAGACCCCTCCTTTCTTACTTTGATCATTACCCCCAGCGGGCCCCACGTCCATTTGAAACTGCTCTCTTGCATGCGAGTCTACGTCGACGACTACGGGTGCAACTAAGGTAAGGCAAGGGATTCAAGGTTAGTCTCCTACAGTGCTGAAGGTAACAGTACCCATGGTTCGTAACTTAGTGACTCTAGTGTATAACTTGCATTCGACGTAGGGTCTGACTATATAAATTTACTAACTTTGACTCATAAAGGACTGGAACCTGTCATCATCTTGGTCGTCGCGACCGGTCCTGTGACCTTAGGGGTAGGGTGATCAAGTCCAGTGGTTTGAGATAGACGCCTTCACCAACCGCGTGCATGCATGGAGCCATAATAGGTGGGGGAAAACGGGATATGCACCATATCCTTATAGGAAGGGCGATAGGTGATAGTTGCACCTGATCATGTGCAGGGCCGAATTTGTGGGGCGAATGGAACATGTGGGAGTGTGAGACGATGTAAGCGCAGCACCCGTGGGACGAGTGAGGCTAACGGCTCATGGCGGACCCTCAGCCCGCTCTCGTCATCTCCCTATATTCCCAAGTCTATACACTCTACATTACCTTCTCCAACTGAACAGGGTCTTGATAGATTGCCTAGAGTTAGAGTTTCGTACATGCGGGGGAGATTGTTGAGTGTGATTCAAGGAGGCCAAGGTCAATGTGATGTTGCACCTCCAAACTGTAGGTATTAGGCTATTCTCCAACGTTCTTCAGGCTATGTCTCAAAGGAGGATCATAGCCTCCGCTCTGCGGACTCGCACTAGGGGAGCGTTCATTTTTCTTTTATCATTTGCCTTGCATTCTACGCATGGCGCGCGACATGGCCTGTACACCACTTCGTTCCTTCTTTCCCAACCCAGCAAGTCACCGTCTAGGTCTCCCCTCGTTGAGAGTTAATGTGGGTTCGGTACTGCTCCTATTTACTCTGTTTTAAGTCTATACCCCAGAGGACTCTTTTGATATTTCATTGTTCTTGGCTTCCTCCAATGCTATTCGGCCTATTGAATCAAATTTTTCCCTCTAACTAGCCCCAAGCCCCTATAGTTTGCGGTTATTCTCTCAAATGAGCCTTACTACGCTCTTACACTTGGGTTAAACCCGTCTAAACTATAGATGGATTTCCACAGGAAGATCATTCAAACACTTGTATCTATTCCTACGTGTTTGAAACATCGGTTATGCTATTTCACGCGTACACCTGAAGGGATTCGCCCAGCAACGCTAGACCGAATCTTAGCACAGAGATTGTGTTTGCTTTTGCTATAGATTATCTAACTTAGCGAAGATGTTGAGCAGCATTAATTCATGGGTTATCAAGATTTACAGTTATGTTACAAATTTTTCTTTTTCTCATTCGGACTGATTCGAATCTATGCCTTTCTTTGTCTACAATTCCTTCATCATTACCTATCATTGCCTAGCCATTGATTAAACAAAAATGATTCTAGAACGCTCTATCTATAATATCAAGATGAGGTAGGGGTGCTGACCTTCGCCGGATTCCGCTGAAGATTTTTCCGATCGCGACTGAGGACGAAAGTTCGGATGATAGGAGCAAGGATGCTGGAGTGGGAGACGTTGGATCCAAGAACTTGCCAAGGCGTTCTGCCCCCTTAATCTAGAGAACTTCCCTCGTGAGTGTTAGCGAAGAGGAGTTTTCTGTTAGGATCGCCAGCAGAGGATCAGAGACGCAAGCTTCTTGCCATCTTTCAAAATTTTCCCAAAAAAGAAAAAATCCCTCTTCTTCGGTTCCTTCTTTCTTTTTATATCTAGTTTTCCCCCTTTTTTTTTTAAATTTTTAATTTCTTTTTTAATTTTTATTTTAGATTTTACTTTATTTCTGATTTTTAAATCCCATTTATTTTACTAATCTATTTAGTTTTTGCGGATTTTCTTTTACTTAAATCTTTTTCTTCTTTTTTCAAAACTTCTTAATTTTCTTAATTTTTCCTTTTTCTAATTTTTATTATTTATTTTTCATCATTATTTTTGGTTTTTATATTCTTGTTTGTTTTCTGTTATATTTAATTAATTGATTTTTATTATTTTCAGATATTTTCAATTCTTTTTTTAATTTTATTTCTTTTTCTGATTGTTTTATCAAGAATTTTTTTTGTTCTTACTTTTTCTTTTCTCTTACATTCTTATTTTGATTAGATTCTTAAAATCTTTTAATTTTTAGGTTTCTTTTCTTTTTCTACTTTAGCTTTTCAGCCTTTTCTTCTATTTTCTTTTTATTTGTTTTTCTGTTTTCTATTTTTTTTTGCTTACTCTTTTTTTTAAATTAATATTAGTTTCTTGATTAATTTTAATAATTGGAAGCTTCGGACATAAATAGATGTTTACAATATCAAATTATATTTATTTGTTCGATATGTTGTCTCAAACACCACCACATCTCAAAAACAACTATAGTCAATTATGGATCTCTCATCTTGACAAAAAAAAGTTTTCCATTCTCCCATCTTGATCTAATTGGACATCCCAATAAAGAATGCCTCCTTCTTGTGATGCCTTGCTCTTAAAATGATCAACTAAACTTTGAGCATCACCAACTTCAATCAATTTGTTTTTTTTTTTTCAATATTGACTTAATTATAGCAATTTTTCATTGAAAATCCAACATGCTAGGCACCACCACTTTCTTCAACCATATATGAATACATGTTGACTGTTTTGATTCCAGCATTAACAACCATTGGTTTTATAAGTTCAGGTTTTTCTTTTTTTATTTTCATTGATCGCAACAGATCTCAACAAAGTGTTATCTTTGGGCCTAGCTAATTCATGATTATGGTCATTAATGAGAGTAATCATTTTCCATTTCCCATCTAAATCAATTGTAAATTATGCCATTGCAATGCATACTGTTCTTGAATCTGGCCTTGAAATGCAATTCCCCCCCTAATGCTTTGAATCATTCTTGAATCCTTGCTTTGAGCAATAATAATCCTTTTTGTGTATTTTATTGGTCCCATCATAAAATATCTGCTTACCTTTTCTAACACTAAATTCAATTTGAAATCAATAGTCACATACAAATTGTATGCCCCCCCCCTTTCGTTTTGTACAATATCTTTTAGCAAATTAATACTCAAATCATCAATTGGAAATTCTTTCCTTTCCATCTGCAATTTCATAACTTGTAGGTGTTACTAGTTCATTAAAGTAAACAACATAAATATAAGAGTGAGGACAATACAAACAAATGGAGTAAAAATGAAGACAATGATTTCTATATACCTAAATGGGAACAAATGAATAAAAGAAATTTGCAATTGATACCATTAAGCAACATTTTCCTATGTAGTTATAGTCCACGAGTTCAAATACAAAACAAACTCTCAACCCTTATTTCTAAATTTTGTTAAACTTAGTGTGTTCTCGGTGTTGGTAATCATTTCTAAATATGTTTTTACTTTAGAGATCAGAACAAAGTTTGGGATAGGACAGGACACGAAGTAGATGAATAATGTTACACCAAACAGCCCTTTTATATTCTAATAAAAAATTAAAAATTGTAGCAAAACCCATTTAAAGTGATTGGCTTCTGCGATAGCTACTGATTAGTTCAGCATGGGCACAACTTATACGTCAAAATTGAAACATCAGATAAGTGGAAACGAATATAGATTGAAGCTTATCAAATTATTGCTGTTTGGGGGGGTTTGTTGATTCCTATAACTCAAAAATTAAGGATGTATGATTCCGTGTGGGTCTGGAAATGGGCTTGGCGAAGAAGACAAAGTAGAAGAACGTGTGGGAGAAGTGAACTAAAATTTGGGTTAAGGTTAAGCTGATAATGAGTTAACCTTGATTAAGTTAATTATATTTTTAATTCATTAAAACAATGAATTCACATGTTTTTATTGGATGAACCATAATCTTACATGATGGATCAGGTTCATGTAAGAGTGTTTTTTAGGGAGTAATTCTTCAATCTCATCTCATCATCTAGAAATGGTTCATTATACATAAACGGTTTATTATATGATTAATTTTATCTTATCTCATCATCATTATCATCTTTTTTTTATTAAAATTTGAAGCTACTTTTTATCAAGGATTCAAATCTAAATTTGTTGGTTCAACATTTTCTTTTTCTTTTCAATCATTATTTGGAAAAGATCTTTCAAATTATACCCATTTTCTTTTCCTAACTTACTTCTTCTTATCTAATTTAGAATTGGCCATAATCATTTCAAATAATTTCTTCTGTTAGTGTGAACCTAAACAATAACAAAATTAATTAACTCATAAAAGGTATTAAGTACTAGCTAATTAGAAATTAAATATATCTCAAATTTAAAATATTATTATCTCAAAGGTGTCATATTTATTCACAATTTCAAATGCATGTAAGGCTTAGTACACATATAGCAAACTTTTTGGAGTTTTGGATGTTCTTAACCATAAGATTTGCACCGTTGACCTGAATTTTCACCTTAAGTGCAAGCATTACTACATGCTACCAAAAAACTTTGATTATCTTAAAATTCTCAAGTTGCCTATCAATCTTACTTATTTTTTGAAGGTTTCCAACTATCATTTGTAAACAATCATATAGTTCATGTTTGACCTCATAAACAGCTTTAAAATTTGGATTATAATGCATAATAGGATTAAGGTAATAACTTGCAGCATGCAGTGGTCTATGGAGTTGGTTATCCCATCTTGCATAAATGATTTCCTATATTTGGCATAAATAATAGAAAGCAAAACATTAGCATATTCTATTATTTTCCTTAGCAAAATATAACTAAATAAAGACTTTAATTAGTAATTACCTTTTTTTAACACTATTTAAAACATTTTGTATCTTCTCCTTAGTTCAATGATTTCCTCATAAATGAAGTCATGGCTGGCAATAAAGATGTGAAAAATTATATATGAGATATATCTTCATAAATGATTTCCTTAGTTCAATTATTTTGTATCTTTTTAACCCTTAAGTCGAATAAGATGTGAAAAATCGAGTAATGGTTGGTGGAACCAAATCATTTTCTTTAAGGAAACGAGGCAATAAAGATATGAGATCACTTATTGGATAAACATAGGTTGTAATTCTTTTCCAAGTGCAATTGTCTCTTTATAGATTGGTATTTTCTCAAAATTCTCCAGCATTAGATCAATGTAATGTGGTACATGTGGTGTCCAATACAACCCTCTTTTTTTCCATCAACTTCTCTCCAACTGCTTTGTAGTTGGACATATTATTTATGATAGTTTGGATAATATTTTTTTCATTAACTTTCTCAACAATATCATCCATCATTTTGAAAATCTTATCCACTATTTTAGAAATATAAGATGCATAAATAGACTTTAAAAAAATAGTTCCTTTAAGATCATTTACTAGAAATTTTAGTATAGTCCTCATCCTCTTATCAATCATCTATTTGTTCATGATGGTGCATCTTGCTTTCTTCCAATAAGTTATATGTGCCTCCAAAACTTGCATAATATCCTTAACATTTTCTTTTAAATACTTGACTCTAATCCCATGATAGGACGGTGATTTAAATCCTATTCCATGTTTACCAACCACTTCAAGTATCTTCGTAAATTCATCACTTTTTGTCACATTAAAGGGAATAATATTATTATAGAAAAATGAGTCAATTTCTAAACATGCTTCTTCCATCAAGCTCTTGAAAATATTGTTGATAATGGATTGACTAATCATGTCCTACTTTGGAAGAGATTTAAATCTGTTGAACTTTCAATTAATTTTTTTTTTCATCTTTCCTTCATCTTGAATGTGGTGACTTTCTCCTACTTTATATTGCTTTTTCTTTTTATTTAAATTTTCTTATAATACTAAAATAATTTTTATCATTTCATTTTTAACCTCATCACTTACAAATTACATGATTGAACATCTTTTGAAATTTTGACAAATACTTTAATTTGTAAGCTCCTCTATTAATGACCTTTTGACCGTATTTACATTTAATTTTTTATATTCTCCATCAATTGAGACTCCATGTTTCCATTAAACCTTAGTCCTATTTTCAACAGTATTTTTTGACATTTTACCATCACCCTGACCACTTGAGCCACCAACCCCATCACTTGCCATTTTAATCATTGGATAGAGAATGGACTGTTTCACTCATTGCCTTGCTAGAATATGGACACAAAGACAAAAGAGAGAATGGAAACCAGAGAAGAACAAAGGAGCACTTGCTGGACAAATAACAAAATTAGAGGAGATTGAGAATAGAAGGTTGCAGACATAGATGAGAGAAAATATATAGACAGGGATGGAGGCGAAATGACAAGGGACGTATTCGGGTATTTTTTACGAAATGGGTTTGACGCAACCTGACCCGTTGCTTCGTACAAGTTTCTTGTCCTGGCACATTACTCCAACCTACGCCCTGTTGAAACGCTCTAGCAATGGCATGCCACATGTTAAGGCTTCCTTAACTCGTTGGATTATACACATTAACACACCAACATAATTTTGACAACATTACTCTTGAGAGATTCTAAATTAAGTAAGTGTGTTGTGAGTTTAATTCAAAATCGAGTAGTCTTCTATCGAACATTCTATAGAAATTACATTATTAGAAAATAAATAGAGATCTAACCATCTAGATATTATAAGCATAAATTTGATCATATTGATAAACAAATTTATAACTCTAATATATAACTATTAGCAAAAATATATTGATGTGGAGGTCCCTACCATTAAGGCTTTTTATTTAGTTTAGGAATATTTTAGTGTAACTAGTATAGGAATAGGTTCCCTTTTGTACTTAGAGTGCTCTACCCGTGTAGATTTAGGGAAAATTTTGTGTGTATTTTCTTTGACTATTAATTTAGGCTCATTTAATTCCAATTAGGGAATGCATGGAAGGGAGGTTTGAGACTTGCATTTTAGGTCAAATCCTTGCTCATTAGGAGCCAACATGGTGCAACCTAAGTGAGCTTGTCCATCACTTGGCCTATATATAGGCCTTGTATGCATTTTTCCATACTTTGAATCATAATTCTGAAAATCCAGATTTAAATTAAGACTTTCATTCAAATTCTCTCTTTTTTATCTTAGATTTGAGGATAAACGCTCTCCTTATCCTTGGATTCCATGGTGGTGGATTACTAGACTTATCTCCTTTATAGAAGTGGTTTCTCCACAAGCTTCATAGGAGCCTCTTTCTCTTCATCTTCCCTCCATGAAAATCATGTCAAAGTGGTGCATCTTTTCCTCCATATCAATCCAATTTCCTTCTTCATTCAAGGTTGTATCATATATACAAAATCATAATTTCCAAAAATTATTGCATACAAAATGAACACTAATATTTTCAACTTTCTTTCATTTTAACCAAAACTGTGAAAGAAAGTAGAACATGTCGAGGAATATGATACATAAGAGAATAAAATTTCTAAAAGATGTTGTGTATTGTTAATTTCAATTTGATATAATCAATAAAATAATAAAGAATAAAGATATATGCATGGTTTACATTGTTGTCTTCAATTATTTCATGTCATTGAAGCAAATCTTGAAATCTGTTCTATACAAATTTTGAAATAGTTATAAGGAACTACAAGAAAATTTATTATTTGTGGTAATTATAAATATATTTTTTGATAATTTTTTATTATTTATGGCAATTAAAAATACATTTTTTTGATAATTTTTAATTACCACAAATATTATTTCTAGTATTTTTAAAAACACTAGTTGTACATGTGTCACAAATGGTTTATGATAATTTTTTTTAATCAAATTGTAAAAAATATGGATAAATTTATTGATAGCTTTTAATTGCTAGAAATGTAGAAAAATTACTAAAATATTTTCTATAATATTTTTAAAATTTTGTAAAAAAAACCTTCATAAATATTTTTTTTTTGAATTTTTATAAAAAAAATATTTATTATTAAATCAAAATGTGATGGTGGTTGAACTTTTGCAACGTTCCCACACCATTCATCCTTTAGGAAAAAAAATGTGGAGGTGTACACACTCCAAGTAAGTAATCAAATTAACTTTAAGTGAGATAAGTATATATATTTATAGAAAGATATAACTACAAAATTTTAAGAAATAAGAATATTTTTTGGCTTTACAATATCTTTTTATAATTTTATCGGGTAATTGGTAATCAAGAAGCTTGTGAGTTAATTTTTTAAATTTTCATTTTTGTTGAATTACACTTTACTTAAAATGTATTCTCTTTGATAGAGAAAAATGAAGATGAGAGAAAATATATGATATAAATGATTAACAATTAATTCACATTATTATTTTGATGGTTCTAAGTTATATCCAATTTATTTGTTATAAAATAGTAGCAATTATTTATAGAATTTTATAATAAAAAAACATAAGATTATAAAACAAACACAAGTATTCCTTTGACTATAATCAAGATAATTGAGAATATTATTATTATAGTATCAATAATTACTAGAGAAGAAGACAATGGAAAGTAAGTAAGGAATACGAAAATAATTTGATCCTGATAAAGTGGGAAGACACCCTCATGAGAAACAACAAAGAGATCACTAGTTACTCTTAATCCAATAGTATCCATATTTGATAGATTAGGCCATTCAAATTTTTTGAAGGCTTAGACTGCACCATATAGAATTTATATAAGTTAAAATTATAATTATATAAGAAAAATAAAGATATCATCATTGATTGTTAAACGGATCATTTCTTACATGATTATGTATTTAAAAATGACAAGCTCCATTCATAAACTTTAGGATAAAAAACAAATTAAATTTTATCATAATTATGATTTTTGACAAAATTAAAAATAAAATCACAAAAAAATCATGATAAGATAATTAATCATAGCAATTAACCAAATTTTATTAATATTACCAATAATAAATTACAGTTACAATTATTCTAATTTTCAATAATTTGATCCAAAAATTTATAGTGGCCTATTTCAGTAAAAAAAAAAAAAAATTCCTAATTCTCACCTAATACATATAGATTCAAATTTACACTGAATCTAAATTACAAATTTAAACTAAAATATCAAATTCTTCTTATCCATAACATCCCATTAAAATAAAAAATAGATTCAAATTATAAATAAAAAAACATCATTCAAACTACAATCACAATTCCTCCAATTAGATATGAAATATAATATAGAATATTAAAATAATAAAAAATATTAATCTCAATTTTTATGTTTTATTTTAAGAATCTAAATATAATATATTTGTATATAAAATATATTTATTAAATTAAAAGTATAATATTATTATTTTGATGAAAGCGTTAAATATTTTAATGATTTATATTTTATATTATTTTGATATATTTAAATGTAAAAATTTTGTTCTCACAGATTGTTGTGCTTGAGAGGGAGAGGGGTGTGTTGTTACATATTTAACTCAGTGCTTAGAAAAGAGAAAAGGCAACAGAGTTGGCAACGTGACCAGAATTCCACTAGATTTAATATTATATTTTTTAATTTAAAAATAAAAATATTTTCATTGCATTTCTATTTAATATAAATAATCCCTTGTACTGTGAAGGTATATGTTGCAAAATCAGAAATATTTTACAGAGAAGAAGCGTTGACGCCAATGTTTCAACATCAGACTATTTTATTAATGTTATATGTACAAGTTATACTTAAATTTAATGTAGAGATATTAAGATGTCTTATATTATTAAAAATAATTGATTTTTAATTTTACTTTTAGAAATGAGTTACATTTAATTTTTCATATGATATTGTAATCTATTTTACTTTAGTGTTAAGCTTTTCCTAAATATTAGTCTTATAAGTTTTATATACTAAATATCTAATTCTAATACGAGGAAATATATTAAGATATTTAATATTAAAAATATGAATAAAATATTTTTTAAGTTAATCTTTTAAATAAGAGACATAAAAGAGAAAGATGAGTTTTATTATTATTATTAAAAATTAGTTAAATGGAATTTACACAAGCACACATTTGAGACAGGAAATCATCGTGAAAATAAAGTCTCCCGTGGCTGTAAGTTAGGGAATCTACCAATAAAATATTGTTTATTGCAAAAGGTGGGGGAAATAAGGCCAACCTGTGAACTATTGATCGTGCTTTACGAAGAATCAATGGATGATGTATGTCTGATTTGATAGGATCCAATGCTGGCTGTGATATATCAAGTCCATCTTCTTTAATAATAGATAATACCTGCCACATCACAAGTAATACATGAGGCATAAAATAATTAGTGGGAAGTGGACAATTTTCTTTGGATTATGACTTCTTGGTTGCAGCATCAAGAGCACAAGTAAATACATTCAATACCCTGGTGTCGTGGAGAATTGTTATTTTCTCAAGATATATCTTTGTTGTGTAAAACATGTGTAACACCTACAAATATATTTTTTAAGTTATAAACATTTTTAGAAGAAAAAAATAAAATAGAGATAAAAATTAAAATTAAAATATTTATAACAAATGATAAAAATATTTCTAACGATACAAATAAATGTATAGATAATTTAAAATAAAAATTAAAAAATATTTTAAAGGTTTATAATTCATTAATGATGGTTGGAAAGTTACGAGAAAAGATTAAAAATAAGAGTGAACGAAAATACCTGAAACACTTTTAAAGAGCTCTATTTCCTATAAGGAATAAACTGTTTCCGAAAAAAATGATAAATGATATAAAAATGATTTGAAAAATTAATACATGTTAGAAACATTAGAAGAATATTTTGAAAAATTTCTTAAAAAATTGCCAAAATTTTCTTGAAAGGTCGAGTGTAACATCCATAATTTTATATGATGGACTTCCAAGGTTACAAACACCCTCTAGTAAGAGATAAAACAGAAATAAGAACAAAAACCATTGAAATTAGAGAATTTTTAACAAATGATGAAAATATCTTTACATTAGGATGACATAAATAAATGTACAACAAATCTAAAAAAAAAGCTAAAATACATTCTAAAGGATTAGAATCCGTCAATGATCATAATAAATTCATAGAAAAAAAAATAAAAAAGGAGAGGACAAAAACGTCGTCAGAAACACTTGAAAATTTCCAAATATGTCCTTAGAAAGTTTTGGCTTTTATAAGAGTTAAATTGTTCCTGCAAAAACGGTAAATGACATAAGAATAATTCAGAAATGTATCAATAAGTGTTAGAAATATTAGAAGAACAATTTGAGATCTTTTTGAAAAATTTTCAAAAAATTACCAAAATGCTCCTAAAAGTTTGATAGGGCAAGAAAATGCGAAGCAGAAACTGGAAAGTGGGCCCTACCCATTGAGCACAAATTGGACATGTGAAAAATGAGGTGGTGACTCATCCCATGAGTCATCACTTCATTAATGTCATATAGGACAAAAATATTGATGAGGAGAGATAAAATTAACCATGGTTAAAGTAAATTAACTTTGATTAATTAAAATTAATCATGCTTAAAATAAGTTAACCTTGATTAGTGATAAATTCAGAATAATTAGTGTTAAACTAATTCTAAAGGATAATTCCATACATTTATATTTAAATTGGAAAATGAAAATTGCATATAAATGGATCAAAATATCCTTAAGTTGGAAATTAATTCCTAAAATGTCCCTAAATGATCGAATGGTATCTTAAGATGTGGGGGATTCATTTGCTTCATATAAAGCCTTCTAAAAACTTATGAAAATACTCTAAACTCTCTCAAAACTCAAACTTCCCTCAAAACACCAAAATCTACACTAAGCTTAAACTTTCATTTTTGAAGTTTAAGTTAAAACAAAACAAAATAAACCAATCAAGCCCCACTACCATTACTAGGAGATCTTGTGCGGACCACCAAGAAGGAAGGAGACCAACCTCAAAGACCGACCAAACCTTTATAAAAGTCTTCAACAAGTATGATATTTATGATACACTTTTCTAAGATTTTAATTATGTGTTTATGGTATGTTTTTCTTTTCTTTTTGGTAGATCTCTCTCTAATTTGTATGTATCCCTTTTTTCTTGAGTTTGATAGAGCTTAAAACTTACCTTGATAGTTAACATGAGCATAACCAATTTTCTATTGAGTTTTGGAGGTTAAACAGGAGTTTTGATAAATTAAAGTGTTTCTAGAAACCGTTGGAGCAATTTAATCAGTTAAAATTTATTAAAAATGATTTTTAATGGTTTGTGGAAGGTTTTTCAGTTTCTATAAAAAGTTTTGAATTACTCAAAGTAAGGGATGGATAGATCTTGGAGTAGATCTAGTAGATCTAGACTTGGTTGTCTTGAAAAATACTTTCTTCGAGGTCATTATGTTCAAAGTGGTAAGTTTGTTTATATCGTTTCTTAAAAGTTTTAATCTTGAAGTTGGATTTGATAAAAGTCCAAATCTGGACTCATATGATAAATATTCTAAAAGACTAAAAATTTATCTCATAAAAGTTATGAACTTAACTTGAAACTTGGACTTAAAACTAGTAAGAGTAAAAGTTGACCGAGATATTTAAGGTTTTCCATGACCATGACCAAAGTTACGGAGTAAGGAAAAATCATGATGGATGTAAGGACATGTGATGTACCAAGTGCTAAAATTCATGACACAAAGGTCAAGTGAGAAGAAATTAAGAAAAAAACCCTTGTTTGGACACTTAGTAAATTTGGCCACCTTCCACATAATTAAAGAAATATGAGTTTAAAATTTTAATTAAGGTGTAAAGAGAATCCTAATCAAGTATAAGAAAGGAATTATGAATTTGGAAGATACTTGGAAATGGTTGGGTAACCATTTGGCCATGTTGGTTAAAATTGGTGAAAACAAGTTAAAACGTTGCTAGGACTTAAGAATGAACCTAAATATGTTTAAGATGGTGATTAGAAATTATTTATGGAGTAGAGGGAGGAAGATGCCCATTTGGCCATACTTACTAAATAAGGAAGAAAAGTCCTAAAGATTTCTAAGAGAGGTGTGAATTAATAGCCTAAATCCTAATTAATGTAAATCACCTTTTAAAGAAAGAAAAATTGAACCATAATACCTTAGGACTATAGGATGTAGATTCATCCACCTATGAAATAAATAGGAAAAGTAGGCTAATTTGGATGTTTAAAGAAATTTTAACAAGACATGAGTAAGAAACTTTAAATTCATAAGTAAAGAGGTAAGCAAATAGGTTCATTGGTAGTTCAAACTTAATTAGCCAAGTTATTAGTCAAAAAACATAAAACTTCTAAAATTTAAACTTGAATTAAGTAAGTTGTGCATAAAATATTCAAATTCATAAACACAAGGAGTAAGTAAACAAATAGGCCATTCGGCCAACTAGAATAGAAATCCAACATATCGTAATCATACATTGAAAATATTAAGAAAAACATAATCTTTGAGAAAATGAAAGGTTGAGAGGTAACTTAAAAGGATGAGTGGTCTAGGATTCTATGAGAGATTTATATAAATCTTAGGAAATAATGAAAGATGGACAAGCTCTTGGAGGAAAGTTAAGTGTTGTACAAGAAAGTTACATCAAAATTAGTTAAGAAATTCTTGATTAAAAAATTAGTTTCTATTTAGAATAATTATGCCAACTTGTTGTATTGCCTTATGAGTACACAAAGATAAATGTAAAGTGTATGAATAATACTCTTGATTTTTTAGAGAGTGATGTATCACATGATGTTCATGTGTGGATGATAAATATGAAAGTAGGTTGGAATAGATACTATATGTGCATGACATATTGGTTAGATTGTTTGAGCATGCATGTTATCTGGAAGTTTTTTTTAAAAAAAGAACCTAAATAACTAAGGGATCATTAAAGAATGAATTTATATGAAAAGTTAATACTACTCTTAACATGCCTTGCACATATTCAAAAGGCAAAAGGTCTTTCTAAGATGGAGACAAAAGGGTTCTTTAAAAATCCTTCTATTATGAAGCGCTAGGTCTTTAATGTTTATGATGATGATGACCACCAAAGAATGAGTTCATGTCCTAAGAATAGAAAGTAGAGTAGCAGAGTCATAAAAAGATATTGTTTGACTAAGTAGTAGTATATACTTATGTCCTAGATCATCACTAAGAAAGTGATAGAGAAATGAGATGAATTATGTTAAGACATGAATGAAAAGATAGTCAAATGATATTTGTGATGTGATCCCAAAGGTATATGAGACCTGTTATGTAATTGAGACTATGTAACCTATGTGCTTAAAATGAAAATTAGTTCTTAATTATGTAAAAATAAATCCATTTTACCTAAATTTTTCTAAAGATTAAAAAATGAACCTATATGCTTGTCATGCTTTCTAATAAATTGAAGTGGCTGGGTTGAAAATGTTGTCACTAATTCTAAGATAGAATCCTACTAAGAAAGTTATGTTCTCACCCCCTTCCACCATTTTCTTCCCAGACTCTCCAAATGTCGATCGTGACTGTGGTGGTCTTCATTGAACTTAGTAATGTTAACTGGTCAGCAAATGTCCATGTGTTGGTCATTACCACTTAAGCCTACAGGCGAGTCTATTATTCTTTGGACCATCTTTTTGTATCTTTCGTCATGAGCCCAAACTTTTCAATCATGGATTTCACCATTCCGTTGGAGGCTTTTCATCCTAATATGGTATTCCCTCCACTCCTTGGCTACCAAGCGCCTCCTGTTACACCTGTGGTAAGTAATCCATAAATTCCTTTTCACTACTACAACACATCTCACACCTGGTCGTCACAAGGTAGCTCTCCAAAAATCCCTTGTAATAAATGATGGGATGACTCACCTAAGAGGAAAGATAAAATTGACCATGATTAAATTAAATTAACCTTGATTAATTAAAATTAATCATGCTTAACAATTTAACCTTGATTAGTGTTAAATTAATCTTAAAGGATAATTTCTTATATTTACATTTAATTTTAAAATTAAAAATTACATGTAAGCGGACCAAAACTCCCTTAAGTAGGAATTTAATTCCCAAATGTCCTTAAGTGGTCGAATTTGTTATAGGATAAGGGGAAGCTCGTTTTATTCATTTTCATCCTTCTAAACAGTTGAGTAAACTTTCTAAACTCACCCAAAAGTCCAACTTCTCTTAAAACAACAAAACTTACACTAAGCTTTAACTTCCATCTTTGAAGTTTAAATTATAACAAGTCAAGAAAACAAAGCCCCACCACCATCATTAGAAGCTTTTGTGTGGACCAAAAGTAAAGGGGAATCAACTTCAAAAGACCAATCAAATTCCTACGTAAGTCTTCAACAATCAGAGTCTTTACCATACACTTTTTCTAAGTTTTTAATTATATGATATGACTTTTAATTAGAAGCTTTGGAAGATTTGAGAGTTTTTGTTAATAGTTTTGAGATGCTCAAGGTAAGGGATGGATACAACCTATGGTATATCTAGTAGATCTCGACTTGACTATTTTGAAAAATGCTTTCTTTATGGTCTTTATTATGAAAGGTATAAGCTTGCTTATGTTTACTCGTAAAAGCTTTAATCTTGAACTTAGAATTTGATAAAAGTCTAGATCTGAACCCATGTGATAATAATCATAAAAAAATAAAAAGGTTAAGTCCCAAAAGTTACAAACTTAATTAAAAAATTGGACTTTAAAGCTAGTAAGAGCAAAGGTGGAATTATAGATTAAGAGTTGAACAAGATACTTAAAATACTCCATGATCATTACCAAAGCTATGGAGTAAGGATGAATCTTGATGGACTTATAAGCAATTGATGTAACAAGTGCTAAAATTTATGACACAAAAGTCAAGTGAGAAAAAATTGAGAAAAAATACCCTTGCTAGAACAAAGTGTAGATTTGGCCACTCTCCATTAATTAAAGGGAATTGAGTTTAAAATTTTCATTAAGTTGTAATGAGGAGCCTAACCATATAGAAGAAAAGAATTATAAGTTTAAAATAGATTTGGTGATGTTTGGATAACTATTCAGCCATACTTTTGAAAACTTGGTGAAAGTAAATTAAAATATTATTAAGACTTAAAAAAGAACTTAACTATGCATAAGATGGTGATTAGAAATAAATTATGGGATTGTGGGAGTGTAAAGGATCATTCAACTATGCCTATTAAGTAAGAAGAAAAAGTCTTAAAAATTTCTTAGTTTAGTTTAATAGCCTAAGTCCTAACTAGTACAAACCATCTTCGAAATATAAGAAAAGAATGAACCATAATGGTTTAGGGGCTTAACGAGTAGGTTTGGCCAACCAAAATAAGTGTGTAAAATAAGTGAAATGTTTAAATACATCTAAATAGAATATCAGTAAGAAGCCTTGAATTCATAAGTAAGGAGGAAAACAAGTAAATCAATTAGTGGTTTAAACTTGATTAGTAAAGTTATTAGTCAAGAAAGCATAAAAATCCTAACACTCAAACTTAAAATAAGAAATTTGTGCATAAAACATCCAAATTGATGAACACAAAGAAGATCGACCTAAATAGGCCATTTGGCCAACTAATCAAAGATTCCATCATTTCATAAACTTGCATTACAAATATTAAGAGAAACTTAATCTTAGAGAAAAGGAAAGGTTGAGAGGTAACTTAGAAAGATGAGTGAACTAAGTTCCTATGAGAATTTTCTCATAAAACCAAAGGAGTAAAGTAAGATGAACAAATTCTTGGAGAAAGATTGAATGTTGTCCAAGAAATTTACATAAAATATAATTAAGAAATCTTAATTAGACGGTAGGCTTCTAATTAGAATAATTAGACTAACTTATTATGTTTCCTTTTGAGTAGACAAATATGAATGTAAAGTATATAAAATATACTCTTGATTGTTTAGAAAAGTGATGTGTTAAATGATGTTCATGTGTGAATGATAAATGTGAAGGTAGTTTGGACTAGAGGGAGGCTATATGTGCATGACATATTGGTTGGATTGTTTGAGTATGCACGTTATCTAAAAGCTTTAAAAAGGAATCTAATTAACTAAGGGATCACTAAAGAAGGAACTTATGTGAAAAGTTAATACTATTCCTAATGAGTCTTGTGCACATTTAGAAGGAAAAAGGATCCTTATAAGGTGAAGACAAAAGAGTTCTCCAAAAATTCTTTTATTATGAAGTGTTAGGTCTTCAATGATTATGATGGCCATCAGGGAATGAGATCATATCCTAAAAATAGAAGTTAGAGCATCAAAGTCAGTGAAAAGATATTGTTTGACTAAAATGTATGATATGCCTATTATATAGATTATCACTAAGAGAGTGATAAAGAAATGAGAAGAATTATGATTAAAATATGAATAAAATGATTGTCAAATGATATATGCGATATGATATAATGTGATTTCAAGAATATTTAAGATGTACGAAATCCAAAATAAGTAACTTGTATGCTTATGATAGAACTTGGTTTCTACAACTTTAAAAGAAACCTGCTCCATCTAAGGATTTTCTAAAAGTTAAAAGTGAACTTGTATGCATGTCATGTTTCTTAATAAACTGAAGTGCTGGTTGAAAATGTTGACACTATAATTAAGATAGAATCTTATTGAAAAATTTATTTTCTCACCCTTTTCCCACCATTTTCTTTCCTAGACCCAAATAAAACTATTTGTGAAGGCAGTAGTGGTATTTGTAGAGACTGACGATGTAAACCAGATGGTTGGAGTCTCGAGATCCTCATAGTTGGAGTGTTGCTTGGTTTTTTTCTCACCCAATAATGTATATGATGTAAATAATCATGTATTAAGGATGATAATAATAGTTATGTGTAATAACATGTAGTGTGTGAAATATTTATATAATATATGTATGTCTATATGGAAAGGGACTAACACTCTAGTATTAACCTCTGAACTCCAGAATGTGTAATAATTATTAAGGATTGTGTAAATAATACCAAGTGAGTTTTGTATGCATTACTCTAATATATATAAAGTAATCAAAGTATGTTAAAATATAAGTGACAATGTTCGATCGTTTATTTTCTTCTACGACGAAGCTCACATTTTCAACTAAGATTTTAAAAAAAAATTTTATCGTATTTTCAATATCAATAATTTTTAAAAGGTTTCTACACTATGAAGTAATAGTTTAACATTGGAATCGCAAATACAATTTAAGTGTAAAACAAATTTCATTTTTAGGATGTTACAACATACAACGTAATAATTTATTTAATTCTTAAAAAAATTTGCTTGTTTAAGATGTAGGTTTATCATGTGATTTAATGAACATTTTATCTTTTGGTTAAGAAAAATTACTAGCAAAATATTAGAACAATTTTACTTATTAATCTTATTAATCTAATATCCGGTACACATGATTGTAATTATTAAGATAATATCACTTGATTAATAATTCTGTTAATCAAGAATAGATTCTCTTATGTTGAATTTGAACATGATAAGGTCATGTTAATTTTTTTTCTCTATATTTCTTTTGGTAGAAATTAAATAAGTGGGATCTATTTAATATTATAAAGATAGATACAAGATTTTAACAAAACCTATCACAAGAGGATCCTTCGCCAAATTGACTATCTCCTCTGCATTTTGATAAAAAGACATTAAAGATGTGCTTAATTATGTATTTTTATTTTTGAAAATTATTTTGTAAAATAGTTTTTAAAACTAGCTTGTAGGAGGTAGAAGAAAGTAAATAAAGAAAGAAAATAGGGAATCACTAAGACCAAAAGTGAGGGCACTAGGACCAAAACTTTTTCTACTTTCTCTCCTCTTTTGGCATTACTACAAAAGTCTAGGCACACATTAGTTCTATCAAAACATGATAATCAAATAAGAATTCTACAAAATAATAAGAGCGCTTTGAAAATTATGCGATAACCAAAGTTTTCTTTTTCTAAACAATATTGTAAGAATTCTACAAAATATAAAATCATCAATTTACTGCTAGTCCAAAAATGTAATGTGTGATTACTTATCAAAGGTAGAACATGCTTAGAAGATTAGACAAACTATGATAGAATGTTTTGATAAAATTGTTTTTTCATATTTATTTGAAAAAGAATTAAGGATGAATCTACATTTTATAAGATAATAGTGATTCAATCAGGAGATCACATCTTGAATATGTAAGAAAACATTAACACTTAATTATCATTGAACTATTTATGATTTTTTTAACTATAACAAGGTTTCAAACTTTTAAATGTTATCATTTTCACAACTTAATTGTAATGTCGCTTTCAATATTGTAGGTTTGATGAAAGAATTAATTTATTTTCTAAGTAGAACTTTGGAAGAGATGGTATACAAGTTAAAATAGGATGTCTGTCAAGTGTAGCTTAATCTTATGCACTTATCAACATAATTTTTTTTCAGTCTCCTCTGACTTTAGTACCTAGACTACGACACATTTGATCTACCTTACTTTCTTTCCCTAATGCATTCACTTCTAATCCTACCTTATTTGGTATGTCCCCTCAAAATATTTTTCTCCCTTTTCCCTTTAAAAATCCAAATATAACTTTTGAATTGGATAATTATGCCTAAGACAACAATCTCAACAATCAACCTAGTTTGATGGCATATAACAATAAATAAAAAACCATAATAGATGGCACATATGATGAATATTTGATAATAAAAAATAAAATAAAATAAAAATAGTTAAAGCATTTAAAACATTATTAACCTAGCCATAACATGGCTATAAGTTACATACATATAAGGATCCATTCCATAATTGAAGGAGGCTTTATGATGAAATATAAGAAGGTAGAGAATACCCAGACTAAAACCATGACCAGGTGTGCCTTGAACTCTCTATATACATGTATGCAAGAAAATCTTTTCTTTTCCATAAGTTAAGTGGTATAAGAGTAACAAGCTCCCAAGAGAAAATTTTTGTATGTACTTGTTCACAAATTTTCAAAGAAGCTTAGGACATAATATATATATATATAAAACTTGATACGGATTGTTGAATGTGATTCTTAATGCATAATGATGGTATCGTCTTCTTTATTAAATTCCCAAAGGATGTATTCAAATTGTTGACCTAAAGACATTATATTAGGCATCGAAAGAATATAAGATAGTACATATTTTCATTTTAAGAAAAAATTATGCTGGTTAAATATTATAATATAACCAAAACTATAATTGCGTATTTTATTTATGAATTAATTTGTTAATGTTTCCTGAATTATAGAGTGATATTACACTAGTATATTTTGATAGGCTTCCTTGGTTGCACTCAAAGAGTGCAACACTAATGAAATACCAATACACAAAGGTTCTATATTACTTGCACAATGTTCTTCAAATTATTCCATTTGGACATTGCTATTCTATTTTATTAATTTATATATTTTTGTTTTTTTTATTTCATCTTAGAACTGGCATTTATTGAAGCAAATATTGAGAACCTTCTCAAAGATATTGATAATGATTTCTCATGTTGGTTTACTATTGTTTTTCCTTTCATGGTTAAACTTTCAAAGAGTGTTGATTTAGAAATTATGTTCCCAGATGCAGTTACAGAGATATTGTCAAGTATCTTTCGCAATCACAAAGAACTGCTTGACAAGTATTTATTCAATCTTTTTTTCCAATTTTTTTAATTTGTTTATTAATGTTTCTTTAATTATTCTTGATCTTATGATTAAGATCTTATTTTTCTAATTACACCATATCATGGATAGGGAGAAAATTATGGGGAAGCATTGCTTCCCACCATATCTTGAAGCTTTTTCTTCTTATATTGTTAATGAAAAAAATATATATAGCAATGAGTGGTGATGGATCATTATTCCAATCTTCCTCTGCTACTGCAAAAACATTCATGGCTATTAGGAAGATTGAATGTCTGGCTTATTTAATCTATAATTCAAAGATGTCCTAATAGAGGTATAGATATTATTTTAATTTTTCTTTTAATTACAAAATTAAACAAATTAGAAACTGACTCAATGAACTAGTAAATTGAATTGAATGCAAGGAAACATATTGTTCTCTCTAAAATTACATAATATGCTATTCATTTTAAAAAAATATACAATAACTTATAGAGAAATCATATCATTGATTTTATCATACATTTTTTTTATTATATCACTAATAATAAGATATGGTATAACAATCAAATAAGATAGAAGTTGAGAACGTCTAAAGGTTTGCATGTTGAATTTGTCTAACTGAGTATCTAACAGAATGCTTGAAGTATCTCTACTCTGATATCAAATGTACTCTAACAATTCCAAAATGGTTCATACAAGAATAAATTCCTTTCCATTAATGTTCATACAGTTGACAAGATAAATCGCACGAAGAACATGGGAGAAGGGGTAATGGTCCAATGATTTAAACAATAATAATTTCATGTACTCAATATCAATTTAAAAATTCATTTTTATTTCATGTTACGGATAACTTGTATCATCTGTGTTCTGTGCATACACTCTCACCATAATAAAACAATACAAAAATAATAAAAATGAAAACTCAAACAATGGAAGAATGATTCAGGATTTCAAGTGTATACCGTATCTCAAAGAATTGAAGAAGATCTGAGTTAGTGGGAAGAGACATTAACAACAATCATTTAATCGAGAGTTGACATGATTTTCAAATTGTCTTTCCCTTTTGTTCATTCTAACTCAATCTGCCACTGCTTACAGCTTTATATATTTATTTGGACCAAATGAAACAAACTTCGCTTCCAGAACAGACCGATAATAAGATATATAATCAATGTATATATAAATTATATAATTCATTATACTTATGTAGATGGGGAGGGTATGTAAAGGTATAGGGAGCATGCATGCACTAACTGAAGTAGTTGTTGTCCATATATATATATATATATGGAATTTTAATTATCTTTGAACAAGGAATTGCATAAGTGAAAATCTGATTACTATTATTATAAAAAAAATTCAGATCCTAACTTGTCATTGCCACACTGACAGAGCTTGTGTAGACATACTGGTACTTTAACCTTAATAAAAAAAAAATCACATATTTTGATATGAATCAAACATTAACATTAAATTCCTACAAAGTAATGGCTAGGAGTGCTACCTTGCGGTGCGTGGTTAATTGCAAAGACACAACAAGTGTTGTATAGCTTCCTGCACAACGTTCTCAATTATAACCACACAAACAAAAGTGATGTTCAAGAGATGAGATGGTTCGGAGAGCATGGCTAGAAGAGGGTTCTCCTTTGTATAAGAATAAGATTCTAAACAAAGATTGTAGCAATGAAAATGTCTTGCATTTAAACAATCTAATCCACATGATTATGCTTTCTACTTTTTCTAATCCTTTTTATTATCAGAGATACAGAAATATTATTTAACCGTTTCATAATTATTTATACTTTTTACTTTTTCTGATCCTTTCTATAAAACTTTTTAAGAAAGTTATGGTTAAATATAAAAAAATCTTATATAAAAGATCTTATAATATAAGTTTTTAGAGATATTTATTATTTTTTGAAATAGAAATAAATTTAGAATATGATATTAACTATTTTTAAAAATTAATATATTTTTTGCTAATATATAATTTAATAACAAACTAATTAAAAAATAAAGAAAAAGTATGCAAACTATTAAAAGAATGAAAAAGATGAAAAAAAATCAAAGGAGTGTGAAAAAAAACAGAAAATCTTAACCCGGCATGTATATCAACTTGAAGTTACAGATTGTGATTTTTGAGTTACTAAAACACAATCACAAGAGCTTCAACAGTCAAAAGTTGATGAGGAAATTAGATGACAACGTGGAACGAGAATAGACAATCAATTTTTCTTATTAAAGTTGTGAACAAATTAGAAATCGGTGCTGATATATTTTGTGTCAAGAACACAGATTAACTAATTCAATTTCAAACTTGAAATAACCAAAACAAAGTTTCACACTTGGTTTTAAGTCGTAATGTGATCAGTTCATATACAAGCACACTTTAAAATATGTAACTCATATACTTGGACAATAATTTAAAAATTCATCAACACATTAAAAATATATATTTTTTATTCTTAAACTTGTTGCACATTTTTTGTTGTTGTGCGACAAATGAACTTATTATTATTATTTAACACTTTTTTGAATTTTTAAAATTTCAAATTGTTAAGTATAATTATAATTTTTCTTTTTTCGCTGGTAGTTTTTTTTTTTTTTTATCAAACTCTCTTCTATTTTTTAATTATATATTGAAACTTCTTCCTTTTTCTTTCCTCTATCTGATCTCTATATTTATATTTTAATTAACTATTTTCAATGTTTTAAATTCTTTTCTTTTTCCCTTAAAACTTGACTATTTATATATTTTTACTTGTTTCTTTTAATTAAATAAGCATATTTATCTTATAATTTCAGATATTTTATTTTGATTTTTTCTCAAATTTTATTTAAATTAAGAAAAATATACGCCAAATGTAAGATATATGCCAGTTTCTTGTAAACATGAGTTCAGATAAAGGCTGGAAACTGTTGCATGCGCTTTGTTGGTGAGAAGCATTCTACAGCACAAAGAAAGCTATTATATAACATGTTGGCTCCTACCATTTTAGAGTTCAGTGGAACAAAATAAGCGAAAGTTATTACGACTACAATGAATTTTTAATCATGGAAGCACGCTCTTATGTATAAATGTACAGATCTACTTCTACTTATTCAATTTTCAGAAAAAAGAATAGTAAGTTATACTTTTTAATGTTAAGATATTATCAACAGTTTAATTTATTAAAATAAAATTCTAAAGAATAAGGGTGCTCAAATACTCCCTCTTATCATTTAAAAATAATATTTCAGCAAATTATTTCTTAAATATTAAAACACTAAGCATTATAAATTACCGTTGTTAAAATTGATTGTGAAACAGATTTTAAAACTGTGCGCGCGGAACAATTTCGAAACTTAGTAATTAATAATACACTATGTTGTTTTTTATTTTAGTAATGTCTTTATTATTTTTAATAAGCATAAATTTTAATTTTAACATTTTATTATAATGTTAGATAATTAACATTTGATTAAAGCTAGACACACCAAAATTACAATGTTAAAAATAATCGAAACATTTGCAAATTGCTAAATCGATATGAAAAAATTGAAAATTAATTAAATTAAAAAACAGAAAATATTTTTTTCATTATGGTTCTGTTTGATTTTTAGTTTATATTGCTAATATCAAATCGAGCTGAAATACAATTCTAATATAATTATTTTTCCTTTTCTTTTATATTCTCAATTAAAAATTAATCTTTTTTTATCTACTTTCATGTATTTTTACCCATTTTTCTCTTTTTTTTTAATGAACAATTCAAACTTTTTCGTAAGTTTACCGATCACCACTTTAACTACCATATTTTTATCTATTATTTATTTTTCCAAAAAAAATCATTCCAATTTTTAATCACACCAAATTATTTATTTTTAATATACATTAAAATTTATATAATAATAAATAAATAAATTTAATGTACTATATAATAAAAATAAATAATAAAATTTTAAAAAATTCTAATATTTAATATTATTATAACAGCAAGAAAAATTAAAAAAAAATTGTAATAAAAAAAATGGCAACATACAAATTGCCACTTGGTGACACACATCCTTTTCAACTATACGTGCCACACATTGTGGCATTCATCCCAAATTGAAGAAATATTAAGTAGAGAATTAAAGAATTGGAAAAACAAAAGACAAGGGAAGGTTTTTGCCGGGAGAAGAAGTTTGAAGAAATTTTATTAAATTCTTGACCAAAGTGATATCGGAACCAAAAGATTAATTACATAGATTAATTATATAGAGATATTCATAAAAATTAAATATTTTATCAATCTTTAATTTTAAATAAAATAAAAAATTTAAATAAAATTAGAAGTAATTTTAAAGTATTTTAAACTTTAAAATAAAATTTATTTGATTTTTAGAAAATTAGTATTGATACATAATAATATTTAAAATTTAATCTTTTGAATGTGATTTTATGTTTTATGTTGAATTTGGTACATAATAGGAGTATTTAGATATCTCTAAATGTGTTATTTTTCTTTTACGTTATAAAGTACGATTATGCTCGTAGAACTGTGCTAATGCTAAATTAGATAAATTTCTGGATTTAGAGATTTAGTATGACCATGTTCATAGTTAACATGGTTGTGCTAAGAAAAGAATATATGGATTTCTAGATTTAAGTTGAGCACAATCATGTTAAAAGTTATAATAGTCATGCTAAAGTAAAATCATATGATTTTTTATATTTTAAAATTTAGTATGATCATGCTGAAATTTAACATAACCGTACCAAAAATAAAATGGGTGAATAAGTAAGGTCTTATAAGAAGAATGAACAAGGTTCTACTAAGTGGATAGGTAAAGTCCTGCTAGGTGGACAAGTAAGACCCTGCCCAATATATGAGCAAGGCCTGACTAGAAGAATGAGCAAGGCCTTGCTTGATGAATGAGCATGACCTTACTAAATGAGCGAGCATAACCTAACTCATTGAATGAGCATGAGCTTGCTAAACGAATGAGCATGGTCTTGGTTAGTGAATGAGTATGGCCTTGCTAAATGAATAAGCATGGCTATGCATACTTTAAGTGAAGCCTTGCTAAATGATGAAAACGGAGATGAGTAAGATGAAAGAAAATATGAGTGTGCTGGAGATTCACACAACGTTACCAAAGATAATACCAACGTGCAAAAATTTGAAGAACATGATTGTACATTGGATTTCATATTGCCATACAATGTTTCATTGATACAACCATGCAAGACATTGAGCGAGGACGTATAACTTACTTGAAGATCAAAAGTTCAATAAGTTGTTATTGAATGGACTGAAAGTCCAAAACACTGGTAATGAGTATTTGATGTTAACTTAAAAAAATTAATGTACGAAGATTATATATTAGATTCTATCACTTCTAAGTGAACTATATACTTGGATTGATGTATATATGATGAGATAATGAAGGGAGGATTAAAGTCTCATATGATATAATATTCATTTTGAATTATGTTTGACAAAAATATTGAGTTAAGCCCACATGATAAGTGGAAGAGGACAATGAGCTCCTAAACGTTGAGAAGAAGGAAAGACCTTTAGTTGAGAATGATGAATAAAGTACGAATGAATTATCGGTCATACATAATATAAATAAATTATTTTGTAAATCATCTACGAAGGGGATAATCTACAAGGCCATTTAAATGAGATAGTTGGAAAATCTAAGGATCGATTCATATGGAAATAAACCAGCTTATGAGAAAAGGGAATTTCTAAGCTAAGGGTGTACTTGAGCTAGGTTTGAGTTTATCCATTGGCCCAAGGATGCTCTTTGTAACTGAGACTGCTCTAGGTAGACATTGCTGCCTTGATGAGATCCTGAAGACTATCATTATTATAAAGGAATTTTATGATTTTTTTGAAATGATGGTGAGTATGATGATGATGATTTGAGCATTGTCAAGGGTACACTATTATTGTGGTGAATGTTGCTGAAGGCACGTTGTTATTATGAAAATTGGATCTTGGTACCTCCCATTATTTTGATGAAATGGTCATGATGTTCTGGATCCACATGCATATGTATATTGTAGGGATGACCAAAGTATGAGATAATACATCTCAACCTAATCCTAACTTTTTCATTTTGGTAATGGAGCTCACTTTCATGGTGGTTAATTGAAAATTTTGGAATCATAAACTTTAGAGTTAAGTTTGTAAGGAAATACTCGACACACAAAAATGGGTTGAAAGTGGTGTCGTAGGAAAAATGTGATTTTTCTTTCTTTTAATGCTGATATGTTATTAAGACATTTAACAATGCAGAAAATAAGAACAGAGATAGGCATACCAAGAGTTATACTAGTTCACCCTTATCAACCTAAGGGTTATGTCTAGTCCTGTTATCACCCAACAAGTATATCCACTATTTTAAAATAGTACAAACACAAAGTATCATAAGACACTTTACAAAATACTATCCCAATATTTTTACATGAGCCTTTCCAGGTTAAACGTTTACCCAGAAAAAGACAAGACACTTCTATGTCTAACAACATTATTTTCTTTAAACTCATAATTATAACAAGAATAAATACAACAAATACAACTCAGGTTATGAATGGATAATACACTTAAGAATGATCATTTATTTAATACTTGTCTTTTTCTCATAAGGTTGATCTTTATATAGGTAGAGATAAAGTAATTATTTAGAATGAATGAGATTTATAACGTCTTCTACATGAGCATTGAATGAAATCTATAGTAATCATAAGAGTCTTAAGTAATGGTTTGAACTGAAGAAGCTAATAAGAAGTAAAGATATGAATGAAATCTATTTGAAAATAGGATTTGAAACATCATTCTGGAAATGTTAATAGGATAATTGATTCCTTAAGTATAAAATGTTTTCTATGACTCATGATGGTTTATAAGATAAAGTTGATAGAGAAGTTTAAACATTTGAATTTTTCTACTAAATTAAATAACTTTAGTGTTGACATATATAGGCTTGAAGTTTGAATGCATATTGGAGGATCAAATTAAAAATGAAAAAAAGATAAAGGAACTTGTTCATGAATAATAAGAAATAAAAAGGATTTTCTATAAGTAAGGATGGATTGATTACTTTTCGAAGAAAGGTCAAGTACCTAGAGAAATTTAAGAAAGAAGTAGGAGATAGACTTTGTTCCAAGTTAAAGGAGTGCGTTATAAAGGATTTTGTACTTACTCTATGAATCCCAAATTATAACTCGTCATTCTAAGGTGGATGACGAAACTTCAACCTTTAAGGATGTTGTTACATTAAAAATACTAAAAGTAAAAAATTAAGTGATACACTTGGAGAAAGAAGACAATTAAAGAAAAAGGAAGATCACATTATGATTCCTTTTAGCCATGAAATGAAATAACTAAAAAGTTAGAATTTCATTCAAGTATAGTTGACTTAGATGACTCTGTATCATCTAAACATGTAAACCAAAATAAATTCCCTACTCAAGGATTACTTTACCCAAAGGAGAGGCATAGTACAAGTGTGGAAAGTTTGAACATCACCACCAATATTATTGTAACATAAAGGGAAGAGATTAGAAGTTTGAGGTTTGATGGTTACTTGAAAACTACTCAAGGATAAATTCCTTGAAAAGTATTTCCTAAGGAAATCAAAAATAAGGAGATAGAGTTTTTAGAATTAAAAGAAAAGGACCTTGATAATTAAAATGTATGACACCAAGATCGAGGAAATTTCTTATACTGTCTATATTATCAACACATGAGACAATCATTCCAAGTGCATCAAGTTTGGAAATCGACTAATGATGAAGATTAAAGAAATTATTAGCTTCCAAAAATTCATTTTTTCTCTCCATTAGTGAATGAGTAAAGAATTTCTGGAATGCACATAAATTGAGAGCATAAAAGAAAAGAAAGTCTATTAAAAATTGTCAAAGTTTTTCTTGGGAATCCTAGAGATTCAACCTAATGATTGGAGGAATAGGAAGGAGTATCGATAATACAATATGCTACTTCACTTGTGGAGGGCCATATTATATAGTGAGTGTTTGGAAGATCATATCATCTACTATATATATATATATATATATATATATATATTAGCAACTTGGTCACAATTCTTAATATTGTTCAAAGATAAAGGTGGAAAATTTCTACACTATAACTTCGACAGTGGTCGTTAAGTTATCAACAATGATAGAAGTAGAAACAACAATTGTCAAGTAGGAAATTTTAAAACTCAAGGAAGGATTTTGTCCATGAGTGAAAGGAAGATTACTTGAGCAGAAAATATGATTCTAGAAAAGTTTCTCATAAAAAGAAAACTTTTGTATGACTAAGCACTTTATAATTGTCAATTTCTTGTAATGATGAGGAGAAATCAAACTCGTTTTTTATTTCTATGTCATTCTACTTGATTATTTTTACATTTAGTAGTACTCCAGATATTACTACTCAAACTTATTTGAATTGCGACAATTGATAATCGTAATTCTTTTATGAACCTATTGTAACGTACAAAACGTGAGTGTAAATTTATTTGCTAAGTTTTACCCATGAGAAAGTATACTTATTAGTGTAAAAAAGATATATTTAAGACCCTCAGTATCAATTCTACAGAGACTATACCAACAATCTGTAAGAGAAGTTTGAATCCTAATTTTTAAACTCATCAAAGAGGGTTGTGTGCATACAAGTTTAAAATAAATATTTTTAAAGGAATAAGTGGTAAATAAAAGAACACACGCAAGTTATTGATGTAGAGGAACTCTCAGAGACATCTGGACCTACACCAGAGCACTCCTAACCTACAATTTACAATTCAAAATCCAAATGCTACTTATTACAAAATGCCTTCATTTTGATCTTCAATTTGGGTTTGCTCTTAGTTCTTCACTTTGGTCTTGAAGTCCAAGTTTCATGCCTCGGTTCCTTGAGTCCCTTGGCACACCTTTCCTTAGGCTTAAGCTTCTCCAAGTACCTACAAAATCAAGCACAAACCAAAACTACACTTGCTGCCTCACTTGGTTAGTGTAAGAAAAATCAAGTTAAATTTCACTAGTCCTCACCAAGTGTTTATGCTTTCCTCCCTCTAATGTCCTCACCATGAGACCAACATTCCCACATCATTTCACTCACACAAATAGCCTCCCAAACCAACTTGAGATCAAGGAACAACTCAACTCAACTTAGGTGCCTTAGTGATGTGTAAGTGGTGAAGAAGTGCTCATAAATATATGTGTAAAGGTGACAAAACTTAGAGAAAATTTAAAAGAAAAGCACAAAAATCTATCACAAGAATGATATACCCTAATTTAAAAGAAAAGCACAAAAAGCTATCACAAGAATGATATACTCAATGGAATAGGCACAAAACTTAGAGGCTAATCAATGACAAATTAGAATTAAAGTTAAGATTAAATGTGGGGGTGGAATATGGATCTTTTCGTCAGTTGCCTCAGACGATTTATTTTGAAATTTGTTTTTCTTGAATTAAAAAAACTTGAAGGATTCTTGAGTACTTTGATAATTATTTTCTTGAAGAGACTTGGGCAACCAGTTTGCCCCAGTTTGGAAATTTCTTGATAATTGATGGATGTCTTGATTTGAAGGGAGTTTAGGCAAGTGTTTTCCCCAGTTTAGGCCTTGATGAGATTGAAGATGAGCTCGACTTGCATTTTTTTGGGCAACTTTGCCCTATTGAACTTGATTGGAGTTGAGGAATTGAGGATTGGCTCAACTTGGATTTTCTTGGGCAAATATTTGCCCTAGCTTGAACTTGACTAAAAATTTGAGGATGACCTCAAATTGGATTCTTTTTGTGGGCAAGCGTTTGCCCCAGTTTGAACTTGATTCATCATTTGAGGATGTCCTCAAATTAAATTTGTGTGGGCATGTGTTTGCCCCAGTTTGAACTTGATTGAGTTTGAGGATGATCTCAAATCAGATTCTTTTTGTGGGCAAGTGTTTGCCCCAGTTTAAGCTTGACTCAGTTTTAAATATGATTGATTCGAGCAATTTTACCCTGGTCTTAATTAGTTTTGAAAAACGGGTCGTGCAATGCTTGAATAAAAAGATGCTTATGTGCTGTTTGAGTGAATGAAAAAAATGCGGTATTTGTGATGCTTGCAAAAATGATGCGGGGTTCTTCCTTTGATGCTTGAAATAATTATTTGATGAGATAGATGCTATGGGATGAATGCAAACCATGAAATGAAAATGTTTTTGTTTCTCTTGATTTTTGATTTTTCTGACGCATCCTTCCTCGACAATCCCGTAGTTGGTGTGAAAAGAATCAAGAATCAGGACGAGCTAGATTGACTTAAGTTCAGTGTTTTGGTCAATCTCAAAATTTCTTTTGCCAGGATCTTTGAGACCCCACATTGGTCTGCTCTATTGAATAAGGCACACTTCCGTCTTGGTGGCATCATGGCTGGTAGGAAGATGAATCTTTGGGAAACAATCCTGTCGTGCTGCAATAGTTGAGGATTCATCTGACTTGTCATGACTTTTCAAAATTAGTCCTTTTTTTATTTTTACATTTTTCACATCTCTTTTGGCCTGTACGTTATTGAGGTGTGCAAAGTGATTCTGGATGGTCAATGAAAAGAAATAGAGAAGGTTTGCAAAAGATGTTTGAGGTAGTGCACTTGAAAGGGAAAGATAACAAAAGATGTGGGTTCGATTGCCCAAATGGCACCTTTTAATGAAAAATGTCAATGCTGCTTTTCATAATCTTGATTGTCAAATTAACCAAACTTGAGAAATGGCAACATTTTGCCCCAATTTTAGGAAGATATGAGGTGCAGAAATGTCATGTTGTCTTGGGATTCTTGGATTGACCTTAATTTTTCCTGGGTTATTCTTTTGAGTTTTCAACCCAGCAGGTCTTTTGTTTTTCCCGGACCTTTGCCTAGGTCGCCCTTACGGGTTTTCAACCTAGTGGGCTCTTGATTGCGTGCCCTAACTTTTGCCTAGGTCTCTTTTAAGGGTTGTCGACCTAGCGGGCCTTCTGCTCGATTGTGCCCTAACTTTTGCCTAGGTCTCTTTTAAGGGTTGTTGACCTAGCGGGCCTTCTGCTCGATTGTGCCCTAACTTTTGCCTAGGTTGTGTTTTGAGGGTTGTCGACCTAGCGGGCTTTTTTATTTGATTGTACCCTAACTTTTTCCTAGGTCGTTCTTGAGGATTGTTGACCTAGCGAGCTCTTGTTTGCTTGTGCCCTAACTTTTTCCTAGGTCGTTCTTGAGAGTTTGCGACCTAGCGGGCTTTTGTTTGATCCTAATTTTACCTGAATTATGGTTGGAAACCGGCAAAGACCTTTTCTGATCATGACTTTGTCGATCTTTGAACTTTAACCCTACTTTTGCCGGGATTATTTTGGCTTAATCCAACGGGTTTCTCTTCTTCTTGAATTTTATGTTTTGACCTTGATTTTGCCCGGATTATTCTTTTGACTTTAATCCAGCGGGTCTTCTCCTTTTTCTTGAATTTTATGTTTTGACCTTGATTTTGCCTGGATCATTCTTTTGACTTTAATCCAACGGGTCTTCTCCTTTTTCTTGAATTTTATGTAGCCAGATATTGACCTTATCGGGATCATTTTGGGCTTCCAATTCAGCGGATCCTTTCTTGCATCCCTAATTTTGCCTGGATTTAAACTTGGTTCCAACGGGATATTTTTACTTTGAATGGTGATCTTAGAATCCCTGGTTGTTTATTCTGCTTCCTCGTTGGGTTTTTCTCTTTGAGCTTGATTAATTAGACGTCCAAGATTATTTATTACACCACTGGCATCCTCACCAATTGGTATTTATTTTTTGGGTATAGGAATAAGGAATAGGTTGAGTGATGAAAAGGAATGGAAATTTTAAGAAGTAAAGCCAATAATGTGAAGCACGTGCTCAAGAAACGTGAAAAATGTAATTTTTGTATTATTCATTGATATTTATTTACAAAAGATTGACTTTGAAAAGATACGACAATTTTTGGATGAGTATTCCTCAATCTCAATTTGTACAAAGAAACTCATTGTGCTGCTCCCATCTCTTTCAATTAGCCGATGGGCTCTCGTGATTTGGCAATGGATTATTTTCTGTGTTAGGAGCAAGCCTCCCGAAATCCAGCCATTTCGCATCAATTATGCTTTGTACCTTTCGTTTCAATGCTAGGAAATCCTCTGTAGAGTGGCCGATGAACCCTGCATGGTAATCGCATCTGGCGTTTGCATCATACCATTTAGGATATGGTGGCTCTTGAGGCTTTAGAGGATAAGGTGCAACCAGAGAGTTTTGAATCAGCCGAGGTAGCAGCTCGGTGTAGGAGATTGGAATAGGGTCAAATTGGACGGGCTTCTTCTCCTTTTTTCTGGCTTTGGTTGGTGCTGTGGCTCACGGCTTGTGTTTGGGCCGTATATGGTGTTGGTGGTCGGACTTGTGTCGGATAGTTGTAAGTAGGAGGGTATGGTGTTGGGTAAGTAGCAGCGACGTAAGGATATGGTGTGTATGGTGTATATAGTGGTGGGCGAAAGCTAGCTGGACCATACTGTGCCATTTGAGGAATGTATTGGCCTTGATTAGAAGCCACATTGCAGGTCTCTCATGTCTTTCTCTTCTTAGACCCATTGGAAGTATTGGTTGTCCCTGTGAATTTATGCGCGATCTTTCCCCGGCGCATGCCACCTTCGATCCTTTCTCCAATGATGACGACATCGGAGAAGCTAGAAGTTACACTGCCAATCATCTTGTCATAGAAAGGATCTTGGAGTATGTCCACGAACATGCTGACTGTCGCAACCGTAATTCCGACGAGACGACGGACTCGCTAAAATTTGAAAATTGATATTTGATTTTTATGATGTGGAGTCGCCACCAAATTTTTATTTAAGGGAAAAAGATTTGGAAAAACCCTGACTCAAGGAAAAGATTTAGGTTCGGGAGTCGGTTACGAGTGGGGAAGGTGTTAGGCACCCAACTCGCCTGTTCCGAAGAACAGTACCCTTAAACTGAGTGTGTGATTTGAAAATTGTTTGATCCCTTTAATTAGAGTGAAGATAAATACTTGATAGAGGTTAGCCTGACAGGACTTGATCCTGCTCCTACGTATTCCCCGGTGCAATGGGAAATTCAAGGCTTACGTAGTTCTAGTGTGTGAAGGCTTGACCTTCGAAGAGTGTATTGAAAGAATGTTTGAAGATTTTGCTATTCGAAAAGAAGCTTTATTTTTAGGAGGGGTCTTAGGCCCACTCATGCACAAGGCCCGAGGCGGCTAAGGCAACACAGGGACCTATACGAACTACTAAATGCTGAACAGCAGGTAAACCGCCAGTTCCCCATTTAAAGCCCATTGCGTGAGACCTAGAATCCCAAAATATTTAGGAAAAGATGTTTTTTATTTCGAAGGGGACCTTAAGTCCACTCATGCACAAGACCCGAGGCGGCTAAGGCAGCACAGGGGCCTATATGAACTACTAAACGTTGAACAGCAGGTAAACCGTCAGCTCCCCATTTAGAGTCCATTGCGTGAGACTTAGAAATCCCAAAATAGTAGAAAAATATTTTTAAATTTTGAAAAGATACGATTTGCAAATGATATTGATTCTTGAATAAGAGAAAACTTGAATTTGAGATAAGGATTTCATTTTTTTGAGTTTTGGGTTACAAATAGAATTTTGGCGTAATTTGGCAATTATGGAAATTTAGGATGATTTGGTAATTATTATAAATTTTTATGAATTTATTTGAAAATCTTATGAGTTTATTTAGGAATTTTTAGAATTTTTCCTAATTTTCTTAATTTCTTGAATTTTTTATTAATTTTTAAATTTCTTGAATTTTTTATTAATTTTTGAATTTCTGGAATTTTTTAGATATTTTTGAATTTCTGAAATTTTTTATTAATTTTTGAATTTCTGGAATAATTTATTAATTTTTTTTAATTTCTGGAATTTTTATTAAATTTTGAATTTCTGGAATTTTTATTATTTTTTGAATTTCTGGAATTTTTTATTATTTTCTGAAAATCTTGAATTTTTTATTAATTTCTGGAAATTTTGATTAATTTTATTATTTTTTTGAATTTTATTTAATTTTCTGAATTTTTATTAATTTTCTGAATTTTTTATTAATTTTCTGAGTTTTTATTATTTTTGGAATTTTATTAATTTTCTGAATTTTTTATTAATTTTCTGAATTTTTATTATTTTTGGAATTTTATTAATTTTCTGAACTTTTATTAATTTTCTGAATTTTTTATTAATTTTCTGAATTTTTATTAATTTTCTGAATTTTTTATTAATTTTCTGAATTTTTTATTAATTTTCTGAATTTTTATTTAATTTCTGGAATTTTATTAATTTTTGGAATTTTTGAAATTTTATTATTTTCTGGAATTTTGGAAATTTTTCTGGGAATTTTAAATTTTTTATTATTTCTGGAATTTTTAATTTTTTTATTATTGCATTTCTGGAAATTTAGAATTTCCCTTAAATTTTGGTATTTTCTGGGTGTGGGGACCATTTTGTCATTTATGAGAAAGCTAAGGGCCCTGTTGGTAACTTTACTAGCAAGGACAGAGTTGGTATTTACGCATTTCTGGAAGGGTAATGTGGTAATTTTATCTGGGATATTAATAATAAGGGGGATAATCCCAAAAACAAAGCCTCTGGGGCTCGAAGGCTGGACCAAGAGTTTGCAAGTGAGCGCTCCCTCCACCAGGCTAGACGTCCAATTAAGGCTTCGTACTCCCTTGCTTAATTTAAGATGAGACACTGGAAATTACGTGGTTTGCATGGGGCTTTGCATGGGCGTAGGTCCGGACTCGAGGTGCCAATCAGATGGCTTCTCCCTATACTGGAGCCACACTCCCTGGCGTATACTGGCTATGCATGGGCTTAACCTCGAGGCTCTTAAGGTGCAACTATAGGGCTAGGAAATATGGGTTCTTTTCTAAGCGACATGGTTGACCCTCTCTTTCTCGACGCAGATAGGGGTCTTGTTCGAGGTCCTGGCTCTTCCTAGTACGTCATGCATGGCTAATCGTGGGAAAGAGGGTCGTGCCTCGTACCAAAGGGTGCTAAAGGGTCTGTATGGGAGTGCCCTCAACGTTAAGCATAGATCCTACGCTCTTAGTCAAGGGTTTTATTTCACAACTTCAGGCTGACTTTGAAATGCACCCACGAGATGGAGTCCCTGAACTAGTGTTCCATCTGTTAGGATTCATGCTTATATCTTGGTTCGTGAGGGTGCTTTTAATAAATCGGCAGGAATTCCAGCCATAGGACCCCTGCAAACATGTATTCTTCCAATGAAGTCTCGTAGCTACCAAACTAATTAGAATACTGTCTATGGTTTGCATCACGTCCTAGCTTACTTTGCAAGAGTTCCTGATCATCAGTGTATAGAAACTTCACACAGGGGTATCTACGCTTATCCCTCCACTTCTGACTAACTTGTAATGAGTGATATCATCTTAGTGGAGAAAGTCTGTCTATTCCTAAGTCTAGAATGGGTGAGAGTCTGAACAGAATGATGTTATGATACAAAGGTGAGTCACCACAGGATTTTCAAGCCTTCAAGTTGTTGAGTTAACAGAACCTGAATGAGGAAACGATCCTCCATGCCAGAGCATTCATGTCGAGTAAGCCAGACCCTTGCCATGCTACCCCCACCATCGATTTTGCCTTTCCCCATCACCTTGTGGTGCTTCTTGCTTGCATAAAGCTCTCCTCTGAGTGGCCTGAGCAGCCTCGGACCCTCAGGACCTCACCCTATCTAAGATCGAGTTTCGGCGTCCAGAGTTCATCTTATTTTGGGCTTTCTTTTTACGGCTAAACATGTAGCTTATTGCATGGCCAGATCCGAACGCGAAAAACTCACTTTTAAGGAGTTGTCGTAACTACAAACACCATGCACGCCATACTCATATCCTATCAGGTTTTTGTTCTAATATTCGCTGTGATTCACTCGAGCTCACTCTATTATTGGTTTCTCCGTTTGCTTACGATCAACAGGAATTAATCAAGAAAACTACAGAATTTCAGGCAATATCAAGCAATCATTCGCTCAAGATCGACAGAGAAATCAACCAAGAAACCAGATCGTTTCATGCATCAAACAAGATTCATGCTAGGGATCTTAAGAAGCTAATCAAAAGACTACAGAGATTCTTGCAACATTGAACAAGACTTATGCCAGGGATCTTAAGAAGCTAATCAAGAGACTACAGAGATTCATGCAACATTGAACAAGACTCCTTAAGCGAAGTTTGTGAGAGGCTTTGACCTGTTCGAAGATCGGAATGGGAGGCAGTGTCCGGTCCGATGATCGTCGAATTTGCCTCTTCTCTGCGTCGCGACAAATCCCTGAAATGCTCAGTACCCAGCTTATTTTGGAGCTCTCTCTTCTAGCAGAATTTTCAGCCAAGAAAACCCCCAGAAAAAAAAAACCCCCTGCTATGGGTGTATCACCCCTATTTATAGGGTTTTCTGCTATAGTTAAACCCTTTTTATTTTCGCAAATTTCCTTTTCTTCCAATTCTTTATTATTTTTCTTTTTACTTTTTTTTCTTTTTTTTTCAATTAATTTTCTGTTTTTGACTTTTATTAATTTCTTCAAATTTTTAAATTTGTTTTTTTTTCTTGATTTGTTTTTTAGAATTCTTTTTAAATTTTAATTTCCAGTTTTTCTTTTCTTATTAATTTTCTCATATTTTGTTATTATTATTTTTTATTTTCAGGTTTTATTTATTTTGATATTTCTGTTTTGGTTATTTATCTTTTTTATTTTAGTCTCTTTTTTATTCCAGATGTTATTTATTTATTATTTTTTTTTATATTTGTTTATTTATTTTTATTTATTTATTGGTTTCTTGATTAATTTTAATGGTTGGAGGCCTCAGACATAAATAGGTGTTTACACTGACTAATTCCCTTTCGGATAAGGGAGGTTGTACTTGAGCGGCCAACTCTCGCCAGCGTTGGGTGTACTGCTTGAAGGCTCTTCTCCCTTCTTGGCCATATTCTGGAGCTGAGTCCGATCAGGGGCCATCTCTGTATTGTACTGATACTGCTTTGTGAAAGCCTCAACAAGGTCTCTCCATGAACAGATGCGTGTCCGCTCTAGCTGAGTGTACCATTTTGCAGCTGCCCCTGTTAAGCTGTCTTGAAAGAAATGGATGAGCAGCTTCTCATCATGAGTACATGCAGACATCTTCCTACAGTACATAGTCAGGTGTTTCTTTGGATAGCTGGTTCCTTGATATTTCTCGAATTCAGGAACCTTGAATTTGGGAGGGATGACCACGTCTGGTACTAAGCACAAATCGGCTGCATTTTTAGCTTCATAAGCACTCCCCTCGATCGCCCAGATTCTTTCTTCTAGGATTCTCCACTTTTCAGCATCCTCATTCAAAGGATGACTTGAGTATTCCTCAGGCATATGGTGAGGTTGGGAAGATGGTATGTACACAGGGTGTGGCTCTTAGGTGAACATAGGATGCGTTCCCCCAACAGCTGTTTGGTGAGCTTGTGAGATGGTGTTTGGAGGTAGGTTATGTATTTGGGTTTGTGTTTGGGCTTGTGTTTGGTTGTATGAGGGTGCATGCCCATGAGGATACCCGTAATGAACTCCTTCGGTTTGCGGAGATATGGTTAATGGTGGAGTGAAGCCAGGAGGATATGACGGGTCCGTTGGTTCTCCAGGTAAGGATTTCCTTGCCTTCTTTTGTTTCGATGATTGGATGACCTCTATCAGCTTGGCCATCTGCTCCTTTAATAACTTGACCTCATTTCTTAGCTCCTCGTTTTATCTTTCTAGCTCATCCATGATTCTTGATTATGATCTGGTTCTATAAGGATGTCGAGGAAGTTGTCTTTCTCTAATTTATCTGTTAAAGTTAAAAATTAATTTTTGAGAAATGGTTTGAATGCAGAAATCATGAATGATAAAGATGTTAATGTAGTGAGTATGAAAAAGGCATGGAATGATTTTTCTTGAAATCTTTTTTCAAACAATAGATTTATGCATAAATGAATGAATGAATTGTATGCATAAATAAATCTTGGAAATTTTGAAATTTGACTATCTTGAAAATAACTGAAAGTTGCTTTATTTATTCATTCTTGATTTTTAACAAATTTGTTTTTAGGAGTTTTGGTATTTTTTTATTTTGATATAAAAACCTTTAGTTTTGTTTAGAAAAACTTTTTATTTTTGCTAGAATTTTTCTAGAAAGCGTTCTTTAGGTTTTTAATATTTCATTTTCTCTCCTACAGAATTTTTTTATATTTTCAGTATTTTCAAAAGATTATTTTCCTAATTTTCTATTTCTAAAACGTCCTTTTTAAGCTTTCTTTGGAGTCTTTTCAATATTTTCAAAATATTTCTTCTAATTTTTCCTAGGAATTTTCTCCTTCTATTTTGGTTTCCTTGATTTTTATCTTGATTTGATTTTTGTATCCCCAATTGTAGCCTTCAAATCCCTTGTATCTTGAAAGGGGCGTGTGTGCCCTCTTTGCTTCTTATGCGGGTTGCCTGTCCTAAAGATCTATGGCCTCTTATATAAACCTCTCAAAGGTGGTTTATAATCCTGAGGTATAAGAGGTTAGTAGAGCCAAGTTCTAGTTTGCAATGCTTGCCACAACAGCAGAAAAAACTACCAGTTATAGGGCATTACAAATAGGACGCACTCTAGCTGGGATTTTCGTGATAGTCAAACAGGACGTAGGCCTCAAAGTGACACCACTTGATCCCTCTATTCCTAGGTGTCGCAACCGTAATTCCGACGAGACGACGAACTCGCTAAAATTTGGCTTATTGATTTGTTTTTGATCAATGTGGAGTCGCCACCAAATTTTTATTTAAGGGAAAAATATTTGGAAAAAACCCTGACTCGAGAATGAGCTTCTAAGTCCGGGAGTCGGTTACAAGTAGGGAAGGTGTTAGGCACCCTACTCGCCCGTTCCGAAGAACGGTACCCTTAAACTGAGTGTGTGATTTTGAAAATTGTTTGATCCCTTTAATTAGCGTGAAAAATAATTACCTGATGGAGGTTAGCCTGACAGGACTTGATCCTGCTCCTACGTATTCCCCGGTGCAATGGGAAACTCAAGGCTTACGTAGTTCTGGTTATGAAGGCTTGACCTTTGAAGAGTGTTTTGAAAGAATGTTTGAAGATTTTGCTATTCGAAAAGAAGTTTTATTTTTAGGAGGGGTCTTTGGCCCACTCATGCACAAGGCCCGAGGCGGCTAAGGCAGCACAAGGCCCGAGGCGGCTAAGGCAGCACAAGGACCTATACGAACTACTAAATATTGAACAACAGGTAAACCACCAGTTCCCCATTTAGAGCCCATTGCGTGAGACCTAGAATCCCAAAACATTTAGGAAAAGATATATATTTTTTAATTTGAAAAGGACCTCAAGTCCACTCATGCAGAAGGCCCGAGGCGGCTAAGGCAGCACAAGGACCTATACGAACTACTAAACGTTGAACAGCAGGTAAACCGTCAGTTCCCCATTTAGAGCCCATTGCGTGAGACTTAAAAATCCCAAAATATCAAGGAAAAGATATATATATTTTTTTAATTTGAAAAGGACCTCAAGTCCACTCATGCACAAGGCCCGAGGCGACTAAGGCAACACAAGGACCCATACGAACTACTAAACGTTGAACAGCAGGTAAACTCGCCAGTTCCCCATTTAGAGTCCATTGCGTGAGACTTAAAAATCCCAAAATATCAAAAAAGATTCTTTAAATTTTTGAGATAGAAATAATTTGTAGAGGATATTGATCTTTGAATAAAAGAAAGCTTGAATATAATAAAAGATTCTTCATTTTTTGACTTTTGGAGGCAATTAGGAATTTGAATTGTCTTATGATTTATTTCGAAATTTTTTCATTTTCTAAATTTTTACTGCTTTTATTGTTTTTCTATATTTTCATAATTTTTATTAATTTTTATGCATTGTTCTGGAATTTTTTTATTTTCTATGTAATTTTCTGGAATTTTTTTATGTAATTTTATGGAATTTTATTAATTTTTGATTTTCTGGAAGTTTTATTAATTTCTGAATTTTTTATTAATTTTTGGATTTTTGGAATTTTTTTATTAATTTCTGAATTTTTTGAATTTTTTTATTAATTTTTGAATTTTTATTAATTTCTAAATTTTTTATTAATTTTTGAATTTTTTATTAATTTTTGAATTTTTTATTAATTTCTGAATTTTTTATTAATTTTTGAATTTTTTATTAATTTTTGAATTTTTTTATTAATTTCTGAATTTTTTTATTAATTTCTGAAATTTTTATTAATTTTTGAATTTTTTATTAATTTCCTGATTTTTTATTAATTTTTGAATTTTTTTATTAATTTCCTGATTTTTTATTAATTTCTGAATTTTTTATTAATTTTTGAATTTTTTATTAATTTCCTGATTTTTTATTAATTTCCGAATTTTATTAATTTCTGAATTTTTTATTAATTTTTGAATTTTTTATTAAATTTTTGAATTTTTTATTAAATTCTGAATTTTTGAATTTTTTTGGGGGGCAATGTAGGGATTAATCAACTCCCTGAGGGTGATATAGGTAATTTCAAGGTAAAGGACCTGTTGGGAATTATGGGAATTGACCTAGGACAGTTTGGGGCATTCAACACATGGCAAATCAATTTGGTAAGGGTGAATAATGACTCGTATCCTCTGCCTGCCTGGTGAATTTGGATGCACGAAGACAAGTAACAGCTGCATACCGTGGACCTAGATGAATGTCCTTGATGCATTGATTAAAGACCCTGGCTAGATCTTGATTCTGTTGCACATGCTAGCTTAAAACAAGGTGTCATGAAGATGGTTAGCTAGGTTCGCTTTAGGTGAGCACCAGGATGTGTAATCCGTAATGGAGTGTGAACCCCTTAGGGAGGGGAGGTGTAAATCTCATAGGAGACCATGTATCCCCAAACAAGGAATGAGGGGCATATCATAGTGTAGATAAACTGGGGCTTCTAGATGTTCTTGACTCCTCCATCCTAACCAGGTCTAACCCTATCATCTCTCGCACCTACTATGTAGAACGCCTCTGAATCACCTCACGCTCCCTTTCTTGGTCTTGCCAAGTTTACCCATGAGAACAGAGGCTATAGTCCTGCCATCTCTATAACGTGGTGCACCAAACTCGGAAGCAAAAGTGCACCGATCCAGCCACAAGTTGCATTGGTTGTACTTCCTCTATCTACTGAAGCTTATCCCTATGGGTTTTCTCATTTCTTGTTCACAAGTTCTACCTAACAACACGTTTCGTGTGGCAAATGCATATGTATTAGTGTACTTGACTCAAATATTTGTGGTGGTCCTCGTAGGTTATATAGTGATAGCATAGCCTAGAAGTCGCTTTTTACTCGTATAAAGAACAGGATTTGATCAAAGACGATTTAACATCTCCTTAAGGGGTTTTGTTCTTAATCATCATACTTGCGTAGACTATTATTAGAAACTAAGTGATCTCCCTTTATTACGAAAACCATTTCATGCAATACCACCTACTGAATTGATTTATGGGAAGCCATTAATGTGCAGGGGATTCTTGCAACAAGACAAGGACGAAATTAAAAACATAGCCAAATCCTCGCCATTCTTGGAATGCAAAACTTAAAACTCAAGAAAATTATCATCTGTCTTTCAGCTAGAAGTATATTCGCATGGGAATTTCCAAAAGAAACTGATTCTGAAGCAATTACAGGAATCTCACTTCCAGGAAGAAACGTATTTGACTAACCTTCTTCGAAATTTCCGATCTACCGCGATCTTTCTTTGCCTTCTTGGATGACCTTCAGCGGATTGCTAACTTCTCTTTTCCTTCGCGAGGATTTCTTCTCCAGGACCGAGTGCGTCTTCTTGGTTCCAAAGTCTTTTTCCTCTTCAGCTACCGAATGGCAACCCCTCTTCCTGAGCCTAAAGTTTCCTTTTATATTCTCTCTCTAACCTCCTTTTTTTTATTTTTTATCTTTTTTCCCTCTTTGCCTTTTTATTTTTTTGTATAGTTTCCTCGAGAGAAGAAATTTTCTTTTTTGATTATATTTTTCAAATTCTTGTTTTATATTTTAATTGATTTTAATCTATTTTCCAGATTTTCAGAGTTTTAGCTATTCTATTTATTATATGTTTTTATTTTATTATTACTTTTATTATTTTTTCAACTTTATTTATTTTATTTTATCCTTCTCTGTTTTTGTTGTTTTTATTTTATTTTTTATTTTTATTGTTAATATTTTATTTTTCTTTTTCCCTTTTTTGATTTTTGATCTAAGTCTAGAATTAAAACAGGTTTTATTTTTATTCCTCGAAAATTTATTGTCTATTTAAATATTTGTCTATTTTCTGTTTGTCTGTTTAATTGCTTGTCTGTTTTCTGTTTGTCTGTTTAATTGTTTGTTTTCTGTTTATATTTGTTTGTTTTCTGTTTGTCTGTTTTTTTCCTTCAGATTTTAATTTTGTATTGGTTTTGAATTTAAATCTTTTCTTTAATTATAATTCTAATTCATTTTGAATTTCTTTTATACATTTATCACCTTAAAATGGGTCTCGGACATAATTGAGTGTTTACACTAGGCAGCACTCAGACCCGGGTATAGGGCCCCACTCGTGATAAATGCATATGCAATATATGAGGGCACACAATTTTGGCATACCTGCAATTGGGGAAATTACACAGATATATATAGCAGTTAATAGTTCGTCTACCCCTAAGGTTTATACAGCGGATAAACAAACGAATAAACAAATAGATAGATAAGCAAGATAAAGAATCGTGCAAATAAATAACTTGATGGAGGTTAGCCTGACAGGACTTGATCCTACTCCTATGTATTCCCCGGTGCAATGGGAAACACAAGGCTTACGTAGTTCTGGTTTGATTCGAAGGCTCGACCTTCGAAGGTGTTTAAAGGAATGTTTGAAAAGTGCTTGAAGGCTTGACCTTCGGAGCTACTGGGAAATGTAACATTTGAAAATGGCTTGATGGTTTTGACAATATTTTAAGGAGTCCACATATGCACAGGATCCAAGACAATTGCGGCTGCACTGAGATCCATACGAATTCCAAAATTCTGAACAGCAGAAAAAGCTACCAGTTCGTGCTTAGGGTTCGTCGCGTGAGACTTTAAGGATTCAAAAATAAAATTTCTTGAGGTTTATTTGAAAGGGATTCCTAGTCCACATATGCATAGGGCCCAAGACAACTATGGCTGCACTTGGGACCCATATGAATTCCTAAACATCGAACAACAGAAAAAGCTACCAGTTCGTGCCTAGGGTTCATTACGTGAGACCTAGAATAAAAGAATTTAATTTGAAAATGATAAAGATAAAGTGATGAATGAGCTTATGTAAAAGGATTGATGAATTTAAACTAAAGAAGTGAACTTGGTTTTGAATGAGCTTGATTTGACTTTGAGAAAAGAAAACTTGAACTTGATTTGAAAATTTGAGGTAAAAGAATTAAACTTGATTTAATTTGGAGGAAAAAGGAATTAAACTTGATTTGGAAACATAAGAAAAAGAATTAAACTTGATTTAATTTGGAGGAAAAAGGAATTAAACTTGATCTAGAAATTTAAGAAAAAAGAATTAAACTTGATTTAGTTTGGAGGAAAAAAGATTAAACTTGATTTGATTTTTTGAAAAAGAGAATTAAACTTGGTGTTATTTCAAGAGTATGAGCTTGATTTAAAAGCTTGAAGAGAAAAGAATTTTGGTTTGGACATAAAGAATAAAATCTAAATTTTGAAGAAAAAGAATTTAATATGAGTTTTGAAAAAAACAATTTGAATCTCGAAGAAAAGAAGTTGAATTTGGTTTGAGCTTGAAGAATAAAATTAACCATGATTTGGAACAAAATTTAATTTGGAAAAAGAATTTAAATTTATTTGGGGTAAGAAGTTAAAAATGATTTGAAAAGGAATTTAAATTTAATTGAAGGAATTTCATTTTTTGGAAGTAAAGTAATAAAAATTGGTTTGGAAAAAGAATTTAAAAGATTGTTATTTGGAAGTAAAGTAATTTAAGTGAAACAAGCTTGATTTAAGAGTCGTGGAAAGGGAATTGAGAAAACGAACTGAATTTTAGTTTTGATTTAAATGAGCCGGTAAAAATTAAAACTAAAAAATTACTTATGAAAGATCAATTGAAAAAGAAACATCCTGATTTTAGAGAGCCCGATATTGAGTTGCCCTGGTTGGAGAATTGCTCGAATGGGCCCAATTAAAGGTCTTGGATTGTAACATGGCCCAATTGGTAAGTCTCTAGTTGGGAGGCTGCAGCTGCCACAAATTACACATCCCTCTTTGCTTGGGCTGATTATAACTTCAGGCGCATCCCGATTATATGGGCCTCAAGGATCGAATTCGAGGTCACAGAGGCTGGACGAAGTGCATTAACAAAATTAGCTAGGCTTCCACTGATACATAACGCTCAACACTTTAATAAGAGCTTGGTGAAATCGGAAGCTGGTAAGAACCGAACGTGACTGGAGTGCCTACACGCCTATTTCAGCAGCATTGGACTTTGACGTTGCCTACGCATGGAGTAGCATGCCCTGTCTAAAACGATTAGCTTTGATCTAGAGTTATTATGTTATGGGTCCACAATAATGGTTCTGATGATAATTCAACTTGTGCTCCAAGAGAAATTCTCCATATGTCACTTTAGGCGGCCTAGTATGCATCCTGTACTGATGCTCAACAACAGAAACGTAGTTACCATGATCCAAGATTTGTTCCACATTTCTTCATTGCCTATGCTCATGATAAACCAACATCTTGATGCTTCGTTGTGAATTAAATCACAGAATCTCACTAATCCATTGAGTGGCAACAACCACAGGATAGGTGATTCCAATCAGATTCTGTATCCCTTCCAAAATGTTAGCTTTATTTTGCCTTGCCTGGAAAACCTGTTGTCCCATGTCTCAAATGTGGAGAGTTTGTGTGTCGCTGCTCTAAATCTGATTGTTGTTGGTTAAAATTCTTTAGATTGGAAATAAAAGGCACTCCAGCCGGTCTCTGGTTATCAGCCCACAAATGGTTGCTTAGTCCTGGCCAGGTCCCATATGGAATGAATATAGTATGATAATTGGCTGAGCGGCCCATTTGAACGCAAACTAATTTTGACCCAATGCAACGAAAAGACGAAAAACTGTAGGGCACGTGCCTCAGCAATATCCTTTGGCCATTTAACCAATATGTTGAAACTCCACCTGAGTATTTCGTGGTTTTCTATTCATTTAACATGCATCTTCAGAGACGGGAGGACGCAATCTGCATGTGAGCTGCATGCTACCTTCAGTCTTCAAGCATAGACAGAGAGAGTATTTTCTTTCGACTCAATGGATTGGTGGATGTCTCAACTTTGAAGCTAATTAAATCAGTGTTCACTATTACCTTAAGGCCAGGTTCTGTTAGAATACATCAGTTGCATCCTGAGGTAGTATCAGTTTTAGTTATAACGTAATCTGTTTTCTGAATGCTCGTTGATTTATTTAATGTGGTGTCCACATAAGGCTGAAGAAAAGTAACCCCTGTTATGCTGAACAGAATTTGGCAACCCACATACCCTGTTGCATAACTATGAAGCCCAGGAAATCCCCTCGAGTATTTAAGAATTTTATCACCACCTTTGCATTTTTAATACCTGCATGGATTCTTTTGATGCTGGAGCTCAGCCAGGGCTGAAGGTGGCTATACTTCTGCTTCAGTTTACTCAAAAGTTGCCTCGGATGTGCTTTCCTAAGGTTCTAGGAATCCCTTCTAGAAACTGTTACAGCCTCGGAACTTTATATTAGCAAGACATGGAATAGTGATTGCATCGAGGGACACCTATCAAGCTTCAGCGTTTATATTGTTGCAATTAACACCTTGTTTCCAGACGTTCATCTTTGTTTTACTAGCCAAAATTCCATGAATCGGCTCATTTGGTCTTGATCTCCCTCGAGCTCGGTTAACACTTAACTCAAATGAGATCTTTATAATGTTTTTGATGGTAACAGAGCTAGGGACCATAGATTTTGATGCGATTATGAATTCCTCCGTTTTAATGGTCTCTTAGTAGATTATCCAACACGATGGACGAGGTGCAAAACTTCACAGGTGCTGGAACGGACATACACAATTTGATAATTGATAACACGCATGTCCACTGCTATTTTGGATGGTAACCTTATGGAGATGACGTCGCAGAAGCTTAATCCTAGAAACTGAATGATTCTTGCACTGAAAAGATTGTCACTAACCACCTCACTTCTTAACCTTCTTGGATTCTACCCCAATCCCGACCAACAGAATCATTTTCTCGAATAGATCAATACGGTTTCATGCACGATGACCCCTCTATCGAATTTCTCTCCACAACTTTTTGCAATCTGACCCTTTCAGTTTACGCCGTGAGTTGAACATCTTGATACCGATCCAAACAATGTCCAATTTGATGGCATGGGCGATAACTCATAACCATAATCTTACCTATCGGTTCTTTCATTACATTTATTTGAACATTGATGATTCTAAACAAAGACTCCAATAATGATGCGTGCATTTAAATTCATGCAATTAATTTAACCCGGTCAAGGATTTACACCGTTGATCGTGTATCTTACTCATTCTAGTCAAGCACAGTGAAATGTAACGAAAAAAAAACCATATTTGAACAGACCAAGCCAAGTTTACGTATACGAAAGTTCTTACCTAAAGGTGATCACTGAAGCCCAGGGGTTCTCCTCAAGAACTGAACCTTCTCTTGATATTTGCTGTTAGTGCTCTGGAACCAAAGTGATGAAGCCCTTGTTAGGATTTTAGCCGAGAGAGCTTGGATCCGCCACCTAGCCCCTGCCCATCTTGATCGGCCAAAGTGAAAAAGAGAGCTCCCCCCATCCACCCCTTAAACTGCTCTTCTGTTTTTAAAACTGTTTTTTCTGTTTTTTTCCCTTTTTTATTTTCATTTATTTTTTTTATTTTTTTAAAAAACTATTTTATTTTTTTAGTTTCTAATTATTTTTAATTTTTTTTCATTTTTATTAATTTGATTTTTTTAGATCTTTTAATTTTTCAGATTTTAAATTTCGTTTTCTTTAATTTTTCTTTAGTTTTCTTTTTTTATTTTTGTTTAACTAATATTAGTATTATATTATTTTTTATTTCATCTTTTCTTTATTATTTATTTTTTATTTCTGTTTTTATTTATTTTTCTCAGATTTTTATCTATTTTCTATTTTACAGATTTTTATTTATTTATCATTTTTTTCAGATTTTTATTTTCTTTTCCAGAATTTTATTTATTTTTAATTTTATTTTTTTGACTTTATTCTCATTATTTATTATTATTAAATTTTTCCAGTTTTTCTTTATATTTTTTTCTTCTCTCTTTTTTTGTTTTTTGTTTTTAATTTTTAAACCTTTTTTATCTTTTTGTACTTTTCCTATTTTCTTTTACTTTTAAATTAGTGTGGGTTTCTTTATTAATTAATTTTAAAACGTAACCTCGGACATAATTGGTTGTTTACAATATGCATAAAAAAAGGTTTTGTAAATCATCAATATAGGGATAATCTGTCAAGGCCCTTTATGTGGGGCAACTAGGAAATCTAAGGGTCAACTCACATGGAAATAGACCATAGTTCATGAGAAATGAGAATTTTCAAGCCTAAAGGGTATGTGAGCTAAGTTTAAACCTCTCTAATAGCCTATGATTGCTCCTTATCATTGAGACTGCTCTGGTCAAACTTAATCATCTCGATACGACCTTGATGACTATCATTGCTAGTCAAGCAATTTTGTAAATTTTTGAAATGATGATTGTCGCAACCGTAATTCCGACGAGACGACGGACTCGCTAAAATTTTAAAAAATGAATTATTTTGATGTATGTGGAGTCGCCACCAAATTTTTATTTAAGGGAAAAAGATTTGGAAAAACCTTAGATGAGATTTAGGTTCGGGAGTCAGTTACGAGTGGGGAAGGTGTTAGGCACCCCACTCGCCTGTTCCGAAGAACAGTACCCTTAAATTGAGTGTGCGACTTTTGAAAACTGTTTGATCCCTTAATTAATGTGAAATAAAATAACTTGATGGAGGTTAGCCTGACAGGACTTGATCCTGCTCCTACGTATTCCCCGGTGCAATGGGAAACTCAAGGCTTACGTAGTTCTGGTTTGTGAAGGCTTGACCTTCGAAGAGTGTTTTGAAAGAATGTTTGAAGATTTCGCTATTTGGAACGAAGTTTTATTTTTAGGAGGGATCTTCGGTCCACTCATGCACAAGGCCCGAGGCGGCTAAGGCAGCACAGGGACCTATATGAACTACTAAATGTTGAACAGCAGGTAAACCGCCAGTTCCCCATTTAGAGCCCATTGCGTGAGACCTAGAATCCCACAAAATATTTAGGAAAAGATATTTATTTTGAAGAAGACCTCAAGTCCACTCATGCACAAGGCCCGAGGCGGCTAAGGCAGCACAAGGACCTATACGAACTACTAAATGTTGAACAGTAGGTAAACCGTCAGTTCCCCATTTAGAGCCCATTGCGTGAGACTTAAAAAAATCCCAAAATATCAAAAGATTCTTTAAATTTTTGAGATAGAAATAATTTGTAAAGGATATCGATCTTTGAATAAAAGAAAGCTTGAATATAATAAAAGATTCTTCATTTTTGACTTTTGGAGGCAATTAGGAATTTGAAGCGTCTTATGATTTATTTTGGAATTTTCCAATTTTCTAAATTTTTACTGCTTTTATTGTTTTTCTATATTTTCAGAATTTCTATTAATTTTTATGCATTTTTCTGGAATTTTTTTATTTTTTATGTAATTTTTTGGAATTTTTATTTTTTTTAAATTTTCTATATTTTTATTTATTTTCTGGAATTTTTTATTAATTTTCTGATTTTCTGGAATTTTTTATTAATTTTTGATTTTCTGGAAGTTTTTATTAATTTTTCTATTTTCTGTAAATTTTTTATTAATTTTTCTATTTTCTGTAATTCTTTTATTAATTTTTTGATTTTCTGGAATTTTTTATTAATTTTTTAATTTTTGAATTTCTGAAATTTTTATTAGTTTTTGGGTTTTTTTAGTTTTTAAGGGTAGTTTGGTAAATTATGGCATATTTGAAATTTCCAAAATGTTAAGGGTAGTGTGGTAATCATGGACGTTGGGACATATGTGGAATTAATGCAAAAGTCAGGGGGCAGATTGGTAATTTGGACGTTGGGCATATGTGGAATTAATGGAAAAGTCAAGGGTCATGGACATAATTTTGGATGTTGGGGCATATGTGGAATTAATGGAAAAGTCAAGGGTCATGGACGTAATTTTGGATGTTGAGGCCCTGTCATGTGCAGCGCACGTGGTAGGAAAAGGGGAATTAGCAACAAAATTAGGATGTGGTGTCAGCGGGGTTCGAACAGGGGACGCGACAATTGGCAAGCGACGAGTGAACCGCTGCACCACTCTCGTGGTTGAGTCTTTAATACCCTGAATTCTTCTTAACCGCTTCGATGGATGTATTAAAGTTCAAGCAGGCCAGCCACCACTACGAGCACCACCAAATGTCTTTTAACGAATAATATGCATGCTACTCTACGTACTGTATTCACTGCACATATTTAGATCATGTAGAGGATGGCCTTTATACTTGGAGATACTTTATCTGGCTTTATGTGTTGCTGATTGAACCAAACCAATAGCCCCTATTTATGCGCACGCCTCGATATCAAACTGTTGGTTTAATGGTGAGACAAACACGTATATAGGTCCCAGCCACTACCTTTCTGATGTATTTTCAGGTTTTGCCTCATTCTTTATTTCCAGGCTTTGCATCATTCTTAAACCATGCCGAGCCACTTCTCTCAACAAATTTTCATCAAATTGAATGACGTTAGTTTCCTTTTGGGTCTCCATGGAATTGGGTGTGTGATTCTCGTATGTGAAGAGAAATATTCTTCACGAGGTATCTAGCAACTTGTAGAAGCCACGCGGTGTCATATCCCTTATATGCGCAAGTAGGACTATAACCTGTAAATAACTCAAGGAGCTCATTGTATGAGTCATTTATCCGTGGTCGATGTGCTACATGGTCTCCTGCGGATGGATGAGTTCGTCGTGGTATTGCTGCCCCTACTATTCTAAAAAAACTGCCTCACCAGCCAGGGGCCATATGACTCATGCATGGTACGACTTCTTTGCCCATCCGTTTCTTGGCCTAGAGCTCAGGAGAGGAATTTCAAGGCTTGGTGTTTACGAACCGAAGGCAAGACCATCCCCTGTTATTGCTGCTAATTCTGAACATATTTCTTCATACCCAGAGACCTTACCTTGATCTTCTTAAGGCACATCTTGTCTCCTACCTTCGTGTCTTCTTAAGATCAGCATGTGTCCCTTTTTGTGGGTACATCAACAGAACACCAAGAACCACATTCAGTGAGGAGGGTATTCCATTATTTGCCCCACTTGTGATGAAGATTTCGTTCAGCTCTTGATGAATAAAAATTCTCTTACATTGATTCCAGTATGTTGGTATTACAAGGACACGATCACCATCCAAGCGACCATTGTTTCTTGGCAAAGGCTGATACACTTAAGCATAGTACTTCAATATTCTCGATCCAAGCCGATCCAAGAAACAGAGAAATGCACTCTGCGGAACCATGCTAGCATACTCTCACCCAAAGGATAAGACTCACTCACCTCCCATCTTTGCAACAGGTGGTACATCCTCACAAATCCAATCCTAATTCTATGAACAACTTCTTAAAGAATAACAGAAGTCAAGACCGAATATCTAGCAACATCACATTTGGCTATCCATCGACTATAACCATGAACGGATCCTAGCACAAATCTTGTTATGATATTTTGATAGCATTACCATCGCAAGGTCTTTAACTTGAGTATAAACCAAATCTTATCAAGGTAAAATTCCTGGTTTCCCAAAAGAAAGAGAGTTTCACTAACCTGGTACGTGATTAACGCTGTGGTAATGTTGGTGTGCTCAGCTTTGGATCCGCCTCTTTCTCTCTAACTTGCAGTGTGTTGAATACCCATGGGAGCCGCTGGGATTGACCCCTTCAGACTGGATCTTCCCTTCTCAAAATTGTGAGAGTCTGAGACCACTTCCAGAAGAAGATCTTTCTCCCCTAAGCACTGCAGTCATATCCTCTCTTCCTGGAAAGTGGCTCGAACACGCCAAGATTTGGATGCTTTTCTTGGCTAAAACTCAACTCTTGATGCCCCCTAGCTTGAGAGAGATTGGAGCTTTCGTCCTTGATCCTAAAGGCCAAGATCTCGCCCCCTTCCAGACCTCTTCTCTTTCTCCTCTTCAAAACTGTTTTTTCTCTTTTCTTTTTGGTTCTGTTAATTCTGTTAAAAACCTCCCTTTTCTTTTTCAAAATTTTTTCCTATTTATTTTTCCTAGCTTTTTTAGTTTTTCAATTTCAGATTTTAATCTTCTAGATCTTTTAATTTTCCATTTTCAGATTCAGATTTAAAAAAATCTTTTCTTTCCAGCTTTTATTTTTATACTTTAATTTCCAGACTTTAAAATTTTAATTAAAAATTGTTTGTTTTCTTTTTTTGTTGAATTTGCTATTTATTATTCTTTTTGTGGTTTTTCAAAATTTTCTTTTAATTCCAAATTTTTAATTTGTTTTATTTATCCTATTTTCTATCTTCTATATTTTTTGTAATTTTCCTTGATTAATTTTTTTCAATTTTTATTATTTTCGTTAATTTTCTCTTTTAGTTTTCTGTTTATTTGTTTTCTGCTTGTCTGTTTTCCGTTTGTCTGTTTAATGTTTGTCTGTTTTCTGTTTTCTGTTTTCTTGTATTTTCTTTATAAATCTAATCCTTTTCAGCTTTGTTTTTATTCATGTTGTGCTTTGATTTATATATTTTCATTTATACCTACTATTTATTATTCTGTTTTGGTTATTTATCCTTTTTATTTTAGTCTCTTTTTTATTCCAGATTTTATTTATTTATTATTATTTTTTATTTGTTTATTTATTGTTATTTATTTATTGGTTTCTTGATTAATTTAATGGTTGGAGGTGGGGCCTCGGACATAAATGGGTGTTTACAGTTTGCCCCTCTTTACTCATTTTTCTACCAGATAATATGAGAATTAATTCTCTAAATTATCGGGATAGGAAATGAGTAAAGACGTGAACACTTTATGTCCGAGGCAGGCTTTTTGAATAAAGTCCGAGAGTAACACTAGAAGCCTTGAGCTTAAAATGAACTTCATGGATGCCTGGAGGGTGGCGGTTAAATGGTGTTGCCGGCTTTATGTGCCGATAGAGTTTAAGTATGAAAGGTTTGATTGCATAACCTGATTAGGCTATGAATACTGTTGAAGTACAAGAAAAATGAGGTGAGAAGGGCCTATTTGAGGCAGGAGAGCATGCAAGGACTAAAACGTAAGATATGTACATGGTGGCCTGACACTATAGGCCGGAGTGCAAAAAAGAAAACTTGAATGTGCAGAAAGGGAAACTTGATGGTGGCCTGACACTATAGGCCGTAATGCAGAAAACTAAACTTCATGAGGCCTGACAACATAGGCCATGATGCAGAAATGTAAACTTGATGGTGACCTGACACTATAGGCCATGATGCAGAAATGTAAACTTGATGGTGACCTGACACTATAGGCCATAATGCAGAAATTTAAACTTGATGGGAATCCCGTTGTTGACGGAAAAATGCAAATGAAATCCTGCTATTGCCAGGATGAATGCAACCCTGCTTGACAGGTGAACGGAAATTAAACATGTTTGAAGTCCTGTTGTTGACAGGAGAATGTAAATGAGGTCCCGCTGTTGCCGGGAAGATGCAAATGAAATCCTGCTGTTACCAGGATAAATGCAAACCTGCTTGACAGGTGGACAGAAAATAAACGTGCTTGAAGCCCTGTTGTTGATAGGAGAATGCAAATGGGGTCCCGCTGTTGCCGGGAAAATGCAAATGAAATCTTGCTGTTGCCAAGATAAATGCAAACCTGCTTGACAGGTGACAGAAAATTAAACGTGCTTGAAGTCCTGTTGTTGACAGAAGGATGCAAATGAGATCCCGCTGCTGCCGGGAAAATGCAAATGAAATCCTGCTGTTGCCAGGATAAATGCAAACCTGCTTGACAGGTGATAGAAAATTAAACGTGCTTGAAGTCCTATTGTTGACAGAAGGATGCAAATGAGATCCCGCTGCTGTCGGGAAAATGCAAATGAAATCCTGCTGTTGCCAGGATAAATGCAAACCTGCTTGACAGGTGGACAGAAAATAAACGTGCTTGAACTCCTGTTGTTGACAGGAGAATGCAAATGAGATCCCGCTGCTGCCGGGAAAATGCAAATGAAATCCTGCTTGACAGGATATATGCAGGAAAAATTTGATAAGGCCTGACAACATAGGCCATGATGCAGAAAATTAAAAGTTGATGGCGGCCTGACATTATAGGCCTGCAAGCAGTAAATCTAAACTAGAAGGTGGCCTGACAACATAGGCCTGAAAGCAGTAAATCTAAGCTACAGCGGCCTGACAACATAGGCCTAAAAGCAGTAAATCTAAGCCAGGGTGGCCTGACAACATAGGCCTGAAAGCAGTAAATCTAAACTATGGCGGCCTGACAACATAGGCCTGAAAGCGATAAATCTAAACTATGGCGGCCTGACAACATAGGCCTGAGAGCGGTAAATCTAAGCTACAGCGGCCTGACAACATAGGCCTAAAAGCAGTAAGTCTAAGCTACAGTGGCCTGACAACATAGGCCTAAAAGCAATAAATCTAAGCTAGGGTGGCCTGACAACATAGGCCTGAAAGCAGTAAATCTAAACTATGGCGGCCTGACAACATAAGCCTGAAAGCGATAAATCTAAACTACATGGCGGCCTGACAACATAGGCCTGAAAGCAGTAAATCTAAGCTACATGGCGGCCTGACAACATAGGCCAGTGAGCAGGAATGAATGAAACACTTTACCTTGCGCTTGATAGTTATTTCCTTGAAGAGACTTGGGCAACCATTTTGCCCTAGTTTGGAAATTTCTTGATAACTGAGAGGCGTCTTGATTTGAAAGAATTTTGGGCCAACGTTTTGCCCCAGTTTGAAGGGTTTCAATAAGCTTGACTTGAATTTTTCTAGGCAACCTTGCCCTATTGAACTCAATTGGAGTTGAGGAATTGAGGATTGCCTCAACTTGGATTTTCTCGGGCAGATGTTTGCCCTAGTTTGAACTTGAATTTAAATCTTTCTTGGGCAAATGTTTGCCCCAGTTTGGACTTGATCCAGAATCTGAGGATGAACTCAAATTGAGCTTTTGTGGGCAAGCGTTTGCCCCAGTTTGAACTTGTTTTTGAGGATGACCCAAATTGAATTGTGTGGGCAAGCATTTGCCCCAGTTTGGAAGTCTTTTAATTATGATCGATTCAGGCAATTTTACCCAGGTTTTAATTAGTTTTTAAAAAATGAGTTATGAAATGCTTAAATGACCATGTTTATTGCGATGTTTGTGATGCTTGAATACAAAGGATGCAAAACCTTTTTTATGCTTGAAATAATTTGGATGAAATGGATGTTGTGGGATGAATGCATGCCATGATGTGGCTATTATTTTGATGCTTGAAATATTTACTTGATGAAACAAATGCTGTGCAAACCATGGAATGGTGTAAAATTTTTGTTTCTCTTGATTTTTTGACACATCCTTCCTCGACAACCCCCTAGTTGGTGTGACAAGGATCAAAAATCAGGACGAGCTGGATTGACTTAAGTTCGGTGTTTTGGTCAACCTCTTGGCTTCTTGATCAACTTTAGAACTTTCTTTTCCAGGATCTTCGAGACCCAACAATGGTCAGCAGTATTGAATAAGACACACTTCTTCTTTGGTGGCATCATGGCTGGTAGGAAGACGAATCTTTGGGAAACAATCCTATCATGTTGCAACTGTCGAGGATTCATCCGACTTGTCATGAATTTTCAAAATTAATCCCCTTTTAATTATTTTTACATTTTTCATGTTCCCTTGTGGCACGTGCATTTTGAGGTGTGCAAAGTGATGCTGGATTGTCAAAAGAAGGAGAGAATTTTGAGGTTGTATATTTTGAAGTGGTGTTCTTGAAAGGAGAAGGATGATGAAAGGGGTGGGTTCGATTGCCCGAATGACGCCTTTTGATAAAAAATGCCAATGCTGCTTTTCATAATCTTGATTGTCTAATTAGCCAAACTTGAGAAATGGCAAAATTTTGCCCCAGTTTTAGGAAGATATGAGGTGCAGAAATGTCATGTTGTCTTGGAATTCTTGGATTGACCTTAATTTTCCCTGGGTTGTTCCTTTGAGCTTTTAACCCAGCAGGTCTTTTGTATTGCCCTAACTTTTGCCTAGGTTGCCCTTACGGGTTTTCAACCTAGCGGGCTCTTGATTTTGGTACCCTAACTTTTGCCTGGGTCTCTTTGAGGGTTTGACCTAGCGGGCCTTTGCTTGATTGTGCCCTAACTTTTGCCTAGGTCGTTCTTGATTATTGACCTAGCGGGCTTCTATTTGATTATGCCCTAACTTTTGCCTAGGTCGTCTTTGATTGTTTGTCGACCTAGCGGGCTTCTGCTTGATTATGCCCTAACTTTTGCCTAGGTCGCCCTTACGGGTTTTCGACCTAGCGGGCCTTCTGCTTGATTGTGCCCTAACTTTTGCCTAGGTCTTCTTTAATGATTGTCGACCTAGCGAGCTTTCTGCTTGATTGTGCCCTAACTTTTGCCTAAGTCGTTTTTGAGGATTGCTGACCTAACGGGCATTTGTTTGATCATGCCCTAACTTTTGCCTAGGTCTCTTTTGAAGATTGTTGACCTAGCGGGCCTTCTGCTTGATTGCGCCCTAACTTTTGCCTAGGTCGCTCTTATATGATCCTGATTTTTGCCTGAATTGTTGTTGTAAACCGGCAAGACCTTTTTCTAATCATTATTTTGAACTTTAACCTTATTTTTTCCTGGATTCTTTTAGCTTTTAATCCAGCGAGTTTCTCTTCTTCTTGAATTTCATGTTTTGACCTTAATTTTGCCTGGATTATTATTTTTACTTTAATCCAGCAGGTCCTCTTCTTTTCTTTGAATTTTGAATTTTGACATCGACCTTGCCAGGGTCATCTTGGCTTCCAATTCAGCGGATCTCATTTTGCATCCCTAAATTTTGCCTGGATTTAGACTTAATTCCAGCGGGATGTTTTATTTGACAAGACACTTTGAATAGGGATCTAGAATCCCTGGTTGTTTATTCTACTTCCTCATTGAGTTTTTCTCTTTTGAGTTTGATTAATCTGACATTCAAGATTACTTATTACAGCACTTGCATCCTCACCAATTGGTATTTATTGTTTGGGTATAGGAATAAGAAGTGGGCTAAGTGATGAAAAGGAAGGGTAAAAAATTTTTAGAAGTAAAGCCAAAGATGTAAAGCACGTGCTCAAGAAACATGAAAAAAAAATAAATTTTGTATTAATCATTGAAATTTATTTACAAAAGATTAACTTTGAAAAGTACGTCAATTTCTGGATGAATATCCTCAATTTGTACAAGGCGCCCTGTCGTGCTATTCCCGTCTCTTTCAGCTGGTTGACGGGCTCTTGTGATTTTGCAACGGATTGTTTTCTGTATTAGGAGCAAGCCTCCCAAAATCCAGCCATTTTGCATCAATCAGGCTTTGTACCTTTCGTTTCAACGCTAGGCAATCCTCAGTAGAATGACCAATAAATCCTGCATGGTAATCACATCTGGCATTTGGATTGTACCAATTAGGATATGGTGGCTCTTGAGGCTTCAAAGGATAAGGCGCGACCAGAGAGTTTTGAATTAACCGAGGTAGCAGCTCGGTATAGGAGATTGGGATAGGGTCAAATTGGACAGGCTTCTTCTCCTTTTTCTGACCTTGGTTGGTATTTTGGCTTATGGCTTGTGTTTGGGCCGTATATGGTGTTGGTGGTCGGACTTGTGTCGGATAGTTGTAAGTAGGATGGTATGGTGTTTGGTATGCAGCGGCGATGTAAGGATATGGTATGTAGGGTGTGTATGGTGTATATGGTGGTGGTCGAAAGCCAGTTGGACCATACTGTGCCATTTGAGGAATGTATTGGCCTTGATTAGAAACCACATTGTAAGCGTCACCTGCCCTCTTCTTTTCTGTAGAGGCGTCAACTGTTGCTATGGCGTTGTGCGTGATTCTTCCTCGACGCATGCCACTCTCGATCCTTTCTCCAATGATGATGACATCAGAGAAGCTAGAAGTCACACTGCCAATCATCTTGTCATAGAAAGGATCTTGGAGTGTGTCTACGAACGTGCTGACCAGCTCTTTTTCAGATAGTGGAGGTTGCACTTGAGCAGCTAGCTCCCTCCATCTTTGAGCATACTGCTTGAAGGTCTCATTCCCCTTCTTGGCCATATTTTGGAGTTGGGTTCGATCGGGAGCCATCTCGGCATTGTACTGATATTGTTTGAGGAAAGCCTCAGCCAGATCCCTCCATGAACGGATGTGTGTCCGCTCTAGCTGAGTGTACCAGGTTGCAGCTGCCCCTGTTAAGCTGTCTTGGAAGAAGTGGATGAGAAGCTTCTCATCGTAAGTACATGCAGACATCTTCCTACAGTACATAGTCAGATGTTTCTTTGGACAACTGGTTCCTTGGTATTTCTCGAATTCAGGAACCTTGAATTTTGGAGGGATGACCACGTCTGGTACCAAGCATAGATCAGATGCATCTTTGGCTTCATAAGCGTTTCCCTCAATTGCCCGGATCCTGTCCTCTAGACCCTTCCATTTTTCTATATCTTCACTTGAAGGATGGTTTGGGTTTTCCCTTGGCATGTGGTGATGGTGATAAGACGGTATGTATATAGGGTGCGGCCCTTGGGTGAACATAGGGTGCGTTCCCCCAACGGCTGCTTGGTAGGCTTGTGAAGTGGTGTTTGGAGGTAGGTTATGTGTTTGGGTTTGTGTTTGGGCTTGTGTATGGGTTTGTGTTTGGTTGTATGAAGGTGCATGCCCATGAGGAAACCCATAATGAACTCCTTTGGTTGGCGGAGGCATAGTTGATGGCGAAGGGTTTTGTGGAGTGAACCCAGGAGGATATGACGGGTCTGTGGGTTCTCCCAGAGATTCCTTCTGTTTTGACAATTGGATGGCCTCCATCAGCTTGGTCATCTGCTCCTTTAGAGTCTTGACCTCATTTCTCAGTTCCTCATTTTGTCTCTCCAGCTCATCCATGATTCTTGATTGTGTATGAGTCCTATAAGGATGTCGAGGAAGCTGTGTTTCTCCAATTTTCTGTTAGAGTTAAAAATTAATTTTTGAAAAATAATTTGAATGCAAAAATCATGAATGATAAAGATGTTGGGGTAAAATGAGTATGTGGATGAAAAATGATTTTTGAAATATTGTTTTTTTTTTATGATAAATTTATTAATGAATGAATGCATGCCATGTACAAATAATTTTTAGAGACTTTTTGAAGTTTTGACTATTTTGAAAATGAATCAGAGTGGCTTTATTTATTCATCCTTGATTTTTAACAACTTGTTTTTAGGAGTTTTGATACTTTTTATTTTGCTAGAAAACTTTAGTTTTGTTTAAAATCTTCCTAGAAAGCATTTTTTAGGTTTTCAATGTTTCCTTTTCTGTCTATTGAATCTTTTTATTTTTCAGTATTTTCAAAAGATTGTTTTCCTAATTTCTCTATTTTTAAAACATCTTTTTAAGTTTGTTTTTGTTTTTTCTTTTCAATATTTTCAAAATATTTTTCTAATTTTTCTTAGGAATTTTCTCCTTCTATTTTGGTTTTCTTGATTTTTATCTTGATTTCATTTTTGTATCTCCCCAATTGTAGCCTTCAAATCGCTTGTATCTTGAAAGGGGTGTGTGTGCCCTTTTTATTTCTTATGTAGGTTACCTGTCCTGAGGATCTACGGCCTTTTATATGAACCTCTCAAAGGTGGTTTGTAATCCTGAGGTATAAGAGGTCACTAGAGCCAAGTTCCAGTTCACAATGCTTGCCACAACAGTAGAAGTAGCCACTAGTTGTGGGGCATTATGAATAGGACGCACTCTAGCTGGGATTTTCGTGATAGCCAATCAGGACGTAGGCCCCAGAGTGACACCACTAGATCCCTCTATCCTGGGCAGCACTCAGACCCGGGTATAGGGCCCCACTCATGATATATGCAATGTATGAGGGCACACAAGTAATTAGGATACCTGCAATTGGGGAAATGTACAGATATATATTGGAATTTATGATTCATCTATCCTAGGGTTATACAGAGAATAAACAAACAGACAACAAATAAGTAAACAGATAAATAAAACGTGCAAAAAAATACAAGAAAGAAATCGTGCAAATAAACAAGAAAGAGATCAATTATGACACACTCAATTGAATGGGCTTGACTCTCTAAAGTCCCCAGTGGAGTCGCCATTTGTCGCAACCGTAATTCCGACGAGACGACGAACTCGCTAAAATTTTAAAAATGAATTGTTTTATGATGTGGAGTCGCCACCAAATTTTTATTTAAGGGAAAAAGATTTGGAAAAACCCTGGATGAGATTTAGGTTCGGGAGTCAGTTACGAGTGGGGAAGGTGTTAGGCACCCCACTCGCCTGTTCCGAAGAACAGTACCCTTAAATTGAGTGTGCGACTTTTGAAAACTGTTTGATCCCTTAATTAATGTGAAATAAAATAACTTGATGGAGGTTAGCCTGACAGGACTTGATCCTGCTCCTACGTATTCCCCGGTGCAATGGGAAACTCAAGGCTTACGTAGTTCTGGTTTGTGAAGGCTTGACCTTCGAAGAGTGTTTTGAAAGAATGTTTGAAGATTTCGCTATTTGGAACGAAGTTTTATTTTTAGGAGGGATCTTCGGTCCACTCATGCACAAGGACCGAGGCGGCTAAGGCAGCACAGGGACCTATATGAACTACTAAATGTTGAACAGCAGGTAAACCGCCAGTTCCCCATTTAGAGCCCATTGCGTGAGACCTAGAATCCCACAAAATATTTAGGAAAAGATATTTATTTTGAAGAAGACCTCAAGTCCACTCATGCACAAGGCCCGAGGCGGCTAAGGCAGCACAAGGACCTATACGAACTACTAAATGTTGAACAGTAGGTAAACCGTCAGTTCCCCATTTAGAGCCCATTGCGTGAGACTTAAAAAAATCCCAAAATATCAAAAGATTCTTTAAATTTTTGAGATAGAAATAATTTGTAAAGGATATCGATCTTTGAATAAAAGAAAGCTTGAATATAATAAAAGATTCTTCATTTTTGACTTTTGGAGGCAATTAGGAATTTGAAGCGTCTTATGATTTATTTTGGAATTTTCCAATTTTCTAAATTTTTACTGCTTTTATTGTTTTTCTATATTTTCAGAATTTCTATTAATTTTTATGCATTTTTCTGGAATTTTTTTATTTTTTATGTAATTTTTTGGAATTTTTATTTTTTTTAAATTTTCTATATTTTTATTTATTTTCTGGAATTTTTTATTAATTTTCTGATTTTCTGGAATTTTTTATTAATTTTTGATTTTCTGGAAGTTTTTATTAATTTTTCTATTTTCTGTAAATTTTTTATTAATTTTTCTATTTTCTGTAATTCTTTTATTAATTTTTTGATTTTCTGGAATTTTTTATTAATTTTTTAATTTTTGAATTTCTGAAATTTTTATTAGTTTTTGGGTTTTTTTAGTTTTTAAGGGTAGTTTGGTAAATTATGGCATATTTGAAATTTCCAAAATGTTAAGGGTAGTGTGGTAATCATGGACGTTGGGACATATGTGGAATTAATGCAAAAGTCAGGGGGCAGATTGGTAATTTGGACGTTGGGCATATGTGGAATTAATGGAAAAGTCAAGGGTCATGGACATAATTTTGGATGTTGGGGCATATGTGGAATTAATGGAAAAGTCAAGGGTCATGGACGTAATTTTGGATGTTGAGGCCCTGCCATGTGCAGCGCACGTGGTAGGAAAAGGGGAATTAGCAACAAAATTAGGATGTGGTGTCAGCGGGGTTCGAACAGGGGACGCGGCAATTGGCAAGCGACGAGTGAACCGCTGCACCACTCTCGTGGTTGAGTCTTTAATACCCTGAATTCTTCTTAACCGCTTCGATGGATGTATTAAAGTTCAAGCAGGCCAGCCACCACTACGAGCACCACCAAATGTCTTTTAACGAATAATATGCATGCTACTCTACGTACTGTATTCACTGCACATATTTAGATCATGTAGAGGATGGCCTTTATACTTGGAGATACTTTATCTGGCTTTATGTGTTGCTGATTGAACCAAACCAATAGCCCCTATTTATGCGCACGCCTCGATATCAAACTGTTGGTTTAATGGTGAGACAAACACGTATATAGGTCCCAGCCACTACCTTTCTGATGTATTTTCAGGTTTTGCCTCATTCTTTATTTCCAGGCTTTGCATCATTCTTAAACCATGCCGAGCCACTTCTCTCAACAAATTTTCATCAAATTGAATGACGTTAGTTTCCTTTTGGGTCTCCATGGAATTGGGTGTGTGATTCTCGTATGTGAAGAGAAATATTCTTCACGAGGTATCTAGCAACTTGTAGAAGCCACGCGGTGTCATATCCCTCATATGCGCAAGTAGGACTATAACCTGTAAATAACTCAAGGAGCTCATTGTATGAGTCATTTATCCGTGGTCGATGTGCTACATGGTCTCCTGCGGATGGATGAGTTCGTCGTGGTATTGCTGCCCCTACTATTCTAAAAAAACTGCCTCACCAGCCAGGGGCCATATGACTCATGCATGGTACGACTTCTTTGCCCATCCGTTTCTTGGCCTAGAGCTCAGGAGAGGAATTTCAAGGCTTGGTGTTTACGAACCGAAGGCAAGACCATCCCCTGTTATTGCTGCTAATTCTGAACATATTTCTTCATACCCAGAGACCTTACCTTGATCTTCTTAAGGCACATCTTGTCTCCTACCTTCGTGTCTTCTTAAGATCAGCATGTGTCCCTTTTTGTGGGTACATCAACAGAACACCAAGAACCACATTCAGTGAGGAGGGTATTCCATTATTTGCCCCACTTGTGATGAAGATTTCGTTCAGCTCTTGATGAATAAAAATTCTCTTACATTGATTCCAGTATGTTGGTATTACAAGGACACGATCACCATCCAAGCGACCATTGTTTCTTGGCAAAGGCTGATACACTTAAGCATAGTACTTCAATATTCTCGATCCAAGCCGATCCAAGAAACAGAGAAATGCACTCTGCGGAACCATGCTAGCATACTCTCACCCAAAGGATAAGACTCACTCACCTCCCATCTTTGCAACAGGTGGTACATCCTCACAAATCCAATCCTAATTCTATGAACAACTTCTTAAAGAATAACAGAAGTCAAGACTGAATATCTAGCAACATCACATTTGGCTATCCATCGACTATAACCATGAACGGATCCTAGCACAAATCTTGTTATGATATTTTGATAGCATTACCATCGCAAGGTCTTTAACTTGAGTATAAACCAAATCTTATCAAGGTAAAATTCCTGGTTTCCCAAAAGAAAGAGAGTTTCACTAACCTGGTACGTGATTAACGCTGTGGTAATGTTGGTGTGCTCAGCTTTGGATCCGCCTCTTTCTCTCTAACTTGCAGTGTGTTGAATACCCATGGGAGCCGCTGGGATTGACCCCTTCAGACTGGATCTTCCCTTCTCAAAATTGTGAGAGTCTGAGACCACTTCCAGAAGAAGATCTTTCTCCCCTAAGCACTGCAGTCATATCCTCTCTTCCTGGAAAGTGGCTCGAACACGCCAAGATTTGGATGCTTTTCTTGGCTAAAACTCAACTCTTGATGCCCCCTAGCTTGAGAGAGATTGGAGCTTTCGTCCTTGATCCTAAAGGCCAAGATCTCGCCCCCTTCCAGACCTCTTCTCTTTCTCCTCTTCAAAACTGTTTTTTCTCTTTTCTTTTTGGTTCTGTTAATTCTGTTAAAAACCTCCCTTTTCTTTTTCAAAATTTTTTCCTATTTATTTTTCCTAGCTTTTTTAGTTTTTCAATTTCAGATTTTAATCTTCTAGATCTTTTAATTTTCCATTTTCAGATTCAGATTTAAAAAAATCTTTTCTTTCCAGCTTTTATTTTTATACTTTAATTTCCAGACTTTAAAATTTTAATTAAAAATTGTTTGTTTTCTTTTTTTGTTGAATTTGCTATTTATTATTCTTTTTGTGGTTTTTCAAAATTTTCTTTTAATTCCAAATTTTTAATTTGTTTTATTTATCCTATTTTCTATCTTCTATATTTTTTGTAATTTTCCTTGATTAATTTTTTTCAATTTTTATTATTTTCGTTAATTTTCTCTTTTAGTTTTCTGTTTATTTGTTTTCTGCTTGTCTGTTTTCCGTTTGTCTGTTTAATGTTTGTCTGTTTTCTGTTTTCTGTTTTCTTGTATTTTCTTTATAAATTTAATCCTTTTCAGCTTTGTTTTTATTCATGTTGTGCTTTGATTTATATATTTTCATTTATACCTACTATTTATTATTCTGTTTTGGTTATTTATCCTTTTTATTTTAGTCTCTTTTTTATTCCAGATTTTATTTATTTATTATTATTTTTTATTTGTTTATTTATTGTTATTTATTTATTGGTTTCTTGATTAATTTAATGGTTGGAGGTGGGGCCTCGGACATAAATGGGTGTTTACAATGATGATTTGAGTGTTGTTGAGGACATGCTATTATTTTGGTGAGCATTGTTGAGGGCACGCTATTATTATGGAAATTGGATCCTGATACCCTCATTGTTTAGATAAAATGGTGATTGCATTTTGGACTTGCATGCGTATGCATATTGTAGGGGTGACCAACTCTAGATTGTAATACCCATACCTTTTAATGATAGACTGCTTAAGTTACAAATATCTTTTAGCAAGAAGTATAGTAAAGATAAGAGCAAAAGCTAAGAGAAATTAGAAAATTTTTAACAAATGATGAAAAGGCTCCTGCATTAGGATGACACAAATAAATATGTAGGTAACTCAAAATAAAAGTTAAAAGATATTCTAAAAGTTTATAATCCAATAATGATGGTTAGAAAGTCATGAGGAAAGATTAAAAATAAAGAGAGATTGAAAATGCCACCAAAAACATCCTTAGAGAGCTTTGTCTCCTATAAGGGATAAATTTTTCCCTGAAAAATGGTAAATGACATAATAACAATTCAGGAACGAACCAATAAGTGTTAGAAATATCTAGAGAATAGTTTGGGAACTTTTTAGGAAATTTTTAGAAAATTACCAAAATGTCCCTAGATGGTCGGGAGGGCAAGAAATGTGAAGCAGGGGTCTGAAACTCAAAGCTCATCCTCATGCATGAAATTCCTATGCGTTAAATAAGGGAATGACTCACCCCATGAGTCATCAAAGTCATTATGGCATGTAAGACAAAAATATTTATGAGGAGAGATAAAATTAACCATAGTTAAATCAAAGTAACCTTGATTAATTAAAATTAACCATGTTTAAAATAAATTAATTATGATTAGTGTTAATTTAATCTTAAAGAATAATTCCTTGTATTTACATTTAATTTTAAAATAGAAATTACATGTAAACGGACCAAAATGGCCTTAAATGGGAATTTAATTCCCATGAGTCCCTAAGTTGCCGAATTTGCTATAGATCAAATGGAAGCTCATTTACTTTATCAACATCCTTCTAAACACTTGAGTAAACTCTCTAAACTCACTAAAAACTCCAACTTCTCTTAAGATACATAAACCTACACTAAGCTTGAACTTCCATCTTTGAAGTTAAGTTATAATTAGACAAACCAACACAGCCTCACACTATCCTTGTAAGAATTTGTGTTGACCATAAAAGAGAGGAAAATCAACTTCAAAAGATTGACCAAATCCTTATATAAGTTTTCAACAAGAAGGATCCTTACCAAATAATTTTTTCTAAGTTTTTAATATGTGATATAACTTGTTTTCCTTCTCTTTTTGGTGGATCTTTATCTAAATTTTATGGATCCCACTTGCTTGAGTTTGACGAAGTTAAAAACTATCCTTGGTTGTTAAAAATGAGCATCATCAAGTTTTTAGTAATTTTTGGAAATTAAGAGGACATTTTGATGGATTAAAGTGCTTTTTGTAACCTTTGAAACAATTTAATTGATTAAAATTTCTTAGAAAAATGATTTTTAATAGTTTGGGAAAATTTGAGAGTTTTTGTTTAGAGTTTTGAGATTCTCAAAGTAAGAGATGAATGGAACTTGGAGTAGATCTAGTAGATCTCTACTTGGTTGTCTTGAAAAATGTTTTCTTTATGGTCTTTATAATAAAAGTCGTAAGCTTAATTATGTCTCCTCTTAAAAGCTTTAATTTTGTACTTAGACTTTGATAAAAGTTTAGATTTGGACTCATGTGATAATAATTCTAAAAGACTAAAAAAATTGAAGTCCTAAAAGTTACAAACTTAACTCCAAAATTGGATCTTAAAGCTAGTAAGAGAAAGGGTGGACTTATGGACTAAAATAAGTTGAACAGGACACTTAAAGTACTCTATGATCATGACCAAAGCTATGGAGTAAGGATAAATCTTGATGGACTGAAAATCAAATGATGTAACAAGTGCTAAAATTTATGATGCAAAGGTCAAGTGAAAAGAAATTAAGGAAAAATACCCTTGCTTGGACAAGGTGTAGATTCAACAACTTTAATTTAATTAAGGGGAATTGAGTTTAAAATTTTGATTAAGGTGTAATAAGGAGCCCAACCATGTATAAGAAAAGAATTAAAATTTTAAGAGATACATAGTGATGGTTTGTGTAACCATTCGACCATCCTTAGAAGAAATTAGTGAAAGATAAAATCTTGTTAAGACTTAAAAGTGAATTCAACTAAGCATAAGGTGGTGATTAAAAATCAACTATGGGGTTATGGAGGTTTAAAGGGCCATTCGGTCATGCCTAGTAATGATGCAGAGGTGGAAGGAGGTGGTTCTTCTTGATCAATGGAGGTTGCACTTTGGAGAAGGATGGAGGGGTAATGGAGCCAGATTCAAGCTTGACTTGGAAATGGCACCTCTAGAGGAGGAGGAACTTCTTCTCAACCACCATGAGCTGTCATGGATAAGGAAGTCCCTCAACCCTAAGTTTGGTTCTAGAGGAGAAAAAGGAAGAGAAAAGCTCTCAAAATTGAGTGAAAAAACTCTCGATTCATTCAAATGAATCTTCATATCCAAAATTACATAAAGAATGTCTTATTTATAGGCAAGGGTGGTGCCTAGCATGGGCCAACCTTGGGAATTCTAATTGGGCCTCTATATTGAGCACAAAATGGGTCACTCCTTGTATTCTAAGGCAGCCTATAAATTGGCTAAAGCAGGCCTAAAAAGCTCAGGTAAGAAATATAGGAAAATGGGCCCATTTTATACATGTCTTGGGTCTTCTACTTCTAAAATACAAAAAGAGTCCTAAAACCTATTCTAAAGTGTATAGGGAAAAGGAACGGATGGATTGGGGCTGAGGATGCTCCTCTTAAAGGCCCATGAAGATCTCTACCTCTCCTTGAAGCTGCTTGGCTTTTATTTTGTTGTAGCCTAATAGGCCCAATAGGTCTCTACAACTGATGTTCTCTACCGTTGGAACCTCTACATCAAGTAATTAAGAAGGAAAAGTCTTAAAAATTTCTAAGTTGGTTTAACCTATTAGCTCAAGTCCCAACTAGTACAAATCATCTTCTAAATGTAAGAAAAATGAACCATAATGCTTTAGGGGCTTAAGAAGTAAATTTGACCAACCATAAATTAAGTGTGTAAAATAAGTTAAATGGGATACTTAAGAACATGTAAACAAGACATGAGTAAGAAGCCTTGAATTTATGAACAAAAAATAAATAAGTACATCAATTAGTAGCTTAAACTTGATTAGTAAAGTTAATAGTCAAGAAAGCCTAAAAATTTAACACTCAACCTTGAAATAAGTAAGTTATGCATAAAACATCTAAATTGATAAACACAAAGAAGATTAACCTAAATAGGCCATTCGACTAACCAATCTAAGCTTCCACTATTTCATGAACTTACATTAAAAATATTAAGAGAAACTTAATCTTTGAGAAAAGGAAAGGTTGAGAGGTAACATAGAAGGATGGGTGGACTAAGTTCCTACAAGAGATTTCTCATAAAACTTAAGGAATAAAGCAAGATGGACAAATTCTAGTAGGAAGATTGCATGTTGTCCAAGAAATTTATATCAAGCATGATTAAGAAATTTTGATCAGGAGGTAGGCTTCTAATTAAAATAATTATGCAAACTTGTTATGTTGCTTCCTGAGTACACAAATACGTATGTAAAGTATACGAATTATACTCTGAATTTATTTAGAAAAGTGGTGTGTTATATGATACTCATGTGTGGATGATAACTGTGAAACTTTAATGGATTAGAAAGTATATGTGCATGACATAGTGGTTGGATTGTTTGAGCATGCATGTTATCTGAAAGATTTAAAAAGGAATTTAATTAATTCAGAGATCACGAAAGAAAGAACTTATGTGAAATGTTAATACTAATCATAATATGTCTTGTGCACATTTAGAAGGCAAAATGGTCCTTCTAAGGTGGAGATAAAAGGGTTTTCCGAAAATTTTTCTATTATGAAACACTAGGTCTTCAATGATTATAATGGTGGCAACGTAAACTGGGTGGTTGGAGCCTTAGGATCCTCACAATTGGAGCGCTGCTAGGAAATTTGTCTCACCCAAATAATATATATGTTTGTAAATAATCATGTAATATGTATGATAGATAGTAGTATGTAATACATGAAATATTTGCATAATATATGTGTGATGTATGAAAGGGTACTAATATCCTTACACTAACTTCTGAACATAAAAGTATGTATAAATTATCAAGGCTTGTATAAATAATATGAACCGGTATTGTACGCATTATTTTGTTTTATACCAAGTAATCAACAAGTTAAGGTGTGACTGACAACGTTTGGTCATTTATTTCCTATTTGATAATTGTTATGATGAGGATCATATTTTTAGTAAAGGTTTTAAAAGAAAAAATTTATCATATTTTCAATATGAGTAGTTTCTAAAAGGATTTTCTATCACGAAGTAACAGTCTAATAATGAAACCGCTAATACGATTTAAGTATAAAACGAACTTCATTTTTAGGGTGTTACACAGATTAGTGAGGATTATTGTGGTATGAGATGTAGTAGACCTCAGGCTAATCCTACGTTTGTCATCATAGAAATATTTGAAAAGAATAATAGGATAACACATTCATACATTGCGTATGATGATTTTTTTTATGGTTTGTAAACATCAAAGAACGTATATATTGCTTGTTTCGACCTTAAATCAAGTTGATATATGAGAGAGTAAGACCAGTGTATTTGGATGCAAGATTTGTTGTTCTAATAGTTCTTTGTAATTGCTAAAGAACTCATATGTTGAAAATATTAAATTGTAATGTAGTACACTATACCTAAGTATCTTTACTTGAATGGAAATATCTTACCCCATTTTCTATAGATTTTTGTATATATATTACATATTCATGGATCCATAGTAAATCTATGATGTGGAACATTTTCACATAAAGAGAAAATGAATATAGAATTAAGAAGTGGAAAATAGTTTAATACCCCAAAAACTTAAATATATGATGTGGATAACAAAAAATTACAAAAAATAATGAAGTTTATGATCGAAAATCATGCAATGAAATATCATGATTTAAAAAAATAAATTTAATTTTTATATAATTAACATCAACCTATATCGTCTATATCTTAAATAAGTAGAAATCTACTTATATGATTTAAGAGCGGTTACCATTATCAATATATTAATTTTTATAATTTTTAAAAAAAATTGTTTATAAATTTCTATTATATATCTTTAAATATATATATATATATTATAAAATTGATAAATAAAATAAAAATAATAATTAAATAATTAATACCAATTTTAAATATAAAACATTAATCTGATTTGCTTCAATTTTAATATTACATTCAACCTAAATTAAATTATATTATATTTTTTTATGCTTAATTCAAATAACATTTATATAAAATTTAATTCAAATCAAAATCACAGATACTTTAAAAAAATATTGTGGACATTTCAGTGAACGGAGCCAGAAAAGAATTAAATATGGTCAGTGGTCCTGTGGACATTCATAAATAAATTAAAGTACAAGTATAAAAGCGTTTACAGTCTTCTGTGCCCTGATTACCGAGGGAACAGAGATGCATTGCGTGTTGGCAATAAAATGTCTCTGGACGAATTAATAAAGAGTTAATTTCTAAAGACAGAAGACAGGTACCTATGCGTGCAAGAGACAATTGGTTGAAAAATGACCCTTCCATCAACAAAGAAAGAATGAGCGAAGAAAAAAAATTCAATTTAATCATTAAAAATTTTTTTAAAAAATAAATAGTGATAATTTTAAATTTTATTAAATTTTTTAAATAAATTTATAAAAAATTATCGATAAAAAATATTTTAATAATTCTTAAAAAGTACAATTATCAAAATTTAATATATTTTATGTTAATTTATATATTTTGTATCAATTTATAATTATAAAAACATAATAATATTATTTGAGTAAAATTTAAAAGGAAACATAAAATTGAATTTCTTTTTAAAAAAAAATTATTTTTTAATTTTTAGTTTTAATTAAATAAAAAATATCTTTATCAATATTTTTTCTTAAACAAATAAACGAGAAATATAATGGATTAAAGTGTGTTTAATTTAATTTATTTTTAAAAACAATTATTTATTTTTTAATTTATTGAAAGAAATTTTAAAAAATAAACAATTATTTCGTTAAAAATAAATTTTACTAAACATACTAAACATATCTCAATTCTAATCTAATTATGTTTGGATTAGTGATTTTTTATTTCAAATATATGTGTTTAATTTTTACTTTAATATATTAATATTTTAATTAAAAAATTAAATATATTTTATCTCCTAAAATATACATTTTAATTTTAAAGAAACTGAATCCAACAAATTTAATTAGTAAAATTAAATTTTTTTTTAAATAAATTTACAAAGTCAAAAGATTATATTCTAAATTGTAATAAGTTCACATTATTTAAAAATTTGCAACTTTATTTGAAGCTTTGATATTTTAATATAAAAATTATTTTTTTATTTAACATTATTATAAAATAAAATAAGGTTAATCATTTTTGCAACGATGTATCCCATGATAACGTCCAAATAGGGATGTATGTTGTTTAATTTATTTTGTTTTTAAAAAATAAAAGTCAGAATGTTAAAAGGGATACTGAAATAATATATTATTAAAACCTTTTAGAAATTTATATAAGGATAAATTAAAAAAGAGTTGGTGCATTGACGAAGGATAAATAAATAGAGTAATTTGCATAATGTATCAGTTTCGAATTTAATATTTTTCAAATTATATCCAAAATAATTGGTTAGATGTATTTGTCCGTAAAAATTTATATATTAAAGAGAAAAAACTAAATTAAATTGTAGGTATGGAATAAAAAAAATTTAAATAAATATTATAATTTTACATATTATTAGATATATATATATATAGAAGAGATCAAATTATTTTAAAAATAACTTTATTTAAAATTATTTTATTTAATAACTTTTATAAATAATTAAATTTTAACAATTTAATCGTTAAATTACTAAATTATTTTATATCGAATTTAATATATTTGTTTATTAAGTAATAAAAGTTAAGAATAGATCAATTTCATAAATATAAAAAATTCTGAAGATTAAAATTATCAAAATAAAATAAAAAAAAATAAATTAAAAATTAAAAAGATAAAAATATAGTTACAAATTTTTAATTTTAGGCTTAATTGGAGCTCCTTTTATTCTAGGAATTTTAATTTTTTTATACTCTTATGTTTTATTTGGATAAATTGAAAAATTGAAAAGAAAGAAATAGATAAAAAAAAAAGAGAAGATAAAAAATAGAGTGAAAATAGGATAAAAAAATAAGTTGTTTAAATAAATAAAAATAAGAGAAAAAAAATTTTCTTCTATTATTTGGATGAGTGAGAAAAGAGTAGAAATAATTATTAGTACTATAAATTTTAATTTTGATAAAAATAAATTTCAACTATAAAAATTTGATTTTTTACTATGTTTAAAAAATATAATATATTTTTTAATATTTTATAAAATATTTAAAAATTTAAAATAAATAAAAAATAAAAAATATTTTTCTTCTCTCATTTTCTCATATAAGAAGAAAAAACATATATTTCATGGATTCCATGAAATTTAATTCTATCCCTCCATACAAGATAAATGAAAACAAATAGAGATGAAAAAATAAAATTCATCCAACTTTAGAAAACAAATTCTTTTCTCTCTAGTCTCCCTCTAACTAAACAAAAGGTAAGAGAAATTTATTTTTTGAAAAACTTAAAAGTTGTTGAGAATTTTATATCTTTAAAGTTTTTATTTTATTTTATCTTTATTATTAATTTAAATAAGGTTGCATAAAGTTTAAAATAATCTATATAACTTAAATAAAATTGATAGTATACTTAATTTTTCATTTTTATAAAAATGATTTTCATACTTATTTGAACTAAGAATTTAGACTAAATTTTTACTTATTTTTTTGAATAATTATACACTATAACTAATTAACTACTTTTTTAATTAATTAACTGGTACTACTTTGTGTAGATTTGCATGATAGAATCATGTGATAATTGATTATCACATGTTGTAATCAAGTACTACACTATTCAATGGCTATTTGTTTTGAGACAATAGTGAAGTTAAATTGATTATCCATTACTAATAATCGATTACACCGGTTTAACTTGTGGTTTTTTCATATATTTTGATATATGTATGCATTCTAATAATATTGCATTCCTTATTTCTCCGTATCTCAAGTTAGATTTATATAATTATTCTTTTACTCATTTTATTTGGTATTTTTTTTTTCTATTGAACTCTTTTTGATCATGTCAAAAGGGGAGAATAGGTATATCATTTTCAAAAGAAGTTGATGGAAGTATAGGTAGATCATTTTCAATATGTCATCAAAGAAAAGTATTTTTCCCATCAATATAAGTTCAAATGAAACATTCACTAATGAGGAGATATACATTAAAGCAAAGTTATTAAATGTGAAGAATTTTCTTTGAAATGTTGTTTGTCATAATGGAAAAGGGAGAGATTATGAGAAAAGATCTTTCATATTTGCTATCTAGATTTTGATGAATATTTCTACCAAGTATTATAATTATATGTATACATTAATGTCTCTCATATGTTGATCAAGCTTTCTAAATTTGTTTTTCGAGAAAAGATTAACAAGATTATTTCTAAAAGTATAAGAACATTAAACAATGCTTGTTAAGATTATCAAATGAAAAAGTTTTAAGGTTAAAATCATGTTTTAGAAAGAATACTCAAATTGAAAATATTTTCATAATCAACCTAAATGTTTTAAATTTATAAAAAATCAGTTTTTGTAACATATATATGAATTAACCAAATTTTAGTAATAATTGACCAAATTTTAGTATTAGATTAACCATATTTTTTATAAACCATTTTTTAGTTATGAGTTAGCCAAATGCCACTCACGATTAACCATATTTCAGCACTACAATAACCAACCTTCATGTAATCGATTACTAAAAGTAGCAATCAATTACAAAGCTTTTTAGAGCCAAAAAAAGTTATAAAATACCAATTTAACAAACTAGTTTAATAGATTACTAATTGATTTTAGAGGTTCCAAAGGTTACATAACATCTTGATCATGAATTAACAAATGATGTAATTGATTACTATTGCATTCTAGAAGTTAAAAAACACTTTATTAACTAACTAACAACATATTTAACATTACCAAGGGATTATGTAGGTTTTAGGAGTAACTAAATGCTTTAATAATTGATTATCAATGTTATTAATTAATTACCAAGTTAATATTCCAATAGTTTTGAATGGTTTTTTAGTTATAACAGTTAAAAACTTAACCATTTGAATCTATCCTCTAAGTTTACATATAAACATTTATTCATAACCTATTTTTCATAAGAGAATGAAAATAGTACGCAAAAAAGAAAGAGATAATAATAAGAGAAATAACTTTTTTAGAATTGTGTAGAGAGAGCTTTGTTCGAAGTGTGAAGTTTTGTTTGTTGTACTAGGAGTTTCATTGTATTATGCTTCAAGGGTAAATTTGTTTTGATCTTTTGTTGATTCTTCTTATTTGTGGTTATTGACTCTCAAGGGAAATATGTACATATTAAAGGTGTCTATGTTTGTTTAAAGTGTGGGATCTTTCCTTGGTTCTTGAGATTTCAAGTGGGGAATTTTGAAGTGGTTTTGTAAAAGAACATAGTATCTCTACAAAACAGTGAAAAAAATTTCAAGTGGTGCTTGGAAACTAGATGTAGCTCTCAGGTAATTGAGAGTGAACTAGGATAAATTCTTGTGTGATCTTCTTTTTCCTACTCTTTTATATTTCAACACTTAATCTTTTATGTTCTACATATTATCTTGTTCTTGATCAACCTTTATGGATTAAAACTCTAATTTTCTTGAATTGATCACTAAGATTGTTTTGACATTTTGAATATTTCATAACTCACATATCATATTCAAATTTTCTTGGGTGTCTTATTTTTTTGGTCTCGTTGTTTTGATTGGTTGGTGAATTTTTTTAGAAAAATCTATCAAAACTATTTCAGCGACCTCCTAGGTTTGTAGCCATTTGATTAAAATTAACATCAAGAGTGGTTGTAAAGAAAGCTAAGATTTCTTTATGACCTAAGGCTTAAATTACCTCATCAAACCCCTTTTTAGGTGATGGTGCATCCATCAATAGGTCACCTATCTATAATAGTGAATGTTACCCTTGTTGGAAAGAAATAATGAAAATTTTTATAGAGGCCATAAATGTAGATATGAAAGATGATGTAAAAAATGATGCATATGTCCTAACACATTATTAATTGTGTTAAGATTGAAAGGATGAGTAGTGAGTGGCGCGAGGAAGATAAAAAAATTCAATATAACCTTAAAGCTAAGAACATTATTACCTTAGCAGTTAGTTATGATGAATTATTTAGAGTCTCTCAATGAAAAATAACTAAAGAGATGTAGGATACCCTCAGAGTTAAACATGAGGAAACTAATGAGGTTAAAATATCCAAAGTAAATATATTAACTGCAGAATATGAGCTTTTTTGTATGAAACTAAATGAATCTATTCGTGATGTACAAATACATTTTACTCATATTACTAATGGCCTTACTGCTCTTGAAAATATTATTTATAATAAAGAAATGATTAAAAATGTTTTGAGATATCTTAGTAGGCCATGATAGCCCAAGTTTATAGTTATTAATGAAACTAAAGATCTCTAGACAATGTCATTAACCTATTTGGTAAGCTGCAAAAACATGAACTTGAATTGAGTTGATTGGCTAAAGATGAGGAAGTTGACAAGGAGAAGAAGGAAATAACTCTTAAAAAGCTACCTATAAGATGAGAATACGTGATGATGATATAATGATTCTATCCAACTTCACCTACATAATGATAATGTATGTATCTTGGTGAAAAAGTTTGACAATTTTCTCAAGAAATAAAAATAAAAAACGCAACCCTCTCAACAAAAGGATGCAACAAAAAAGTATGAAATATCTTCATCAATGATTACTTGTTATGAATATGGTAAAATTGGTCATATAAAGGTGGACTGTCCTTTTTTCCAAAAGAAGAATGAGAAAAAGGTCAAAAAAAAGAAGAAAGACATACATAGCTTGGAAAGACAATGATGATAGTTTTACTCTGGAGGAGAAAAAGAAGAAGCAAACTTATGTCTCATGACAAGATATTAAAGTGATGAAGAAAAGGTAAGTGATTTTTTAAACTAATTCTAAAGCTAGTTATGATGAATTGCAAAATTCTTTTTTCGAATTTCATGAATTTGATAAGTTAAATATTAAATATGATTCCCTTGATTCATTAAATAATAATAAAAATGCTCTAAAAGTTGCAAGGTTTTAGAACTAAAAGTTAAAGAATTAAATCAAACACTTTCTAAATTCAACATTGGAAAAAACAATATTGGTGATATACTAAAATGGTAAAAGAAGCATGCATCTTAAAAAACTAGACTTTGTTGTAATTATAATAATCATGTTGAGACTTATAATAACTTTTTTGTATCCTGTAATGCATCGACCAAACCATATCTTGTAAATCTCCAAATTTCTCTACTTGATTTTATGATTTAGAAATTAATAATTCCAAATTGAAACCTGTGATGGAAATAAAAAATCTAAAGATCTAAGCAAAACTAGAAATTTCTAGACAAATTACGAAAATTTCATTGGGATAAAATTAATAACAGATAAAGGATAGAAACCTCGAGGTAAGAGTTTAGAGATCTCTAAGGAATTTAAAACTTATCAATAATTACAAAAATTCTACTAGTAGTTTAGAGACAAATCAGGTAGAACTAAGACTATCAGTAGAGTGTAGCACCTCATGCTTGTTTACTTGCATGAAAAACGGTGAAGGGTACACAGTATTTATTGCTTACACACTTTTCTACATATACTTTTTTACACATCCTATGTTACATGTTCACTACATTCATCAAATATTTTATCCATCGTCTTCGAATAGACAAGTTGGGTTATTGAATATTTATATAGTTAAATTTAAGAATTAGTATCATTTTAACAATTAAAGAGGAACATATATAAACTTATTAAGATGTTAAAACTTAAATTTCACGTGCCCATGTATCAACAATGCCTGTAGAGACAATGTTAAGTATATGACTCAACATGGTATCCGTATTCCGTGCTCCTAACTTATCTTTGACACTATAATGTAAACACTCAATTATGTTTGAGACCCCACTTATAAATTAGTTAGTAAAGAAACTATAATTTAAATAATAAGTAAAATAAACTAGCAAAATGATAATAAATAAGTAGAAAATGAATAAGAAACACAGAAAGCAAAAAATAACAATAAAAATAAAAAAAATAGTAATAATAATAAAGAATGAAAAAGAAGGAAAATAAAATAAAATAATAATAATAAAAAATATGGAACAACAAAAAATGGAAAATGACAATAATGAGAATAATAACAAAAGAAAAGAGAAGAAGCTAATAAATAAAAGAAAAGTCAGAACAAAAGAAGTATAGTAAAATATGTAATAAAAAGAAAAAGGTAATAAGCATATTAAAAGACGGGAAAAGATGGATTAATTAGTTGTGGGTGCTGTTAGGTGGTTAAAAAAGAAAAATAAGAAAAGATTAGGGTGAATCAGAGTATAAGTAGGGAGCCCGGTGCGAAGCAGGGGGTCCTTTTTTTGGCTTATACTCTGAAGGAATTGAGGGAGGTGAAAAAACAGGGAATCAGGTTTCCAGGATTGAGATTGCACAGTGCGTCTTCGGATCCTTCTCGAACGTGTGTTACTTCCAGGCCTAGAGGTTCCCGTTCGAACTGCACATACAAGCCAAGAAGGAGAATCCAATTGGCGGCGTCTCACATTTCTTCGGTGCGAGCAGTGTATCGGCTTTAGCAAGGTTAGTTAGATTGTTGTTGAAACCTAGAACCTCGCATTTTGTTTTAATTTATATTTGCAAAAAAATTCTACGGTTGGATCGGAAATCTTCCATGAAACTTGCTTGAACAAATGTGATAATGTCACTGTGTGAGGATCTGGTTCTTGATGCATTTCCTAGCCAACGAGAATTACTTTTAACTAAACATTCAAGTCTGACGTCGTTGTTTTCGTGATAAAAGTTGATCTGCTTTAACTGAAAGTTCAAGATCAAGTAGAGATAGCCTCATAAATGTTCAATTAATCGTCGTGAATCTATGGTGTACATAGTTTACATCCTTTAAAATCAATGTGAAACATGGTTCCATGAGTTCCCTCCGCTTCTCCACGGTTCGATTCATGAGAGTAAGTTATTTCCTCTCCGTCATAACCATAAACCCATTCTCCCCCATGTGGTAGGTTCAAGGCTCAGCTAAAAATCTCCCAGGAGATTCGTGATCTCTCGGATGAGAAGGCCATGTAGTTCTACCCCTGAGGAGATCCAACTCATGGCCTTGTTAGGAGGCAATGGTCTATGGAATCCCCTGTACCTTGACTGCACATTTCACCATAGTGGACTAACCGCTTACTGACGAAGCTTATGCTATCGTCTCTAATGTTGCGTTGCTCTTAGGAACCGATACCCCCTTTGAGAGAGATAATCAACATATAGTCGTTGCCATGGCGGTTACCTTGGTTGCCATTCGCTTGTTCCCAATCGCGATCCTCCCGTGTTTGCCAATGGATTTGTGTCAGCAAAGCTGACCATACAGTAGTAAGGAGGTAGAACAGGGGGAGCATTGTTGGTCTTTAGACCATAGTGGAAGGACGTAAGACTATTGTGGCTGTTCTGCCATGTAGCCCCGTGAGTCGCGAGCCAGAGTGGTTAAGTCACGTACATTACAACTCAAGGTTTAGGGTCGTAAGGAACCCGAATAAGATGGGACTCTATTTCATCCCTCCCGAGCTGACCATATATTCGTTGAAGACCAGAATCGGTGGAGACCGATGCGGAGCATTTTAGTCATCAACGACGGGATCGTTGTAAGGACCCTAGGCAGGACTAACATTTTGACTATCCAACTCACAGGGAGCATGAGAGCTCAAACCTGGCTATAGATCTTTCGGAAATGTGGAATGGAACCCATGATCCTGTTAGCAAAGACAAACGAAAGAAGTTATAGTCTAAGAAAAGACGAGCTGGAAACACCACAACCCGTGACCAAATCTCATCAGGGATGGCTCCGAAAAGGGTATAACATGGGCACAATTGAACGCTCGGGTATTAGAAAAATAAAGGACCTGATCAGGATCGATACTGCTATTCTTACTCTCGTGGATGTCGCTCAAGCTCTCACCGAATAGGAAACAGAGAGGCCGGTTTCAGCCACCACAAATCACACCGATGAGGCTAGCGATCTAGTGTAGGAAGCCTCGGGTTGAAGACTCATCCCGTCGAAAGACATCCCGAGAGGAGAAACCCTACTCTGTTTCATCGTCTCTTTTATGGGTAGCCACCCAATCAAGGCTTAAAAGGTGGGTGACACCAAGGTTTGGAAAGGAGGCGTCGAATTCATTGGAGGCAAATCCCAGCGATGAAATTATTGATGTTTAACCATGATTGGTATACGGTGGGTGGACGACTGCATTACGTCAGAACTTCCAAAGACTTTCGTTGCATGAGCCATGCAGAATGCCAAGACACGCTGGCTGTTCATAGGGAGGTTGAGAACCTGAGCTAGTCACTACCTTGCAATTTTTAAGGGCACATCCGTTGTTAGAGGGTTCAGTGTAGCTTCGAATATGTCGTAGCTCGACCCAAATAATAACAACTGGTGAGGCGCCTCCCCCTTGCCTTACCCCGTCGAGTGAAATGTGGATACTAAGCCTATATTAAGAGCAAGAAATGGGCCAGCATGGGCTGGGAATCTTATCCCTCGCTGACGTTTGCACTGTGTTTGTCAACCCTGCCCATTCCAGGCATACCCCCAGGTTTCGACCAAAGGGTCGATGTGGCCAGAGCCTGTTACAAAAACGCAGCCTGTGGGACCTATGTACAGGCTCCCTATATCCAATGAGGGACGTAGCACCCGAGAATTATATCCTGATTCCTATGCGGATGGCCATGAGGATAATGGCCCCATATGCACGTCGTTGTGTCACCCCACTCCATAGGCCAGGTGACACCTCAATCGTAAAGGCATCCCCTACACCCTACTTGAAAAATTTAGCAGAATGAATGGTAGGCCCCACGCCATAGCACTTAACAGAGTGACACCTTAGTGGTTTCTTCCAAATAACATAGATGAACTTGCGTCATAATTGGCCCAGCGAAGTTTTAAAATAGTTGCCCATGCATATGTGATTTATGGATTCTGAATCATTTCGAGGCTGAACGGAAAAGGGACATCGGGTGGGCCGTAAGCGAGATTTGGCCGAATGCAAGAGAAAGCCACGTGGACTAAATCAAAATTAGCTCTTCCATTCCTTAAAGCCTGGCCCCATCCAGTATAGCTTCGAAAGTCCCATTAGTGCCTTGTTCAAAATAAATTTAATTTTAACCTCAAGTCTCTTAATTTGCGAGAAATCCAATTTCCACCTTGGTTTTTTGGAATCAAATTTATCTTTTGAGTCAAGTTTAACTTCTTTATGTTCTTTTGAGATCAATTTCTAGTCTTGTTTTTTATCTGGGCCAAACACAATCCCGTGTTAGAAACCCAATTCACTCTTCTAAAAAGATCAGTTCCTTCTCTTTTAACTAAGGCCAACCCCAAATCCCTTTCTATTTTCGATAAATCTAAATTCAAGCCTATTTTTTAAAGAATTCCTAGTGTCACGCGATAAGCTCTTAATGGGAAACTGACGGTTTCACTGTTGTTCGATATTTAGAGATTCATATATATCCCAGTGCAGCCTTAGTTTCCTTGGACCTTATGCATAAGTGGGCAAAGAGTTCTCCTTAAATAATAAGATTTTTCGAAATATCTTTTGAATTCTATGTCTCACGCTATGAGCTCTAAATGGGAAACTGGTGGTTTCACTGCTGTTCGATATTTAGAGATTCATATAGGTCCCAGTGCAACCTTAGTTTCCTTGGACCATGTGCATATATGGGCTTAGAGTTCTCCTTAAGCAATAAGTTTTTTTCGAAATATCTTCTGAATTCTAAGTCTCACACGATGAGCTCTGAATGGAAAACTGGTGGTTTCACTGTTGTTCAATGTTTAGAGATTCATATAGGTCCTAGTGCAGCCTTAGTTGCCTTGGACCTTGTGCATATATGGGCTAAGAGTTCTCCTTAAACCATAAGTTTTTTCCAAAATATCTTCTGAATTTTAAGTCTTACGCGATGAGCTCTAAATGGAAACTGACGATTTCACTGCTATTCGATATTTAGAGATTCATATAGGCCCCAGTACAGCCTTAGTTGCCTTGGACCTTATGCGTATATGGGCTAAGAGTTCTCCTTAAACAATAAGATTTTTCAAAATATCTTTTGAATCCTAAGTCTCACGCTGTGAGCTCTAAATGGAAACTAGCGATCTCACTGTTGTTCGATATTTAAAGATTCATATAGGTCCTAATACAGCCTTATTTGCCTTGGACTTTGTGCATATGTGGGCTAAGAATTAATCCCTCCCAATATTGAAAGCTTTCCAAATCATTTCTATCTCCGAAGGTCAAGCCTTCAAACCAGAACTACGTAAGCCTTGAGTTTCCCATTGCACCGGGGAATACGTAGGAGTAGGATCAAGTTCTGTTAGGCTAACCTCCACCAATCTATTTATTTTCACACTAATTGAAGGGATCAAAAAGTTTTCAAAAAATCACACACTCAGTTTAAGGGTATCGTTCTTCGGAACGGGTGAGTGGGGTGCCTAACACCTTCCCCACTCGTAACTAACTCTCGAACCTAAATCTCTTCTTCGAGTTAGGGTTTTTCCAAATCTTTTCCCTTAATTAAAAATTTGGTGGCGGCTCCATATTATCGAAAGAAATTCTTTATAAAATTTTAGGGAGTTCGTCGTCTCGTCGGAATTACGGTTGCGACATATAAAAAGTTGGAAAAATAATTACTATACAATATAATAAATAAATTAAACAAAAGAAATTTTTACATTAAAGTACCCACACATGGAACAATACATGTTAGTTTTCTAATAATTTCTAAATGTTTTCCCTTTAGTGCATTGCATACATTCATTTCTTTGTGACAAATAAAATAATTAATTAGGAGATATCCTTATTGTATAAAGACATATCATGGACCAAATGATATAAAATTACAAATCAATATGCTCTTTGATTTATTTCTTGAATTTATTCTGTACAGAGCATAGAAGGACAACAACATTCTAAGCAAGACAAATAATGATCAATTATCAATGAGGCCCACAAGATTTGGTTAAGAATTAGTGAAAATAATTTACTTTTATTTTTAAATAAAATTGACTTAGAGATTTTAACTCAAGTTCAGATTCCTTTGATTTGGGTTGAACATCCTCATTAGCAGCAACCTCAGGTTCCTAAAGAATATACTATAAGCATTGGTAACCATGATATTTAAATCACGTAGTAAGGTATGACAAGTGTTTGATGTTCTCCTAATCATTCTACAAGCCTTTTATAAGGGTTAATTAGGTAATTGTTTTGCACTATAATGGATGCTTCATTAGGGAAATTATTTTAAGACACTGATTACTTCCATCATTACCTTGTTTCAAATTAGTTTCTTATGGTAACAAAAATGATACCAATTACACACATGGCAAGAATGCCACCAAAGGTGACCATTCCAAAGTAGAACATGACATACACATTCACTATAACACACATAACCATGTATATAGAACATGCCATTAATACAATTTAGGTTTTTTAAAATCTACATAGATTTTATTTAGCATAAACTTCAACTAATACAATTTTAGGAATACGAAATAATCAATACAATGGTTAGTAGCAATTTTAGGAATTAAAAACATACATATAGATTCAATGTGACAAAGAATCAATAGTTTTAACAGCAAGTATGCTCTAAAAGACACCAATGTAGAATGTGACTCATTTGTGTTTTAAATAAAGGCCACCGTGTTTATTCTACATTTGTTTCCAAACAGCCGATGTAAAATCCTATTATAAATCCATTAATGTATCTTCCCTCCTTTGCATTCTCGCGGGAGCCATAATTTCCTAACAGCTGTCACAACCGTAATTACGACGAGACGACGAACTCGCTAAAATTTGAAAATAGAATTTATTTGATTATGTGGAGTCGCCACCAAATTTTTATTTAAGAGAAAAAGATTTGGAAAAACTCTAACTTGAGGATGATATTTAGGTTCGGGAGTCGGTTACGAGTGGGGAAGGGGTTAGGCACCTCACTCGTCCGTTCCGAAGAACGGTACCCTTAAACTGAGTGTGTGATTTATTGAAAATATTTTGATCCCTTTAACTAGTGCGAAATAAATTACTTGATGGAGGTTAGCCTGACAGGACTTGATCCTGCTCCTACGTATTCCTCGGTGCAATGGGAAACTGAAGGCTTACATAGTTCTGGTTTGATTCGAAGGCTTGACCTTCGAAAGGTGCTTGAATTTTAAAGGTGAACATGTTGTTTTTTTTTGAAAATATTTTAAAGAGAATCCTTAGTCCACATATGCATAAGATCAAACACACACACGGCTGCACTAGGATCCATATGAATCCTTAATCATCAAACAGTAGTAAAAGCTACCAGTTCATGCCTAGGGTTCATCGCGTGAGACTGAGGGATGCAAAACGAGATTTTTATTTGTTAAAAGGGGTGTTCCCAAACCACATATCCACAAGGCCCAAGACAACTACTGTTGCACTTGGACCCATACGAATCTCTAAACATCGAATAGTAGAAAAAGCTGCCAGTTCGTGCTTAGAGCTCGTCGCGTGAGATTAACAGATGCGAAACGAGTTTCTTATTTGTTTAAAGAGGAGGATATTCCCAATCCACATATGTGCAGGGTCCAAGACAACTACGGCTGCACTTGGGCCCATACGAATGTATAAACACCGAACATCAGAAAAAACTATCAGTTCGTGCTTAGAGCTCGTCGCGTGAGATTAAAAATGCAAAACGAGTTTTTATTTAGAAAGAGTTTTCTATTTTGTTAGGCGGCTAAAGGAATTAAGCTTAACTGTAATTACTGGAAGTACAAGAGCTCAATCCTAATTATTGGAAGCATAAGGGCCTAACTGTAATTACTAGAAGTATAGGGGCCTAATTGTAAATTTGAGAAGTGTAGGGGCTTAGCTGTAATTTTGAAGAAATTTGAGGGTCTAATTGTAGTTTTGGAGAATTCTGGGGGCCAAGTGCAATTAAAAGAAATACAGGGGCCTGAGTGTAAATAACAGAAGTGTAGGGGTCGGATTATAATTAGGAGAAGTGGAGGGGTCTGATCGTAAATAATAGAAGTGTAGGGGCTGCTTTGTGAATAAGAGGGAGTGCAACGACTGAATTGCAATATTAAGAATTGAGGGGTTGGCTTGCTTAGCTGGCTCATGTGGCTTGATTTCTTTTTGTGGCTGATGTGCATGGCTTGCAGGCTCATGTGACCGGCTTGAATGGCTAGATTTTAATGATGGCTTCTTATGGGTAATGGCATGTGACTCGCACACGCCGGGTTTGCAGCAGAGTGTTTTAGTCATGGCGTGTGGCTCGCATGTGACTGGAAGGAGGAACTTTGCAACAAAACGTTGGGACAACGTATGTGGGATTCGAACTCAGGCCACAGAGGTCATGGATACCAAGCACTGCCACTAAACCACCCCTTCAGTTGGGTTTTAGACCCCTTCAACCACAATTTAAGGTATATCTAAAAGACACAGGGATTATCTAAACCCCTTCAGGCAAGCTTCACCATGCAGCATGAGGGAGAGTTGTACCCCTAGTCCTTAACTTTGATGGTTTCTCATTCCTGCACGATAGCATTGGACTCAATCTGTGCCAAAGTGGTCCTGCCTTTCCATGCCTTGCCATAGCCCTCATGCAGATCTGCGGGACCCATTTATTTCATGTATACCCAGATATATTGTCGTCGATGCAGAAGCACGCAGGAGTGATCTTGGCAAGGACCGATCAAACCAACCCAAGCATACAAATTGAACCTTCTCCAGCCTTTACAGCCTCCCATCCTGGAAATGATGACAACCCAACTCACTATGGAATAACGAAGCTAAATCCCCATCATTAACATATGCTTGGACCAACTCACGAAGGTATATACACGAATTCACGTGTGTTACTGTGCAGGTATCCGAGAACCGTCCTTAGGGATGTATTTTCTCCCTTGGCATATTAATGAAAACATCTTTTCTTCCTTCTTTTTATTAGTTTTTTTTTTTTTTTTGCGTTGAGCTTCATACCACATTGACGCCAACCTGCTTGGGCTTCCGTGAGGTCAACTATTTGGATACAAAACAAACCTGGTAGTAGACATAGTGAGGGATCAGATAGTTGGATCATTCAAGGCAATGACGAGGTAGTAGACAACTTTCACTTAGGTTGACTTCTCAAGTATCCCCTGCATTTTTCAAAAGACGTTCCATAGGACTGCTTAACCTCATCTGCAGATCTTCCACAGTCGCTAAACATAAACAGCTACTTGCCAATAACTACTGCACTATGACCCTCGCGTGCCCCTGGTCCTTCTGCTCTTGAATCAACCGCAGTACTACGACCTGTGAGTACACATTATCCTTTAAAGTTGATGATCAGTTACATTATCAACCCGGTGCTGCGATGATCTTATAAGTAATTGATGTGTTCAACGCTTGTGACTAATTTACACTTCCTGTTACGATGCCATAGGCCAGGGTCTCACTATAATCTGGTGAACTACACATAGGCAGTAGCTATACCACGTGTTTTTTTTCGAACCATCTCAACAGTGATCATGGATGCACTGGATATGCAATAGCCGAATCAGTGCCAATATCATTCATTCTAACACCGCTTGTTATGGTCACTTTTGCATGAACCTGACCCTGACATGGTGAAGCTCTCCTAATTATCACTAATTTCTGTTGGATCTCGTTTATTCATTGGAAGTTTTGTACCTTAGACACAGATCCCTAATAACAGACAGAGCCAGTACCATTTCTTCCATTTAATCAATAGGTCTGACAGTGCTTGGTGATGATCGCATAGGATTTCATATTGAGATTTATACTAGGAAATTTTTCTACTTATGCAGTAATTTACTCTCTATTTGATGTTGAAGTTTCAAGCATAATAAGCAGTATTATGATAAGGAATCAACATGCAACTAAATATTAAATTGCAGAGCAGCATGTAAAGAAAAATTGATGTGTTTCATGATCTTGTGGCTTGCATCTAAACTCTTACCAGAGGCAATAACAGATTTATGTTTACTTGATGATCAAATTTGATCTTTTGAAAGCAAGTCGAGTAAGATGACATGCCTGAACTCCTCACGTTTCCAAGGGACGATTTGATGCTTAGAATCTTGCATGAAATCACGGAGAAACTTACGAGATCGTGTGATTTTGTTCCCAATCTTCTTGAGCTAGAAAAAGAAAGCTGGCTTCTGATGCTCCCTCTTATGACCTTCTTCTTCCTTCCATTAGCAACAAAGCGGGTTCATGCACCAAAATTTTCAATTGAGAATCAGGAGAGGTTTTTTCCAAGAGACTGAAACTTAGGGGAGGTATTTTGGAATTCTCACGAGAGCTAAGAAGCCGGCCATCCTCCAAAATTTGAAAAAATGAAAATAAAAGCCCCCCTGTTTTCACAGTGTTCTTATATACCCCATTTTGAAAAATTTAAAATTCCCGCCTTTCCTTCTTTCTTTTTTCCTTTTTTTTTCTTTTTATTTTTGGTTTATTTTTGTTGTACATTTTTTATTTTTTAACTTTCATTTTTCATTTTGATTCTTTTTCTAGTTTGGTTTTTATTATTATTTTCAGATTTTTTTATTATTTTCAGAAAAATAAACTTAAGGAGGCCTGACAACGTAGGCCAAGGTGCAGAAAAATAAATTTGATGAGGCTTGACAACATATGCAAAGATGTAGAAAAGTAAACTTGATGACAACATAGGCCAAGATGTAGAAAAATAAACTTGATGAGGCCTGACAACATAGGCCAAGATGTAGAAAAATAAACTTGATGAAGATCCTGTTTTTGATAGGAAGGAATGCAAAAAGGGGGTTCCGCTGTTTCCGGGAAGATACAAATGAAATCCTGCTGTTGCCAGGATAAGTGCAAACCTGTTAAGACAGGTGGACGAAAATTTAAACATGCTTGAAATCCTGTTGTTGACAGGAAGACGCAAATGAGGTCCTGCTGTTGCCGGAAAAAATGCAAATGAAATCCTACTGTTGCCTGGATAAATGCAAACCTGTTAAGACAGGTGAACAAAATTTAAACATGCTTGAAGTCCTATTGTTGACAGGAAGAATGCAAATGAGGTCCCGCTGCTGCTGGAAAAAATGCAAAGGAAATCCTACTGTTGCCAGGATGAAATGCAAACCTGTTAAGATAGGCGGATTTAATTTAGACATGCTTAAGGTCCTGTTGTTGACAGGGAAATGCAAATGAGGTCCCACTGTTGCCGGGAAGAATGCAAATGAGATCTTACTGTTGCCAGGATAAATGAAGATGCAGTCCTGCTGTTGCCAGGAAAAATGCAAATGATGAAATCCTGCTGTTGTCAGGATGAATGCAAGCCTATTAAGACAGGCAGACAGAATTTAAACATGCTTGAGGTCCTGTTGTTGACAGGGAAATGCAAATGAGGTCCCGCTGTTTCCGGGAAGAATGCAAATGGTGAAATCCTGTTGTTGCCAGGATGAATGCAAGCATGTTAAGATAGGCGAATTGAATTTAAACATGCTTGATGTCCTGTTGTTGACAGGAAAGATGCAAATGAGGTACCGCTGTTGCTGGGAAAGATGCAAATGAAATCCTGCTGTTGCCAGGATAAATGCAAACCTATTAAGACAGGCGGACAAAATTTAAACATGCTTGAGGTCCTATTGTTGACAGGGAAATGAAAATGAGGTCCCGCTGTTGCCGGGAAGAATGCAAATGATGAAATCCTGCTGTTGCCAGGGTGAATGCAAGCCTTTTAAAACAGGCGACTGAATTTAAACATGCTTGAAGTCCTGTTGTTGACAGGAAAAATGAGGTCCCGCTGTTGCCGGGAAGAATGCAAATGAAATCCTGTTGTTGCCAGGATGAATGCAAACCTGTTAAGACAGGCGAAAAGAAATTAAACATACTTGACGTCCTGTTGTTGACAGGAAAATGCAAATGAGGTCCCGTTGTTGCTGGGAAGAATGCAAATGAAATCCTGCTGTTTCCTGGATGAAATGCAAACCTGTTAAGACAGGCGGGCTGAATTTAGACATGCTTGAGGTCCTGTTGTTGACAGGAAAATGTAAGCCTGCTAGACAGGAAAAGTTAATGAAAATGACCTGTTGAGGCAGGTGAAATGTAGATGGAATCCTGTTAAGACAGGAAAGATGCGAGCCTGCTAGACAGGCAAAGGAAAATGAAAATGACTTGTTAAGACAGACAAAATGAATGCAGATAAAGTCCTGTTATGGACAAGAAAGATGTGAGCCTGCTAGACAGGCAAAGGAAAATGAAACTAACTTGTTAAGACAGGCAAAATGAATGCAGATAAGCCAACCTGGAAAAATGAAAGCCTGCTAGACTGGCAAAGAGGAAAGGTGAAAACCTGTTTAGACAGGTGACGAAGGAGAGTCCTGTTGCTAGCAGGAAAGAAACCAGATGCTTGTTAAGACAGGCAAACACAATAACGAAAGCCGATTAAGGCAGGCGAACAAAGAATGATGAAAAACCTGTTAAGACAAGGAAATGGAAAGGAAAAGAGCCTGTGAAGATAGGCAAAGTAAAATGAAGGAAAACTGTTAAGACATGTAAAATGAGTGACGAAAACTAACCTGTTAGGACAGGATAAATGTAGACGGATTCCGGTTGTTGATAGGCAAAAGGAAAGATGAAAGCCCATTGAGACGTGCAAAGGAGAGTGAATAATGTCCTGTTAGGACAGGTTAAATGTAATGGTCCTATTATTGATAGGATGGAATAAGATACCTGTTAAGACAGGTAAAACAAAATGATGAAGACCTGTTAAGACAGGTAAGGAAGGATTTTCAAGATAAACAGGAAAATATGGAGAAGAACTATCTTGTTGAGACAGGATAACCTGTGAAGGCACGTGAGGAGGGAATATGGACTTCTTTGTCGGCTGCCCCGGATAACTTATTTTGAAATTTATTTTCTTGAATTGCCTATTCTACCTTGAACTTGAAAGCACTTGATAATTATTCTCTTGAAGAAATTTGGGCAACCATTTTTCCCCAGTTTAGAAGATTTTTGATAATTGAGAGATGTCTTGATTTGCAAGGATTTTGGTCAAACGTTTGCCCTAATTTGCATCTCGATTGAGGATTGCCTCAACTTGACTTATCTGGGCAAATGTTCGCCCCGGTTTTGATCTCGTTCTTTGAATTTAAATCTTTCTTGGGCAAACGTTTGCCCCGGTCTGAATTTGATTCAGAATTTAAGGATGGCCTCAAATTGAATTTTTTTTTTGTGGGCAAGCGTTTGCCCCAGTTCGAGCTTGATCCAGAATATGAGGATGACCTCAAATTGCATTTTTATGGGCAAGCGTTTGCCCCAGTTTGGACTTGATTGAGAGTTTGAGGATGCTCTCAAATTGAATTTTTGTGGGCAAACTTTTGTCCCAGTTTGGACTTGATTCAAAATTTGAGGATGACCTCAAATGGAATTTTTGTGGGCAAACATTTGTCCTAGTTTAAACTTGATTCAAAATTTGAATATGACCCAAAATTGGATTTTTGTGGCCAAACGTTTGCCCTAGTTTGAGCTTGACTCAATATTTGAGGATGACCTCAAATTGGATTTTTGTGGGCAAGTGTTTGCCCCAGTTTGGACTTGATTCAAAATTTGAGGATGACCTCAAATTGGATTTTTGTGGGCAAGTGTTTGCCCCAGTTTGGACTTGATTGAGAGTTTGAGGATGCTCTCAAATTGAATTTTTGTGAGCAAACTTTTTCCCCAGTTTGAGCTTGACTCAACAATTGAGGATGACCCCAAATTTGATTTTTGTGGGCAAGTGTTTTCCCCAGTTTGAGCTTGACTCAAAATTTGAGGATAACCTCAAATTTGATTTTTGTGGGCAAGCGTTTGCCCCAGTTTGAGCTTGACTCAAAATTTGAGGATGACCTCAAATTGGATTTTTATGGGCAAGTGTTTGCCCTAGTTTGGACTTGATCTTTGGAAGTCTTTTAATTATGATTGATTCGGGCAATTTTACCCATGTCTTAATTAGTTTTGAGAAATGAGTTATGAAATGCTTGAATGAATGAATGCTTATTGCGATACTTGAATGATCAGAGATACGGTGTTTGTGATGTTTGAATAGAGAGGACGCAATGTTTTAATCGTATTGATTTCCTTTTGATGCTTGAAATAAATATTTGATGAAATGGATGCTATGCCATGATGGAGTTAAAAAACTTTGGTTTCTCTTGATTTTTGATATTTTTTTACATGTCCTTTCTCAACAACCTTATAGTTGGTGTGAAAGGAATCAAGGATCAAGCCGAGCTGGATTGACTCTATCTCTTGGCTTCTTGATCAATGTCAGAACCTTTTTTTTCGGGATCTTTGAGACCCAACAATGGTCAGCATTATTGTATGAGACACACTCCTTTTTGACTTGGTGGCGTTATGTCTAAAAGGGGGATGGTCATTTCGGAGACGATCGTGCCTTGTTGCGATGGTTGAGGATTCATCCGACTTGTCAGGACTTTTCAAAATTAATCTTTTTCCTTTTTTACATTTTTCATATTTCTTCTTGACAGGTGCACTATTGAGGTGTGCAAAGCGATTTTGGATAGTCAATAAGAGGGATTGAAGAATTTTGCAAAAGGTGTTTGAGGATAGTGTATTTGAAAGAAAAGGATGACGAAAGATGTGGGTTTAATCGCCCAAATGGCATCTTTTGATGAAAAATGCCAATGCTGCTTTTCATAATCTTGATTATCAAATTAACCAAACTTGAGAAACGGAAAAGTTTTTCCCCAGTTTTAGGAAGGATGAGGTGCAGAATGTCATGTTGTCCTAGGGTTCCTGGATTGACCTTAACTTTTTCCTCGGTTGTTCCTTTGAGTTTTCAATCTAGCAGATCTTTCGTATTGCCCTAACTTTTTCTTAGGTTGCCCTTATGGGTTTTCAACCTAGCGGGCTCTTGATTATGTGCCCTAACTTTTGCCTAGGTGGTTTTTAGGGTTTACGACCTAGCAGACTTTTGTTTGATCGTGCCCTAATTTTTTGCCTAGGCTGCCTTTTGAGGGTTTTCGACCTAGCGAGCCTTCTGTCCGATTGTGTCCTAACTTTTTCCTAGGTCGTTTTTGAGGGTTGTCAAGCAAGCGGGTTTTGTTTGTTTGTGCCCTCCTAGGTCATTTTTTAGGATCGTTGACCTAGCGGACTCTTGTTTTGATCCTGATTTTGCATGAACTTTTTTTGGAACCCAGCAAGAATTTTTCTGATCATGCCTTTGTCGATTTAATCTTTTGAATTTTAACCCTACTTTTGCTTGGATTATTTTTAGCTTTTAATCCAGCGGGTTCTTATTCTTCTTGAATTTTGCATTTGGACCTTGATTTTGCTTGGACCATTTTGATTTTAGTCTAGCGGGCTTTCTTTTTTTTTTTTGAATTTTATGTAGTCAGATATTAATCTTACCGGGATCATTTGGGCTTCCAATTCAACGAATGTTATTTCGGATCCCTAAATATTTCCTAGACTTGAACTTGATTCCAGCGGGATATTTATTGCTTTTTGTTAGACAAGATGTTGAATGCATGGTGATTTGGGAATCCCTGGTTAGACTTTTCTTACTCTGCTCCTTCATTGGGCTTTCTTCTTTGAGTTTGGTTAATCAGACGTTCAAAATCATTTATTACAGCATTGGCATTGTCACCAACAAGTATTTATTTGTTTAGATATAGGATAAGAAGCGGGTTGAATGATGAAAAGGAATGGTAAATTTTAAAAATAAACCAACAATGGGAGGCACGTGCCTAAGAAACATGAAAAATGTAATTTTTGTATTTATTCATTGATATTTATTTACAAAAGATTGACTTTGAAAAGTATGACAATTTTTGGATGAATATTCTCAGTCTCATCTTGCACAAGGCAACCCGTTGTGCTGCTCCCATCTCTTAGCTAGCTGATGGGCTCTCGTGATTCGGCAATGGATTGTTTTGTGTTAGGAGAAAGCCTTCCAAAATCTAGCCATTTCGCATCAATTAGGCTTTGTACCTTTCACTTCAATGCTAGACAATCCTCTGTGGAATGAATGATGAATCCTGCGTGGTAAGCGCATCTGGCATTTGCATCACACCATTTAGGATATGGTGGTTCTTGCAGTTTCAAAGGATAAGGAGCCATCAGAGAGTTTTGAATTAAGCGTGGTAGTAGCTCGGTGTAGGAGATTGGAATAGGGTCGAATTGGACGGGTTTCTTCTCCTTTTTCTGGCCTTGATTAGAATTCTAGCTCGTGGTTTGTGTTTGGGCCATATATGGTGTTGGTGGCCGGACTTGTGTTGGATAGTTGTAAGTTGGAGGGTATGGTGTTTGGTATGTAGTGGCGATGTAAGGATATGGTGTATAAGATGTGTATGGTGGTGGTTGGAAGCCAGTCGGACCATAGTATGCCACCTGAGGAGTGTATAAGCCTTGACTAGAAGCCATGTTGTAGGTCTCACCTGTCTTCTTCCCAGATCCACTGGAAACGTTAACTGTGCCTATAGGTTTGTGAACAATCTTCTCGCGGCGCATGCCACCTTCGATCCTTTCTCCAATGATGACAACATCGGAGAAGCTAGCAGTCATACTGCCGATCATCTTGTCATAGAAAGGATCTTGGAGTGTGTCGAGGAACAAGCTGACTAGCTCCTTCTCAAATAATGGAGGTTGTACTTGAGCAGCTAACTTCCTCCATCGTTGAGCGTACTGCTTGAAGGTCTCGTCTCCCTTCTTAACCATATTTTGAAGCTGAGTTCGATTAGGAGCCATCTCCATGTTATACTGATATTGCTTCAAGAAGGCCTCAGCCAGATCCCTCCATGAACGAATGTGTGTCTGCTCTAGCTGAGTGTACCAGTTGGTAGCTGCCCCAGTTAAGCTGTCTTGGAAGAAATGGACAAGTAACTTATCGCCATGCATGCAGGGAGACATCTTCCTGCAGTACATGGCCAAGTGACTCTTTGGGCAGTTAGTTCCTTGATATTTTTCAAATTCAGGAACCTTGAATTTAGGAGGGATGACCACATCTGGAACCAAGCACAGATCAGAGGCGTCTCTGGCTTCGTAAGCACTTCCTTCAATTGCCCTGGTGGTGAGGGCATGGTTAATGGTGAAGGGTTTTGTGGATTGAAGTCAGGAGGGTATAATGAGTCATCTGGTTTTCCTGGTAGTGATCCCCTTGCCTCTTTCTGTTTAGACAGTTGGATGGCCTCCATCAATCTGGCCACCTGATCTTTTAGAGTTTTGATCTCATTTCTCAACTCCTCATTTTGTCTCTCTAGTTCGTCCATAATTCTCGATTGTGCACGAGTCCAATAAGGATGTCGAGGAAATTGTCTTTCTCTAATCTTTCTGTTAAAGTTAAAATTAATTTCTTTGAGAAACAATTTCGATGCAAAAATCATGAATGATAAAGATGTTGATGTGAAATGAGTATGAAATGAAAAAGGTATGGAATGATCATTTCTTGAAATCTTTTCTTCGATGATAAATTTATGAAATGAATGAGTGAATGCCATGCTATGCACAAATAATTTTAAGGTTTGAAGGTTTTGAAATTTGACCGTTTCGAAAATGATCGGGTGTTGCCCTTCTTTTTGTTTTTTAGAAACTTTTATTTTTTATGAATTTTGGTATATTTTTATTTTGCTAGAAATGGGTTTTGTTTGAAAGAGTTGTGCTAAAAATTTTTTTTCTAAAAAGCATTCTTTAGGTTTTTTCATTTTCTCTCCTTTTGGGAAAAAAATATTTTTCTGATTTTTCCTAAGAATTTTCTCCTTCTTGATTTTTATCTTGATTTTCTTTTTGTTTTTAATTTTTGTGTCTCCCCAATTTTAGCTTTCAACTCCCTTTTGCCACTTTGGATGGTTTGGTTCAAATAAGTGCTTGTGAGCGGTGAACCTTGTATCTTGAAAGGGGTGTATGTGTGCCCTCCTTGCTTCTTATGTGGGTTACCTGTCCTAGAGATCTATGACCTTTTATATGAACCTCTCAAAGGTGGTTTGTAATCCTGAGGTATAAGAGGTTACTAGAGCCAAGTTCTAGTCTGTAATGCTTGCCACAATAGCAGAAAAAGCTACCAGTTATAGGTCATTACAAATAGGACGCACTCTAACTGGGATTTTCGTGATAGTCAAACAGGACATAAGCCCCAAAGTGACACCACTAGATCCCTCTAGTCCTAGGCTTCAGTCAGACCCAGGTACAGGGCCCCACTCATGAGATGAATGTATGCATGATGTGCAGAGGGCACACAAATATTTGGGATACCTGCAATTGGGGAAATTGTACAGATATATAGAAATTTATTGTTTGTATATCCTAGGGTTATATAGCGAATGAACACATAAATAAACAAATAGATAGATAAACAAGCAAGTAAATCGTGCGAATAAATAAGAAAGGAATCGTCCAAATAAACAGGAAAGGGATCAATATGACACACTCAATATAAACGGGCTTGACTCTCTAATGTCCCCAGTGGAGTCGCCATCTATCGCAACCGTAATTACGATGAGATGACGAACTCACTAAAATTTGAAAATAGAATTTCTTTGATTATGTGGAGTCGCCACCAAATTTTTATTTAAGGGAAAAAGATTTGGAAAATCCCTAACTTGAGGATGACATTTAGGTTCGAGAGTCGGTTACGAGTGGGGAAGGTGTTAGGCACCCCACTCGTCCGTTCCGAAGAATGGTACCCTTAAACTGAGTGTGTGATTTATTGAAAATATTTTGATCCCTTTACCTAGTGTGAAATAAATTACTTGATGGAGGTTAGCCTGACAGGACTTGATCCTGCTCCTACGTCTTCCCTGGTGCAATGGGAAACTGAAGGCTTACGTAGTTCTGGTTTGATTTGAAGGCTAGACCTTCTAAAGGTGCTTGAATTTAAAGGTGAACATGTTGTTGTTTTTTTTTTTTGAAAATATTTTAAAGAGAGTCCTTAGTCCACATATGCACAAGATCCAAGACAACTACGGCTGCACTGGGATCCATATGAATCCCTTAGCATCGAACAACAGAAAAAGCTACCAGTTCGTGCCTAGGGTTCATCACGTGAGACTAAGGTATGCAAAACGAGATTTTTATTTGTTAAAAGGGGTGTTCCCAATCCACATATACACAAGGCCCAAGACAACTACGACTGCACTTGGACCCATACGAATGTCTAAACATCGAACAGCAGAAAATGCTACCAGTTCGTGCTTAGAGCTCATCGCGTGAGATTAAGAGATGCAAAACGAGTTTCTTATTTGTTTAAAGAGGAGGGCATTCCCAATCCACATATGCGCAAGGTCCAAGACAACTACAACTGCACTTGGGCCCATACGAATGTCTAAACACCGAACATCAGAAAAAACTACCAGTTCGTGCTTAGAGCTCGTCACGTGAGATTAAAGAATGCAAAACGAGTTTTTATTTAGAAAGAGTTTTCTATTTTGTTAGGCGGCTAAAGGAATTAAGCTTAATTGTAATTACTGGAAGTACAAGGGCTCAATCCTAATTACTGGCAGCATAGGGGCCTAATTGTAATTACTGGAAGTATAAGGGCCTAATTGTAAATTTGAGAAGTGTAGGGGCTTAGTTGTAATTTTGAAGAAATTTAAGGGTCTAATTGTAGTTTTGGAGAATTCTGGAGGCCAAGTGCAATTAAAAGAAATACAGGGGCCTGAGTGTAAATAATAGAAGGGTAGGGGTAAGATTATAATTAGGAGAAGTGGAGGGGTCTGATAGTAAATAACGGAAGTGTAGGGGCTGCTTTGTGAATAAGAGGGAGTGCAGGGGCTGAATTGCAATATTAAGAATTGAAGGGTTGGCTTGCTTGGCTGGCTCATGTGGCTTGATTTCTTTTTGTGGCTGATGTGCATGGCTTGCAGGCTCATGAGACCGGCTTGCATGGCTAGATTTTAATGATGGCTTCTTATGGGTAATGGCATGTGACTCGCACACGCCGGGTTTGCAGCAGAGTGTTTTAGTCATGGTGTGTGGCTCACACGTGACGGGAAGGAGGAACTTTGCAGCAAAACGTTGGGACAGCGTGTGTGGGATTCGAACTCAGGCCACGGAGGTCATGGATACCAAGCACTGCCACTAAACCACCCCTTCAGTTGGGTTTTAGACCCCTTCAACCACGATTTAAGGTATATCTAAAAGACACAGGGATTATCTAAACCCCTTCAGGCAAGCTTCACCATGCAACATAAGGGAGAGTTGTACCCCTAGTCCTTAACTTTGATGGTTTCTCATTCCTGTACGATAGCATTGGACTCAATCTGTGCCAAAGTGGTCCTGCCTTTCCATGCCTTGCCATAGCCCTCATGCAGATCGGCGAGACCCATTTATTTCATGTATACCCAGATATATTGTCGTCGATGCAGAAGCACGCAGGAGTGATCTTGGCGAGGACCGATCAAACCAACCCAAGCATACAAACTGAACCTTCTCCAGCCTTTACACCCTCCCAGCCTGGAAATGATGACAACCCAACTCACTATGGAATAACGAAGCTAAATCCCCATCATTAACATATGCTTGGACCAACTCACGAAGGTATATACACGAATTCACGTGTGTTACTGTGCAGGTATCCGAGAACCGTCCTTAGGGACGTATTTTCTCCCTTGGCATATTAATGAAAACATCTTTTCTTCCTTCTTTTATTAGTTTTTTTTTTTGCGTTGAGCTTCGTACCGCATTGACGCCAACCTGCAGGGGCTTCCATGTTGTCAGCTATTTGGATATAAAACAAACCTGGTAGTAGACATAGTGAAGGATGAGATAGCTGGATCATTCAAGGCAATGACGAGGTAGTAGATAACTTTCACTTAGGCCAACTTCTCAAATATCCCCTGCATCTTTTGAAAGACGTTCCATAAGACTCCTTAACCTCATCTGCAGATCTTCCAGAGTCGCCAAACATAAACAGCTACTTGCCAATAGCTACTGCACTATGACCCTCGCGTGCCCCTGGTCCTTCTCCTTTTGAATCAACCATAGTACTGCGACCTGTGACCTTAAAATGCACTGTGCCACCTAGGGCCATTAACTGCATGCAAAATCTTCAACAAGGCAGTTTCAGGGGTCTTCTTTTACGCATGCATGTATTAGTTTGATTCAACTTTGTGTCGGCATAGTTAGGACAAAGCTCTATGGACACTGAACCATCATCATCTATAACCTGCTAGCCGACCCGGTTAATATGGCGAGACCTCTAAATGCAAGAATTAAAACTGTTCTACGTCGGTGCAGCCTCGAATTCGAAAAGCATGCATGCAGGGGCCTCACGTAAAAGGCTATGAACTACGTTCTGCCCTTAACCAAGGAAACCATTTACCACATGGTCTTGAATTCTCACGAAGCATACCACCAGGAGCCAATTGTAACAATCATATCTTGCTGCAGGTCAATAATCGATATCTATCCCAGTGAGTACACATTATCCTTTAAAGTTGATGATCAGTTACATTGTCAACCCGGGCTGCGATGATCTTATCAGTAATTGACGTGTTCAACGCTTGTGAATAATTTACACTTCCTGTTAGGATGCCATAGGCCGGGGTCTCACTATAATTTGGTGAACTATACATAGGCAATAGCTATACCACGTGTTTTTTTCGAACCATCTCAATATTGATCATGGATGCACTGGATATGCAATAGCCAAATCAGTGCCAATATCATTCATTCTAACACCATTTGTTATGGTCACTTTTGCATGAACCTGACCCTGACATGGTGAAGCTCTCCTAATTATCACTAATTTTTGTTGGATCTCATTTATTCATTGCAAGGTTCGTACCTTAGACACAGATCCCTAATAACAGACAGCTAGTACCATTTCTTCCATTTAATCAATAGCTCTGACAGTGCTTGGTGATAAAATGTGTGTAGTAGAAAAATAAATTGCTAGATAAGTTCTACACGCGTTCATAGCATTAAGAGCATAAATCGCTTATATTATTCTCTTTAATTCTTAATTCACATGTAGGCAATTAAAACAACATAGAATCACATCATACATATCGTAACATAATTGTACATACCATTCAAACCTCATATAAGTCTTAGGCACATAGGCCTTGCCATATAATTATTACAATCCTTAATTTACATATGTCAAATATGCATAACATTATTTATTACTAATATTTAGGATGCTTGCATCCTTCTAGTCACAATATTAGCATTAGGTGAATTTTCTTCAAACGAGAGTGTCTTACATCCGCTTCAATATGATGAATTTCCACCATCACGTACAACGTTTGGAACGTCTGGGAAGAAAGTGGAAGAAGTAGGGATGAGAAACTAAGTTTCTCAGTAGGCTTTCTACTTAGTTCTAATGTCATCACTTTAATCGCAGCCACTTCAGTGTATTTAGAAAATCACTGCATGCATATAAGATTACTTTTAAGTACTTAGAAAATATTTTATTGAAGTGGATTAATTTTATTCAAAACATTTAACTTAGGATCTTTACATACATTCTTCTAAACATCCATGACTTTGGGATCATAAATAAAATATCATTTGACATACAATTATTCTATGTCTTAAACTTTATTCTTTACTACTTTTCTTTGGGACACTTTATGAATCTAATTTCACCACCTACTAAAAGTTAAGGATATGAGCTCATTCCTAGGTGATCGTCACCACCACATAAGGTGTGAAGGACTTAATGGCTTCACAGTATAAGGGTTTTTGGAACGACTTTTGGCTCCAAGAAGCAACCTTTGGCTTCTCTTCAGTAGGGCTTTGAGGGCCCTCTGGAATCTAGTGTGCATAAGGCACAAAGAAAGTAGTATTACGTTTTCACATAACATTTGTTTTAGTGATCCCTTAATCTTTTTAAGTTTATTTCAATGACTTTTGAATAATTATGCATGCTCAAACAAATTTCCAACCAATATGGAATGCACATATAGGTTTCGAATCCACATAAACCAATCTCATACATAATCATCATTTCTTCCTCATTCATGAGCATTCACAATTAATATGACCAGTTGACTAGTAAATCGCATAACATTGTATCCCAAATACAAGTCCAAACAATTTTCTCAATTTGATTTCTAATGTTGAATCACTCAAGGAACTTATTCCACTCATCCTTCGAAGTTATCTCTCATCCTTTCCTTTTCTCAAGTTTATATTTGTTCATTAAGATTTTTACATCTTAGAATATTGATCTTGGTGGCCAAATGGCACCTTTTTAAGTTCTTTACTTTTTATGTTCTCTTTTGTTCAAGTCTTATGCATGTCCTAATTTATTCTAAGTTCAAGTATTAAGTATTTATAAACTTTTACTTATTTAGGACATTTTTGATTAAACATAGCCGAATGTTAACTTGTACCTTTGTCTACTTTCGTTTAAACTTTTAAATTCTTCTTATAAAATTCTAAGACTTCTTAAGTTATCTAAATTAGGATTTTTAAACTTCTTTTCTCTTTATTAACTTAGAATGGCCGAATATAAACTCTAGGATCCTAATTTATTCTAATTCATTTCCTCCCTTTTAATAAGTTAATTTAGGTTATTTGAAGTCTAACTCCTTCATTTGAATCCAACTTAGATATGCCATGACTAAATTACTTAGTAAACTTCTAACTTCATGTTTAAGTCCTAACCATCCTTCTTAATCATACCTCTAATAAATCTTTAAATATGTTACCTTGTGTTCTCCTTTTTACTACCCTAGTAAGTAGGTCTAGTTGACTCTTAAACCTTTAAAATCTCTTTTATTCTAGAGACCAAATAATATATAATTAAGGCAAGTATAAATTAATTAATCTTCTAGGTCAATTTATTCCTAAATGGTTGAATGACCTACTTCCTTAAATCCTACCTTTCATACACTTTTATTATATTTAGCTTACATGTTTAGGATCATTATTTGGGCCTAGTTAAAGATTGAAACTCGTTCTTAGTTAATTTAAAACATGGTAGCCGAATTCCAACTTCATAGACTTAGGTTTCCACAATTTCCTTCTTAACCCTAAGATCATTTACCTAAAAAAAATCAATAGGTCTCTTTATCCATCTTAAAACTTTTTCATACTTTAAATTCATTTTATTCACATGAAAAAGATCCTTAATTAAAATTAATTGGAAATTAAAACCTATTTTAATTTAATTAACCACTAAGTGACCAAATGCTATTATTCTAGGTTTAGGGTTTACTTCTCCTAACCATAGTTTACTTAACTTGATAATTTCTTAACCTTAGTTGACTCAAGTTGACCATTACTTGGGAACCAATTTTAGAGTTCAGAATTGACTTAGTCTAAGGTAATTTTAAGTCTTTTTTACCTAAAACATAATGGAATGGCCGAATTTTACATTTACCCTTACTTAAGTTATGGTAAATTTTCTACTTACTCATTTTAAGCTTTCTTGGGATTTTTACCACTTAGTAATTTTTTGGATTTTACCTTAAGCTTACCTATGTCATATATTCTAAAACTTAACCTTTTAAATGTTTATTAAACCTCCAATTAAATTATTTACTTGTTGAAAATGGTTGATTTATCCTTAATCACATTTTTAACCCATTTTTGCCAAAATCTCTTTAGGGTGGGCTAATGCACTCTTAAAGGTATTTAACCCATTTTTTATTTGATTTTTAAATTTGTTTAAAGGTTGATTTTGTTCATTTAAAACCTGATTTTAGAGCTTGATTTACTTATAAAAATTTTAACCAAGTTAAACTATGCTTTTTGAGTGGTGGTCGGAAGCCTTCCTTGGTCAGCCAAGGTGATTTCTTCCTTGCTTTCATCTCACACAACCTTGGTTGAGTGGTGTTATGCTTTTTCAGCCTCTCTTGCCTCTGGTCCATGCTTTTTTTGTCCAGGTTGTTATGCTTAGGTGCTGGTCATGATAAGTCTTGGGTGCTATACAAGGATTTTGCCGCTTTTGGGCTAAAAATTACAACTTTCACTTGGTAGCTTTCTAACTATTGTCCAAAGGGAACCTTTGGAACTTATTACATAAATTTATTTCACGTCTTAACATACATAAACAGAGATGCAGATCCAGCATAGAGATCATACCAAACTCATCTCAAATGAAAAATCACAAGGTCAAAACTAAATCATAAAAACAAGCATGGAAACAACAACATAGCATATTTTTCCAAGCCACAAAGAGTAGATTCTCATGATCTATGATAAGCATAGATTTCATAAATAATTATCTCTCACTTTTATCTCATTAAGACTTCTTATATGTTCAATTAAGTGATCTTTGTCATATTTTATGAGTTTGGGTTCATATGAAGTTTAATTGAATTTCTTTGCTTACCCGATTAAAATGACACTATTATAGTATTTTGAGCATAATAGGAGTTGTAGACATCCAAAAATCATGAAATCTATCTTGAATGAAAGCTTAAAGAAGTGTCCATATTTACAAAGCAAGAGAAGATTCTAAATGGGATGTTTAGGACTCCGAAATTATCTCAAAAGATGAGATAGTGTTGCTGACGTGGAATTTGAACAGTGTGCAAAGATCCGGCCATATCTTGAGATATAGAAGTCATATTGAGATGAAATCAACTTTGTTGGACAGCTAAGATCCAGGGCTACAACTTTTGTTCAGAAGGCAAGCTCTAATTCGGACATGTGAACATCCGAAATTGCGGTGCAAGAAAGTCAAAATTGTTGTGCTCATTGGTGGCAAAAATTCAAAAGTGTTTTGCAATTTCAACAAAGCCCATGTGAAAGCAAGAAAAGGGTAGAAAAGTAATATCCTAGTTGGTGACTTTCTGAAGATGATGCCTCAAAAATCCTCTATAAATAGAAGGGTTTGCAAGAGGAGACAGACACCAATTTTGGAGATCAACTCCAATACCATCTTCTTTCTTTCTTTCTTTCTTCCTTTCTTTCTTGTTAGTTTTGCCTCCTTCATGGAAGGCTTATGTTTTCTTTCTTGTTAGTTTGCCTCCTACATGGAAGGCTTAGTTTTTCTTTATTGTTAGTTGCCTCCTACATGGAAGGCTTAGGATTTATTTCTTGTTAGTTTTGCCTCCTACATGGAAGGCTTAGGATTTATTTGTTGTTAATTTGCCTCTTTCTTTGTTGTTAATTTGCCTCCTTCATGGAAGGCTAGGTTTGTAGTTTCAATTCGAGGATTCAAGCTATTTTCATTTTAACTTTGAGGTCTTGATCTTTATTTACATGCTTATTAAGTGGTTTCTACTCTACTTCACTATATTCTTCAATTTTATTCTTTAATCAAAGTTTGATCGGTTGACGTATTTTGATTAATGCATGATTGATTTATAATTGGTTTTTGATTGGTAAATCACTTTCCAAAAGTTTGAAGAGTAGAAATTAAGTAATTTAATTGAAGGTTTTCATTTTATTACTTACTTCAACTGAATTCTGATTGTGAAATTGGTTTAGATAAAAGATTAAGTGGTTACTAAATCTTGTTGATCATAATCAATTAAATTCTGAGAGGTTTCTCAGTAGAGAATTCAAGGATCATTGTAGGGGTTCCAGATGATCCTAGGTTGATAAACACAATGCATGATTTTAGTGATCAATGATTAGTTAAGAAAATAGCCTCTGAATTCCTTGAGTTGATTATTGTTAAGTCAAATTTCATTCTGTATTTTGCATTTATAACTTCATATCAAATCTTTCCAAAATCCCCTTGTTCTAACCTTCTCCTTATTTGCTTAAGAATCTGAAATGGTCTTTGGGAGATGACCTAGGTTGCACCTTATACTATACCAATAGTTTGGGGGAAATCTAGAAATTATTTTTGCGCGTTTGCGACGAGCGTGTCAAAATTTGGCGCCGTTGCCGGGGACCATTTTAATTTCCTAGGCTCATTTAGGAGTTTGTATAAAAATTTTAATCTTTCTAACAATTGTTTTTACTTTAGGTATATCATTCTTGGATTTTCTGTATGAATTCACCTTTTTGTGTATGACCCGATCCAATCCTGAAAATTTATATGCATATGATCCTGAGATTGATAGAACATTCCACCATTTGAAAAGAGCACATAGAAGGCATTCATCCAGTAATAACCAAGAAAGTAACAGTAGTGATTTTTCATCTTTAAATTTTGATAGTTTTAAATATTTTGCTAAGAACATGGCTGATAGAACCTTAAAAGAATTAGCTGCACCTGATGTTGCTTATCAACCATTGTGCATTCAATACCCTGATGTTGATGCACCATTTGAACTGAAGTCTGGACTAATACATTTGCTACCTAAGTTTCATGGCCTTGCAGGTGAGGACCCTCATAAACATTTGAAGGAATTTCACATTGTGTGTTCCACAATGCGGCCACAAGGAATTCCAGAAGATCATATCAAGTTGAAGGCATTTCCTTTCTCCTTAAATGATGGAGCTAAGGACTGGTTGTACTATCTACATCCAACATCTGTTACAAGCTGGAATGATATGAAAAGATTATTCTTGGAGAAATTCTTCCCTGCATCCAGAACAGCAGCTATCAGAAAAGAGATTTGCGGCATCAGACAGAACTCCCAAGAAACTCTCTATGAGTATTGGGAGAGATTCAAGAAACTATGCGCCACTTGTCCACACCATCAAATCAGTGATCAATTACTGATTCAGTATTTCTATGAAGGACTCATGCCAATGGACAGAAGCATGGTTGATGCAGCTAGTGGTGGAGCACTTATGGACAAAACTCCTACAGCAGCTCGAGATTTGATTGCCAACATGGCAGAAAATTCTCAGCAATTCAATTCTCGAACTAATTCCTTGTCTAAAGGAGTCCATGAAATGACCACCAAGACAGACCATACACGATTGGAGAACAGAATTGAAGAACTAACCTCCATCGTAAGACAGTTGGCCATCGGACAACAACAGCAACTTAATGTTGTTGACAAAACCAAAACATGTGGCATCTGCACTTCTGCAGATCATCCTACTGATGCATGCCCAACATTGCAAGAAAGTGAGACACCTGAGGCTGCAGTAAATGGTATTTTTGGCACAGGACAACAATACAGGCCTCCTCAACATTATCAGCAACAGAAGTTTGAACCACCTTCTGGAACATACAATCCTAGTTGGAGAAACCATCCTAACTTGAGATATGGCCCTCCACAACAACAAAGGATTCAAACATCTGACTCCCAAAATAAATACCAACCACCGCCATTCAGACAACAACAACAGCATATGCAGCAATCTGTACCCTCTAATGCTTCTGAACCCTCTCTTGATGATTTGATGAAGCAATTAGCAACCAACAATCTTCAATTTCAACAAAATGTAAGTTCTACCATTCAGGATTTACAAACTCAAATTGGGCAGTTGGCTACCACTGTCAACCAATTGAAATCTCAAGGTTCTGGTCAACTACCTTCTCAACCTGTCATAAATCCCAAAAGTGTGAATGCCATGACCTTGAGAAGTGGGAAGAAAGTGCAGACAGACCCTACAATTTTAAAGCAACAAAGCTTCAATCAGACTAATCCACACCAAAAAGAAGCATTTATCTCCACACCTGGAGATATCTTTGATGAGTCATCTGAATCAGAAGGAAAGTCTGATGAAAAAAGTACACCAGCCTTCGATAAGACATCGAATGATCAACAAAAAGAAGCTTGCCATAAACGATCTGCACTTGAAGCATCTGATGAGAAGAAAACCCCAAATTGTGCTGATCAGAAGGTATCTTTACCTTTTCCAAATAGAATGGTTCAATCCAAGCCCAATGTTCATGCAGAATTGGATAAGGAGCTTCTAGATACTTTCAGGAAAGTGGAAGTCAACATACCACTTCTAGATGCTATCAAGCAAATTCCCAAATATGCCAAATTTCTAAAGGATTTGTGCACGCATAAGAGAAGACTCAAAGGGGATGAGAAGATTAGTGTGGGACGCAATGTTTCAGCCTTAATTCAACCCAGCCTCCCTCAGAAATGTAAAGATCCAGGAACTTTCACCATTCCTTGCACAATAGGAAACTCTACATTTGGTGATGCATTGCTGGATCTAGGTGCTTCCATTAATGTTATGCCCTCATCAGTTTATAAATCTTTGAATCTGGGAGAACTGAAGCCAACTGGTGTGGTGATTCAATTAGCCAACAGAAGTACAGCACATCCAGCCGGAGTACTTGAAGATGTGCTAGTTCAAGTGAATAAGCTGATCTTTCCAGCTGACTTCTACATTTTGGATATGGAAGATGAGTCATCCATCAATAGAGCAACCTTGATCCTAGGGAGACCTTTCCTCAAAACTGCAAAAACAAAGATAGATGTGCATACGGGGACTCTCTCTATGGAATTTGGAGATGATATCATCCAATTCAACATATTTGAAGCCATGAAGCATCCCATAGAGAATCATTCACTCTTTCAACTTGATGCCATAGACCTTCTTGCGGATGATTATTCTATTGACAATCTACTTTTTAAAATTTTTGATTTTGATTTAGATTACTTAGATAATTTTACTTGCACATGTGATGAATTTGATTCATGTATTGTGTGTTCCAGGATTAATGCTGCAGACCAACCTTCGTTGAAAGATGACATGTTAGATGCAAGTGTTGCAGACATTTCAATCTCAGATAGATCTCTTCCTTCCATAATACAACCACCTCCTTTAGAGTTGAAGCCTTTGCCTGAACATCTAAAGTATGCTTATTTGGGGGAAAATGAGAAGCTTCCTGTCATTGTAGCAAAGAACCTTCTACCACAACAGGAAGAAAGGTTACTGCAAACCTTAAAAAGCCATAAACAAGCAATTGGATGGACTTTGGCTGATATTCCAGGTATTAGCCCATCTACTTGTATGCATAGGATACTGCTAGAGGAAAACACCAGACCTGTTAGACAACCACAAAGGCGTTTGAATCCAACCATCCTAGATGTGGTAAAGAAGGAAGTAGGTAAGCTTTTGGCAGCTGGTATCATCTATCCCATCTCAGACAGTGATTGGGTAAGCCCGGTGCAAGTAGTTCCTAAGAAGACTGGCATGACTGTAGTCAAAAATCACAATGATGAACTAATCCCTACCAGAATACAAAACAGTTGGAGAGTGTGCATAGATTATAGGAAGCTTAACCAAGCTACTCGCAAGGATCACTTCCCTTTGCCCTTCATAGACCAAATTTTGGAAAGATTAGCAGGAAAATCTCACTATTGCTTTCTAGATGGTTTTTCAGGTTATTTTCAAATACATATAGCCCCAGAAGACCAGCATAAGACCACCTTCACTTGTCCTTTTGGTACTTTTGCCTATCGAAGGATGCCCTTTGGTCTATGCAATGCCCCTGGAACCTTTCAAAGATGCATGGTAAGCATTTTCTCTGATCTCTTAGAAAGTTGCATGGAAGTGTTTATGGATGACTTCACTGTATATGGTTCTTCTTTTGATGCATGCTTAGAAAGCCTTTCTAAAGTTTTGGACAGATGCATTGAGACTAAACTGGTTTTGAATTTTGAAAAATGTCATTTCATGGTAACAGAAGGTATAGTCTTAGGACACTTGGTATCTAGCAAAGGTTTAGAGGTTGATAAGGCCAAGATAGACATTATTACTTCTCTACCTTACCCCACTTCTGTGCGAGAAGTACGTTCTTTACTTGGTCATGCAGGTTTTTACAGAAGATTCATCAAGGATTTTAGCAAGATTGCACAACCTCTTTCTAAACTACTACAAAAAGATATCAAATTTGTGTTTGATCAAGCATGCAAGGATTCATTTGATGAACTAAAGAAGCGGTTGACAACCACTCCCATCATTCAACCACCTAATTGGACGCTTCCATTTGAATTAATGTGTGATGCATCTAATTATGCCCTTGGTGCTGTACTGTCTCAAAGAGTTAGCAAGAGATCTCATGTCATTGCATATGCCTCTCGCACACTTGATGCAACCCAATCAAATTACACAACTACTGAGAAGGAGCTTTTGGCAATTGTGTTTGCATTAGATAAATTTCGCTCCTATTTGCTTGGATCTAAAGTTATTGTCTTCTCTGACCATGCAGCTTTGAAATACTTACTGAAGAAGACAGATGCTAAGCCAAGACTGATTCGTTGGATGCTTCTGTTGCAAGAATTTGATTTAGAGATTAAAGACAAGAGTGGTGCAGAGAACCTTGTAGCAGATCATTTAAGTCGGATCCAGCAACCTTGTGAAGAAACTTCAATTGCAGATTCATTCCCAGAAGAGCATCTCTATCATTTGCACGGGAAGGATCCTTGGTATGCAGACTTGGTAAACTATCTGGTTGCTAAAGAAATACCCAAACACTTCACCAAATCGCAACTTGCCAAGTTGAAAAGTGATGCCAAACACTACATATGGGATGAACCATACCTTTGGAAGACATGTAGTGATCAAATCATTAGAAGATGTGTTCCAGATCATGAAGTTCAGTCTATACTTACCTTTTGCCATTCCCTAGCTTGTGGTGGACACTTTGGGCCACAACGGACAGCTAGAAAAGTACTAGACTCAGGCTTTTATTGGCCTACAATATTTCGTGACGCACACAGATTATGCATAACTTGTGAGCAGTGCCAAAGAATAGGGAGTATTTTGCGCAGAAATGAGATGCCCCAACAACCACTTCTCTTTTGTGAGGTATTTGATGTATGGGGTATAGACTTTATGGGTCCATTCCCTGTCTCTTTTGGCTTTGTTTACATTCTGCTAGCTGTTGATTATGTTTCAAAATGGGTGGAGGCAAAAGCCACCCGTACTGATGATGCTCGAGTTGTTGCAGATTTTATCAGGTCTAACATTTTTAGCAGGTTTGGCATTCCTAGAGCTCTAATTAGCGACCAAGGTACTCATTTTTGCAACCGCACAATGGAAGCCCTACTCCGCAAATATGGAGTCATGCATAAAGTCTCCACCCCATATCATCCTCAAACAAATGGTCAAGCTGAAGTTTCTAATCGAGAGATCAAGAAAATCTTAGAAAAAACAGTTCAGCCTAACAGGAAGGATTGGAGCTTGCGCCTTGTTGATGCATTATGGGCATATAGGACAGCTTACAAGTCACCCATTGGCATGTCTCCCTACAGGATTGTCTTTGGTAAAGCATGTCATCTTCCAGTTGAATTAGAGCATAGAGCATTTTGGGCAGTAAAGAAATGCAACATGGATCTAGACCAAGCAGGAATCCATAGGAAGCTTCAATTGCAGGAACTTGAAGAAATTCGATTGGAAGCATACGAAAACTCCAAAATTTACAAAGAAAAGGTCAAAGCTTTTCATGACAAAAAGTTGGCAAGAAAGGAGTTTTTCGTTGGACAAAAAGTTCTCCTTTTCAATTCTCGGCTAAAGCTTATGCCTGGTAAGCTACGCTCTAGATGGTTAGGACCATTTGTAGTTACTAATGTTTTTCCTTATGGTGCAGTTGAAATAAAAAATGAGGTAACTGAAAAAATCTTCAAGGTGAATGGACATCGTCTTAAACCATTTTTCGAAGGTTTTCAAAAGCACACGGTAGAAGAAGTGCATTTGCACAATGCCACATACCTGCAATAAATTCAAGAGAAGTCTCTCTCTCTCCCTCTCTCTCTCTCTCTTTCTCTCTTTCTCTCTCTCTCTCTCTTTCTCTCTTTCTCTCTCTCTCTCTCTCTCTTTCTCCCTCTCCCTCTCTCCCATTCCTCGCTTATAAGTTTCAACTACTCTCTCAACTTCCTTCTTCACCTCTTAAATCATCCTAACTATTACACCACATTGAGCTTGCAGGAATAATAACTTGAGTGTTTTAAAAAAAAAATGGAGAAAGCTCTCACCAGGATCAAAATTTTGTTCCCTACTCTCCCCAGAAATTTTCTTAAAGACATTTACAATTGCAGACTTGAACGATTGAGAGCATTAACACTCTTAGGCCTTCCAGAAGATGTCCGTTGGATCATTGAAGCTAAGGTACGTTTAGCAGGTGAATTTCAAGAATCATTTGTTAAAAACATGCCAGGTATGGGAAGAAGTTCCTATGCAAAGAAGAGAAGGGCAAAAAGAATTGGAGTTTGCTACAGGTGTGCAAGATGGACCTGTAACACAAGATGCAAGAACCCTGGAATGGTTTCAAGAAATCGAGAGGACAAAATTCAATTCATAAAGGATGGACTGAGTAAGGAGTCATTGGATGATATCATTCAGACTCTTGAGACGCATCCTAGTGGGCATGTACAAGGAGTCCTTCTTGATTTGTTTGAACTGTTCCGTAAGGAAAAAGCACGTTATAGTCTTGGGAATCTGACTTTAAAAGACCCTGTTGTCAGTTTACAAGAAAACTGAATGGGAAGCACATCCTCGACTCTTAGAAGGCGTTTCAGCCGTTACTGGACGTAAAACCAGAGGAAGATGTGAGCCACAATCACAACTACTGTTCATTCTCATGCGTGTATGTTTGTCATTTACATTGTCTTTTCAATTTATTGGGCCACCGTTTTTTTTGAAATTTTCACCTCTGCTTAAAGTCTTTCCCCTCTGACATTCACCTTTTCCTTGAACCCAAAATTCAAACTTTTGCAACCAAAATTCAAACTTTTGCAACAAAAATTCAAACTTTTGCTACCAAATCCTGATCCCGCACTATTCAAGCGATCTCCTTGTCTGATATTGAGTCCCTATAAATTATCCACCTCTATGACATATTTTTTCAAAAAAAAAAAAAAGACAGAAACACCGTATATGGATAAGATCAATACTATCTGTGTTTTTGGTGGGTCTAACCTTGGAAAGGATGGAGAATTTCAACATGCAGCTTCTACCCTTGGTAAGGCATTAGCTGCAAGAAAAATCAATCTTGTTTATGGGGGAGGGATTCAGGGTTTAAAAGGATGTGTTGCAGGATCTGCACTCACAAAGGGGTGTAACGTCTTAGGTGTTGGCTTAAAAAATGGGAGCACCTCCTACTTCACCCTGGGTACTGAATTGAAGGTTGCAACCATGCATGACCGAATGAGACACATGTTGGTTAATTCTAATGCATTTATTGCATTACCTGGTGGTCTTGGAACAATGGAAGAAATTTTTACCATTATATTTTGGGCCTATCGGAATTTTCATAAAAAACCTTTGGGCTTATTGAATATTAATGGCTTTTATAATGGTTTGATATCCTTTTTAGATCATGCAGTAGAGCAGGAGTTCATGCCACAATCCATGCGCAACATCATAGTATCTGCTTCAACTGTTGAACAGCTACTTGAGATTTTGCAAAATCCTACATCTGAGCTCAGTCAAGCAATGCAGCTGGTGAACCAACCAAATCAGGATGGCAGAGATAAAAGAGAACCAGATACCACTCTTCGGTTATAACTTTTCCTTACTTTGATGGTTTTCTTACATTTCTTTTCCTGTTATATGAAATTTCATCTAAGACATTGGGGACAATGTCTTGGATAGGTTGGGGGGAAGATGGTCCGACATATAAAAAAAAAAAAAAAAAAAAAAAAAAAAAAAAAAAAATTAGGTTAGATTCATAAACTTGCTTTGAGTAAGATGGCTGAGTAAGGAGTTACACTTGACTCTTGATACGCATCTTATGATTTAAAAAAAAAAAAAAATTGAATGTGGAAGTATGTTTTTCTTTAGATTTCATAAAATAATTGAAGCAAAATGATTTACATTTCGAGATTAATTAGTTTGGCAACACATATTTGAACTGGATAGATTAGATTTGATAAATATATTACCTGTGAGATTTTGAGCCTTATTATTATTTTCTTTCTTGTGTGATTTTCATCCATGGAATATGTTACTTCAGAACTTGCATTGATTCTTTTTGAAGCTACATTTTCACATGATTTGTACAAAAATGATTGAGGCACTGTTTTTCTTGAACAAACCACTTGGCCAAATAACTAAACCATATAATTTTATCCTTTGATCAGCCCTTTGAGCCGATTAGCCTTTTCTTCTTTTTAGCTCACCACAAATAAAAAAAAAAAAAAAAAAAAAAAAAAAAACAACTTTGTCTGACCATAGAAGGTGAGGAATACTGGATTTATCATACCATAAGTGTTTCAATAAGTGTGGGGGAGATTATTGTTGTGTTCATCAATATCATGGTTGAAAAAAAAAAAAAAAAAAAAAAACTGAAGCAATAAATTAATAAATAAACTATTATATTGAAAAAAAAAAAATAAAAAAAAAAATTGAAGAAGTGATATCTGTTTCTCACACTTGCACTTACAATCAATTCTCAATCCTCACCATTTTCATTGGTCTAACATTGTATCTCTTCAATATATCATTTCATCTTTCTATTCCCGTTAGAACCAAAATAAAGACCTCTTGATTTGTGCATTGCATGTGTACATAGTAGTAGAGAAGTAGAAGATATGCAAGCCTATGATAGTTCATCTTTCATGGATTGAATTTGAGAGAAACACTTACCAAATCAAACACTTGAGAGATTCAGAGTATATCATGTGAGGTTTTATCTTTCTCAATCTATGTTTTTCAAATTAAAGTTGCCTTTCTAAGTAATTTCAAAAATGTGATGAAAGAATGCTTCATGAAATTTTGTGAATTCTTGAGAAATCAACTCAAAACTTTGATGTTCTTTCAAAAAAAAAAAAAAAAAAAAAAAAAAAAAAAAGTCACCAATCCTTAACTTAAGTTTGCCCGAGACGTGCAAAAGATAAGTGTGGGGGAATTTGATAAGCATAGATTTCATAAATAATTATCTCTCACTTTTATCTCATTAAGACTTCTTATATGTTCAATTAAGTGATCTTTGTCATATTTTATGAGTTTGGGTTCATATGAAGTTTAATTGAATTTCTTTGCTTACCCGATTAAAATGACACTATTATAGTATTTTGAGCATAATAGGAGTTGTAGACATCCAAAAATCATGAAATCTATCTTGAATGAAAGCTTAAAGAAGTGTCCATATTTACAAAGCAAGAGAAGATTCTAAATGGGATGTTTAGGACTCCGAAATTATCTCAAAAGATGAGATAGTGTTGCTGACGTGGAATTTGAACAGTGTGCAAAGATCCGGCCATATCTTGAGATATAGAAGTCATATTGAGATGAAATCAACTTTGTTGGACAGCTAAGATCCAGGGCTACAACTTTTGTTCAGAAGGCAAGCTCTAATTCGGACATGTGAACATCCGAAATTGCGGTGCAAGAAAGTCAAAATTGTTGTGCTCATTGGTGGCAAAAATTCAAAAGTGTTTTGCAATTTCAACAAAGCCCATGTGAAAGCAAGAAAAGGGTAGAAAAGTAATATCCTAGTTGGTGACTTTCTGAAGATGATGCCTCAAAAATCCTCTATAAATAGAAGGGTTTGCAAGAGGAGACAGACACCAATTTTGGAGATCAACTCCAATACCATCTTCTTTCTTTCTTTCTTTCTTCCTTTCTTTCTTGTTAGTTTTGCCTCCTTCATGGAAGGCTTATGTTTTCTTTCTTGTTAGTTTGCCTCCTACATGGAAGGCTTAGTTTTTCTTTATTGTTAGTTGCCTCCTACATGGAAGGCTTAGGATTTATTTCTTGTTAGTTTTGCCTCCTACATGGAAGGCTTAGGATTTATTTGTTGTTAATTTGCCTCTTTCTTTGTTGTTAATTTGCCTCCTTCATGGAAGGCTAGGTTTGTAGTTTCAATTCGAGGATTCAAGCTATTTTCATTTTAACTTTGAGGTCTTGATCTTTATTTACATGCTTATTAAGTGGTTTCTACTCTACTTCACTATATTCTTCAATTTTATTCTTTAATCAAAGTTTGATCGGTTGACGTATTTTGATTAATGCATGATTGATTTATAATTGGTTTTTGATTGGTAAATCACTTTCCAAAAGTTTGAAGAGTAGAAATTAAGTAATTTAATTGAAGGTTTTCATTTTATTACTTACTTCAACTGAATTCTGATTGTGAAATTGGTTTAGATAAAAGATTAAGTGGTTACTAAATCTTGTTGATCATAATCAATTAAATTCTGAGAGGTTTCTCAGTAGAGAATTCAAGGATCATTGTAGGGGTTCCAGATGATCCTAGGTTGATAAACACAATGCATGATTTTAGTGATCAATGATTAGTTAAGAAAATAGCCTCTGAATTCCTTGAGTTGATTATTGTTAAGTCAAATTTCATTCTGTATTTTGCATTTATAACTTCATATCAAATCTTTCCAAAATCCCCTTGTTCTAACCTTCTCCTTATTTGCTTAAGAATCTGAAATGGTCTTTGGGAGATGACCTAGGTTGCACCTTATACTATACCAATAGTTTGGGGGAAATCTAGAAATTATTTTTGCGCGTTTGCGACGAGCGTGTCAATCTACTCCAAGATCCACACATCCTCTTTCAAATAAGCTTTAACCTTTCTCATGAGAGTATAAAACTGATCAAAGCTTCAAAAATAATTTTAAAACAAAATCCACCAATTAAATTTCTTCTAAGTGCCTTAGAAGCACTTTTAACCGAACAAATTTTGTTTTTATTTTCAAAAATCACTAAAAATTGGTGGGGTTTATTTTGAACGGTTAAAATATAATTTTAAATCTCAAAAATGAAAACAAAAGAAGACATATAGATCTTGGAGAAAATATGTATGAAAGAAAACAAACACACCATAAAAAGACAAGTTCGAAGCATAAAAGAGAAGTAGAAGGATCCTACTTGCTAAAGATTTCCTTAGTGTTTTTTGGGGATTTAAAGGCTGCCTTGGGTCTCTTCTTGTCTGCTTTGAACGTGAACAAGTGATGGTGGTGGGGCTTTGGCCTTTATGGCTTTAATCTAGTTTAAGTCTTAAAAATGAAGGTTTGAGGTAAGGTGAGCTTAGAGAGAATGGAGAGGATTTTGATAAGCTTTTAGGCTAAAAAATCTGAAGCAAATAGGGTCCCAAGGGTCTTAAAAGAATTCGGCCACTTATGGGCCAAGTGGAATTAATTTTGTACTTAGGTGTATTTTGGTATTTTTCCTAGATTTTCCTATTTTCTAAAATAAATCATAATTAAAGGAATTATCTTTTTAGGTTTAGATTAGTGTTAATTAGGCTTATTTTACCTCTAATTATGATTAACCTAGCCTAAGCATATTTTACTTTTAATTAACCAAGGTTAATTAGTTTTAACCATGGTTAAAAGAACCTTGTTACTATTCACTTTTGTCTTTTAGTGGAAGACTTGGTTGACTTGAGTTTGGAGACTCATAACCACCTTTTCCAGCTGCTGATTTTCGTGCATATTGGTCTGGGGCTCACTCTTAACTTGCTTATCACATTATCTTGCCCTCTCGACCTTCTAGGGCGTTTTCGTAATTTTTCTTAACATTGGGGGAAAATTTTCGAAATTATTCCTCTGACATTTTAAAGACTTTTTGGTTCATTCCCATGTTAATCTAAGGTCATTTAGTATTTTTATGGGAACTGACTAGCTTTGTGCAAAATGTATAGCTTATAGGGGTATTTTGGTCATTTTCAGGGTTTCCAAAGGACGTTTTTGTCCCTTCTTAGGTTTCTAAATTTTTCTCACAACTTTTAACCATCTATGATGTTTTTTAATCCCTTTAGAATATCTTTTACTTGTATTTCCATTTCTCTGGCTTATTATTTGAGTTGCCCAAGTGTAGAGGCATTTCCGTCATTTGTACCATACTTTCTAATTTCTCTATTTTTGGCTTCTAATTCCACCTAGTTTCATTCTAAGAGTTATTGGTAGCTTCAAACATTCATCATAGAAAAATTGGGATGTTACACTTTATGGAGGACTCTTTAGCTGAAGGTAGATTTTGTACTTTGTCCTTAGACTCCTTCTAGTCTTTGGCATCCCTAGGTTCCTTAAGCTTAAAGCTTAACTCTTTCTTCTTATCCTTCAACAAGTCTTGTGTGGATGATTTCTATGGAGTGAATTTACCCTTGTCCTTCCTATTTAGTTGATGCTTAACTTTGAGGGCTTGGTGGTAAAGGTCATTTAAGGCTTAAATAGTAATAAAACTTTACTATGTCCCTAATGTCGTGCTTAAAACCGTCTAGGAACCTAGCCATGGTTACTTCTTCAGTTTCACTAAGGTTTTCCCTAATAACTTATACTTCCATTTCTTTATAATACTTATCTATATTTTTTATGCCTTGGGATAGTCATTGATACTTCCCTCAAGTAATGAAGGGATGCATATCTAGTCCTCATAATGTGCTTCATTTCCTTTCATTCACTCAAAGGTTGATACCTCTCCTTATTCAATTTAGCCCACCATATTAGGGCATAGTCACTATTCTTATACTGCTAGCCTTATTTTATGTTGATCCCTAATGGCATAATTGAAGAATAATTGCTTAACCTTGAGCTTTCATAATTTATAATTTTCAATTTTTCCATATAATTTCTTTTCCTTTAGAATCTAAAGCACTAACTCCAAGTGTTTTTCATGTTCTTCCTTGTTCTTAAACTAAATTACAATGTCATCTATAAATACAACCATGAACTAGTCTAGGAACTCATGGAATACCCTATTCATATAGTCCATAAAAACAACAAGCACATTTGTTAATCCAAAAAGCATTACTAGGTATTCAAAATGTTCGTACCTTGTCCTAAATTAGTTTTTGGATATATCTTGATATTTAATCCTAATTTTATGATATTCATACCTTAAATTAATTTTAGAAAACATAGTGGCTCCTCTAAGGTCATTTATTATTCGAAGTGGATACTTATTTTGAATTAGGCTTTGTTTAATTTCCTAGAACCCATAAATAATCTCATGCTTCTATCTTTCTTTTTAACAAAGAAAACTAGAGCATACCATAATGATACATTAGGTCTTATGAATCCTTTTATGATTAACTCCTCTAGTTTTTTTTTAAGTTCTATTAATTATAAGGATGATATTCTATAAGGTTCTACTAACATAATATTGGTTCCATGGATTAAATCTATCGAAAATTATATTTCCCTATTGATAGGTAGATTTGGTATTTTGTCATAAAATACATATGAGAATTTCTTCACTGTTGATATTTCAAATAGACTTCTAAATTTATAGTGAGATTACATAAATTTCTTATTCCTCCATGTTCTAGGATTTGGTAGTCAAATGAAATTTCTTTTGTGGAAAAAAATGAGAATTTTATGGTAAGAATCTACATGACTTGATTAGGTGAAAGCCAATCCATTTCTAAGATAACATCCAAGTGCTCTAAATGAATAGACAAACTTAATAGAGAAATCTTTATCCTAAATATTTATGACACAATTTTCACAAACCTTGGTAATGAAAATGTTTTCGGATTAGAAATATTTAAAGTATAAGGAAATGAAGAAATAGGAAAACATTGAGATTTAGCTAAATCTATGGAAATGAAACAATAAGCTAAACCAAACTAAAAAATTACAACAAAGAGGTGACCATTTAAAAGACATGTTCCTTGGACTAGTTCTGCATTTTCTAATATAGATTTACTACTCAGACAGAAAACTCACCCTTTGATTACACAGTTGGAATTATTTGTTGTTCCTTGAGTAGTAGGGTAGTCCTTTGAAAAATTTCTACGTTATCGGTATGTATAACAAACACATGATAGACATTCTCCTATATGTTTTGTATTAGATTGAGAACAAATTGGTGCCTTTGTTTGATTCTATTTCTTTTTATTAGGTTGGCTTTTGTGTTTGGGATTCCTAGCGAATGGAATGTTTCTCTTTTTTCTCTTCCTATTTTCCTGTTTTTCCTTACAAGTCTCCATCATATTCTACTACAACATTATATTTACTTACTAGGGACACATAATTCCTAATTTCTATAGCTCTTATAATACTTCTTAGTTCTAGATTTAATCCCTATTCATGTTTCTTAACCTTATCTACATAGTCCATCAAAGCTTGCTACGTATTAGGGATTGAGCATGGTTCCTATTTAAGATTTAGGAATTCTACTCCTTTTCTATCTCTTACATCATCGAAGAAGTATTTATCAAGGAAGACACATCTAAACATAGTTGGGATTTCTCTATCTTTTAGGTTTCCATTCACACTTTTCAACCAATATTTAACTTCCCTTTTTAACACACACACACACACACATATATATATATATATATATATATATATATATATATATATATATATTGCATATTTTACTTTACTCTCCCTAGAGCATCTATGGATGTTGAAATTTTTTTTCTAGCTTTATAATCAAGGCATTGGCTATGGTAGGGTTACATTCTAAAATAAAATAAAGGATAATGTTTTTTAAATTTAGAAAATCCTTAACATTGTTTATTATATTGGTTTTCTTGATTATTCATATGTTTGTCTTCTAGAAATTAGGTGAATGTTCTACCAGAGGATTTTTCTCATTGGTAGAGTTATTTCTAAGTCTTTCTCTTCCTCACATGGCTCTGCATATAATAGCCATAGTATTAAGGTGATAGATCTTAACATAACAATTATTATCACTTAGAGTGCCATATCAGATTTTAGTATTATGTATTTTAATCAATTCTATCTTAGGAAAAGGAAAGTATTAATCTGATACCAAATCAACATGTCATGATGTAATGCACCAATCAAGTAATCATATAATAATATAAAAGTAAGGCATAAATGAAAGAAACAAATTCATACAACATACAATACATTTATTTAGTAAGGTGTTCAACCATCATATATTAAAACTTAAAACATACTTCTACTTCTATTATATATATATATATATATATAATTTCCTCTCCTTGACATCCTACAGATAGAGGTTCTTTAGGCCTTAATCCTAAGTTCAAGCTCTCATCTAATCCACTCAGTATATAACCATAAAATTCCCAGTAGCTTTAAAAGCTTGTCATTAGTCAAGGATGAGACATCAAAAATTTTCACATTTATCCTTCTGATGCTTCTTGGTGGATGTGGAGGAGAAATATGTTCATTAGATTTGGTTGAATTATCCTTTAAACTCATTTGAATATATTTTATTTCTCAATGAGCAAATCTATAGTTAATCAATTAATGAAATATCTTCTCAATTCTATCTAACACAAAATACAAACAATTTTTAACATATATAATAAATAATCACACACACAATCCAAGTAATCTAAATGATTCATGAAATTATCATTCACACACAAGTGCATAATATATCTCATACCATATTTGACATTATCAAACAAACTTATAGTTGCAATAAATCTTCCTTCTAATGTTTTTTCTTTCTTTGTGAAATGTCCTTCCGCATTCTCTTTTATGCAACTCATGCACAATATATTTTAGGTTATCTTGACATTTATATATAATAAAAATTTCATTAGTTCATATACAATTTTTTATGCTAATTGTAAGCACTCAATTATGTCTGAGGTGTCATTTTTCAAATTAATGTTCAAGCTAAAATTAAAATTAAAATCAAAGATAGATAAAAAATAAAAAAACCATAAAAATGATAAAAATATAAATAATAATAATAAAACAAAGAATAAAAATAATAAGCGAGGAAAAGAAAAGAGAAAAAGAAAAATAATAACAGTAAACATAAAACAAAAAGTATAATAATAAACTGAAAAAAAACAGTAAAAACAGAAAAAATGAATTAATAATAAAAAAAGTAAAGTAAATCAATAAAAATGGTAAAAAAATAAAAAAATAAAAAATATCTGGGAGGGTTGTCAAGTTAGGGAAAAATTTTCCATTAGATGGTTAATGAGGAAATTAAGGTGTAAATGCATGAGGGAAGTTAGAAAAAAAAAGAAAAAAAAATAGAAAAGGGAGGGTGCCGAAAAGGGGTTGAGGACTTTTTTGGAGGAACTTGAAAGAAATTCGGGAGTCAAAAAGTGGGAGGTTGATCAATTTTGGAGGGAACTCTCTCTGTGTTTGTCTAAGCTTCTGAAAGTTTCTTTCGTTTCGATTCTCCTCTCTCTCTTGGAAGGTATCATGCATGGCAGAACCAGTGCAGTAAAGAACAATTGTTCTATCCATATTCAAGACAAAGAAAGATCACAAAAAGGCATCAAAGATTAATTTTCTGGAGGCTCCCGCTCTTAAGGTCCATAAAGAAAGTCATAAAAACCCTGAAGAGATATTTTTCCCAACAAGATCTAGGTAGGATCTTGAATGCTTGCATTAAGTTTATGCACAATAGCAGTGTTCTTGGAATCATAATGCAAGCCTCTCTGCATGCATTTAGTAGCATTGATCTATATATCTCAGATTTCATATTAGAACTTAAGGTCATTTCTATTTAGAATAAGCTTAGAAGTCTTTAATGCTCCACAAGGACACCATCAATTCCTTCGATCTAAAAATTTGTATTCATAACGATGCTTCTGAGTATCGGTTAAATCATTGATCATGGCTTGATCAAGTTGTTGGAGAATAGTTCAGCGTTTCTTTTTTTCCAAATTGGAACTGAAATCAATAGATTACATGATCATTTTAGCTTTTCCGAACGACTATTTCAATCTTTTAGAATCGAGCTTATAGGCTTATCATATTAAAAATTATAAATATACGTGGAACTATATCACTGTTACTGGCCACTCTTAGCATGCTCAAGTTGGATGAGAATCCACCAGCAGGATCACTAATTGATGAGGACAATGCCAATAGTTCAGAAAAGCCCAAGATAACTTAGAACAATGATCTATCATGCGATGATGATATTCAACGTATGCATGGACAAATGCTCTAATGATTGCTCATGGTGGGAAAGTTCTGGTGTAGAAAAATTCATGTGGCCAGTGCTTTAAGAGGATACAGATACCATACTTGAAGACTACATTAGTAGGGAAAGATGAATAAGCAAGACTCCAAGGATTGCATGCTCTTTAGCAATGCTGAAAATTAAAGAGCCAGCTGATAGTGTTGAAGGGAGAAGCCTGGAAGAAAAAGAAAAGCAATGCTCACGTCTCTGCAGAAACTACTATCAAAGTCCAGAAAACTTCACCTTGAAAGCACCATAATTAGGTTATGCTTGTGGGCTAGCTAAGGTTGTGAAACAGACTTAGTTTATGCAGACAGACACAAGAAGAGTGACCCAAGAACTAACGACGTGGAATAGGACGTGCATATATTCACTATTTTATGCATGAGGCTACTAGAGTAACTCAATCTCAGTTAAGTGAGCTGTGGAGACCCAAACACACCACATTTGGCCTCAGTTGTTTGCGGCTCTAGGAAGAATGATTTTACACCTTTGGTTCAAGGTACTAATCATATACGTCCCTGGTTGCACTGGCATATTAAGATTAACTACAAGGATTGTTGATATGTGAAATGAGCGTGCAGAATGATCAATAATAGTTTCCAATACATGCAACCACTCGAGTCTTAGGAGTGATACTGGCGGGCCCCAAACAACTCAGAGCCCCAAATAAGCTCATTAAATATGTCGGGAAGACTTATGATGCATGGCACATTACATTGACTTTACTAGAAAGTCATACTACATTCCAAATATTCAGAGTCTCTGACTGAGCTCTATCTATTGCTCAATGAAGAGAATATGAGATGTGGTCTGTGGAGAAAGAGATCAGTTACTAAAGAAACCAAGGCTGGGCTTTCTTTTATTCAGCATGGTTACTGGCGCCGTGCTCAAGGTCTCTTTTACCAAGTTAAGGTGAAGGCAATTCAAAGAACACATAACAACACTGTGCCTAAAGTTGAGAGTGGCAGCTTCCTAAAAGCCATTCAACCATCGAAGTATAGGAAGTGTTTATTAAGATAATTAAGTAGACAAAGGAATCTTTAGAAACAAAGGGAGAACTTACAAGCGGTCTTAATCTGATCAATAACAACGCAGTAGCTATATTTCCGTGCTAGAAGTTAATGAAAAACAGATCATGGTGGCTCTATTTAGGCTTGCTAAAAAATACATTGAGTTCTAACAAATCATTCAAAAGTGAAATTGCATGGGAGGTGCAAAGTGAAGTTTTGAGATATGGTGCATGACCATCAACCAATGACATAATTAGTTTAGTGGGACCCAGTAATGATGTTGAAAAGGGACTTCCAAATACATCTGATTGAGTGCACCACAAGCGGTTCTAAAGTCAGAAAGTTTTGTGAAGGTCATTTTGGAGTATTTAAATTTCCTTTTGCCATACTCCATCCATATTATATCAAAGATTGCACAAATCTTGAATAGGATTTTCCTTTTTTAAATCTATTCGGCATCAATCCAAGGGCACTCAATTAATCTCTAGAATCAAGAAGTCTTATGGTTGCAAAGATTGTTCTAGAAGTGGGTTGGGTTGCTATCCATCAATGAAATTCAGAAGTTTCCTCAAATGATCTCTTTAGAAGAATAGCAATTATTGAGATGAATGATACGACCTCAAAGGAAAAATTCTGGGGCGATGATTGCCGGCTGCTTGTGGGAGTTTCATTCCTAATGACGCATAACAAGAAGAAGGTTATGTAAATAGAAGGGTTCTATCCTATGCTCAGATTGACTATTTTGTTGAGTGGTATTGATTCAAACTTTATTAAAAAATGTGCTCCAAGAAAGGATTTGCTCAATCTCAATTGCTTCCCGGTAACACCAAATTGTCCTTACATGACAGAATTGGCTCATGCTTGCAATAAATTGGTTGATTTCAGGGGCACTGCTAATGAATTAAGTTTTCGTGTTGCTTAAGGTTAATAGAAGATAGAAATCAGCTTTGAACTTTTATGTAGAATAAAAAGGCGCATGCATGTATGCTTTCTCACTTAAACTCGAGCAGATTCATTGAAAAGTGAGCCAGGATGTATTAATTAGAGCGAATTTGCTGAGTTATGAAGTTATACATGGTTGGTCTTGTGACGCCTTATGTAGCTAGGTGCAAGGAGCTATGCACATTGTGCTTGGGGGGCTTTTTTACTAAACTAGGGTTAAAAAAAATAATTACGAATATGGGGTTCAAATAAAAGTATTTATCACATAGGGGTTGAAACAGTGTCTATGATGCATAAATTTATGCGTCACAAGCACACAACATGGATTGCTACTACTCAACCTCGGAACTTCCATGTAAGAAGCACCCCTCAGATAAGCGAGTTCACTCGTATCCTCCCTTCCTTTGGGGTTGGTTACTGCCCCATCCCTTTCATTGCCTTGGGACCGGCCTTCAAAGAAAGATTTGAACATTTGCGTAGATGAGATCACGAGACCAAGACAATTCGCATCCTCTTGTCTTGGTCTTTGAGTGTTGGGGGAAATCCCTATCTTCTCTCGCTCGATTGGGCGCTACTTTCCTATTGATAGAAGTTATCTCCGAAAAAGTCTTCATGCTCAACTCGCTTTGTTTGTTGATGTCATAAGGGCTGGAATAGGAATTGCCCGATTCGATGTTGGAGCTGCGGAGCTTCCTTACCTTACCAATGAAGCCTGAGATTAGAGTTGGAATTGGTGAAGCTTCTTTCTGCTCCCCTTTCTTCTCCCCTTTCTTCTTGCGTTTTGGCCCAAACCTGTGACGCATAAATTTATGTGTCACAGCCGTATTTAAAATAATTTTTTAATATGTGAAGTATAAATTTATGCGTTAAAGGCTGTGACGCATAAATTTATATGTCACAGGCACTGTTTCAACCCTTCTATGGTAAATACTTTTATTCGAATCCCATATTCGTAATTATCTTTTTTTAACCCTAGTTTAGTAAAAAAGTCATGCTTGGGGAGGCCTCTGTCAATAATCGAGTGAAACAAAGAAAGACTTGTTAATTCAGTATATCCGATTCTCAATTGGGCTCTTTCTCATTGGCTAATTGATAATTGTGGGGGCAGTAACAGGCCTACTAATGAACCATACAGATATGAAATTGGGTCATATTGTTGGGCCATATTAAAATTAAAATAATTGGAACATGCCAATTTTAGTTGGGCCCTGCTGGTTGTTTTTTTTTGGACCGGGCCATGCCAATTCCAATTGTACTTAAATCAGCCACTCCTTAACTTGGGCCATGTCAATAATTCCTATGCTTAATAAATTGGGCCATGCTCCTCAACCTTGGCCCATGCTTCTAAGTGGATCATTATTAAATTAAACCAAAATTTTCAAATGAGAAATACTGATCAAAACAAAATATCGTTCTTTTTACAATTAATTTGGGCCAAACCCAATCATTCATTTTGGTTTTAAATCAAGCTCAATTCTTTTCTTCAATTTTAAATCAAGTACATTGCAATTTTGGGTCAAGCCTAACTCGTTCTTTTCTATTTGGGTAAAGCCCAACATGTTTCCTAAGAACAAAATATTTTTTCATAATATAAATTTAATTTCCATCAAGCCTGCTTTTTCGCTTAATTTGGGCTCAACCCATTCATATTAAATCAACTCAATCGTTTTCAAAATAAGTTTTTTATAATTTAAAGGCATGTTTTAGAAATTCTAGGTCTAACGCAGTGAGCTCTAAGTATGAATTGATGGCATACTTTACTGTTCCATAGTTAGAGATTCATATAGATCCCAGTGCAGCCTTAGTTGTCTTGGACCCCTGTGCATATGTGGACCTTGAAGAAACCTTTTAAACAATAAAATATTCTAGGAAACATCATTTTAATAATTCCAAGTCTCATGCAATGAGCTCTAAATGCAAATTTGTGGCATACTATACTATTTGACATTTAGAGATTCATATGGGTTCCAGTGCAGCCTTAGTTGTCTTGGACCCTGTTCATGGGTGGACTAAGGATTATTCAAAAATACTTGAAATGCTTTTAAAATTCATCTTTGAAATTCTTCTACCTCCGAAGATCAAGTCTTCCAAAACCAGAATTACGTAGCCATGAATTTGCCATTGCACTAGGGACTATGTAGGAGCAGGATCAAATCCTGTCAGGCTATTTTCCTAACCTATCTATTTATTTTTATTCTAAACTAAATGGATCAAACAATTTTCAAAAATATCAAAGTCACACACTCGGTTCAAGGGTACTGTTCTTCGGAACGGGCGAGTGGGGTGCCTAACACCTTCCCTATTCGTAATCAACTCCCGAACCGAGAATTTCTTTCTCAAGTTAGGGTTTTTCCTAAAAAAATAAAATTTGGTGACGGCTCTGATAAGTGTCAAACACGACACTTATTTGGTACATATTTCGATATAAAAATAAGAAATTAGAGCATAAATAATCACTAATACATGAGAAAATGATAGAAAACTAAGTAACCTATATACAATCTGGAATATGCAGTTTTAAAGCTTTATGACAATAAATTCCTGTAAATCTAAAGTGTTTTCATTGTGTATAAACTGTCACAGGATTTTACGTCGGCAACTTAACCAAGAGTGTGTGGGACACATGAAAGTCTGAGAGAAAACCGAGACATCATGTTACCCTCTATGTTGACAATGCGAACCAAGATGCGTGGAGTACATAAAAGTCTAGCAAAGTTGAATCATTCTGTTACACGCCCTGCGTTGGCGACGCAAGAGTCGATCGCGTTGGGCACACGACGTAACAGAACAGCACGCATAAAAGAACCACACTCCCAACAAACAGAAAAAGGGACTAAGACACAGAAAACGGAGCCACCTCTCTCCAGTTTGTTACACCAGACCTTCTTGGTCGCTGGTTCTGTTCTGGGTAAAGAAAGAACCCCTAGGGTTGAGGAAGAGGGCAGAACCAACGATAGTCGTCAGACAGATGACTTCCATCTTCTCCCCTGTTTCCTTCTTTTCTCATTATGTGTAACTAGAACTCTGCTAGGGAAGGAGGAATCCATTGCTGAACCTATGTAACCCGGATATATTATATGAATTCAAGTTTGCTTTTCCTAAAAATTTATTATTCTTTTCTTCGCTTAACACTTCTATGAATTGGCCACTTATAGATTGAATTTGAATTCCTCTTCACAATTGGGAAATTGGATTTAGAATTGCAACTGAGAGTGCATAATATAACTATGAGTGCTCTAGGAATAGATATTCGTAGTTGTGAGATCGCATGAATTCTTGAACTTAAGGCTCACTCCAATTAGAAATTACTAAGGTATTAAAATTACTAATTCGGGTGAAGTATTGATGAGTCAAAGAATTGATCTTCAATTAATATTTCAGAATTCTATCTTTAATTATATTTTAACTTGACTGTAAGTACTGATATAATATTACATAGGAGAAGTTTTGGTGAAATCCAACCCTAACACCTTCCATAAACCGATTTTTCTCACACTTGTGTCATCTATTGAGTACTGGACAGTTCTGGATCTAATTTTAATTAGTTTTATGCATGCTAGAACAGTATTTCATCTTATTTAGTAAAAATCATTAATTGCAGTTCTTTTATATTTACGTTGCCTACATTCACATTTACGTTGCCTATGCATTTCCATAACCGAGTTCAATTAGTGGACAAGTGGAAATTCAATTATTGAATCACATCCCTGTGGAGACGATACTCTTTCTCACTCTTTACTCTGAAAAACGATAAGGTACACTTGCCTTCATCACATTGCAACCAACAAGTTTTTGGCACTGTTTCCGAGGATTGGATTTTCAATATTGATCAGTACTATGAATGCCACTAGATTGAGCAATTCTATTTGATTTTCTGTATAACTGTTTTGCATACTGATTGTCCCTTGAGTTTTAATCTTGTTCAACTTTGTTTATGCTAGGTGAAGAGGATCAGGAGCTAACCTTTGAACCTGAAATTGAAAAGCTAGCAAGAAGAAACCGAAGGGAAGCAAAGATAAGAAAAGCATAGCAAGAGCAACTACGAGCACAAGGAGTTAGCGAAGAACACTCTGCATAACAGTCCACCATGGAGGAATATCAACATAATAAGAGAATTACATTGGGAGAGTATGCTATCCCGCATTCTGCAGGATGCAGCGTAAGCATCGTGAGACCGCCTATTGTTGCCAACAATTTTGAAATCAAACCAACATTTCTCCATTTAGTCCTGTAAGACCAGTTCGGGGGAAGTGAAATGGAGGATCCGAACCTTCACCTCTCAAGTTTTCTCTAGCTATGCAATACAATCAAGATGAATGGAGTCTCTGAGGATGCTATCAGATTGAGACTGTTCCCTTTTTCTCTTAGAGACCGTGCCAAGTGTTGGCTTCAAACCCAACGAAGAGGGAGCATCACTACGTGGGAGGAGTTAGTATCCAAATTTCTCATGAAGTAATTTCCTCCCTCTAAATATAATAAGTTGAGAGGAGAAATTTCATGCTTCGGCCAAAAATAAGAAGAGTCGCTCTATGAAGCTTGGGAGCGGTTCAAGGAGCTTCTGAGGAAGTTTCCACACCATGGCTTCTCTGATGTTCACCAAGTTCACATTTTCTACAATGGAGTTAAGCCCGCCACAAGACTTATTATCGATGCTTCAGCCGGAGGATCTCTGAATACCCAAATTTCAGAGGAGGCCATGGAACTAATTGAGCTAATGGCTTCCAATGAATACCAATCCCTAAATGACAGAAGCGGGCCAAGGAAAGATGTGCTGGAGTTGGACATGCAAACTGCATTACTTACTTAAAACAAACTAATTTCCCAGCAATTGGAGACTTTGACAAAGCAACTACAGGTTTTCAATGTGGGAACCTCACATTAAACACAAGTCCTAAACTGTGATTTCTGTGGGGGAGAGCATGAGAATGGATGTTATGATGCAAATTTGACAGGAACATCCAGTCAGGGGCAAGTGTACTATATGGGCCAGCCACAATGGTCTAAGTATCCTCCTTTCTCTAACTCTTATAATCCAAATTTTAGGAACCAGAACAATCTCCCTAGGAGGAATGGGCCATATACGCAGCAACAGCCCTCTCAACAGTAGGAAAATCAACCTTAGGACAACTCTATAGACCTGGGAAACATACTCAGCCAGTTCATGCAGTCAACCCAAGCTTCCATCAAGAATCTGGAAAATCAAGTGGGGTAGCTGTCCAAATAGCTCATAACGAAATGCTAGGAGCGTTCCCAGTTACACAATAGTGAACCCTAAAGAGTAGTGCAATGACGTGGAGTGGAAAGGTGATAAAGCCTTGGCCACTAAAATTGAAAAAGACAGGAGATAACACGGTTGTACAGGTACATTGTGCTGTTGATCTAGTGGAACAAACCTCCAAAAATGGAAAAGAAATGCAACTTGGAGGAGATTCGGCAGCAAGTCCGTAACCAGCAGTCAAGGAAGATCAAAAGAAGGAATTCCATGAAAATCCAGCAAGAAAAAGAAAAAAGCAACTATTTGAGGAAGCCGTTGCCAATAGGGAAAAGGTTCTGTTGGCAACGTAAACTATCCCATTCCCACAAAGACTGAAAAAACGGCAAGAGGAGAGGAAATTCTCAAAATTCCTAGATGTATTCAGGAAACTACAGATTAACATCCCATTAGCTGAAGCGTTGGAAGAAATGCCATCCTACATAAATTTCATGAAGGAGTTGCTCTCCAAAAAGAGAAAAGTAGAGGATGAAACTATAGCTCTCACGGAAGAGTGTAGTGCCATCATTCAAAGGAAGCTCCCTCGAAAGCTTAAGGATACAGGTTCTTTTGTAATTCTCTGCACCATTGGCAACTTGCAGATTGGAAAAGCATTATGCGACTTAGGGGCTAGTATCAACTTGATGGATCTTTCTATAATGAAGAGAAGGTGAACCCTACTATGATGTGCCTCCAGCTGGCTCATAGGTCGATCAAATATCCATATGGTGTAGTGGAGGACACCTTGGTCAAGGTGGATAGATTTACCTTTCTAGCGGATTTTGTGGTGCTAGACATGGAGGAAGATGCTGAAATACCCTTGATCCTAGGAAGACCATTTCTTGCCACAGGGCAAGCACTTATTGTTGTGCAGCAAGGAAAACTGGTGTTGAGAGTATAGGATGAAAAGGTCACCTTTAATGTCTTTGAAGCTATGAAGCATCCTGCTGAATCGCCGCATTGCATGAGGATGGATGCGTTGGCCCCGCTACTTCCAGTGAATGCGTTGGCCACGCCGCTGTCAAACCCTCTTGAAAAATAGGATAATGACTCCATTCTCGAAGGAGTACTATGGCAATCTAAAGGCCTGGACCAGGGGAGAGAAAAAGAAAGCCAAAATGTGGAGGAATGCATAACCACACTCGAAGCTAATTCTCCTATGAGGACAAGCTCACAACCCCTTGAAGGCTTGCTGAAGGAAGAAGAAAGAGTAGACAACCCATAGACAAAACTGAAACAGCTCCCATCTCACCTTCGTTATGCATTTTTGGGAGCAAAGAACACATTTCCAATGATTGTGAGCAATTCCCTCAATAAAGAAGAAGAGGAGAAGCTGTTGAGAATTTTAAGAGCTCACAAATCTGCCCTTGGGTGGACTATTTCAGATATGAAGGGAATAAGTCCTTCCTTCTGCATGCACAAAATCCTAATGGAAGAAGCCCTGTGGTGCAGCCCCAAAGAAGACTCAATTCAACCATGAAAGAGGTTGTGAAGAAGGAAGTCCTCAAGCTGTTGGATGCAGGTATCATCTACCAAATTTCAGATAGCTCGTGGGTCAGCCCAGTTCAGGTTGTGCCTAAGAAGGAAGGAATAACAGTGATCCCTAATGAGAATGAGCTCATTCCTACAAGGACAGTGACTGGTTGGCGTATGTGCATACACTATAGAAGACTTAATGAGTCCACCAGGAAAGACCACTTCCCTCTTCCGTTTACGGACCAAATGCTGGAAAGACTAGCTAGGCATGTCTACTATTGCTTTCTAGATGGATATTCTAGTTACAACCAGATTTTGGTGGATCCCAAGGACCAAGAAAAAACTACCTTTACCTGTCCTTATGGGATATATGCGTATCGTTGGATGCCCTTTGGTCTGTGCAATGCACCTGCCACATTTCAAAGGTGCATGTTGACCATTTTCTTTGACATGGTGGAGAATTTTATTAAGGTCTTCGTGGTTGACTTCTTGGTCTTTGGTTCTGACTATGACAACTGCTTGAGCAACCTTTCTTGTATGCTAAAAAGGTGTGAAGAGATTAACCTAGTACTGAATTGGGAGAAATGCCACTTTATGGTACAGGAAGGTATTGTGTAGAAGTAGATAGAGCCAAGGTTGAAGCTATTGAAAGGCTCCCTTCTCCAGTAAATGAGAATGGAGTGAGGAGTTTCCTTGGGCATGTTGGATTCTATAGAAGATTCATCAAAGACATCTCCAAAATATCTAAACCATTGTGTGACCTCTTAATGAAAGAAGCTGAATTCAAATTTGATGATTCATGTTTGAAGGCGTTCAACACACTCAAAGAAAGACTTATCACAGCGCCTATACTTACAGCCCCCGATTGGAGTCTCCCGTTTGAACTCATATATGATGCAAGTGATTTTATTGTAGGTGCTATGCTAGGATAACGGAGAGATAGGAGGCTACATGTTATATATTATGCTAGCAAGGTGCTGAACAATGCATAGTTGAACTATACAACAACTGAAAAAGAGTTGCTGGCCGTTGTCTACACTTTTGACAAGTTCCAGTCATATTTAATTGGTGCCAAAGTAATTGTTTGCACTGACCATGCTACTTTGAAACATTTGCTGTCAAAACAAGAGGCAGAACCAAGGATGATTAGGTGGATTCTACTCTTCTTAGAATTCGATTGTGAAATCCAAGACCGAAAAGGAAAAGACAATGGTGCAACTGATCACCTGTCAAGGCTGCCTATTGAAACCATAGAGGATGAGAAGGTTCTGATCAACGAGGAGTTTCTAGATGAGAAGCTGCTAGCCATCACTGTTGCACCGTGGTATGCAGATATGACGAATTTCAAAACCGCGCACATCATTCCAGGTGGATGGTCTTAGCAGCATCAGAAAAAGCTCTATCATAATAACAAATTCTACCTATGGGATAAGCCTTTCCTGTACAAAAGAGATGTGGATGGATTGCTCGGAAGATGTATCCCACGAGAAGAGAAAAGAGACATTTTGTGGCACTGCCATAGCTCAGCCTTTGGAGGCCATTTCAATGTAAAAAGTACAACAGCCAAGGTGCTAGAGAGTGGATTTTTCTAGCCTACATTATTCAAGGAGGCTATGGATTTTGTAGTTATGTACATTTTCGCCAAGGATGCATGCAATGCCAATTCGAACCGTTTTCTTCCATTGGCTCATATGAAGCATTTTTGTCACAAGAAGTGGTAGCACCATGGGACAAGGAGATAACACTAGATCTCTAATAGAATCTCTCGAATTACTTTTACTTCACGTTGTATTACCATACTGACTATTAGGAAGGAACGTTCTTGTTGCAACCGTAATTCCGACGAGACGACAAACTCGTTAAAATTTAAAAATGTGAATTTATTTGATTATGTGGAATCGCCACCAAATTTTTATTTTACGGGAAAAAGATTTGGAAAAAACCTGACTCGAGGATGAGATTCGAAGTTCGGGAGTCAGTTATGAATGGGGAACGTGTTAGGCACCCCACTCGCCCATTCCGAAGAACGATACCCTTAAACTGAGTGTGTGATTATTTGAAACTTGTTTGATCCCTTTAATTAGAGTGAAAATAAATACATGATGGAGGTTAGCTTGACAGGACTTGACCCTGCTCCTACGTATTCCCTGGTGCAATGGGAAATTCAAGGCTTACGTACTTCTGGTTTGATTTGAAGGCTTGACCTTCAAAAGGTGCTTGACTTGAAAAGCGAATGCATTATTGTCTTTTTTGAAAATATTTTAAGGGTCTGATCCCAATCCACCTATGCACAGGGCCAAAGACAACTACGGCTGCACTTGGACCCACACGAATCTCTAAATAGTGAACTACAGAAAAAGCTACCAGTTCGCTTTTAAAGCTCGTCGCGTGAGATTAAGGAATGCGAAACGACATTTTTATTTGTTTCAAAAGGGAAGGGCAATCCCCAATGCACATATGCACAGGGCCCAAGACAACTACGGCTGCACTTGGACCCATACGAATCTCTAAACAGCGAACAGCAGAAAAAGCTACCAGTTCGTTTTTAGAGCTCGTCGCATGAAATTAAGGAATGCAAAATAAGATTTTTATTTAATTGAGAAAGGGAAGGGAAATCCCCAATCCACATATGCATAGGGCCCAAGACAACTACGGTTGCACTTGGACCCATACGAATCTCTAAACAGCGAACAACAGAAAAAGCTACAAGTTCGCTTTTAGAGCTCGTCGCGTGAGATTAAGGAATGAAAAACGACATCTTTATTTATTTCAAAAAAAGGGAGGGCAATCCCAACCCACATATGCACAGGGCCCAAGACAACTACAGCTGCACTTGGACCCATACGATTCTCTAAACAGTGAACAGCAGAAAAAGCTACCAGTTCGTTTTTAGAGCTCGTTGCGTGAGATTAAGGAATGCAAAAATGGGACGATTTAAAACAAAATGAACTTGATTTGGATTTGATGATATAAAATTGGACTTGATTTAAAATAAAATAAACTTGATTTAAATTTGATGAAATAAAATTGGACTTGATTTAAAATAAAATAAACTTGATTTGAATTTTGGGCTTGATTTGAAATAAACTTGACTTGATTTGAAATTAAGGAAAAGAATTGCGAACATGCTTCAGTAATCAAGCGATAGAAATTTCATTTCAGATCCAAATTACACAAATAATATCATTCTAGAAACTAGAGAGAAAGAAAAATAGAACGCAACAAAAATCACAGAAATCAGAGATTATTTGATCAATTAAAAACGAAAATGAAAAACAGAAACGAAGATGAACCACAAGAACACAAGAGTTTTTGGCGCCACAATTTGCATTCAAATCTCAGAATTTTTAGAAAATATTTTTTTGGTAGATATGTAAAATTAAAATCAATCAATTGAAAGATATGGATTATAGGAATCAAAAAAAACAAGTTTGACATAAATCCAATCAGAAATGAGCAAGATATGCACAAATCAAACAAACTAGGTTAATTTGCGCACCAAGATGAACATGCTTCGGTAATCAGGCGATAAAAATTTCATTTCAGATCCAAATTGGACAAATAATATCTTTCCAGAAACTATAGAGAAAGACGAAGAAAATGAAACAAAAATCACGGCAATCGGAGATTATTTGACCAATTAAAAATAAAAACGAAAAACAGAGATGAAGATCAACCTCAAGAACACACAAGATTTCGGTGCCAAAATTTGAATTCAAATCTCAGAATTTTTGGAAATTATTTTTTGGTAGATCTGAAAAATAAAAACCAATCATTTGAAATATATGGATTATAGGAATCAAACAAAATAAGTTTGACATAAATCCAATCAGAAATGAGCAAGTTATGCACAAATCAAACAAGCTAGGTTAATTTGCGCACCATGATGAACATGCTTCGGTAATCAGGCGATATAAATTTCATTTCAGATCCAAATTTGACAGATAATATCATTCCAGAAATTAGAAAGAAAGACGAAGAAAACGAAACAAAAATTACCAAAATCGGAGATCATTTGGCCGATCAAAAATGAAAATGAAAAACAGAGACGAAAATGAACTCGAAAATCCGAGAAGAAACATGAAACTTAAGAGGAATAAAAGTCGGATCTAACCTCCATTGGAAGGTGATGAAGAACTTGTTCCATGGAAGCCAACGGCTGAATTGGAGGTAGAGGTAGAGAGTCTCCTAGGTACTCCCTTTGAATATTCTGAAAATCCCCTCCTAAGACTCCAAGTCCTCCTCTCAGGAATTTCTAAAATATGAGAAAAGAACCCCCTTCCCAATTTCCTTTCCCTTATTTACAGAGTTTTTCAAACACTTTTTTTTTTCCTTTTTTCAATTTTTTTTTTGTTTTTTGTTTATTATTTTTTTATTTTGATTTTTTATTTTATTCATTTATCTCATTATTTTATTCTTTTTTTTCTAATTTTTTTTCTATTATTTTTATTTCCAGAGATTTTTATTATTTATTATTTAAATTATGATTTATTCACTAATTAAATAATTATTTGTTTAAAATGGGGCCTCGGACATAATTGAGTGTTTACAGTTTGCCCCTCTTTACTCATTTTCCTACCGGATAATGTGAGAGATTATTCTCTGAATTATCGGGGCAGGAGATGAGTAAAGATGTGAACAAATTATGTCTGAGGAGGCTTTCACGAAATCATGAAAAGTCTTGGGTTTGGAGATGGCTGCCTGGGGAATGGTGGGTCCCGGGAGACTTTGCTGGGTTCGTGTGCTAAACTGGCAGGGTTTGATTATACAAGGCTTGATTACATAGCCTAATTAGCCTATGAATGTTGCTGATGTGCAAGCGAAGTGAGGTGAGATGGATCCGTGAGGACGGATGTGGGCAAAGAATGGGATGCCTTGGAATGCCTTGTTTGGAGAGGCGAGGCGAACTGAAGAGAACCAGGTGGCCTGACAACCTAGGCTGAGAAAGCAGAACAGTAAGCTTGATGAGGCCTGGCAATATAGGCTGAGATGCAGAAACGTAAACTTGATGAGGCCTGACAACATAGGCCAAGGTGTAGGAAATTAAACATGAAAGGCTTGACATCATAGGCCGGGATGCTAAAATTTAAACATGCAAAGGCCTGACAACATAGGCCGAAGTGTAGGAAATTAAACATGCAAGGCTTGACATCATAGGCCGAGGTGCAAAAATTTAAACATGAAAAGGTCTGACAACATGGGCTGAGATGCAGAAAATTAAACATGTAAGGCTTGACATCATAGGCCGGAGTGCAAAAAATTAAACATGCAAGGCCTGACAACCTAGGCCGAAGTGCAGGAAATTAAATATGCAAGGCCTGACATCATAGGCTGGAGTGCAAAAAATTAAACATGCAAGGCCTGACAGCATAGGCCGAAGTGTAGGAAATTAAACATGCGAGGCCTGACATCATAGGTGTCGCAACCGTAATTCCGACGAGACGACGACCTCGCTAAAATTTTAAAATGATTGTCTTGATTATGTGGAGCCGTCACCAAATTTTTATTTGAGGGAAAAATATTTGGAAAAAACCCTGACTCGAGGATGAGATTTAGGTTCAGGAGTCGGTTACGAGTGGGGAAGGTGTTGGGCACCCCACTCGCCTGTTCCGAAGAACAGTACCCTTAAACTGAGTCTGTGATTATTTGAAAATAGCTTGATCCCTTTAATTAGAATGGAAATAAATAACTTGATGGAGGTAAGCCTGACAGGACTTGATCCTCCTCCTACGTATTCCCCGGTGCAATGGGAAACTCAAGGCTTACGTAGTTCTGGTTTTATTTGAAGGCTTGACCTTCAAAGGTACTTGAATAGAGAGTTTGACAATGGATGGTGTTCGAAGGTTTGACCTTCGAAATTGCTTGAAAAGGGATATTTGAAATTGGATAGAGTGTTTCGAAAATATTTTAGTGAGAATCCTTAGTCCATATATGCATAGGATCCAAGACAACTACGGCTGCACTGGGATCCATACGAATTCCTAAACCCCGAACAACAGAAAAAGCTACCAATTCGTGCTTAGGATTCGTCGCATGAAACTTAGGAATTATAAAATGAAGTTTTGTTATTTTGCAAAAGGATTCTTAGTCCACATATGCACAGGGTCCAAGGCGGCTAAGGCAGCATGGGGGCCCATACGAACTACTAAATGTTGAACAGCAGGTGAACCGCTAGCTCCCCATTTAGAGCCCATTGCGTGAGACCAAAGATTCCAAAATATTTCGAAAAGAATTTAATTTGAAAATAAGAAATGAATTTGATTCAACGTTGAAGAAAAGAATAAAACTTGATTGGAATGGAACTATACTTGAAATGTACTTGATAAAGAACGGACTTGAACTAAGATGAATTTTATTTGAAAATTGGATGAAAAGAAATAATTGGATTTGAGTATAAATGAATTTTATTTGAATTTTGGATGAAAAGAATTAAATGGATTTGAGTAGATGAATTTTATTTGAATTTTGGATAAAAAGAATTAAATGGACTTGAAAAAATGAATTTTATTTGAATTTTGGATGAAAAGAATTAAATGGATTTGACTAGATGAATTTTATTTGAATTTTGGATGAAAACAATTTAATATAAATTTTTTGGAGGGTTTAATTGTGATTTTAGAAAGAGTAGGGGCTTGATTATAATTTTGAGAAAATGTTGGGGGTATATTTGATAATTTGGGAAATGTAGGGCTGACTTGGTATTTTGAGAGATGTTGGGGGTGATTTGGTAATTTGGAAATGTAGGGACTGATTTGGTAATTTGAGAAATCTTTGGGGTGACTTGGTAATTTGGAAATGTAGGGACTGATTTGGTAATTTGGAAATGTAAGGACTGATTCGGTATTTTGAGAAATATTGGGGGTGATTTGGTAATTTGGAAATGTAGGGACTGATTTGGTATTTTGAGAAATGTTGGGGGTGATTTGGTAATGTAAGGATTGATTCGTGAGTTTGCAATTCCAGGGCTTGTTGAAAAATTGTTGTGCCCAGGGTTCGAAACCATGTCCCAGGGGTACCATGGAACACTTCCACCACCACGCTACTCCTTTGATTTGTGCTTATTATTTATCACCTTAACTATTAACAGTGGGTTCTATGTGGCCAGATTATCTTTAAAAGGAAAAATTGGTTCCAGAGTGGCTCGAACCCAGTGTCCAGAGGGGCCCAGCTAATTAACCACTCAGCTATGCCCACAAATTGGTTGTATTCATGCCTCTTTATATTGATATGAGGATCCAAGGCTTAATGCCCATTTTATGAGAAAAAATTAACTCCAAGATTCGAACCTGTGGATCCGGGGGTTGATGTGGAGGAGACCAACCACTTGGTCAAGCCTTTGGCCATGATTTAATGCTCCTTGATTTGTCTTAATACTGTCCTATTTAGTCAGCTTTTGCGACGACATACACGTACACATGCACGTTGGGATTCTTAACTTTTGATCATATTATTGAAGGTATTCCTGGTCCATAGCGTCATGAATATTACCTGAAGATATATGTTCCACAGGGGAGATGGGGTTACAGCCCACGTCGGATGGCCTCTGCAAAGGGAGTACCATTTCTCTTCCATATCCGTATCCCTAGGCGTCCATTTTGCTTCAGTCAACATTTCAGGCTATATACAAGAGGCCCAAATACACCAACCACCATAATACTAAGTCTGAACATGCACCAGTGGCATTTAGATCAGGAATCTGGGCATTGAAAATTACTGAAAATTGTCATGTGACGGAGTTTACTTGTACTAGAAGGTCATGCGACTGGTATTTGAAGCTTCTGTACCCCCATGATATACACGTCCACTGACAGATTCATATTGGGGTGCCATAAGGAATTCTCATATCATGACCGAATGGAAGGCTGTGTTCTGAAGCTAGGGAAGTTGCATGATGCATGCAGGGGCGAGTGTGGGTGTGCACCAACGTGTTTCTCCCATGTGAAAATGGCTTCCATTCCCATCCATTTCTTCTTCAAGCTTGCTGCCATGACCAGGGAATTTCCACAGGCACCTACTAGTTGAAAGCGAGTGAAAATTGCTACAAGGATTAGCAAATACCAGAATCTCTATTTACGCAGGTGCTTTCCAGACCCAGAGCGGATTAGCATACCAGACCAAGGATAGATTCTTAGTGCCTTAAGATTACTAGCAGTGGCATAGGATTACTACAACCATCAACATCCTAGTTGCAGAGAAATTGCAGGCAACAAAATTCCTTTCACAGAACTTAAGTCAAATGTTTAACCCAAGGCCTCTTTGCTTATAGCTTTAGCTATTTAGCACGACAAATGCAGGGTCTTACAACTATGCACCATGGACCAATACACGACATAAAGGATTAAAACAGGTGTCTTAAGGTATTAGGATTCAGTTGACCACTAATAGATCTGCAGAAATAGTTCCAGGGACCAGGCCTGATCCTAAGTGATTAGTAGTTGCAAAAAGTGGTTCAAGGAACCATACCAGAACCCAAGTGAGGCTGTAAGTGGGGGGTTCAGAACTGGGCAAAGCTAGCTTACTGGTTTTAGATAAAGAACAACAAGGGACTCCTTAACCTATCTTATTGACCAAATTTTCTGATAAGCAAATAAATTTTCTTATGCAAAGGATAAAACTGTATTTCCATTTATATATCAAGTCAGTGATGAGTTTTAGATCAAGGTCCAAGAACCTGAGCGTCAGAACAGAGGGATTATATCTTTGCTAATTTCGTTGCTACATCAGAATTTTGTTCTCACCTATATGATCACATAATTCATGCAAATTAAATCTGAACGTTCTAAGTCAAGGTTTTCCACGAACATGAGAATCGTTTATGCATTCAATCCTTCTTAAATTCCCCTTATCATTAAGCAGTAGCAAAGCAAGAGTTAAGAAGAGATGTTCTAGTTTAAGCACCTACATTCGATGAGATTACTAACCTAAGGAGAGCTAGCTTCAAGGAATTCCGAATTGGAACCAGCCAAGAAATTGCAGGTGTGACGAGTCCTTGTCGTTCCCAGGACAATGAGAGAACCAGGGACTGAGAGAGGCAAAAACTCTAAACTTCTTTAGAGCCTTAGAAAGAAACATTCGTGTCCCAAAGAAACCAAATTCGATCAAAAATCCAGAGAGAAAATTCCCCCAAAGCTTAGGAGAACCCCCCAGCGAAGAAAAAAAGCCTTCCCCTCCATCCCAATATCATTTCGCCTCCTTTTCTTTGTCATTCCCCTCTCTTTTTCTTTAATTTTTCTGTTTTTAGTCTTTTTGTTAATTCTGTTAAGAAGTTTGTTTTGTGTTTTTTTGTTTTATTTTGTTTTTTCTATTTTTATTTACTTTTCCAATTCTGTTCTTGCTTTTTTTATTTTTTTATTTATATAGTTTTGTAATTTTTCTATGTTAATTCTGTTATTTTTATTTGTAATTTTAATCTACTTTTTTATTATTATTAAAGTTTTTTCATTTATTAATATTATTTTGTTTGTTTTCTTATTATATGTTTTTATATTTATCAACCTTTTTCTTTATTCATTCATTTTTTATTTTTTTTTTATCTTCAAAATTTCTATTTTTCAGAATTTTTATTTTGTATTTTTGTTTTTACTATTTTAATTACTCTATTTTTTATTTTCTATTTTATCATTTTATTTGCCCTTTTTTCTTAATTTCTATTTATTTTCTTTATTATTTTTCAGGTTTTTAATTTGCATAATTTTTGATTTGTTTTCCAGATTTTCTTATTCTTTTTTTTATTTTTTTATTTTTGTTAAATTTACTTGTTTATTATTTAAATTAGTGTAGGTTTCTTAATTAATTTTATGATTGGGGGTCTCGGACATAATTGGGTGTTTACAAAAGGCCGGGGTGCAGGAAATTAAACATACGAGGCCTGACATTTGAAATTTAAATATGCAAAGGCCTAACAACATAGGCCGAAGTGCTGGAAATTAAACATGCAAGGTCTGACATCATAGGCCGGGGTGCTGAAATTTAAACATGCAAGGCCTGACAACATAAGCCGAAGTGCAGGAAATTAAACATGCAAGGCCTGACATCATAGGCCGGGGTGCAGGAAATTAAACATGCGAGGCCTGACATAATAGGTCGGGGTGCTGCATTTAAACATGCAAAGGCCTGACAACATAGGCCGAAGTGCAGGAAATTAAACATGCAAGGCCTGACATCATAGGCCGGAGTGCTGAAAATTAAACATGCAAAGGCCTGACATCATAGGCCGGAGTGCAGAAATTTAAACATGCAAGACCTGACATCATAAGCTGAAGCGCTTAAATTTAAACATGCAAGGCCTGACATCAGAGGCCGGAGTGCAGAAAATTAAACATGCAAAGGCTGAGAACATAGGCCGGAGTGCAGGAAATGAAACATGGAAGGCCTGACATCTTAGGCTGGAGTGCAGGAAATTTAAACATGCAGAGGCCTGACATCATAGGTCGGAGTGCAGGAAATTAAACATGCAAGGTCTGACATCACAGGTCGGAGTGTAGAAAATTAAACATGCAAAGGTCTGACATCATAGGCCAGAGTGCGGGAAATTAAACATGCGAAGGCCTGACAACATAGGCCAGAGTGCAAGAAGTTTAAACTTGAGGGTGGCCTGACATCATAGGCTGAAGTGCAGAAAAATAAACTTGATGAGGCCTGACAACATAGGCCAAGGTGCAGAAAATAAACTTGAGGGAGGCCTGACATCATAGGCCAAGATGCAGAAAAGTAAACTTGATGAGGCTTGACAACATAGGCCAAGGTATAGAAAAGTAAACTTGAGGGGAATCCTATTTTTGACAGGAAGGAATGCAAAGGGAGTCCCACTGTTGCTGGGAAGATGCAAATGAAATCCTGCTGTTTCCAGGATAAATGCAAACCTGTTAAGACAGGTGGACAGAATTTAAACATGCTTGAGGTCCTGTTGTTGACAGGAGAATGCAAATGGTGTCTTGCTGTTGCCAGGATAAATGCAAATTTGTTAAGACAGGTGGACAAAATTTAAACATGCTTGAGGTCTTGTTGTTAATAGGAGAATGCAAATGAGGTCCTGCTATTACCGAGAAGAATGCAAATGAAATGACCTGTTAAGACAGGTGAAATGCAGATAAGATCCTGTTGTTGACAGGAAAGATGCAAGCCTGCTAGACAGGCGAAGTAAAGGAAAATGACTTGTTGAGGCAGGTAAAAAAGGGAATGAGAAACGACCTATACTAAACTTGACAAGAAGGCCTGTGAGGATAGGCAAAACAGGAATGGCCCGTTATGATAGGTATGGAATGAAAATGACATGACGTGCCCTGGGTATGCATGTGAGGGTGGCACATGGGCTTCTTCGTCAACTACCTCCGACAATTGATTTTGAAATTTGTTTTTCTTGAATTAAAGCAAGTAGCTCATTCTACCTTGAACTTATTCTCTTGAAGAAAATTGGGCAACCCTTTTGCCCCAATTTAGAACATTCGTGATAATTTGAGGGATGTCTTGATTTGAAGGAACCTTGGGCAAACATTTTGCCCCAACTTGGAAGACTTCTGGCAATCGAAGAATGCCTTAACTTGAGGGGATTTTGGGCAAGCGTTTGCCCTAGTTTGAATCTCGATGAAATTGAGGACTGCCTTAACTTGAATTTTTCTAGGCAAGTGTCTGCCCCTGTTTGGATCTTTCTGGAGTTGAGGAATTGAGGAATTGAGGATTGCCTCAACTTGAATTTTCTCGGCAAGCATTTACCCTACTTTTGGTTTTGATCCAGAATTTGAGGATGGCCTCAAATTGAATTTTTGTGGGCAAACGTTTGCCCGAGTTTGAACTTGATTTAGAATTTGAAGATGACCTCAAATTGAAATTTTGTGGGTGGATGTCTGTTCCAGTTCGAACTTGATTCAGAGGATGACCTCAAATGGAAATTTTGTGGGCAGGTGTTTGCCCCGGTTTGAACTTGATTCAAAATTTGAGGGTAACCTCGATTTGACTTTTTGTGGGGAAGTGTGTGCCCCAGTTTGAACTTGATTTAGAATTTGAGGATGACCTCAAATTGGATTTTTATGGGCCAATGTTTTCCCCAGTTTTGAACCATAATCTTTTCCAAAGTTGGGAGCTGCCCCAATTTGTCTTTTCTGGGCAAGCGTTTACCCCAGTTTTGAGCTTGATCCAAAATTTGAGGATGACCTCAAGTTGAATTTTCATGGGCAAACGTTTGCCCCAGTTTGGACTTAATTGAGAATTTGAGGATGACCTCAAATTGAATTTTTATGAGCAAGTATTTGCCGCAGTTTGGACTTGATTGAGAATTTGAGGATGACCTCAAATTGAATTTTTGTGGGCAAGCGTTTGCCTCAGTTTGAGCTTGATTCCAACATTTGAGGATGACCTCAAATTGGATTTTGTGGGCAAGCGCTTACTCCAGTTTGAGCTTGACTCAAAATTTGAGGTATTTTAATCATGACTTATTTGAGCAATTTTACCCATGTCTTAATTAATTTAGAAAAATGAGTTATGAAATGCTTGAATGAATGAATGCTTATCGCAATACTTGAATGATCAAGGATGCGATGTTCGTGATGTTTGAATAGAGAGGATGCGATGTTTATGTTGCTTGAATAGAAAGGATGTGATGTTTTAATCTTATTGACTGCTTTTTTATGCTTGAAATAATTATTTGATGAAATCGATGCTATGGGATGAATGTATGCCATGTGATGGTGTAAAAACTTTTTGTTTCTCTTGATTTTTGATTTTCTTTGACATTTTACTTTCTCAACAACCTTATAGTTGGTACAAGGGGAATCAAGATTCAGGATGAACTGGACTGACTCTGTCTCTTAGCTTCTAGGTCAATTTCGGAATTTTCCTTTTCAAGATCTTTGAGACCCAACAATGGTCAGCCTCATTGAATAAGACACACTCCTTTTTTTTTTGGTGGCATCATGGCTGATAAGAGGATGGCTCTTTGGGAATAATCATGCCATATTGCGATGGTTGAGGATTCATCCGATTTTCATGACTTTTCAAAATTAATATTTTTATTTTTATATTTTCCATATTTCTTTTTAGCATGTGAAATATTGGGGTGTGCGAAGTGATTTTGGCTTAATGGAAGGATATAGAGAGTTTTGTATGGGAGGTTTGGCGTACTTGGTAGAAAAAGAATGATGTTGGTTCGATTGCCCAAATGGTACCTTTTGATGAAAAATGCCAATGATGCTTTTCATAATCTTGATTGTTAAATTAACCAAACTTGAGAAATGGCAAAAATTTTGCCCCAGTTTTAGGAAGGCATGAGGTGCGAAATGTTAGATTATCCTGGGATTCCTGGTTTGACCTTAACTTTTGCTTGGGTTGTTCCTTTGAGTTTTCAACCCAGCAGGCCCTTCATTTTGCCCTAACTTTTGCCTAGGTCACCCTTACGGGTTTTCAACCTAGCAGGCTTTTCGTGCGTGTGCCCTAATTTTTGCCGAGGTTGTGTTTTGACAATTGTCGACCTAGCGGGCCTTTGTTCGATTGTGCCCTAACTTTTGCCTAGGCCGTTTTGAGGATTGTCAACCTAGCGGGCTTTTGATTGATCGTACCCTAACTTTTTCCTAGGCCGCCTTTTAAGGGTTTTCGACCTAGTGGACTTTCTGTTTGATTATGCCCTAACTTTTTCCTAGGCCGCCTTTTAAGGGTTTTCGACCTAGCGGACTTTCTGTTTGATTGTGCCCTAACTTTTGCCTAGGTCGTTCTTGAGGATTTTCGGCTTAGCGGGCTCTTGTTTTGATCCTAATTTTTCCTGAATTGTTTTTGGAATACAGCAAGACCTTTTCTAATCATGCCTTTGTCGATTTAATCTTTTGAACCTATTTTTCCTGGATTACCTTTTCTTTTAATCCAGCGGGTTCTCCTTTTTCTTGAATTTTGAATTTTGAATTTTGAATTTTGACCCTGATTTTGCCTGGACCATTTCTTGATTTTAATCCAGCGGGTTTTCTTCTTTTTCTCGAATTTTGTGTAGTTAGATATTGATCTTGTCGGGATCATTTTGGCTTGCAATTCAGCGGATCCTATTTTGCATCCCTAATTTTGCCTGGGCTTGAACTTGGTTCCAGCGGGATATTTTTATTTGACAAGACATTTTGAATAGTGATCTAAAATCCATGGTTGCTGATTTTGCTTCCTCATTTGGTTCTTTTTCTTTGAGCTTGATTAATTAGACGTTCAAGATTATTTATTACAGCACTGGCATTGTCACCAACAGGTATTTATTTGTTTAGATATAGGATAAGAAATGGGTTGAATGATAAAAAGGAATGGTACATTTTAAAAAGTAAAGCCAACAATGTGAGGCACGTGCCCAAGAAACATGAAAAATGTAATTTTTACATTATTCATTGAGATTTATTTACAAAAGATTGATTTTGAAAAATATGACAAATCCTAGATGATTTTCCTTGATAGCTCGATTTGTACAAGGAAACTTATTGCGCTGATCCCATTTCTTAGCCAGTGGATGAGCTCTCATGATTCCGCACTGGATTATTTCCCCCATTAGGAGCAAGCTTCCCAAAATCTAGCTGTTTAGCGTCAATCAGGCTTTGCACCTTACGTTTTAGAACCTAGTAGTTTTCTGTAGAATGACCAATGTACCCCGCATGGTAGTCACATATGGCATTTGCATCGTACCATTTAGGATATGGTGGTTCTTGAGGTTTCAGTGGATATGGAACCACTAGGGAATTCTGGATTAGCTGAGGTAACAGCTCCGTGTAGGTGATTGAAATGGGATCAAACTGGATAGGATCCTTCTCCTTCTTTTGATTTTGGCTAGGATTTGAGTTCATGGCTTGTGTTCGGACCGTGTATGGTGTGGGCGGTCGGATTGGCATTGGATAGTTGTAAGTTGAATGGTAGGGTGTTTGGTAGGCGGTGGTGATGTAGGATATGGTATGTAAGGTGTGTATGGTGAAGGTTGGAAGCCAGTTGTTCCATAAGGTGCCATCTAAGGCATGTACCATCCTTGACTTGAAGCCACATTATAAGTCTCCCCTGTCTTCCCCTTTTCAACAGAGGCATCAACTGTCCCTGCGGACTTGTGTGCGATCCTTCCATGGTGCATGCCACCCTTGATCCTTTCTCCACGACATTGGAGAAGTTAGTAGTTACACTGCCAATCATCTTATCATAGAAAGAATCTTAGAGTGTGTCAATGAGCGTGCTGACCAGCTGCTTCTTAGACAATGGAGGTTGTACTTGAGCAGCTAACTCCCTCCATCTTTGAACGTACTGCTTGAAGGTCTCGTCCCCCTTTTTGGCCATATTGTGGAGTTGGGTTCGGTCCGGAGCCATCTCCATATTATACTGGTACTGCTTCAGGAAGGCTTTAGCCAGATCCCTCCCTGAACGGATGTGTGTCCGCTCTAACTGAGTATACTAGTTGGCAGCTGCCCCAGTTAAGCTGTCTTGAAAGAAATGGACAAGTAGCTTATCGTCGTGCGTACAGGGAGACATCTTCCTGCAGTACATGGCCAAGTGACTCTTTGGGCAGCTAGTTCCTTAATAATTTTCAAATTCAGGAACCTTGAATTTGGGAGGGATTACCACATCTGGAACCAAGCACAGATCAGATGCGTCTCTAGCTTCATAAGCATTTCCCTCGATTTCTTTGATTCTTTCCTCCAGGATTTTCAACTTTTCAGTATCCTCCTTAAAATGATGGCTTGGGTATTCCTCGGGCGTGTGGTAAGGCTGAGAAGGTGGTATGTATATGGGGTGAGGCCCTTGGGTGAACATAGGATTCATTCCCCCAATGGCTGTCTAGTAAGCTTGTGGAGTGGTATTTGAAGGTAGGTTATGTGCTTGGGTTTGTGTTTAGGTTTGGGTTTGGCTGAATGGGGGTGCATGCCCATGAGGAAACTCATAATGAACCCCTTCGGCCTGTGCAGGCATGGTTAATGGTGAAAGATTTTGTGGGGTGAAGCTAGGAGGATATGATGGGTCAGTTGGTTCTCCCGGTAAGGGTTCCCTTACTTCCTACTGTTTCGACAATTGGATGGACTCCATCAGTTTGGTCATCTGTTCCTTCAGTGTATTGACCTCGTTTCTCAACTCCTCATTCTGTCTCTCCAACTCATCCATGGTTCTCGATTGTGATGGTGTCCTATAAGGATGTCGACGACGTTGTCTTTCTCCAATTTTTCTGTTAAATTTAAGATTTAAATTTTTTTTTGAGAAATAGCTTGAATGCAAAAATCATGAATGATAAAATGTTAATTGTTTCCATAAGAATGCATGAGATGATTTTCAAAATCTCCTTCTTTCAATGAATGAATGAATGGGTGAATGTTATGCACAAATAATTGAAGATTTGAATATTTTTTAGAAGGATTGAATGATTTAATTTATTTATCCTTGCATTTATGAATTTTGTATTTTTATTTTGGTAGAAAAACCGTTGATTCTATTTGAAAAAGCATTTTTTAGGATTTCGAATTTTGAATCTTTTTATATTTTCAATATTTTCAGAAGTATTTTTCTAATTTTTCCTAGAAGTTTGTATTTTTCTTGGTTTTTATTTGATTTTTATCTTCTTCTTTTCTTTTGCTTGATTTTACATCCCCCAATTTCATATTTCCTTTTCTTCTCTACCATCCTAGGTGATTTAGTTCAAACACCTGTGGGTGAGCAGTATATGAACGGAGTACCATGAAAGGGGTGTGTGCCCTCCTTGCCTCTTGTGCAGGTTACCTGTCCTAAAGGTCTAGGGATTTTAATGCATGAACCTTTCGAAAGGTAGTCAGTAATCCTAAGGTATAAAAGGTCACTAGAGCCAAGTGCTAGTCCGTAATGCTTGCCACAACAGCAGAAAAAGCTACCAGTTGTAGGGCAATACGAATAGGTCGCACTCTAGCTAAAATTTTCGTGATAGTCAAACAGGATGTAGGCCCCAAAGTGATACCACTAGATCCCTCTAATCCTAGGCTTCACTCAGACCCGGGTACAGGGCCCCACTCATGATAAATGTATATGCATATTGTGTGAGGGCATATAATTTTGGGATACCTGCAATTGGGGAAATCACACAAATATATATATAATGCAATTTAAAGCAATTATTATTCATCTACCCTAGAGTTTGTTTCGTAGAGGAATAAACATACAAAAGACGAACGAAATAAATCGTGCAAATAAATTAGAAAGGGATCAAAGCAACACACATTTAGTCAAACGGGCTTGACCCTCTAAAGTCCCCAGTGGAGTTGCCATCCGTCGCAACCGTAATTTCGACGAGACGACGAACTCACTAAAATTTTGAAATGTTATTATTTTGATTAATGTGAATTTATTTGATTATGTGGAGTCGCCACCAAATTTTTATTTTACGGGAAAAAGATTTGGAAAAAACCCTGACTCGAGTATGAGTTTCGAAGTTCGGGAGTCAATTACGAATGGGGAAGGTGTTAGGCACCCCACTCATCCGTTCCGAAGAACTGTACCCTTAAACTGAGTGTGTGATTATTTGAAACTTGTTTGATCCCTTTAATTAGCGTGAAAATAAATACTTGATGGAGGTTAGCCTGACAGGACTTGATCCTGCTCCTGCATATTCCCCGGTGCAATGGGAAACTCAAAGCTTATGTAGTTCTGGTTTGATTTGAAGGCTTGACCTTCAAAAGGTGCTTGACTTGAAAAGCGAATGCATTGCTGTCTTTTTTGAAAATATTATAAGGGTGTGATCCCAATCCACCTATGCACAGGGCCCAAGACAACTACGGCTGCACTTGGACCCATATGAATCTCTAAATAGCGAACTACAGAAAAAGCTACCAGTTCGCTTTTAGAACTCGTTGCGCGAGATTAAGGAATGCGAAAAGACATTTTTATTTGTTTCAAAAGAGAAGGGCAATCCCCAATCCACATATGCACAGGGCCCAAGACAACTACAGCTGCACTTGGACCCATACGAATCTCTAAACAGCGAACAGCAGAAAAAGCTACGAGTTTGTTTTTAGAGCTCGTCACGTGAGATTAAGGAATGCAAAATAAGATTTTTATTTAATTGAAAAAGGGAAGGGCAATCCCCAATCCACATATGCACAGGGTCCAAGACAACTACAGTTGCACTTGGACCCATACGAATCTCTAAACAGCGAACAGCAGAAAAATTACCAATTCGTTTTGAGAGCTCGTCGCGTGAGATTAACGAATGAAAAACGACATCTTTATTTATTGTAAAAAAAGGGAGGGAAATCCCAATCCACATATGCACAGGGCCCAAGACAACTACGGCTGCACTTGGACCCATACGATTCTCTAAACAGTGAACAGTAGAAAAAGCTACCAGTTCGTTTTTAGAGCTCGTTGCGTGACATTAAGGAATTCAAAAATGGGACTTGATTTAAAACAAAATGAACTTGATTTGGATTTGATGAAATCAAATTGGACTTGATTTAAAATAAAATAAACTTGATTTGAATTTTATTAAATACAATTGGACTTGATTTAAAATAAAATAAACTTGATTTGAATTTTGGGGTTGATTTGAAATAAACTTGACTTGATTTGAAATGAAGGAAAAGAATTGCGAACATGCTTCACTAATCAAAAGATAGAAATTTTATTTTAGATCCAAATTAGACAAATAATATTATTCTAGAAACTAGAGAGAAATAAAAAGAGAACACAACAAAATTCACAGAAATCAGAGATCATTTGATCAATTAAAAACGAAAATGAAAAACAGAAACGAAGATGAACCACAAGAACACAAGAGTTTTTGGCGCCAAAATTTGAATTGAAATCTCAGAATTTTTAGAAAATATTTGTTTGGTAGATCTGAAAAATTAAAACCAATCAATTGAAATATATGGATTATAGGAATAAAAAAAACAAGTTTGACATAAATCCAATCAGAAATGAGCAAGATATGCACAAATCAAACAAACTAGGTTAATTTGCGCACCAAGATGAACATGCTTCGGTAATCAGATGATAAAAATTTCATTTCAGATCCAAATTGGACAAATAATATCATTCCAGAAACTAGAGAGAAATGAACAAAATGCAACAAAAATCACTGCAATCGGAGATCATTTAATTGATTAAAAACAAAAACCAAAAACAGAGATGAAGATCAACGTCAAGAACACACAAGATTTTGGCGCCAAAATTTGAATTCAAATCTCAGAATTTCTAGAAAATGTTTTTTGGTAGATTTGAAAAGTAAAAGCTTATCAATTTAAATATATGGATTATAGGAATCAAACAAAACAAGTTTGACATAAATCCAATCAGAAATGAGCAAGTTATGCACAAATCAAACAAGCTAGGTTAATTTGCGCACCAGGATGAACACGCTTTGGTAATCAGGCGATATAAATTTCATTTCAGATCCAAATTGGAAAAATAATATCATTCCAGTAGACAGAAATATGAAGAAAACACAACAATTTCCCCTCCTAGGTCCTCCCTTTGAAAATTCTGAAAATCCCCTCCTAAGACTTCAAGTCCTCCTCTTAGGAATTTCCAAAAACTGAGAAAAAGAACCCCCTTCCCAATTTCCTTTCTCCTATTTATAAAGTTTTTCAAACACTTTTCCTGCTTTTTCCTTTTTTCAATTTTTTTTTTGTTTATTATTTTTATATTTTTATTTTTTATTTTATTCATTTATCTCATTATTTTATTCTTTTTTTTCTAATTTTTTTTTCTGTTATTTTTATTTCCAGAGATTTTTCTTATTTATTATTTAAATTATGATTTATTCGCTAATTAAATAATTTTTTTTTAAAAATGGGCCTCGGACATAATTGAGTGTTTACAATTCTTCCACTGGAGTTCCAAATTCACACGAAGCTTGAATCGGAAGCTACTGGACCAGGTTCAGAAGGTAGAAGTTAAGACGTAATGTGAGTTGAACAGGGTGCCATGAATAAAAGAAAGATAGGTGACCATGGGAACTTTGTACTTAGATCCTAAGGAAGGAAGTGAGGGACAGTAACTCCGAGGATAGTGATCAACAGAGTTTCATGAGAGCAGTCTTGACCAGGACTATCTCCGGTCGTATCACTCTTTATCACAAATTGTACCACGTGAATACCCAAGAAAGTTATGAATGCTGCTTGTCTGCCATAAGAACAAGAGTTATCTATCTTCACCCAGACACGAGCTAGAGCTATAATTACCATAGAATCAGATTAGATCCACATGCTACATTGAAGACAGGATGAGAGGCTATTTTAGAGATACTTGGAGTTTAGAGAGGTGAATTGATAGAAACCATCAAGAACTGCTAATGCACGAAGATTGCATTATTTCTGATATTCTTTTGGTGTTTCTAACAATTTAAAACATCTTGACCAATAAGCTCTTTGGTTCATGATTGCAAGATTTCTAACACGAGACTTCACATTTACTAGCTTCAGAATCAAATTCAGTTTTGAATTCTAGAACGTCAATCTAGTTACAATTCTCAAATCGAACAATACAGAGTGTGAAGGATATTTCTCTAGGCTTATTCTAAAAGGTAATGAATTCTAGTTCTAGCAATCAAGCACAACGAGATACGAATCAGATTCAAGCTAACAAACACAAGCTAGGATTTGAAATCGGATTCATGCTAACAACAACAAGCCAAGATCTGCATCATGATCCAAGAACATCACTATTATGCAAAAACGCCTTTGAAGCATTCAAATACCTGGTGATTTGTAGAGGAACGTGTTTCCTCAAAGCCTTTTGTGATATCAGTTTTTGGGCCTTCGCTTCAGAGCCAGCATTAGGGGAGAACCAAGCACCTTCTAACTTTGAAATTCAAGAACTCGTGCCTCTTCAGGAGAGAGTTCTTCTTTCTATAAAAGCTCCTCTGCTCCCCAAAAGAAAAAAACCCCCTCTCTTTATTTTTTTGCTCCTTTTTATACTCAAGAGCCTTCTCCCTTGAAGCTTTGTTTTGAAATTTGGCGCTCTCCCTTCCTTTTTTCCTTGTTTTCTCTTTTTTTTTAATTTTCCTTATTATTTTATTTTTATTCATTTCATTTTTATTATTATTTTTCATATATTTTGTTATTTATTATTTCTTGTAATTTCTATTTTGATTTTTCTTTTTTCTTTTTTCTTTATTTTGTTTTGTTATTTTTAGTTTTATTTTATTTTTGTTTTGCTGTTTTTATTCTGTTTTTTTATTTAATCTTTTCTTTCTCTTTTTCTTTTTTAGTATTTTACTTTTATTTTTGTTATTTCTTTTATTTTATTTTATTATTTTATTTTATTATTTTATTTTATTTTTATTTTGGTTATTTTTATTTTGACTTTTCCTTTTCTCTCTTTCTCCTATTTTGTTATTTTCAATTGTTTCATCTATTATTTCTTACTATTTTTCTCTTTTCTTAATCTATTTTCTTCTTGTTTATTTATTATTTAAATTATTGTTTATTTACTAATTAATTTTAAAAATAGAGTCTCAGACATAAGGGAGTGTTTATAGACATATTTCTATAGTGTTTCTTTTTTTTTTATAATAATTTCTGAGCCAGTCAAACAAATAGAAGTTGACTTCGTTTTCTTCCATGTATTCATAGAATAATTTTCTAATCTGTATAACTTCTTTTCCAGTAAAGGTTTTAAAAAAGTCTTTTATTTCTTTCTTATTGTATTATGCTTCAAAATCATTTCTTATCCATTGTTTGTCTATACTAAATGGTTCATCTTTAGCGATAGTATTTAATACTTGTGAAGCTGTGGGGGAGTAGTCAGATCTATCTTCATATATCGGGAATGCCACTTTAGGTGTCTTGTTATTTATTCTGGTTATATCTATATTGATTGAAGAATTATTCATTGAATGCCGTGAACATTCTAATTTGTATTGTTGTGGTTCTGTTATTCTTATGGAAAAAGATCTATTCATCCTTATCCTAACATCATTTCCTTCTTGTATTATTTCTCTGATTTGGGTATTGTTGACCTTCGGTTGTTCTATCACTTGTTGTAATAATGGATTGGTAGCATTTGGTAGAAAAGTGAGTATATTCCTCACAAAGATTAGGTTTTTAGGATATGAAATATACCAAGGAACAATCATCCCAATTAAAAGATTATTAGAATTGACAAAGAAATTCCCAAATGAAATTAAAGACAAAACCCAATTACAATGATTTCTAGGATGCTTGAATTACGTTGCTAACTTTATTCCCAATATTAGAACTATATGTACTCTGATTTATACATGATTAAGGAAAAATATTCCTTCATGGACTGAAGAGATGACCTAGATAATAATAAAATTTAAAACCATAGTCAAAAGTCTTCCATGTCTTGGAATTCTAGACCCATCAGCATCATTGATAGTATAAAAAAAAACACCTTTGGTCTTGGATATAAAGGCATTCTTAAACAAATCCTTCCCCAATCCACACGAGAACATATTGTTAAATAGCATTCGGGAACATGGAATCCTTCCCAACAAAAATATTAACCAATTAAAAAAATCTTATCAACAATATTATGCATCACTAACTTTTAAGATGATTTATTCAACAAAAGATTCTTAGTAAGAACTGATTGTAAGGCAGCCTTGAATCTTCTCCAGAATGATGTTAATAATTTAGTTTCAAAACATATTTTTACAAGATGGCAAGCTATTTTATCTTGTTTTGATTTTGATATTGTAAATAAAAAAGGAGAAAAAATGCTCTACCTGACTTTCTTACTCGATAATTTTTGCAGGAAACTACCCAATATGACCAAGAAGCCTATTACTAATGAGCATTATGGTCTACCAGTAGACCACGTAAAAGTAAGGCCCTCTGTAAAAGCTTCCCCATTAATATTCGAGCCTCTTACTATGTCCAAGATAATTCAAAGCAAGCCAACAACTAATATAACAAACCATCAAAATCAATTATACCAACCCTAAACATATTTGCAGCTTTACAACCATTAAAACCATCAGATTTGTTTACAAGTGCACATCTAAAAGAAGAATATAAGTATTAGGAAAAGACTGAGTCATGGCCAATATGTGCCAATGAGAAAAAATGGTTTAACATCGATTGAAAACCCATGTGTAAAAAAATATTTCCAAAACCCTTCCATTATATCCCAATACACCCACAAAATCCCGATTTTTTATGAATTCATATTAGTTGACACTGAATCCATAGAACTCCATCATCATGAAGACATAATCACCAACGAAATATCATTTTCCAAAATCAAGATTATAAAAAGACTAATCATGGCCAATATACGCCATAGAGAAAGAATGGTTTAACATCGATAAAAAAGTCATATATAAAAAGATATTTCCAAAATTGTTCCATTATATCCCAATACACCCACAAAAAACCTGAATTTTTTATGAATTCATATTAGTTGACACTGAATCCATAGAACTCCATCATGGTGAAGACTGAATTACCCATAAAATATTATTTTCCAAAATCAAGATTATGAATAGACTGAATCATGGCCAATATGTGCCATAGAGAAAGAATGATTTAACATAGATAGAAAAGTCATGTATAAAATGATATTTCCAAAACCATTCCATTATATCCCAATGCAACCATAAAAACCCCAAATTTTTTTATGAATTCATATTAGTTAACACCAAATCTATAGAACTGCATCATCGTGAAGACCCAATCACCCATGAAATATCATTTTCCAAAATCAAGATTATGAAAGTTATTACCCTCAAGGAATGGAACTAGAACATGTATGAAACTAAGCCCTTTAACAGCAATTTCCACCCTAAAATTATAACTACTACGACTATATAGATGCATGGCATCATGTACAATACCTATTTCTTAGCCCACATTCATGGTTTTTCTGGTTTCATCATGGGATTTCACTATAATTCCCAAAATAGTTTATAAAATGGTTTGTGGATGTTAGGCCAATACTCGATATCTCCTAAAACAAGCCTTGCTGAGTTTTGAATATTTTGAAAGAAAAATAACATTTCTAAAAGAATCTTAGTTCATGGCATATATAGCAACCATGGGCATTTGCTGGATTATGTCATGGGAGTATGATTCAGCAAAACTAGCTGAAAATTCAAACATATTATTTTTAGTAAGAGTTATAAAAGTAAAATGGTTGAATAACTTTGACCTCAATAAAATCAATAAGAAATAAATGAATGGATAAAATACTCAAAAACAAAGAAAATCAACCCACCAACAAGCTGTATTTCTACAAGACGAAAAAAAAGTTAAACATGAAGCACAATTCTTAGTAGAAAGACAAATAATAGCTGCCCTTATAGCAGCAACATTAGAAGAAGAATTTCAACAACAATTAAAAGCAATTTCAAGCAAATTTGAACAAGATCAAGAAGTAGGATCCAACCCTAGAAATTACTACGAGGACTCAGAAGACTAGTATGGAAATGTAGACTAAAATAACAATCTATAAAAAAAAGTGGGGGGGGGGGGACGAAAAAACAAACAGAAGACAAACAACAAAAGACTACCGCCCCATTTGAATGTTGTCTCCAACACTTGGCTTCTGCTTTTCAAACAATAAAAATACCCACCTAACACCTATATATATGTGGACACCTATCAAACAATATGTCCACATCAATTAAAAGCAGGCATCATTACTTAAACCATGCAAAGCATTCAAACCTTAGTACTTGCACCACCGTTTTGAAGTATTACAAGAAAACATATAAAAAAAGGTATCATCCATTATAAAAAGAAAAGGGGAAACTATTAGGAGGCATTGAAAAAATTGCAAGCAAAGAAAAACGTCTTTCTACTTTTCTCTTTGTAAACACTTTGTGCCTACCTTGTCCTAGTTTTCCATTTTGTAATAATTTAGAAAAATCTATCATCTATCAAGCGAACCTTTTACTAGTACCTTCTGAAGAAATATTTGTAAGTTATCAGCTTTACATAACTTTCATCAATAATATGAGATATATGTTATGAATTATATTCATTGTCTTGGTTTTTGTTTCCTTATATTTATAGCTTGTTATATTATTCAACTATTATACTTCTTCATTTTTTTCTGCTTGAATTATGTACTTTCTTGCATAGTTGGTTAAATATTTTTCCATAATAATTTGACTTTGTAAACCTCTAGTATCGGAGCCTACATAGGGAGGCATCCTAGATTAGGCTTTGAGTAACGATTGAGCATTTATTCCCGAAAACTATCCAGTGTAGCAGCGAAAGCTGTTCATACGTTGGTCAGCCCGAATAGTGGTCCCGGTAGCAAAGAATCCTTCTTACAACCGTTGATAAGCTAGGGTAGTCGTGTAGCACAAGACTCCATTAGGAAATAATGGTCAATCTTCTCAAGATTATAAGCAACTTAAATATGGGAAAAAATAATTACTAAGAAATACAATGAAGAAGCCTCCATTAGTAATAGTTCATCATCTGAACTAAAAATAGCAAAAATAGAAGAAAGGTTACATAATGGGTCTATACCAATCATTAATAGGTTTTTTGTGGGTGTATTGGGATATAATGGAAGGATTTTTGAAATATCTTTTTATTCATGACTTTTCTATCGATGTTAAACTATTCTTTCTCTATGGCACATATAGGCCATGATTCTGTCTTTTCATGATACTTATTGTCTTCTTTTAGAGGTTCACTTGTAAACAAATCTGATGGTTTTAATTGTTGTAAAGCTGCAAACTTGTTTTTGGTATAAATGATTTTGATGGTTCATTTGTATTAGTTGTTGGCTTACTTTGAATTATCTAGGACACAATAAGAGGCTTAGATGTTGAGGGGGAGCCTTTTATAGAAGGCCTCGCTTTTACATGGTCTATTGGTAAACCATAATGCTCACAAGTAATGGGCTTCTTTCTCATATTGGGTAGTTCCTTGCAAATATTCTCGAGTAGGAAGTCAAGTAGAGCATTTTTTTCTCCTTTTATGTGTACTATATCAAAATCAAAACAGGATAAAATAGCTTGCCATCTTGCAAAAATATGTTTTGAAACTAAATTTTTAACATCATTCTAAAGGACATTTAGGGCTACCTTGCAATCAGTTCTTACTAAGAATCTTTTGTTGAATAAATCATCTTCAAATTTAGTGATTCATAATACTATTGATAAGATTTATTTTTTAATTGTTGAATATTTTTGTTGAGAAGGATGCCATGTGCCTGAATGGTATTTAATAATCTGTTCTCTTATGGATTGAGGAAGGGTTTGTTTAAGAATACCTTTATATCCAAGATTAGAGGGGTAATTTTCTACTATCAATAATGCTGATGAGTATGGAATTCCAAGATATGGAAGACTTTTGACTATGGTTTTAACTTTTATTATTAGCTGGGTCATCTCTTCAGTCCATGGAGAAGGATTTCTCCTAAGTCGTTTATACAATGGAGTACATATAATTCAAATATTGGGAATAAAGTCTGTAATGTAGTTCAGGCATCCTAGAAATTGTTATAACTGGGTTTTATCTTTAATTTCATTTAGATATTTTCTCTATAGATTCTAATGATCTTTTAATTGGGGGGATTGTTCCTTGGTATATTTCATATCCTAATACCTTTACCTTTTTCTAGAATATACTCATTTTTCTAGCTGATACTACTAATCCATTATTTTTTTTATGATTTCTATAAATTTTTCTAGATGTAGTATACACTAATTGATTCCTCTAGAAAATACTAATACATCATAAAGGTATACGATGGTAAAATCCTTCTATGGACAGAAAATATTATTCATGATTTCTTGAAATTCACTAGGATCATTTTTGTCTTTGCAGCATTACATTCCACTCATAGTTTCCAAAGGGGACTACGAAAATCATTTTATATCCATGCTCTTCTTTTATTGATATTTCGTGGTATCCAAATTTCATATCAAACTTGGAGAATATTGTGGCATGTATTAGTCTTTTAATCAAGTTGCTTTTATTTGGTAAGGCATATTGGATCCATTTAAGTACCTTATTCAGTGGCTTATAATTAATTACTAATCTTGGGCCCCCCATTCTAGTTTTGATGCTTTCATGACATAAAATCCTGAACATCTCCAAGGGGATTTTGAGGATCTGATAAGTCTTTTATCTAAATATTCTTGAATTTCTTGTTTACAGTATTTTAAATGTTCTTGATTAGTTTTTATTGGTTTTTGTTAGTATATTTTTTTCATTAAATCCGTCTTTATAAGGTAAGGTTACTTCATACATTTTCATATGATGAAATGTTATTGGGTTAGTATCACAGATTTCTTTTTTCATTTTTCTTGTAAGAATTTTACTTTTTCTTGGATCTTTAGATCTTGTAATTGTTCTTCTATTTTCCTATATTGGATTTCCTTGTTTGGCAATTTTATCTATTCTTGTTTTTTTTATTAGGTTTATTCTAGTTATTGAAGCTTCTTGTAGGAGATTTAATTCTTTTATCCCAGATGGTTGTAGGAATTCAAAACAAATAAGGTTTTCAGGTATTATATTAATGATTATTTCTTTCTCTGTTATTTCTAATGGATATAGTAAAGATAAGAAGGAGTTCCTAACATTATCTGAGTGAATATATTTTTTACCAATACGAAGGAGGTGGGGAAACATATTTTGTTTTTGCATATTTTTGTATTTGTTAATTTATAGTTTATTAGCATTTTCAAACCATTTGCACTAGTAAGTCTTTGTGTTGTTTTCTCATAATATCTGGTAGGAATTAAACCTTCTTGTATGCAATTTACATATGCTCCTGAGTCTATTAAAGCTATCATATCAAAACTTTCTCCTTTTATTAAAAATGTGATTTCGCACCACCATTTATGGATTGTTATTAAACTTAATAGGTTAATAAATGGTTCTAATTCTGTAGTGATATCTTTTTCTATTTTCCCTTGTTCTATGATTATATGTTCACCTTATAGTCTAAGTAATCTATATTGTAGGGAAATATTTTGTTGTTTTATGTCCATTATTTATTATTTTAAGGTTTTTATTTCATTTTGTAGTTCTTTTATGGATACTTCTTTTTTAGGTTGCTAGATACATGACTTATTTTTTAGGTCCCCCCAAGCCTATTTTAAGGAAAGAATGAGGCAGATCCAAGGCCTACATTAATGCCCCTCCTTTGGTCTATATATATACCTTTGTAGTTATTTTGAGACACTTTGAGTCATAATTAAAAATAAGAATTTTTAAAGTAAAAATCTCTCTCAAATTATCTCTCCCTTAGCCTAGTCTTAAGGTGAGAACCTCCTTATCCTTAGAACTCCAAGGTGATAGGGCAACCATGACTTATTGCCCTAGGTGTGGCGCCTAAAACTATCCTAAAATACTCTCCATTATCAATAGTATTATGCATCACTAAATTTAAAGATGATTTGTTCAATAAAAATTCTTAATAAGCATTAATTGTAAGGAAGCCCTATATGTCCTCAAGAATGATGTTATGAATTTAGTTTCAAAACATAATTTTGCAAGATGGCAAGCTATTTTATCCTGTTTTGATTCTGAAATTGTAAATATAAAAGGAGAAAAAAAATTTCTACTTGACTTCCTTACTCGAGAATTTTTGCAAGGAACTACCCCATTTGCGCAAGAAACCTATTACTTGTGAGCATTGTGGTCTACCAATAGACCACATAAAAGCAAGACCCTCTGTAAAAGACTCCCCATCAACATCCAAGCCTCTTACTACATCCCATATAATTCAAAGCAAGCCAGAAACTAATACAAACAAACCATCAAAATCAATTATACCAACCCAAAACCAGTTTGCAACTTTACAACCATTAAAACGATCAGATTTGTTTACAAGCGCACCTCTAAAAGAAGACAATAAGTATCATGAAAAGACTAAATCATGGCTAATATGTGCCATAGGGAAAGAATGGTTTAACATCGATAGAAAATTCATGTATAAAAAGATATTTCCAAAATCCTTCCATTATATCCCAATACACTCATAAAAAGCCTGATTTTTTTAAGAATTCATATTAGTTGACACCGAATCCGAAGAACTCCATCATCATGAATATTAGTTGTATTTTAATATCAGTTTATAGCATCTATGGCAACCATGGGCATAAGCTGAAAATACAAGTGCACAATTTTTAGTAATAGTTATAAAAGTAAAATGGTGGACTATTAGAACTACTAGTTTCAGTTTTATTTTCCATTCTTACTAACTGTTTTCTCATAGTTTTTAGCATAACATTATAGTAGTTTAATTTTTTTTATTTTCCATTGCTGTAATAAATAATTTTGAACATCTGATTAATCAAACTCAAAGAGAAAATTAAATGAGGAAGCAGAATAAGCAAAGTCCAACCAAGGATTCCAAATCGCCAATCATTGTATATCTTGTCCAACAGATGAAATAAAAAATATCTCACTCGATCAAAAGTTTAAAATCTAGGAAAAATTTAGGGATGCGAAATAGATCCGCTGAATTGAAAACCAAAAGAAATCCAAGTAAGACAAAATGAAAGATATGACTAGGAAAAAGAAAAAAAGGAAACCCGCTGGAGTAAAGTCAGAGATAATCCAGGAAAAACTAGGGTCAAAATTCAATAGAAAAGAAGAAAAACCCGCTAGATTAAAATCAAAAGTAATCCAGGAAAAAGCAGGGTCAAAAAGTAAAATAAGAATCAACAAAGTCATGATCAGAAAAGGTCTTGCTGGATTAAAATTTCAAAAACAATTCAGGAAAAATTAGGATCAAAACAAAAGCCTGCTAGGTTGAAAACCCTCCAAAGGTGGCCTAGGCAAAAGTTAGGGCACAAACAAAATGTCCGCTAGGTCGGAAACCCTCAAAGGGCAGCCTAGGAAAAAGTTAGGGCACACAAACAAAAGCCCGCTAGGTAGAAAACCCTCAAAGGTGACCTAAGAAAAAGTTAGGGCACACAATCAAAAGCCCGCTAGGTTGAAAACCTGTAAGGGCGGCCTAGGCAGAAGTTAGGGCAAACGAAGGACCTGTTGGGTTGAAAACGCAAAAGGACAATCGAGGAAAAAATTAAGGTCAACCAAAGATCCAAGTACAATTCAATGCTTTTGCACCTCATGTTTCCCTAAAACTGGGGCAAAATTTTGGCCATTTCCCAAATTTTAATAATTTGACAATCAAGATTATGGAAAGCAGCATTGGCATTTCTCACCAAAAGGTGCCATTTGGGCAATCAGACCAACATTCTTCACCTTTTCCCTCAAATACACTACCCTAAAACCTCACATGCAAAAACTCTCCATCTTTTTCCATTGACTATCCAAGATCACTTTACACACCTCAATAGAGCATATGCCAAAAAGAAATATGAAAAATGTAAAAATAAAAGGATTAATTTTGAAAAGTCATGACGAATCGGATGAATCCTCAACCATTGCAACATGGCATGACTGTTTTCCAAAGAGTCATCCTCCTACCAGCCGCAAAGTCGCCAAAACAAAGGAGTGTGTCCTCCTCAACGATACTAACCATTATTGGGTCTCAAAGATATTGAAAAGGGAAGATTTCAAAGCTAACCAAGAAGCCAAGAAACAGAGTCAATCCAACTCATCCTGAATCTTGGTTCCCCTTATGCCAACTACAAGATTGTTGAAACAAGAAAACGTCGAAGAAAAATAAAAAATGGAACCCTAAAGCTTTTTGAAACCATCTCATAGCATGCATTCATCCCATAATATTCATTTAATGGTATTTGACCAAATAACCATTTCAAGCATCAAGAAGCAATAAATAAGTCAATAGCATCTCATCATCTCACACTCATTCAAGCATTGCGTAACTCATTTTTCAAAACTAATTAAGACCAGGGGTAAATTTCCCAAACTAATTAAAACTGGGGCAAACGTTTGCTTAGAAAAATTCAAATTGAGGCAATCCTAATTTCGAAAAGAAAATTCAAACTGGGGCAAAACCCTTGCCTAGAAGAATTCAAATTGACGCAATCCTCAATTTCAATTTTTTTTTTCAAACTAGGGCAAAATCCTTGCCCAGAAAAATTCAAATTGAGGCAATCCTCAATTTCAAAAAGAAAATTCAAACTGGGGCAAAACCCTTGCCCAAAAGAATTCAAATTGAGGCAATCCTCAATTTTAAATCAAGATTCAAACTGGGGAAAAACCCTTGCATAGAAAAATTCAAATTGAGGAAATCCTCAATTTCAAATCAAGATTCAAACTAGGGTAAACGCTTGCCCAAAAAAATTCAAATTGAGGCAATCCTCAATTTCAAATCAAGATTCAAACTGGGGTAAATGCTTGCCCAGGAAAATTCAAAAGGAGGCAATTCTCAATTCCAAATCAAGATTTAAACTGGGGCAAAATTGTTTGCCCAAATTTCTTCAAAAGAAAATAATTATCAATTGTTTAAAACCCTTCAAGTTCAAGGAAAAATCAGCAAGTTATTTAAATTAATTCAAGATAAACAATTTCAAACTAAGTTGTCCAAGAAATCTGACGAAGAAATCCATATTCCCTCCTCACCTGCATTCCCGGGACACATCATATCATTTTCCACACTTGTCCTAACAGGTCATTCGCCTTGCCTGCCTTGATAGGTCATCACTTTTATGTCTTCACGGGTTGTTCTATTCTTGCCTGTCTTAACAGGACATCTCTTTCATACTTTTTGCCTGTCTCAACATGCCGTTCTTATTCCTACCTGTCTTAACATGCCATTCCGTACTCTTTGTGTGTCATGATAAGCCATCTTTCTTTGCCTGGCTTAACAGGAATTTATCGCAACCGTAATTCTGACAAGACGACGAACTCGCTAAAATTTTGAAATAGAATTTATTTGATTAATGTGGAGTCGCCACCAAATTTTTATTGAAGGGAAAATATTTGGAAAAAACCCTAACTCGACGAAGAGATTTAGGTTTGGGAGTCGGTTACGAGTGGGGAAGGTGTTAGGCACCCCACTCGCCCGTTCTGAAGAACGGTACCCTTAAACTAAGTGTGTGATTTTTTAAAAATTGTTTGATCCCTTAATTAATGTGAAAATAAATAGATTGATGTAGGTTAGCCTGACAGGACTTGATCCTGCTCCTACGTATTCCCCGGTGCAATGGGAAACTCAAGGCTTACGTAGTTCTGGTTTGTTTGAAGGCTTGACCTTCAGAGGTATTCAAAGGGAAAATGATATTTTGAGAAGATCTTCATTTTTTGAAAGGACCTAAAGTCGACTCATGCATAAGGTCCAAGGCGGCTGCGGCAGCACAGGGATCTATACAGACTGTTAAACATTGAACAGCAAGTGAACCGCCAGTTCCTCATTTAGAGCCTGTTGCGTGAGACCAAGGATCCCAAAATATTTGAAAAAGAGCATTTTATTTTTGAAAGGGCCTTTAGTCCACTCATGCACAAGACCCGAGGCGGCTACGGCAACACGGGGGCCTATACAGACTGTTAAACGTCGAATAGCAGGTGAACCGTCAGTTCCTCGTTTCGAGCCCGTTGCGTGAGACCAAGGATCCCAAAATATTTGAAAAAGAGCTTTTGAAAGAGGGCTAAAAGAGAGAATTAGCTTTTACTTTTAGACCAAGAGCTTGATTCTTGAAAAGGAAGAAATTTTGTTTGAACTTCGGGGAAGTATTAGCAATCATGGAATTTTTGGGGATTTATTATCAATTATGGAATTTTTGGGGATTTATTATCAATTAAGGAATTTTTGGGAATTTATTAGCGATTTTGGAATTTTGGGGCAAAATGGTCATTTGGGGAAAAGGTGAGGGGCAATTTGGTAATTTGGAAAATTGGGGCAGAATGGTCATTTGGAAAAAGGTGAGAGGTAATTTGGTAGTTTGGAAAACTGGGGCAAAATGGTCATTTGGGAAAAGGTGAGGGGTAATTTGGTAATTTGGAAACCTGGGGTATTTAAAAGGGAGAATTGCTTTAAGGGGGTTTCAAACCAGGGACGCCTCACTTGGTATCAATGGAGATGACCACTTGAGCCACCTTTTGGCTATGCATTAGCACCCCCCAATTTATCTTCAATCTAGTTACTCTTGGTACAGCCATGCACCCAAACATGCACGTCGAGATTGGGGCCTAACGGATCAACCTTTTGTTTATACCTCCTCACCCACTTACAACGATTTTGACATGCTCCCTGGTTCTATGTGACAAATTATGTAATATGTGCATGCCATTGTCTTTGCATAGGAATATTCTACATCTACACGTTTTATTTGGCAAGAGAAGCCTACACTGCAATGGCCTTGCATACAAGGGTCAGTGTCCACCTGGTTGTTGCTCAGTCCAGTATTGGGGACTACACCAGTCATGCATGATGCTTAGAGAGTTTATTCCCACTTTGGTACATCGAATTTGATACCAACTGCACCGAGTCTGAGGTTCCTTCTCACAACTCGACCTTCATAGCTATATGGCATCACACTTCCCCTTATCTCGGATACACCCTCTTCATCGTGTTTAGGGGTGGTTTGTTCATCAATTTGGCCATGGCTTGACCACTGTAGAGGAGTATCCGACTTCCAATGATGAACAGATCAGTGTGACTAGCAACGTCATGTTCAGGCGCCTTGCCCTCATCCCCAATTCTTCTTCTATATCTTGAGCAGAGGAGCTTACCTTTTGTTTTGGTTCAGTCTCATCAGCATACGCCAGGGCCTCTGAGTCTTTCTTACTAGTTCGAAGGTCTAAACCTTTCACACGTTCCTGAAGCCAAACTTGCTAATGGCCAGTTTCTACTAACTCCGGAGGATAAATATGGTGCCAATAAATGAGCGTGAACCTGGGACTCATGCTTGCTGCTAATGAATGCTGAAAGATGACCCCTTGCTGCACGGTATTGGCCTCTACCCAGAATCAACGCTTGATCTAGCTGGAGGTGGTCATGGCTACTGATTCAGATCTCTGCCTTCATAACAGGAACGTGATCCTTTAAGCTGTGAGGCATATCAAGGTGGGGCACTTTTCACAGGGTCGTGAGATTCTGTATGAGTATGGCGTCTTGCTACTGGAAGTTGGCATGTAGTGGGGCATATGAGAAAACATTCGGGAACTTGATCGATTCGCATGTGAAGCAGAAGGACAAGATAGATCGAGATGGTGTTCGCAACTTAAAATCATCGAGCATATGAGAAGATGTTGGACGCGAGGGATTTTTCTGATGTGAATTAGAGATTGCATGAACCATGTGAGCCCCTATTCTTTCCTCCTGGTGTATTCGGTCAATCCTCAACCAATGGCTTCCTTTGACCCTTCTTAACCAGGGGTATTCGAGGTGTTTAAGGGCTTAGATGTTAAACTGAATTACGAATTATGTCGAGAACCAAACTTCCCTTACAATTCGAGTCCATGATGAACGTTCAAGCAATGCAAAGCCAAATATTCCTATACCTGTGTGTGCATGATACGACCAGCTACATGGACGAGTGTAATAACAAATCTACCTATTGAGTCCAGTCAAGCCCATTCAACCTTTTGAACCATGGTTAGTGCGACCAGCTGGATGGAAGAATGCCCACGACCACCTACAAATTGTTGAGGAATCTATTCCTTGCAGATTAATAGATTGGGAGGCCAATATGGCAGCAAGCATACTCATCCTCGTCCATCCAAATGATGCAAGTCAGGACCCAAACACAATGATTCAAACAACTATTTTCCTAAACCCAGTACATGCCCGTATTCCCATGGACTCTCCTACTTTATCGAGAGGTTTTTGATCAATCCATATCTCAAGCCTCAGACTATGGTCTCAAAGTAATTCTATGGATATCTTTTGTCTTACCACTCACATTTAGGTACGAGTAGCCTAGGACATTCGGACTCATACACCATGCATGCTGAGAGCTTCAACAGTTCACGTGGCTATAAATGATGTGCAAGACGATCATAAAAGACCATCGAATAGTGTATAGCACCTGAAGAGTCAGATCTTGGAGTCACTACGTTGATTATGACAGAACGCCGCGCGATCCAGTATCGATGAATGAAAACGCCATTGGATCATGATTCATATGCCTTCCTAGCAACTTATATGCAGTGACACATTTAGTTACACACTTGTCGACCTATAGAAATCTCATGATGCTTTAGTCGACTACATGCAATTTCTTATTGAATCCTATGGTCCAAAATTTGTGGTAAGAATCCTATCTCCTGTCCTGTTGCGGATTTCTCAACGTTCATGGATGAAAATCATTACCTCAGACACTATATCTCAAGTCTAGAAAATAGTCTCAAGAATGTAATGCATCAAGAACGCCTCGACAGAATTCAATTATGCCATTTTCTATCAAAGAATTGTTCCGATCTAAATGTGCATTAAGCAAAAACTAACCTGATTCTCAAGGAGGTAGACAATTTGGATCAGAGGAGGGACTCCTATCCTTCATGCTTGAGGACCGAGGAATTTTCTTCCAAGAAGCGAATATGGAGAATGAAGTTGAAAATCCTCTCGGTACCTTACTAAGCCTTTAGAGAACCAGAGTTCCTCTTTCTCCCCAATTTCCAAAAAAAAATCCCCCTCTTTCTTGCACAACCTTTTCCTTTTTATACTTTCCCTCTTTTTTATTACTATTTTTTATTATTTTTTATATTCCCGCCTCTTTTCTTTTCCTTATTTTTATTATTTCTATTTTATGAATTCTATTTTATTATTTATTTTTTATATATATTTTTTATTATTCTTTTTATTTTTATTATTTTTCTTTTTATTTTTCATTTGTTTTTTTGTTTTAATTCTATTATTTTTCTGATTTTTAATTTCTATTTTCCTTTTTTATTCTATTTTCAGATTTTTTATTTCTATTCTATTTTTCTGATTTTTAATTTCTATTTTTCCTTTTGAAGTTCTTTTCCAACTTTTTATTATTTTTCTTCATATTTTTTTATTTTAATTCTTTTTTTTCAGATTTATTATTTATTTATTTATTATCATTATTTTTCTACTTATTTTTTTTACTTTCTTTATTTATTCATTTTTATTTTTTCTTTTATTTTCCCTTTTGACTTTTTATCTTGTTTCATTCCCTTTTATCTCTTTTCTTTATTCCTTTCCTCTTTTTATTATTATTATTATTTAAATTATTTAATTACTTAATTTTGAAAGAGGGGTCTCAGACATAATTGGGTGTTTACAGTATTTATCATCTTTCTCTGTCTGTCTTAACAGGCCACTTCTGCATTACCTTTCTTAACAAGTCTCTTCTCATTCCACTTTTGCATTGCTTGTCTTAACAAATATTCATTCTTCCGTTACCTGTCTTAATAGGTTATTTCCGCTTTTAGCCGGTCTTAACATGCCGTTCTTCTTTTACCTGTCTTCACATGTCATTTTCATTTTTCCGCTACCTATCTTAACAGGTCGTTTTACCTTTCCTATCTTAACAGGCCATTTCTACATTACCTATCTCAACAGGTTTCCTTTCATTGCCTGTCTTAACAGGCCATTTCTGCATTACCTGTCTCAATAGGTTGCTTTTCATTGCCTGTCTTAACAGGCCATTTTTGCATTACCTGTCTCAACAGTTGCTTTTCATTTCCTGTCTTAACAGGCCATTTCTGCATTACCTGTCTCAACAAGTTTCTTTCATAGCCTGTTTTAACAGGACTCTTTTCATGTCTTTTTTCCTGTCTTACTCCTGTCTCAATAAGTTTTCACATTTTTCTACAGCTTGGCCTACGTTGTCAGGCCTCCAGCACGTTTAATTTTCTGCACCTTGGCTTATGTTGTCCGGCCTCCAGCACGTTTAATTTTCTGCACCTTCGCCTATGTTGTCAGGCCTCCAGCACGTTTAATTTGCTGCACCTTGGCCTATGTTGTCAGGTCCCCAGCACGTTTAATTTTCTGCACCTTGACCTATGTTGTCAAGCCTCCAGCATGTTTAATTTTCTGCACCTTGGCCTATGTTGTCAGGCTTCGAGCAAATTTAATTTGCTGCACGTTGGCCTATGTTGCCAGGCCCCCAACACGTTTAATTTTCTACACTTTGGCCTATGTTTTCAGGCCTCCAGCACGTTTAATTTTCTGCATCTTGGCCTATATTGTCAGGCCTCCAGTGCGTTTAATTTTCTGCACCTTGGCCTATGTTGTCGGGCCTCGAGCACATTTAATTTTCTGCACTGAAGCGTATGCTGTCGGGCCTTGCATTTTAATTTCTGCATCCCCGCCTGTCTTAACAGATCTTTTTCATTTTACTTTGCCTGTTTTAACAGGTCTCTTTCTATTTCCCTTTGCCTGTCCTAACAGGCCATTCTTTGCCTTGCCTGTCTTAGCAGGTCTTTTTCAATTTGCTTATACCAGGTCTTTTTCATTTCACTTTGCATGTCTTAACAGGTCATTCTTCTATATTCCTATCTTAAACAGGTCTCCTTTATTTCACCTTGCCTATCCTAACAAACCATTCTTTTCCACGCCCATCTTAATAGGCCATTATTCATTTCACTTTGCCTATGCAGGCCATTCTATTAGCCTAATCAGGCCCAACATTCCAACTTTTGCATCCCGACCTACCATGTCAGGCCTTGCATATTTAAACTCCATCGGCTTATCGCATGAAGCTTGCAAAGTTCATTTAATGACTGCCATCTTTCATGCATTCGTAAGCTTTCTTTTAAGCTCAAAGGCTTTTCTGGTACTATTGAAACATCGTATCTTCCGGACATCTTCAATACTTGCCTTGAACATAATTTGTTTACGTCTTTACTCATTTCCTACCATGATAATCTAGAAAATTATTTCTCATATTATCTGGTAAGAAAATGAGTAAAGAGGGGCAAACTGTAAACACTCAATTATGTCTAAGGCCCTCATTTTTAAAATTAATTAGTAAATAAAAATAATAATAAATAAAAAAAGAGAAAAGATTAAGAAAAGAGAAAATAATAAAAATAATAGATGAAAACAATTAAAAATAACAAAAAGAAAAATACAATAATAATAAATAGATTAAATAAAAAAACAGAAAAACAAAGGAAAAATAAATAAAAAACTGAAAAAAAACAAAAAATAATAAAAACAGGAAAATAAAAGAAAATAAATAAATAATTGATAAAATAATAAAAAATAAGATGAGAATAATAATAAATAAATAAATAAAAGAATATAAAAACAGAAACTGAAAAATAACTAAAAAAAGTAAAAATAAAAATAAAAATAAAACAGAAAAATAAAAATAAAAAAACTAAAAACAGAAAATTAAACAAAGTAAATAAATAAAAAAAAATAAAATAGAAAAATAAACAGAAAGCATAAAGATAAAACTGAAAAATTGAAAATAAATAAAAATAGAAAAAGGGAAAGAAAAAAAATAAAGGTGCATGCATGAGTAAGAAAGAGGAGAGGATGCTCGTTTTTTTTTTTTTGGGGCTCAGAAACTGGAAGTAGGGGCGGAATTTTCCTCATTCTCTCTCGTCTAGTTCTTGAGGAAGCTACCTTTGTGACCATAGCATTGGATCTCCTTTCACAAACGGATTCTTCACGTAGGTAGAAGAAAAGAAACCTCCATTGACGCTAGCCTAGAGTTCCTAGCACACATACTGCATTTGAGGGTCATCTTCATACAAAACTGGGGGCTTTTCTTTTGGCAGGAGCTTGACAGCAGCTACACCCAGGTAAGATCATGAATTCTTCTTTATGTCTTCATGATATGGTTTCTGCATACATCCATTTGCATTTAGAGTTCAGGATTTGCCACTATCACATGATTCTTGAACCAAGAACAGATTCTATTTGCATTCAAATGGTCCATGTTCATATGTATAGTTAATGCTGTTTGAGCTTGAAAACCACTAATAGACCCTATCAGAACCATGTAATATAAATCTAGTGTTGAGTTTGGCAAATTCAGGCTGAGAATTTCACAGTTGTGGTCAAATTCGATATCCAGAATTAGATCCTGTTGAAACTGTTGCTAATATTGATGCTATAAGGAAGAATAAGCTTCTCAGATATTCGGATTTGATCCAGAGGCAGTGAATCAATTAGGCACGTGGGCTTAATAGTCATGCATATCGTGCTGCATTGTGCTTCTATTCATACAACAAGAGGCATGATTCTGTGGTTAAAGAGATTTCATTATATTCTGATCACCATTGTGGAAAAGATCAGACACTTTCTAAGACGTTGCAAGTTTAATATTTATAATCTGATTTCTTTCAAAAAACTGACCCCAAAAGCCATGAAGGAGAAAAGGTGTCTCTAGTGGCAAATGCCTCTAGTGGCAAATGCCTCCAAATTTATGAAAAGTCGGTGCTAATCTAATCTCTCGTACATGACTTCCCTGTGGAAAATACATGCTATCAAGCTTAAATGACAAGGCAAGTTGATAACAAGGGTGCTTAAATCGAATACAAGAAAGTTTGCATGATGCCACCTCGAGTTCACATGTAGTTGCAAATAGAGCTGTCAATTTAGCCCATTCAACCCAACCCAATCCTAACCCACATGGGCTGAGGCTAAAATAGCCCATAGGCCCACATAGCCCACTTTTGCAAAGCCCACAGATCCAAAAAGTCCACTAAATTCCATGGGTTAGGGCCAACCCATGGGCTGAAATTTTTTAAAAATTGTTATATAACATATTAGATCTCAATTTTTCGACCAATACAATGTACATGGTTTACATAAAAGGCCCAAGTAACAATATGAGCAAATCATGCATAATTATAGTGACCATTACTCAACTATATGATTAAGAACAATGAAATCTCAACAAATGTGATATGAAGACCCCTTTATTGGGGGTCATATATCACATTCATATATCAATATAGTCAATGGAAAAGAAATCCAAATCCTAGCATGCAATAAAAATAGTTACTTGATAAAATTCAGAGACTAAACAACTGGATCCTAGCACAAGCATAAAGCAATTTGAAATGAAACCAAACTATTTTAATAATTTTAACTACTTAACGTGAGATATAAAAGTAAATAAAGTACAACATGCTCATTATTCAATTTCATCAAGATCTCATTGAAATTTGATAAAATAAAAAATTACGTACAATTAGTCTCTAAATTCTCCATGCTCGTTAGATTCTCCTATTGTCATCTCAAAATCAAAAATATTATCCTCATCTTCATCATCTGAAATTCAACCAAAGAAAATAATTAAAGAAACAATTGTAAAATAATTAAGTAAGATAAGAAATAGTAATGAATAATTATTCTACAAAATATTACCACTAGGATTTTGAGCAAAGTCATGCAATCAATTCCTAGTGCAAATTAACATTTGAACATTCTCAGGAAGAGTAGAACTTCTATATTTTGTAAGAACACGTCCCCCAATACTAAAAGCAGACTCAGATGCTACTGTAGTAATTGGAATACTGAGCACATCACGTGCCATTACAGAAAGAGTGGGAAATTTTTTCTCATTGATCTTCCAATAGTGAAGGACATCAAAGTCCTCACTATCATCAACATCTACTTGTGACTCATCCAAATAAACATCAAGTTCATTCTTACCACTAAATGATTTAGTTTCATTCTTATGCATTTTATAATCCTGCAATAAATAAAATATTAATTAGCTAAACAAAAGAAACATGAAAAAAATAAAAGCTAAGTTAGGATAAAAAACTTAAACTAAAAACTCTTGATCTCTTAGGCTTATTTCCTTCTTTGCTTAACTTAGGCAATAAAAGAACTTCATTGGATGATTGGGAAAGAGAAACACTTGGGATAGGAAAAATGCTAACATATTCTTCATAAATATTCTTCAACTTATCTTTCACATTTCTAACCTTATCTTCGACAGTTAAATAATCAAGTTTAGCATAGCAATAATTTAAGAAATCAATCTTCAATGTTGGATCAAGAATAGCTCCAAAAGCTTGTACAACACTGTACTCTTTCCAATACTTATCAAATTTTCCTTTCATCCTCATAGCCATTTCCCTTATTACATTATCATCATTTTCCAAGTTTACTTCAAGGAGACATTCAATTTTCCAAACTTGCACAAAATACAGATTAGAAGTAGGATAAGATGAACCAGATATCATATTTGCGATCTCATAAAAAGGTTCTAAGAATACACAAATTTTCTATCCTCTATCCCATTCTTCTTGAGATGGACAATTTTTATAATTTCTGTCTGCCGCTTTGAAAATATTAAATGCTCGCTTGTATTTGATTGCACTTTCAAGCATTAAATATGTAGAATTCCACCTAGTAGACACATCCAATCTTAAACCAGTGTTCATATCTAAACTTGCACTACCAACACAATCTTTGAAAATATTCATCCTTCCATCTGAGCTTCTAACATACTTAACACTCTCTTTAATTTTATACAAAGTTTCAGTTGCTATTTTCAACCCTTCTTGAACAATCAAATTTAGAATATGCATAGAACAACGAACATGAAAATATTTACCATTACATAACAAGTTACCTTGAACATTAAGATGGTTTTTTAAAATTTCTTGCATGCTATCATTAGAGGAAGCATTGTCCAAGGTCAAAGAGAACACCCTTTTTTCAATTCCCCATTCCTTTAAGCAACTAAATAAAGTGCATTCCAAATTAACACCAGTATAGGGTGGCATCATTCGGCAAAAATTTAGAATTTTACTATTCAATTTCCAATTCTCATCAAAAAAATGAGCAATTAAACATATATAACCCTAAGTGGTAGTTGCTATCCACACATCAGAAGTTAGACATACTCTATTAGGAAGCCCACACATAATTTCCTTAAGTTTCTTTTTCTCTTTGACATATAACTTTTTAACATCTGACACAGTGGTGTTTCTAGAAGGAATTTCAACACTTGGATTCAAATATTGTTCCCATTCCCTAACACCCTCATATTCAACAAAGTTATAAGGCAAATCATGTCTAATTATGAGCTTAGCAAGCATGTTGCGTTGAATGTCTTGATTGATCTTTCTTGAGATACACTTATCGTCTTTCACCTCCACACTTGACTCAAAAATTTTACAAACTAAAAGATGGCAACTTAAATGTGAATTCCCATAATTAAGCTTTGATTTAGGATTCTTGCCAACTTTATACTCATGACCACATTAATTGCATGTAGCCTTTTCAAAACCATGTTTATCCATACCAATCTTGGTAAAATATTTCCAAACATTTGACAACTCCTTCTTAGTTGTCTCAATACTTTCAGACATTACAGGAGTTTTAGAAACATCATCATCATCCAAATTAACAATACTCTTACTTGTAGATTCCATAACCAATTTTTAAGTTCCTACACAATAAAATTAAATCATATAGTTAAAAATAATTTTATTTTTAAAAACAATGAATAGACTCATGTACCAACAAAGAAAAAAAACCAACAATTTAGAAAACAAGAAAGATTATATTGGGTAAAACAAAAATAAATTTAATAAATAAAAATGTTACCTCTTGCCATTTAACTTCTTCCTATTTTGTTAGTTGGGATAAATCACACAGCAAGTTTCTCCAGATTAAAAGACCCTGATTGACATAAGATAATATATTTATAAATCTATTAATAAACTTAAAAAAGGTAAGCCAAAAAGAATCACCACTATGCTACTAATATAAGATTTAAACATATCCCGATATTCAAAGACTTTAAAACCTTTTTTACACAAAATAATTATAAAACATCTATAACCAATTGAAATAAAGAAATCACAGAAATCACTAATTGTTGAGCATATAAACTAATGACCAGTTCAATTTAACTAAAAAATAATCATTGGAGCCACAATCACAAGTCTTAATGTAAAAGTATGATTCTAATTGCTTTAGCTGGTGGGCAAAGCCAGCATGTAATGTAAATTATATCTTGCTATGACGGGAACAATTAAGAGGATACCTTCAAAGACAAGAGTACCAATGGTATGACCATACAAAATAGTTTCGGTTACAATAACAAGAAAAAATAATAATGAATATATGAATTAAAATAAATTCAACGATCCAAATTGAAGAAACTACATCACAAGTCAAAATTAACCATCATCTATTAAATTCAAAATTTCATACAAATATGTCTACGTTTACTTACACAGTAAATAAATTGATATCAATCGAATTCATCTTATTTATTTATATTTTAATTTTGTCACGTATATAAAAACATGGATTTGTTATTTATCAATAAAATAATTAAAATAAAATTTTATTTCAGTTTTATTACAAATTACCTAAAGTTGAATTTGTTATTGTATTTTTTAACTAAGAATATTTTAACATATTATTACACATACAATTAAAAAATATATGCTTATTAAAAATTGTATAAAATATTAATCTTGAATGATATATTACATATGAAAATTTTCCTTAATACCTATTACAACTTCAATTTTCAAGTTTTAAAATTTTCATGTAACCCAACCTGGGTGTTATTTAAATTTTTACTTATTTAACAAGCCCTTCAATCATAGAATTGCTTGTTTTAAAATATGTTTTACAGAAAGAAATAGTGAAGATAAAATATCTTTTATTTTCTTTATTGATATCTTGTTCTGCTAAATTACCATTCTAATTCTACTTGAAAAAAACTACCATTCTTATTAATTACTAATTACTCATTAATCTGAGCTTGAATGTAGGGTAACAGGGAATCAAATTCTATACTTCGTGGGGCTAAAATATTCAACAGCTACAATAGCTTGTGCACTAAACAATTTGCTCCCAGCCTTCACTTTTATTCTTGCAGCCCTCTTCAGGTAAGTGCCAAACAAACAAGACAACCCAAGTATTTTTGTTATAACATCACTTTGCAGATATAGGCCTTAAGATAGAACTATATAATGATCACCTAAAACATAATAATTGATGTAATTTAAATTGTTTTATACATAGGCAAGAGTATTTGAGAATCAAGACAAAGGCTGGGGTAGCAAAGGCGTTAGGGACAGTCCTTAGTGTAGATGGAGCAGTACTTTTATCAATTTACCAAGGAAAAACCCTTGGTTTAGGGGAGTCAAGTATTCATTGGGGATATGCAGACAAAATGATAGGAGACCCATGTGACTGCTAGAGTACTATCTGCTAGCAAAATTAATATCATTATCTATCTAACAATCTGGTTTTTTACATAGAAAGTGTTGTATAATTCACAATATTCTATCTTTCAAATATATATATATATATATATATATATATGAAAACTAATTGCTACATAGAAGTGGTCTCAGTGTGACATAGTTAATTTGTTTTGGTCTCAACAGACTGGAAAACTTACTCTACAAAGTGATGTATATGGTTTTGGCGTTGTTCTTCTTGAGATTTTAACAGGACGTCGAATTGTAGATCTAAACCAAGACCCAAGTGATCAAAACCTTGTACTACATGTAGGTACCAAATCTGTGCCTATGAATTGATTTCTTAATGATCCTTAGGGATATCAAAGCTATTGAAGATTTGGGTGTTTCAAAAAGATACCTGGTTGATCAAAGAATGTCGCTATTGCATTTCGCTATTGCAGTTCATTCGTCCCTGTTGCAGGTTTGCTGATTGAAGAATATCCTGTAGTAGTTCGTTCGCTGATTGGAGTTTTAAGTTTTCTTAATTTTTAAAATTAGGTTTTTAATTTGGGAATAAAAATTATTCTAATGAGATTTTTTATTTTTGGGCTGAACCCACCCTAACCCATAAAAATAAATAATATATGGGGCAAAGCCTATAAAAGCTCTATTTATCAAATGGATAAATTATAAAAAAAAAAATATTTGTAGGGTCATGTGGATCAGCCCCTGGGCCAGGGGCTGAATTGACAGCTCTAGTTGCAAAGAGCTTATAGGGACCTGTCTCGTAGGCTCTTAAGTCCTTTACAGGTTGTACATTGTAGAGGGCTTGATTAGAGGTCATATTACAGCACCTAAAGGCATGCATGTGGCTATTCACCTGGCGTCGGCAGTATGTGGGGTCTAAAACGAGATATTACTAAACATAGTGGACTATCTTTGCATGACTGATTGTATATGTAAGATAATTCCGGTTGGTGAAGAAATCGATCCCCAAAGTCCCTTTAAGGAATGTTGTCGCTCCATATATGATCTTGTTGCCATCCATCAACAGCTGCAATCAGAGATTCCTCAATCCCGAATAATGATCAAGTTGGTTCTAAATCCAAAACTAATACTTGCTTAGAATCTGAAGAAACTAGACATTTTGATGTTCTTGGGTGCCCTAGTTGCTGTACCAGTATATAAGAACATGCTCCGTGTCAAAATAGACCCTTAGCACTTTAGATGTTAATCGTATTGGGCACTCAACTTAAAGGTAAGGAATATGAGCGTCTTTGAAAGATTGGTAAATGAGTTCACGTAGAAACCGTAGCCATGCAATCATCTCATTGAGGGTCTTTTGTTCCTGGCTAGGATTTGAAAATCAAAATAAACACCTTGTTGTAGAATCTTGCCTCATGAAATGATGACGGCTCTCATGCAACTCACTTGGGTTCCTCCCAGATCGTAATGTCTATCACGCAATTACACTAATGGTTTAGTTTGAATATTGGAGAAATGATCTCAGTGAGGCTGCTGGGAAAGAGAAGGGGGCTCTATGTAAGACCATAATTAGACAGAAACCCGTTTTGGGCTTTACGTAAAAATACTGTACACGTCCATGCTGCCTTTACTTAAACTATGCAGATTGGCCTCAATGTGGGTGAAGTCCCATACAAGAAGGTTTCGAACAAGACGTCAAAAGAGGGATCATACCCCTGATGGATCGGGTAGTCTTAGGAAATATGATAAAAAGACTCCCCACTCAACTTAGTGCAATTATAATGATCTAAATAAGCATCACGGGCCATTCGCATACTTCTCTCTTAGGGGGCCTAGGCATGGCAATGAAATTTTGAGTCAACAAGTGATTAGGCATTAGGCACAGGGAAACAAAAATGCTCCAAAAAAAGCGAAAACTGCCAAGCTCAAAATATGAGAAAAGGGGGTCCCATGCTACGTACCATACTAAGAGGTGTTTTAATATGATCATGGGAATTAGAAACATCACCAACAACTTGATCTGGTGGTAAGTGTGTTGCCCAGAAATTTTCAGGACCTAGGCTCGATCCTCATTTATGACGGCTGCCAATGCTCCATTTTTAATATTTATTAGGCAGCTATAGATTGGGCCAGTTTTCACAATTAATTCCATTTATAGAAGCCTCATATTTTATTCGAAATAGACTAACAGGCCACATAAATCAATCCAACACAATTCAAGCAATTAACTTCACAATTAATCTGGATCAAGTCGAACGTTTTGTTTCAGTTTTTTATCAAGCCCAATTTTATTTTATTTTAGTTTCTTTTCAAACACATTTTTTCCTTTAAATTGAAATCAAGTTTCCTTTAATTTTGGGTAAAGCTCAACCCCTATTTATTTTGTTATTTTACGAAGAAAACTGAATTTTAATGATTCTAAAGTCTCACGCAATGAGCTCTACATACGAACTGGTGGCTTCTTCTATTGTTTGATGTTTAGAGATTCATATGGGTCCAGTGCAACCTTAGTTGTCTTGGACCCTGTGCATATATGGACTAAGAATTCTTTTTAAGCAAAAAAAATATTCTAGAAAGCACCATTTTAATAATTCTAAGTCTCACGCAATGAGTTCTAAATATGAACTGGTATCTTTTTCTGTTGTTCGATATTTAGAGATTCATATAGGTCCCAGTGCAGCCGTAATTGTCTTGGATCCTGTGTATATGTGGGCTAAGAATTATGCAAAAATATCAAAACTACTTTTAAAATCGTCTTTCAAAATTCTTTTAACCTCCAAAGATCAAGTCTTCAAAATAACAACCAGAACTACGTAGCCCTGAGTTTCTCATTACACCAGAGAATACGTAGGAGCAGGATCAAGTCCTGCCAGGCTATTTTCATACAAATCTATCTATTTCTATTTTACTTAAAGGGATCAAATAGTTTTCAAAAATATCAAAATCACACACTTAGTTTAAGGGTACCATTCTTCGGAACAGACGAGTTGGGTGGCTAACATCTTCCCTACTCGTAACTGACTCCCGAACCTAGATTCTTCCTCAATTAGAGTTTTTCAAAATATTTTCCTTAAAATAACAATTTGGTGGCGGCTCCATATATCAAATTAAATTCTTTTTCAAATTTTTAGCGAGTTTGTCGTCTCGTTGTAATTACAGTTGCAACATAGAGATATTACTTAATTTCTAGTCTTTATTATTTTATTTATTTCTCTCAATGTATGACTAATTTTTGAGTGAGGTTGTTTCCCATATTTAGAGGAAAAAACCCTTTGTCAAATTAAGTATAAAATTCCAAAGTTTATCCTCAAAACTTTATTATATCAATTTATCTTTTTATACAGTTTTCTATTACTATCTGATTTCCTATTTTTTCTTTTAGTCAACTTGGTGGATTTTTTATCTCTCACACAGATTTTGAAATGCTATTCTGTAAAATTTTCGTACTTCTTTTTTATGTATATTTTATGAATATCGTTCAAGAAAAGTTTTATCTAATGCCTAGTTGTTAAAATAAAATTCATTTCTTTCTACTGTATGTATACCTAATTTTGAGGCATTTTAGCAAAACTTCTGGTTTGTTTTAATCATTCTTTTGCTAAGACAAATTTTATACAATTTTTAAATGTTATTATCATCAATTTCTTGGTGTTTCCTCCTCAATTAAGTTGTTAAGATCTGAGCATTTAATAGCTAATAAAATTCTTGTGTTAGTCCATCTGATGACCTCCTTTTGACTAGAATCTTATGTTTTGTTTATAAAATTTTATTAGAAGCATGTAATATCTCTATTTTGAATAGTGAAAAAGGCGAGTTTAAGGATTCAACCAAAATATCAATTTATTCCTATGCATTCTGACCTTTCAAAATTCTGGTATGAATGTGTAACGCTTGACTGAATTATTTTCCAATTAATGACTAGCATATTTTACTACATTTTTCTGCCAAGCTTTGTTGTTTTCTTAAACTCATTAATTAATATATTTGAGGTGTCAATTTATCTTTGTTTCCAACTTAGATTTACCTTTTAGCTCAATCTTCCCTCACTTGCATCAGTTGTAGGTTATGTGAATTTCAACTATTCTTCTACCAAGGTTGGATCTAATTTTGTTATTTTAGTTTCGTATGTGTCATAACCATAATTACAACGAAATGACGAACTCTCTAAAAATTTTAGAAGAATTGAATTAGATTGTGGAGTCGCCACCAAATGTTATTTTTAAAGGGAAAATATTTGGAAAAACCCTAAATTGAGGAATGAGTTTTAGGTTCGGGAGTCGGTTACGAGTAAGGAAGGTATTAAGCACCCTACTTGCCTGTTTCGGAGAACAGTACCCTTAAACTGAGTGTGTGATTTTGAGATTTTTGAAAATTGTTTGATCCCTTTAAATAGAATAGAAATAAATAGGATTGTGGAAAATAGCCTAACAAGACTTGATCTTGCTCCTACGTATTCCCTGGTAAAATGGGAAATTCAAGGCTACGTAGTTCTAGTTTGAAGACTTGATCTTCAGGGATAATTGAAAAAGCAAGGTTTATATCCAATTGAGAGATGATTTGAAAGTGTTTTGAATATATTTGAAAAATTCTTAATCCACATATGCACAGGGTTCAAGACAAACGACGGTTGTACTAGGACCCGTATGATTTTTAAATACCGAACAGTAAGGTATGCTACTCGTTCATATTTAGAGCTTATTGTGTGAGACTAAGTATTTGAAAATGCTTTGAAAGTATATTTAGAAATTTTCTTTTGAGAGTGATAGGGAAGTAATATTTAGATGGTTTCCCGGATTCACTTATGCACAGAGTCTGAGGAAAACGAAGGTTGCACTAAGATTCATATGATTTCTAAATATTGAACAGTAGGGTATGTTACCAGTTCATATTTAGAGCTCATTGCGTGAAATTTAAGATTATTAAAACAACGAGGCATGTTTTGATAATGTTTTGCTATATCCAGATATGCACAGAGCCTAAGGAAAATGAGGGTTGCACTAAGACTCATATGATTTCTAAATACTGAAAATAGGGTATGCTACCAGTTCATATTTAGAGCTTATTGTGTGATATCTAGGATTATTAAAATGCTCGACGTATTTTGAAAACTTAATTTTGGATGTTTTCCTGGATCCACATATGCACAGACTCTGAGGCAAACAAGGGTTGCATCGATACTTTTATGATTTCTAAATACTGAACAGTAAGATATGTTGCCAGTTCATATTTAGAGCTCATTGAGTGAGATTTAGAATTTTAAAATATCAGACATATTTTTAAATGTTTTTTCATCGAAGTCTCCCCAAATTGGTCCCTAACCTGATAAGTGCAGTCACTTCCTGTACAATCTGTATGAACTAGGTGTTGTGAACAAGTGTGGCTCTACTCTTGGGGACTATATAATTTGTATGAACTAGGTGTTGTGACCAAGTGTGGCTCTACTCTTGGGGACTATAAAATTTATAGGCTAAAAAGATCTATAAAATTTCTTTAACCTATAAATTTGAATATTCTTATGGTTGTTATTTCGGTGTCACTAGTAAAAAGTGTAAAATCACAACGAATTCCTACTTGTACGTATAATCCTGACGGCTGCCAGTTCTTTTAGTGATATTGCAAAATCTTGATTGAAACTTTGTAACTTTGCAAATATGTAATGGAATGCCAATCCATTATGTAATAAATTAATCTATAGAAAATAAATGAGAAAACGAGCTTCTCTTTTTTAACTATTGTTAACATTTCCATTTTGCTCGTTTTGATACAAAATGTATGCTTTTTCCCAAGTGACTAGTGGGAGTGAAATTATGTAGGTTCTGATTTTGATCGTCACATACGTTGAACTTGGATAGGTCAAGCCAACCGAATTAAAAAATATCATTGATCTGCTTACAGATCAATCTGGTTTAATTTAAGGATATAAGCATGTTTTCCTAAGAACCAATCAAATTTTAAATCTCAATAAATTTGGGCTTGGACTAATGGTTCAATCTGGGAGTAAGAGGGTCGACTCGACCGTTTGGAGTCGATGGTAAGAAAACCAAGCTAGGTACCTGCATTCTGTTGTTAAGAAAAAGGATAGCTGCAATTTCAAAAGCAACCTCAAACCCTAACTCTAAAAAAAAATAAATTAATTATCATATATTCAATGTATTTCTACTTTAGTATGTTATTTTTCTATATTTCTTTTCTTATCACATATCTCTTACCTTTTTCTATTTCTTTCTTCCTTCCTTTCACCTCATTCCAATACAATGACGAGGTAAGTGTTGTTGCGATTGTCTAATCAACGTTGCATGTTGGAAGGTGGAAGCGTAGAACAATCATGGGTTATTTAGGATGAAAATAAACATCCCTATTTGATTAAAATTAAGGTAATGGTATTTAGAGATATACCAACAGTAGTTCACGGTGTTGTGGCAATTCAAAGGAATTTGAGATAACTTATGATTTCTATATCTTATAAAAATTAGATATCGATTTTAAACCTGTTCTTGTAGAAGTTCTAGCCATGATCTTGGTCCTATGGTAAGAAAAAGTCACTTGGGATATATTAGTTGTTCTACCTTTTTTTCATTGAAGACCTTGCCCCTCATTAATTAGCTCTTCGCTTGACTCTTAATGTTGCATACTAAATATTGTTGTCGAATTGGATATCTTTGAGGTTCTAAATGAAATGTATATTCCTCAAGTGTTTTCTGTGGTCTTAAGCGCATTTTGATCCCTCTAGTTTGATCTATGAACAATTTTAGTCTCTCAAGTTTTTTCAAAGAAATTTTGGTCCATTTACTTTCAAAATTTAACAAATTTGATCCACTATTGATTTTTTTACTTAAAATTTTCTAATTCTCTTTTTCTTACTCATTTATTTATAAAATTAAAATAACTAAATTATTTTATACTTAAAACTCACTTATTAAAATATTAAATTTGACTCAAAATAATAATAATAAATTTTAAAATTTTTACTTTTCGAAACCTAATTTTTAATCTTATAAAATCCTTCAAATTTTATTTAATTTCAACAAAATTTCTTATTTCTAAATGTTTATAATCATTTCATGTTTCAATACTATTCTAAACTCTAAAAAATTTGGATAAAAATAATAAGTTAGGCTTTTAATTGAGAAAAACAATGACAAACCAAATTTGCTAATTTTAAAATTTAAATAAACAAATTTGTAGATTAATTAATTTTTTTTTATAAGATATCCATACATAAATTCCTGAGCAAATCGGTTGAGCATGTTTGGTTTGTGGTGTAGTTTAGTTTGAAAATATCTTTTTTAACTAAAAAAGTATTGCTTTTATTTTATATTATTTATTTTTTATTTTTAAAAATTTAAATATAAAATAATAGAAATAATTGTTTATTATTTCACCTTCTTACTTTTGTAAAACTAGTCTCATGCTTAAAGTTCAAAATTTCCTTCCTTTTTACTATATATTTATTTTCGTCTAAGAGGCGATGTAAAGAAAATATAAAAGAAACTATGGAAAATTAAATCCGCATGCTTGCAATTCATGTTTTAGAATATAGTCTCCTATTTACTTTAAAGTGTAATACCAATTTTATATGCCAAACAATTTAAATATAAATATAATCTTATTAATTATCATAATAGAAAATGAATTATCATTTTTATTATCAAATATATTGAAAAGATACGGAGGATTATATATACATAAAGGCTAACCGTAATAGAACTAACAAATTAATTGAGTTACAATATAATGAGATGTGATTAGTGTTCATAAAAAAAATTCAAGTGAAAAGTATGCGATCATCAAATATTGTACGAAAAAATTGTTTACCTTCGTATATAAGATGATGAAAGGATTCCCTGTATCATAGTTGATCAAAATCAAAATACACTTTCATAAAATTATTATGTAACTATTTCTGCTTAAAAAGAAGGTAGAAAGAATACAAGTAAAAAAATAAGAGAAAGAAATGAAAAGATGAAACTTATTATTAATAAATTGAGGACTATATTTATGTGATAGGTGTTCTAAGTAACCAGGTCATACATGGGGTGATAGATTGAAAGTATTAAAATTAGAAAATAATAAACAAAGGAATTAAAGAATTGATTAAGAATACAAAAAAGATAATTAAAATTAATAACATATAATTTTTCTTGAACTTACTTGTATCAACACCTTCTATTGGCGTTTTTTAGTATATAAAATAAAAAAATAAAGTTATATAATAAGAAACTAGTAAAAGAATTAAAAACTCTTTTCTAGAGATTTTTAGAAAAGAATAGAACAAAATTATGCAAATAAACTCTATCGTTTGATTTAAAGTCACAAAATGACACTCGAAAAGCATCATAGAGAAACCACCTTTATGCTTACATATGTGTCGATCAGCATAACACCTATTAAAATTGTTAAATTGATAGAATTTAAATTAAAGTAACTATACATCTAATACAAATTAAAAATGTTTTAATATAAGATAAGATATATTAAACAATACGAAAGAGTATCATTTTGTGTTATATATTTTTATTGATATTTTTTTTTTATGTGGAAGACTTTTTACTCAGTTTCACATAGTTGCGGGCAGTTTTTCAATAGGATAAAATTTTAATGTTATAAATATGTTGGTGTATTTAAGTGGGACTTAACACTTTAATTTATAGAGTTTTTTTTACCTCTATTAAGATAATTTTTCTCTTTGTACTTATACATCCATTATCTAAATTTTTGCCGGAAAATACAACTTTAACAAAATAATACAACCTTTCATAAAAATTGTAACCTTTCATTTTGAATATTAAATTCTAGGTTTTATTTATTTATGGACTATGTCATTAATATCTCAAATATAAAATTAAAGTTTTATTTATTAACATAAGATCATAAAATTTTTAACATCTTTTCATTTGAGCTATATTAATAAATTATAAAATATATTATTAAAGAGATAAAGAGAAAATATTATATATATTATTAAAAAATAGACTCTTAGATTGATGATAATATAAAAATTATATGGGTCCAAATTAAGATAATAAACTACATCTTTAAAAGAAATCATCTTGTCAATTTTGACATTTAATATTAGACTATATAATCAATATGTTATTCTAATCAATACATGATTAATCCATAATCATTAATATTATCAATTAAAATTAAAATGATCAAAGTCTAAAAGTGTAGTAAGAAATAATTCATCTTTTATGATACTTATTATCATGACCTTATCGATCCTTAAAACAATTTCTTATCTTTTATGTGTAAAAAAAATTAATGAAATTATTTATTTCACATGTAACATATCTATGACTACCATAAACTTTATCTCTAAATTTTATGGTATCAATAGACATAATATATTCTTGAATCCAACCTTATACTTAAAATATTATATGTATAGCTATTATTTATATTTAGAAAATTTTACATAACATATAAATAATGCAAATAACAATAAATGTATATAAGTTAACTACTCTTGAATAACAAATAATATGGACTTTATAATTTTAGAAAAGAATGATTACAACTTTATATGTCTTCCACTAATCAAAAGAATCAAAAGACTCTAATATGTCCATATTTACAACATGACGTTTAAATTTAAGGGACAAATATATTTATTTAGAATTTTTACAAGCATGAATTTGGTGAAATGACATAAGAAGAAAAAAAGGCAAGCATTTCCTCACTTGAGAGAAATCTTCCCTACACCTACTAAGGTAGTCACAGTAGAAAATATCGTTTGTCCTCCATATCATCTCATCATCAATGCCTTGGATAGTGAAGAAGAAGAAAAATTCAAGGCAATTGTCCTATTACTCAGGAAGCCCCATTGAGAAATTGGGAAGTTGAACCAATATTGAATGTGGTTGTTCCATAGTAATTTATTACTGTTGTATTATTTTGGCCAATGACTTTACCATTCATGCTTAAAAGAACTTTGTTATTTTACTTGAGACAAGTAACTAAATAAATCTGCATGAAATTTCATAATTTCTTCTGTGCTCCTTTATATATCTTCATCATTTATTTGAATAGTTTTAATTATACTTTTGTCTTCTTGATATCAACATTTTTCTTATTACATTTTTCATATGTTTGCTCATTCTGTGTTTCTAACCATACAACAATTACTTTTTCAGGATCAAGAGGTCACGAAAACTTTGTCTCATAAAAAGAACTTTAAGAACTTGTCAATTGATTCCCTTGCAACATTTGATGAATAGGACTCTAAATTTTCTTATGATAAGGAGATTATTGAAGAGCTTATAAGATTGCTTGAACAAATTGAGAAAGAATTCAAGATGAATGATGAGGTAGACATAACTAATATGGGGTTTAGAGAGGAAAAGAAAGAATTCAAAGTGGTGAATAATCCTGAGTGAGAAAAAATGATAGCATTATTCAGAGAGTATCTTGATGTATTCGCCTAGTCTTACCATGACATGCCATACTTAGATCTGGAGATAGCCTCACATAAAATACCATTACACCCCAAAATCAAACCCAAGAAGAAAAAGTTAAGAAGAATGCACCCAAGTATGTCTCCAAAGATTAAAGAAGAGGTGACCAAACAATTGAAGGTTGGATTTGTAGAACTGCCAAGGCACCCAAAGTGGGCGGAAAATATTATGCCAGTACCTAAGAAGGATGGAAAGGTCAAGATGTGTGTGGATTATAAAGATTTGAACAAAGCAAGTCTAAAGGATGATTTTCCATTCCTCCACATTGATGTCCTAGTTGATAATACTGCTAGAAATCATATGTATTCATTCATGGATGAGGTATTCATGCTATAACCAAATTCCCATGTATGTCGAGGATGGAGAGAATATTACTTTCATAACTTCTTGGAGAACATTTTGTTACAAAATGACCATTCAGACTGAAAAGTGCTGGAGCCACCTATCAACATGCAATTGTTGCATTATCCCATGATATGATGCATAAGGAAGTTGAAGTATATGTGGATGATATGGTCGCTAAATCTAAAGAAGGAGAAAGTCATGTAGAGGTTGTGTGTAAGCTTTTTGCAAGGTTGCAAAAGTACAAGTTGAAGTTGAATCCCAATAAATGTGTTTTTGGTGCATCATCAGGAAAATTGATAGGCTTTATTGTCATCAAAAAAGAAATAAGGATGGATCTTAATAAAGTAAAAGCAATACAAGACATGTCTGCTCCTAAGACAAAGCAAGAAGTAACAAGTTTTCTAGGAAGACTCAATTACATTGCTAGATTCGTTGCTAACATCACTATCACTTGTGAGCCTTTATTAAAATTGCTAAAGAAGAACCAACCAGTTGTGTAGGATGAAACATGTTAAAAACTATTTGATAAGATAAAAACCTACTTGTTGAATTCCGCTATCTTGGTACCTCTGATGCCAGAACAACCATTGATTCTATATTTGACAGTCTTGCCAATATCAATGGGGGAAATGTTTGGGAAACATGACGAGTCTGGGAAGAATGAGCAAGCGGTTTATTACTTGAGTAAGAAGTTTAATGATTGTGAGTATCGATATATGACCATTGAGAAGACATGTTGTGCCTTGGTATAGATTGTGAAGAGATTGCGGAAATACATGTTGTATTACACTACTTGGTTGATTTCTTGAATCAATTTGTTAAGGTATGTGTTGAAAAGCCCTCATATGTATAGGTGTCAATTTAGCCCATCCAATCCAATCCAATCCAACCCAACCCTAGCCCATGTGGGTTAGGATCAAAATGGTCCACAAGCCCACAAAAGCCCACATTTGTAAAGTCCTTAGGGCTAAAAATCTATTAAGCCCTAATGGTTAGGGCTGGTCCATAAGCTTAATTTTTCTCTTCAAATTTTCTCTTTTAATTTTTTAATCTTTTTCTATAATTTTTTCCTCTCTACTTTCTTTACCCCTCTCAAAATAAAATAGATATGAAAAATTAAAATTACTAAGAAAATTTAGAGTACGGATGACAGTGAATAAGGTTGCTCGTCAGGGATCTACGATTCAGCTTGTTTAAAATCTAGTTTGGCTCGACTTGTTTAATAAATAGATAGATTTAACTTAGTAAAAAGTACTTTTAGATAAACAAGTCAAGCTTAGATTTACAAAAAAGTCAAATTAACCTATTGAAGAATCTATTTATCTTTATATATTATATTTTTATATTTATTTAATATTATATTTGTATGTATTTATTTTAATATGTTATATATATATATATATATATATTAGGCTTATTTAATGACCTTTTTTATCTTTTAAGCTTTACATCAGGCCAAGCCTTGACAAGAAAAAGCCTTAACAGGTAATAGGCTTAAACTCAAGCCTTAAAATTTTTAAACAGTTCAAACTTAAACTTTCAGAGCTTAGCTCGACTCAGCCTACTTCCATCCCTAGTTTAGAGAAAGGATGGGAAAAATGGAAATAAAAGATAACTTTAGAGATGGAGAGACAAAATAAAAAAAAGAAGATAAAAGCATAGAAAATTTGAGAAAATTTGAGAGTGGAGAAAAAAATTTAGAGAGGAAGAAAATTCTAGAGACAAATGAAAAAATATTAGAGAAAAATCAAAAATCTAAAAAAGAAAAATAAATAAATTAAATAATATTTTAGTATTATAAAAACATTAAAGATAAAATCTTAAGAGAGAAAAAATTAAAAGGAAGAAATTTTAGAAAAAAAGAGCTAAATATAAGATAGTATCGTAAAAGTTAATTTACATGCATCTTACTTAATTTGAGAATTACATGGGTTAAAGTTTAAAAAATCTTATTTTTAGACGAGCTACAAAAATAGATGAGCTAGTCCACACTCATTCCACTTAATTTGAAGGTTACATAGGTTAGGGCTTAAAAGTCCTACTTATAACTTAGCTACAAAGTAGAAGGTTATAAGATAAGGTTAGATGAATTAGCTCATATGTATTTTACTTAATTTAAGGATTATATAAATTAAGGTATATAAAATATTACTTTTAAACGATTTACAAAATAAAGGATGTAAGATAGGTTTAGATGAGTAATCTTACATTCATTTCACTTAATTTGAGGGTTTTATAAGTTAGGATTTAAAAATTTTATTTTTAAATAAGTTCAAAATAGAAAAAAATAGTTATATGGGTTAGCCCATGAACTAGCCCACACTAAGCCCCCTTAAATTAAGGGTTATGTGGGTTAGGGCTTAAAAAACCCTACTTCTACTTGAGTTATATAACCTAAGGCCAAAGCTTAGGGCCAAATGGGCCAACCTAAGCCAATGGCCAATTTGCACATCTACTCATATGTCCTTAAGAGTTTCAAAATGGTAGGTTATGGTGTCAGAATTTAACATCAAGGACATGACCCGCAAGTCAATCAAAGGAAGAGCAATTGCAGATCATCTAGCTGAAAACTCCCTCAATTAGGAGCAACCTTTCATGTTAGAAAGTTTGAATGAAGAGATACTAATGGCAAAAGAAAAGGAGGTTGAAGATGATGAGTGAAGAATGTATTTTGACGAAGTTAACATTTATGGCAGCGGGATAAGAGTAGTAGTCATCTCACTAACCAGCAAGCAATATCCTGTGGCAATTAATTTGAACTTTGAATGCACCAACAATATTGTTGAATATGAAGCTTGTGCAAGCAGTTTGTTAGCAACAATCGATTTAGGAGTGAAGTAATTAAAAGATTTTGGAGATGTAGCCTTTATAATTTACCAAGTAAATGGCGATTGGCAGATCAAAGATCCTATACTGATCTCGTATCAGCAGTATTTGACTTATTTGATTGGTAAATTTGAAGAAGTAACCTTTCCGCACTTGACTCGAGACAAGAATCAATTCGTGGATGCCTTGGCCATGTTAACAGCAATGACTAGGTTAAGTCTCAATATTGATGTTCAACCTATCCAAGTAAGGATAAAAGATAAGTTGGTATATTGTGCTAATATGGAAGAGGAAGTAGATGGGAAACCTTGGTATCTCAATATCAAAAAGTATATTCAAGAAAGACAATATCCAACTGGAGCAACTGAGGCTATGAAAAAGACCATTCATCGTCTCTTAGTGGCATTTTTCTTAAAGAGGGAAGTTTTATATAAAAGAAGTCATGATGGCACTTTTTTGAGATGTGTGGATGCTCGAGAAGCTCGCTTGATCACGAACTTATCTTAATGGTCATATGATGACACGTAAAATTATGAGAAGTGGTTACTATTGGTCTACCATAGTAGCCAATTGAATAGGTTATGTTCATAAATGCCCCAAGTGTCAAGTATATACTAAAAAGTTCAATGCACCTTCATTCCCTTTACAGAACCTAGTGTCTCCTTGGTCATTCTCAATGTGGGGAATATATGTTATAGGGTCAATCAATCCAAAAGCTTTGAATGGGCATCGTTTCATATTGGTGGAAATAGACTACTTTACTAAATGAGTTAAAGCATGTTCTCATGCTAATATTACTTAGAAGGTGTTTGTTAGGTTCCTTAGAAGAAAGATTATTTGTCGATATGATATTCCAGAAAGGATAATCATAGACAATGCTCCTAATCTTAATAGAATAAAAGTTCAAAAACTCTGTCATTATTTCAAGATTAAGCACCATAACTCTGCTCCTTATTGATCACAAATGAATGGTGCAGTTGAAGCAGCTAATAAGAACATCAAGAAAATTATCGCCAAGATGGTGGTGAATTATAAAGATTGGCATGAAATATTGCCTTATGCTTTGTATGCGTATCGTACCAATATAAGGAAAAATTGGAAGAGTCTGAATGGATGAAGGTCAGGTATGAATAAATAAACATGATTGAGGAAAAAAGATCAGCGGCTCTCTGTCATAGGCAGTTGTATCAAGGTAGAATAGCCAGAGCCTTTAACAAGAAAGTTTGCACAAGGGAATTTTAGGCAAAAGATTTGGTGTTGAAGAAGATCCTGCCAAACCAAGAGGATGCTTGTAGAAAATAGGCTCCTAATTACTAAGGCCCTTACATTGTTAAATGAGCATTCTTTGGTGGGGCTTTAATCTTGCAAGAAATGGATCGATAGGAACCACTAAGGCTAATAAATACTGATGTTGGAAAAAAGTTCTATGCTTGAATGAAACAAAAAGAAATAACCTGTTAGGTTAAAAATTCAAAAGGGCGGCCTAAGTAAAAATTAGGGTTAGAAAAATCAAAGGTTGAAAAAGGCTTGTTAGATCGTAAACTTGGAAGGGCGATCTAAACAAAAGTTAGAGCAATTAAAATGCTCGCTAAGTTGAAAACCTAAAAGGGTGACTTAGGCAAAAATTAGGGTAACTAAAAAGTGATCAGACAATGTTGCATCCAGACTTACACTAGGGAAAAATTTTGTCTCTTTCTATTGACAAAAATTAGATTTGAGAACTTGAGGTGCGGGATATAAGTTCAATAAAAGAAATGGTATTAGAAGTAACAGTAATCCCTTTAGAAAAGGTAAAAGGATTTATATTGGGGAAATTTTTCTTATAACTATATTTTTTTCTCTTTCTTCCATTTTATTTATTATTGTACTTTTATAGTCATCCTGGTTAATATCTCATGTACAGTTGAATAAACACCAATGAAACCCAAAATATTTTTTCTTTATCTTTATCATTGTTTCCTTTCCAGTCAAATACCATTTCATTCATTTGTTGATGCTAATTTTTTAATTAATCGTCTCAAGTAAATTAATTAAATTTACTTTTATGTCTGGAAATATTGATAACAGCCTTCCAAGTGGTCCAATCTAGGATTTTCATTTTTGAATAAGGAAAAGTATGTTAGTGCAACTCAAAGTTAAAAATCACAGGATTGAGGAAAGGAAATTGAAGATGAATAAAGCTTATAGATCATGAAACCATTTAAGTTGTATGATGAAGGATAAATGTTCTGAATAATGGGTTTAATTGGTCAAATTTCCTTTTCCAGGTTAGTTGGTTAAGACCTTTATACAAAAGTCATCTCCAATCCATTTACAAAGGCATTCTTTTGATGATTTGTGGTTTTATGATTTTCTTTATTTAATTAGTTACCATAAAATAATTAATCTACATTGTCTTTACTTTTCACATCTATATGACCCATATCTAGTTCGTTTCCATCGTCTTTACTTTTTCCATATTTTCATGACCTATGTTCGGTCAGTTTGCATTGTCTTCAACTTTTTCATCTACAAAACCCATATTCTGCCAGTCTCCATTATCTTTACTTTCTCATGCTTGCATAACTCATATCCAGTTGGTCTGCATTGTCTTTAACTTTCTACATCTACATGACTCATACTAGTTGGTCTTTAGTATCTTTGCTTTTTCATACTTATATGACCTATATCTAATCAATTTTGATTGTCTTTAACTTTTGCATCTACATGACTCATTTCTAGTCGGTTTCCATTGTCTTTACTTTTTTTCGTATTTGGGACTCATGTCCAGTTGATCTACATTATCTTCAGTTTTTGCATCTGCATGACCTATGTCTAGTCGGTCTGCATTGTCTTTAACTTTTTTCATCTACATGACCCATATCCAATCGGTCTCCATTGTCTTTAATTTTTTGTATTTGCATGACCCATATCCGGTCGGTCTGCATTGTCTTCAATTTTTTGCATTCATATCCAATCAGTTTGCATTATCTTCAACTTTCTGCATCTATATGACCTATATCCAATCGGTCCCCATTGTTTTTTACTTTTTCATATTTGCATGACCCATATCTAGTCAATTTGCATTGCCTTTGTTTTTCGCATCTGCTTGACCTACACCTAGTTAGCCTACATTGTATCTTACTTTCTTACAACATGCATAACACACATCCATTAGTTTTCTTTGTTGTTCTTATTTCCCATACTGTTAAAGTCATATTCAATTGGTTATGAAATAGTTTATTTTTTTATTAAAAATGAGAAACTTTATTTTAATTATTCACATATATTTAACTTTCAAGATTTCATTTTCAAAGATGGTATTTTTCTTTCTTTAAAACAAAAAAGAAATACACCTTGCGTACATTTAATTATGGGTTTTCTATTTTGTTAGGCAAAATTAAAGTTCACGTCTTTCTCATTTTCTATTATGAGGATATAAGAAATAGATATTTCTATTATCCTTTAATAAAAAAACAAGTAAAGAGGAATAACTATGAACACTAGATTTTTCCTATTATATATTATCATTTTTATTTTTTCCTAGTTGAAAAAGTATTTTTAAATTAACTTATTTATCTATACTTTATTATTATTGTCATTATTGTTATCATTTTAACATTTTTTATTCTTTTATTATATTCTATTTTATTTTGTTATGCTTTTTGTAATTTCTTTCTATTTGTTATTTGAAATATTCTATAAATGATAAAAATTAGAATCTTGAAAATTAGATAAAAAATAAAAATTGAAACCTTAAATTTTGCCTATCACACTTTATCTTCAATTTATCTATTTCTTTATTATTTAAATATTTTTTCAATATTCTTCAATTTTATATTTTATTCTATTTATTATACTTTTAATTATTGATTCTAATGATTCATTGATTTTAAATGTTTATTTATCTTTATTATATTTATTTTAAATTAGTTCTTATTTTATTATTACTATTAATTTTAATCTAATCTTTATTTATCTATGTCATATTTTATTTAATTTTTATTCTATTATTATTAATTTAATTTTAAATATTTATTTATTCTTAATTATTATATTGTATTTCTTTCAATTAAATTTTTTATTTTATTATTATTACTGGTAAATAAAACATAAATAATGAAAATCTTGAGAATTCAGATAATTTTTTTCTCTCTTAATCAAACACTAAATTGCAACTTTATTTATGTTATTTTCATCTTTTAATTTTAATAAAATTTCAAATAAATTTAGATAAAATAATGAATGAAAATATTTGAACATTAATATCTATCTTTATTATTTAATTTGTAAATATTTATATAATATTTTTAATCTTTTATCTTCTAAACTTTTATTGTTACTATTGTTATTTACTATTTCATCTATTGTATTCTTTTCTTATTATTATTATTATTATTATTATTATTCTTATTACTATTACTATTATTTAAATCTATGAAAACCAATAAAAGATATCATGGCAATTGCTATTCGCTACAAAAGTTGAAAGTGGGCTTGGATTTCTATTTTCTTCAAGTTTAGAAGTGTACTAGTTCTAATATAGATATAGTATGGTAGAGTTGATGAAAAGGAACGACAGCGTAATTGTTGTTGTACCAGCCACCACTACAGAGCTAACACACCTGGAGTATATAAGAAGGAAGCTAAAAATTACATGGTGTAGGAAGTTAATTAATTTAGATTGTTGGATAATTATAAAAATAGACTAATATAAAAATATGCTAAATTAATACACTAGATATTAGCATAAATAAAAAAGATAAAAATACAGGTAAGCCGTATATACTCAGAATCTTCTAATTGGTTATTCAATCATATGTATTCAAAACAAAGTATAAGCTATGCCTTTTTTTTATTGGGTTTTACTCTTCGTGATTTCTTCTACCTTTCTTACTTTAGCATAATACTCTGGTTCTATATATATATATATATATATATATATATGTATATATATATATATATATGGGTTATAATAATGAATTGATATTAGGTGTTCCTATCCCAACATGTTTATAATTCTTAATCCTCCTTTCTACCTTTCAAATTCCAACTTCATCTTTCTCTTTACATGTCTTTCATTTAAATATTAACTTTCTCCATTTGCTTGACTAATTATAGCATTCACTACCTAATTATCTTTTTTTAAGTAGACGATAAATTACTAATTGTATAATTTATACCTTATTTTTTATAAAGTACATTAAACATAAAAATATAAAAGGTTTGTTTTTATAATGTACATTTAGCATAAAAACATAAAAGGAATTCATGTTGTTATTCTTCTATATAGATTAGAAACGTGGTTGAATTAAAAAAAAATGAATGTGTTGTATGTGCTACGTATATCCAAGTGCTTCATCCTTGTACATATAATATAATCATGAGTAAATTATATATTGTCGCAACCGCAATTCCGACGAGACGACGAACTCGCTAAATTTTAAAAATGAATCTTTATGATATGTGTGGAGTCGCCACAAAATTTTTATTAAAGGGAAAAGATTTGGAAAAAACCTTGACTCGAGGATGAGATTCGAAGTTCGGGAGTCAGTTACGAATGGGGAAGGTGTCAAGCACCCTACTCGCCTGTTCCAAAAAACAGTACCCTTAAACTGAGTGTGTGATTATTTGAAAATTGTTTGATCCCTTTAATTAGTGTGAAAATAAATACTTGATGGGGGTTAGCCTGACAGGACTTGATCCTGCTCCTACGTATTCCCTGTTGCAATGGGAAAATCAAGGCTTACGTAGTTCTGCTTTGCGAAGGCTTGACCTTCGAAGAAATTTAAAGAACAAATGGAATTTTGAGGAGGTTTTCATTCTTTGAAGGGACCCTTAGCCCACTCATGCATAAGACTCGAGGCGGCTACGGCAGCACAAGGGCCTATACAGACTATTAAACGTTGAACAGCAAGTGAACCGCCAGTTCCTCATTTAGATCCAATTGCGTGAGACCAAGGATCCAAAACTATTTTAAAAAGAATTTTATTTTTGGAAGGACCTTTAGCCCACTATGCATAAGACCTGAGGCGGCTGCAGCAGCACGAGGGCCTATACAGACTGTTAAACATTAAACAGCAGGTGAACTGCCAGTTCCTCGTTTAGAGCCCATTGCGTGAGACCAAGGATCCCAAAATATTTTAAAAAGAATTTTATTTTTGAAAGGACCTCTAGCCCACTCATTCACAAGACCCGAGGCGGCTACGGCAGCACGGGGGCCTATACAGATTGTTAAACGTTGAACAGCAGGTGAACCACCAGTTCCTCGTTTAGAGCCCGTTGCGTGAGACTAAGGATCCCAAAATATTTGAAAAAGAGCCTTTTTATTTTTGAAAGCAAAGGGACAAACGGGAGAAATTATTCCGAACTTTAGACGAAGAACTTGATTCTTGGAAAGAAAGAAATTATGTTTGAAATTAAGGGGAAATATGGGGTAAAAATAGGATTACAAGAAATTTGGGGTTTAGATTGCAATTAGGGGAAAATCTTGGGGTTAAATTTGGGTGATGTGAAGTTAGGGAGTTAATCTACAATTATGGAGAGTTATGGGGGTGAAATTCTAATTATGGCAAATTATGGGGGTGAAATTCTAATTATGGAAAATTATGGGGGTGAAATTCCAATTATGGAAAATTGTAGGGGTGAAATTCTAATTACAGAAAATTATGGGGGTGAAATTCCAATTGTGGAAAATTATGGGGGTGGAATTCTAATTATGGAAAATTGTGGGGGTGAAATTCCAATTATGGGAACTCGAGGAGCAGTTTCGTAATTTTGGGGAACTTGAGGGGCAGCTTTGGAAATTGGGAATTTAAGGGGCAATCCCTGAATTAAGGGAATTTGAGGGGGGCAACTCTGGAAATTGGGAATTCGAGGGGCAATTCTGGCATTAAAGGGAATTCGAGGGGCAACTCTGGGATTAGGAATTTAAGGGGCAATTCTGGAATTAAGGGGAATTTGAGGGGCAATTCTGGAATTAAGGGGAATTGGGGGTAGTTTTGAAATTATGGAAGCTTTTGGGGCTATTTTGGGAACTTTGGGATTTTGAAGTGTAGTTTTGGAATTAAGGGGGAATTGGCCACAAGAATAAAATGTGGGAAGCCCTCCAAAGCGCTGGGCGGGATTCGAACTGCAGATGAAGGAGTTACTAGCTACTCTCTCAACCGTTTGGGTCTCTCCACCTTTATAGTCTGCATGGGCCAACTTATATATATTGAATGGGGTGATTTCATTCCCTTGAGTGGCTTTTATGAGTGGGTCCTGCGTCCGCCTTTCTCATTGGCTTTCTTTTTTTTATGGCACTTTCCTTCCTGGCTTTTGCATGGGTTTCTTGACATCGACCTCCTTCCCTGGCACGGGTGCCATCTTGCATGGTGAGCCCTCTGTACCAGAAACGTCTTGCATGTAACGGAGTACGCCATGGAGAACGAACGGAGCAACCAAGTGCATTCGGCCATGATATTGTCGTTCTGCTTAGGAGTGCATCTTTTGACTCCCTGGTTGGGCCTCTTTTCCACAAGTCATAGGGGCGTGAACGTCCTTCTCCTTGCGGCTATTCGGTCCTTTCTTTCCCCCTCATGATCGTCTTGAGGTAGGGGACACTTCAAGCTCTAACGTGAGCATTAATTCCTCCTAGAACCCGTCTCACGAGCGTTGTAAATCAGAGACACAGGGGAGAGTGCAGGGGGTTGACCCTTCTTGCTTGGTCATGAAAACAAGTTCCCTTGCTTCCCTGATGAGACACGACCACTAAGAGGTGGAAGGTATGATAGGTTGGGATCATGTCCACTCATTCATCTATCATCAGGGAATACATTTGGCTCGGCTTTATACGGCGTTTGCGGCGAGGTTCATCACCTGGTGTCTCTTGCCACCCTGTCCGCCCCTATTTTCCCTGAACGAGTGCAAGGGTCGTCCTGTCGGAGATCATAACCTAGCCAAGGGTCCATATAGACATTCGTATGCCCCTATTCTTTACTCAATTAAGCCTACTCAAAGCTATTTGGTCAGGATTGGGCTTCTGAGAAGGCTATAGCAAGGGATGTGAACTAGCCAAGTTTTATTGTGTTACGACTTAGCTTGCTTTAAACCTTGGGGCAGAGCTCCCGTTCCTGGTGGATGGGGAGCGTTTTCACAATCACCTCGTAATCTATCCTTTAGTCTGATTACCTTTAGCTCTAATTCCTGGCTAATCCTTCATTGTAACTCTACCGTCTCTCCTCTCTCTTTCTGGTGCCTAGTGTGGTTTTATTAATTCCTTTATCTCTCATTTCCTAGTAATGCCTAAGTATCAAGTAATTATGGAACAAGCTTCTAGATAAAATCATAGATTCATGCATCCAGCTTAGGGAAGAAAGTAAATCCTCTTTGGATTAATCGTAGCAAACATTCAAAAACCAATCATAGCCTCAGGATCTGGATCGAGACACTAACCTTCACGTCGGCGTTTAGGATCTTCCTGTATCGGATTTGGAATTCAGGCGCCGGGAATGGTGCCGCCGCGAGTGTGAGCTTCAGGGGACTCGATGATCCAAGACTTGCTTCTCGAAACCCCAAGAGTATTCTCCTTTCTCTAGCCGCTCTAGAAAGTCTTTGATTTCTTGATTCTCCTCCTCCGCCCCCTTCTGAAAAATTTTCTAACCCCTATCACTTTGTAAAGTCCCTTTTTATAGGCTATACTTCTCGCTCCTGGTTTTCTCCATTTTATTTTCTATATCTTTGTTTTTTATTTTTTACTTTTACATATTTCCCTCCTTTTTGTTTCTATCTTCAAATTTTTATTTTCTTGTTTTTATTTCATATTTTTTATTTATTATTTAGATTTTTTATTTTTTAAAATTTTTGAATTTCTTTTTCAGATTTAAAAAAAAATTTATTATTATTTTTTCCAGATATTTAGTTTCTAGTTTCTTTATCAGATTTTTTGCTAATTTTGATTTTATTTTCAGATTTTCAATTTTTTTCAGATTTTAATTTTTTATTTCCTTTTCAGATCTTAATTTTTACTATTTTTCTTATTTTTACAGATTTTAATTTTTTATTTCCTTCTCAGATTTTGATTTTTTCAGATTTTGATATTTTCAAATTTTGATTTTTATTATTATTCTTATTTTTCAGATTTTAAATTTTTTATTAGATTTTGATTTTTATTATTTTTTCCTTTTTTCAGATTTTAATTTTTTTGATTTTTGTTATTTAAATTAGGGTTAATTAATAAATTTAGCAACCGGGAGCCTCGAACAGAATTAGGTGTTTACATATATATATATATATATATATATCTTGTTTCACATAACTTAGTGGATTTTGTTATATATATTTAATTTAAATTTATTTTTATGTAAAACATATAAAATTAAAAAATAAATAGAAAAGTTTTCAAATTTAATCACTCATGGAAAATGACCTTTTTACGTTGGTTATTTAAATAGTAAAAAAGTTGGGGATATAAAAAGTAAGAAAGTCATTTTTTACATCGATTATGGTCTTAACCAATGTAAAAAGTCCTTTTTTTCTAATGTTCATTTTGTTTTTACATCCTACCATATTATTTGTTCACAATACTTGCATATATAACCAGAATGGACAGACAAACAATACAGAAACCATAGAATCTTTTTATTTAAACTAAATATATCACTATTTATTATAAATCTAAATTTACAAAGGAAATAACTTAACATTTCATAAAATCAACCCAAATTAGCTACACTCTATCATAAATTCCTCCCAACGTCTTCTAACATTATAATTTTTTTCATCGGTTAAAGGGTGAGGATTTTGAAATATCTAAAACATGTTTTTGGATGAAATTAGAGAAAATGTCATGTTATGAATTAAAATGAAATCATTAAATTGTGATAATTGTAATTACCTCACTCCAAGAATCAACACTAAATGTTGAGACAATGTGAAACATATGCCTCATGACATAATATTCATACTGTCGCAACTGTAATTCCGACGAGACGACGAACTTGCTAAAATTTGAACATGATTTGATTTGGATTATGTGGAGTCGCCACCATGTTTTTATTTAAGGGAAAAATTTGGAAAAACCCTAACTGGAGGAAGAGATTTAGGTTCGAGAGTCGGTTACGAGTGGGGAAAGTGTTAGGCACCCCACTCGCCCGTTCCGAAGAACGGTACCCTTAAATTGAGTGTGTGAATTTTGAAAATGTTTGATCCCTTAATTAATGTGAAGATAAATAGCTTGATGGAGGATAGCCTGACAGGACTTGATCCTGTTCCTATGTATTCCCCAGTGCAATGGGAAACTCAAGGCTTACGTAGTTTTGGTTTATGAGGGCTTGACCTTCGGAGGTGTTAAAAGGGAACATGACATTTGAAAAGATTTTCACTCTTTGAAAGGTCCTTTAGTTCACTCATGCACAATGTCCGAGGCGGCTACGGCAGCACGGGGGCCTATACGAACTACTAAACGTTAAACAGCAGGTGAACCGCCAGTTCCTCATCTAGAGCTCGTTGCATGAGACCAAAGATCCTAAAATAGTTGAAAAAGGACTTTATTTTGCAAAGGACCCTTGGTTTTGAAAAGGACCTTATTTTAAAAAGGACCCTTGGTCCACTCATGCACAAGGCTCGAGGCGGCTATGGCAGCACGGGGACCTATACGAACTACTAAACGTTGAACAGCAGGTGAATCGCCAGTTCCTCGTTTAGAGCCTGTCTCGTGAGACCAAGAATCCCAAAACATTTGACAAAGGGCTTTTTATTCTTGAAGGAACCTTTAGTCCACTCATGCATAAGACCCGAGGCGGCTACGGCAGCACGGGGGCCTATACAGACTGTTAAACGTTGAACAGCAGGTGAACCGCCAGTTCCTTGTTTAGAGCCCATTGCGTGAGACCAAAGATCCCAAAATATTAAATATTTTGAAAAGAATTTAACTTGAGTATAAAGATAAGAAAAGGAATGATTTGAAAGCAGGATTTATTTCGCTTTGATCTTGATTTTGAGTTTTGAAAAAGAATTTAATTTGAATATGATAAGGATAAGAAAAGAAATGGCTTGATTTGAAAAAGGGATTTATTTTGAAGTGAATTTGATTCCGGAGTTTTGGGAAATGAGACTTCACTTGATCAAGAATGAGCTTGACTCAGACTTGATGGTTTTGAGAAAAGGAGTTTGAGGTTGATTTGAAAATTTGAGAGAAAGAAAATTAATTTGAGTTTGATTTGATTTTATTCGAAGCAAAGAACTTAATCTGAATTCTAAAGAAAGGAATTCTAATTTGAATCTTGAGGGAACGAGTTAATTTGAATTTTGAAGAAAAAGGACTTTATTGGAATTTTGGGAGGAAAGGGTTTAATTTAAATTTTGGGAATTCAGGGGTCAACTTGTAATTTGGGAAAATGCAGGGGTCAATCTGTAATTTTTACAAGTATAAGGGCCTAACTGCAAATTTGGGAAGTTAAGGGACCTGTTTGTAATTTCTGCAAGTGTGGGGGCCTAACCGAAAATTTTGTGAATTTTGGGGTTCAATTGCAAATTTGAAGAATTCATGGGTCAGTTTGCAATTATGAGAAGCTTGGGGTCAATTTGCAATTTGGGGAAGTGCAAGGGTCAGTTTGCAATTTTGGTAAGTGTGGGGGCCTAGTTGCAATATCTGAAAGTGTATGGCTTGGGTGGAGGGAAGCTTGGCTTACATGGTTTGGGAAGCTCATAGGTGGCTCGTGGCTTAGGCGGTGGCTTAGGCAGCTTGGAGAGGGGAGCATGGCTTATATGGCTTCGGAAGCTCACGGGTGGCTCGTCAATTGGCTTAGACGGCTCGGATGTCGGCTTGGTGTGAGCTGGCGACGACCAACCTGATGCCTAACCTACCTGAAGGCCCATTGAGCAGAATTTGCGTCCTCACACGCACATGGACAGTGGTGTGCCTTCCTGTCTTGGCCAGAGCCTCTTTAATTTGGGCCCAATTTGAGATCCGCTTGGCCCAAATGCGCATACATTCCACACGACTGAATTCCCCCTGGCCTAAATATACACAGATGGGGGTATAAAATAAATTTCCCAAAGCAGAGATTTGAAGACGAGTTCTGTAGTATGTGGAGGGGCGTATCAACCACTAGGCCCCAGCACCTAGTTGGTATGTTAGTACTGGATTTTACCTTTAATGCATCGCTTTGAGGAGTACGTGGTTTGCATGCGTGCCCTAACTTTTGCCTAGGTCACCTTTGAGGTTTTTGACCTAGCGGGCGCCTGTGTGTGTGCCCTAACTTTTGCCTAGGTCTCATTTGAGGGTCTCGACCTAGCGGGCTTCTGTTTGTGTGCCCTAACTTTTTCCTAGGCCACCTTTGAGGGTTTTGACCTAGCGAGCTTCTGTTTGTGTGCCCTAACTTTTGCCTAGGTTTCCTTTGAGGGTTTCCACCTAGCGGGCTTCTGTTTGTGTTCCCTAACTTTTTCCTAGGTCTCCTTCGAGGGTTTTTGACCTAGCAGGATTTTTTGTTTTAATCCTAATTTTTCCTGAATTATTTCCATAATTTCAACCCAGCAAGACCTTTTCTGGATTACGACTTTGTTGATCATTATTTTGAATTTTGACCTTACTTTTGCTTGGATCATTTTGATTGTAATCCAACAGGTCTTGTCCTTTCTCTTTTTATTTGAAATTTTGACCCTGATTTTGCCTGGATCGTCTTTGAGTTTTTAATCCATCGGGTTCCTTTTCTTTTTTATTGAATTTCGGACTTGATCTTTCATTGAGCCTTACTTGGACTGCTTTGATTTTCAATTCAGCAGATCTGTTTTGTATCTCTAAATTTTTCCTGGATTAGAACTTTAGTCCAGCGGGATATTTATTGCTTCTTTGTTAGACCGAAGTGTTCCTTGGGGATTACAATGCAGGGTGTTTCAGAATCCCTGATTAGATTTTGTTTATTCTGCTGCCTCATTTAATTTTCTCTTTGAGTCTGATCAATAAGACACTCAAAATTATTTATTACGGCAATGGCATCTTCACCAGCAGGTAATTATTTTTGGGTAAGGATAAGAAACAGGTTGAATGATAGAAAGAATGATAAATTTTGAGAAGACAAGTCAATAAGGTAAAACACATGCTCAAGAAGTATGAAAAATGTAAATTTTGTATTTATTGAGATTTATTTAAAAAAGATTGACTTTGAAAAGTATGACAAATCTTGGATGATTTCCTCAATACAGGGCATCCTATTGTGCTGCTTTAATTTGTTTCAGCTAGCTGCTGGATTCCCATAATTTGGCAATGGATTGTTTTTTGTGTTGGGAGCAAGCTTCCCAAAATCCAGCCATTTCGCATCGATTAAGCTTTGCACCTTACGCTTCAATGCTACACAATCCTTGGTAGAATGACCAATGAATTCTGCATGGTAGTTGCATCTGGCATTTGGATTGTACCACTTACGATATGGTGGCTCCTGAGGCTCGAAAGGGGAAAGAGCAATCAGCGAGTTTTGGATTAGGCGAGGTAGCAGCTCTGTATAGGAGATCGAAATAGGATCGAATTGGACAGGCTTTTTCTCCTTTTTCTAGCCTTTGTTAGGACTTTGGTTTATGGCTTGTGTTTGGGCCATGTATGGTGTTGGTGATCGGGTTTGCATAGGGTAGTTGTAAGTTGGAAGGTATGGTGTTTGGTATGTGGCGGCGATGTGAGGATATGGTATGTAGGGTGTGTATGATGTATATGGTGGTGGTCGAAAGTGAGCTGGACCATACTGTGCCATTCGAGGAATGTATTGGCCTTGATTAGAAGCCATATGGCAGGTCTCTCCTATCTTTTTCTTCCCAGACCCGTTGGAAGTATTGGTTGTCCCTGTGGATTTGTGCGCAATCTTTCCACGGCGCATGCCACCTTCGATCCTTTCTCCAATGATGACGACATCAGAGAAGCTAGAAGTCACACTGCCAATCATCTTGTCATAGAAAGGATCTTGGAGTGTGTCCACGAGCATGCTGACCAATTCCCTTTCGGATAAGGGAGGTTGTACTTGAGCGGCTAACTCTCGCCAGCGTTGGGCATATTGCTTGAAGGACTCTTCTCCCTTCTTGGCCATATTCTGGAGCTGAGTCTGATCAGGGGCCATCTCTGTATTGTACTGATACTGCTTCGTGAAAGCCTCAGCAAGGTCTCTCCATGAACGGACGCGTGTCCGCTCCAGTTGAGTGTACCAGTTTGCAATTTCCCTTGTTAAGCTGTCTTGAAAGAAATGGATGAGCAGCTTCTCATCGTAAGTACATGCAGACATCTTCCTACAGTACATAGTCAGGTGTTTCTTTGGACAGCTGGTTCCTTGATATTTCTTGAATTCAGGAACCTTGAATTTGGGAGGAACGACCACGTTTGGGACCAAGAACAAATCGGTTGCGTCCTTGGCTTCATAAGCGCTCCCTTCGATTGCCCTGATTCTGTCCTCCAGGCCCTTCCATTTTTCTGTATCTTCAGTCGAAGGATGGCTTGGGTATTCCTCAGGCATATGGTGAACATGGTAGGTACACAAGGTGAGGCCCTTGGGTGAACATAGGATGTGTTCCCCCAACGGCTGTTTGGAAAGTTTGTGAGGTGGTGTTTGGAACAGCATAAGGGATGCCTGTGGTGTTTGGAGGTAGGTTATGTGTTTGGGTTTATGTTTGGCCTTGTGTTTGGTTGTATGAGGGTGCATGCCCCTGAGGATACCCATAGTGAACTCCTTCCGTTGGTGGAGGCATGGTTAACGGTGAAGGGTTTTGTGGAGTGAACCCCGGAGGATATGACGGGTCCGTTGGTTCTCCAGGAAGGGATTCCCTTGCCTCCTTTTGTTTAGATTGTTGGATGGCCTCCATCAACTTGGCCATCTGCTCCTTCAGAGTCTTGACCTCATTTCTCAACTCCTCATTTTGTCTCTCTAGCTCATCCATAATTCCTAATTGTGATCTGGTTCTATAAGGATGTCGAGGAAGTCTTTCTCTAATTTTTTTGTTAAGGTTAAAATTTAGTTTTTTAGAAAAAATCATGAATGATAAAGATGTTGATGCAAAATGAGCATTTTTCAAAATCTCTTTCTTTCATTGATAAATTTATGAATGGATGAATGAATACATGCATGCTATGCACAAATAAATTTAGGGATCAGAATTTTGAAGGTTCTGAAAATAGTTGAGAGTTGCTTTATTTGTTTTTAGCAATTTTATGTTTTCCTGAATTTTGGTGTGTTTTTCATTTTGCTAGAAAACCCTTGGTTTTGTTTGAAAACCTTTTTTGTTTTGATAAAAGCTTTCTAAAAAACATTCTTTAGGTTTTCGAAATTTCATTTTCTCTCCTTTTGAATCTTTTTGTGTTTTCAATATTTTCAAAAAGCATTTTTCCTAATTTTTCCTATTTCTAAAACATTCTTTAAGTTTTCTTTTGAATCTTTTTATATTTTCAATATTTTCAAAAGTATTTTTCTAGTTCTTCCTAGGGGTTTCCATTTTCCTTGCTTTTGATTTTTCTTGATTTTTATTTGTTTAAATTTCTTTTTGCTTAATTTTTTCTTGTTTTTCTGTATCTCCCCAACTTTAGATCTCATCTCCCTTTTTCTCTGCCATCTTGACTGATTCGGTTTACTTAAGCATGTGACTAGCACATGAGCCATGTATCATGGAAAGAGGTGTGTGCCCTCCTTGCTTCTTATGGGGGTTACCTGTCCTAAGGATCTATGGTTTTTAATGCATGAACCTCTCAAAGGTGGTTAGTAATGTTAGGGTGTAGAGGTCACTAGAGCCAAGTTCCAGTCTATGATGCTTGCCACAACAGTAGAAGTAGCCACTAGTTGCGGGACATTATGAATAGGATGCACTCTAGCCGGGATTTTCATGATAGCCAATCAGGACGTAGGCCCCAGAGTGACACCACTAGATCCCTCTAATTCTAGGTAGCACTTAGACCCGGGTATAGGGCCCCACTCATGAGATGAATGCATATACAAAGTGTGGAGGGCACACAAATTATTGGGATACCTGCGATTGGGGAAATTGCACAAATATATATAGCAATTTATTATTCATTTATCCTAGGGTTATACAGAGACTAGACAAACAAGAGAGCGATTGATAAACAAATAAATAAATCATGCAATAAATAAATCGCGCAAATAAATAGGGAAGGGATCAATACAAAACACACTCAATTTGAACGGGCTTGACTCTCTAGAAGTCCCCAGTGGAGTTCCCAGTGGGCCTGATTTATTTCCGACGAGACGATGAACTAGCTAAAATTTGAAACTGATTTGATTTGGATTATGTGGAGTCACCACCAAGTTTTTATTTAAGGGAAAAATTTGGAAAAACCGTGACTCGAGGAAGAGATTTAGGTTCGGGAGTCGGTTACGAGTGGGGAAGGTGTTAGGCACCCCACTTGCCCGTTCCGAAGAACGGTACCCTTAAATTGAGTGTGTGAATTTTGAAAATGTTTGATCCATTAATTAATGTGAAGATAAATAGCTTGATGGAGGTTAGCCTCTGACAGAACTTGATCCTGCTCCTACGTATTCCTTGGTGCAATGGGAAACTCAAGGCTTACGTAGTTCTGGTTTATGAGGGCTTGACCTTCAGAGGTGTTAAAAGGGAACATGACATTTGAAAAGATTTTCACTCTTTGAAAGGTCCTTTAGTCCACTTATGCACAAGGTCTGAGGCGGCTACGGCAGCACGGGGGCCTATACAAACTACTAAACGTTGAATAGCAGGTGAACCGTCAGTTCCCCATCTAGAGCTCGTTGCATGAGACCAAAGATCCCAAAATATTCGAAAAAGGACTTTAGTTTGCAAAGGACCCTTGGTTTTGAAAAGGACCTTATTTTGAAAAGGACCCTTGGTCCACTCATGCACAAGGCCCGAGGCGGCTACGGCAGCACGGGGACCTATACGAACTACTAAACATTGAAAAACAGGTGAACCGTCAGTTCCTCGTTTAGAGCCCGTCGCGTAAGACCAAGAATCCCAAAACATTTGACAAACGGCTTTTTATTCTTGAAGGAACCTTTAGTCCACTCATGCACAAGACCTGAGGCGGCTGCAGCAGCACGGGGGAACGAGTTAATTTGAATTTTGAAGAAAAAGGACTTTATTGGAATTTTGGGAGAAAGGGTTTAATTTAAATTTTGGGAATTCAGGGGTCAACTTGTAATTTGGGGAAATGCAGGGGTCAATCTGTAATTTTTACAAGTATAAGGGCCTAACTGCAAATTAGGGAAGTTGAGGGACCTGTTTGTAATTTCTGCAAGTGTGGGGGCCTAACTGGAAATTTTATGAATTTTGGGGTTCAATTGCAAATTTGGAGAATTCAGGGGTCAGTTTGCAATTATGAGAAGCTTGGGGTCAATTTGCAATTTGGGGAAGTGTAGGGGTCAATTTGCAATTTTGGTAAGTGTGGGGGCCTAGTTGCAATATCTGAAAGTGTATGGCTTGGCTGGAGGCTAGGTGGCTCATGGCTTGGTTGGAGGGAAGCTTGGCTTACATGGTTTGGGAAGCTCACAGGTGGCTCGTGGCTTAGGCAGCTTGGAGAGGGGAGCATGGCTTATATGGCTTCGTAAGCTTAGGGTGGCTCGTCAATTGGCTTAGACGGCTCGGATGTCGGCTTGGTGTGAGTTGGCAATGACCAACCTGACGCCTAACCTACCTGAAGGCCCATTGAGCAGAATTTGCGTCCTCACATGCACATGGACAGTGGTGTGCCTTCCTGTCTTGGCCAGAGCCTCTTTAATTTGGGCCCAATTTGAGATCCGCTTGGCCCAAATGTGCATACATTCCACACGACTGAATTCCCCTGGCCTAAATATACACAGATGGGGGTATAAAATAAATCTGCCAAAGCAGAGATTCGAAGGCGGGTTCTGTAGTATGTGGAGGGGCGTATCGACCACTAGGCCCCAGCACCTAGTTGGTATGTTAGTACTGGATTTTACCTTTAATGCATCGCTTTGAGGAGTACGTGGTTTGCATGCGTGCTCTCGCATGCATCTATTGTTTATCAATTTCCCTTGCACCAGTTGCTGTTTCCTGATGCATCTTTATGCTCCCTTAACGCACTTCAATCAGAGTTGCCAGATTGCAAATGTTGGCCTCTGATCTGACTTATACGAACAAGAAGCGGGGACCTTATGACACTTAAAATAACTAGACTATACTCCATGAGACAAAGAGGTGAGGATGTAGGGGTGCATGTTGCTATATCTGAGATCATTAATTATATGGATAACCAGTCAACAAATCGGTGGCGAATATAACTCTAGAGAGGATGTTAGTTTGAGGCATCCTACTCGTCTTGTACATCCTACTCGGTTGGGATAAAAGACTTCATATAATAGGAATTATAGCCTACTCGTCTTGTACATCCTTATACCATTGAGCGAAAAAATTGTGTTTCGCAGGGGCTATGGCCACTCATACAACACAAAGATACAACAACACTTCAACTAAACTTGTCTTAGCTAGAGTAACTCCGGAGTACTTTTCGTGTCCTTACCAAACGTCCCAAGTATGTTATTCGTGGCTATTTTGTTTCAGATTTTACAAGTACTGGAGAGCCAAGTCTTGACTCTCATGTTCACTATGAGATAGGAAAAAGCTACCAGTTGTAGGGCATTATGAATAGGACGCACTCTAGCTGGGATTATCATGATAGTCAAACAGGACGTAAGCCCCAAAGTGACACCACTAGATCCCTCTACTCCTAGGCAGCACTTAGACCCGGGTATAGGGCCCCACTCATGATAAAATGTATATGTTATGCATGGAGGGCACATTAATCTTTGGGATACCTGCAATTGGAGAAATTGTACAAATATATAACGCAATTTAATGTTCGTTTATCCTAAGGTTTGTACAAAGAATAAACAAATCAATAAATCATAGATAAACAAACACATGCAAAGTAAAATGGATCAATATAATGCACACTCAATTAGACTGGGCTTAACTCTAAAGTCCCCACTTGAGTCGCCATCTGTCACAACCGTAATTCGGACGAGACGACGAACTCGCTAAAATTTTAAAATGAATTTATTTAGTGTTGTGGAGTCACCACCAAATTTTTATTTAAGGGAAAAAGATTTGGAAAAAACCCCGACTCGAGGATGAGATTTAGGTTCGGGAGTCGGTTACGAGTGGGGAAGGTGTTAGGCACCCCACTCGCCCGTTCCGGAGAACGGTACCCTTAAACTGAGTGTGTGATTTTTGAAAATGGTTTGATCCCTTTTATTAGAGTGGAAATAAATACCTGATGGAGGTTAGCCTGACAGGACTTGATCCTGCCCCTACGTATTTCCCGGTGCAATGGGAAACTCAAGGCTTACGTAGTTCTGGTTTGTTCTAAAGGCTTGACCTTCGAAGATGCTTGAAAGAAAGGAATATTGAAAATGAACATTTTGTTTTGGAAAATATTTTTAGAAGGGCAATCCTCATCCACATATGCACAGAGCCCAAGACAACTACGGCTGCACTTGGACTCATACGAATCTCTAAACAATGAACAGCAGAAAAAGCTACCGGTTTGTGCTTAGAGCTCGTCACGCGAGATTAGGAATCGCAAAACAAGATTTTTATTTTGAAAAACGATAAATGATAAAATGAACAAGATTTTTTTTATTTTGTAAAAGGGAAAGGCAATCCTAATCCATATATGCACAAGGCCTAAGACAACTACAGCTGCACTTGGACCCATACGAATCTCTAAACAACGAACAGCAGAGAAGCTACCAGTTCGTGCTTAGAGCTCGTCGCGTAAGATTAAGAATCGCAAAACAATATTTTTATTTTGAAAAATGATGAATGATAAAACGAACAAGATTTTTTTATTTGGTAAAAGGGAAAGGCAATCCTAATCCACATATGCACAAGGCCCAAGACAACTACGGCTGCACTTGGACCCATACGAATCTCTAAACAACGAACAACAGAAAAAGCTACCAGTTCGTGCTTAGAGCTCGTCACGTAAGATTAAGAATCGCAAAACAAGATTTTTATTTTGAAAAACGATGAATGATAAAACGAACAAGATTTTTTTATTTTGTAAAAGGGAAGGGCAATCCTAATCCACATATGCACAAGGCCCAAGACAACTACGGCTGCACTTGGGCCCATGCGAATCTCTAAACAATGAACAACAGAAAAAGCTACAAGTTCGTGCTTAGAGCTCGTCGCGTGAGATTAAGAATCGCAAAACAATTTTCTATTTTTTTTTTTTTAAAAGGGTAGGCAAGCCATAATCGAATGAAAAAAGGGGACACAAGGATGTGATTATCATGAATGAAAACTTATGGACTTCATTTTTGATCGGAAGAATTTAGGAATTTAAATTGCAATTAGTAGATTTTTGGGGGTTAATTTGTAATTAGTGGAGTTTTAGGGGTTGAATGGTAATTAGTGGAACTTTAGGGGGTTACTTTGTAATTAGTGGAATTTTAAGGGGGTTACTTTATAATTAGTAGAATTTTAGGGGTTGAATGGTAATTAGTGGAAATTTAGAGGGTCAATTGGGATTTGTGGAAAAGTTTGGGGCATTTTGGTATTTTTGGGGACTTGGGACAGAATTGGCATTATTGAATTGTTTGGGGCATTTTGGTATTTTTGGGGACTTGGGACATACCTGGAATTATTGGATTATTAGGGGGTCAAATTGGTAATATCACCATGTCTAGGGGGTTTCGTTGCTCATGTTTGCATAGCTTGCGGTAGCTCATGGCTCACCAGGAGGCTAGAGGCTCACTTGTGACTTAACAGTGGCTCGTGGCTAGAGACTCATCCGCGGCTCGTCAACGACTTCGCGGCTTGGTGCTTATTTAAAAAAGGAACATTCATCAGGGGGACTCGAACCCGGGACTTAGATGACAAAGGTAGCGAGCAGCGCCTACTGGGCTAAGCTCTCTATTGAGTCCTTGGCGCCTTCTATTCAAATTAAAGCATGCCTTTTCAGACGTAAGAGCTGCATGGATGCATGAGACCTCGCGTGTCAGGTCGTCCTTTGTGCTATCATACTCGAGCTCTGACTCCCATGTCCCTTAAATTCCCATAGCTTGGAGGATGGAGGGGTTGAACCTCGTTGATACTTCTTTGGAAGCCATCTTTTCCTCTGTCTGAGCGTCTACACTGGCCTTATCAGATGAAGTTTGCACCTCACATTTGAGTATGTGACTTCATGGCTGTGGATGCTAATTTAGAATCAAAAATGGCATGGCCAAAGCATGGCTCCCCATCTATGTGGCCCATTACGACCCCTGATGTCAAGCACTATGGGAAGACATTTTTTAAAAACCATGTATAGGGGTCAACTTACAGACTTGTACCCCTTTTGATTTGATTAAGCATATGGAAGGCAGCGTTCTCAAGCATTAAGCATTACCTAGGTCGTGCACGTACATGCCAAAATGGAGGCTTCTCATCTAATGCATTTTCATCCCACCTAAAGTTTCAGCATTCAGCATTCGTATCTGACTTTTATAATCAAGTATGTAGCAAGCGGCCGAGTGTAACTGCTACATGGGGCTTCTGTTATTTGACTACTTGTATATGAGAGTTTATGTAAAGGTTGGCTGGGGGCCGATTCTATTCTTTGGCTGGACCGTGATAGGCATTCCTTTTATTCCACCTTACTCGAATTAGTGTAGGAATTTCAACACATCCTAAGCGGTTTTACTTTTAGCATCACATGTAAGTGATAAGCGCAAGAGATGACAGATTCATAATTCATGCAAGAAGGATTGTTCAATGCCGCCTTTGCGCGTGGCTGTGGACAGGGCGAGAATGCCTATCACTGATGACCTTTATGACAATATTTACTAAGGTTTTATTGCTTGTTAAGTTGAGCACCCTGTCTGAATCCCCTTCCCCACAGATCAACCGATTTGGAATCGAATTAAATACTTTATTTTGCTCTTAAAGACCATACTAGCATTATGACTATCAAGGTTCAGGGCAGGGAAACTCAGCATGCACCTCGTCTTATGGCCTCTGTATTGACTGAGGTTATGTGTGTGTTTTAAATTTATGGTGGACGAATCCTCAAATATTAAGTACAATTAAAGTCTGGGGCGACTTGGAAACAATTATATACTAACGATTATATGCGTTTGACCTGTCTTTGGGATCTCAATTCAGTTCAGCCTCCCTAAGCTGTGTTCTTGAGCCTTTCTACTTATTTGCAATTCAAGCAGGGTGTTCGTATACTAATCCATCTTTTCATTATTTCCTTTTTAGTTTTTGTTTTTGTATACACCAAGGCAAGAATATGTAGTACCCCTCTCTTCAATCGGAGTTTAGGGAGCTGCTTTATGTGATTATCAAGATAAACATAGGATCTAACCTCGCCAACCCATAGATGCATTCCCAATTCGAATCACCAATGATCATTGATATACAGGGGTCCGTGACGCTGGGGAATCCTATAGGATCTTTTTCTACCATGCAATAAGAAAAGAAACGAAGCAAAAGGAACAACAAGACCTTGCTGTTCTTGAGAGCACAACAACCAAGATCTAAAGGGTTTATCATCTACCTTTCGACTAAGAATACATTTGAACGTGAATTTAGCCAAAAGAAAAATGATTCTTGATTGATATATAAACTGAATTCACTCGATTCTATTGTAAAATTGCACCTATTCTATTATATCAGCACATGGCTTTGAGGATTCGATCTTGTACAACTAACTATTGCAGAAATTCCAATTCAAGGGTAAGGTGAATTTGACTAACCTCTTCGGAATTCAGAGAGCTTACGGTGCCCTTTATCTTGCTTCTTCGAAAAATCCCCAGCAATTGTTGAGTTCTTGCCTTCTTCTTCACGAGAATTTCCTCAGAGTAGAGGGTGTTATCTTCGTCTTTTCTTTTGTGATTTTTCTTCCAAAGGAGCCAAAACCAGTAACCTCCAAAATCTACCCCAAACTCCTCTTTTATATGGCCCCCATTCGCCTATCTTTTTTTTGTAAAACAAAACTTCGATTTTCAAATTCTACATATTTTATATTTATTATATTTTTATTTTTGTCTTTTTGTCCAGTTTTTATTACTTTACTTTTCTTTTTGATTTTTTTTATTATTTGCTTTTTACCTTTGGATTTTTCAGATTTTAAAATTTGAATTATGTATTTTCATTTTTTCCTTAATTTTAACGTTTTTAATATTTTTCCAGATTTTAGATTTTTCCCTTTATTTTATAGTTTTTATTTATCTTTATTTTCTAGATTTTATTTATTTTTCTTTTCAATATTTTATTAATTAATTTTTATTTTTCAATTTTTTCTTTATTTGTTATTGTTTTTCTTGTTTTAATTTTTGTTCATTCCATTTTGATTTTAATTCTCTTTTTTCTTCAATTTTAATTTTTTACTAATCTTTTGTTTTTTTATTTTGCTTTTAGTTTTTCATTTTTTTCCTTATGATTTTGAATTTTTTGTTTCTTTATCTGATTTTTAATCTTTATTTCTATTCATTTATTTTTTAATTTTTTAATTTATTTTTCTGATTTTTTTTAATTTTTAATCTTTTTCTGATTTTTAATTTTTCTATTTTTTATTTTATTATTATTATTATTATTATTTTATTATTATTATTATCATTGTTTGAATTATTATTTCCAGATTTTTTGATTTTTTCTAGATTTTGATTTTTTATTTCATTTTCTCTTATTATTTTCTCTTTATTTTTTCTAATTTTCCATTGTTTATTTAATATTTTCACTGTTTTTACTATTATTTTTATTATTATTATTGTATATATCTTTATTTATTTATTCTGTATTTATTTTCTTTTCTTCCATTTACTTTCCTCAATTTATCCACTTATTAACTTAAAATAGGCCTCGGACATAATTGAGTGTTTACAATTTTCCTCTCTTTATTCATTTTCCTACCCGATAATGTGGGAAACGATTCTTTAGATTATCGTGGTAGGAAAATGAGTAAAGATGTGAACACATTATGTCCGAGGCGGACTTTTGAAGGAGTCCTGAGAAGTGCCAGAAGCCTTGAGCTTACAGCGATCTTCATGTATGCCTGAAGGATGGCAATCAGATGATCTTATCGATTTGGTGCACAAATAAGGTTTAAGTGTACCAGGCTTGATGGCATATCCTAACTAGGTTAAGATACTGTGGAGTTGCTGGTGACGTGATGCAGGCTAGGTTCACTTGAGGCAGAGAAGTATGCATAAAAACATAAAGTATGTACAAAGGGTCTAACGTCCTAGGCTGAGGTGCTGAAATTTAAACATTCCAAGGCCTGACAACATAGGCGGCAGTGCTATAATCAAACTTGATGAGACCTGACAACGTAGACCAAGGTGCAGAAAAGTAAATTAGATGAGGCCTGACAACATAGGCCAAGGTGTAGAAAAGTAAACTGGATAAGGCCTGACAACATAGGCCAAGGTGCAGAAAAGTAAACTAGATGAGGCCTGACAGCATAGGCCAAGGTGCATAAAAGTAAACTAGATGAGGCCTGACAACATAGGCCAAGGTGCAGAAAAGCTTCACGATTTTGTTTGCGGACTCTGACTCCCCGGGTTTCTTCTAGCACTGACCGTATTCTTCAGAGTGAGCTGGACTCTATGAACTGCTTGCTTCCTTTCTTGTTTTCACATGCATATCTATAGCGCGCCATTTTTTGATAAGATTTTTGATGAAAAAGAACTTTCACTTAGGAAAGTTTCGACATAACCCTAATTTTAGAACAGCGTTAGTAACAACAATTGTCATTCAAAACTTGAGTAATTGCATTTTGAATATATATATTTTGACAGAAGAATATACAGTTGCATGCGGTAGGGAATTAACAAGATAATCAAAAGGCTGTGGGGTGTTTTATGACTGGACATCTGGTGACGTGATTTTCGTTGATGGGATGCCTTTGAGACGATTAGTGCTAGTATTGTACTTTGGCGACGTCTTCATGCCTTGCCAACCCAGCTTCGGAAAAGCAAAATTTTGCCCCAGTTTATTTGGCTTGCCCTAGACCGGTCTTGAACCTTTCGCTAGAACCTCGGATATTTGCCAATATTTGCCCCAGTATGGACGGAGACTTCCTGTCACCCTTTTTCAATCTTCTTAATCAGAAGGAACAATTCCTCCTTTACTCGTATTGTCGATGCCGTTTTTTTTTTTGCCTTGATTTTTTCCTAGGTTGCTTTCACAGATTCTCGACCTAACGGGCCTTTTCTGCTTGAATCGCCCTAACTTTTGCCTAGGTCGCCCTTGCAGGTTTTCGACCTAGCTGGCCTCTTTCTTCTTGAACAGCCCTAACTTTTTCCTAGCCCGCCTTTGAGGATTGTCGACCTAGCGGATATTTGTTTGTGTGCCCTAACTTTTGCCTAGGTCATTTTGAGGATGGTTGACCTAGCGGGCCTTTTTCTTCTTGAATTGCCCTAACTTTTGCCTAGGTCTCCCTTGCGGGTTTTTGACCTAGCGGGCCTTTGTTTGTGTGCCCTAAATTTTTCCTAGGTCATTTTGAGGATGGTTGACCTAGCGGGCCTTTTTTTCTTCTTGAATTGCCCTAACTTTTGCCTAGGTCATTTTGAGGATGGTTAACCTAGTGGGCCTTTGTCTTATGCATAATATCTTTTCACGGCATCTGAATTAACAGGGTTAGGCAGGTCTCTTCCGTCCATGTCTGCCAAGATTAAGGCGCCTCCAGAGAAAGCCTTCTTGACTACATAAGGTCCCTGATAGGTCGGGGACCATTTCCCATGTAGCGCTTTCTGCATAGGCAACTATCTTTTGACCACCAAATCCCTTTCTTGGAACTCCCGAGGATGGACCTTTTTATCGAATGCTTTCTTCATTCTCCTTTGATATAGTTGGCCGTGACATATCGCCGCCAACCTTTTCTCTTCGATTAAATTCAATTGATCCATCCGGACTTGGACTCATTTCGGCTTCTTCCAATTTAGCGTCCATCAAGACTCTCAACGAGGGGATCTCTACTTCAATTGGGAGTACAGCTTCCATCCCATACACTAGTGAGAATGGCATTGCCCCAGTGTGCGGACAGAGGTCCGATATGCTTGTAATGCATAAGGGAGCATTTCATGCCATTCTCTGTATAAGAGAACCATCTTCTGAATTATCTTCTTGATATTTTTATTGGCCGCTTCGACTGCTCTGTTCATCTTCGGTAGATAGGGGGATGAGTTGTGATGTTGGATCTTGAATTGGTCACATAACTTCGACATCATCTTATTGTTCAAATTGGAGCCATTATCCGTGATGAGCTTGCTGGGCAATTCATATAGGCAAATCAGCTCTTTTTTTACGAATTTGACTACCACATTGCGAGTCACATTAGCATATGAGGCAGCCTCGACCCATTTGGTGAAGTAGTCAACGACCACCAATATGAAACGGTGCCCATTGGACGCCTTGGGTTGGATTGGGCCGATGACATCCATCCCCCACATAGCGAACGACCAAGGAGATAACAACACATTCAACGACGTTGACCCAATGAACTTTATCAAATAAATTTAGGGGTTGGATTCAATTATATCTTAATTTAATTTTGGATAAAATTTAATTGTTTATAGGGATAGTTCTAGAGTCTTATTTTGTGATTATATTTAAATTTAAAATATTATATGATTATAAATTGGTGATCAAATTAGTTAGTAATTAAATTAATTTTAGATGGAAGTGTGATATAACAATTTTCGGTGCTCAAATATATATATATATATATATTTACGAATTACGTTAATAAATTTTGTAGGAATTATAAAATTATATACCCTAATATAAATTAATATACAATATAGGGGTTATAATATTTACACATAGAGTTGTAGGAAAAGATTATAAATAGGATCCTATTTATTAAATTTAAGCCATACAGATATATTCCCACATAATAAATACAAGGGAGTATCTAAATAATAAGTTTGATTGAAAAAGGGAATCATCTATTACTTTATAAAAAATTTTAAAGTCTACTACCCTATGATAGGTATTACTTTTCCCTCCAATGTATTTCTATGTTATAGAAATATAGTTAATATTTCATTGGCTTTATATATATATATATATATATATATATATATATATATATATATATATATATATATATATATATATATATATATATATATATATATATATATATATATATAAACCAATATATCTAAATCTTAGTTTAAGTAAATAAAATATAAAACTATTAGAGAAGATTATATTAGTGGTTAATTTATATAAAATTATTGGGCTGAGTTTTTAAGGGATATTTATTGGAAGTTGGGAACCTCGTTTAAGTTGGTAGAAAGTACATAATTACACGTAGAGAACACATACGTATAGTGTTGAACCAATAAAATAATTGATTGAGGACTGTGAGGTCCTGCCCTTGAAAAGAAGGCAATGCCTTCAAGTGTGATAGAGATGGGAATTAGAATATTTAGTTGACATGCATCATTTGCATAACAGTGTTTGTAAATTGTAATAGAGGATAATCTACAAGCCCTTTTGTGAAAAGGAGCTGGAAAATCTAAGGGTCGGTTCACATGGAAGTAGACCAAAGTTCATGATAGTGGAAGTACCGAGCCTAAAGGGTACGTGAGCTGGGTTTGAGCCTTCCAACAGCCTAGGGTTGCTCCTTGTAGCCGGGACTGCTCTTGTCAAACTTAGTTGCCTCGACAAGACCCTGACGATTATCATTACCGATCGAGCAATTTTGGAATGTTGTGGAATTAGGATAATGATGATTTTAGTGTTGCCAAGGGTACACTGTGATTTGAAATTAGATCCCGGTAACCTTATTATTTTGATAAAGCTACGAACATGTTTGGGCTCACATGCATTTGCATATCGTAAGGATGACCAACTTTAGATTAATGAAGATTATTGTAGTATACAACGCAATAATCTCAATTTATTCTTGAGTCTGTCATCGTAGCCACTTGTGGCGGAGATACTAAAATAATCTCATTTATGCATTGCATAGGAGAATTGTTTTCTAATAGTTTGTTAAGAAGGTTAAAGAACATATTTCTTCTTTACGTTAAATTATAATTTGATGACTACTTCTATTCTTACTTTTACTTGAATGAAGCATCTTACTCTTCTCTGTTATATTTTGTTTGTGTGACTGTGACTCCTCAGTGAGCCTGCAACATGGATCACCCTCTTTTCGATGTTGAGATGATCATCAACGTAGAAACTAGATAAGGAATTGTCACTCTATGACCAGGAACAACGACTATAATGCAAGGACTATCAATTCAAAAAAGAGAAGCGGATTCTTGTAGTTATAGTTACATATAATAACATAATGTTGTACGCACTTCCCTTATCACCTAGTCATAGCATCCTAGATTACTTAAATTCTAGGATTGTGGAACTAATGTAGTTTGAATGAGGATGTACATATATGTATGTATTTACACGGAGCTTGTTCATTCAAATATATGAATGATTGGCAAATCAGGTACATCATGAGTGTATGACTATTCAGTATTAGTACGTATACATAGAGAATGATGTACGAATAATGTTAAGAGAATATAGGTAATTTGGGGGCTGTGACATTTATGGTATCAGAGCATTTTCCCTAAGATTAGGGACAGTGAAGTCAAGATAGTAGGATTGTTTGATAGGTATATGTAAAGTGAAATTTGATCTCATTTCTTCAAGAATGACTTTAGATCTCTTTTGGTTGATTTATTGCCTAAGTAGTGTGTTATGTATTATAGGAAATAGGCAATGGGAGATGAACCTAACTTTGAAATAGCTGCTGCTTTTCAAAGGCTGGCTGACATCTTGGAGAAAAATGAAAGTCGAAATTGAGATGATGGAGATTTTCAAGGATTGGATCGATTCTTGAAAAGGAACCCATCTCAATTCGTAGGTGGTTATCATCCCGATGAAGCTTATTTGTGGATTCGGGAATTAGATCGAACCTTTGGGGCATTAAGGTGCACTGATGCACAAAAAGTTGATTATGTTAAGGAGGCTAAGAAATGGAAAATATATGCTAAGCTACGACTGCAAATTGAAGGAAAAGAAATAACTTGGGAGACATTTAGAGAAAAATTTCTAGAGAAGTATTTTCCTGCTAATGTGAGGAACTGGAAAGAGATGGAATTTCTATAATTAAAGCAGAAAGATATGTCTGTTGGAGCATATACCTCAAGATTTAAAGAACTGACACTTTTCTACCCACCTTATCAACTTGCACCTAATGAAGAGTCAAAATGCATGAAGTATAAGAATGACTTAAGGCCAGAGATCAAGGAGGCAATTGGACACCAAGAGATCCACGACTTCTCACCTTGGTTAACAAATGCTGTATATTTGAAGAGAATCATCAAGCTTGACTTGCTCAAGCTAAGAACTATGGACCACAACGAATTCAAAGGAGGGATTCAAATAAAGGGAAACCATATTTCAACAACTCTCGTTTCCAACAAGGATCATCTTCAACTGGAGGACAATAATGACAATTCAATTCTAATAATTCTCGTCTCCAAACTCCATCGACCATGAGGTGTTTCCATTGTGGAGGACCTCATAGAATTAGTGATTGTCCTTGTCGAACAATCGTTTACTACAAATGTGGAAGGGAATGACACATCAGTAGAGATTGTAATGAAAAAAGACAAGAAGTGAACAACGGAGGCTATCGCAACAACAATAATAACAATAAAGGAAGAGGAAACTCCCAAAACAATGGCAACCGTAATGGTAACGACAACAACAACACTTTCCACAACAATAAAAATCGCCAAGGCAAACCCTTCGGTCGTGACAAAAAGTACAACAATAACAACAATTTTCAAACAAGGCCACAAACTCAGGGAAGAGTGTTCACTATGAGTGGTACTGAAGCTGCTTAAGCCGATGATCTTACACAAGGTAAGGGCTTTATATGCGAAACTCCTTTGTTTGTATTATATGATTCAAGTGCAACGCACTCATTTATTTATGATGAATGTATGAAGAGGATAGGACTACGTGTGGACACATTACCATTTGATCTATTAGTTTCAACCCCCACCAATGATCCTGTGAGAACCCCCAAGCTTGTTTAAATCATCTGATAAATATTGAAGGTACAAACTTTAAGGTAAATTTAATTTTCCTACCTTTAATGGGTCTTGATGTTATTCTCAGTATGGACTGATTAAACACAAATAATGTTGTTTTGGATTGTCATGATAAAACTATTATGCTTAGACCTATCAATAACCCTAATCTAGATAAGTTGAGATTTCTTTCTGCCAACCAAATTAATACTTCTTTGAAAGAAAGAGCTCAAGTATACATGATTCTTTCTTCCTTGGAAAGAAAGAAAAGTGTTAATATTGAAAATCTGTCTGTCGTTTATGAATATCCTAAAATATTTCTTGATGATCTGTTTGGTTTACCTCCGGAAAGAGAAATGGAATTCCCTATAGATCTGATTCCAGGAATTGGGCCTATCTCAAAAGCTCCTTATAGAATATCTCCATTAGAACTTGCGGAATTAAAGAAACAACTAGAGGAGCTAATGGAAAAGCAATGGATTCATCCAAGCGTATCTTCGTGGGGCGCTCCTGTGTTGTTGGAGAAGAAGAAAGATGGTAGTATGAGATTGTGTGTAGACTATCGACAACTTAACAAGGTAACTATCAAGAATAAGTATCCATTACCTAGTGTGAACATTGAATTATGTCTGAGGATTCAAAACCCAAAATAAATTATTTTGTTTTTAGACAAAAGGTGATTTAGTCTAAAATAGTTCAAAAAATCAAAATTAAAGTAATGAAAAAATAAAAGAAAATAAATAAATAAATAAATAAAAACATAAAAAAAAGAAGAAAAATAAAAGAAGAGTAAAAAGAGAAAGAGAAAAAAATAAGAAAAGAGAAAAAGAAATCCCACACCAAATAAAATAAGAATTCCAAAAAAGGAAAGAAAAAAGGAAAAATTCTCCTATGTGGGAAAGAAGTCCCACATTGGACAAGAAGGACTTCTTTAATCCTTCCTCCTTCTATATAAGGAGAGGTCCTTCACCAAAATGAAGGGGGAAAAAGGGCACTTTGAGTCATTGGAGGAATTCAGAATTTTCTAAGGGAGGACCTAAGAGACTCTCTACTTCTGTGTCCAATTCAGCCCTTAGCCTCCATGGAACCAGTTCTTCATCACCTTCCAATGGATGTTAGATCCAACTTTTATTTCGCTTAAGTTTCTTGCTTCTTCTAGGATTTCCGAGTTTATTTTTGTCTCTGTTTTTCGTTTTAATTTTTGATCAGTCAAATGATCTCCGATTTTAATGATTTTTGTTCTGTTCTGTTCGTATTTCTCTCTAGTTTCTTGAATGATATTATTTGTCTAATTTGGATTTGAAAATAAATTTCTATCTCCTGATTACCGAAGCAAGTTAGTCTTGGTGCGCAAATGAACCTAACTTGTTTGATTTGTACATAACTTGCTCATTTCTGGTTAGATTTTTCTCAAACTTATTTTGTTTGATTCCTATGACCCATATATTTCAATTGGTCAGTTTTAACTTTTCATATCTACCATAAAATATTTTAAAAAAATTCTGAGATTTGAATTCAAATTTTGGCGCCAAAATCTCTTTTGTTCTTAAGGTTCATCTTCGTCTCTATTTTTCATTTTTGTTTTCGATCAATCAAATGATCTCCAACTTCAGTGATTCTTGTTGCGTTCTCTTTGTATTTCTCTCTAGTTTCTAGTATGATATTTTTTTGTCAAATTTGGATCTGAAGTAAAATTTATATCGCCTGACTACCGAAGCATGTTCATCCTGGTGCGCAAATGAACCTAGCTTGTTTGAGTTGTGCATAACTTTCTCATTTCTTGTTGGATTTCTGTTAAACTTGTTTCTTTTATTTCTAAGATCCATATATTTCAGTTAGTTGGTTTTAATTTTTCAAATCTACCGAAAAGTATTTTCTAAAAATTCTGAGATTTGAATTCAAATTTTGGCACCAAAATCTCTTATGTTCTTGAGGTTCATTTTCGTCTCTATTTTTTGTTTTCATTTTTTATTGGTTAAATGATCTTTGATTTCGATGATTTTTATTGTGTTCTCTTTTTCTTTCTCTCTAGTTTCTAGAATGATATTATTTGTCTAATTTAGATCTGAAATGAAATTTCTATCGCTTGATTATTGAATCATGTTCGCAATTCTTTTCCTCAATTTCAAATCAAGTCAAGTTTATTTTAAATCAAGTCCAATTCAAGCCTATATTTCAAATCAAGTTCACTTTATTTTAAATAAAGTCCAATTATTTACATCAAATTCAAATCAAGTTTATTTTATTTGAAATCAAGTCCATTTATAATTCTAAGTCTCACGCAATGAACTTTAAATACGAACTGGTAGCTTTTTTTGCTATTCGATATTTAGAGATTCATATAGGTCCCAGTGCAGCCTTAGTTGTGTTGGACCCTGTGCATATATGGACTAAGAATCTCTTGTAAATAATAAAATATTTCATAGAAACATCACTTTAGAATCCCTTTTTTATAAAATGCCGTTTTAATAATTCCAAGTCTCACGTGATAAGCTCTAATTACGAACTGGTAGCTTTTTCTGTTGTTCAATATTTAGAGATTCATATGGGTCCTAGTGCAGCCGTAGTTGTCTTGGACCCTGTACATATGTGGACTGAGAATCCCCTTTTTAGAAAATACCATTTTAATAATTCCAAGTCTCACACGATGGGCTATAATACGAACTGGTAGCTTTTCCTGTTGTTCAGTATTTAGAGATTCATATGGGTCCCAGTCCAGCCGTAGCTGTCTTGGACCCTGTGCATCTTATGGACTGAGAATCCCCTTTTTATAAAATACTATTTTAATAATTCCAAGTCTCATGCGATAGGCTCTAAATACGAACTGGTAGCTTTTTCTGCTGTTCGATGTTCAGAGATTCGTATGGATCCTAGTACAGCCATAGTTGTCTTGGATCCTGTGCATATGTGGACTAAGAATTATGCAAAAATATCGAAAATACTCTCAAAATCGTATTCCTTTTCACTTTGAAGGTCAAGCCTTCAGACCAGAACTATGTAAGCCTTGAGTTTCCCATTGCAGCAGGGAATACGTAGGAGCAGGATCAAGTCCTGTCAGGCTATCTTTCCATCAACTTATTTATTTTCTACTCTAATTAAAGGGATCAAACATTTTTCAAATAAATCAAACACTCAATTTAAAGGTACCATTGTTCGGAATGGGCGAGTAAGGTGCCTAACACCTTCCTTATTCATAACCGACTCTCGAACCTAAAATCTCTTCCTCAAGTTAGGGTTTTTCCAAATCTTTTCCCTTAAATGAAAATTTGGTGGTGGCTCCACATTATCAAATTAAAATTCTTTTAAAATTTTAAGCGAGTTCGTCGTCTCGTCGTAATTACGGTTGGGACACCTATGATAGATGACCTAATAGATCAATTAATAGGAGCAATAGTGTTTTCTAAAATAGATCTGAAGTCAGGATATCATCAAATTAGAGTTAGACGTGAGGATATCCCTAAGACTGCTTTATGAACACGTTATAGACACTATGAGTATTTGGTCATGCCTTTTGGTGTGACCAATGCACCCACGGTGTTCATGGATTACATGAATCGAATATTTCATGATTACTTGGACAAGTTTATGATCTTCTTTATAGATGATATCCTAATTTATTCTAAGAGTCATGAAGAACATAAAAGCATCTACGTATTGTACTACAAATGTTAAGGATAAGAAATTATATGCAAGGGCAGATAAGTGCGAGTTTTGGTTGGAGGAAGTGAAATTTCTTGGACACGTGATCACCAAGGAAGGGATTTTGGTAGACCCTGCAAAAGTTGAGACTGTACTTCAATGGGAGCGATCAAGATCAGTCATTAAGATAAGAAGCTTTTCTGTCGCAACTGTAATTCCGACGAGACAACGAACTCGCTAAAAATTTAAAAAATGAATTGGATTGATGATGTGGAGCCGCCACCAAATTTTTATTTAAGGGAAAAATATTTGGAAAAACCCTAACTCGAGGATGAGATTTAGGTTCGGGAGTCGGTTACGAGTAGGGAAGGTGTTAGGCACTCCACTCGCCTGTTCCGAAAAACAGTACCCTTAAATTGAGTGTGTGATTATTTGAAAATTTTTTGATCCCTTAATTAATGTGGAATAAATAACTTGATGGAGGTTAGTCTGACAGGACTTGATCCTGCTCCTACGTATTCTCCGGTGCAATGGGAAACTCAAGGCTTACGTAGTTCTGGTTTGATTCGAAGGCTTGACCTTCGAAGATGCTTGAAAGAAAATAATTTTAAAAAAGGAACATGTTACTTTGGAATACATTTTTAGAAGGGCAATCCTCATCCACATAAGCACAAGGCCCAAGACAACTACGGCTGCACTTGGACCCATACGAATCTCTAAACAACGAACAACAAAAAAAACTACCAGTTCGTGCTTAGAGCTCGTCGCGTGAGATCGAGAATCACAAAACCAAATTTTTATTTTGTAAAAAACAATGAACCATAAACGATTTTTTTAGTTTATAAAAGGGGAGGGCAATCCTAATCCACATATACACAAGGCCCAAGACAACTACGGCTGCACTTGGAGCATACGAAATTCTTAAACAACGAACAGCAGAAAAAGATACCAGTTCGTGTTTAGAACTCGTCGCGTGAGATTAAGAATCACAAAACAAGATTTTTATTTTGAAAAACGATGGGTGATAATACAGGCAAGATTTTTAATTTGTAAATAGGAAAGGGTACCGGGTGCGCATATCATTAAAGTAAAATTACGGATTTAATTTATAGTTAGAAGAACTTTGAGAAATTAAATTGCAATTAGTAGAATTTTAGAGGTTCGGATTTGTAAGAAAAATACTTTGGTTTGGACTCGAAAAAAAAATAAAGGAATTTTGTAGAAAAAGGAATTTTGAATTTTGGAGAATAAAGGGATTTACAAGAAAAAGAAAAAGAATTTTAAGAATTTTGTAAAAAAAAGATTTTATTATGAATTTTGAAGAAAAATAATTTTAAGAATTTTTGTAGAAAAAGAATTTATTATGAATTTTGAAGAAAAAGATTTTAAATAATTTTTGTACAAAAAAGAATTTTAAGAATTTTTTTTATTTTGGAGAAAAAGATTTTATTATGAATTTTTTTAAAAAATAATTATAGTTATTTTAGAGAAAAAGAATTTTAAGAATTTTTGTAGAGAAAGAATTGTAGTTATTTTGGAGAAAAATAATTTTAAGAATTTATGCAAAAAAAAAATTATTATGAATTTTGAAGAAAAATATTTTTAAGAATTTTCGTAAAAAAAAAGGAATTTATTATGAATGTTGAAGTAAAAGATTTTGTGAAAAAATAATTTTTGTTATTTTAGAGAAATATATTTTATTATGAATTTTGTAGAAAAAGAATTGTAGTTATTTTGGAGAAAAAGAATTTTAAGATTTTGTAGAAAAATAATTTATTAGTGTGGGGGCAGTTTTGTAATTTATTGGAAATTAGGGGTAGATTTGTAAGTTTAGGAGTTGCAGCGGGCAGTTTTGTAAAATTAAAAAAATGAGGGGATAGTTTTGTAAAATTAAAAAAGGTAGGGAACTTTTGGGCTTGGTGAGTTAATTTCCCAAATTCAAAGTTGTTGTCGTAGTGGGACTGTCCTCATTTTATCTTACACCAATTCATATTTATCAGTGGGCCCGACACTTGTGAGAATCCTATTTCTGCATGTGCCCTCCATTTCATGTTGAGGTCTCTACGTTCTGGGGGAAAATGGAAAACGACGCTCGCCTGGTACGCTCCAGACTGATCAACAACCTTCCTTGTGGACTTATGCTAAGCGTCCATATGCCATGCCCATGAGGCATCCTACTTCCTTAAGACTGAGGGTAACACTCCTCCTTATGGCGTACCCGAATCGTAGCTTATTCGAATGCCACACAACCCCCACGAGACCTGTACTAGGACGTAAAAGTGAACTTCGGCGCTTCCTCGAGCGCTCGTACGCACGGTTTGGCATGACTCCATTCACTAGGCTGGGTGAGACCAAACTGGGGATTCTGTTTCATGGTCTGGTCCTTGTGAGGATGTTTCATGCATTTAATCTTTGATCGAAGGTAACCTCCACATGTTAGACCCATTAAAGTAGTGTCCTCTTCCAATGAGCCTGATGCATTGACCCCCGCTTCCATAAGGCAAATGGATTGTATTTTCAATAACATGCCTAAGAGAGTCATGCGTATCTTCTTCTCTGCCATTACAAAGCTGACTCCCTATATTCTCTAGATGAGAGAGTATGCCTATAAGAGATACCAAATATTTTGTGTTCTTCGATTTCAACATCAGACTTTCAGATTCACAGGTGAAACACCATTTTTCACACGATTTAGAATGTAATCCTTGAAGCAAATAAGCGGTCAGAGGTGGTGTAAATGCTAAGTACTGAAGTACAACATTGGCATAACAACTGTTTCCGCAATTTATAAGACCAAAAGGGCATAACTCCACTTTGTTCAAGTTATAAAGCTTGACAATCAATCCATATGGAAGAGACCCTTGTCATTATATCTTCTAGCAATATCACTCCCGATGGCTAATGGAAAGTGCTTCGACAGGTTTGATCCTTTAAACTGATCGACAATCTTTTGAAATAGATGTTTTCAAGCCACCCTTAGAATCCACAGAACAGCTAGCAACCTAAGAGGAAGTAGCAGTTTGAGTGTCGGATTCAATGCCATTGTTCCCAAGTTTTGTACTGGAATGTGAACGCTCTTCAGTTGCAGAGGTTAAATTAGAATCAGCACGTTCACGTGTAATGCATCTCATTTTGGTAGACTTCAAGGTGTTGCGGCGGTTATATACAACATGATTTGATACCAATAGAGCCAGCTGATTGCAAGTTATGGATGCTCACTGTATCAACACAACTTGAATCTTTGCTAACATTGGATGATTTATGGGAGAAAGAAGATAAAGGTGCCCCGGAGCCATCTTTAGATTCCAATTGAACAGATTCAGAACCTCTTGGAGTACCACCGATCACAGCATTCAGACCCACTTAGCTCTCTTTAGTTTTGTCATTACTCCTCTGTTTTCTCTGTTTCCCTCACAGCTCACGTTCGTGACTTAAATTCGAGTGCCATGTTAATCGTTTCTTTGAGGACAAGGCGAGCACAAGATTTGGGGAAGAAATAGGTACCCCATGCAGATCACATAGCAATCGATCCAAGAAGAGAACATTCAACTTCATTGGGACCGTGTTTTATTATTCAAACCAGAAACAAGTGTTTACCATATATCATTTATATTTACATGATAATTAAGATCTATTTACAAGAAATAATGAGACATCAAGTTGCATCAATCTTTGCTAATCCAGATATATACCATGAACCTAATTCTTGCCATCTTTTGGATGAATTAATACCAGGCGTTTGATTCAAGAAAAACATACTTGACTAACCTGTATGGAGCTACCACTACCCACTGCGAAAGTGATCTAGATCCTCTGTTTGAATTAATGAAAACTTCTTGATCCTTTCCTGGACTCCATTTTTTTTCCAAAGGGGATAAGGCTGCGATTAGGGAGAGGCAAGCATCGATGACAAGAACAGGTTTCACCCCTTGAAGATCACTCCGTGGACCCTTTCCAATTTTTTGTCTTTTGTGTTTTTCAGAGAGAAGATCCCGAAACCTTCCTGAAAAACTGAAAAGGAAAAAAAGAAAACCCAAAACAAAAAACTTTTCCCCTCTGTTTTCTGCCAAGAACTTTAAGAAAAGCCCCCTTTCAAAAATTGTTGCTTCCCCCCCCCCCCTTTTATTTTTCATTTTTCTCCTTTACTATTATTTTTTTTACTATTTATTTATGTTTTTCTTTATTATTTTTTATTATTCAATAATTTTTAATTTAATTCAATTTTTTTCTTAGATTCTTTCTTTTTCATTTTTCTTTAATTAGTAAATTTCATGATTTTTAGATTTTTATGATTTTCCTTTAATTTGTATTAATATTTATTTTTCAGTTTTTTTTCTTATTTTTCAGATTTTAAATTTTTTATTAAATTTTCAGATTTTAGATTTGTTTTTCAGATTTTGAATTTTTCTTTTTCTATCCTTTAATTGCTTAATTTTTTGATTTTTAAAAAATTCTTTATTATTTTTTCTAATTTTTTTTAGTATTTATTTTGTTTTAATTTCTTTTTGTATTAATTCTATTTTTATTATTTTCCTTTTTCCATATTTTCTTTTATTTTATTCTAAATTTTTGTTTTATTATTTTTCAAATTTTTTTCTAGTTTTTTTTTATTTATCGCTTTTTCATTCATTTTCTTTTTTTTTTTCAGTATTTATTTTGTTTTAATTTCTTTTCTAACCCCATTTGTCGTTTATTCATTTATTTTGTTGCCTTTCTTTTTAACTTTCTTTTTCTATTTTCTCTCTTTTCTCTTTCTACTTTTTCTCTAATTAAAAAGGAAAAATGGTGGCCTCGGACATAAATGGGTGTTTATAGTTTGCCCCTCTTTACTCATTTTTCTACCAGATAATGTGAGAAATGATTCTCTGAATTATCGTGGTAGGAAATGAGTAAAGACGTGAACACATCATGTCCGAGACGGGCTTTTTTTGAAGAAATTTGAGAAGCACTAAAAGCCTTGAGCTTAAAGTGAACCTCATGGATATTTGGAGGATGGCGGTTGAACGACATTGCCGGCTTATTGTGCTGATAGGGTTTAAATATGCAAGACTTGATGGCACAGCCTAATTAGGCTAATTGAAATTAATAAAGGCCTGTTAGGACAGGTGTGTGATGCAATGAGATAGCTTGTTAGGATAAGAAAAATGAAATGAAAATAGTCTGTTAAAACAGGCAAAGCAGAACAGAATGGCTTGTAAGATATGTACAAGATGGCCTGACACTATAGGCCGAAGTGCAGAAAAGAAAGCTCAAAGGAGGCCTGACACTATAGGCCATGATGTAGAAATTTAAACTTGATGGTGGATTGACAACATAGGCCATGATGCAGAAATTTAAACTTGATGGTGGCCTGACAACATAGGCCATGATGCAGAAATGTAAACTTGAGGGGAATCCCGTTGTTCATGGGAATAATGCAAATGAAATCCTGCTGTTGCAAGGATGAATGCAAACCTGCTTGACAGGTGAGCAGAAATTAAACATGTGTGAAGTCCTGTTGTTGACAGGAGAATGCAAATGAGGTCCTGCTGTTGCCGGGAAGATGCAAATGATGAAATCCTGCTGTTGCCAGGATGAATGCAAACCTGCTTGACAGGTGAGCAGAAATTAAACATGTGTGAAGTCCTGTTGTTGACAGGAGAATGCAAATGAGGTCCTGCTGTTGCCGGGAAGATGCAAATGATGAAATCCTGCTGTTGCCAGGATGAATGCAAACCTGCTTGACAAGTGAACGGAAAACTAAACATGAAGTCCTGTTGTTGACAGGAGAATGCAAATGAGGTCCCGCTATTGCCGGGAAGATGCAAATGATGAAATCCTGCTATTGCCAGGATAAATGCAAACCTGCTTGACAGGTAGACATAAATTAAACGTGCTTGAAGTCCTGTTCTTGACAAGAGAATGCAAATGAGGTCCCGCTGTTGCCGGGAAGATGCAAATGATGAAATCCTGCTGTTGCCAGGATAAATGCAAACCTGCTTGACAGGTAGACAGAAATTAAATGTGCTTGAAGTCCTGTTGTTGACAGGAGAATGCAAATGAAGTCCCGCTATTGCCGGGAAGATGCAAATGAAATCCTGCTGTTGCCAGGATAAATGCAAATGAAATCCTGCTTGACAGGATATGTGCAGAAATTAAAACTTGAAATCCTGCTTGACAGGATGGATGCAAATGAAATCCTGCTTGACACGATGTATGCAGAAATGAAATCCTACTTGACAGGATGAGTGCAGAAATTAAAACTTGAAATCTTGCTTGACAGGATGGATGCAAATGAAATCTTGCTTGACAGGATGTATGCGGAAAATAAAATATGAAATCCTGCTTGACAGGTTGAGTGCAGAAATTAAAACTTGAAATCGTGCTTGACAGGATGGATGCAAATGAAATCCTGCTTGACAGGATGTATGCGGAAAATAAAATTTGATGAGGCCTGACAACATAGGCCATGAATGGGAAAGAATGAAGTATACCTTTTAAGAAAGGAGACTTTGAAATGGGAGGGATCTATGCTAACTTGAACAGATGGCCTGTCAAGACAGGCGAAACAGGAACGACTTGCTAAGACAGAAAAAGGAAACAAAGAGTATCCTATACTACTTGAACAGATGGTCTGTTAAGGCAGACGAAGCATGAATGAGTCGTTAAGACAAGCAGAGGGAAATGACATGATGTACCCTAGGAATGCACGTGAAGGTAGGGATGTGGACTTCTTCGTTAGCTGCCTCGGACGACTTATTTTCAAATTTGTTTTTCTTGAATTAAAATAAACTCCTTATTCTACTTTGAACTTGAAGGTTTTTAGGCACTTGATAATTATTTTCTTGAAGAGACTTGAGCAGCCATTTTGCCCCAGTTTAGAAGATTCTTGATAATGGATAGATGTCTTGATTTGAATGAAGTTTGGGCAAATATTTTGCCCCAGTTTAGGCCTCGATGGGATTGAGGATGAGCTTGTCTTGAATTTTTGTGGGCAAACGTTTGCCCCTGTTTGAACTTGATTTTGAGGATGACCTCAAATTGAATTGTGTGGGCAAGCATTTGCCCCGATTTGGGCTTGACCTAGGCTTTGAGGATGTCCTCAAGTTGAATTGTGTGGGCAAGAATTTTCCCCAGTTTGAACTTGATTCAAAATTTTTCAACTGTCTCGATTTGAATTATCTAGGAAAATGTCTCCCCCGGTTCTGAAATTTTTAGAATTGAGGATTACCTCAACTTGAATTTCTAGGCAAAAGCTTGCCCCAGTTTTAAGATGACAAAAGCTTGAAAGGGAAAGATGACAAAAGATATGGGTTCGATTGCCCAAATGGTACCTTTTGATGAAAAATGCCAGTGCTGCTTTTTTCATAATCTTGATTGTCAAATTAGCCAAACTCGAGAAAGCGGCAACATTTTGCCCCAGTTTTAAGAAGATATGAGGTGTAGAGTATCATGTTGTTCTGGAATTCTTGGCTTGACCTTAATTTTTACCTGGGTTGTTCTTTTGAGTTTTCAACCCAGCAGGTCTTTCGTTTCGCCCTAACTTTTGCCTAGGTTGCCCTTACGGGTTTTCAACCTAGCGGGCTCTTGATTGTGTGCCCTAACTTTTTCCTAGGTCTCTTTTTGAGGGTTTTCGACCAAGCGGGCCTTCTGCTTGATTGTGCCCTAACTTTTGCCTAGGCCGCCCTTTGAGGGTTTTCAACCTAACAGGCCTTCTGCTTGATTGTGCCCTAACTTTTGCCTAGGTCATTCTTGAGGATTGTTGACCTAGCGGGCTTTTGTTTGATTGTGCCCTAACTTTTTCCTAGGCCGCCCTTTAAGGGTTTTCAACCTAACGGGCCTTCTGCTTGATTGTGCCCTAACTTTTGCTTAGGTCGTTCTTTGAGGATTGTTGACCTAGCGGGCTTTTGTATGATCCTGATTTTTGCTTGAATTGTTTTTGGAAACCGGCAAGACCTTTTCTGATCATGACTTTGTCAATCATTGTTTTGAAATTTAACCTTACTTTTGCCTGGATTATTTTTTGCTTTTAATCCAGCGGGCTTCTCTTCTTCTTGAATTTTATGTTTCGACCTTGATTTTTCCTGGATTATTTTTGACTTTAATCCAGCGGGTCTTCTCCTTTTTCTTGAATTTTTTGTAGTTGAATATTGATCTTACCGGGATCATTTGGTTTCTAATTCAGTGGATCTTATTTTGCATCCCTAAATTTTTCCTGGATTTGAACTTGACTCCAGCGGGATATTTTATTTGACAAGACATTTTGAATGGTGATCTAGAATCCTTGGTTGTTTATTCTGCTTCCTCATTGGGTTTTTCTCTTTGAGCTTGATTAATCAGACGTTCAAGATTACTTATTACAACGCTGGCATCCTCACCAATTGGTATTTATTGTTTGGGTATAGGAATAAATAGTGGGCTGAAGGGATAAAAGAAAGGAAAATTTTAGAAGTAAAGCCAAAATGTAAAGCACGTGCTCAAGAAACATGAAAAATGTAATTTTTGCATTATTTATTCATTGTTGTTTATTTACAAAAGATTAACTTTGAAAAGTACGACAATTTCTAGATGAATATCCTCAATTTGTACAAGGCATCTCGTTGTGCTGCTCTCGTCTCTTTCAGCTAGCCGATGGGCTCTCTTGATTTGGCAACGGATTGTTTTCTGTATTAGGAGCAAGTCTCCCGAAATCCAGCCATTTCGCATTGATTAGACTTTGTACTTTTCGTTTCAATGCTAGGCAATCCTCTGTAGAATGGCCGATGAACCCTGCATGGTAATCGCATCTGGCGTTTGCATCATACCATTTAGGATATGGTGGCTCTTGAGGTTTCAGAGGATAAGGTGAAACCAGCGAGTTTTGGATCAATCGAGGTAGCAGCTTTGTATAGGAGATCGGAATAGGATCGAATTGGACAGGCTTCTTCTCCTTTTTCTGGCTTTGGTTGGTATTTTGGCTCATGGCTTATGTTTGGGTTGTATATGGTGTTGGTGGTCGGACTTGTGTCGGATAGTTATAAGTAGGATGGTATGGTGTTTGGTATGCAGCGGCGATGTAAGGATATGGTATGTAGGGTGTGTATGGTGTATATGGTGGTGGTCGAAAGCCAGCTGGACCATACTGTGCCATTTGAGGAATGTATTGGCCTTGATTAGAAGCCACATTGCAGGTCTCTCCTGTCTTTTTCTTCCCAGACCCATTGGAAGTATTGGTTGTCCCTGTGGATTTGTGCGCGATATTTCCCCAGCGCATGCCACCTTCGATCCTTTCTCCAATGATGACGATATCGGAGAATCTAGAAGTTACACTGCCAATCATCTTGTCATAAAAGGGATCTTGGAGGGTGTCCACGAACATGATGACTAATTCCTTTTCGGATAAGGGAGGTTGTACTTGAGCGGCTAACTCTCGCCAGTGTTGGGCATACTGCTTGAAGGACTCTTCTCCCTTCTTGGCCATATTCTGGAGCTGAGTCCGATCAAGGGCCATCTCTGTATTGCACTGATGATACTGCTTCGTGAAAGCCTCAGCAAGGTCTCTCCATGAACGGATGTGGGTCCGCTCTAGCTGTGTATACCAGTTGGCAACAGCCCTAGTTAAGCTGTCTTGAAAGAAATGGACAAGCAGCTTCTCATCGTAGGTATATGCAGACATCTTCCTGCAGTACATAGTCAGGTGTTTCATTGGACAGTTGGTTCCTTGATATTTCTCGAATTCAGGAACCTTGAATTTTGGGAGGGATGACTACATCTGGTACTAAGCACAAATCAGATGCATTTTTGGCTTCATAAGCGCTCCCTTCAATTTCCCGGATTCTATCTTCTAGGATTCTCCACTTTTTAATATCCTCATTTGAAGGATGGTTTGGGTGTTCCTCTGGCCTGTTGTGAGGATAGGAAGGTGGTATGTGTAATGGACGAAGTTCTTGGGTGAATATGGGATTTACCCCCCCAATAGCTGCTTGATAAGTCTGGGGAATAGTGTTTGGAGGTAGGTTATGTGTGTGGGTTTGTGTTTGAGCTTGTGTTTGGAGTAGTGTATGTGTATGGTGGTGAGGAAACCCATAATAAACCCCTTCGGTTCGTGGAGGCATGGTTAATGGTGAAGGGTTTTGTGGAGTGAACCCAGGAGGATATGACGGGTTGTTTGGTTCTCCCGGTAGAGATTCCCTTGCCTCTTTTTGTTTGGATGATTGGATGGTCTCCATCAGCTTGGCCATCTGCTCCTTTAGAGTCGTGACCTCATTTCTCAGTTCCTCATTTTGTCTCTCCAGCTCATCCATGATTCTTGAATGTGCTCGCGTTCTATAAGGATGTTGAGGAAGTTGTGTTTCTCCAATTTTCTGTTAGAGTTAAAAATTCATTTTTGAAAAATAATTTGAATGCAAAAAAATCATGAAGGATAAAGATGTTAATGCAAAACTAATATGTAGGTGAAAAGTGTATGGAGTGATTTTAGAAACCTTTCTTTTCGATGATAAATTTATGACTGAATGAATGAATAAACGTTATGCACAAATGAATTTAAGAGATTTGAAGTTTGACTATTTGAAAATAAATCAGAGTTGCTTTGATTTTTAACAAATTTGCTTTTAGGAGTTTTGGTATATTTTTTTTTCTTTTTAAAAAAACCTTTAGTTTTGTTTAGAAAAACTTTTTAGTTTTGCTAGAATTTTTCTAGAAAGCGCTCTTTAGGTTTTCAATATTTCATTTTCTATCTTATTGAATCTTTTTATTTTTTCAGTATTTTCATAAAATTATTTTCCATAATCTTTCCTATTTCTAAGACATCCTTTTAAGTTTTCTTTGGAGTCTTTTCAATATTTTCAAAATATTTTTTCTAATTTTCCTAGGAATTTTCTCCTCTTATTTTGGTTTTCTTGATTTTTATCTTTATTTGATATTTGTATCTCCCCAATTTTAGCTTTCAACTCCCTTTTGCAACTTCAGATGGTTTAGTTCAAATAAATGCCTGCGAGCGATGAACCTTGTATCTCGAAAGGGGTATGTGTGCCCTCTTTGCTTTTTATGTGGGTTACCTGTCCTAAGGATCTATGGCCTTTTATATGAACCTCTCAAAGGTAGTTTGTAATCCTGAGGTGTAGAGGTCACTAGAGCCAAGTTCCAGTCTACAATGCTTGCCAAAACAGCAGAAAAAGCTACCAGTTGTAAGGCATCACAAATAAGATGCACTCTAGCTGGAATTTTCGTGATAGTCAAACAGGACGTAAGCCCCAAAGTGACACCACTAGATCCCTCTATCCTAGGTAGCACTCAGACCTGGGTATAGGGCCCTACTCATGATAATGCATATGCAATGTATGAGGGCACACAAGTTATTGGGATACCTGCAATTGGGGAAATCATAGAAGGTATATATATAGTAATTTAATGTTTGTCTATCCTAGGGTTGTATAGAGAATAAACAAAACAACAAATCACATATAAACAAACAGATAAATAACGCATGTAAATAAAAGGAAAAGGGATCAAAGTAATGCACACTCAATTAGACTTGGCTTGACTCTCTAAATGTCTCCAGTAGAGTTGCCATCTATTGAAACCGTAATTCCGACGAGACAACGAACTCGCTAAAAATTTAAAAAATGAATTGGATTGATTATGTGGAGCCGCCACCAAATTTTTATTTAAGGGAACATGATTTGGAAAAACCCTAACTCGAGGATGAGATTTAGGTTCGGGAGTCGGTTACGAGTAGGGAAGGTGTTAGGCACCCCACTCGCCTGTTCCGAAGAACAGTACCCTTAAACTGAGTGTGTGATTATTTGAAAATTGTTTAATCCCTTAATTAATATGGAATAAATAACTTGATGAAGGTTAGCCTGACAGGACTTGATCCTGCTCCTACGTATTCCCTGGTGCAATGGGAAACTCAAGGCTTACGTAGTTCTGGTTTGATTCGAAGACTTGACCTTCGAAGATGCTTGAAAGAAAAGAATTTTAAAAAAGGAACATGTTGCTTTGGAATACATTTTTGGAAAGGGCAATCCTCATCCACATATGCACAAGGCCCAAGACAACTACGGCTGCACTTGGACCCACACGAATCTCTAAACAACGAACAGCAGAAAAAGCTACCAGTTCGTGCTTAGAGCTCGTCGCGTGAGATCGAGAATCACAAAACCAAATTTTTATTTTCTAAAAAATAATGAACAATAAACGATTTTTTTATTTTATAAAAGGGGAGGGCAATCCTAATCCACATATGCACAAGGCCCAAGACAACTACGGCTGCACTTGGACCCATACGAATCTCTTAAACGACGAACAACAAAAAAAGCTACCAGTTTGTGTTTAGAGCTCGTCGCGTGAGATTAAGATTCCCAAAACAAGATTTTTATTTTGAAAAACAATGGGTTGATAATACAGGCAAGATTTTTAATTTGCAAATAGGAAGGGGTACCAGGTGCGTTTATCATTAATGTAAAATTATGGATTTAATTTGTAGTTAGAAGAACTTTGAGAAATTAAATTGCAATAAGTAGAATTTTAGAGGTTCGGATTTGTAAGAAAAAGACTTTGGTTTGGACTCGAAAAAAAATAAAGGAATTTTGTAGAAAAAGGAATTTTGAATTTTTGAAAATAAAGGGATTTAGAAGAAAAAGAAAAAGAATTTTAAGAATTTTGTAGAAAAAGAATTTGTGAATTTTGGAGAAAAAGAATTTTAAGAATTTTGTAAAAAAAAGATTTTATTATGAATTTTGAAGAAAAAGAATTTCAAGAATTTTTGTAGAAAAAAGAATTTTAAGAATTTTTGTTATTTTGGAGAAAAAGAATTTTAAGAATTTTTGTAGAGAAATTATTGTAGTTATTTTGGAGAAAAATATTTTTAAGAATTTTTGTACAAAAAAGGAATTTATTATGAATTTTGAAGAAAAAGATTTTGTGAAAAAAGAATTTTTGTTATTTTGTAGAAAAAGATTTTATTATGAATTTTGTAGAAAAAGAAATTTAGTTATTTTGGAGAAAAAGAATTTTAAGATCTTGTAGAAAAAGAATTTATTATTATGGGGGCAGTTTTGTAATTTATTGGAAATTAGGCGCAGATTTGTAAGTTTAGGAGTTGCAGGGGGCAGGTTTGTAAAATTAAAAAATGAGGGGACAGTTTTGTAAAATTAAAAAAGGTAGGGGACTTTTGGGCTTGGTGAGTTAATTTCCCAAATTCAAAGTTGTTGCCATAGTGGGACCGTCCTCATTTTATCTTACACCAATTCATATTTATCAGTGGGCCCTACACTTGTGAGAATCCTATTTCTGTATGTGCCCCCCATTTCATTTGAGGTCTCTACGTTCTTGGGGGGAAATGGAAAACGACGCTCGCCTGGTATGCTCCAGACTGATCAACAACCTTTCTTGTGGACTTATGCTAAGCGTCCATATGCCATGCCCATGCGGCATCCTACTTCCTTAAGACTGAGGGTGACACTCCTCCTTATGGCGTACCCGAATCGTAGCTTATTCGAATGCCACACAACCCCAACGAGGCCCGTACTAGGACGTACAACTGAACTTCGGCGCTTCCTCGAGCGCTCGTACGCACGGTTTCGCATGACTCCATTCACTAGGCTGGGCGAGACCAAACTGGGGATTCTGTTTCATGGTCTGGTCCTTGTGAGGATATTTCATGCATTTAATCTTTGATCGAAGGTAACCTCCACATGTTAGACCCATTAAAGTAGTGTCCTCTTCCAATGAGCCTGATGCATTGACCCCCGCTTCCATAAGGCAAATGGATTGTATTATCAATAACATGCCTAAGAGAGTCATGCGTATCTTCTTCTCTGCCATTACCAAGCTGACTCCCTATATTCTCTAGATGAGAGAGTATGCCCATAAGAGATACCCAAGATTTTGTGTTCTTCGATTTCAACATCAAACTTTTAGATTCATAGGTGAAACACCATTTTTCACACGATTTAGAATGTAATCCTTGAAGCAAATAAGCGGTCAGAGGTGGTGTAAATGCTAAGTACTGAAGTACAGCATTGGCATAACAACTGTTTCCGCAATTTATAAGACCAAAAGGGCACAACTCCATTTTGTTCAAGTTATAAAACTTGACAATCAATCCATTTGGAAGAGACCCTTGTCATTATATCTTCTAGCAATATCACTCCCGATGGCTAATGGAAAGTGCTTTGACAGGTTTGATCTTCTAAACTGATCGACAATCTTTTGAAACAGACGTTTTCAAGCCACCCTTAGAATCCACAAAACAGTTAGCAACCTGAGAGGAAGTAGCAGTTTGAGTGCCGGATTCAATGCCATTGTTCCCAAGTTTTGTACTGGAATGTGAACGCTCTTCAGTTCCAGAGGTTAAATTAGAATCAGCACGTTCACGTGTAATGCATCTCATTTTGGTAGACTTCAAGGTGTTGCGGCGGTTGTATACAACCTGATTTGATACCAATAGAGCCAGCTGATTGCAAGTTATGGATGCTCACTGTATCAACACAACTTGAATCTTTGCTAACATTGGATGATTGATGGGAGAAAGAAGATAAAGGTGCCCCGGATCCATCTTTAGATTCCAATTGAACAGATTCAGAACCTCTTGTAGTACCACCGATCACAACATTCAGACCCACTTAGCTCTCTTTAGTTCTATCATTACTCCTCTGTTTTCTCTGTTTCCCTCACAGCTCGCGTTCGTGACTTAAATTCGAGTGCCATGTTAATCGTTTCTTGAGGACAAGGCGAGCACAAGATTTGGGGAAGAAATAGGTACCCTATGCAGATCACACAGCAATCGATCCAAGAAGAGAACATTCAACTTCATTGGGACCGTGTTTTATTATTCAAACCAGAAACAAGTGTTTACCATATATCATTTATATCTACATGATAATTAAGATCTATTTACAAGAAATAATGAGACATCAAGCTGCATCAATCTTTGCTAATCCAGATATATACCATGAACCTAATTCTTGCTATCTTTTGGATGAATTAATACCAAGCGTTTGAGTCAAGAAAAACATATTTGACTAACCTGTATGGAGCTACCACTACACACTGGGAAAGTGCTCCGTTTTTTATCCAAAGGGGATAAGGCTGCGATTAGGGAGAGCCAAGCATCGATGACAAGAACAGGTTTCACCCCTTGAAGATCACTCTGTGGACCCTTCTCAATTTTCTGTCTTTTGTGTTTTTGAGAGAAAAGATCCAGAAACCTCCCTGAAAAACTGAAAAGGAAAAAAAGAAAACCCAAAACAAAAAACTCTTCCCCTCTGTTTTCTGCCAAGAACTTCAAGAAAAGCCCCCTTTCAAAAAACTGTTGCTTCCCCCCCTCCCCCTTTTTATTTTTCGTTTTTCTCCTTTACTGTTATTTTTGTTTACTATTTATTTATGTTTTTCTTTATTATTTTTTATTATTTAATAATTTTTAATTTAATTTAATTTTTTCTTAGATTCTTTCTTTTTCATTTTTCTTTTATTAGTAAATTTCATGATTTTTAGATTTTTATGATTTTCCTTTAATTTGTATTAATATTTATTTTTTAGTTTTTTTTTTTCATTTTTCAGATTTAAAAAAAAAAAAATTTTTTTTACTAAATTTTCAGATTTTAGATTTTTTTTTTCAGATTTTGAATTTTTCTTTTTCTATCCTTTAATTGCTTAATTTTCTGATTTTTAAAAAATTCTTTATTAATTTCTCTAATTTTTTTTCAGTATTTATTTTGTTTTAATTTCTTTTTGTATTAATTATGTTTTTATTATTTTCCTTTTTCCATATTTTCTTTTATTTTATTCTAAATTTTTGTTTTATTATTTTTCAATTTTTTTAGTTTTTTTTATTTATCGCTTTTTATTCATTTTCTATTTTTTCAGTATTTATTTTGTTTTAATTTCTTTTTAACCCCATTTGTCTTTTATTCATTTATTTTGTTGCCTTTGTTTTTCTATTTTGTCTCTTTTCTCTTTCTACTTTTTCTCTTATGAAAAAGGAAAAATGGTGGCCTCGGACATAAATGGGTGTTTACACTTTCTTGGTCTAGCTGGATACTATAGAAGGTTTATAGAAGGATTCTCGTGTATAGCTCTGCTGCTCACTTGGTTGATGCAGAAAGGACAACGCTTTGTATGGACTACCAATTGTGAAGCAAGTTTTCAAGAATTAAAGAATTGACTCACTTCTTCCCTTGTTATTATTTTGCCCAATTTGGAGGAAGATTTTAAATTACATTGTGATGCATCAAAGCAAGGTTTAGGTTGCATACTGATGCAACAAGGACGAGTGGTAGCTTATGCTTCAAGGCAACTATGACCACATGAGGAAAATTAACCCACACACGACTTAAAATTGACTGCAATAATCTTTGCCTCAAATATTTGGAGACACTTTCTATATGGTACAAGGTTCAAGATCTTTAGTGATCACAAAAGTTTGAAATATCTTTTTGATCAGAAAGAGTTGAACATAAGGCAACGAAGATGGTTGGAATATTTGAAAGATTATTATTTTCAAATTTTATACCACCCAGGAAAAGCTAACGTGGTAGCCGATACTTTAAGTCACAAATCACTTCATGCCGCCACGATGATGATAAAGGAGATGGAGCTCATAGAATAATTTCGAGATCTCAAACTGGCAGCAGCATTTCACCCAAATGGTATCATACTTAGGAGATTGGCTATTACAAATGATCTCTTGAGAGTGATTGAAGAGGAACAATCCAAGGATCAAGATCTTCAAGATCAATTCAACTCGTCCCACAAGGGAGAGGTTTTCAAACTCGAAACGATGGGATCATTTGATTTAGAGATAGCATTTGTGTCCTAAAAAATGAAGAACTGTGAAAGACGATTCTTGGAGAAGCTCACAAAAGCAAATTAAGCATTCACCCAAGTGCAACTAAGATGTATCAAGATCTGAAGAAAATTTTTTGGTTGTCTGGAATGAAGAAAGAAATAGCTGAGTACGTATCAATTTTTCTCGTTTGTCAAAAGGTGAAGATTGAACATCAAAAACCATCCGGAGAATTGCAATCCTTAGAAATTCCTGAATGAAAATGGGATAGTATATCCATGGACTTTGTGATTGGATACCTCAAACACTTCAAAAACATGTTGCGATATGGGTAATTATGGACAAACTTACAAAATCTGATCATTTTCTAACCATCAACATAAGAAGTTCCTTGGAAAAATTGGCACAAATGTACAGTTGAGGAGATAGTTCGTTTGCATGGAGTACCTTCCTCCATCGTGTGTGATAGAGATCCAAGATTTACCTCGCGATTCTGGGGTAGCTTACACCAAGCCTTAGGATCTCAACTTCGACTCTGTTATGCATATCATCCTCAAACAGATAGACAAACAGAAAGAACAATCCAGACTCTAGAAGATTTATTGAGAGCTTGTGTGATGGAATATAAAGGGAGCTAGGATCAATTCTTACCACTAGTAGAATTCACCTATAATAATAGCTTCACTTAAGCATAGGAAAGGCTCCATATGAAGCCCTGTATGGGAGAAGATGCAGGATGTCATTGTGTTGGTATAAGATAGGAGAAAATTTAATATTAGGACTTAAGATAATACAACAAATGACAGAGAAAATCAAGATGATTTAGGAAAAGATGAAGATATCACAAGATAGACAGAAAAGTTATTTTGATAAGCGACAAAGACCTCTTGAATTTTAAGAATGTGATCACGTATTTTTGAGAGTTACACCACTAACTGGGTTCGGTAGAGTAATGAAGTCTCAAAAACTTAGTCCTAGATATATCGGTCTATACCAAATCATAAAGAGGGTTGGTATAGTAGCCTACCAAATAGCCTTACCCCTTTTCTGTCAAACCTCCATGATGTTTTTCATGTGTCCCAACTTAGAAAATATATTTTCGATCCTTCAAAGATTATAGGAACTAATACTATACATTTAAAAAAGAACCTCACTTACAAAGCAATACCTGTACGGATCATCGAAAAGGATACCACATAGTTGTGGGGAAAAGCATTGAAGTTAGTAAAGGTTATATGGAATAAAGAAGGAGATACAACCTGAGAGATTGAAGAAAACATGAAAGACATATATCCACACTTATTCCACTGAGAGAAATTTCAAGGACGAAATTTCATTTTTGGGGGGAAGAAATGTAGTAATAAAAAAGATTTAGGTGGCATTCGGTGGCAGCATGCATGCTGCCACCTACCTGCCACATTCACATGCATTGTAGTATAAAATAGGAGAAGGGGGGTTGGCAATTGCACTTGTAATTGCAATTCATAATTGAAAATTGAAAGAAAATTTGGGGAGCCACCAAGAAGCAGACAAAGGGTAGTAGAGGCTCGTGATTTCGTCGGAGAAATTAAATTGGTCTTGAAATTCTAGGTAAAAGGAGGAGATTGAAGTAGAGTACAGGAGTAGTTCTAGAGCTCCCTTGCTCTAGAATGAATTTTATTAACTGTGTGATACATTTAGGGGTTAGATTTAATTATATCTTAATTTAATTTTGGATGAAATTTAACTGTTTATAGGGGTAGTTCTAGAGCCCTTTACACTAGAATAAAATTTTATGGATTATGTGATAATGTAAATTTATCTGTAATTATATTTAAATTTGAAATATTATATGATTATAAATTGGTGATCGAATTAGTTAGTAATTAAATTAATTTTAGGTGGGAGTGTGATATAACAATTTTAGGTGCCCATATATATATATATATTTACGAATTACCTTAAAAAAATTTGTAGTAATTATAAAATTATATACCCTTATATAAATTAATATAAATTATAGGGGTCATAATATTTACACATGGAGTTGTAGGAAAAGATTTTAAATAGGATCCTATTTAATATTCCCACATGATTAACATAAAAGAGTATCCAATTAATAAGTTTGATGGAAAAAGGTAATCATCTATCATTGTATAAAAATATTTAAAATCTATTACCCTATGATAGGTATTACTTTTCCCTTCAATGTATTTCTACGTTATATAAAAATATAGTTAATATTTCATTGGCTTTATATATATATATATATATATATATATATATATATATATATATATAAACCATTATATCTAAACCTTAGTATAAGGAGATAAAATATAAAACTATTGGAGAAGATTATATTAGTAGTTAATTTATATAAAATTATTAGTCTGGGATTTTAAGGGATATTTATTGGAAGTTGGAAACCTCGTTTAAACTGGCAAAAAGTACATAATTACACGTAGAGAGAACATATACGTGTAGTGTTGAACAATAAAATGATTGATTGAGGACTGTGAGGTCTTGCCCCTTGAGAAGAAGGCAATGCCTTCAAGTGTGATAGAGATAGGAATTTGAATATTTAGTTGACATGCATCATTTGCATAAAAGTGTTTGTAAATTGTAATGAGGATAATCTACGAGCCCTTCTATGAAAGAGAGCTAAGAAATCTAAGGGTCATTTCACATGGAAGTAGACCAAAGTTCATGATAGTGGGAACTTTCGAGCCTAGGGGGTACGTGAGCTGGGTTTGAGCCTTCCAATGGCCTAGGGTTGCTCCTTGTAGCTAGGACTGCTCTGGTCAAACTTAGTTTCCTCGACAAGATCTTGATGATTATCATTACTGATCCAGCAATTTCAAAATGTTGTGGAATGAGGATGATGATGATTTTAGCGTTGCTAATGGAACATTATGATTTGAAATTAGATCCATGTACCCCTATTATTTATATAAAGCTGCAAAGATATTTGGGCCCACATGCATTTTCATATCGTAAGGATGACCAACTTTAGATTAGTGAAGATTATTGTGGTATACAATGCAATAATCTCAACTTATTCTTGAGTCTGTCATCGTAGCCACTTGTGGTGGAGAGAATAGAATAATCTCATTCATGCATTGCATAGGAGGATTATTTTCTAATAGTTTGTTAAGAAGGTTAAAGAACGTATTTGTTCTTTATGTTAAATTATAATTTAATGACTACTCCTATTCTTACTTTTACTTGAATGAAGCATCTCACTCCCCTCTGTTATATTTTGTATGAATGACTGTGACTCCTTAATGAGCCTGTAACATAAATCACCCTCTTTTCGATATTGAGGTGATCATCAACGTAGAAAGTAGATAAGGAATTCTTACTGTATGACCAGGAACAACGACCATAATGCAAGGAGTATCAATTCGAAGAAGAGAAGCGGATTCCAGTAGTTTTAGTTAGATATAATAACATAATGTTGTACACACTTCCCTTATCACCCCAGTCATAATACCCTAAATTACTTATATTTTGTAATTGTGGAACTAATGTAGTTTGAATGAGGATGTACATATATGTATCTATTTACCAGGAGGTTATTTATACATATATATGCATAACTGACAAATTACGTACATCATGAGTGTACAACTACTCGGTAATAGTATGTATATGTAAAGAATGATGTGCGAATAATGTTAAGAGAATATAGATAATTTGAGGGTTGAGACAACCATGTTATTATTATTATGAATTAGTATTTATATTTTATATTATTTTATATTTTTTCAGGTTATTATTTTCATTTTCATAATATTGTTCTTACCATTTTCTCTCTCTATTGTTACTTATTTGATTTTTTTATATCTTTTTTTATATTTATTGCTATCATATTTATTTGTATAATTAGCGTTTAAGTTTATTTTTATTATTGATTGTTTTAGTTCTTTTTGCTGCATCATTATAGTGAAAATCATCTATAGTTATCTCTACTACTTTTTGCTATTATTTTTATTTTATTTTTTATTTTTTTATTTTTTTTTTGCTATATAATCATAATTTTTCGTTGCTTGTAGCTTTCCATAAAATTCTAATTTCCACTGAGGAATAAGATAAAAATATATGTCATGATTATATTACAATCACGATTTTTTTTTTCTTTCTTCTTTTCATCATAAATAATTCAACTTTGCTTAAAAAGGAAGAATTTTAATGAGACTTCTTATTAATCCCTTTTATAAATAGTTTAACTTAATTCTACGTAAAAGAATAATTTAGACGAAACGTCTTGTTAACCTTACGTATTTAAGGACATATGAGTTGTGACGACTTGATGCTCCTTAATTCAATTTTAATTTTGTAAATATATTTAACTTAATTCTACGTGAACAAGATAATTTAGACAAGACATTTTGTTAATCTCATTTTTAATTTAATTTGTGACACTTGAGTTGTGACAGCTTGGTATTCTCAAATTCCCATTTTTTTCATAAATTAACATTATAATTAATCAACCGACAATTATTTTTTAAGAGAGCTACATGACTTGGAGTCTCTCATTTGCACCAGAGGATACCTAAGAGCGGAAATTAAACCAGCAAGCCAAAATTAAATTTTATAACATTTATCCTTATTTTAATTTTAACCATTGATTTAAGAAACTTTCTATTTATTAATTTTATTATTTATCCATTTATTTATTTATTCATTCGTTCAAAATAAGTTATTTATTTGTATTTTTGTTAAAGGAGTAAAATAAATAATATTACAATTATTATTAATTTGCACAAATTGATTTAAAGTAACCACCTTAGGATATGTATTAGGGATGCTATGGGATTGAGTTTTCACCCTTCCTTGTGCATAAATCGACTCCCAAACTAATATTGGTTCCATAGACCGTTTTTTATCATTTGCTTAAAATAAAAAGTTTTACAACTATTTTTATTTGAAATAAAATTTGGTGGCGGCTTCATTGCATTACCTTTTAAATTAACTTCATTTTAATTTATCCGCTTTCCACTTTGATCTAGGTTATTACATAGATCATATAAGCAATCACCAAAGTCTGCACCTGTATAGCCTACTACTTCAATATTCTCTACTTTTATGTATTGTACACAAACATGTAGTGTTTAGTTCGTTGCATATATCTCATTACTTTTTAACAACAACCCAATAACTCTAATTAAGATTAAATAAGTATCATCCAAGAACATTTATAGCAAAAACAATAACTGGTCTAGTACATAATTGAGCATACATTAAACTACCAATAACACTTGCATATGGAATAATTGTCATATATTCTCTTTCTATGTCATTTTTGGGACATAAATCTTTACTAGGTTTATCACCTTTTATAACAGTACTTTCCCAAACTTGCATTTATCTAAATTAAATCTTTTTAAAACACGATCTATGTTAGTTTTTTGTGATAAACTTAGAATTTTACATGATCTATCACAATGGATTTTGATCCCTAGAACAAAATATGCTTTCCCAAAATCCTTTATATCAAATTTATTTAAAAGCATACTCTTAGTATCATTGAGAAGGTTTATACTATTGCTAGCAATTAAGATGTCATCCACGTATAGTATAAGAAAAATGAAACTACTTCCACTAATCTTCATATATATGCACTAATCAAACTTGTTCTTAACAAAGCCACAATATGTCATGACACTGTCAAACTTAAGCTACTATTGTCTAGAGGCTTGTTTTAAACCAAAAATAGATTTCATAAGTTTACACACTAAGTGTTTTTTACTATTTTAATGTTATTTCCTAATTTTTTCTCTACTTCAATTTTGTATATTCTAAACATGTCAAGGGCATCTGATTTTTCTTTTATTAAATACATGTAATCATATCTTAAAAAATAATTTATAAAAGTTATAAAATATTTATTTCCATATATGGTAGTTGGATAAGGACCACTAATTTCAGTATGGATGATTTCTAAAAGATTTTGACTTTATGTAGATCCTTTTTTTTTTCTATTCTTGGTTAAATTACCCCTTATGCAATGAAATACATGTATCATTATTATCATTTTATAAGGATGGAAGTATTTTAGTAATAATTAATCTATCAATTTGATATATGACCAAATTGTTAATGACATAATAACCTCAAGTTTTCTTTGTCTCTTGGCTAACTTTGTTTCAACAAGATATATCATGTTTATTAGTATTTAATGATAACTTATATAACTCTTTAATTAGATTACATATGTTAATAATTTTACAATTATACATTATATTTTTTTGTTAAATCTAAAATTGATACGATATCCAAGTTAATCTAATAATTTAATGTAAAATATTTTGTTTAAAATTAATTTAAATTTTGTATCTAATATTAATTCTATAAATCCTATCTTTTCCACTTCAATCTGTATATTAATTTAATTTTAATATCTAATACTAATTCTATAGATCCTATCTTTTCAGTATGTATATCTCTTCCATCTTTCATCCTTGATTCCTTTTGACTTGGTTTCCTCAAAATTTTTAGGTCATTGGTTATTATGTTTCTTCTCTTTTTTAAGCAATTTTTGAATTTGATGCAATCAATCTTCTTATGTCCACTTCTTTTATAGAAAAAACATTCTTGCTTAAAGTTGAAGTTGATGCCACTAATACTTCTTCCATATGTTTCATCATTTTCTTTTCTTTTAAAGTTCTTATTTTTCTTTGCGCTACAAATTATATGGAATTTTCCCTTACTAATGCTAGGATGAGCACTGACTTGTGAAGATAGATAAGAATATTCACTTTTCTCTTATTGAATTTTAGCTTCTTCAACAACACATTTAGTAATCAAATCATTCACACTCCATGTTTGATTGTATGTATTATAGACAGTTTTATGTTGACTAAATTGAGACGAGAGATTCAAAAGGGCGTGATGAACAACATAATCTTTAGAAAAAGTTATATTATATGACTTAAGTTTTGATTGAAGATGTAATAATTTTAGGATAAACACTTTAATACCGGAAGGATAAATCTTCATTGTCATAAGTCTTGTTGCTTCAGTATTATAAGATATTCGATACTTTTATCCAACAATATCCATAAATTCATCTACATTATTAATCTATGATAAACCATTAAGTAGATGTTTAACAATGGATCTCTTCGTTGCAATCAAACTAATCCTATTTTCTCTTTTCCATTTAACATAATGATTTTTAATTTCGAAAGAACTACCTCCATTAGGTTTTATTGGTTCTTCTTATCTAAGTTATATCTAAGTCCACAACTCTTAAAATAAACTTTATATTGCACTTCTACTTCTTGTAACTATAATATAAAGGTAGTGTTGTTGTTAAATAAAAAGAAAAATGTTTCACAAATGCAACATGTTTAGTGAATAATTCAAAGAGAGTTTTGATATTTTAGAAAAATTCATCATAGATGAACTTTTCTAATTCAAACTTTTACCCCTTTACATGAATAAAGTTTTTAACCTTATTTTCATCAATTCCATAATATATCAAATTAAGTTACACAATAATTACCTTTGAATATGAGATCATGTAAAACAATTCAGTATTACTTTCGTAACATTCATACTTAATGAATTTTAAAGATAAGCTTTAGTTATCAATAAAATTCTAGAATTTCTTCACACAAATTTAAATTCCCCTTCAAAATAAATTTCATTACAAAAAATTTATAGTCACAATTGAATGAGATATGATAAAAATTATCTTTTTATGATATAATTGCACGAGTGATAAATAATATAATTTGTTTTTGTACAAAACATACTTATATTTTGATCTATTTAGAGAGAGTAACCTTTATATATTTACTCTATATATGCCAAAATATTCTTTTATAATTTTTTTTATAAAATTATCTTAATTTTATTTTTAATTAATTTATTAAACCAAAAATGTTAAAAATTTATAATAATTATTTTAATAATTGAATATTTAAAATTACGAGTGGGGTTCGATTCCTTCTCTAACGAGTTTTGTCTTTCGCAATCTTTTTTACTGACTTTTCAACAATTTTTTTTGTATGTTTTTAGATAGTTTTCAATAATTTTGTTTTGATGATTGATATCTCTATATTAAGGTTTTAGCAAGTTTCATAAATTAAAAATTACTAAAATTTCAACCACATAAAATATTCCTAAATCTTATTATATTATGTTCTAAAATATGCAAGAAAGATTCTAATACTAAATGTAAAATTTAAATTAAAGTAACTATCATCTAACACAAATTTAGAACATTATATGATTTTAGAGCAACATATAATCAAATATATTAAAGAATATGGGAATGTATCCATTTGTGTCATATCTTTTTATTGATGTCTTTTTTTACTTTTATACACAAGGTCTTCCACTAAATTTTACACAGACATAGTAATTCTTCAATAGAAAAAAAAAACCTTTTAATATTATGAATATGTTGGTATATTTAAGTGGGACCCAACACTCCTACACATCCACCTATCTAAATTTTTTTACTACAAGATACAATTTTTAATAAAAGAATGCAACTTTTTGTAAAATTTAATCTTTCACTTTAAATTTTAAATTCTATATTTATTTATTTATGAACTATGTTATCAATATTTTAAATATAAAACTAAAACTTTATTTATTAATATAAGATTATATAATTTTCAACAAAATCAACATGGAGAAACTCAAAAATAACACTTCCTAAAGCTCGAATGAAGAAAAGTAAAATGCCAAATTACTAGAATGAGGAAGGAAGCACAATGGTGGTACAACACCAAAGTCATACCCCAAAAATTCAAACATTGAATCTCATCATAAGGTGCACCAGGCTCTGATATCACCATACTTATAACATGGGAGGATGACAACATTAAGATGTTGTGACATTTAATAGGCGAATTCGTTTTCTTACTTTGATTTTTCCAGAGTTTTACTATGGAAGGATCTAACAAGACCTACTCATGAACCTTGGTGAGAAAACTCCATTCTAATATGAAAATTCCTCATTGCTTTAATGATTTTAAAACTTACCAAATAAGTTCAACATACAAAATGAGGTAGGTAACAACACCTCATAAATCACTTCATATCTTAATTGCTTTAATAATTTTAAAACTTACCAAATAAGTTCAGCATATAAAATTAGTTAGGTAACAACACATCATAAATCACAAAAAATGAGTTAAGCAACAAACACCTTACAACTCACAAAAATTAAGCATCCCAGACCTTATAAAACAATCTAACCTAATACTTCTTTACAACTTCAAAAAATTAAGTATAGGAGCATTTTAAGGCTTTGATTAAGATCCTACTAAATGAATTAACCTACTAAACAAATTAAAAATGTTTTGTTTTACAGCTCTCTGCATGGTTTAAGGTGAATTTAATTAACTTTATATTTCAAGTAAATAAAGCGGCACCCCAAAAAACTTTAGCCATCATTTCAACGAATCCGAATAATATCTACTATCCATAAATTAACATGATAATGTCCTACTTCCTTACCATTCAACTATAATGGTTTGAGGGATAAATAAAACATTACAAATAAAAGATGAAGAAAGTGGATAGATAAATTTTGAATACAATTATGACATGAAAAAGTCAAAGAATGCGGAACACTACCAATGGATGCATGTCTAGCACACAACCATAAAAATAATCATTATATATATATATATATATATATATATATATATATATATATATATATTAACCCATTAATACTCCTTAAATAGGTCTATAGTGGAACATTCAAATAACTCACCTCAAAATTTACCTAGGTTACATCAACCCAACAATAGTAAGATATATCTGACATACCGTTACGCAAGTTATGCTGCGTGGTGACAACTGTTGTAAACTGTAATTTAAAAAGAACTTTTAAGATTTTCTCCACCAGATTACAACACTAATCAATGATTAATTTCATTTGACCGCTATCTTATCATCAGTTAGTGATAACTTACTCGATAACCCATTCTTATACTCATTTATTGATAAAAAAAAATACTTACTATAAAGGAGAATTTTAGGTATGATTACAAAATCTTCTAATTACCAAATTTTCTAATTCTCTCGTCATCACATCTTCAATCCATTGATAGCTTAAACATCAGAATATTTTTTTTAGGTACACCTCTTTCTCACATGGATCAAAAAGCAAAATCATCTAAAAATAAAAACTAACACTAAAAAATTCGATTACATTAATATTAATATTAATATTTAACTAACAATATATGCATATATATATATATATATATATTGATAAAAACATTATTATTATTATTATTATTATTATTATTTTGCAGGAAGGTGCAGTGGAGGGGCTTTTATATCACAATAATAATCGAAAATTGAAGAGAGTAGTTTATAATTATTATACCTCGCCTAAACTCTAAATGAATTGATAAATCATACTATCACTTTAATTCAATAATTTCATAAATTATGCGGTAAACTATTATCTTTTATTTAATATAATATGTTACTTTTATAAGAACATCGTAATTATGTATTTCGTAAACTATTTACATACTCGAATAAAAAATTAAATCAAAAGTAAAAAACTGTGAATATTCTCTTCCAAAATTGATAATAATAATAATAATAATAATAATAATAATAATAATAATAATAATAATAAATATTATTATTATTATTATTATTACGGTGAGAAATGCAGTCCACTATCTATTTCATCCCTCTATTTAATAATTGCATCTCTAATGTATATATAAAACAATAACTTACTTTTTGTTAAAACTTTAGAAAAAGAAAAAGTTCCCATATTCTAAAATGAGAACACGCATCAACGCTTACATCACTTCTATTCTTCTAAAAAGAGTAGGGAGTAAGTGTTTTTGGGTTTCCTATTTTTTTTTTTATAATATTCTAGAGAAAGTGATGGACGATTGGCGTATTCTAATTTTGACTAAATAGAGATTAAAATAGAAAAGAAAGGCAGATCTCTGTCTTTATATATATGCATCCAAATGAGAGACCGAGTGATTCGAGGTTTAAACACCGCCTGCATTAAGATAAGTTATATTTCTTAAATAATAAAATTGCAGAGATCCCATACATTTTAAATTTAATATTAGTCCACATGCATTATTTAACTCATACTTTTCTTAGGATTTATTCAAATGGGACTTGAAGCGCAAGCATGCACTCATTGTTGTTTTTTGTTTGTTTCTAGCTCTTCTTAAAATGCGAGGACCAATATCTAAAAGTTGACCCTAGTTGTTTAAAGTTGCATTTGAAAACTTTAAGGAGTTAATTCCATTTTATTAAACTAATGAAAGTTGTTGACGTAAAGTATCCAATTCACCGATACATTGAACAAGGCGAAAAAAAGGACGTGTTGGATCTTTTGGCTGTAACATCATTACTGTTTTTATTAGTTGTCAGGTAAACTTTGATCCCATAACTTATCATTATAGATGCTGTGGTTGTGGAGAAAAATCCACTCAAGTTTTGAGTGCTAAAAAAATAATATTAACGTAGTCATGTATATATGTGCATATCATCTAAATTGAGTGGTCATGGTGGATTTAGTTTTCTATCAATTGAAATGTCTAAAATATCTAGATAAGTTCATTTGAGTTTTCTTTTTCTTGAATGACCAAGTTGAATTAAATCATTAAGTTTGAGCTTTTTTCCATAAGTCAAAAACATAATATTAAAATAATGTAAGAAATACCCCAATTCCAAATCATTATGACCAAGCCATTTTTCTCATATTTTATTGAATTCAAAAGTACTATTTAAAAAAAATATATAAATTAATGTTTGTACTTTGATTAAGGAAAAGGATTAAGGCCTACTTTTTAACGAGGTCAACAATATGAATAAGATCAAATTAAGATTTAATTATTAAAAAAGTCATCAATCTTATTTGCTATTGTATAAGCATGTTACAGATATATCTGAGATGTCAACCGATTATCGTAATTAATTAGCTAAAAATTTTAGATGCTTGAAACGTACTATTGATCAAGTAATTTTACCAAGGAAAAGACTTTATTTTCCACCTATGGTTCATATAGGTAATTTCAAACGTGCTTAAATAAAGATTTTTAAGGTAAATAAAGGTAAAAGACGAAAAATGTTGCCTTTTATTTATGATAGCGGAATTATTTTAAGGATAAATATATCCTATTTTATAAGTAATATAAGAATGATGAATTTTATTTACCAAATTTAAGAGATTAAGTATAATTATTAAAATTTTAAATTATATTATATAATTTAAATAGATCAAAAATTGAAAGAAATAGAATTTGAAAGTACATAAAATTAAAAAAGAAAAATTCAAAACAATAAGGTACCCAAAACAATAAGTAAAATATGCAAATATTTGACATTTTTATAAATTATGATTTATTAGTTTCACTTGGATTAAATTTTTAAAATTATTCAATTTTAAAAATTTATTCAATTCTCATTTATAATCACCTCGCTTATTCTTCCCATAGCCAATGTGATCATGTGTCAATAAAACTTCTCAATTCTTGAATTAAATAGTTAGTTTTTTCATGCAAAATATTCAAATGAGGACACATAAAGTATTATAAGGTTGTTAATTTAATAAATTATTAATAGTTAACCAATCTTTGTTTATTTTATAGTTTCGTTGATTCTTCCTCAATAGACACTAGTAGGCTAATTAATTGATGGCATATCACAAGCGATCGATTTTCACTATAAATATGGCATAATAAAATAAAATAAATAAAAAATGTAATCATTAATTACTAAAGAAAAATTGAAGATATCCATAAATTTAATCTAATATCTACCTAATCTTAAAGGAAAAATGAGTTCATATTTAAACTCAACAAGTATAGAATTCATAAAAGTATCAAAAAATAAGCTTTGTCACAATAACCTTTCTTCAATTCCTCACAAATGCTTCAATATTGGTTAAAGTCTTTAACATACTAGGAAAAATGAAGATGAAAGTTGAATGGAAACTTTTAATAAAGATGGAACGAATGGAGGCTTTCAATCCTTCTTATAATATCCTTATATTTACTCAAAATATATATATTTTTTAAATTTGACTACAACCCTAATATTATTAGTTGGTAAATCCACTATTATTGTCCACTTAAAAACACAATCCATAAAAATAATAATCAATTAGTTATTGAAAGAACATGAAAGGTCAACGATAAAAAAAAAAACATGAAACCTACCTCTAACCTATCTTATTGTCATGCTTAATAAAAAGAGTTTTAATCTAATGACATATTCTATGACTTTATTTATCTTTGTAATGTTACATGTTTGTAGAAATCTACTGATATGAAAATTGAGACATTTGGATGGTAAACTTTTAAATTACATTGATATCTACACCATGAACATTAGAGTTGGCTAGATTTTGAAGTTTTTAGTATCAATAAAGAGCTTAATTGGCTAGACTTTGAAGTTTTCAGTGTCAATAAAGAGCTTAATTATGCTTCCTATAGGACCATATAGAATTCATGTATACCCCGTTATTAAATACAAGGGACCAAGTGTTGATACCAATTATTTTTCTTTTTTTTATTTTTTTTCTTTAGTGTATGAATAGTCCTTTTTACATCAATATCATGGAGTTTAAGAATGTGTTAAAACAAAAGAATTAAACAGAACTAAAGAAAGGAAAAAGCTTAGTTAAATTATAAATAAAGAAAGATAAAAAAATAAATAAAAAGAATATATAGTACATAATTTAATTAATGTGAATTAAATAGATCTTTTCTTCAGGTGGTTTAAGTAGACAAAAAAATATAATTATAACATAAACAAATCAAAATTAGGGTTATAATGAAAACAAATCAAAATTAGGATTTCGATAATTGTAAAAATAAAATATGAAAAAAAAAGAAATAAAGAAAAATGTCACACTCTCAATTTTATAAAGAAATAAGAGTAATAAACTCGATGCAGAATTGCTATAAAAGTGTGAAAAATCCTTCATAAGATCTAAGTAATGGTTCTTTCTAAGAACCTTAAAAAGCACACAAGTTCTCTCAAAAGGGAAAACCTTAATTATTATTATCATCAAAATTGTTACCTTAATGGGAGTTACATAAATTTTTATAATAAAACAAAACTTTAAATTTTTAGTAGCCAATACGATTTGGTCCACTAACATAACAAAATAAAAGTAAAAAAATTCTAAAAAGACTTAATAATCATTATGGCCAAACCCATTAACATAATAAACTAAACTTATGTTATTAATTATAAAAGTAAACATAAATTTCTAATCCAAAATACAAATAAAATAAGGATTGATCTAAAATAAGTTAAATTTGATTCTCTTCTTCTAATTCTTTATTTTGAACACAATGAACTAGTTTTGTGCTCTTTTTTTTTTTCATATATTTGGACTGTCTTAAACATAGTTATAACTATATGATTTATAACCTCTTTAACTTTCTTTGTCTTTGACCTTATCATAGGACCTCCAACCCCTTGCAAGAGATCTACCTCTTTATCTCTCTCATTATTTATCATTATTTCTTCTTGATTCTCATCATTGATCCTAAATAATGCAACTAAAAACTTATTTCCTTCTACTTTTGATAACAAAATTATCCTTAGACAATGTTTATCATATCTCATAAGTAATATAGGAATGTCAAGTCCCAACTATTGAATATAAGAGACCAAGTGTAATTATTGACATTTTTCAAAATTTTAAATTACATAAAAATAAAAAACTAAGAAATAGAATGTGCAAGTAAACATATTTAAGAAAGAGAAAATTCAAGGAAACAAGGTTGATTAAAAAAAAAGCACAATGCAAATACATAACTTTTATAAATTAGGAATAAGGTATTGGTTTAACTTGGATGAAATTTTTAAGATACCCAATTTCATGAACTTAATTCAATTTATAATTATAATCATCTTCACTAATTATATCTATAGGAACCGGTCATCATTCATTGAAATTTTAATTCTTAAGTTAAATACCCAATTGATCATCCAAGATATTTAAAGAAGAATCGCATGATATAGTGAAAGGTTGTTAATTTAATAAATAATTAAAGGTGTTGAACTATAGTTTTCGCATTCAATAACTTGTAAAATATATTTGTTTTATATTTCGTTAGGACATGCATAGGAAAATTAAAGGTAGACATGGATAAGAAAATTAAGTAGTTGCATAATAAAAATGATCAATTCTTAAAATAAATATAGAAAAATAATAAAAACACTTGGATAAGAATAAGGATATGTATTCATTAATTACTGGAAAAGAAATTAGAAATATCTATTAGTTCAACCTAAGCTCCATATAAGAAATTAGTTCATTGTATTTTCACTAAAAATAGGAATGGAATTAAAAAAATGGAATTCAAGAATGAAAGAACTTTGAAACAAATAATTTAAATATTGGTAAAATATATTTAACACACCATAAGAAATAAGGAATGAATGAATGGAGACCTTCAATCCTAATAGACCATTTAGAAGACAAGATAATTCCCTATGAAAATATTATCTTTTTTTATAAGGTTGGATTCTACAAGAGATACTATTGTGTCTAATACATATTGCTTGAGCAATGCATTCCGGAAAAAAAAGGAATTACATTGATTTTATCTTTCCTTTCATTAATCCTTCTTACTTAGCTTTCCTTTTATTAATCCTCCTTACTTGAAAGATATAATTATGTATTTAAATATTTTTACAAAATTTGTTTAAAAAATTTAAAATTTTAACTTAAGAAATATCCATTTTTGTATTTTAGCATGACACCAACGATCATTTTATTTTGTACTAAAAATAAGAGAAAATTATAAGAATTTAATTGAAAACATATTCAAATTATTATGGAATTTTCATCAAATTTTATTTGATAAGCACAAAGAATAAGATTTTATCAAAAGGTAGTTTAAAATCAATAAATAATGGTATAAATTTATAAAAGTAATGAAATGCAAGATAAGCATAAAGGCATATGTTTGATTGATGTGCTTGAGTTTTCTCTTTCTTTACAATACAATATTTGATATTTTATATATCTATACAAAATGTTAAACCTACAAAACCTCTAAAAGTGGTGTGGATAATTGTCACATTTAATAATTAATGATCAAAATTTTATTTGAATGGACCTTTCAAGTTATCTTGATCTAATCTTAATGTGTAAGTCTTAATCTTGTCCATTAATAATAAGAAAACTAATTGCTTCATCTTTGAATTTTAATTTAAAAATATAAAGGTTGGTTGTTCTATAGTTTCTCCATTTGTTTATCAAGTTAAACATATATATGTTGCAATGACTAAAATATTTATGGCTAAACCTTAGGGAAAATATCAATTTTTTGGATTCTAAAACTATCTATTTGGGGTTACTAATGGAACTTATATGCATCAGTTAACAAATTGTTGTGTTTATTGTACTACAAATTTTTTTCTAAAGAAAAGTACATCTGTCAACGTAGAAATAGATATTTGAAACTCTTACTATCGTTTTCACAAAGACTATCTCAATAATCTTTAAAAGAATGATTCAATATTGACTTTTGAGCTCATTAGAAAATAGTTATTTTTTGAAAATATATAAAAAATAAATATAAAAAGGAAAAAACAAGCGTAAGAAATTTAAAGGAAAAAGAACACACACAAATTCAATTATGGAAAGGCATAAGATTTTGGTTTCCCTTATACTCTACTCAATTTTATCCTAAATCCCTTATGAATGATTTAAAGTAAATTGCTAACCATTTGTTTTCTTTATATCACTATCCAATGATCATGATATAACAATGTTTTTTCCCTTAAGTTACTACCCCATGATCATGCAAGGTATATAATTAAGAAAAGCATAAAACACATTCGAACTTGTTAAATTAATAACCGGTTAGAAATTAAGGATTTCGATTGATCCTCCAAAATCCTTAAATTCAGTTTATCTTATAGTTTCGTTAATTAGGTAATGGTACAATCGCCTTCCCCCACTTAACTTAAAAATCAACAAGAGTAGTTAATTCTTACCAATTAATTAAGCACAATAAGAAAAACACAGTTAAATGGAACATATAATCATTCATAAAAGAGAAAAATGGGTTCAATTGGTTATATCATAAGTTTCGCCAAAGATTCATGAATTGGGGATTAGTTACACATAGAGAGATAAGACAAATAAGAGCATACTAATCCAACAAAATAATTCATAATTCTAATTCTAGAAAAAAAAAAGAAAAAAGAATAGTATCGGCAAAGATGGCAATAGAACATTGCAACTCGCACTGTGAAAGAACTTCTGCCTCCAAGATCATATGAGAGGATACTGACAGAAAAACAAAAATGGAATGGGTACTGAAATAACATGTTGAATGGTGTGGCAGAGCCTCTCTTTTATAAGCATGGATTAGGATTTCACTATCATGAACCAGGTTGGACCTAGCTTCTTCCTTAGCCTTCACAGTCATTCAAAGTCATCTTGCAATGTCATAGAGCTGACTGGGATGACTCCTATGTTATTAAGGCTGATGTGGCATTGTTGCATTGGCTTCATTGTCATTTTATGCTCCATTTGTCCTCTTTATTTCCTAAAACTCGCCTATTTTCAGATTCTCTGCTTATGGGATAATTCCTGCAAAATAAGAGAAATTAGGTGGAATTATAATTAAATAATCATAAATTATATCGTAATTATAACTAATTTTTCGTAGATAAATTAACAAATGATGGTTTATCACAAACTTTTCAACTGTTACTTACATCGGACAAGACTTCCTATAAGATTTGCTGCTTGGTTCGACTATCATCTAATAGGTAAATCAACTTATATGTTCCTCAATTATCCAACTTCTCATTTAATATGTTTATACACTAGCAACCATGTTAAATAAAGTTTGTCACTTGATAAACAACCATTTTTTCCATTTATCTGGAAGAATTTAGGCCTAATTACTACATGATTCATGATTATTCACCGGTAATTCTACCTAATTTTTCTTGTTGTTATAGAAATGATCACACAAGTAGAGAATCATAAAATAGGCAAATTTTAGGCCAACAATAAGGAATAAAGGGTATAAAAAGATAAGGGAATAGTAAAACAACAAAAATGCCCCTCAACATGTTCCTTAGAATTATAGGTTTCTCACCAATTAATTACCTAACCAATAGTTGATAGCCTCCTATGTTTTATGCTTCTCTTATCTATTTAACTTGCATGACCATTGAGGATAGTAGTTAGGAGAAAGAGTATTACTATTTCATGATTATTATGTAGTAATAGCCTTTGAGTAGATGGTTAACAATCGATGTTATAATTTATTCTCAAGGAGAAATTTAGGAATAAAAATAAGTAAAGTCATAAGGGGACCCAAACTTTCATATTCTTCTGTAACTTGCACTATATATTTTTTTATTTGCCATCTATTTTAAACTTATTTATATTTTCAAACCTACACATAAAATCATTTTTTGGTGAGCTCAAAAGTTCGGATTCAAACTTTTCTTACAAATTGTTGGCATGGTGTTATGTGCAAAATATGAATGTGAAACTCTTTGCCACGTTTTACCCACTGGAAAGTATATCCATCAGTGTATAAAGAGAGTATTAGGCCCCTTAGTATTGATTCCATAGAGACTGTGTCAACGATCTATATATAAAGTTTGAACTTTAACTTTTGAGCTCACCAAGATGAAGGGTGTTTTGCAATAGAAGTTGGCAACTACTAACCACCTATACTAATTTTACTACTTCTCCTTAATCTGGTAGTAGAAGTAATCTTCATTCTACTTATTATCCTTGTTGATCCTGCAAGATAGATAAACAAAGGAAGCATACAGTTTAAGAAGATGTTAATTACATGTCATTAAATTAACTAGTTGGAAACTTAGGATCCCAATTGATCCTCCCAGACCCTTAAGTTTAGCTATCCTATAGTTTTGTCAATTGGGAGTGGTACAATCACCTAATCTCCCTAATCAACTAATAGATAAATAGAATTAACCAATTCCTATTAATGAATTAAGGATAATAGAATAACATAATTATAATAATGAAAACATTATAAGGGAAAAACAAGGGTTCAAACAATACAAATCACAAAGTTTATCACAGTCCTTAAAGGGGAAATTATTTATTCATAGGTAAAAATAGCCCATAAGCATCCATAACCAAAATTGATAAGTATAAAATTGGTATTGCCAACAAAGTTGGCAACTACTCTGAAATTGCATCACACCATAAGCACTCTCACCAAGATCATAGGGAGGATACCGAAGGAAAAATTAGGAATTGAGAAGCTAGAAATGAGAGGTGGAAAAAGTAGGGTTATGCCCACAAAAAGAGATGTGTATCTTAGGGTGAAAGGTGGTTTTCCTTGGTGGAAGAGGTTTCTCCCCCCAATGGGAAAGGTGTTCCCTAGTCGGATAGGTGTTGACCCTGGTGGAAAAGGTGTTGTTGAATGGTCTGGCAGAGTATTCCTTTTATAGGCTCAAATTAAGATTTTCAACATCGTGGATCGGGCTTGACTTAACTTCCTTGCAACTATCACGATCATTTGTATGTCTTTTGTAGTGATGTACGGCTGATTGGGACACATCTTGCATCACCCTAACGTAGCATATTTTCAGGCATGCCCAATGTTGGCGCGTTCGTCCAACTTCGTGCTGCCACGATCATGTTCAAGTCTTCACAATCGTGCTAGTCTGCTAAGGGGAAATACTTTTTCCTTTTCCTTTTCTTTGTCTTTCTATGCCCCTTTTGCCCTCTTTTTGTCCTAAAATCTTCCTATTTTTTTTATTCTCTACTTTTTTTACCATTCTTGTAAAAATAAGGGACATTAGGTTAAATTACAAGTGAATTATACCAAATCATGCAGTAATTATGCCTAAAATTCTATAAAATAAAATTACAAAATGATAGTTTACCACATAGTATTTATGAGATTGATACTAGGGATCTTCACTATTGATAAACTGCCATTTTCTAACTTTATCTAGAGGTTTTTAGGCATAATTACTATAAGATTTAGCATAATTCACTTGTAATTATACCTAATATCCTTATTTTTGCAAAAGTGGTTAAGAAAGTAGAAAATCCAAAATCAGGAAAATTTTGGGCCAATAAAAGGGTAAAATGGGCATAAAAAGATAATATAGAAAATGACAAAAATGCCCCCTTAACGGACTAGCACAACTATGTAGACTTGAGCATAACCATGCCAGTGTGAGGCTGCATAAGCATGCTAACATTTTGGTGTGCCAACAAATAGTAACATATTAGCTCTAGTGATGTAGGAGGTGTCCCAATCAACTATTACAATGGCAAAGAAACTAGATCAAGCTCAATCCATGATGTTGGAAACCCTAAATTTTCACCTATAAAAAGGAGGCTCTGCCACCCCATTCTCGACGCCCCGCTCTGCCACCCCATTCTCGACGCCCCTCTCCCAATGGGGAGCAACCTTTTCTGCAATGGAGAGTATGTTTCTCTCTTAAATTCTAGGCACAACCCTACCTTTCCTCCATCTTGTATCTTCTAGCCTCTCCAGTTTTAGTTCTTCCTTTAGCATCCCCTAATAGGATCTTGGTCAGAGGGATCTCCTTATGGTGCAAGTTGCAGAGTTGCTTTCTTACCTTACTAGAATTTCAATTTTGTATCTCTTATCTTAAGATTTAACTATGGATATTTTTAGGGTTTGTTTTCATGATTTTTAACTAATCCCAAATTCATAGGGCTTTAGAAAATCCTTTGATGCATAGGTGGAAGAAGGTAGTTCTTATGGTCCAATGAAGGCTGCACTTTAGTGAGGAATGGATCCAAACTCAAGGCTTGCTTGGAAGTGCCACCTTTTGAGGAGGATAAGTTTTTTCTCTGCCACCATAAGTAGCCACAGATGAGGAGGTTCCTCAATCCCAATCTTAGTTCTAGAGGAAGGATATGGAGAGAAAGGTTCTAAAAATTTTTAGTGAAAAACTCTCAATTTCATTCAAACAAAATTCATATTGAAATTTATACAAGTGATACTTTTATATAGGAAAAATGGAGGAGATGCAAAATGGAGGGAAGGACGGGGGGCAACTTTGAATATGAATTGGGCTTGGATTTCATCCCAATAATAGTTCCTTCTTCACTCCTCAATGCATCTTAAATTAGGTCAAAGAAAGCCTAAAATGTCATATGCTAAATTGCAGAGAAAGAGGCTTATTCCTATACACTACGTTGGAGCTATATTTATAAAATAAAAAAAAGAGTTCTAAACCTATTCTAAAATATGTGAGGCTAATAGGGAGGTGGATTGGGCCTGAGAGTGAGTCTCTTGAAGGCCTAAGAAGGTCTCCATATTTGTCTGCAGCTTCTTAGCCCTAACCCTACTAATAGGCCCAATGGGCCTGAGGATCCTACCTGGAGAATGGGAGTGCTCTTATGTAGGTCTAGTTGTTCCTAAGGATGCCTCTGCATCAAGTCCTCCCCTTGGAACATATTCGTCCTTGAATGAGAGTTGTCATCATTCGTACCTGTAGCAAAAAGACATAAGTAGGTAAAAAAGACCCTTATTAATAAAGAGAAAACAAGTCTAATATCAGGATCAAATACTAAGATCTTGAATATTCTACACATTTGTAGCAACAAACAGGTAAACATAACCAGGAATAAGAGGTAGATTATATCCAATGGACCATAATTATCATTATAAAAATACAATTTTCTACATCGGTTGCTTTTTTAATTTCTACATCGGTTGCTTTTATAACTGGTGTAGAAAGTACTTTCTATATCAGTTGTATACAAAATCAATGTATAAAGTTTGAATTTATTTACAAAAATACTACTGCCTATTTTTCTACATCTGTTATAAAGTAATTGATGTAGAAAGTTTCAATTTTATTTACAAAAACATCACCATCTATTTTTCTACATTGGTTATAGGGTAACCAATGTATAAAGTTTCAATTTTATTTACAAAAATTCCATTGTCTTTTTTGTACATTCGTTGTCGAACAACCAATGTAAAATCATGTTATAAAAGCCTATTTTTGTACTAATGTGTGTCGAAGTGAAAATTTGACATTCTACCCTTTTATCTAGTCTTCCCAATGTGACCTAGAATGGAACCACAACCTTATCGATACGGGAAGCTATATTCAAGGTTTGGGTCCTAGATTCATTATGATAACTCAAGTAGTGAGTCATGCTAGAAAAATGATGAGACAACCAATTTTCACTATGAGGTACATAAAGTGAGGATCCTAAGTGCATTAATCTAGTCATACAATCCATATTATGCAGTATAGTAACGGTGCCCCAAGTACCCATGGGTGATTGAGAAGATGGGATTTTTATGAAGGCCAACTCTTGATCTCCTCCCAGATGAAATAGTCCTTTAATTATAAAGGGTGGAAGAAACATCAGGCCCTACCCTAACAGTGATGTCCAAGGTAACGGAAATGTTAAGAAGAGGGTTCTTAACTAGGAGGATCTTTCTCACCCTATCCTTTCGTACAAGCCTACCCTCACCCTCTTTTATAAGAGAGGTACTCGCTTACCTTGTCTTCTACCTTTCTCTTTTTATTTTTATCATTTTTTATTTCTCTTATTTGTTCAATTATTTTCTTTTCAAACTCTGTCTCTTAGCCTCCTTTTTTTGGCTCATATGCATCTATCTGGATAGACTTCACTAGAGAATAAAGGTATTGGGGTAATTTTCTAGGATATGAATTGGAAGGAATACTTATTAGTATGCCTATCATGATGGACATCCCTATCATATTCCCATGGCCTTCTGAATAGCACATGGCTAGCTCCAGGGAACAACATCACAAGTAACATTGTCCTCATACCTGCTAATGGTGAATATGAGGAGGACTTGTTAATCAACCAACAAGTCTCCATATCACTAAGCCATTGAAGCTTATATGGCTTAAGATGTGTGGGTGGTTGCTAGCCCTAGCTTGGTAACTAGTCTAGTACTAGCTACATTATTATAGCTATCTCTATCAATAATTAAGGAGCAAGTGTGCCATTTCATATAACACCTAGTATGGAAGATGTTCTCTAACTGAGTTTCTTCCTCCTTATTAGCAATACTACCTAGTAACCTCCTAACCACTAGGAGGTTACCCTTAAGTGCATACTCTAGGGATTCATCATTAGATGAAGAGGAAGAGGAACTAGAGCAACTGGACTCTAATGATGAATAAAAACAATTATCCTTAAGGACCATGGTTTTCTTATTTAGGCATTGGGAAACAACGTTCCCCCTACCCAGACATTTGAAACATTTAACTGAAGACTCTTTGTCAAAGGAAAAATTTGGAGTCTTGCCTTTAAACTCTTTGGAGTCTTTGGCCTTTTTGGACTCCCTAGGTTTAAAGTTATAGTCTTTTGGGTCCCTTTTCCTATCTTTCCAAGTATCTTGTGTAGATGACTTGTATGTAGTGAACTTTTCTTTACCCCTTCTAATGAGTTGGACTTCTACCTTTAGAGCTTAGTGGTAAAGATCATTTAGGCTTAAGTATTGGTGAAGTTCTACCACGCCTCTGATATCACTAGGAACCTAGCAATGATGGCTTCCCCACTTTCTTTCAAATTAGCCTTAATGACTGATACCTTCATGTCTTTATAATATTCATCTACACTTTTGTAACCTTAAGAGAGTCTCTCTAGCCTATTGCAGACCCCTCTTGAATAATGGGGAGGTACATGTATTGCCCTCATGGTGTGTTTCATTTCTTCCCATTCACATAAGGGCCTGAAGCTCTCTTTGTTAAGCTTATTCCACCATATTAGGGCATAATCACTAGATGTTAAGGCAACTAATCTCACCTTATGTCTTTCCCCAATGGCGTGGCTTACAAAGATTTGTTCTATCTTAAGCTCTCAATCTAAGTATGCCTCTGGGTTGTTCCCTCCTTAGAACTTAGGCATTTTAATCTTAGGTAACTTTATAGGCTCTAAGGTATCCCTACCCCTTGGATCTCTATTCCTATTGCTAACTCTACAATCTCTATCATCTAAGATATCCCTAGAGGAACTCCTACTCCTAGGCTTCATAGACCTATAGGATCTATGCCTATGAGTCCTAGACCAAATGGGTTCCTTAGTCTTAGTGGCTTCTTTATGCCTATGATCTCAAATGCTTTCTCCTCTTGGTGCATGTTCATTTGAGGGTAGTGTCCTCCTTTGTGAGTGTGGCCTATCCCTTTGGGGAGAGTTTCTTCTCCTTTCCACATTCCTCATATGGTCTCCAAAGAAGTTGACATCTTCACCGGATGTCTCCTTCTTATGATAAATATCCTTTTTGTTAAACCCACTAGTTTCAATTATTCTTTGATTTCTTTGTTGTTTTTTAGACTTTCTTCTTTCTTGGTAATCTTATCTTTGCTATATGGCCCTATTTGGGTTTAGAAAACCCTTTTCTAATCTATTGGCTAATTGTTCCATTTGGCTTCTAGGGGATAATTTGTGGGTACTCATTTGTAATATGGGAAAATACCTCTCCACACTCGGATTGCATATGCTAAGAAATCAAATCACATAAGTTGAAACACTTAGCACACAATCTAAGCTCTAAGGTACACAAACAGATAATGTTTAAGTGATTTACCTGGCACTTTTGACCTTGAAAAATAAGATAAAGGTTAGTGCTACACAAGATAGTTCTACAATATGAAAGGAGAACTTAACACATAACCTAGGTCTAAAGCCTACAAACATACAAAAAACTATAACTTGACCTTAGGTGAGTATCCTACACCAACGTCTGAAAGTACAAGTCCTTATTCCAAAGGAAAAATTCAAATTACACCAAAATAAATCCTACTACAAAGCACTAGGATTTACAATTCAAATCAAACCTAATTACATATATTCAACCTATAATTTACAAGTTCAAAACCAAATACTTAAGGTTACAATTAACCTTCACTTTAGTTTTCAATTCGGCTTTACACTCAAGTTTGTAATTCAGCCTCAGAGTCCAAGTCCCAAGCCTTGACTTCTTGAGTCCCTTGGGAGTCTTTCCTTTATGCTTAGGACCTTCCAAGTACCTACAAAATCATGCACATACAAAGAGGAGGCTTGCTGCCCCACTTCGTTAGTGTTAGATATATTAAGTTCAAATCTTAATGATCCTCATCAAGTGTTTATGCACTCCTCCCTCTAATGTTCTCACCAAGTAACTAGCCCTCTCACACCAATTCACTCATACAAATTAGCCTCGAAACCAAGTTGGAATCAAGGAACTACTTAACTCAACCTATGTGCTCTAGTGATGCTTAATTAGGTGGTGAAGAGAGTGTTCATACGAGTAGGTGAAATGTGACAAAGCTTAGATGAATTTTAAAGACAAGTAAGAAAAGCTAATCACAAGAAAAGTATACTAAAAAAGGAATTTAAGTAAGAAAAATTTAGAAGCCAATAAAGGACAAACTAGAATTAAAGCAAGTAAAGAAGGTATGCACACATAAAAGTAGTCCTAGAAACTAAGAGGTACACAAGTATGCCCACACACTCACTTTGGTGCTAGTAACTAAGGGAAGCTTATACATGAAAAATTAAGTAATTAAATCCTAAGCTCTATTTCCTACTACTACATATACACTTATAAAATGCATACTTAGTAAGGATAAAGGAATGAGACCTTACATATGCCTTTTCTTTTCAAATATTTTTCTTTCTTATGCTCTTTTTCTTTTCTTCATTTGTTTTGCTTTCTTTTCTTTTTCTTATTTCTTATGAATTTCTTGTCCAAGGTCCAAAGGTATTAAGTTCTTCACAGTCTTCTTTGCATAGGATTTTTCTCAAGGTCTTGTTTCCTATCTCCAATTGTCCAATTTAGTGAAATTATGCACTCTTCCTATGCATATGGTATTCAAAGTCCTCAAGGAGTCCAAAATTTCTTAAGTCCATTTGATAATTCTAGGTAAAGAGTGATTTTAAATTATCTTTTTAGGTATTTAAAGATGACTTTAAACTTTTACTTAAGATGAGACTATATCACTTAACTTTGCATGCATGAGCTAAGCTAGCACCTAATAAAAGTAAGCAAACAATCATGAAACTCTTGAGAATTTAATTTGGACGAACATAGATTGCAATTAGAACAGATCGGACCTGAAAAAAACGAATAATAAATATTGTAAGACAAAGCCTAACAAGATTAGATCAAGAAATAGAATTCAAACACTTATATTCTTATCGCTAAAATTAATTCAGATCTCAGAATTTTTTTCAAATTTTTTTGGCAGACCAGGAAAATTAAAACCAATTAATGGAAAGATATGAATTAAGAGAAGCATAAAAAAATTGACAAGATTTAGATTAGAAATGAGAAAGTTATGCATGAATTAAACAAGCTGCGTGAATTCGCACGCTAGGATGAACAAGCTTTGCTAATCAAATGACAAAAATTTCATATTAGGTACAAATCACACAAGTGATATTGTTCTAGAAACTAGAAAGAAATACAAAGATAATGAAACAATAATAATAAAAATAGAGATTGTTTTACTGATAAAAAATGAAAAGAAAAAAGGAAAATAAGATGAACTTGAAGAATCAAGAGGAAACAACAAATGTAAACTGATTAAAGGCTGGATCTAACCTCTGTTGATGGATATTTGATACTAGTTAATATAGAGGTAGAAAGAGGTGGTTATTCTTATTCAATGGAGGTTGCAGTTTAGAGAAAAATGAAGGAGGAATGGATTTGATATCAAGGCTTGACTTGGAAGTGCCACCTCTTGAGGAGGATGAACTTTTTCTCTGCTACCATGAGTAGCCATGGATGAGGAGGTTCCTTTGTCGCAACCCTAAGTTGTTAGGCACCCTACTCGCCCCGTTCCGAAGAATGGTACCCTTAAACTGAGTGTGTGATTTATTTGAAAACTATTTAATCCTTTTAATTAGAGTGAAAATAAATAGATTGATGGAAGATAGCCTGACAGGACTTGATCCTGCTCCTACGTATTCCCTGGTACAATGAGAAACTCAAGGCTTACATAGTTCTGACGTAAAGGCTTGACCTTCGGAAGGGTTTGATCATGAACAGAATATTTTGAAAATATTTTGACGGAAATCCTTAGTACACATATGCACAGGATCCAAGACAACTACAGCTGCACTGGAATCCGTACGAATCCCTATACATCGAATAGTAGAAAAAGCTACCAGTTCATGCTTAAGGTTCATTGCGTGAGACTAGGGGTTCCACAATGAAGTTTTTCTTGAAGTTATTTACAAAAGGATTCTTAGTCCACACATCCACAGGGTCCAAGACAACTACTGCTGCACTGGGACCCATATGAATCCCTAAACAGCAAACAACAGAAAAAGCTACCAGTTCGTACTTAGGGTTTATCGCGTGAGGCTAGAGATTCCAAAATAAGGTTTTTCTTAAAATGGAAGGGAGAAAATAATTGGGTTTGACCCTATTTAAGAAAATTTTGAATTTTTGATTCCAAAATTAAGAAAGAAAAAGAATTTGGCTTGATTTGATGGTCTTGGTTTGAGATGAACTTGATTTTGAGATGAATTTGGTTGGAAACGGGCTTGATTTGAAATTTGAAGAAAATGAATAGAATTTAGTTTTGAGTTTGAAGAAGGGAATTAAATTTGATTTCATTTCAGAAAAAAGAATTAAACTTGATAATAGGAACTAAACTTAGACTTGATTAGAAAGAGAATAAGTAAACTTGATTCTGAGCATAATAATATGATTTTAAAATTTAAGGCGAGAATTGCATTTAATTTTTCCATTTAAAAGAGAAATTAAAATTGATCCTACTCAAAATGAACTTAAATTAAAAGATTGGAATGACAAGCCCAATTCACTTGGAGATATGGTCCAAGTTGACCAATTGAATGTAAGAGTCAGGGAGGCCCATTTGAATGTATATAACCTATGTATGGTTGAATTTTATGCCTAATTTAGCTCCGCTTTGAATAGTCACTCGCGGCCCGTAAACTGAGGCTTAGGGAGATTCAAAGTTTAAAACCAATGATGCTTTGGCCCATAAATTGACACTCAGGGGCGGCCCATAAATTGAAGATCAGGACGTTCAAAATTAAACAAGTGATGCCGTCAGGGTTCGAACCCACCAACTCTCGCTTAGGTAGCGATTGGATCGCCCACTGGAGCTAAGCTTTAGTTTTTTAATTCAATCGGTTTTAATTTGTATTAAGCTACTCTGGACGTACGTGTCACTTGCATGCAGGGCTGCATCATCTTTAGAGGCAAATGTACATAGCGATACCCTGCAATAAAGCTCATAAAAGCCATCTGAAAACAGTATCTAGATGTCCCCCTTGTAATTATCTGGTTGATGTGGATATCAACACTATAGACGATTATAGACACTGCCCAGATTTCAATGCTGCTTGGCCATGACCAATGACTTTAGGCGTACGATCCGTGTCTCAGAAGCTATATAGACTCATACCTATGTCTAAGGCTATATTCACCGTACACGAATTTGGACATAAATTCCATGGATAGCTTGATAACAAACCCTTTCTTCTTACTTTTAACTCAATGGCTCACTCAAGTGCATGAAGGTTGTTTTTTTTTTTGTAGTCATTCTAAGTCAAGTCTTAAAGCTGTATTTTCAGTTGTGGCCATACCGCGGCCTTCACTTGAAAATCCACACCCTGACACTATAATCTAGAGGACCAGGTATGAAGTGTCTTGGATGGGAGGCATGCCAGAGACACAACTTTCTGTTTATATTCTTGGAGATATCGTAGACAACGCTTATTATGCATTAGGTATGCCATAACTTAGCCCTCGAGACTCCGATCTTGCTGCCAGAAGGATCTTGAAGCTATAGGTACGCCATGACTTAACCCTCAAGACTCCTTTTGATTGGAGACACTTTAAACTCTTCCCAGAAATCGTGCCTTCACCACTCAAATACCATTAGCAAACTTCGTGTTCGCATGTTGAAGTATTATGCATGTTGCATGCATCTCCAATCTGAGTGGCTTCGACGTGTTGGATTGTTTTACTTGACTTCATGGGGGGACATGTAACTGCATCGATCCATTTTATTGAGCTTTAAGGCTAGGAAGTATTGTTCATTCATTTGAGACGTGAATCATTGTGACTATCGCTTAACCCTGTATATGCCGGCGCCTTTTGGAGTCAGCACCATTTGCTCAAATGCTTGATCGTTTAAGTACGTGTAGGAGCCTTAACATTTAACTGCACAGGTTGCCTTCATCCGACCTTTGTGCCTGACCATTGCCGAACAAGCTACAATGACCACGAACTAGCTATGATGATCCATGCCTATGAAGCTTGTTGAGCTTGTAAGACTTAGAAGCTTCAATGTTGAAGTCTGCTACCGAATCTGTGCTGGTTTAGATGTCAACACGTGCATGCACCAGTTTAACAGAAAAATAGACACACACACCTTACTAACTGGATTATGTGTTTGTGACCATATTCCTTGGCTTGCATGAGATGTTGTGAGCACGTCCAAGAGCTACGGAGTATTGTAGTAGGGTTTCAGCCAATTTTCCTGATCTTGAGTAATCGTAGGGTGAATACAAATCGAAGGCTTCAACCATGGGTGATAACCATAGACCCTGAACTAAATTTTTAGTGATCCCAACGTAGAGCATGAAGAGTTGAGTAGAGGGTTTTATCCCAATGAGGCTGCCATCTTTGTGTGGAAAAGGGACGTCCTAAGAACCCCTTTTCATAGGTCGAGTGTTGCCAGGCTCACCCAAAACAAGAATTATCCAGAGAATACCATGCATGGAGTCAACAGAATCGCATAATTGATTCACTGCCTCTGGTCCGAATATCTGTGAAACCTATGCTCTCCTGTAGCATCAATATCAGTTGTGGTTTCATAAGAGTCTAATTCTAGATGTTGAATTTGACTACAACTGTGAGATTCTTAGCTTGAATTTACCAAACTCGCGGCACCATGTTTAAGTTCCATGGTTCTAATAAGGTTCAACAGTATTAACCCATCGAACGCAACACAGGCCTCATTCTTGGTTCAAGAATCATGTGATAATGGCGGATATCGAATTCTAAGCATAAACGGATGCATGTAGTAACCAATGATGCAGACATAATGGAGGATTCATAATCATACCTGGATGAAGATTCTATCAAGCTCCTACTGAAAAATGACACCCAGTTCTGTATGAAGTCGATCCTCTAATCATGGGAGCTTCTTCCAACCAAAAGAATGCTCCTCAGGAGATCCCCCATTTCTCCATGCACATGCCCCTCTCTCTCGTGCCTCTTTTTCAGTTTTCTTCCTTCTTTTATTTTTAATTTGTAATTTTCTGTTTTTTCTCTTTGAATTCCGTTTTTTCTATTTTTAAATTTCGTTTTTTCAGTTTTTCTGTTTTAATTTCATTTTTTCAGTTTTGTATTCTTCTTTTTTTCGTTTTGTTTGTTTTTATTTTCTGTTATTTAGTTTTATTTTGATTTTATTCATTTTCTGTTTTCTAATTTTTATTTTCTTTTTCTTTTTTCTGTTTTTAATTTTTTTTATTTTTCTTCTCTTTTTCTTTTTAATATTAGTTTTTAGTTTTTTCTTTTTATTTTGTTTTAATGTTTTTCTTTTTATTTTTTTATTTTTTAATTCTATTTTCTTTGTTTTTTCTTTTATTTGATTTTTTGTAATTTTTATTTGTTCTGTTTTTTTTTATTTTTCTATTTTTTCCAATTTTTCTATTTTCAGTTTTTCAGTTTTTTTTATGTTTATTTATTCCTTTATTATTATTATTATTATTATTATTATTTGTATTTCAATTTTATTTTTAATTTTCCTATCATTTTTATTTTTGTCTTTATTTTTTGTTTTGTTGTTTTCTCTTTATTCGTTTTTCTACTTTCTATTTATTTTGTCTACTTTTCTGTTTTTCCATTTTCTGTTTATTAATCTTAATATTCACTTATTATTTAAATTATGTTTTATTCGTTAATTAATTTTTAAATATAGGGTCTCAGACATAATTGGATGTTTACATCCTCAACCCCAAGTCTGGTTCTAGAGGAAGGCTAGGCAGAGAAAAGCTATAAAAACTCTGAGTGAAAAACTCTTAATTTCATTAAATTGAATTTCATGTTGAAATTTACACAAGTGATGTCTTTATATAGGAAAAATGGAGGGAAAGAGGGGAAAATTTTGAATCCAAATTAGGCCTGATTTTAGCCTAATAATAGTGCCTTCTTCACTCCTTAATGCATCCTCAAATTGGGTCAGAGAAAGACCAAAATGTCCTGTGCTAAAATACAAAGGAAGAGGCCTAGTCCTATACACTATGTTGAGCCTACTACTTCTAAATTACAAAAAAATTCCTAAGCCTATTCTAAAATGTGTAAGGCCAATGGGAAGGTAGATTAGGCCTGAAAGTGAGTCTATTGAAGGCCCAGGAAGGTCTCCACCTCTGTTTGCAGCCAGTTGATCCTAGCCTTGGTAATAGACCCAATGGGCCTGAGGATCCTGCTTGGAGAATGGAAATGCTTTGGTGTAGGCCCAGTTGTTGCTAAGGATGCCTCCGCATCATCTTTTGATTTAAATTGTTTTAATCCCCTTTCTCCCATTATTTTATGAATGATTATCTGTTTCTCACAATTTTGTAAGCCTGCTATGTTTAATCCATAAATAAGAAGTATCTAACCTTATTAATATGTAAGTTGGTTAAAGGGAGGCAATCGTACCACACCTAATTGACAGAACTACTAGGTAATTGAACTTTAGGGTCTTGGGGCATCAGTTGAGAACCTAATTTTCTAACTACTTAATTACTTGGCATGTGGTTAACACTCTCTTAAACTTTATGCCTTTTTTATTTATTTATCTTGTTGGATCAAGAAAGGTAGTATTTAGAAGGGAGATTACTACTACTACCGAATCAAAGAGGAGTAGTATCCTTGGAGTAGATGGTTAGTAATTGATATTTATAACTCATTCATAAAAGAGGATGGATTTGGGAGAAAAGGAATTAAAGTTAAAAAGGGGATCTAAAGTCTCATGTTTATCCATAACCTGCACCGTCTTCTTTTATTTACCATCTTCTAAAAAATAATTTTATCTTTAAAGCACTCACGTAAAACTCTTATTTGATGAGCTTAAAAGTTAGAACAGAATTTCATATATAGATTGTTGGTATAGTTTTTGTGGGATCAATACTAAGGGTCTAAAATACCCTCTTTCTATATCGATCGAGATACTTTTCCATAGGTAAAATTTGGCAAAGAGTTTTATACTCTTGTTTTGCACACAACCAATTTATGGCACCATTTTAAGGGACTATTTCATTGTACTCTTTGAATTTGAATTTTGATTATTTGAGACTTGTATTTATAATTTGTTTTCTTTCTTCATATTTTCTATATATAAAAAATAATAAAAATATCTCTAGCTACATTCTTTTATACGATTTGTGATAGCTTGCTCTTGAGCTCCTCACCTATGCTTTACCTTACAAGAAGGAACAACTATAAAACCAAGGGAAAGTATAGAAGACCAAGGACATAGGACCTTACTTGATTACATAGCCCCCACTAGTGACGGGCTAAGCAATAGTATTGCAAGCCCCATATATCTCTCCTCCTATATTTTCAAGAATCCACCTTAATAAATAACTTATTTCAAATATAAAGAGGTGACATACGCCTAAGTTTAAGGAAGGATACCCCTCCAATAAATTTCTTTGTAAATATTTGTACCCTACAATAACCCCCCATTTTTGGATTGTTGGATTGTTGGTTGGTTCTAGACTCAGAAAAATATTTATTTGTGTATAATGGATCTTAATTGAATTAAAAACGGATATGGGAACTATTGATCTAAATAATTGATAATTAGTCATAATCTTTGTCATCTTGTTTCACACTAGAGTATCTTTAGTAAAAGGGTTAAGCCTGAATGAGGTTGCACACAACCTCTCTTCTTTGTTGAGTGATCTTCTTTTGACTTGTACACTGTAGAACTTTCTTCACAACCTCATCAAAGCTTTTATAAGTAATTGCATAAATAGAAAAATGATAAAGATAAATAGGTTTTATTGAATGAACACAAACTTAGAATATCCCTTAGTGTCACTTTTTGAGCTAATAAGAATTTTTTAGCCAAATAAGACTAAAGAATGTTTCCTTTGTACCCTTAACTTCGTTTATGTGATTTTAGGGGCCTTTAGATGGAAGCAACATAAAATAAATATTTAGGGACCAAATTGTGATTAAAAAAGGGGAAAGAGAAAAACAAAACGAAAAATAGAAATACAAGAAAAAGGAAAAGTGAATAACTTGGAAAAAGAAAAATATGAAAATATAAAGAACCCAAGTAAAGGAGCTTAAAAGTATAAGAATTTAAGTCTATCACCAAATCTTGAAAACCCATGGAGTTTTACTACATCCTGCATTGTAAGTAATTTCAATTTGAAAACTTTATGTGACTTAGGTACTGGTATAAATTTAATGCCTTTCTCTATTTTTAGAAGGTAGGGTACGAAAGAGCATAATCTTACAACTAACTCTTTCTAGCTTGCAAACAAGATCATCATATATTCAAAGAGGATGGTGGAGGACATACTAGTAAAGGTAAAAAAGTCCATTTTCGCTATTGACTTCTTCATGCTTGACATGGAGGAAGATAAGGAGGTTCCACTGATATTTGGATGACCTTTCCTGGTCTTATTTTTTTTTTCATTATTATATTCCCTTCTTTAGTTTCTCAAAAAGAGAAAGAATGAGCATGATCATGCATAATGCTAAGCATGGTCATGTTGATCTTCTGGTAACTTTAAATAGGAAGAAAAGAACTTTACAAACCACTTAGTTAAAACATTCTCACTATTTACCTTAATTGCTATAAACATTCTCTAACTTCCCTTTTACTGACACTCTCTCTTCTAGTTAGAAAAATACCTCCACACTTGCAGAAACAAAATTGTCCCTCCATTACTAACGAGCTAAGACCTTCATAGAACTCGGCCTACCAAATCTTCGTACATGGCATCTTGGGTATGTAGTCACGACTCGAGAGGTTGAGCTCATTTTCATTCAACTCCACGAAGAGCCTTGATAGGAAGTCCCTATAGTTCCTAGAAGTGAAGGCACAGATAAAGACCTTTTTAGATGCCTTATGTTGACGGAAGGTCGTCTTCATCCGAGAACCAATCTACTAAGAGCCCATCTTGGAATTCCTGACATCACTTATCCTTTCCCTTCCCACACAAAAGATGCTTACTCATATTGTCTAGTATTAGCTGGATGGGAAACAACGCCGACTAACCTTGGAAAACTTCAATACTGCCTTGGGATTTGAGACTCTAATGGGTATCTTTATGGATAAGTGCCTAATTTCCTTCGTGGAAATACCAGAGGAGTTTGTAGAGGGATCTTTTTGGCATGAGGTTAGGGGTCCTACCATAATAACCCATATGTCTAAAAGTCCACGACCATAAGAGATCTAGTGTTAAGGATGCTGCATAGATGCCTAACATTGAGGATATTTTCTTTGAACAATACTACATGGATCATTTTCAGAATACATTTGCTTATAGTATGGGTTGTAGTACGAGGCCACAAGGTCGACCTAGGACGATTCTTCCTTAAGTCCTGTCAAGGGATAGGTCATCAATAATAGATAGGGAAAATGGATATATTAGCATTGACTCATACATCATCATCCTATGCCACCATCATGGATGGAGTGTCTTGCTTTATAGCAACCCAAGTTCATGAGATTGCACCACTAAGTATTGACACATGGTTATACATAAGGATGATCCAGTGAGGGTCTTATAACATCTACATTTTTACATCTCAGCAATAGCCTCAACCACAACTATCGTCACCTTCGTACTAGCATCAGCAAGGCAGCAAGTGGGGGAGAAGGACATGGACTTCAATTTGCATGAGGAGCACCCTTGGGTCCATTCTTTCTTCGGCCGCCTTGATTATCTATAGCTATGAGTGGATGGTATCTACATTTGCTTAGATGCGTAGGTTCTCGCATACTAAGTGTTAGCAAACTCATAGGACGTGACCTTTGCGAGGATGGACACCCAATACACCACGTTACTCCAATTACTACAGGGCTAGACGACCAACCCACCACCTGAGTGACTTGTTTATATTTTTTTCTCTCTTCCTCTATTTTATTTTCTCTTTCTTAGGATTTTATTTTAGGATTATTAGATATTTTAATTTCAATATATTTTTATCTTTTTCTCTATTATTATTATTATTATTATTATTATTATTATTATTTCACCTGATATATGATTCTATGACTCAAACTTATGCATTAATGTAAGAAGGATAACCCTTAAGCATAAGGACTTTTTTATAAGGAACATATCAAGGAAACTGCTTACCTCTAAGTTTGAGGAGGGAGGCCTTTTCCCTCCTCTTCAGGAAAGTCCCATTTCTATTTTTTATCCACTTTATGTGTAAATAATTTGATGTCTATAAATGCTTAAGTTTGAGGAGGGAGACATTTTCCTTCCTAAATCTCCTTTTTTTAAAAAAATACTTATCCCTCCTTCTCAATTTATTCAATTTTTCTATGAATACTTGTATCTTGCAATACCCCTATATTTTTCTAAGGGTTGGTTTTAGATTTAAAAATCTCTTAACTTTTTATGAGAGACATTAATTAAACTTAATATGAACATAAGGAATTTTAATGTAAATAATTTATATTTTAATCATGTTCTTTATCATCTTGTTTCACATTAGAGTAACCTTAGTGAAAGGATTGAGCTTAATTAAGGTTGTACCCAACCTCTCTCTTCCTAAGTGATTCTCCTTTGACTTGTACACTTTAGAACTTTCCTTTCAACCTCATCGATACTTTCATAAGTTATTTGCATAAATAGGAAAATGATAAAGGCAAATCATGTTTTATTAAATGAACACAGACTTAGAATATCACTTAGTATCCCTTTAAGCTTAAAAGATTGAAAGTTTCCTTCCTTGGTTCCCAATAAATAAATTTCTTTAATCTTAGGTACCCTTAGATAGATGAAAAAAAATAGATACTTGGTGACAACTAAGTGATCAAAAAAGAGAAAAAGATAAAAAGGGAAGAAAAAGGAAAAGTGAAAAGTAATTGGGAAAATAAAAATTTTAAAATTCAAACAACACAAATAAATGAAACTAAGGGTTTTGAAAGATCAATTAGAATCATAGGTTTCTAACCAGTTAATTACCTAAATAGTAGTTGAAAGCCTCCTATGCTTTATGCTTCTCTTATCTATCTACCTAGCATGATCATTAGGGATAGTATTTAGGAAAAAGATTATTACTATTGCATGATCATTAGATAGTAATATCCTTCAAGTAGGTGGTTAACAATTGATGTTCTAATGTATTCTTAGGAAGAAATTAGGGATAAAAGTAAGTAAAGTCACAAAGGGATCTAAAGTCCTATGTTCTTTCATAATTTGCACATGTAATTATAACTAATTTCTCATCAATAAAACAACAAAATGGTGGTTTATCACATCATCAAACTTAAATATTGCTTGCCCCAAGCAATAAACTAAGGAATAGGAACTTAGCAAGTATAGAATCCAAAAACCTTACTTATTAACATGCCATAAATAGATATAATTACCATATAAGAACAATAAAAAATAATCTAATTAAGATCTTAGTTCACTAAAATCAAGTTCCACATATAGAGGAGATCGCTTTTCTCACCAACTCTCATGTATATGTGGATATAGATTGTTATTTCTTATTCCTCATAATTGTACACTACCATAAACTTACCCATAAACCATTAATATCTACTAAAGGATAAATCACACATAAGAATGAAAAGGTCTTTATTAAGGTTTTCACAAGATCAAGGGAATTTATAAAATTAGGTAAGATATCAAAAGAAAGAAAACACAAAGGGTTTATTTACTTTCATCTTTAACAACCATAAGCCCTTTGACTATGAGTTCATTTACTTGGATTTCATGAATTGTAAATTTTTATTTTCCCATATTCTTATATTTTTCCTTTTCATTTTTTTATTTTTTATTTTTTTATATTTTCATTTTCCCTTTTTGATCACTTTTACATCCCTAAGCAATTATAGCAATTACATGAGGGGTACCAAAGAAAGTAACTTTTAATCTTTCAAACTTAACATAGGAACTAAGTGATATTTTAAGTTAGTGTTTAACCAAAGAAACCTAATTTGCCTTTCTCATTTTCTTATGAAGTAATCAACTTATGCAAGTATTAGCAAGTTTATAAGGAAAGTTCTAGAGTGTACCAACAAAAGGAGAATAACTCAATAAAGAATGGATAAGGTTGGATGCAACCTCAACTAGGTTTAATCCATTACTAAGGATACTCTAATGTGAAATAAGAGAATAAAGAACATGGCTAATCATTAATTAATTCTATTAAAAATTCTCATGTCCTTATTAAGTTCAATTAATGTTTGCCACAAAATATTAAAAATTTCTAGACTTGAAACCTGATAATATTCTAAACAATTAAGCATGCAGGATCATCATAAGGTACAAGCATTTTTCAAAAAAATTGAGAAGGAATGTATCTCTCCTCAAACTTAATCTTCGACCATTTCCTTAATTTTTGTGAAAATTAATTATTAAGTAAAAAGTAGTATACATAGGAGGAGGGATAAGTGATTTTAGAAAAGATAATTAAGAGGGAGAGGGTTTTTCTCCTCAAACGTAAGATCTTATTAACATAAAATAAGATATAAGTTATAATGGAGAGAAAAAGAAGAACTTCTCTGAAAAGGTGGTTAAGGAGGGAGAAGGTCGAAGAGGGTATCCCTCCTCAAACTTAGAGGTCAAGAATTTTCAATATATTTTCTATTAGGTTTCAATGATGGGGAAAGAAGTCCAATTGCTCTAAGTTATCCTTCTCACACTAAACACACAATATTAGAAAAAGAGAATCATATAAAGTAAGGCAAAAATAATATTAGTGCACAGTGAAATTCACCTGTTGTTTATCCAAACATAGAAAGAAAAAGTGTATGAAACTATGTCTAATGGTAAAATGTTCCTATGATCCTAACAAAAGAAAAATAAATCTAATCTTGTCAAAAGGAAAACAAAATGCAAAATAGAGTGTCTATCGTTAGGGTGATGGATGTCCCATCTAACCTTGCAGCAACCGAAGATGGTATCTATCAAGGCCTTAATCTGAGTTAGGTAATGAGAAATGGAAAGCTCTATCTTGGACCGTTGATCAAGAGCTAAGCTATGCTCTCTTGCCTCTATAGGGATCTCTGGTTGAGATGGTTGCTAGGCTAGTTGTGGTTGCTCTAGGAAACAAATAATAAAGGAACCATTGAAGTCATCCTCCAGCAAACCCACCTAAGATCATGTCCTGTTTCCCAAAAAGATGGTGTAATGAATCTACATAGTAGTAGGATGAATAACATTGTGAGATTGGCAAAGTGTAGTGATATAAGAGCCAATGTCAATACAACCTCATTGTCCGTCTTCAGAGGCTGTCTGGTATGTAGGAAATATGTGAGGAAAAATCTGCCATGGCAAATATAGTAGTTGTTAACGACCACTAGCAGGAGGAATAGATGACTCCTTAAGATAAACCATGTGCCCTCTTATCCAGCGAAGAAACCTGATGAAAATCATTTGTATAGAATATGCAGGGAAGGATCATGAATAATGATGACTCATGCAACCATGGGTCATAAGCATCCATTCTTTTGAGCTTAGCATCTAGGAATCACAAACCCAGTCTTAATCTCGAACTCCAATGATATGTTAAATTTAATGAGCGACTATTAGAAAAGATGTCTCCCAATTAATAATTAATAATGTTGGTAGGGTGCCTTTAGCATAAGGGTCATAGAAGAGGGATAGCAAGATCTTAATGATGAACTCTCTAAATATGGGTTGAATGGATAGTGATGTTGTTGCGCATCCCATTCTCTAACGATAACCCATGACCAGGTTCTCAATGCCTAGCTACTCAAAGTTAAGAAGGTCCAAGCTCCCAGTTAGGATGAATGTGAATGATACAAAACATTCAAATTAGACTCTTATCTTAGGTACCTCCTGGATGTTGATAGGATTGGCGAGCTTGTGTGTGTGTGAGCCAACAAGTATGGCATATCCATTTCTCTTTAGATTAAAAAGAGGCATTTTATTTATAAACAAAATAGTCAAAGTTATCCTAGTTAATGGTTGCACGACCGTGTTTCAAAATAAACACACAAGCCTTCATAAAATTGCATGGTCGTGTAGACAAGATGCATGGCCGTTTTAAATGTCGTAGAACACATGAGATCAATATGCACAATTGTGCAAAGTTAGAAAAAATTGTGCTAAACATAGGAATCATTAAGAAAAGTTAGCATGATTGTGCAAATCAAGGGCACGATCGAGCTGAGTGCACATGCCTCGAAAATGATGAATTTGCATGACCATGGAAAAAAGGAAACAACCATGCACATGATATAAACCTAGAATGCATCATTTTCCATGACCATGAAGATGAGGGCATGACTATGCTCAAGCACAAGCCCAAAAATGATAAATTTGCACGATCATGCAAACAGGGACACAACCTAACTTATGAGAAATTAGGTTCAATTTTGAAAGAACATAATTATTCTATAGGGGAACGACCATGCTAAAATCTTGCCTAATCCTAGTTAATCAATTGGCATAGCCATGCAAATAGGATCATGACCTTGCTGATTAGGTTCCACAAAATTAATTAACAAATTTTAATTTGTTGTATAACCTAAGGTTCTATCAGAGCATGTTGGTCGTGTAAATCATTGATCATACCTATGCAGAAATTCAAAAAATAAAAAATGCTAGCATAAAGGTATATGGAATATTGGGAGAGAAGAGATAGAGAGAGAGAGAGAGAGATTTGAGCTAGAGAATCATAGAAAAGAGTTAGCTAGAGTCAAAGTAAGCAGTAGAAAGTGTTTGATTGAGTAACATGTATAATTACCTCAGCTTCTATTTAAAGTCACTCAAAGGTCACCACGATCATGCAGCAAAATTAATCATGATTGTGCCAAAAGTGGCGTAACCTTGCATCAAGAGCTACATTATTAAAATGATCATGCAAGGTTTAGAACGATTGTGCTCTGCATATGGCACAACCATCCTGAAGGTGAGCATAGCCTTGTAGTGGAGTTCATTTTCAAGCAAGGCCATCCAAATAGGGGCATAACTGGCTATTTTCTTTCTTTTTATATTAAAATTACTATATATTCATAAATAAATAAAACAAATTACCTCTTGTAAGTTCTTGTTTTACATTACGATCTTGACGTACTTGCACCCATTAGCTAAAGAGAGACATGGTGGTTATCTAAGGTTCTTCCAACAACATAATGGTGCACTCCTCAGACACATTTCCCTTATAGTTTGTGATATTTAGTTCATTTATCTTAAAGGTCACTCCATTTTCCTTCATGATTGCCAACACTCCATTAGGAAAATACTTTATGCAGTTTATATGGGCCACTCTAGCTAGAATTCAGTTTTTCTTGGAAACAAATGGAGACGTGAGTTATAAACTAATACATTCTAATCTATTGTGAATTCACACTTCTAGATGTGCTTATCATGCCATCTCTCAGTTCTCTCCTCGTATAGTATTTAGCTCTCATATTCCTCCATTCGGAGCTTGTCTAAATCATTAAGTTGAAATAGACACTTCTTCCTTCAATGCTACAAATCAAAGTTAACGAACCCCATGGCCCAATAGGCCTTGTGTTCCAATTCAGCATGGAGATGGAAAGCTTTTCTAAAAACTAGTGTATAAGGGGACATGCCAATGGGATTTTTGTATGTAGTCTTATAAGCCTAAAGAGCATAGCCCAATTTCATTTTTAATCCTTCCTATAAGTGTTAACAATCTCTTTAAGAATTCCTTTTAACTCCCTGTTGAAAATCTCTACTTGACCACTATTTTGAGGGTGATGGAGAGTGACAACCTTATGGATGACACCATATTGCCTTAAACCTTATGGGTAATCACCTCTTCAGTAGGGAGTTAAACAGAAGGATCCATTTTAGACATGTGGTATACAACCAAGTTTTCTTCTCTTTTCTTGTCTTTGATTTCCCAATAAAACTCCTGAAGAAGGAGTATCCATCTAATCGATCTAGGCTTTACTTTAGAAAGAAAATACTTGATACCATAATGATTAGTACAAAAAACTACTTTAAACATAATCAAGTAAGGTCTAAATTTATCAAATGCAAAGATTGCTACTATTAACTCCTTCTCTGTAGTAGTATAGTTCCCTTGAGTCTTATCTAAGGTCTTACTAGCATAATATATGACTTGGAATACATTCTCCTTTCATTTTCCCCAAACTTCACCTATAGTTGTACCACTAGCATCATACATTAGTTTAAAGGGTAAAGACCAATAAGGAACAATCCTAACAAGGAAATTTATCAGTTTGGCTTTAAGATTTTCAAAACTAAAGACACAAGAACCATTAAAATCAAAGAAGGCCTTTTTCATCAATAAACTGGAAAGAGGTTTCTCAATTTTTAAAAAAATATTTTGTGAACTTCCAATAAAAGTTTGCATATCCAAGAAAACTCCTAATAATATTATTTGGAGGGAAAATTTTAGAGATTACTTCAACCTTATTTAGATTAACCTCATTACCCCTCTTATAGATCTTGTTTCCTAAGACAATACATTCACTTACAATGAATTCCATTCTTCCAATTAAGAACCAAGTTGGTTCTTTTACATATTATCAACACCTACTATAAATTTTGTAAACATCTATCCAAAAAGGAGTTGTAAATAGAAAATCAATCCATAAAAAATTTGCAGGGAATCTCTAATAAGTAAGAGAAGATAAATACCATACATCTTTAAAAAGTAGCAAGAACATTACGCAAACTAAAAGGAATTCTCTATTATGCAAAAGTACCAAAGGGGCGTGTAAAAGTAATTTTCCCTTGCTCCTCAAGAGTAATAAGTATTTCCATATAGCTAGAAGAGTCGTCCAAACAACAATAGAATTCATGACTAGAAAATTTTTCTAACATTTGGTCAATAAAAGGAAGGGAAAGTGATCCTTACAGGTTGCTTCATTCAATTTCCTATAGTGTATGCACATCCACCAACCAATTACCTTCCTTACCATGATCAACTCTTTGTGGTCATCCTACACCATGGTGGTTCCTCCTTTCTTAGGGATCACCTGTACAGGACTCACCCAATACTATCATAAATAGGATGTATTATACTTGCATCAAAGAGCTTAATAGCCTCCTTCTTGACCTCTTCATTAAGGCATAGGTCAAGCCTCCTTTGCGGTTGCATCTTTGGATTTAGTTATTCTTCCATATGGATCTTATGGGAGAAAATTGTAGGGCTGATTCCTTTAATGTCATGCATAGACCATCCAAAGGCTTATTTATTTTCTCTCAAGACCTTTAATAGTTTCTCTTTCATTGTTCCTATAAGGTTAGAAGAAATAATAAAAGGAAGAAAAGATGGAGGAGATAGAAATGCAAATTGAAGATTCACAAGGAGGGACTTGAGTTCAAACACCAAATGTTCTTGAACTGTACGCTTAGGCTTAGAAATTCCAAGGCCCTCTATAGCTTTTAATTTACCAACTCCATCTTTAATTTCCTTAGATCTACCTATCTTTAAGACCATCAATTCCTTTCTACATTACTCGGAGTCACTCTTGGCATCAACCCCATGTACTAAAAGTCTCTCCAATATATCTTAAACCAACACAGAAGGAAAATTCAAAGAGGGAAATAGTTCTAAAGAATTTATAATATTACAAGAATAATTTTTCTTTTGGTTATTTTAGGGAGTCAAAGACTCTAAACACCATTTCCTCAACATAAAGCCTTAAAGTGAGTTTCCTTTGTTGCACATCCATGATGTTCTTTTTAGTGGAAAACAAAGGTCTTTCCAAGATTAGTGAAATCTCCATGTATTCCTCCATGTCAAGCATAATAAAGTCAACATAAAAAATGAACTTGTATACTTTCACCAAGTTGTCCTCCACAATCCATTTTGGGTTTATGATAGCCCTAGCTACAAGCTAAAAAGAGATAGTGGTAGGTTTGGACTCATTCATATCCAACCTTTTGAAAATAAATAAAGGCATTAGAGTAATACTAGCACCTAAGTCATGCAAATATTTATCCAAATAGAAATCACTAATAGTACAAGTTATAGTAAAAATCCTTGGAGGAGAATAATAAAGCACTCCTCGTTGAGCTTGATAGTCATGCACTCCCCAACCCTCTTTTTGTTGCCCAACATTTTCTTAAAAAATTTTGCGTATATGGCCATTTGGGAAAAGACCTCCACGAAAAGGATATTGATCCTTAGTTTTTTTAGGATGTTTAGAAATTTTTCAAATTAGGATCATATTTTTTCCTTTTAACCTTTGAGGAAACAAGTATCTTTGGTTGGTAAGACTCGACATGGGGTTTCTTAGGAGCCTTCCCTATTATCTCCTCTTCCTCCTTCCTCTTTTCTTTTGGACTCCTATCAGTAAGAGTCAAAAGGTCATTAATAACCTCTTTATGGTCATCAATAACCACACTATCCTCCTCCTTCTCCTTTCTTATGGACATCTTCAACTCCTCCCTGCTCCATGTTTTTCAATTGGGATAAAAGGTTAAGAATATGCCCTAGTGGGTACACCATATTTGAAAGTAGGACCTTTGCATCTTTATGTTCTAAACACATGCCTCCATATTCTAGAATTATGATTTTGTAGAGTGTGTCTCCTTTCTTTCTTGTAACCTCTTTGATTTTGCATATGAAGAGGTCTATAAATATTTTGAGTATTGTTAGTAAAATGATTACCTTGATGCCTTCCCTAAGAGAGATTGGGGTGATTCTTTCATGTGAGGTTATAATTATTTCCCCACATAGTTAACCTTTTTCTTTTGCTAAGCCATATGAGCTTCAATTACACATCCTTTATTACCACGGCTTATGGAGCCACAAAGGGCTAGGATCTTGTGTAATTGGAGTTTGATTAGCAAGATAAGTTGTGTTTATGGTTGCATAAGTTCTTCCATATTTTTTTAAGGCCTATGTTCGACCAATTAGCAGGGTTGTGTGGCCCACCTGGTATATTCCTATCAGTTGAGAGTCCTTGATAGTGATGGATTCCTTTTGTAATGAGTTTAGTCAATTATTCACCTTTTCAGTGATGGAAAGAAGAAAATTGTAGTTTGATGGAATCTCATGTAACACCATTTATTTTGATGGTCTTTCTTAGCCTTAAGAACATTCTAATATGGAGATGTGGGTCCTCTGTTATCCCTCTGATTTGAAGTAAGTCCTAAATCATGTTTATAAGGATGGAATTCAATTTGAAGTTGGGAACATTCAAGTATTGGAATTGATATGCTAGGCCTAAGGCTCTTATGGTTAGGGGCCATGAAATCCAACAATATCCTCCGTCCTTGCTTTTCCATTTTTCTTGCTTGGGTCTCTTGCCTTAACCTCCTAACTATTCTGTCTATCTTAAGATTAAATTGTAAATTAGAAGCTCAAGAATAAGTTAGCATAAATAAACAAAACACTATGCAAGAATATGAAAATTTTGTTAATTTTTTAAAATAATATATATATATATATATATATATATACATTTGAACAAATTAGATTCAAACTTCTAAGAATGTTGGAGAATAGTTTGTGCCAACAGGGCCAAAAACTTGACGTATGGAAAAAGGTATGTGCAAAGTTTTCTTATGGATAAGTATACTCGTTAGTATAGAAAAAAAAGTATTTTAAACCCCTAATGTCAATCCCATAAGAAAATCCTAACTTTTGAGCTCACCAAAAGAAGGTTTTGTTGCGAAGTGTAAAACGAGAATATAAGAATAAGGTAAAAAAATGTAAAGACCAAGAACATCAGATTTATGGATAAGCATGAGACTTTAGATCCCCCTTATGACTTTAACTAATTTTATCCCAATATAACTTTACCTAATTTTATCATCAATCTCTCCTATGAATGAGATTGAAAATGTTGATTGTTAACCATTCCTTCTAATGCTATTACTATCTAATGATCATGTAATAGTAATATTCTTTGCTTTATGTACTACGTACCCTCATTGATCATGCAAGTTATATAAATAAGATAAGTATAAAGCATATTTATATCTGTTAAGTTAATAACTAGCTAGAATCTTAAGATTCCAATTAATCCTTCAAAACTTTTACACTTAGTTTACCTTATGGCTCCCCTAATTGAGAAACGATACAATCGCTTACTCCTCAAATAACTTAAAAGTCATCAAGAGTAGTTAGTTCTTATTAATTGATTAAGCATGACAAAGTACACATTAGTTGGATAAAGAACATATAATCATTCATAAGATAAAATTCGGTTCAAGTAGTTACATCACAAGTTTCACCAAAACTCCATAATTATGCGTTAGTTACACATGGTAAATAAAATTAGATAAAAGTATGATAACCCAACAAAATAATCCATAACCTTAATCTTAAGATAGGAATACAAAACCATAGTGTGGAAAAGAGGCTTTACAACTCACACTATGAGAGGTGTTCCTACCTCTAAAATACTAGGGAGGATGCCAGAAGAAGGAATAAAAATAGAAGTGGAGAATAAGAAATGAATAAAGGAATGAGATGTGAGGTGTGAGGTGTAAGTAGTATAAAGGTGTGCCAAAGCATCTCAAAGTGTTTTTTTTTTCCATGACCTAGCCATCCTTTCTATAAGTATGAATTTGGGCTTCCCTTACTTTGAACTGGGTTTACCTAAGTCATTTGAGTTGTTGGGGTAGTTTAGAGATATTCCCTAAGTTACCAGGATTTCTTTAAGCCAGTTTACTATATTTTCAAGGCTAACTTAGATAATTTCTTATGTCACCTAGAGCTGGAATGATTGTGCTCAGGTCTGCATGATTGTGTCGGAAAAGAAAAGACCTTGCAAGGTCATGCTCCATGCTAGCATAGCTATGATCGAGTATGCACGATCATATCCAAAAACTTCAACCATTATGGGAGCATGCTTGAATCTAACACCATTGTGTTGGCTTCCTTTAGGGGCATTTAGGTCCCTTCAATGCTCTTTAGTCTTTTTATGTTCTTTTCCTCTCCTTTTAGTTGAAAATCCACCTAGTTTTAACTCTTTGTTTGCATGACCATTCCTGAGAGAAATATGAAAACTTAGTTGGAATTCCAATCAAATAATCATAATTGAATTATAATTATAACTAATTTCTTATAAATAAATCAACAGAATGATGGTTTATCACTTTTAGTTAGCTAGAAAGTACTTTCTAACACACTTTAAGTGTCTTAGGTCAATTTCACGATTTTTGACCAATAAGTTTTCTAGTCAAGGACATAGTTATCTTATCAACAGTCCCAACATTTTTATTTTCTTAGGAGCATAATAAAGGTTTGAAGTTATGATTTTAACCCCTAATTAATGAACTAGCATATTAAGAAACCCTTCCACATGTAAACATGATTTTATGGTCATTATTCAAGAATCCCAAACCGAAAAATAATATGTTCTTCAATGAAATCAATAACATCATGTTGATCCACATTTTTCAAAGTTAAAGCTTCTACCTATTTTGTGAAATAATCAACCAATTACCAAAATATGGCAATGTTTTTTTATGGAGAAGGGTGTATGAAACCTATTAAGTCAAGTTCTCATCATTGAAATGTCCAAGGTCTTAAAATTAAATGTAATTCCAAAGTTAGAACATGTTTAATATTTCCCTACTTCTAGCATATCTCATAAGACTTTTCATACTCACTACATTTATTCAATATGGTTGGCCAAATAAACATTGCACAATCAACATCCATTTCATTTTCTCACCAACTTGACGAGCTTTCACACAAATTTTTATGGCATTTTGACCAATGCTAAGTATATTTCTACTCAACCTAAACATCATAATAATGTACCAATGATTGATTTTTTTATAACTTATTTACATAGTAAGTAGTTCTATATTTTATTTTACTTTTATCTACTCAAAGATGAGGATCTCACAAATATTTAAATTAATTTTTCTCTAATAAACCTATTTAATTTCATTAACATTTAATACTTCTAAACTTTTATTTGGTAAATATTTTTTATTCTTTAAAATAATATTTTATATTGAAAAATTAACTATCTCAAACGATTAAAAATGTAATAATGTCAATCATATGTTAATGAAAATATTTATCAAAATTTATCAACAGAATTATTACACAACTAAAATAAAAAATAATCTTTTTTTAATTTAATTTTTTTTTATTTATGTATTTCTTATATATTTATCTTTTTTATTTATTTATTTTTTTCATACTCAATTCTTCATCAATGTTAATATAACAACTATTGTCATGACATTTTATTAAAAAAAAATATTGTAAAAAATTATGCAAAAATATTTAAGATCCTTAGTATCATTCTAATAGAAACTATTCCAACAATCAAAATATTGATTAAATCTTAATTTTTGAGCTCATTAATTAAATTTTTTTTGAAGAGATATTTTAAAATAAAAATAAAAAATAAAAATAAGCGAAGAAAATTTAAAGACAAAAGTATAATCACAAGTACAAATTTGATTACGTAAAAACATGAGACCGTGATTTTCCTTATGTCTTCATCCCAAATCATTTTCTATGCTGCAGTTGGTATGATAATGCTCTATTTTGCATGACTGTGTCAAGAATTTTAGGAACACTGTATAGTTATGTAAAGGTTTAGCACAATCGTGCTCATGTCTAACACAAACATGCATATGTATGCATAATTGTGTTAAAAAAATTATAAACATTGTAAGAACATGTTGACTTTCTTCAGGATAATTCTGTCTTTCCATCATTTTTTTTCTTTTATATTTTTTTATCCTTTTATAGCTTAATTTATTGTCTGTTGAAATTTATTATTTATGTTATTATTTTTAAAAAATAAATAAATTTATCAACAATAATTATTATATTATTATGATTATGTTTTAAATAAATTAATAAAATAATACCTTATTAAAAAATATTAATTTTTATAACTGTTTATTTCTTTTTCATATTTAATAATAACAAATATTTTATTTATAATTAATATTCAATTATTATGGTATGATTTCTTAGTTGGAATTTAGAATTATTTTCAATAATTGTTCCCTGTTTTAATTTTTAGTTATTTCTATTGCAATCCACAATTTTGATTAGATTTATAATTTATTTGGATCATAAGTGGTATATAAAAATAAAATAGAAAATGTAAAAAATAAAAATATATAGTAAAAAATAAAATAAAAAATTAGTTATTTAAATAGATAGAAGTAAAAGAAATTTTTTGTTTATTTAGATAAATAAAAAAATAAAAAATAAATTAAAAGTATAATTTTATTTATATTATTTAAAATAATTTTTAAAAATAATTTTTTATCAGTTTATTTTTATTAATATCATTTTTAAAGTATTTAATAATTTAACATTAAAAAGAAAAAAACACTTTCTTTATCCCATATTCTCTTTTCTTGAAGGAGATTAATTTGTTGATGAGTCCCACTTAAATTATTTTTTTTTCATTTTTATATTTATCTACATGATAAAAAAATATTTCTTCTTCGCTTTATATTTTCGTATCTATATCTTTACAAATAAATAAACATGACGATATTATTATATTATTTGGCCAGAGGTATGCACAATAAAACCTACGGACAAACCAAACAGAATTTATTAATTTTTCGATCAATAATTATTTCTAAATACGGTTAGGTGGGAAGAAAATAATCAAATAAATAATTATATCTAAAATACGATTAGGTGTGAGAAAATACATCAAATAAATTAAATGGTGGATATTATGATCCTTCTGGGACATTCCTTCCAAAAGTCCAAAGCGGCAATGGGTCCAATGTCCACATATACTTAAATTTTGGTGAAAGCAAAGTAAATAAAAGAAAGACAAAAAGAGAGGGAAAGGGGGGGCAACGAAGTGAATCTAAAATGACTCTGCTCATTGAATCATAAGCCATTAATAGTATTTTTAACGAAAGGTACATTTGAGTTGGTTGAACCAAGACATTGCTGATCTTGGACAGTGACCCCTTTTGGCATTTACAATGACTAAGACTTGACCCCCAATCCTTGTTCCTATCTTCTTTTTTATTGTATTTCCATGCACAATAACAAAAATTTTATCTAATTTCACGAGATCAAATCGAATATATAAATCATATAATATTATTCAACTCAATCAGAAATTACTTTTTAAAATATTATTTATTATAAAATTTTAATATTTTTTAAAAAGTTATAATCTTTCAATTTGAAGAATAATAAAAATTATTTTATTTTACACAGTAGAGTTATTTTTATATGATGATGAAAAAAGTAGAAGGAGAAATTGTGTTAGAGCCTGAACAATTATTTATATTAAATTGGACTTTATTGCTTCCTGTCGCCCTTTCCATATACCAATAACATCCTCCTTTATATCAGACTCAATAGGTAGCCCTGCTTCAATTAATTTCTCTCACACAATTTCTCTGTTGTGTCATAGCCACCATCTCTCTCAAGTCATAAACACAAGCACAGAAGCTAATAATAGCCTTCCCCAGTTTAATTTGGATCAAGAGATGAAGACAAACAATATTCTCTAAACAGTGCATTGATGAAAAACCAATGAATTTGTGAATCTCAATGTGGTTTTCCTCAAGCTGTGGGCTGACAGAGGACGAGGTTTGAGCATGATGTTTTTCATGTTAGGTGGAAACACTTCAATTTTTTGATGGTATACGTGGCGAGAGTGGAACATAGCAAGTGTACATGCATGTTAAGGTACTCTTCAATGATGGTTTTGGTTCTTCTTACTTTGTCAATTTTGGTGCTTCCGGTGATGCTACCTCCTCTGCCTCCACCACCTTTGTTGCTCCTTTTGGTTCCTGTTTTCATCTTGCTGCTTCTTCTTTTGTTAGCCTTTGCGCCTTCCAAAGTTCCATCCTTCTCTGTTCTCACTGCGTGATGTTTTTCATCTTTCAACTTTGAAGCTGTAGCCTTTTTTTTTTCAAATCCTTGCATGTGAGATTCACTAAAATAAAAATTAGCAGTGGATTCTGGATTCTGTATTTATCAACTTTTCTTGTTCCATAGATAGATCAATTGCACTCCTCTACTGTAAATATCATGAAGAGAGGTATTTTGTTCATATGATCTGAGTTTTTTATTTTTTATTTTTGACCAAATTTGGGTTTAGTATCATCTAATTAAAATTGAAATTTGAACTCGTTAACTATCGTCATAAAAATCTACGTTAAAGATTAATATTAATCATTAAGGAGAAATTTTTAGATATTTATAATATTATATCTAAGTTTTTCTTTCTATCTCTGGATTTGTTGTACTCCTTGCTTGCATCTCGAGTCATGTGTCAAGCGATCGTAATGAGGGATTTGCTTTTAAAACTAAACAGGTGCTAATACGACGATTGGATAACGCATTTATTGAAATGGTTATTAATTATAGGTAGGCGCTAGATCTTGTAATTTTGGAGCGGTGTGAAAAATTACGAAACACTATGCTTTCAAATCCTGGGAATGTGTATAATTACAGATGGAAACTTCTAGTTTAGATTTTTTTTTCAGTTTTAATTAGAAAGACAAAGAAATGTGGGATCTTAATGTGTCTTGTAAAATTTGGTATTTTTTGTTGAAATCTTTGGAATATGTTAATTTATTTGTTCTTTCTGACAAAGTCTGAGAGTTAGAACATGGTTATGCAATTAATTCGCCGGTTCGATTGTTGATTTAATTGATAAAATGTTTAATTTGAAAAGATAAACGCATATATTTGTAGAAGTTTTTCAGTAATTGATTATTTTTTCAAAATATCCATTAAATCAATATAATAATAATGATGATGATTAAAAATACAGAATAAAATCAATCAATTTCCTTGACTTTTTTTCAGTTTATTAAAAGTAGAACGAGTTCTAAGGGAAAATATCAAAAGATTATTAATCAACGGAGGCATGCGTGGAAGTTTAAAAGATTGGGAAGGAAAAATTGCAATCCCTCTCTTATCCAATGTGTGTTAAAACACTGCTTGGTAAGGATTTTATGCATCTTTGGTTTTATTTTTATTGATAACATGATTTTTAGAAATGACACTATTTTTACGTTAAATATCTCCTTAATGAATTAAGAGATATAAGGGAAGAAAAAAGAATTAATAGAGGAGAGAAGTACTTTGTTTAGGTTATTTGAAAAAATAATTTTACTTTTATTTATTTAAATGGTTAAATAAACTTATTAATAAATTTTTTTATTAATTTAAAAGTTTTTATTCCTTCATTTCTTTAATATGGAAAAGAAGTTAAAATTAAGGAAAAATTTTAGCATTTCCTTCTTTTTAAATTTTGAATTAACCAAAATATTATAAAATTTTTCTGTTTCCTTTTTCACTCTTCCATTTTTCTGCATCCAAACATTATATTAAATCTATTTTTTATTAGCTTGAAACCAATTAGATTTTTTTAATAAATTTTTTTATTTTATTAATTTTTAGTATTTTTGAAATATCAGTTTATATGACGTTTATTTTAATTATAAAATCCAAGTTTATCATTGTTTTTATTTTCTTTTATCCTCTTTTATTTTATAATAATTATTTTTTATGTATTTTTATGTTATTTTATCATAATTCCAACGAACTTTAAACTTTTAGCTAGATTTTGTTCGGAAATTTTACTGAAGATATCCTGAATGCTTCTGAATTGTTGAAGAAACATATCTTTAATACTAGCATATATAGTTACCCGATCTGTACAAAAATGTACAAGTTTGTAACTATTTATCATAAACAAATTTTTTTAAAAAAATTTCAATGGAAAATGAATAAAATATATAGCAATTGTGTTGATTTGAATGATCAAAAGAACTCCCGTCACTTAAGCAAGAGTAATTGGGTTAGTTTTATTCGTCTATACTCTTAAAATGCTGTTAAGGGAATTCTTACTTTTGTGCCTTGCTTTACTTGATAGGTTTTATTTTATTTTATTTGGCCTGGGAACTGTAATAGATTCATTAATTTATCTCGTGTAGGGTGGTTAACAAAATTAAGAGATTTATTTAAAATAATAAACAAATAAGCTCATTTATTAACAAGAAGAACAATATATTAACAGCATCACAACTTTATACACAATCACAAGAATTAACATCAATGTGAATTTTATTTTCCTATCTTTCATTTTCTTAAAATTCATGCAAGACACATCACCAACTGCAAAAACAGTCCTTCCATCGTAGACTTAAACGCCAAACAGAGTGCAATAATTTTTTCTTTCTTTTTTATTTCATTAAAATAACTTTTCTTAAATTTGATATAATATTATAGATAATAATTTGTTTAATATTTTTAATATAATTACATAATAATTTAAATTTGTAATCTTTGATTAAGTTGGATAACCTCCTATCAAATAAATCATATATTTAATAATTATAATGTTTTATTACTAAATAAGTTAGGTATTCATTCATATTCATACTGGGACAGAAGAAACAAAAGTATTAAGAAGATGATAAATGACATATATAATAGGATCAATAGTAGATTATAAAATTATGCATTATCAATAGACAAGTAACTTGTGTATCACATTAGATAATAAACTATTTAAATTTTCTACATGTATAATAGAACAAACAAAATAACATAAGATAACAGTTACATAATGAAATTATTTCGTAATTTACTTGAAACCGAACTATAGCTGTAATAGCCTGATAGCTTATACAATTTTTATATTGACAAATCCTAAATAATATTTAACTATCCAAAAAATTTCTAACTAATTTGAATTTACATAATATAATGTCATTTATGTTTAAAATTTTACAATTTAGCTAAATTAAATACCGTTTAAAATTTTACAATTTAGCTAAATTAAATACCACCTAATATATTATCTCAAAAGGGAAAAAAAGAAAAGAAAATAGGTCTACCTAACATATTGCCTAATTGATGTTGACTGGATTTCGTGGTTGGGGGAGACCATTTTCCTTTCATTTTGAGATATCTTATATATATACTATCAATTGCTTTGGCCAACTTTTATAGGGAACATAAATTTGGTTTCAATGGGAAAAAGGATGGTGTTTATACTAACAACTACTTTGCCTATCATATTATATAATGTAATTTATCAACGAACCTTGGTGGGTGGTCTATCGTCCGACTCAACTTATATTTATATATAAAATAACTTTTAAAATGAGATATTTTAATATAATAAAAATAATTATTAAAATTATTGTCATTTTATTTATACTAAAGATAGAAACAATTTGAATTGAGTTAGATTTTAAATTTTTAAATTTGACCTGTTTAAAAATTTTAAGATCTGAATATGATTATGTTACCTGTTAAGTATTATTTTTCTATTAAGGTGCATATGACTTGAGTTTAAATTTGTTATCTGTTAAAAATTAAAAAATATACATTTTAAAAAAAATCAATAGCCTATATAACAATTTATTAAAAAGATAGGTAAGTTTAAAGCTTATAAAATAAAAAAGTTATTAAATATATATATATATATTATATAAATAAAATATATTAAAAAATATAATAAATATAAATATATAATATCTAAAGATAAATAGATTCTTAAATAAGCTAAACAATTTTTATATTAAAAAATATAATAAATATAAATATATAATATCTAAAGATAAATAGATTCCTAAATAAGTTAAACAATTTTTTCTAAGCTTAAGAAGTCTAATTTATTTATCTAAAAATATTTTTTAATAAGCCTAAATCTATCTATTTATTAAACAAGCCGAATAAAACTAAACTTTAGACAAGTTGAATCGTAAATCCTTATCAAACAACCTTATTCACTTTCATCATTAATCTCAATCAATAACAAATTATATCTAATTTTATTAACTGATCATTGATCATAATTAATATATTAATATTTAATTTTAAAAATATAACTTATCCATAAAAAAAAGTGAGAATTATTAACAATATTATATTATAAATAATTAACATTCATGATAACTGATATCAATTTCAATTTTTATAATATTATATAATAAAAATATAAATTTTACTTAAAATTAAGATTAATATTAAATAATAAAAATAAATTAATAAATAATTATTAATAAAAATATATATATACTATCATAAGATATTAATTATTTTATATAATCGTATAGAAAGATATCTTACATCCATAAAATTAATAAGACTATTTTATATAACAAAGTTCTACCTTTAAGTATTTAATATAATTAATAATTTAAATTAAATTATAGAAAACTAGTTAAGTTGAATCAACATCTTATCATTTAATTAATGTAATTGATGATAATGATTGGAATAAATAATATATAAAAGATAATATATATTTTTTAAAAATATTACTCTTAATTTTAATTATATTAATTAATAAATTTTAATTTATAATTTAAATATTAAAATTAATAATATTTTTTGAGACTTATTCATAAATTTTAAAATTAAAAAAAAATTATTAACCTACTTAAGAGCTTAGGACCAATAAATTATCTATGTTGTAAGAGCTAAACAACTTTGCCATCATAAACACGACAAAGAGTGATTGATTAATTACGTAGTTTACCCTTTTTCAATATGACCCGCGAAGAACTCTAAGCTAATGCCAAACTATTAACTAGAAAGGCATATGTATAGTATGAATTGAGTTTAGAGGTTAACAATAAATTTTTCTTTTTTCATTTTTTTTAAAAATTTATTGGTGAAATTGGTTATTTTAAATTTATTACGTTGATTGTTTAAACCGTATATAAATAAATAATATATAAATTTAGATTTTTTATATTAGTTATCACTACAATTGGAGTAGAAATATATGTTTTTTACATTAGTTATTTATAGATTTGATGTAGAAAATAACTTTATTTTTTACATCAATTTTTACCACATCCAATGTAAAAAATTTTACTTTCTACATCAGTTAGTATCACAACCGATGTAAAAAGTACTTTTTACATCAGTTATGATGACAACTGATATAAAAGGTTTATTTTAAATAAGCATAAAATTTTGTACAACCCAGAAAATAAAACCTATTTTATAAAAGACATAACATACATATATATCTACATCCAGACAAATTTCAAAATTCCAATGAATAACGGAGCAAAAAATCTAATGTTAACTATCTATATATTTCTACATATCCAAGAATTACATATTTATTATCTCCATAAAAATATAGCCCAACATTTACAAATTTCATCAATTTTTTCTTCAGATAATCAATTTGGATTAGTAAATCTTTACATAGTTAAATTTAGAAATTAATAGCATTTTAGAAATTGTAGAGGAATATATATATATATATATATATATATATATATATTAAGATCTAAAAACTTGAATTACCTACGCCTGTAAATTAACAATGGTCATGAGACGATGTTAAATATATGTCTCATAACCTAATATCTATACTTTGTGCCCCTAACTTGTTTCTAACGCTACAAAAATTGTAAAAGGTTAATATAATTACTACATAATATTAATAAAAAGAGTAAACAAATATATTTTTACGTTAAATTACTTACTCATTGAATAATCTATGTGGATCTTCTAATAATTGCAGAATGTTTACCTTTTAATAAATTGCATGCATTCAATGTTCTATGATAAATAAAATAATTAATGAAGGTCATCGACAAAAACTTATATAAGATTAATGAGGAGATATCTTTATTGTATAAAGACATGTCATAGATTAAATGATATAAAACTTACAGATCAGTATGTTCTCTAATTTCTTTCTTCGGTTTATTCAAGGTAGAGCATAAAATCACAACAACATTCTAAGTAGGATATATAATAATCAGTTGTCAATGATATTTGCAAAATTTGGTTAAATAATTAGTCAAAGTATTTCAATTTTATTTGTATATTTTAACTTACAAATGAAAATATGATGTCAAGTAACATTATTTCTCCGTTTGTAGCCTACTCTAAATATATGCTTATATCTCAGCAAGCTTATTCCTAATTTTTTGGATATAGAGAGGGTCAATGAATCCATAGATATGATTTCTCCCTTTAAGGATGCATAGGCGATGGATATACCTAAGTAATTTGAATCATTTTGATACTTAGTTAAAGTGATATAGGTTTAGAAGTATACTTATATCATCCATAATTCTATCACCAATATGCATTGATAATTGCAGTTCCACTATAAGGTTGTGCCACTTTGGGCACAATCATGCTTAGTATATTGCACAAATATGCCATATTTCAACACAACTATGATGGTAATTGAGTGGCTACAAATAAGAAATTATGCATCACTTAGTCAAACTTCTTTTGCATTCTCTAGCATTGGATTTTCTTAAACTTCTTTGAATCATTTTTCTTTTCTCTCTAGGTATGCCATATGTCTTGTTTATATAATTTTTCAATTTTGAATTTCTACATAGGCATGATCAATGATTATCAGACCCAACATTTAGATTGAACATTAGACTAGATGACAAAATCAAATAATATTAAATAATATGGTAGAACCTACTCATCACAACCATCTAAAATTCATATATAAATTAAGGGCTTATAACATAAGCACGTGCCCCGGTTGCACAACTATGCCAAGCCATATCTTCAAGGTTTTCATCATAAGCACCGCCATGCCCTAATTCTATTCTTGATACTTCTCTTAATTATATATCTTGCATGACCATCGGGGGTAATAACTTTGAAGAAAAAATATTATTATTCCATGACCATTGGGTAGAAATAGAATTAGAATGGATGGTTAGCAATTGATTTTCATCATTCATAAGAGAATTGGGGGGGTGAAATTGGTAAAGTCAGAAGGGAAACTAAAGTCCCATACCCTTTCATAATTAAATTTGCACTTGTGTTTTTCTTTTGCCTTTGAATTTTCTATTCTTACTTTTATATTTTTGTCTCTATTTTAATATCTCTCAAGCAAAATTATTTTCTCAGTGAGCTCAAATGTTAGGATACATTCATTCTTTTAAAACTGTTGAAATAGTTTCTATGGAAACGATTCTAGAGGTCTCAAATACCAATTTTCTACACTAACAAGTGCACTTGCCTGTAAATAAAACTTGGAACATACAATAAATGCACAATAATATTCATTGTGTTTAAAGAACTATTTACATGTTTTTGTTTCACAAAAGTGAAAAATATGGGTAAAGTCACTATCATGAGCATACAACCCCCTAAGGTTATCAAAACCTATCATTTTGATTTAAAGGGTGGTAAGCAAGGTGTGTCTCCTAGATAAGGATTCATCTAACTTGTTTGTTTTCCCTTGTTTATGCTTGATGCATTGGGAAAATGTCCCAGAAATTCTTCCCACTTAGCATGTCTATTATGTAGTTTTTCTTGGGTTTTTAAATATTTGAGATGTTCATAGTCACTATGGACAACAAATTCTTTTGGCAATAGGTAGTACTACCTAGTGTGAAGAACTCTACTAAGAGCATAGAGCTCCTTATAATAAATAGGATAGTTGAGAATGGAACTTTTTAATTTCTAACCAAAATATGCCATAAGATGCCCATCTTGAAGTAAGATAACCCATATGCCAATGTTTAAAGCATCACATTCTAACTCAAATGGTTTGTCAAAGTTTGGTAGGACTAGAATTTATGCATTAGTTCATTTATCGTTCAAGGTGTTAAAGGCTTCTTCCTAAGATTTCCCTAACTTAAATTTAACATTTTTCTTCACTAAGTCATTTAAAGAAGAAGATATGGTACTAAAATCCTTGACAAAACCTTCTATAAAAGCTTGCTAACCGATGGAGGCTTTGAACTTTTCCTACATTAGTGGGGGTAGGTCACTCTTGGATGGACTGTACTTTTTCCTTATCTACTTGGACTCCCTCGTTACTAACTAAAAATCTTGAGAATAAAACCTCATCCAAGTAAAAGGAGCATTTTTCTAAGTTTGAAAACAAGTTTTTGTCTCTGAAGACTAGTGAGACAACTTTAAGGTGCTCAAGATGTTCTTTGTGGGTTCTGGAGTTGACTAAGATGTCATAAAAGCAAACTATTACACATTTCCCAAGTAATATATTAAGAACATAGTTCATGAGCCTTATAAAGGTGCTTGGGGCATTAGATAGCCCAAATGGAATCACTAACCATTCATACAATACAAATTTAGCTATAAAAGTTATTTTTCATTCATCCTCTTCTCTCATCCTAATTTGGTGGCACATATTTCTTAAATCTACCATGAAGAAGAAGTTGGATCCATGAAGGTCCTCAAGCTTATCATCTAACCCAAGTATTAGATATCTATACCTAATGGTTATGTTATTGATAGTCCTACAATCCATACAATATTTTCAAAAGTATCATCTTTCTTTGGTACCATAAAAATTGGAATGACATTAGGACTTAGGCTTTCTTTAATCCAGCATTTTTTCATTAGTTCCTTACTTATCTTTGAATTTACTTAGTTTCCTGGGGATTACTCCTATAAGTTATCCTATTTGGGGAAATCACTGGGAATTAATTAAATTTGACGTTCAATTTCTTTTTTGATAGGAAATCCTATGGAAAGTTCTTTAAGAAATACATCCTCAAATTCATTTAATAGGTTTTAAAATATTTAGAAAAAAATTTTGTTTGAATATTTAGACAATACTCTTTTCATATTGCTAAGTACATGGGTTATCTATCCAATTAAAGTTGCTTTACAACACTTTCTTGAACTAGAAAGGATTGTGATGGGTTTCTCAAACCCTTTTTGTTTTTGTTTATTTTCTTTGTTTTTACTACCTTTTCTTTCCTCCTTCATGTTTTCCTTCATCCTAAGTCTTTCCAAATCTCACTACAGGTTAGAGAAAATAAGGAAACATTTTGGAAATTAAAGGTAGAAGAGTACATATTGGTATGCCCATCATGATGGACATTTCTATTAGATTGCAATGGCCTTCTCAATATCACATGGCTTGCCTCCATGGACACCACATCACAAGTAATCTTATCTACATATCTACCTATTGAAAAAGAAAGCAAAAATTATCTATCTATAAGGATATCACCATTGTCTATAAGCCATTTAAGTTTATATGATTTATGGTGAGAATTGATTTCTATTCCTAATTTCCTAACTAACCTAGCACTAGCACCATTTTTACAAATATCCCTATCAATAATTAATGTAGAATATGTTTTCTCTTTGAATCATTTTCCTATCCTTAGCTAGACTTCCTAGTAGTTTTATAACTGCTGAAAGGTATCCTTCATAAGCATATTCAAGCCCTTCATCACAATATGAGGATGATTGTGAAGATTAAGAAGGGTTTCAGGAAGATGATTCTAAAGATGAGTACTTTGCAGTTTTCCTTACAATAATGATTTTCTTATTAAGGCATTGAGAGGAAATATGTGCCTTTCCTTAGGCATTTAAAGAACTTAATGGAAGAAATGGTTTCCTTTTCCTTCTTATTTGTGGAACTTAATGGTTGGATGTGCTTGGAGGATTTAAAGTCCTTAGACTTCTTGTTTTCCTTGGGTTTATGAAATGTGGATTCCTTTTTAGCCTATTTCAAATTAAAGAAATATTTTTTTGAGTAGGTTTTCTTTCCTTTTCTTTGTAGTTATTTTTCTACCTTTCGGACTTGGTAGTAGAGTTTATTCAAGCTCATGCAGTGGATTAGTTCTACCACATTCCTAATTTCTATATTAAGCCCATCATGGAATCTCGTCATTCTAGCCTTTTCATTTTCTTCTACATTGACTCTTATAATGACTATTTCCATTTTATTATAGTAGTCATCTACACACTTAATTCCTTAGTATTACCTTCGAATCCTATTATGTAATTCTCAAAGGTAGTTGGGGGGATCATACCTATTCCTTAGGATGACCTTCATTTCCTCACAATAATATATGGGGTGAAACCTTTTCCTTTCCTTACTTAATTTATCCAACTGAATAAGAGCATAATCTGTGAATTCTAGGGCAGCTAGCTTTACTTTCATTTCCTTCCTAACATTATGACATTCAAATAGTTGCTCCACTTTCAATTCCCATTCCAAATAAACCCCTGAGTATTCAACCCGTGAAACTTAAGCATTTATATCTTAACCTTAACTAGTCTATCTTTTTGTCTGTAAATCTTCTATGCCTATGGTCTTCCCTACCACTTGATCTTTCCCTGTGACCTTACTCTATTGCAAATATAACATAAATATAATGAAGGATATGACATTATCCTTTTTGTAGTTGGGTAACCTTGAAACATATCAGTTTTAGAATCAATGTAAAAGATCAATAACAACTGATATAAAAAGTATTTTTATCACCAGTGATGATAATAGGAGCTTATAAAAAAATTTATATCATGATTTTTTCTCTCTCTACTTTTTATGAGAGAATACATAGAAAGATTGAATGAATCCAATTAGAAATAATTCAAATCATATTGAAAGAAATAAATTAATACTTATAATATATATATATATATATATATATATATATTTCTTAATTTCTTTTTCATAATAAATGTTGAGTTTAGTTTTATCATTATAATTTATCATAATTTCCTTTTTAGAAAATGTAATTAATTGATATGTATTACTAGTTGGTAATTTTAAAATTATGGGAGAAAATAAAGAATATTCTATAAGAAAAATTTTATAATAACAATGATTGTGATCTTATATAATTTATTTGAAGGTAATAATAAGAAATAATTAGAAAATGAAAAGCATAAATAGAAGGTTTAGAAGAATAAAATCTTATTAACTTATCTTATATATTATTGTTGAGATTTGTTTTTTAATCATTATTAACTACTTTGCTAAAATATCATATAATGCAAAATATAACCAAAATTCTTGGTATATTGTTTGTGAACACCAATATTTGGAAAATTTTTAATATTAATTTCCAAAAATAAATTAAATAAAAAAGATGAAAAATAAAAAGATGAAAAATAAAAAGAAGTAGAATTAATTGGGTCCAAATGGATAAATAACCCAATTAAAAGAAGAAAAGAAAAAAAAGAGGAATAAAAGGGAACAAAAAATAAAATAAATAAAATAAATAATGACAATAATAGAATTAATAAATAATTGTAACAATACAAAAAAAAGAAAAAAAGGAGAAAGAAAAAGAAAAATAATAAAAGAAAAATAAATAAAAGCATAAAAAAGAACAAATTCAGTTAGAGTTGGTTAGGGTTAGTTAAGAGTTAGTTAAAAGTTAGTTAGGTTAGGGTTAGGAAGTAACCATGGTTAGGGTTAATTCTACCATGGTTAAAAAGGGGTATGAAAGGAATTTGAAAAAGGGAGGTGGTTACTTTTGGCACTAAATTTGAAAACTGGCTCTTGATTTCTCTCTCCCAGTTCCTGGGTTTTGCTTTGATACTCGAAGTTCTCTCTCCTTCGTCTTTGAGGATCTCCCTCAACTCTCCGAATTTCCCTAGGAGAATCCTTCTCCTGTTGGCTCTCTACTCATCAGGATCATCTCCTCTTGTGAAGGAAGATTCAGCTTCCATTCTTCATTTCTTTCAACTACTTTGTGAGTCTCTTAGTGGAATCGCAAGAGCTTCCTCCATTTGTCTGTTCTACACTTCCAGGTAGGCTCACATTCCTCATCTCCCTTTTGTATCCATGCAATTTCATTTTTCTTCTCTCACTACATTATGCTTAAAACCTTGAGTAAATTGAATATGTGGAATAGGTAGGGAATAAGATGCTTAAACATCTACTTTAATTTGCAATTCAGAATTATTCGTTGAACTGCATGTATTTGGTTAAGGCTTCTATATTTGAATAAGGTTAGGGTTCTTGAAAATCACTGAAAGTTGAGCTTCGCATTCAACTGCTATAGTCTCTTTTTGTTTTGAAAGGTTCAGTTCTTCAAATGTAGCAGGAAGATTCTTACCTCTGCAAATCTTGGAACTAATTGGCTTTCAAACCAATAACTGTTCAATAATCAATTATAGTTCAACTTAGGGAAACAAAAACCTGTGATTCATTGTACTATAAATAGATCTCAAACTAAACATCAACTTGTCCATTAAATTCTGCCGTATCAGCATCCATGCTTGTTGAGCTTATAGGAAGTTGACATTATAAATCTAAAGATTGTGATGCCTAGATTATAATTGGTGTAAAGTCTAGGTAGAGCCTAGTAAAACTAGGTTAGTCTATGACATTTGCACCAATACTTGATTTAGATCTGATCTCCTCATAATTGCTGTCCTCATTGGTGAGTGAGAGGTTGTTTGTTCGTACAGATAGAGGTGTAGATTCTTTGTACTTAGGAAGAATAGACATGATAGAGTGTTTGAGACCATAATAATTGGCAGATAGCTCACTTGGCCCTTTGCAATTATCAAGTAGACATTTTGACAAATGGTCCTTGAAGTTAGCTGATTTAGGGAATTCATTTCCAACACGTGTTAAGGCAACAAGTCAGTTACTGATTGCTATGACAACAGATCTTTATTGGTCTATATCATGGCCTAAGGGAATTAAAATTGGAAGTTAATTATTGGTTTAAATTATTAGTGACATAAATCATAGATTGAAAATAGGGTGGAGCTGATAGGTTGTGATTAGTTTGCTTCCTTTGTATTAGTATAGTACAGGGATGATGAGTTTCTGATAGCCTGTCCCTCAGTCTATATGTGATAGGGTTAGGTTGCTATATGAAGGACTGCTATTGCTGTTTTGGTATCAATATAGGGGCTTTTAGTGGAATAGAGATCAAAATAAATCCAAGAACTTTTAGTCCAATATAGGTAACCTTAATCTGTGACAAGAGTAAACAAGTGCCTGATTCATGTCTGGTTTTCAAATCCTAAACTAGAGACTTGGTCTGCCCCAGAAACCTAAAAAGCATTATATTTTTAGGAACCAATTTCTGATAAACGGACTCAAAAACTTGAAAGTTTGATTCTGATTTATAACTGATTGTAAACACTTAATTATGTCTGAGGCCCCATTTGTAAAATTAATCAGTGAATAAACAATTATTTAAATAAATAAGAAAAATGGTAATAACAAAAAGAAATAATAATAATAAAATAAAGTAACAAAATAAAAGAAATAACAAAAAAAATACAATAATGAAAATATTAAAGAAGAGAAAAGGAAAAATCAAAATAACAAAAACAAAGACAAATAAATAAAAAATTGAAGAAAAGAAAATAATAGTGAAAAGTGAAAAAAAATATATTTGAAACAAATAGAGAAATTGACAAAAGAAAATAAAAACATAAAAATAAAAAAACAGAAGTAAATAGAAAAAAAAAACAAAAAATAGAAACAAAAAACAGAAAATAAAAACGAAAACAGAAATAATGGAAAAGTGAAAAAGAATGAAAAAAACAAACAAAAGAAAGAAAGAAAATAATGAAGATTGCCCACTAAAAAAGAAGGATAGGTCCTGGTATAAAAGGTTAAAAAGTTTTGGGGGGAAAGGGGTCTTCATTTTTAAAATCATTTTTTTAGGGGAAACGGAGAAAAAAGAAAACTTCTCTCTCAATCATGGATTCTGAAATTTCAAGACTCAAGGAAACATTAGTGCAAATGAGGGATCCTATTTTTAGATTGGAGGCAGCGACCGAAATTTCCTTTTTCTATGGCTTCTTTCTCGGAGATTCGGGAATTACAACTCGTCTTTTGCTCATGAACCAATTTCTCATTGATCCAGAAGGAAAGAAATCTCCCTAGCACACAGACTTTGTTCGAGCAAGCATTGTGGATCTGACTTTCTACTCTACACCCCAAGATCTGGACGGAGCTTCTCTAGAAGCGTTAAGGCTCTTGGTGGGGGGGGGAAGAGCTTGGCTCTGCAAAATTGCTTCCCCTGGAGGCTGACATTTGAGAGAAGATCGGAGAAGTGTCTTCTTGAATCAGATTCTCTTCTGTTATCCCAGGTTCCTCCCCAACTCCAAGCAGGTTGGTGTCTGGATCCATCCCTCTCTGATTTATGCAAACAATTTGTGACCTCTTCCTATTGAATTGATCTTAAATATCATTACTGGATGAATTGAGTAAATATCGCATGAATACCATAGAAGAATCCTTGAATCATGACTCGAATGAAATGTTGCATGAAGTCCATAAAAAGTTCCTTGAATCAGGACTCGAATCCCAGGTTGCTTTTACCAGTTTTGATCCATATATATCTGGTTCTTGAATAGAATTTAGGCTTCGATGTCATGCGAAGTAGGTTCAGAAATTGAGCATTCTGTTTTATTGTCCACATATGGATAACTTTGCCACTTTGCTCACACAATGATACAAGAATTATTCTGCTCCCACACGAGCTAAAGACTATTTCAAGGATTTCATGCAAGGACAAAGTTATAAATTAATACATGTGTACGTGAACCTTCCATCCAGGGCGTTAATTGTCACGACGTGTTGATGTTTCCAGTAATTTTAGACTAGAGTGCACGAAGGTAGGAGTGTGAGACAAGATCCTTGTGGAGTGTACATTGGAGTTCAAGGAACTTTCACGCTTTGTGAATGACTCTGTGAATAATGATTAGTTCCTTGAGATGATCCTATTAGAATAGAATGCGAATGTTTGTAAGATCATGGTGTTACCTTGGTCTTATCCTAGTGCAACCTCTCAAGTTATCTTCGTTTAGACTCTAGATGCGAGTGAATCTATACGCAGAGCAACATACTTTGGGACGTCATTGCATGCATTATCAAAAGCCTTCCATATATTCAGGTTGCTGTGGCAATAGAATGCACTTGCCCCCAGAAGGTCAATATGGATCCATATTCACCTCCTTCAATGGTATCAATGGTCTCTGGTGTTTTTAATCTTCACATGCCTGGCCCAGTACATCAGCTGAAAAGCTTAATATTGGCGAGTATTCCACGTTCATTTAGTTACAAGCATGCACGAGTCATGCAAACCATCTTTGTAGGTTCAATATATGTTCATATTCCCTGCACTATCTCCATGCTATGGCTTGTATGAATGCAGCTTGGCTTTACAGCAAATATGTTGGCAGCAAAGGAAAGCCATGTAAACAGCTATGAAAATTATGGATCACATCGGGAAGGCCATGCAAATGGCCACGTAAGTTCTGGCCCACGTCGACAACGAGGGAATGTCATGCACAAGTCATGCAACCCGTCCTTGAAGATTCGGTACGTGTTCATGTTCCCCACACCAAGCCTAAGTGATGAAGGAACAATGGCAGTTACCTGGGGATGCATTTACGGAGACAGGGCCATGCACACAATTCTACGTCCAGGAATTCAATGCAAAACATTCCAATAAAATCAGAAGCTAGAGCTGCTTCTATGGTGAATGATAGAATCGCCTGATCAAGTAATTCAGAAAATTATGATTAATCATGCAACGGGCTTGTGTAGGCTTCCTTTTTTGAGTGTTTTTTAGTTGCTATATGAATACTTGAAAGACCATGCAGCGTCTCACACTGTTGGGCGTGCATGTCTTGGCCTTTGACTAATCACAAATTACAGGCGTTTATTGGCCACATGCTCTCAAGGTTTCAATTTGTGGGTGCAGTTGCTATAACCAGCGTCGATGTGTGTTTGGTTGATGGATGATAATATTAGGTTGTCTGCGAAAGAGAAAAATCTGAAGCATAATCCAGGGAGGAGGGAGGCCTCAGATTCTAAAATGTTGAAAACCTATTCTATCGGACTTCTTGCGTGTGGTAGTCAAGTAGTGCAAGATATATTAACATCTTGCTTGTCAACTAAGCTTATGAGTTATTTTTGCTTGCAGGTGCTGGGAGAGGCAAGTAATAACCAAAATAATGTTAGTCATATAACAGAGGACAAACATGCAGCTGGGAATACATTGGGAAGAGGTAGAGATGATGGTCGTGGTAGATTTCGCCAGCTCATTGAATCAAGTCATTTGGATGATACAAGGATGATTGATGAGAGATCTTTAGATGATGTAACTCTTGAAAGGGGTTCAGATAGAAGCTTGCCAAGAAGAATCTTGGATAGATGGCAAACCACCTAATGGGCTTGGTGAAGGTGCTGATATCCGAGAGGTAGACTCTGACGAGGAGGATAGATAGTGTTGTAGAGATGTTCGCGATGGAAGGATAAAATATGGTAAGCATGATGACAATGTTAGAGATGATTCTTCAAGACAGCATGCAAACCGTGGATGGGGAAGATCTAGAGGAAAAGAAAGGCTCAATGAAGGGACTATTGACGGTGATCCCATTTTGTCATCTCCTAGTTCTGGCAGTCGATTGGGACAAGGGCGGAGTGTTAGAGACAGAAGTACATTGAGGAATGTTGATATTAGAAGGGTGGCTAATTCTAAGAAGACCCTTGCCAAGACCACTTTCAAATGCACGGCCTTTTGCGGTGGAGCATTCTTCTTATTCTGAAACAGAGCGACACAACATTAATAATGATATGGGGTATAAGTCATACTTCTGTAATGTTTGAGACCAACTTCCATAATAAGTAGGAGATCTAGCCTAAATGCATTCATGCCACAAACGTCAACTTAGTTTTAACTTGAGTAGGATTGAAAGAAATTTCAGTTTCAAAGAGGGGTTAGACTTCATAATGGTCTTTATTTCGTTGAGCTGCACTTACAGTATATAGGACAGCAGTTAATGGGAGAGAGCTTCCACGCTCCCATGTAGCGCACATGCGGGTTATAAAGCCACTAAGGTGTGTTAAATATAGTCAAGGGTGCTAGAAGTTCAAATAAACAGCTTGGTTCAGTGGTAAGCGCTACTCCCCCTAGGTCAGTGGTTCGATACCCGTATGCCACTGATTTCTTTTAAACATCTCCAGGTGCCCATATTCAATTGCTTCCAGCAAATGACATGTCAGCTTGTAAATGTGGGACCTCCGTATCATAAAGGGTCATGTGGAATCAAGGCAGCCAAGCTCAGCGCACAAGGGCCATGCCCTGGGCCTTTCTAAAATCAGGCCAATCACCCTTTTAATGGGGTCATACCAATTGAACCCAAAGTTGATAATAACTTTAATTAAAATGCTTAAGCAATTAATTTTACAATCAGGGTCACACCCAATTCTCTTCCTCAATTTTAAATCCAGGAAAGTTTAATTCTTTTCCTCCAATTCAAATCAAAGTTTATTTTATTTTAAATTAAGTCCAATTCAAGCGTAAATTTCAAATCAAGTTTATTTTACACCTCAAATTCAAATCAAGTTTATTTTATTTTAAATCAAGTTCAATTCTTTTTTTCTCAAATTCAAATCAAATTCATTTTTCTTTAAATCAAGTCTAAATTCTCTTCCTCAAATTCAAACCAGGTCCATTTTATTTTAAATCAAGTTCAATTCTTTGCCTTCAATTTTAATCCAAATCCAATTTCATTCTTAATTTTGAAATTAAGTCTTAATATGGGTCTAGCCCATTTCCAAGTTTTCCTTCATAAACAATTTGAAATCAAGTTTCCTTTAATTTTGGGCCAAGCCCAATCCCCATTTATTTTAATATTTTAAAAATTAAAAATCATCTTTAATGATTCTAAGTCTCACGCGATGAGCTCTAAATAGGAACTGGCGGTTTCACTGTTGTTCGATATTTAGAGATTCATATGGGTCCCAGTGCAGCCTTAATTGTCTTGGACTCTGCGCATATGTGGACTAGGAATCCCCTGTAAATAATAAAATATTTCAAAAGAGGATATCTTTTTGGAAATCTCAAGTATCACGCGATGAGCTCTAAATAGGAACTGGCGGTTTCACTGCTGTTCGATATTTAGAGATTCATATGGGTCTCAGTGCAGCCTTAGCTGTCTTAGACTCTATGCATATGTTGACTAGGAATCCCTTTCAAATAGTAAAATATTTCAAAAATATATCTCTTAGGAATCTCAAGTCTCACGTGATGAGCTCTGAATAAGAACTGGCAGTTTCACTGTTGTTCGATATTTAGAGATTCATATGGGTCCCAATGCAGCCTTAGTTGTCTAGGACTCTGTGCATATGTGGACTAAGGATTCCTTCAAGACATTGAAAATACTTTCAACATCACCCCTCAAATTCTTTACCTCTGAAGGTTAAGCCTTCAAACCAGAACTGCGTAGCCTTGAGTTTCCCATTGCACTAGGAATACGTAAGTGTAGGATCAAGTCCTGTCAGGATATTTTCATACAAACCTATTTATTTTTATTGTTAGTTAAAGGGATCAAAAAATTTTCAAAAAAATCGTAATCGCACACTCAGTTTAAGGGTACCGTTCTTCGGAACGAGCGAGTAGGGTACCTAATACCTTCCTTACTCGTAATCAACTCCCGAACCTTGATTCTTCCTCTAGTTAGGGTTTTCTCCAAATCTTTTCCCTTAAATAAAAATTTGGTGGCGGCTCCACAAATAAAAATAAATTCTTTTTAAAAAAATTTAGCGAGTTCGTCATCTTGTTATAATTACGGTTGCGACACTAATTGGTAGCAACCTTCTATGTCTTTAATATGAAATCTCAAGATTAAGATCTGGCTTTAGTTCTTGGTTTATGGCTTTCAGCTCCTTTGCACAATAAATGGTTGTGGAGTGTTGAGCCTAAAATTTGAGTTTGGTTCTAGTCAAGTATCACAATCAAAAGCTTGCTGAATTTAATCTTTGAAATAGGCCTAGAAACCATGTACTTTTCATAAGTTGACAAACTAGGTTGCTTTCTCTGAATGAATGACCTGTGAAGTAGCTGCCTTGTGATACTTAGGCCTTTGAGCTGAAAGTATGGGACGAATTCTCAGAATTGTAGGTCTTCTTGAGATCATATTTACAGTTAAAAATAGACCTTAGATTAAAATCAACCAAAGCATACATCTCTAGCATAGATATTAGTATTTGAAACTGGTATTAGGTATAATTTAAGGCGTAGTCTGGGCATTTACATGAGAAGTTCAAGCTCACAGTGCATCATAAAACATGAGAGAAACATAAAGTGGACCCTGAATTAGAAATTTAGTTTTGATAGGTAGAGCACCTCTGTATCAGTTTCAGAAAATCTTAAACCAAGTTTTGGTCTGCAGAGTGTACGGGGAGATCTCTTGCCTCTCTACTCTCTAAGTCTTGGTACTGATTCTGGTAAGTCTGCTCCAAAATTGTAGGTAGTTGCTTGGTCCCTAGAATACAAATGACTATAGAAGTCTTGAGTTAGCAGCTTGGATCCATTCCCCTTTTGAGCCCCAAGTCCTGCACACGTTCAGCTCTAGTCCTTGAAAATATGGAGAATAAAGGTTAGCTGCTCATGTTCAAGTAGGAAAATCCTTAGGCCTGTTTCTGGCTTGATTGAATATATAGGAACCTAGTATCCTATTGCTTAACATCTTTGCACTTTTTCTGGTTTAAAGGACTTGTTTCTATGTTGTTAGTCCTATATATCAGGTATGGTAACCCATCCCTTGATCTCAAATTAGTAGCTCAGATTCTAAACCACTTAGATCACAGTAAGTTTAGGTAAATTGGTCTCAAAACCTCAGTCTTAGTAAGTTAATCATCAGTAGGTTCAGTATATCCTATTTTTAGACTTAGGAGAAGAAATCTTGGCCATTCCAGACTCATTCTCGACCCTGTTACCCAGAATTAGAACCTGAAAATAGGTGGGAACCTAAAATTGGTAGGCAAGGGATATGAGATGAGAGTCAAATCAACCCAAATAGCATTAGGGAAAGATGCCAACAGGCTAAACACAAGTCCACGTTAGGACCCAAGAGTTGTTTCTGACTGGAGATCAGCTCATAGTTTTAGAAAAGGTAGGAAAACTATGCTAGCTCAGATGCAAATCAAAGACATGAACTTAGACCTGTCTTAACAGTAGGTGCAGTAATATGTTTTCAACGGAATGGGAATAAGAAAGAGAGACAAGTAAGGCAGTCGTGAAATAAACCTATAGAAACCTTCCATGTCTCTGATGTGCAAACTTAAGTGTGAGACTTGATGCTGGTTTATAAAACGCATGTAGAGGCCTTCTATTTCTTTGATTGGAAGCCTTAAGTTCTGGACCTGATTCTCAATTGTGATAGACTTGTAAAAGCTTTCTACTTCTCTAATCTGGAATCTTGAGCTTGAGACCTGATTCTAGTTGGTAACAAGCTAAGAAACCTTCCATAAATTCACCTTTGATAACTAATTTAATTTCCTGAAGCCTGAACCCTGATTCTGGTCTAGAAACTTCCAGCTGATCTGAGCAAATTGATGGTAAAATGAGTCACCTGAAGCTTGATTTTGGTCTATAATGGACATGGCTAAGCCTCTTATTCTGCACAAGTTTTGATAAAATACCTTCAAGTCCTGAACCTGGACTCTGATTTTAATCTAGAAACCCTCTAATTTCCTGCCTAAATTTCTGTTGAACTGAGACAAACCTGATCAAGCTATTTATGGACTGGAAAATATTCAGGAACCTGTAATTTCCCTGGTCATTCTCTACACCATTCGTGATGAGCTGCTTTGAAATCTCGAGCTTAGAGCCAGGTTCTAGGCCATAACGATGCCTCCAAAAACCTACTAATTTTCTGCACAAAGTTCTAATAAAATAAACTGATTGGTCTAGGCACTAAATACTGATCTAGATGTTTTTGTTTAAAACTCATTCCTATCTCATTGGTTGTAGTTCAAGGAAATGCGGGGGATTAAATTATAATTAGAGAGAATGTAGGGCTGGATGGCAATTACAGAAAATGTGGGGCCTATTTTAAGAGATGATGGCTGCCCTTGAAATTCCATTTGCTAAAAAAAGGGGCTCAGCATGGATCGAACCCCTACTCTGGGGTATGCTGGTAGCGCCTCTGACCACTCAGCCAAGCTCAGTGTTGGTTATAATCCTGCAATGTCGTGCTTATGTAACAAACCAAAATTTAATTGCCATTTATAGGAAGAAAGTCACCAGGGGGATTTGAATGCGGGGCTGGGAAGCTGTCGAGCACCTCACTTACCATTTAAACTGGGCTTCTAATTTGATTTTTCAATACCCCTGATTATGTTTAACACACCTTAGAAGATGAATAAGTTGCATGTGTTCTGCCTGGGAAAGTGGAAGCTTCTTAAAAGGGAACGTTATGACCATGTAATACACTGCTATTGACTCCATAAAAGCTCCTTCCATCCTTAAGTTTTCCTTTGTCATCAACCAATGAATATGAGACTTTCCCAACACTGTATATCTTTTTAATGTTCAAGAGCGTGCAGGAGAGTCTTCCCCATCTTGAACTGGTGCACTGCTTCCATGCCAGTAGTGGATACACAAATGCACTCATCTCAAACTGTGAGACCTGCCCTTATGGCCTGAAACTCGCAGAGAATTGAAGCTTGGTTGACCACCTAGTGAAGAACTCTCGTCTCGGTTAACCCTTTTTTCAACAAGTGCCCAAGGTCTTTATTGCCAACAATTCTGTTATGCCATGATCTGTGAGCAACTCAAACTCTAGGCGTGCGCTGAGAGGACAAGTCTACTGGAATGGGAGCCTCATAATACTAGCTCGATATCTCTGATCTCCTGGTACGTTAGCTCACTCTAAGAGAAAGAGGGCACCGAATCGGAGTGTTTGCAAACCAAAATCTTGAACATAAAAGACAAGGTACCAAATCTGGATGTTTAGCAGTGGAGGTATCATTTTGGTTGTTTGCTTTCAAGAAACCCAGTGACTATAATGGGGAGTTAGTTTCAGACGTAGTCATCAATTATACTTACAGATCCGTTACTAGCTACGAATAAAAAAATCACTTGAATAGGGAGTTGGAGTGGTCTAATCCAGTCCCGCGTTCATGCCTATGCGGTCCAAAAATTCCAAAGCCTCTCCGTTATTAAATCATGAGAGGTGCTACACCTTATCAGAATGACGAAATATCTATCACCTTTGACCCATGTATACGATACCTATCCCGAGTAGCTGTGCGTGCATTGTAAGGGGACAGAAGAGATAAACGGAGGGCTCGAATTCAAGGAACAATGGTGTACACATAATGGGTCAGCCATTGGGCTATTCCTCCAGTGGTGATATGGTCCTCTTTCCTTTAATTAAAGCCCACATAATCCAGTCCTTGGACATGTATGAAGTTGTACTTGTATGCATGGCTTAGCGATCATTGACCTACAACCTACAACTTCATTATCTCAAGTGCTTGATAGCACCCAGTATACTCACATGATTCAACTAATCAGAAACCCTTGGTACCCCTAGAGGGATTTCACCTCGGCCTACTTATTGTTTCAAGGGATCGGTAAGAATTGCCACACTATCCACAACGTACTTCTTGGAGCGGTTTGCACGTTTTGATAACAACGATTAGGTGGGACCATTGAACCTTACGTGAGCCAAGTTATGCATGGTTAAGCAGGGCTTTTATATGCCATAACTCTCACTTACCAGAACTCGCTTTTCTTCCCACTATGTTCGAGGAGTGCCAAGACTTGAGACCAGGCTCTAGCGTAGACATTAATGTCAATACGCATGGATATAATGGCAAAATTCGGCTGTATTAAATGGAAATTGAGCAAACTATTGCCTCCTAAATACCACAGGCTTCATAAGCACAATCTATAATTCTGGCAGTTATATTTGATCGTGAATTCTTGGACAATTTTATGTTGATAACCGAATGGTATCACGATTTATATAGAATTGAAAGCACATGCACTGTGATTTTGGAGTAGGTTTAATTTAGATCTAATTGCATTGAATATTGCATCATAGTCAAAGATCTGAATATAGGAACTAAAATCATTAACAGAATTTGAATCAGAAACCACAGATTGTTTTCGTTAAAGCCATCATTCTTGAGCAATCGAGGTAAAGAGACTCACCTGGTTGTTGGTAGCAGACTCTGTTCTTTGTACACGACTCAAAGGCTTTCAATCTCCTACGAAAATCCCGGTGCTCAGAGCCGCGAAGGGGAATCTAAGTCTCTAGAGAAGTTCAGAGAAAGAGCCAGGCCCGGAGCTTCCAAAGTTTTCGTTTTCTTTTCCCTTCATACTCCAAAAAGAAAAAAAATCCCCCTCGCTTCTATCTTTTCTTTCTTTTATAGAAAGTTTTTGAACTTTCCCGCCTTTCTTCATTTAATTCTTGCTTTTGTTTTTTTTTGTTTTTCATTTGTTTATTTGCCTTTTGTTTAGCGTTTTTTTCCTTTTATTTGTTTATTTATTATTTTTATTTTTGTTTTTTTCCCCTTTTTTTTATTTCATATTTTTATTTGACTATTCATTTATTTTTGTTTACTTTTTATTGATTCTGTTTTATTTTATTATTATTATTATTATTATTATTATTTTATTTTATTTTATATTTTATTTTATTTTTTCTCTTTTTCCAAAATTTTTATTGTTCTGTTTATTGTTTTTTTATCTTCTATTATTTTCTAGTTTTGTTTTTTTTCTTGTTATTCATTAATTTATTCATTTATTTTTTCAAATTATTATCCATATACTAATTAATTAAAATGGGGCCTCACACATAATTAGGTGTTTACATTCATGACTACACATAAATTATCTATGATAAACTACCATTTTATCGTTTTATCTGTAGGATTTTAGGCATAATTACTACATAAATTAAGCATAATTTATTTCTTATTCATCCTAATATTCCTTAATTTTGTAGGAATTGTAAAGTAAACAAAGAACCAAAATAGGCAAATTCAAGGATAAAAATAGGTAAAAATGGCGTAAAAAGACAATGATGCAAAAAAGGACAAAAATGCATCTCTTATTCTGGACAAACCTGATAGCACATTGGAAGGTGAGAAAAAATTGGTTCAATCGAGGCCAAAGTAATGCTGAGATGGATGCAGAAATAAAGAGTATTTTAGGTCCCACTCCTAGGGAGATAAGTGATGGCTACTTCGCCACCTTGGAGTTCCAAGGATAAGGAGGTTCTCACCTCAAGACAACGCTAAGGGAGAGAGAATTTCAGAGAAAATATCTCTTTGAAAATTTTGATTTCAGTTAATGACTCCAAGTGTCTTAAAATGACTATAAAGTGGTCTATATATAGACCAAAGGAGGGGCATCAATGTGGGCCTTGGATCTGCCTCCTTCCTTTCCTAAAATGGGCTTAAATTGGCCCAAAATACAAACCATGTAACTGCCACTATGTAGCCCCTAATTGGGCTAGGATAAGCCCATGTTATGGGTCTAAGAATTATATAAGAGAGATAAATCCGTTTTATGAGCCTATGTATTACACATAAAGATACCCTAAGCCTATACAAGTAGGATTCTTTAAACTTTTTACAACAAAAACTATACATTGTGATGGGGTGGGCCCAATGGTCCTTTACAGCTAGGACCTCTCCATCACAACCCTACCTTTCCTCCATCTCTTATCTCTAGCTTTTCCATTCTTGGTTCTCTTTTTGGCATCCTCCCGTAGGATCTTGGTGGGATTAATCCCTATGCAGTGCAATTTCAGACTAGTTTCTTGTTAGGTTGGTAACATTGATTTTGTATTATTTTTCTGCTTTTGTTATGGATACTGTCGCAATTGCAATTCCGACGAGACGACGAACTCACTAAAATTTTAAAATAAGGTATTTTATTTTATTGATGTGGAGTCGCCACCAAATTTTTATTTAAGGGAAAAAGATTTGAAAAAAACCATGACTCGAGGAAGAGATTTAGGTTCGGGAGTCAGTTACGAGTGGGGAAGGTGTTAGGCACCCCACTCGCCTGTTCCGAAGAACGGTACCCTCAAACTGAGTATGTGATTTTGACAATGTTTGATCCCTTAGTTAATGTGAAAATAAATAACTTGATGGAGGTTAGCCTGACAGGACTTGATCCTGCTCCTACATATTCCTCGGTGCAATGGGAAACTCAAGGCTTACGTAGTTCTGGTTTGTTTGAAGGCTCGACCTTCAAAATGGCGTTAAAAGGGGCCTTCGGTCCACTCATGCACAAGGTACGAGGCGGCTCCAGCAACGCGAGGGCCTATAGAGACTGTTAAACGTTGAACAACAGGTGAACTGCCAGTTTCTCGTTTAGAGCCTGTTGCGTGAAACCAAGGGTCCCAAAATGTTTGAAAAAGAATCTTATTATTTTTTTGTACGGACCTTTAGTCCACTCATGCACAAGGTCCGAGGCGGCTACGACAGCACGAGGGCCTATACAGACTGTTAAACGTTGAACAGCAGGTGGACCGCCAGTTCCTCGTTTAGAGCCCGTTGCGTGAGACCAAAGATCCAAAAACAGTTGAAAAAGAATTTTTATTTGAAATAAGAAATGAACTCGATTCAAGATTGAAGAAAAGAATGGAATTTTGATTGGAATTTGATTTTGAGTGTTGGAAAATTAAACTTGACTTGATGAGCTTGACTGGAACTTGAGAATTTTGAAAGATTCTCACTTGGATTTGATTTGAAAAGACATTGAAGTTGTTTTGAAAGAAAGAAAATTAAACTTGAATTGGATTTGATTTTATTTGAAGAAAGGAACTAAAAAGAATGAGAATTTATTTTGAATATTGGACAAGAAACTTGATTTTGGAAGAGAAAGAAATTTTGTTTGAGATTTGGGGAAGTATGGGGGTACAATTAGAATTATAGGAAATTTGGGGTTTAAATTGTAATTATGGGAAGTTTTGGGGGTTAACTTTGAATTATGGAAAGTCTAGGGGTCAATTTATATTTATAGAAAGTTTTGGGGTTAATTTTGAATTATGGAAAGTCTAGCGGTCAATTTATAATTATGGAAAGTTTTGGGGTTAATTGTGAATTAGGGAAAATTTGGGGTTAAAATTGTGAATTAGGGAAATTGGGGAAGAATTGGTAATTATTGGAGCATGGGGACAACATTGGTAATTACAGAAAATGTGGGGCCCATCTTAAGAGGTGGTGGCTGCCTTTGAAATACCATTTGCTAAAAAAGAAAACAAAAAAAAAAAGGCCTCAGCTTGGATCGAACCCCTACTCTAGGGTGTGCTGATAGCGCCTCTAACCACTCAGCCAAGCTCAGTGTTGGTTATAATTGGGCATGTATAATTTCATATGCAAAGCATGGTCCCCACTTCATGCTGTGAATCCGAGCCTCAATCTTGGCCCAATTGCTGGGGCTGATGCATGGGAAAAAAATTTTTTAAACGGAAATTGCTTCTCCTGGGGATCGAACCCAGAGCCTAGGGAACCATACGCAACCAACAAACCAACTGGGCCATGCTTTCACTTTGATATTAATGGTGCGAATTTATTTAAGAGGGCTCGTGTGGATATGGGTTGGACTTGCATGCAGGTTGCATGGGATATGGGTGAATGGTCTTAAGGGAGTACATGCATGTATACCTTATCTTTTACGTTCACAGGGACTTCAAACCAAGGTTATCCCTTTTGCCATGTATTATATCCTTTGCCCAAGAATTAGAATTCAGTATTAGTGTTGGGATGTACCCCAAATTCGTGCTACGAGCTTCACACTTTCCAGGTTGCAGCCCATATTTGAATGTTAATGCTTTTCACTTAAATGGTCTGTTACTTACCACTGACCAAGAAATATCCATAGGTATACTTCAAGATGTTCATGACCCAACATTAATCCAAGCATGATGGTTTGAAGCTAAACGAGTTAGTTGTCTTCCCTTTTAGTAGTGCAATCGTGTGGGGTGTGCTTGTGCTTACCTGGTCCACTATTCATCTAAATTTCTGAAGATCAGGTAAAGAGCTGCTGCTGGTCAATGGGGAGTCATCCCATTCGGGTAGGGGGGTCATCGAGCGGCTCCTCCATGCTAGGCAAGACGACATTTGGATTTGCATGCAAGTTATATACATGAGGTCGAAGGCGTGTGGCATTTTGGTTTGACGTCTGCCTGGCCTCGAACGTGATTCTGTTTGTAGCGTATTGTACAACCTATTGATGCTATTTTAGCTACACCTGGCCCCATTGTTCCTTATCCTGATCCAAGTGAAAATGGAAGTGTTGCTCATGATAGTCATACGATAACACCTTGTAAACACCCAATTATGTCCAAGGCTCCCTATTATCAAATTAATCAAGAAACCAAAAAATAAATTAAAAAGTAAAAATGAAATAAATAAGAAGTAAAAAAAAGAAAAACTGAAACGAAAAATAAATAAAGAATACATAAATAAAATTGAATGAAAACGAGATCTTTTTAATAGAAATCATAGGAATTCATATGGGTCCCAAGTGCAGCCGTAGTTATCTTGGAGCCTGTGCATAGGTGGGTTGAAAACCCTTCTGTAAATAATGTCAATAAAAAACTTCATTTTAGAATTCCTAAGTCTCACGCGATGAATCCTAAGCACGAACTGGTAGCTTTTTCTGTTGTTCGGGGTTTAGAAATTCGTATGGATCCCAGTGCAGCCGTTGTTGTCTTGGATCCTGTGCATATGTGGACTAAGGATTCTCCTTAAAATATTTTCAAAACAATCAAGCCATTTTCAAATGTTACTTCCCAAGTAGCTCCAAAGGTCAAGTCTTTAAGCACTTTTTAAACATTCTTTTAAACACTTTCGAAGGTCAAGCCTTCAAATCAAACAAGAACTACGTAAGCCTTGAGTTTCCCATTGCACCGGGGAATACGTAGGAGCAGGATGAAGCCCTGTCAGGCTAACCTCTATCAAACTATTTATTTTCACATTTAACTAAGGGATTAAACATTTTTCGAAAATCACACGCTCAGTTTAAAGGTACCGTTCTTCGGAACGGGCGAGTGGGGTGCCTAACACCTTCCCTACTCGTAACCGACTCCCTAACCTTGAATCTCATCTTCAAGTTAGGGTTTTTCCAAATATTTTCCCTTAAATAAAAATTTGGTGGCGTCTCCACATCATCAATCAAATTCATTTTCAAATTTTAGCGAGTTTGTCGTCTCGTCGGAATTACGGTTGCGACAGATGGCGACTCCATTGGGGACCTTTAGAGAGTCAAGCCCAACTAAATTGAGTGTGTCATATGGATCCCTTCCTTTTTTATTGCACGTTCTATTAATTGCACGATTCATTTATTTTTTTATCTACCTATTGTTTGCCTGTTTATTCTCTGTACACCCTTAGGGTAGGCGAACAATAAATTCTTGTATATATCTGTACAATTTCCCCAATTGCAGCTATCCCAAATTTGTGCGCCCTCAGACATTGCATATGCATTTATCATGAGTGGGGCCCTATACCCGGGTCTGAGTGCAACCTAGGACTAGAGGGATCTAGTGGTGTCACTTTGGGGCTTAAGTCCTATTTGACTATCACGAAAATCCCGACTAGAGTGCGTCCTATTTGTAATGCCCTACAACTGGTAGCTTTTTCTACTGTTGTGGCAAACATTGCAGACTGGAACTTAGCTCTAGTGACCTCTACACCCCAGGATTACAAACCACCTTCGAGAGATTCATATAAAAGGTCGTAGATCCTTAGGACAGGTAACCCGCATAAGAAGTAAAGAGGGCACACACACCCCTTTTAAGATACAAGGTTCACCGCTCACAGGCACTTATTTGAACCAAACAATATGAAGCAGCAAAAGGAAGCTAAAAGCTAAAATTGGGGAGATACAAAAATTAAAAACCAAAATCAAATAAAAGTATGAAATCAAGATAAAAATAAAGAAAACCAAAATAGAAGGAGAAAATTCCTAGGAAAAATTAAAAAAATATTTTGAAAATATAAAAAGATTTAAAAGAAAAAGAATGTTTTAGAAATAGGAAAAATTATGAAAATCTTTTGAAAATACTGAAAATATAAAAAAAAGATTCAATAGGAGAGAAAATGAAATATTGAAAACCTAAAGAATACTTTCTAGAAAATTTCAGTAAAACTAAAAAGGTTTTCAAACAAAAACAAAAGTTCTCTAGCAAATAAAAAACGTCAAGATTCATAAGAAACATAAAATTGCTAAAAAAATAAATGAAGCAACTTTCAATTATGTTCAAGATAGTCAAATTTCAAAATTTCCAAAATTTATTTGTGCATAACATTCATTTATTCATTCATTCATAAATTTATCATCAAAAAGAAAGGTTTCAAAAATCATTCCGCACATACTCATTTTACTTCAACATTTATTATTCATGATTTTTGCGTCCAAATTGTTTCTCTAAATTTTTTAACTTTAACAGAAAAATTAGAGAAAGACAGCTTTCTCGGCATCCTTATAGAACCAGATCACAATCAGGAATCATGGATGAGCTGGAGAAACAAAACGAGGAGTTGAGAAGTGAGGTCAAGACTTTGAAAGAGAAAATGGCCAAACAGATAGAGGCCATCCAACTGTCGCAACAGAAGGATGTAAGGGAATTCTTACTGGGAGAACCAACTGACCCATTATATCCTCCTGGGTTCACTCCACAAAACCCTTCGCCATCAACTATGCCTCCGCCAACCGAAGGAGTTCATCATGGGTATCCTCATGGGCATGCACCCTCATTAGCCCAAACACATAACCTACCTCCAAACACCACTTCACAAGCCTACCAAATAGTCGTTGGGGGAACGCACCCTATGTTCACCCAAGGGCCTCACCCTGTATACATACCATCTTCTCATCTCCACCACATGCCTAAGGAATACCCAAGCCATCCTTCAACTGAGGATACAGAAAAATGGAAAATTCTAGAAGCCGAAAATGCATATCATTTGTGCTTAGTACCAGACGTGGTCATCCCTCCCAAATTGAAGGTTCCTAAATTCGAGAAATATCAAGGAACTAGCTGTCCAAAGAAACACCTGACTATGTACTGTAGGAAGATGTCTGCATGTACTTACGATGAGAAGCTACTCATCCATTTCTTTCAAGACAGCTTAACCGGGACAGCTGCAAACTGGTACACTCAACTTGAGCGGACACACATCCGTTCATGGAAAGACCTTGCTGAGGCTTTCACGAAGCAGTATCAGTACAATACAGAGATGGCCCCTGATCGGACGCAGCTCCAGAATATGACCAAGAAGGGAGAAGAGTCCTTCAAGCAGTACGCCCAACGCTGGTGAGAGTTGGCCGCTCAAGTACAACTCCCTTATTCGAAAGGGAATTAGTCAGCATGTTCGTGGACACACTCCAAGATCCTTTCTATGACAAGATGATTGGCAGTGTAACTTCTACCTTCTCCGATGTCGTCATCATTGGAGAAAGGATCGAAGGTGGCATGCGCCGGGGAAAGATCGCGCACAAATCCACAGGGACAACTGTCGCAACTGTAATTCCGACGAGAAGATGAACTCGCTAAAATTTTTGACATAGATTTGTTTTGATCAATGTCGAGTCGCCACCAAATTTTATTTAAGGGAAAATTTTGGAAAAACCTTAACTAGAAAATGAAACTCGAAGTTCGGGAGTCGGTTACAAGTGGGGAAGGTGTTAGGCACCCCACTCTCCCGTTCCAAAGGACTTGACAGGACTTGATCCTGCTCCTACGTATTCCCTGGTGTAATGGGAAATTCAAGGCTTACGTAGTTGTAGTTTGTGAAGGCTTGACCTTCAAAAAGTGTTTTGAAAGAATGTTTGAAGATTTTGCTATTTGAGAAGATGTTTTATTTTTGGGAGGGATCTTCAGTCCACTCATGCACAAGACCCGAGGTGGCTAAGGTAGCACAGGGACCTATACGGACTGCTAAATGTTGAACAGCAGGTAAACCGCCAGTTCCCCATTTAGGGCCCATTGCGTGAGACCTAGAATCCTCAAAATATTTAGGAAAAGGATATACATGTTTTTTTTTTAATTTGAAAAGGACCTCAAGTCCACTCATGCACAAGGCCCGAGGCGGCTAAGGCAGCACAAGGACCTATATGAACTACTAAATGTTCAACAGCAGTTAAACCGCCAGTTCCCCATTTAGAGCCCATTGCGTGAGACTCGAAGATCCTAAAATACTTAAAATATTTTTTAATTTTCGAAAAAGAAATGCTTCGCAATTGGTGTAGGTCTTTGGATGAAAGAAAACTAGATTTTTTGAGGCAATTTGGAATTTTAAGTGTCTTATGATTCGTTTAGGAAGCTTAGACCTTTTTATGAGGAATTTTTAGAATTTTTATGTCTTATTTAGGATTTTTTGAATTTTCATGTATTTTCGGTACTTTTATCAATTTTCTGGATTTTTATAATTTTATTTATTTTCCGGAATTTTTATTAATTTTCTAAATTTTCTGTATTTTTATTTATTTTCTGGAATTTTTTATTAATTTTCTAAATTTTCTGTATTTTTATTTATTTTCTGGAATTTTTATTAATTTCCTAAATTTTCTATATTTTTATTAATTTTCTGGAATTTTTTATTAATTTTATAAATTTTCTATAATTTTATTAATTTTCTGGAATTTTTATTAATTTCCTAAATTTTCTATATTTTTATTAATTTTCTGGAATTTTTTATTAATTTTCTAAATTTTCTGTATTTTTATTTATTTTCTGGAATTTTTTATTAATTTTCTACATTTTCTATATTTTTATTTATTAGTGAACTGCGAGGTTCGAACCGAGGGACGCCTCACTTGATATCACTATGGGCAACCACTTGAGCCAAGCCTTTCGGCTATGCATCAGCATCCCCTTTTTATTCTTTAACCTAGTTAATCGGGGTGCAGCCATGCACCCAAATATGCACGTCGGGACCATGCTGTTTTTCGTGGGCCCTTTTAGATCACCCTACTCCAAGCCTTAAATCGGGTCCAGATGGATTAATTATGACGCACTATCCTTGGCAAGAGAGTAAGAGTGAGATCTAATCCTAAGGCCATTGGGTTCCTTCATGAAAACAGATTCGGGCTACCCTATACTCATCATTAAGGGAGTTTTATCCTAGACTTTGTTTTCTAGCCATTCCAGGGACACGCACCCTGATTTAAAATCTTCATTCACTTGACCCAAGGGGTCCATGCTTTAGTTATTTGCTTTTGAACTCATGACAGGCTCAACCCCTCAACCTATTCTACACTAACTTTGAGGGACGTGAATGAAATCCTTACCCGTATGCATGACTTTTGTCGATGGGCATACGAACATGGATTTCTTCTTTTTATTTATATGCTGGGATTTGCTAAATGTGGTTAAAGGCTCGCCTGGAATGCCTATGTGGGTTTTCAATATATCATGGTTTCACAACGTCAAGCAATGGTGAGATGCCTCGTCCAATAAGCATGACAAATCGGAATCTATATGGCCCTCTTTGTTGTGCATGCAGCATGGTGTATGTATGAGTGAACTTGGATGAACTAACATATCTTTATACCTCTAGGAGTGGCTGTGATGCGAGACCCTATTGCATACTCATCTCATAAAATGTAAGGTTCATCGACTGGTATAGATATGGTGTGGTCCCAGCACAGCCCTTGCAGGGTCCCTAATACGTAGTCGAATATTCTTGAGGCGGCTGCTGCATGTGATGGGTTTTCACAACCTTGAGTGCATTGTACCCTCTAGTATGACGAACGTGGTTCATGGAGAACCCAGTTGGATGTGTATTTGACGTTAACAACCCAGCCTTGGCATGCCAACTACAGTGGGATCGTGCCTCTGTTCTTCCACTGATCAACCACCCAACCAATTCTTCTCCCACTCGATTATCGACTCTCGTTTAGGCGCAACCCCATGATACAGATATAATCAGCAGGGGTGAAAGCTCGGGAATGGCACATTCCAATTATAATATTCGAAACTAACATTGTTTATAAGATTGCATGACAAGCTAAGTGCTTGAAAAACCCCATGCTTGAGGGTTTTGGTAGAGGTGCAAACATGTTCTTATTCTAGAGTAATGGACGCCATGAAGGCTAGGGGTGCAGACATGCAAGGTTCTGGACCCTACCTGAAAATTCTGTATGGAGAGGTCGTGAGGTTCTGCGCCTTTCTTGGCTATCTTTCTTCGATTATAGGGCTAAGATTTCCTTCAGTTCATTAGCATTCGAAATGCTATAGCTATGTATGAATCGTACGTTCTGGCTCTTCTATAGTAGGGGTGAATGGAATTCCCTAAGCCATGTTAATACGATTCGAATATGGTTCCGATCTTGTTAGCTATGCATGATTCGTATAATTTCCTAACGTAATTCAGGTTCAAACATCAAGGTTTTCTAAATTTGACCATAAATTCCAACCATTCGCCAATTTTTATCAAGACTTAATTATTCTAAATCTCCTCACGCATTCAAATTTCCCTGAAAGTGCATTCTACATGTGAACCGAGGTGATGAAAGTGTTTAATTTGGATAGGAATACTAACCTTGACAGAGATGTGCTTGAGACCGATCTTGATCGGAATCGGAGAGCCAATCGATTGCGACCGAGTGGAAAATCGTCGGGTTCTTGAATACTGATGCTAGGAAGAGTTTTCGAAACCTTCTCGCCATAGAATCCGAAAAAGAGAGTCTCCTCCTTTCTCTTCAGAACCTCCTCAGTAAAAGCCCTTTGTTTCTTACTCTCTCTCTCTTTTGAAAAAATGATTTTCCAACCCCCTTTCCTAAGCCCCCCTGCCCTTTTTATACTCTTTTCATAGTTTGTATTTTTCCGCTTTCTGATTTTGCTTTTTCGTCTTTTTTCTGATTAGTTTTTCTTTTCAGTTTTATTTGATTTTCTAATCTATAACTTCCTGATTTCAATATTTTCCAATTTTTTTGGGTTTTAACAACATTTTGTTTTTACTTATTTTGATTTATTTATTTTATTTTTATTATTTGTTTGTTCTCATAGAAAGCTCTCAGAATTTTTAGACTTTCTAAAAGGTTCTTAAAATTCCATATTTTGATTTGTTTTAATTATCTATTTTAATTCTTATTTATGCTTTTTCTTATATATTTATTTTTTAGGATTAAAAGATTTTTGCTATTTCCTTAAAAGTTTTAATTCTTGATTTTTGATTGAATTTTTTATTTTTTTTATTTGGAAGGAATAAATCTTCCTTTATCTGTTTTGTTAATGCCGTTTTTTGTCTAAACCGCCTTTTCGGGTTTTCGGTTTATGAGGCTTTTCTGCTTGAATTTCCCTAACTTTTTCCTAGTCGCCTCGCGGGTTTTCGACTTAGCTGGCTTTTTTGCTTGAATGGCCCTAATTTTTTCCTAGGTCCATTTGATGATGGTTGACCTAGCGGGATTTTTGTATTGCCCTAATTTTGCCTAAGTCGATTTGATGATGGTTGACCTAGCAGGCTTTTAGTATTGGCCTAACTTTTGCCTAGGCCGTCCTTGCAGGTTTTCGACCTAGCGGGCTTTTCTTTTAAGTGTAATACTTCTTAACGGCATCTGAAATTGATGGGATTAGGCAGGTCTTTCCCGTCCATGTCAGCCAGGATTAGGGCGCCTCCGGAGAAGGCCTTCTTAACTACATAAGGTCCGTGGTAATTTGGAGACCACTTCCCCTGCAGTGCTTTCTGTGTAGGCAGCAGCCTTTTAATCACCAAATCTCCTTCCTGGAATTCCCGAGGATGGACCTTTTTATCAAAAGCTTTCTTCATTCTTCTCTGGTATAGTTGGCCGTGACATATCGCCGCCAACCTTTTCTCTTCAGTTAAGTTCAACTGATCCGTCCGAGCCTGGACCCATTCGACCTCTTCCAATTTGGCCTCCATCAGAACTCTCAATGAGGGGATCTCGACCTCGATTGGGAGTACAACCTCTGTTCCATACACCAGTGAGAATGGCGTTGCCCTAGTTGATGTGCAGACAGAGGTCTGATATGCGTGTAATGCATAAGGGAGAATTTCATGTCATTCTCTGTCTGAGAGAACCATCTTCTGAATTATCTTCTTGATATTTTTGTTGGCTGCTTCGACTGCTCCATTCATCTTCGGTCGATATGGGGATGAGTTGTGATGTTGGATCTTGAACTGGCCACGTAATTCCGACATCATCTTATTGTCGAGGTTAGAGCCATTATCCGTGATGAGCTTACTGGGTAGTCCGTACCGGCAAATCAACTCTCTCTTCACGAATTTGACTACCACATTGCGAGTCACACTAGCATATAAGGCAACCTCGACCCATTTGGTGAAATAGTTGATGACGACTAATATGAAGCGGTGTCCATTGGACGCTTTAGACTCTATCGGGCCGATGACATCCATCCCCCACATAGAGAATGGCCAAGGTGATGACAATACGTTTAACGCCGTTGACTGCACATGGACATTGTCCGCGTATACCTAGCAGTTGTGGCAGGTTTTTGACGTGTTTGTAGCAGTCAGCTTCCATGGTTAGCCAATAATATCTAGCCCTGAGGATTTTTCTTGCCATGGCAGGCCCGTTGGCGTGAGCACCAAAGGACCCTTCGTGAACTTCTTTTAGACATGTGTCGGCTTCTGCTGCGTCTACACATCTGAGCAGAACCATGTCATGATTCCTCTTGTACAGGATTTCTCCATTAAGGAGGAAACCTGCAGCCAATCTTCGTAGGGTCCTCTTGTCATTTTCGGACTCCTCAGCAAGATATTCTTTATTCTTCAAAAATTGCCGGATGTCATGATACCATGGTTTTCCGTCCGGTTCCACCTCTACTGCATGACAAAATGCCGGTCTGGAGCGATTTTGGATGCGGATTAGAGACATATCTTCTTCCCGCCCGATTTCAAACATAGATGACAGTGTGGCTAGGGCATCGGCCAACTGATTGTCTTCTCGAGGTATGTATGAGAAGGTGATCTCCTCGAAGTATTCTAGTAATTCCTGGAGGCACGCTTGATAAGGCACTAGCTTTGTGTCTTTGGTTTCCCATTCTCCTCTGACCTGGTGTATGACCAAGGCCGAATCACCAAAGACCTCTAGGTGCTTCACCTTAGATTCGATTGCGGCTTGAATCCCCAAGATACAAGCTTCATACTCTGCCATATTATTCGTGCATCGAAGGCTAGTCGGGCGGTGATAGGTATATACTGCCTTTCTGGAGAAATCAGTATAACTCATATACCGTGGCCCATCATGTTCGACGCACCGTCGAACAACATCGTCCATCTCTCTCCCCCTGTCTTTTCTTCTTCGTTGAATATTGCCATTAAGTCCTCATCAGGAAATTCTGGCTGCATAGCCTGATAGTCGTCTATGAGCTGTTGGGCCATATATTCTGCGAGCGCACTGCCTTTGACAAATTTCTGCGTCACATACAGGATATCATATTCCGAAAGCACCATTTTCCACTTAGCAATTCGTCCTGACAACGCTGGTTTTTCAAATATACATTTGATCGGATCCATCCTGGATATTAGCCATGTAGTATGACTCAGCATATACTGTCTCAGGCGGTGTGCCGCCCATGCCAAAGCACAGCAAGTTCGCTCCAAGAGAGAATATCTAGGTTCGTCACTTGTAAACTTCTTGCTCAGGTAATATATTGCCTGCTCCTTTCTCCCAGATTCGTCATGTTGACCGAGCATGCAACCCATTGACTGGTCTGTAACCGTCAAGTATAGGATCAAGGGCTTCCTAGAAACTAGCGGTACCAGGACCGGTGGGTTCTGTAGGTATGATTTGATTTTCTCGAAATCCTCTTGGCAATCCTCATCCCAACTCATGGGTTGATTCTTGCGCAATAGCTTAAAGATAAGCTCGCATGTAGCTGTCAACTGAAAGATAAACCGGGAGATGTAATTGAGTCTTCCCAAAAATTCTCGGATCTCTTTTTCAGTTTTTGGAGCTGGCATATCTATAATTGCTCGGGCTTTGTCAGGGTCAACCTCGATCCCCCTCTCACTGACAATAAAGCATAACAGCTTCCCTGATTTGACCCCGAAAGTGTATTTAGCCGGGTTCAATCGCAGCTTGAATTTTCTGAGCCTCTCAAACAACTTCTACAGATCTGCGAGATGGTCATCTTCTGTCTGGGATTTGGCGATCATATCATCCACGTAGACTTCTATCTCCTTTTGAATCATATCATGGAATAATGTGACCATGGCCCTCTGATAGGTTTCCCTAGCATTTTTCAATCCGAAGGGCATGACTTTGTAACAGAAGGTTCCCCAGGCTGTGATGAAGGTGGTCTTTTCTCTATCTTCTTCAGCCATCTTGATCTGGTTATAGCTTGAGAAACCGTCCATGAATGAAAAATAGGAAAATTGTGCAGTGTTATCTACCAGCACATCGATGTGAGGCAGCAGAAAATCATCCTTTGGGCTGGCTCGATTAAGATCTCTGTAGTCTACACACATCCGGACCTTTCCATCTTTCTTGGGGACCGGTACTATATTTGCGACCCACTCAGGGTAGTTTGCAACAGTCAAGAAGCTGGTATCAAACTGTTTTCTTACTTCTTCCCGGATTTTCAGAGACATTTCCGGTTTCATCCTCCTTAGCTTCTGTTTGACTGGTGCACATCCGGCTTTCATAGGCAGTTTGTGCTCCGCTATAGAAATATCTAGGCTTGGCATGTCTTGATAAGACCAAGCGAAGATATCGCTGTAGTTCTGTAGGAGTGAGATCAACCGCTCACGATTGTCTCCAGGGATAAGCGTGCCTATCTTGACTTCTCTTTTATTTTCCTCGGTCCCCAAATTTATCAAATCCACGGGTTCCTGATGAGGTTCAATTATTTTAGATTCGCGTTCCACCAATCTCAACATTTCATCGGTGGGTTCGCATTCAAATTCTAATTCTTCGTCGGCCGGGTCGTCAATACAGTCGAAATCGCCTAATACAATACTAGCACTGTCGTCGCAAGGCGGTTTCGGGTCAGATCTGCGTATTGGGATAAGACGAAGAAATAAGATAGGTATATTTAGTAGAGGGGAGTAAATTGGGGAAAGAAAAGAAAGAGGTATTTTGGACAATGCAACTGTATTTATTATTTGCCAAAAAATATGTACAAAATGTTTATGTATAAAATTTTTCATGACAATTGCAAAATTACATTTGAACTGAACCAAAAGTCAGAGGTAGATCAAAAATTTCCCAATTGGTCAGTTCTTGTTCGGGGGGACAGGGCGTCACCAGATCTTCAATACTTGTCGTCCCCTCTCCATCTATAGTTGTGATCATGCCTGGGTCTTCGAAGCTGGCACTTCGGAAACTTTGTGATATGTGGCACAACGGAACCTTGTTATAGCGGGGTCTTATTGCCTTATCCTCTTCAGTGGGTTGATATCCTAACCCATACCATCGCCTATTTTTATTCACCAGCAACGATTGAGACAAACTGCCATTATTTTGCCCTAGTCTACCGCCTGGCTCGAACCCGTTCTTTAACATCACTCGAGCCATCATCATTAGAGCTTTAGGGGCAGCCCATGGTCAACCACTTCGCCTTCCTTAATTGTAGTGACATTGGCCACCTCTAAATCTTGGAAATGAGTTTCCAAGGCCTCTTCAGCAGCCTCAATATAAGGAGGATTGGTGGGTTTGCTGACCAAATAGTCTTCTTCCGCCGAGACGATAATTAGGCTGTCGTCCATGATGAACTTCAACTTCTGATGTAAAGTTGAAGGGACCGCTTTGGCGGAATGAATCCAAGGCCTGCCCAGCAGACAACTGTAGGCTGGCTGAATATCCATTATTTGGAAAGTTATATCGAAGACGACTGGGCCGATCTGGACTGGCAGATCTATTTCGCAGATAACTTCCCACCTTGACCCATCGAACGCTCTTACTACCCTAGAGCTAGGCCTCATGTGGATCCCCTCGTGCGGTAGTTTAGACAGAGTCAACTGTGGCATCACATTCAGAGAGGAGCCATTGTCTATCAAGACTCTGGCTAGGATATGATCCATACATTTGACTGATATATGCAAGGCCCTGTTATATCTCGCCCCTTCCTCCGGGATTTCTCGGGCGGCAAAGGTTATGAAGTTGTTGGCCGTTATGTTACTGGAAATCCCCTCGAATTTATCCACCGAGATATTGTGGACTACATGAGCCTCGTTCAGGATCTTTAGTAACACCTTTCAATGGGGCTCCGTGTTCATCATCAGAGCTAACAATGATATTTTAGCGGGTATACGATTTAATCACTCGATGACCGTATACTCGCTTTGTTTTATCAGTTTCAAGAACTCACACGCCTCTTCGTCTGAAACTGCCTTCTTCATCTCTTTCTCTGTTTCTTTACTACCATTCCCAGGCTCGGGCCTAGCCCGATCTTCTTTGTCTAAGGTGGCTGGTTGTTTCCTTATGTCTTCGGCAGGGGTGTACATGCGACCACTTATGGTCATTCCCCTATACCGGCTATGTTGGTCACACTGAGCGAGGGGCTTTTTGTCTTATCCTCTTCGGTTTTCCCTCCTAGTACCTTGACATTGTATTTCCACGGTACCTCTTTATGGCTATTGTAATGGAAGGGTCCCGGCACCTTTATTGTGACTGGTCTCACTCCATCGGGCGTAGGCAGAGTTGATGGGTCAGTATAGCGGATGACCAGTGGTTTGGGAGGTCCGGGAAAGGATTCGCCGACCATGTCTACCTCCTCTTCTATCTCGATATAGTTCACGGAGGACCGTGCCCCCTCATGGTTTGGCAGTGGGTTGCTCCCCACGTTAGGTGCATCCTTCTCAAAATTTAGCCACTTGGCATTAATCAGCTTCTGGACCCTACGTTTCAAGGCCAGACAGTTTTTCGTGGAATACCCCACTGTCCCAACGTGGTATTCGCACTACGCCTCAGAATTGTACCATTTCGGATATGGGGGTTCCAAAGGCTTCATGGGGACTAGTGCAATTAAGGAATTTTGAATTAAACGGCAAAAGCTCCTAGTAACTCATCAGGATCGGGTCAAATTGCACAATTTTTCTTTGGTTATTGTTGGTTTTTTGCTGAGGTGGGTTAGTGTTGGTGTTTTGGTTCCATGGCTTTGGTGGTTGTTATTGAGGGAATGTTTGGGAAGGTGGAGTTATGAAGGTAGTGTTTGGCTGAAATGGAGTAGATGGTGGGTTGTAAGTTGGTTGGTATGAAGGTTGGGCGGAGGCTACCATGTGCGGGTGTGTAGGAAATTGTGGTTGATATGGTATTGGGTAGTTAGGTGGCGTGGCGGGTGGTTGGTACATGGGTTGTTTAGTGGTTGGGCGGTTAGGGTCGGCTGAGACATAATGCGTCTCGGCTTCCTTCTTCTTCCATGAGTTGCTCGTCGGCTTTTTCGTACTTACATTGTCGACGCTGTTGTGTACAATCCTTCCTCGGCGCAAGCCGCTCTCTATTCGTTCTCCGATTAGTACCATGTCGGAGAAGTTGGCGGACACACTACCCACCATTTTGTCGTAGAATGGAGCAGGGAGAGTCTCCATGAAAGTACCGATCATCTCCCTATCCAGCAGAGGTGGTTGAACTTGGGCGGCTAGCTCCCTCCACCGCTGCGCGTACTCTTTAAAGGACTCATTCTCCTTCTTGGTCATGTTCTGTAATTGAGTCCTGTCAGGAGCCACCTCTATGTTGTACTTGTATTGCTTAAGGAAGGCATCTGCCAAGTCCTTCCATGTACGGATATATGACCTCTCTAGCTGGGTATACCAGCTAGCAACTGCTCCAGTTAAACTGTCCTGGAAACAGTGAATAAGCAGCTTATCATTGTGTGAATGGGAGGCCATTTTTCGGCAATACATTGTCAGATGGCTTTTCGGGCATCCGACTCCCCTGTACTTCTTGAATTCGGGCGTTTTGAACTTTGGAGGTATTATGACGTCAGGTACGAGGCATAACTCGGAAGCCTCTACTGCTCCATATCCATGCCCTTCGATGGCTCTAACCCTCTCCTCTAGGTGTTGCCATCTTCCGCCGAACTAGGCTTCTTGGTCCACGAGTTGGCCGAGGTGGTGAGGTAAGGTGTGTTGTCCCTCGGGTCTCGTAGTATGATCGTAAGAGTGTGGCTGGTGAGGGTTGGTTGGGTGAATAGTGACAGGGACAGAGTACGTGGGGTCCTTGGAGATGGTTGTATTCATATGTGTATAGTCGGGGTTGATGTTATATGGGTATGTAGTTGGGTTGATGCGGGGAGGAAAAGACAGGTTTATATGTGGAGCTAGAGCAGCGGAAGTGTTTGTGTTGTAGGGGTAAGGTGGAGGGTTCGTGTGTATAGGATATGAGTGAGGTGGATAACTGGTGGTGTTGGCAGGAAGAGGGTAGGTTGGTGGGTTCATATGGTGAGGATGAGTGGTAGGGTTTGTGTGTGGAAGCCCAGCCGAAAGATTTGGATGATAATGGTGGGCGGCAGGGCTTATATGGAGCAGCAGTGCATTGGGATTTTCACCAGCAGTGATCCCTTGAGAACTTGGCCCATATGGATGCTCGTAACCAGGCGGTAGCTCGTATGGCCATTCTTGCTCAGTGACAGCTTGTAAGGGCATTGAAGTAGCAGCAGCCCCTGTTGCCTCGGTTGTCGTAGGCCCCTCTGTGCCTTTTACAAGTAGCTTCATGAGCTTAGCTACCTGATCTTTTAACTCAGCCACCTCATTCTTGAGCTCCTCATTCTGCGTTTCCAGCTCACTCATAATTTTGGCTTTCGATCTAGTGCTGTACGAATGCCGAAGGAGTCGTGAGTCCGCTATTTTGTTATCTGTTTTGAAAAAAACATCATATTAATTAATTGTTAATTGAAAATAATCTTTTTTGGCGTGGAAATAAAAAATTGAGAGACCAGTTCCTCGTTGACCATCTATTGATGGTGTGTGCTTTGATCGTCTTGAGCATGAAATGGAAATTAATGCGAAATCATAGACGGAGAGAAATCAACTTTATTCAAGTAGACTGAATTCATTTTACATTTGTCCCTTCCTGCCTGGCTAATACAATATACTTGTTTATCCTTAGTATCATATTTTTACAAAATAAGATAAAGTCTTCAACTTCAGGAGGAGTATGTAGCGGATCTAATGAGGCTTCGGCCTTCTTGAGGAGCGGTGGTACTTCTTCAATCGCCGTATTTGCTAAACTGGCCAGTCTCCCAAAACATCTGGCCCAGTGGTCAGTCGTGTCTTTGTACCATCTACTCTCGTTTTGGATGTCCTTGATGCCCATTTGTTGCATGTGAATTACTTTGATGACATTCCATTTTTCCTCATTTACCTCATTCTGCCAGGCCACTAATAAACCTTCGATCTGCCTTTTCATGTCTTCCATTTGTTGTAGCAGGTCGTTCCTCTCTTCTACAACATAATTTGCCTCCATTTGAACCTTTTTATTTGCGGCTAAGACCTGGTTCTTCTCTTCTCGAATGGTGTGGATCTTGGCCTTTATCTGCTCTAAGGCACCCCTCAGTTGGCGGTTTTCTTGGAGTGCGGCATCTCTTTCTTGCGCTCTCAGTCCAAGCTCTTTATTGGCCACTTGCAAGTTCATGTGTACCCGAGAAGCCCGATCTCGTTCTCCCTTTTGCTGATCCCTGATGGATGCTATGAGAGCTTTGTTCACTTCATCTTCCCTTTTCCATGCGGCGCTCTCTTGTCGTTCTTTCAACAGTTCCTCTTCCAATCGGGCATTTTTCTTGGTCATGGCTTCTAGCTTTTCCTTCAAACTTTTAACGACCTCATCTTAAAATACCATTGCAATGGTTGATTTTCAGATGGGGCGGTCGGAGGTTTGAATGACAGTTTAATCTGTTGCACGCGGTTTCTGACCCACTGTCGGTATTCTTTTCTGGCTCCACAGCTTCAGACCCCCAATTCTTTTCCTTTCCGAGTAACACTTTCCCATGCTTCTCGTACTTTGTGGAGGGGCTCGGCGAAATCTCCCTCGTATTTCAAAAGGAAAGGTGTCACCAATTCATCTGATGGAGGTGCCTTGATGGGGTAAGCCAGCTGCCTCTGCCCCAATATTGGGTTGTAGTTGATGCAACCCCTGGTTCCCATGAGGGGTACATTTGGGAACCCTTTACAGTGGTAGATGACCTATGTTCTCTGTTGCCAAGTAGGCTGCCATCGGACCTGTTCTTCTTTTAAGCCGGCAAATGAGCTGCCCATTCTTCATTATTCATCGGCTTCATTTGATAGCACAACAAGTCGGATATAGAGCATTGTACTTTCATACTCCTTTTGAAGGCGTGAGCAGTTATCCATATGTACAACATCGGCAGACAGCAAAGCAACTTCTTTCCTCTCCCCTCATGACAGAGGTTCAGTGTGTAGTAGACGTCGGCCAACGGGGCGGTAACAGGGTTTTCAGCTTTATTTTTTCGAGCCAAGAATATATCCACTGCGTTTAGATCAACAAAATCCTCTATGTCTGGAAAGAGGACCAGCCCATAGATGGCAAGGGCTAGTACATCCATGTAGGTGTCCCATCGACTGCTATCGGCTAGATGCTGCATGTAAGTTTCTAAAAACCCTCGAGTGAACCCCTTAGCTTGATTATTTCCTTGGTAATCTGTCAACCGGTCGCCTGCCTGTAAACCCAGAGCCTGAGCAGCAGTTCAGAATGAAGTGTGGTGTTCCAAATGGTTGTAAGGGCGGGCTGTCTCTAGAGGCAGATCCAGAATCTGCTCGAATTCTTCCAAAGTAGGTGCCAGCTAGAAGTTAGGAAAAGTAAAGCATCGGAGAGAAGGATCATAGTATTGTACCATCGACGTGCGGGCCCCCTCTTGCACTTTGACTTTCAGTAGTTTCAGTATGTTTCCATACTTCTTGGTGAATGCCATTAGCTGAATGCTTGTCAATTTATTTCCGAAATCCTCCAGGCTAGCAAAATCAATCAGCTTGACCCCAACCCTCTTTCTTTTTCTTAACTGCCCGATTTTCACATTAATTTCCATTTCACCTCTTCTTTAGATGTCACTGAGAACCTGGTCCCTCAAAAAAAAAGGAAAGCAACAAAATAAACATATTATATTTTTGACGAGGTGGAACTGATACATGGTAAACCATAACAAAATGCCAAACATAACTTTATTTGTACGGAATATGTCAATATCCCTCCTTTCCTATCCCTTTTTTTTTCTCTTTGGCTTTCCTTTTTGACTCTTTTTTTTCTTCTTCACTTGATTTTCTTTTCTTTTTTCTCTCTTTTTCTCCCTTTATTTTCTTTTTCTTTCTCTTTAATTTTCCTTCCCTTTTTCTTTCTCTCTCTCTATTTTTTTTCATCTCTTATTTGAACCTTTTCCTCTTTTTCTCCTTTTTCCCATTGTTTTTTCTTTATTTTTTCTACTCCCCTATTCTTTAGTCATCCCATCATAAGTGAAATATAAAAGATGAACCTGAATTTGCGGAGCGTGCCCTCCTTTTATCCTATTTGGGTAACCTGTCCTAAGGGTCTATGGCCATTAATGCATGGACCTCTCAAAAGGTGGTCAGTAGTCTTAAGGTATAAAAGGTCACTAGAGCCAAGTTCCAGTCCGTAATGCTTGCTACAATAGCAGAAAAAGCTACCACTTGTAAGGCATTACGAATAGGACGCACTCTACCTGGGATTTTCGTGATAGTCAAACAGGACGTAAGCCCCAAGGTGACACCACTAGATCCCAGCACTCAAACCCGGATGTAGGGCCCCACTCGTAATAAAATGCATATGTAATGCATGGAGGGCACTTTATTTTGGGATACCTGCAATTGGGGAACTTTGGACAGATATATAGAGCAATTTAATATTCGTCTATCCTAAGGTTTGTACAAAGAATAAACAAATCAATAAATCACAGATAAGCAAACAGATAAATAAAGCATGCAAATAAAGGGTAAAGGGATTGAAGTAATACACACTCAAATGAACGGGCTTGACTCTCTAATTGCCCCTAGTGGAGTCGCCATCTGTCGCAACCGTAATTCCGACGAGACGACGAACTCGCTAAAATTTTGAAAAGATTTTATTTGATAATGAGTGGAGTCGCCACCAAATTTTTATTTAAGGGAAAATATTTGGAAAAAACCCTGAAGGAATTTAGGTTCGGGAGTCGGTTACGAGTGGGGAAGGTGTTAGGCCCCCCACTCGCCCGTTCCCGAGAACGGTACCCTTAAATTGAGTGTGAGATTATTTAAAAATGGTTTGATCCCTGTAATTAGAGTGAAAATAAGTACTTGATGGAGGTTAGCCTGACAGGACTTGATCCTGCTCCTACGTATTCCCTGGTGCAATGGGAAACTCAAGGCTTACGTAGTTCTGGTTTGATTCGAAGGCTTGACCTTCGAAAGTGTTTAAAGGGATGTTTGAAAAGTGCTTGAAGACTTGACCTTCTGAGCTACTTGAAAAGTTATATTTGAAAATGGCTTGATTATTTTGAAAACTGTTTTTAGAAGGGAAATCCTCATCCACATATGCACAAGGCCCAAGACAACTACGACTGCACTTGGACCCATACGAATCTCTAAACAGCGAACATCAGAAAAAGCTACTAGTTCGTGCTTAGAGCTCGTCGCGTGAGATTAAGAATTGCACAACAAAAAATTTATTCTTGAAAAAACGATGAATAAAGCAGGCAAGACACAAGTAATTATTAGAAATCTTGGGGAATTTACTAATTAAGGAATTTTATGAAAATACTTAATAATCGTGAATTTATTTAGGAATTTTAGGGTTTTTATGATTCTTAGGAATTATGGAATTTTTATGAATTATTTAGGAATTATGGAATGATTTATGGATTTCTATTAATTTCTAGGATTGTTATGGATTTTTATGAATTTTATGAATATGTGGAATTTTTATTAATTTTTTATGAATTTTATGAAATTTTTATTAATTTTTGAATTTTTTGAGATTTTCATTAATTTTTATTATTTTCTGGAGTTTTTATTAATTTTGGTTATTTTCGGGAATTTTATTAATTTTTGTTATTTTCTGGAATTTTTATTTTATGAAATAAGGGACTGATTTGGCATTAATGAAAATGTTTGGGGCAACCTAGTAAATTATGGGGTAGGGGAGGCGTTTTGGGTATTAAATGTAATCTGGTTTTAAAATCAAGGAAAAGAAACAGAATTGTTGCCTCTGGGGCTCGAAGCTTGGACGTGGGAGATATACTTAAACGCCCCAACCACTGGGCTCGACGTCCTTTTGGGAATAGGGTGCCCAAATTTTAATTTAAAGCAAACCTATCTGGCTTTCATGCAAATGGAACAAATACTTAAAAGGCCTCCTGCATGGTTCGAATACAGGTCTTTGGATGCAGGGGGAGGGTATGTTTGCCACTAGGCTGAACGCCTATTTGGTTTCATGAGGTTAACCTTTATTCTAATGAGACCCTGGAATTGCATGAATGGGACCTCATATCATCTTCCAACTTGCACGCCTAACGTTAACTCAACACATTCGTATTCACGTTTATACTCGAGGCATTTTATTCGTTTTCTAAGCGAGCTATGGCTCCCCTTCCCACCCATAGCAGCACCTATCTTGGCCCTGCAGGTAGGCCATCTTAGTAGCGTCGTTCAGGGGACTGCATTGCATGGAGGTTCTCCTTGTATTTTGCTCTTTAGAGGGGAACAAGTGATCTTTCTATCTAACTTACTTGATACCAAGTCTTGGCTCTTGGGGTTTAGTTCCCCTCGGCCTTAGCATGCCATGACCGGATGCCCGAAGGCCAATCATGCCTACTCTCATTTCTCACCATGTGTGGCTTACAGGTGTGAATCTTAACGTACTCTGGTTCACTGGTTATTCTAGGGCTCCAACTCTTTTTCTCTTATCCTCCTCCAGCTAAGGGGTATCATGTACACAGGGGAATTTACGTAGAGTACCCAAAGATGTCGGTTTGAGGTGTTTGTCGCGCATGAGGGTGCAGCTCCAAGCTAAAGTTGAAGGTCAACTATTCGAGGATCTACCCCTGGTAAGGGTTCATAGGCTTTCCTTTATCCTAAGAGTTGACTCTATTTTTTGGGGGTTCGAGTTGGACTCAAAGGCATGGCGAGAATAAACAACCTTACATGACGTCGGGGTTTTCAATAGGGCCATCCATATCCCTCGTCCTTTCCAGAGTTCACCAAGAACATCGTTTGTATGAATACCTAACACTCTTTCCCTATTATCTTTCATAACACAGAGATCAAATTACAGTAGGAGGTGATTCTAGGTAAATCATGAAAAGGAAAAGAACAAGAACAGACTCTTACATGCCAATATCTATCATGCAGAATCATTGAGCAATCTTGTATAAGGAGCTTGCATAGGAATCAAGATACAATACATACCTATAACAGGAGCAGGGTTCTTGGAGAGGTTTCTCGATGATGGCGGCTCTGATCAGAAGTTCTGGCGTCGCCTCCGACGATCTCGTTGGTCCTCCACGAAGAGTTCTTCGCCTCTAAGTCTTAGAGAGAAAGCAAAAATTCCTTCTGCCCAGCTCCCTACGGTTTGTTGCTTCACAATTTTTTCCATCCTTTTTCGAACCCCAGAGCCCCGTTTTATATCTCTTTCAAAATGACCTTTTTTATTTTTCGGTAATTACTTTTTCCTTTTTTGTCCCTTTCTGTAATTATTATTATATATTTTTGCTTGATTTACTTGGTTTTCGGTCTTAAGGGTTTTAATTTTTCAGAAAAAACAAAAAAAAATCCAAATTTTGATTTTTCATTTTCGGACTTTCATTTTTATTTTTAATCCCTGTTTTGTTATATTTTTTATTTTCTATCTTTGTTTTCAATTTTTCTTATTTTCCAGAATTAACTGATTTTTATTATTTTTAATCTTTTCATAATTTCATTTAATTAATTTTCATAACCTCCTTTAAGTTTCCCAAATTTTAATTTTTAGTTTTCAGAAATTCTTGTTTTTCTTTAATTAATCCTTTTCTGATTTTTTTTTTAATTTTCGGTCTTCTATTTCTGATCTTTTCTTTTTATTTTCTGCTAATTTTCCATTTCCAGTTTTTTTTTAATTTTTAATTCTAGTTTCATTTCATTATTTCTGATTTTTTTTTATTCTTCTTTATTAGCTTTTCAGATTTTAATTTTTCCCTTAATTAATTAAAAAATTTTGTAAAAATTTAGAGCTTTTAATTTTCTGTTTTTATTTTATTTTTCTTTATTCTACTTGGATTTTAATTCTTCTTTTTGGTTTATTTTCCTAGATTTTAATTAATTTTATTTTAATTTTTATTTTTTTATTTTATTTTTATTTATATTTTTTTATTTTTTTCTTTTTAATTTCTCTTTCAATTTCTAGATTTTTCTTCAATTTTCAGATTTTTGATTAATCAATTGATTTTTGTTATTTTTGATTTTTTTTTTCTTCTTCTCTTTTGTTCTGAAATCTTTCTGATTTAGAGATTTTCATTTCTTTTTCTCATAATATCTATTTTTACTGATTTTTATTTATTTTTTATTGTTTAATTATGTTTCTTTATATATTTTGAGTTTCTTGAAATTTTTAATTTAGGTTTATCCACTAATTGATTTAAACTGGGCCTCAGACATAATTGAGTGTTGACAATAGTCATGTCAACAAAGTTAATGATAATGCAAGGGCATATTGTGATTTAGCAAGGGCATGTTTCCTTTTTATAAACCTCCACAAAATGCTTACTTTCAATTGAATTGATTTCTCATATCCATGTGCTTTTAATGGAATCCCTTTGCAAATAAATTAAGAAATAACATTATTTAAAATAAAACCCATTTGAATTCATTTTTGGAAAGATTTACTCGTGAGGAAAGTTAAATACAAGTATTAAAAAAGTTCTTAAAAATTAATTTAAAATATTTTGTAAAATAATAAGATCCTTGAAATTCTACACCTAGAAATGAATTATAAATTTCATCTTATTTTAGAATGGAATTAAATAGAAATGCTTGACTTCTAGAAACCAAATATTTTTCTAGAAAGATAAAGAGATATAATTTTGTGGCTTAGTTAAAAAAAATTTTAAATATTTTTAACATGGAAAAGTGGAAATAAAATTAAATGAAAATTTTAAAATATAAGTTAAACATAGGTCTTTAAATATTTTAGCAAAACTCCTTCAAGGAAATCTTTGCTAAAAATCTCATTTCTCTGAGTACTATAATGTCATTGTCCACCTAAGCATAATGCATCAACATTCCAAATAAATCCTCTAAGTTATTTCATACACTTGAGATTCCACAATATCAATAACTCAATCATAGCCGAGCATAGTTCTAAAGTTCAACTAAGCGCTATGAGATCAAACATGCAATTCCTAATGATAACATTACATGTAACACATATTTCACAACATATAATATTCAATCCATACATTTCATAAATAAGTCATCCAAGAGTACAAAGATAATTTCATAGGATGCTAACCATAAATTAATAATTAAATACACCAATTCATTTCAACTGAACCCAAATCAAAGTCAATCACCAATCTATAGATCACAGCCTATGACATGTTCGAATCTATGGTTCCCAAAAATAAAATCAGTTCTCCTTAAGTAAATAATGGTAAGCACACTAAAATATCAAATTTAAAACCTCATTATGTCTATCTTAAAAATAGGTTTTTTTGTTAAATTTTTATAAAATTAACCAAGATGATAAGATTCAAATTGTTTCATCTTTTTAAACATAGTGTAATTAAAAAATTTTGTAAAAAAATGTATAATTTCAATTAAATTATAAAATTTTACTTAAGTATAATACACAAATAATGAAAGATGTATAAAAAATTTGAGTTTATAATTTGTTTTGTAAAAACAAAAAAAACTTTGTTCAAAAATGAAATAGAGATATTATCCACAAAGATGAAACATACTTCTGTATTTTAGAGATAACATGGAATATAAAGTAGTTTTGACATAACACCAATGAAAAAAATTTAAAAACTCATTCATCTGGGAGTTTACTAGAATTTTACTAGTTGACTTATTTTATTTTTGTAAATGAGTTTCTTACTTGAGAAATTTCTTCGTTTTCCTAACTTCCATTATCGTTTTCCAAATTTATCCTTTGGGCTATTTAGGAAGGGACTAATTTGTATTATTTTTAGTAAGTGAGGGGACTAATTTGTAATATTTTTAAAGGTAAAATACTAATTTATTTTACTTTAAAAGTATGGGATAAATTTACAAAGGATAAATAAGTTAAGAACAAAAATATTAGTGAACTCTTTATCTACAACTTTTATGAAGAAACAAAATGTTATTTCGGCCTCTATTATTTCCATATTTATAAAGATCAAGAGAACAAAATTCTAATTGAGATTTTATATTTAAAACAAATTCTAAAATTTCAAGGTAAGGACCTCTTTTTCTACTACCTAAAATATTCTCATCAAGATTAAATACCAATAATTTCAAAAGAGAGAATCACAACCATCACAACTCAATAATCATAAAACTTGCACACAACCAACAACACAAAGTCATTTGAGTTAGGGGAGATTATTTCTTAACCTGCCATCTTACATATTTGTAAGTTAAAAGTTTCCTCTCGTATCCATCATTAAAACCAGATCGTTCCTAACTAATAAAGGAGGATTTTTCTTCAATTTCTCTTCCAATACTTCCATTTCCTAAGTTAATAGGAATACAATCATTTAGTATATAACAAATGAAAACCAAAAACAAATAAAATATCATGCAAAAATAAATGGTAAACTTGCAGGTACTATCACGTATACGATTGATTTAGTTAAATGCTTGAAAATGAAGAAATCTAGAGAAAAATGAAGAGGGAAACTATCTTTAATATGGGTACAAGTTTTAATACAATAAGAATCAACCAAAAATGAAGGTTTTTATTGAGATTTTTGGACAGGTAGAATGAATTAATGAAGGGAAAGTTTAGGAATTGTTGATTGATGTCCATTCTTTAGGGAAAAAGAAAGGGTTTAAGGTTTTATTTAATTGGGAAGTTTCGTGAGAAAGCTTTCTAAAATTGAAATTTTTGGTTTTTTTTCTTTTTAATATTTTGAAGTATTTGAATAATTTTTTAATTTTAAAAATTTATCTTAAGGATGCTTAGCAAGGACTAAAGTAACATAATTATCCCTAGGATCTATCTAGGATGAGCTTTAAAAGAGAAAACAAAGCAAATGCATACTCTTATACTTAAATAGACATTTATTAATGAAAAAAATATAAAAACTTGGAAACTAATTTCAAAAAATTAATTTTTATTATTCTAAATTTTTTCTAGCATAAAGTATATTCTTCCATAAAAATTTTATTAGATTCATAGAAATTATTTTTATTATTTGTGTCTTTACAACCTTTCTATGGTTCTAAATAGGTATTTTTAAAGTTTTTAATTTTCTAATTAAAAATTATCTTAAACAAATTTATTTAGAAGGAAAATCCATAATTCACCCTATTTGTATTTTTTTCCTAATTATGAGACAACTAAAAAAAGGAATGAAAAAGATAAAGTTATAGATGTTACATGCTCCAATAATGTTCTTGAAGCATCATATTTTTCAAAAAAGGAAAGCACTTCCTAAGCCTATTATCCCATTTTCATTGATAGGTTCCAATATTAGAAGTCTTGACTTCAAGTAATTATTCAATTATGACTAGAAGTTTATATTTGTTTTTTATCTCTTACTTAGATTTATCTTCTCCACTTAAGAGATTGAGATCTTTTAAGACATTTTGTTGAAAATATTTTATAATATCATTATCAAAGAATAATAAAAAAGTCCTTCTTCACTCTAGTGAGGATTTTACCAAGTTTTTTTTCTTTAATATTTCTACTATCTTAGTTTGAATCCTCTTCCAGAGTTATCAACTAGTAAAAGACTTAGATAAAATATTTTCCTAATAATAAACAAAAAAAAGTTATGGAGATTTACTTAACTTGTTGGTTTTTCCTTAATTTTTCTAACATTATCTTCGATATCTCTATAAGCAGCTTCCAAAATAATAACTATTAGCATGCCAAAGGAAAGTATCCTTATTGCTAATTTTCTCATTCAAAGAACTTCCATCTTCAAATGGTGCTTGTTTCTTGAATTGCTTCTGGTTTTCCCATGATACTTGAGCCTTAATCAATCTTTATAAATTTAGTGGAATAAACCACTTAAATATTGGCATTTGCTTCATGTTTATGTTATGAATATCCATTCAATACTACTTTCCTTAGCCTAAGTTCATTTTCAAGTTTGATACTCATAAGAGAAGTGGGGAAAAAGTTAAGATCAAAATTAGGTGATTTATACTCATACACCACAGTTGTTTAGTTCCTTATCCTTTTGAAAACAAAGTTCTTGTGTCTTATCTTATTATTTTTTTAATATTTGTGCTTACTTTAGACCTTTTCTCATTAAGCAAGTTAAGGACTTTTATTTTTATATTTCAACACCTTTAATTTAATTATATTTATAAACTTTGATGACCTTCTATAATATTTCTTTGGAAAATTTGATTTTTCTTTAATACTATCGTGATAAAACCACCATTTTATTGATTTATCTATGAAAAATTAGTTATAATTATGGTGTATCTCATGATTATTTGATTGTAATTCCACCTAATTCTTTTTTTTTAGGAATAGTCAGGCAAACATAGAATTAGAAACTAAGCATATTTTGAACTAAAGAAAAGAACAAAAAAGGTCATAAAAAGAGTAAGGAAGCAATGGAAGGACCAAAATACCATTATAAGAAGCCAACACGACCATACTGGACCAAAGCACACCCTTACAGCATTTATGGAATTCTGACACAATCACACAGACCTAAGTACAATCGTGCCGAATGATGAGCATAATCATGCAACCTAGAGCACGACCTTGCAGCATCTTGAATTTACCGATGTATGCAAACTTGAGCACAATCATGTCAATACTTATATGATACAAAAAATGATCCATGTTAGGTCTAACGGCAGGGAATATGACTTAAAGTAATCTTAACGGTGTAGGAGACGATTTAGGTCAACCTGGTTCATAGCAAAGGAAGCCAAACTCACACCTATAAGAGAAACCTTACTCCTTGGAAGTCACCCCCTCACACACCTCGATACACATAATTAAATAACTCACATCCCAAAGACACTTATTCACTCTATTTTTCCCATTTCCATTTCCATTTCTTCTTCCAACATTCTCTCGTGATCTTGGAGGCAGGAGTCCCTTTCACAGTGCGGGTTATAGAGCCCCTTTGTTAACCTTTCCAACATTCTCTTGCTTGTTTATATATTTTGTGTAACTAACTACTAATCATGAGGTTTTGGTAAAACTTATGATGTAACCATTTGAATCTTCATTCTCCTTTACGAATGCTTTCATTCTTTTATTCAATTATGTTTGCTTTATTTCTCTTAATTAATTAAAGGGAATTGATTACTCTTGTTGAATTCTAAGTTGCTCCTAGTTAAGGTGATCATACCATTGTTCCATCAATGAAACTATAAAGTAAACTGAGTCTAAGGGTTTTGGAGGATCAACCAGAATCTAAGGTTTCTAAGTAGTCAGTGAATTAACAAATATGAATGTTCCTTGAGATTTTTCAATTTATATCCCTTGTATGATCATTATGGGTAGTATTTAGGGGAAAAGAATATCACTATTCCATGATCATTGCAAGGGGTTTGGGGTTAAAATTAGAACAAATGGTCCACAATTGATTTTGAATGATACATCAGGGAGTTTGGGGTTAAAATTCGGTAAATCATAAGGGGACCCAAAACTCATGCCCTTCCACAATTGAACTCATACTTGTTTTCTTCTCTTTTTGTACATTTTCTATTCTTGTTTTATTCTCATTTTCGTTTATGAGAAATACTTTGTAAACAAAATCCTTTTTGGTGAGCATAAAAGTTAGGATTTGAATATTCTTTTAAGGATTATTGATATAGTTCATGTGGGTTCCACATTGGAGGTCTTAAATACCTTTTCTCTACACTGACGAGTGCACTTGCATATGACTAAAACTTAGCATACATTTTGCTTGCAACATGTTTTTATTCTATAAGTTTTGCAAAAACATGTTTTTGGCATCATTGTTGGGGGCTATTCCCCAACAGTCTTAGAAAGTTTAAATCTTGATTGCAAAGACATGTATATATTTTATTTTAAAAAATAAAAATAATTAATTAAAAATTCCAAAAATAAAAAATAATATTATGATATCCTTGCATAGTCTCTTTTTTATATGCTAACTCATTGTCAAACTTCTTATTCTTGGTTTAACCTTTAGATAGAAATAATAGTCAAGAAGTTGAGACGAGAAACCAAAGCGAGAAAGATGGCAGTGCAAGGACGAAAGATATTGTTGAATTATATGGTCCTTGGTGATGAGGGCCTAAGGAGTAATATACTGATTCTAACACTTGAAGGTGTTCCCAACATTGAGTTGAAGCCTACCCCGTTATGATTATGATTTAGAACTCGCTTTAATTTGGATGGATAGCCTTAAAGGATCCCATCCATATCAGAAAGTTTGAGACTAACAAACACCATCAAGATGGATGGTATTATGTAGGACGCTACCAGATTATAATTGTTCTCCTTTTTAATCATTGAAAAGTGAAAGATTGGCTAAAATCCACACTAGAGGCATTCATCACTACCTAGGAGTAGTTATAACATATTCTTGATGCAATACTTTCTACTATCAATGTAGTCTAGGATCTTATTAGAGATTGTTAATTTTACCTAATATGAGAATGAGTCCTATATGAAGCTCAGCAAAAGTTTCTGAACCTTCTTTAAAGGTTCCCTCATCATAGATACCAAATATTTCATCTTGTAAAGAATTTATACAAAAACCTTTCCTATGCCAATAGAGTTGTTATTGATGAAATTTCTAGTGCAACTATCTTACATATCCCCCTTGAGGACACACAGGTGATCATAGGAAACTTGGATGCTAATAACAACCAATGACGATCTTCCAACAAAATGTGAGGAAAAATGACCTTCAACCATCAAAATTTACCAAGTAGATCATACCATACTGGTAGATAGTTAGATAGAGGATTTGAATAAAAAGATGGATGCACTTATATAAGAAAAGGCATAACTCGCCTCATGTATCTAGACTCTAATTTCATTTAAGCCTAGCCATTGTAACCTTTATGGTTCCATAAGCCACAATGATGAAGGATGCATGGTTGAAGCTCACATAGCTCAACAGAATAAAGAAGCCAACTACGTGAAAAATACCTATAACTTCATTTGGAAGAATCACCCAAATCTCTCTTGGGAAAGGCGTCAAGGTAATAATCATACTAACAATATTCAAAATATTTACAAACCTTCTCATGTGTAGAATCAAGGAGGTTACACTAAAGAAAGGAAAAAGCCAACCCCTACAAAATCGTAATTCCAAAATATGGAGGTGCAACTTCAAAACATAGAAACCTAGATGTCCTAGCTTCAGAATATGGAAAATCAATTAGGACACATCCCTAACCTCTTGGCACAGCAAGTGTCTAGGATCTTGCCCAGCCAACCCAAGGTGAATCCTAAGGAGTATGTCAATGCGATAACTCTCATGAGAGAGAAAGAGTTGGAGATGCCCATAAGAAAGGAAGAGGACATCGTTATTGATAACCAACAAGAAGTTACTAAAAATCCCCCAACTCCTACTAATGGGAGTCTAAGAGAAAAAAGGAAGGAGATTAAAGAGACTATAAAGAAGGCTCCCAAGAAACTCCATGTGTAGCCTTACCAACCAAAAATACCATTTCCTCAAAGATAAAAAGGGAATAAGAATCATCCTCAATTTTCCAAATTTCTAAACATCCTAAAGTAATTGGAGATCAATATCCCTTTTTTGAAGGTTATCCTCTTAAATTCCCAAATATTGAAAATTCTTGAAGGAGATTTTAATAAATAAAAAGAAGCTTAAATAGTACACAACCATCAAGCTCAACCATGAGTGCTCTACTATTCTTAAATGAAAACTACAACCAAATCATAAGTATCTAGGGAGTTTCATTATTCCTTATACTATTGATGATTCTTATTTTGATAAAGCTTTGTGTGACTTAGGTGTTAGCATTAATCTAATTCCTTGATCTATTTTTATATAATTAAGCATAAATGAGTCGAAACCTACCATTATATCTTTACAACTTATAAATAGGATTATCATATACCTAAGAGGGATAGTGGAGAATATTCTAGTGAAGTGGATAAGTTCATCTTCTCTGCTAACTTTATTTTGCTCGATATGGAAGAAGATGAGAAGATTCCATTAATCTTGGGAAGACCTTTCTTGCCCATAGGAAAGACCATTATTAACTTGCAGTAAGGAATACTTACTTTGCAGCTTGATTATAAGGAAGTGGTGTTTAGAGTCGTTGACTCCTTAAAACATCCAAAAACATTTTATTCTAGTAATCTTGTAAATTATTTAGCACCATCTCCCTCTTTGAGCTTGCCTTCTATGTAGGATGTATTGATTGAAGAAACTAATAAACTAATAAACTATCATTCTATCAATTTATTTATGAAAATTTAGGCATAATTACTACAAGATTCATGATTATTCACGTATAAATTTTTCCTAATTTTCTTTATTTTTACAGAAATGGTCATGCAAGCATAGAATTACAAAATAGATAATTTTTGGGCTAAAAGGGAAAAGGATATGAAAAGATAAAGGAGTAGTAGAAGGAAAAAATTATCCCTCAACATGCCCTTGCAGTAAACCAAGGAGCCAAACATGGTCATACAGACCTAAACATAACCATGCCCCAATGAAAAGAAGCATGCCTCGCTCAGAATAGTGAGCATGATCGTGCTAAAATAGAGAGGTGCCAGAAATGAGCCATGTTAGCTCTAGTGATGCAAAAGAGATCTTTTTCTTCCTTACCGATGTTATAGATGACCTAGAATGGTCAAGACAGGTGAGAAGTAGCTAGGTCAATCTGGTTTGCAACAGTTAAAGTCTTAATCCACGTTTATAAAAGGAAGAGTCCCCCTTGGGAGACTACATGTTGGTACACACTTCTTGGGAGGGTCGAATCGCTAACACCTCCATATCTCCACACTTTGGGCATAGCCAAACCTTTCCTCTCTATCTTCATCTCTAGTCTCTCCATTTTCGATTCCTCCTCCATTGTCCTATGATGGGATCTTGGTGGAAGAAGCCTGATAAGTGTCCAGCACGATACTTATTTGATGCATATTTCGATATAATAATAAGCAATTAGAGCATCAATAATCACAAATGCATGAGAAAATGATAGAAAATTGAGTAACCTGCACATAATTTGGAATATGCAGTTTTAAATCCTTTTGGCGATAAATTCCTGTAAATATGAAGTGTTTTCATTATGTATAAACTGTCACATGAGTTCGCATAGGCAATGCAACCAGGAGCGCATGGGACACATAAAAGTCTGGAAAAGTTGAATCATTCTATTATACGCCTTGTCTTGGCAATGCAAGAGTCTACCGTGTTGGGCACGCGACGTAACAGAACAGCACCTATAAAAAGCCCAGAGCAGAACAAAATAGGGCATCTTTTGAACGACAAACACAGAGAACAGAGCCGACTCTCTCAATTTTTTTACACCAGACCTTCCTGGTTGTTGGTTCTGTTTTGGGTGAAGAAAGAAACCCTAAGGTTGAGGACAAAAGGGGCAGTCGCCGTTAGCCATCATACGGATGACTTCCATCTTCTCTCCTGCTTTTTTCTTTTCTCATTATGTGTAACTAGAACTCTGTTAGGGAAGGAGGAATCCACTGCTAAACCTATGTAACCCAAATATATTATATGCATTCAAGATTACTTTTCTTTGCAATTGATTATTCATCTCTTTACTTAAAGCTTCTATGAATTGGCCACTTATAGATTGAATTTGAATTCTTCTTCACAATTGGGAAATTGGATTTAGAATTGGAACTGAGATTGAATAACATAACTGCAAGTGCTCTAGGAATAGAGATTCATAGCTGTGAGATTGCATGAATTCTTAAACTAAAGGCTCACCCCAATTTGGGATTACTAAGGGATTAGGATTGCTAATTCGGTTGAAGTGTTGATGAGTCAAGGGATTGATCGTCAATTAGCATTTTAGAATTCGATCTTCAATTATATTTTATCTTGAATGCACGTAATGATCCAATACTACATAGGAGAAGTTTTGGTGAAATTCAACCCTAACACCTTTCATAAACCGATTTTTCTCACATTTGTGTCATCTATTGAGTACTGGACAGTTCTGGATTTAATTTTGATTAGTTTATGCATGCTGAAACATATTTCATCTTAGTTAGCAAAAGTCATTAATTAATTGCAGTTTTCTTTATATTCTCGTTGCCTACATACCCATTTGCGTTGTCTACGCATTTCCATAACCGAGTTCAATTAGTGGACTAGTGGGAATTCAATACTTGAACCAAACCCTTGTGGAGACGATACTCTTTCTCACTCTTTACTCTAAAAAGTGATAAGGTGCACTTGCCTTCATCATAATTTCACCAATAAGTTTTTGGTGCCGTTGCCGAGGATTTGTTTTTCAATATTGATTAGTACTATGAATGCCACTAGATTGAGCAACTTTGTTTGATTTGCTGCAAAATCTATTTTAATATTGATTCTTGCTTGAACCTTAATCTTGCAACTACTCTATTATGCAAGGTGAAAAAGATCAGGAGCTAACCTTTGAACCTGAAATTGAAAAGTTAGCAAGAAGAAATCAAAAGAAAACAAGGATAAGAATAGCACAACAAGAGCAACTGCGAGTGCAAGGGGTCAGTGAAGAACACCCTGTACACGACTTCATCATGGAGGAACACCAACTTAACAGGCGAATCACATTCGGAGAGTACGTTGTTCCAAATTCTGCAGGCTGCAGCGCTAGTATCGTGAGACCACCAATTGCTGCCAACAATTTTGAAATCAAACCAGCACTTCTCCATCTAGTACAGCAGGACCAGTTTGGGGGTAGTGAAGTGGAGGATCCGAACCTCCACCTTTCAAGATTTCTCCAAATATGTGACACAATCAAGATGAACGAAGTTTTCAAAGAAGAAATCAAATTGAGACTATTCCCATTCTCTTTAAGAGACCGTGCCAAGTATTCACTTCAAACCCAACCAAGAGGGAGCATTACTACATGGGAGGAATTAGTATCCAAATTCCTCATGAAGTACTTCCCACCCTCTAAAGATAACAAGCTGAGAGGAGAGATTTCATACTTCAGCCAAAAAGAAGGAGAGTCGCTCTATGAAGCATGGAAGCGGTTTAAGGAACTTCTAAGGAAGTGTCCACATCACGGTTTTTTTTATGTGCACCAAATTCATATCTTCTACAATGGAGTTAAGCCCACCACAAGACTTATTATCGATGCTTCAGCCAGAGGATCTCTGAATACCAAAACTGCAAAGAAAGACATGGAACTGATTAAGATAATGGCTTCTAATGAATACCAATCACCGAATGACAGAAGCCTGCCAAGGAGAGGTGTGCTGGAGTTGGACACGCAAACTGCATTACTTGCTCAAAACAAACTGATTTCCCAGCAATTAGAGGGTTTGACAAAGAAGTTACAGGTTTTCAATGTGGGAACCTCACAGCAAACACAAGTCCTGAACTATGATTTTTGTGGGGGAGAGCATGAGAATGAGTGTTGTGACACAGATGTAACAGGAACATCCAGTCAAGGGCAGGTACATTATATGGGCCAACCACAAAGGCCCAAACACCCTCCATTTTCTAACTCTTATAACCCAAATTTCAGGAACCAAAATAATCCCTCCAGGAGGAATGGGTCGTATACGCAGTAACAGCCCTCTCAACAGCAGGTAAATCAATCTCAGACAACTCTGCAGACTTGGGAAACATACCCAGCTAGTTCATGCAGTCAACCCAAGCTTCCATCAAGAATCTGGAAAATCAAGTGGGTCAGCTATCCAAACAGATCATAGAAAGAAATGTTAGGAGCTTTCCCAATGACACAACAGTGAATCCCAAGGAGCAGTGCAATGCAATCACAACAAGGAGTGGAAAGGTGATAGAGCCTCGACCACCAAAATTGGAAAAGACAAGAGATAACACAGATATACAAGCACATTGTGCTGCTGATCCAATGGAACAACCCTCCAAAAATGGAGAAGAAATGCAACTTTGAGGAGATTCAGCAGCATGTCCACAACTAGCAGCCAAGGAAGATCAAAAGAGGGAATTCCATGAAAAGCAAGTAAGAAAAAGAAAAAAGCAATTATTTAAGGAAGTTGTTGCCAAAAGGGAAAAGGTTCCGTTGGCAACGCAAAATATCTCATTCCCACAAAGATTGAAAAAACAGCAAGAGGAGAGGAAATTCTCAAAATTTCCTGGACATATTCAGGAAACTACAGATTAACATCCCATTAGCTGAAGCGTTGGAAGAAATGCATCCTACGCGAACTTCATGAAGGAGTTGCTTTCCAAAATGAGAAAACTAAAGAAGGATGAAACTGTAGCTCTCATGGAAGAGTGTAGTGCCATCATTCAAAGGAAGCTCCCTCAGAAGCTGAAGGATCCAGGTTCTTTTGCAATTCCCTGCACAATCGGCAACTTGCAGATTGAAAAAGCATTATGCGACCTAGGGGCTAGTATCAACTTGATGCCTCTTTCCATAATGATGAGACTAGAAATAAAGAAGGTGAAGCCTACTATGATGTGCCTCCAGCTGGCTGATAGGTCGATCAAATATCCATATGGTGTGGTAGAGGACCCCCTGGTCAAGGTGGACAAATTTATCTTTCCAGCGGATTTTATGGTCTAGACATGGAGGAAGATGCTGAAATACAATTGATCCTAGGAAGACCATTCCTTGCCACAGGGCAAGCTCTTATTGATGTGTAGCAGGGACAACTGATGCTGAGAGTACAAGATGAAAAGGTCACCTTCAATGTCTTTGAAGCTATGAAGCATCCTGTTGAATTGTCGCATTGCATGAGGATGGATACGTTGGCCACACTGCTAGTGAATGCATCAACCCCTCTTGAAAAACAAGATAATGACTCCATTCTTGAAGGAGTATTGCAGCAATCTAAAGGCCTGAATCACGGGAGAGAAAAAGAAAGTCAAGATGTGGACGAATGCATAGCCACACTTGAAGCTAATCCTCCTATGAGGACAACCTCACAACCCCCTGAACGCTTACTAAAGGAAGAAAAAAGAGTAGACAACCCATAGACAACTAAAACAACTCCTATCTTACCTCTGTTATGCATTTTTGGAGCAAAGAACACATTTCTAGTGATTGTGAGAAATTCCCTCAATGAAGAAGAAAAGAAGCTGTTGAGAATTTTAAGAGCTCATAAATTTGCCCTTGGATGGACTATTTCAGATTTGAAGGGAATAAGTCCTTCCTTCTGCATACACAAAATCCTAATGGAAGAAGATTTCAAACCTATGGTGTAGCCACAAAGAAGACTCAATCCAACCATGAAAGAGGTTGTAAAGAAGGAAGTCCTCAAGCTGTTGGATGCAGGTATCATCTACCCAATTTCAGATAGCCCATGGGTCAGCCTAGTGTAGGTTGTGCCTAATAAGGGAGGAATAACAGTGATCCCTAATGAGAAGAATGAGCTTATTCCTACAAGAACGGTCACTGGGTGGCATATGTGCACAGACTACAGAAAACTCAATGAGTTCACCAGGAAAGACAACTTCCCTCTTCTGTTTGTGGACCAAATGTTGGAAAGACTAGTTGGGCATGCCTACTATTGCTTTCTGGATGGATATTCTGGTTACAACCAGATCGTGGTGGATCCCAAGGACAAGAAAAAACTGCTTTTACCTATCCATATGGGATATTTACGTATTGTCAGATGCCCTTTGCTCTATGCAACGCACCTGCCACATTTCAAAGGTGCGTGTTGGCCATTTTCTCTAACATGGTGGAGAATTTTATTAAGGTCTTCATGGATGACTTCTCGGTCTTTGGTTCTGACTATTACAACAACTTGAGCAACCTTTCTTGTGTGCTGAAAAAGTGTGAAGAGACCAACCTAGTATTGAATTGGGAGAAATGCCACTTTATGGTACAGGAAGGTATTGTGTTAGGACACAAGGTCTCATCAAGAGGTGTAGAAGTAGATAGAGCCAACCAAAGTCGAAGCTATTGAAAGACTCCCTCCTCTAATAAATGAGAAGGGAGTGAGAAGTTTCCTTGGGCATGATGGATTTTATAGAAGGTTCATCAAAGACTTCTCCAAAATATTTAAACCATTGTATGACCTCCTAATGAAGGACGCTGAATTTAGATTTGATGATTCATGTTTGAAGGTGTTCAACACACTCAAAGAAAGACTTATCACAATGCCTATACTTGCAACCCTCGATTGGAGTCTCCCATTTGAACTCATGTGCGATGTAAGTGATTTTGCTGTGGGGGCTGTGTTAGGATAGCGAAAAGACAAGAAATTACATGTCATATATTATGCTAGCAAGGTGCTGAACAGTGCACAGTTGAACTACACAACGACTGAAAAAGAGTTGTTGGTTGTTGTATACGCTTTTGACAAGTTCCAGTCATATTTAATTGGTGCCAAAGTAATTGTTTACACTGATCATGCTGCTTTGAAACATTTGTTGTCAAAATAGGAGGCAAAACTGAGGCTGATCAAGGGGATTCTACTCGTCCAAGAGTTCAATTTTGAAATCCAAGACCAAAAAGGAAAAGACAATGGTGCAGACGATCACCTGTCAAGGCTGCCTATTGAAACCATAGAGGATGAGAAGGTTCTGATCAACAATCAGTTTCCAGATGAGAAGCTGCTAGCCATTACTATTGCACCGTGGTATGCAGACATGGCGAATTTCAAAGCTACGTGCATCATTCCAGCTGGATGATCTTGGCAGCAGTGGAAAAAACTCTATCATGGCAGCAAATTCTACCTATGGGATAAGCCTTTCCTATACAAAAGAGGTGTGGATGGATTGCTCAGAAGGTGTATCCCACGGGAAGAGCAAAGAGACATTCTGTGGCACTGCCATAACTCAACCTATGGAGGTCATTTCAATGAAAAAAGGACAGTAGCCAAGGTGCTACAAAGTGGACTTTTTTGGCATACATTATTCAAGGGTGCTAAGGATTTTGTAGTTATGTGTGACGCCTGCCAACGCAGCGAAAATGTCTCAAGAAGAGATGAAATGTCCCTCACTAACATCTTAAAAGTAGAGCTATTTGATGTATAGGGCATAGATTTCATGGGAGCATTCCCTTCCTCGTACTCCAATGAACACATATTGCTAGTTGTGGACTATGTTTCAAAATGGGTGGAAGTTATCCCTACACACACTTGTGATGCCAAATCTGTAATAAAATTTCTGGAGAAGCACATTCTGTCTAGGTTTGGTGTCCCACACATTCTCATTAGTGCTAGGGGATCTCAGTTCTATAATAAGCAGTTGGAAGCCATTCTGAGAAAATATGGCATTAGGCAGAGTTACCACAACATATCACCCCCAGAGTAACGGTCAAGCTGAGATTTCCAACAGGAAAATAAAGAGAATCCTGGAAAAGGTTGTGAACCGCTCTAGGACAGATTGGGCTAACAGGTTGGATGACACACTATGGGCCTACAAAACAACTTTCAAAACTCTGATCGGTATGTCTCCATACCAACTAGTTTTTGGGAAAGCATGCCACCTACCGGTTGAACTTGAGCATAAGGCATACTGGGAAACTAGATTCCTCAATTTTAATGCAAACGCAGCTAGAGAAAGTAGACTATTACAGCTGCATGAACTGGAGGAATTTCGCCTCAATGTCTATAAAAACGCAAAGATTTACAAGGCAAAGACCAAGCAATGGCATGATAATTTGATCAAACACAAAGTATTTGAACCTGGATAGATGGTTCTGCTGTTCAACTCTAGGTTGAAACTGTTTCTAAGGAAGCTGAAGTCCAAATGATCAGGTCCCTTCGTGATCAAAGAAGTTTCTAATCATGGTGCTATCACCCTTAAAGACATGCAATCTTAAAGAAGTTTCAAAGTCAATGGTCAGTGTGTCAAGCATTATCGTGGAGGTGAAATCAGCAGGGAGAAGACCACATACACCCTTCAGTCGATAGACTGAAACCCAAACTGTCAAGTTAGAGACATTAAACAAGCGCTGCAAGGGAGGCAACATTTGGAAACTAGTTTTTCCCTTTCATTTTTATGTTAATTTTGAGAAAACTATATGTAAATACCAAGTAGAATAATTAAAAGCAGTACAGTTGAATATTCATACAGGTCTGGAGGACTGGAGCATGCCTGAGTACTGGTGCAGAACAGTTTGCTATTGGACAATGCTGTTTTAACAAGTTCTGTCTGCTGTTCTGGTTTACGGTCCAACAGGAGCGATCTGCGTGCCCAACGGAACTATTATGGAGAAAAGGAGCAGAAACTAGGTTGGGAACATGGGGTGTCAGACCCATCCCAGCACACAAGACCTTCTCAAGAGACGCCCAAGGTAAAGACTGAGTGCTGCTGGTGTGTGGTGCATAACTCGGCTGCCCCTGCAACTTGTATTTTGGTTGAGAGGCCCAAGAACAGGCTGAGAATCCTAAGGTTCTGCAGTTTGTCCTAAATTGTGTGCTTGATGTAAGTTGTCGTGTGTGGCCAACAGAAACCAAAGTACACAGTGACAGAACAGAAATGGTAGGGTGGATGCTCAGAAGTGTAAAGCTTGACACACATGTCCCATACCAAGGACCAAACCTAATCACTTGGTGAGATCCTTCCAAATAGTTTTAAACAGTGAATTTTGCATTAGATCAATGAGTGAACTCTAACTCTAACTATTAGAGTGCTGTTTAAATGTTGATACATCATTTATGCATAATTTAAAATGAATTCACATGAATATGCACTCTACCCAGTTGCGTTACTAATGAAATTAACCCTCGCGTAGCCAACGCGTCTGCGCTGAGTGAAGCACCACACTGCTATTTCACAAAGAGTGCCACCTTCACTCATTTAATCATTAGAGAAAATTCATGCATAATTTCACCCACAGAATAAGCACAGTGCAGGGGTTTTCTTAACCCAAGAACTAAAAATCAATCCTTAATACCCTTCCTTTTTTCTCTCTCCAATGAGTATCAATTGTGACCTGATTTCATTCTCCAAAGCATGGATAGATTGCACAGTCCTTAATTGTTCATTTGCATGATCCAGAATATCACATGATTGAATAAGACTTCTTTTACTGTTCTGCTATGGTTGACAATGATTAGTTTTGTGATGCATGCTCTAAGCTTGCACCAATTGTCTGTGAGTGGTTAAGCCTCAACTTCTATTTCTTTTGTATGTGCTTGGTCACAAATTGAGTCTCATTTCAGAACTTGCTTTGTTTCTTAGTTGCAATCAAATATCACATTGTTTCATAAACAGGATTAAGGCATTTCTTTGATATGCACCTACTTAACCAAATGACTCACCTTGCATTCTTGTCTCTTGTCTCCCCCTTTGAGCCTTATATCCAATTCTTTTTACTAGCTCATTTCAAGCCAAGACTGTGGAAAACCATGAATATGCCTAGCCAAAGGAACTAGGAGAAGATTGCTTGCATCCAAAAGTGAGTTTCCCATAAAGTTTGGGGTTGCTTGAAGACAAGCAACATTCTAATTTTGGGGTTGCTTGAGGACAAGCAACATTCTAAGTTTAGGGTTGCTTGAGGACAAGAAAAATTTAAGTTTCGGGTTGAGGGTATCAGTAGTAATGCAATTGGCAGTTGGGTCCTAAAAAAAATTGTAATAAAAACAGAACAAAAAAAAAGAAAAGGGAATTCGGGTACCCAACTGAAGGCAAAGGAACAGTGAACACAAGTGAACAATTTTATTGGGATGATCTTACATCTTTAAACTAATGGAAAGAATATTCTCCAATCATCTCCTAGTTTCTTTGACTTGTACAAGCCCACCTTCTAAATTCTACCCACCTTTTTACCTAAGCCACATTACAACCCACAACAAGACCTTTTGATTTATGTAAGCATGTGACTCATTGGTAGAGATAGAGAATAGGGGCAAGCCTATGGTAATGGAACCTTGATTTGGTGACATGGAGAGAAACACTAAACTTAAATACTTGAGAGATAGAGTGAAACACTTAACTTTTTGAGAGTTTGCAAGTCTAGGCCATGCTTTCTCATAGGAAATTGTTGCAACCATAACCTAAGTACTGTTTTGCTCATAACTTTCATGTTGTGTTCTAATCCTGCAAGTGTTTTTCATCTATTCCAAATGCTTGATGGAGTGTCTTTGAAATAAATCTGAAAGTTTTTGATTGATGCAAGTTGGATTGAAGAAGGGAGCAGGAAATCACTTGAGGAAAATTATATGCATGTTGTGAGTTTGTCAAGAACTGAATGTTTTCTGTAGCTCAGTGCTTGCTTGAGGACAAGCAAGAGTTCAAGTTTGGGGTTGTGATAAGTTTCCAACACGACACTTATTTAGTGCGTATTTCGATATAATAATAAGCAATTAGAGCATAAATGATCACAAATGCATGAGAAAATGATAGAAAACTAAGTAACCCATACACAATCTGGAATATGCAGTTTTAAAGCCATTTGGCGATAAATTCTTGTAAATCTGAAGTGTTTTTGTTGTGTATAAACTGTCATAGGAGTTTGCGTAGGCAACGTAACCAGGAGCGCGTGGGACACTATAAAGTCTGGCAAAGTTGAATCATTCTGGTATACACATAACAGAACAGCACCTCTAAAAGGCCTAGAACAGAACGAAACAGGGCATCTTTTGAACGACAGACGCAGTGAACAGAGCCGACTCTCTCCAGTTTGTTACACCAGACCTTCCTAGTCGCTGGTTCTGTTCTGCACGAAGAAAGAAACCCAAGGGTTGAGGACAAAAGGGGCAGCCGCTGATAGCCGTCATACGGATGACTTCCATTTTCTCCCCTGCTTTCTTCTTTTCTCATTATGTGTAACTAGAACTCTGTTAGAAAAGAAGGAATCCACTACTAAACCTATGTAACCTAGATATATTATATGCATTCAAGATTACTTTTCTTTGCAATTGATTATTCATCTCTTCACTTAAAGCTTCTACGAATTGGCCACTTATAGATTGAATTTGAATTCTTCTTCACAATTGGGAAATTGGACTTAGAATTGGAACTGAGATTGAATAACATAACTGCGAGTGCTCTAGGAATAGAGATTCATAGCTGTGAGATTGCATGAATTCTTAAACTAAAGGCTCACCCCAATTAGGGATTACTAAGGGATTAGGATTGCTAATTCGGGTAAAGTGTTGATGAGTCAAGGGATTGATCGTCAATTAGCATTTTAGAATTCAATCTTCAATTATATTTTATCTTGAATGCGCGTAATGATCCAATACTACATAGGAGAAGTTTTGGTGAAATCCAACCCTAACACCTTCCATAAACCGATTTTTCTCACATTTGTGTCATCTATTGAGTACTGGACAGTTCTGGATTTAATTTTGGTTAGTTTATGCATGCTGAAACAGTATTTCATCTTAGTTAGCAAAAGTCATTAATTGTAGTTTTCTTTATATTCGCGTTGCCTACATACCCATTTGCGTTGCCTACGCATTTCCTTAACCAAGTTCAATTAGTGGACTATTGGGAATTCAACACTTGAACCAAATCCCTGTGGAGATGATATTCTTTCTCACTCTTTACTCTGAAAAGCGATAAAGTGCACTTGCCTTCATCACAATTTCACCAACAGAGCCCCTTCAAAGTGTAGTTGCAGAGTTGATTTCCAACCTTTCTGGCAACATAGTTTTGTAGCTCTTATCTTAGGACTAAGTTATAGATGTTTTTGGATTAATCTTTATCTTGTATAACTAATCCCCAATTCATGGGGCTTTGGTGAATCTTGTGATGTAATTGATGTCACAACTATAATTACGACAAGACGAAGAACTCGCTAAAATTTTTTTAACAAAGAATTTTAATTGATTGTGGAGCCGCCACCAAATTTGTATTTAAGGGAAAATATTTGGAAACATCCTAACTTGAGGAAGAATCTAAGTTTAGGAGTTGGTTACGAGTAGGGAAGGTGTTAGGCACCCTACTCACCCGTTCCAAAGAACGGTACCTTTAAACTAAGTATGCGATTTTGATAGTTTTGAAAACTATTTGATCCCTTTAATTAGAATAAAAATAAATAGGTTTGTATGAAAATAGTCTGACAGGACTTGATCCTGCTCCTACGTATTTCCTTGTGCAATGAGAAACTCAAGGCTACATAGTTCTATTTTTAAGGCTTGACCTTCGGAGGTAAAGAACTTGAGGGATGACTTTGAAAGCATTTTCGATATCTCGAAGGAATCCTTAGTCCACATATGCACAAAGTCCAAGGCAACTAAGGCTGCACTGGGACCCATATGAATCTCTTGATATTGAACAGCAGTGAAACTGCCAGTTCTTATTTAGAGCTCATCGCGTCAGACTTGGGATTTCCAAAACAATGTTCTTTCTGAAATATTTTATTATTTACAAGGGATTCTTAGTCCACATATGCCCAGGGTCCAAGACAACTAAGGTTGCACTGGAACCTATATGAATCTCTAAATATCGAACAGCAGTGAAACCGCCAATTCTTATTTAGAGCTCATTGCGTGAGACTTAGAATTATAAAAATGATTTACTTTGTAACATAACAAAATAAATGGGAATCGAGCTTAACCAAAAATTAAAGGAAACCTGATTTTAAAATTTGAGAAAAAGAAAATTGAAAAATGGGATAGACCCATGTCAAGACTTAATTTCAAAAATAAGAGAACAAAATTGGGTTTGGACTAAAATTAAAGGAAAGAATTGGGCTTAACCTTATCTCAAGAAGAATTTAATTTAATTTCAAAATTTAGAAAAGATTAGGTTTGACCTTATTTAAAGTATACTTGAATTTAAAAAGATTGGGCAAATTAAGAAAAAACAAACTTGATTTTGATTTATATTATTAACATATATTTCATTTGAAAGTTTTTGCTTGATTTCGGAATAGCTAGTCGGAAGGTGTCCAAATTAATGAAATGGTCAGGTCCAAGGGAACAATCTTTGCGGATGGGCCCTTTTTGAGTCGATTACCATGGCCTGGTTGCATTGCATACTAAATTCATAGTGGCCCATAGGAGGAGGTGTTGAAACGTTTTGGAGCGGCTCAATGTGGCAGGCCTGATTGATGCATTGCCCATGTGGAATCAAATTAGAAGGCACTAGGGCCCAATCTAAAGTTGGCTTTGGCTTAAATGAAATGGAAGGTAGCATGGTCCAAACGTGGTGGCCTGGAATTAGGGGCATGGCTCCCTGTTGCCCTTGCAATCTCGAACCAGAAAATGGGCATTTTAAAAATTGATTTGTTGCATGCTGGGATTCGAACCAAGCACTTTTCAAATGAACTTCAGATGCGCCAACCAACTAGGCCAAGCTTGTGTGTTATGACTTGACCAATCTTAATCAATATTAATCAACATTCGGGATGTACATGTCCCCTTGCACGCAAGACTGCATGGGGCTGGATATGTATGCTCATTGAAGTATTGCGGCACGGAGGAGCCCTTATTAAGTCCTTTACTAATTCCCAATATCTGTGATATTGAATCTGGTGGATTTATCATAATAAGCTCACTAACATGCATGCATGAATGGAGGTGGGCCCTAGCTAGGTAGCACACATACCACGTCCCTAAATATCATATTCAAGCAACATTTTATGTGAAGACTTGCATTGCTGCTTTTCAACGTTTAAGTCCCGCAACAAAACAGAGAGGATATGGGTCTTCTATGTAGGGACTCGAAATCAAGCATCTGAGAGTCAGAACAGCATCCGACAATGATAGACCTTTTCCATGTAGCTTACTAGATCGATTCTCACAATCAAGGTCCAGTTGTCCTCTGTTAATTATCTCATTCAGAGGGGTCAACATCAGGGGTGTTACCATGTTTAGGACCTGCAACTTTGACTAGTTGTTCCTTCTGTTCTGGACATTCCTTAGCTGACTATTGAGTACATTGCACCGAAGTGGATATCACAGCGCCAGTGGCGATATGCATGTTCGCTTTTCAGGTGCTGGACATGTTGCTTACTGATCACAACAACTGAAGTGGGATGTATCCCATCCTGCCAAGTTCCAGAACACATATAAACTCCCTTATGACTTGCTTTTCCATGCAAAATCTGTAGAAAGCCCATATTGAATGCAGTAATCTTGTGCAAATCTTGATGCTAGAATCGATGGATGCTTATGCGGTCTTTCCCTTAATTGAGGCTCCAAATCACATGTTAGCCATTGTTTACAGGAATCGTATCAGTGAGGAAAGCCGAGTTGTATATTGCCAACCAAGAAGTCATAGATGGTGCCAAACCAGCTACTTGCACTACTTAGAAATATCCCTCACAAAATGAATATAAGCCTACCTCAAAGAAACCTGGAAACCTACGTAACCACCCGTGTTTCTTGCTTTAATCCCATCATGACCGCGGGTTCTTTTAAGAGCCAAATCAAATACACCTCGCATCAAATATATGGGCGATGCATGTGGCTAAAAGAGCATGGAACTTTGCTTATGCGTATTTTGCGTAAGACCACCACGTAGCCTAGCACTACAAGGCCACAGATTGGATCTTGCATTCGACTCTATATATGGAAGGGGCAAATTCCACAATTGAGAATAAAGTAATCCATGAGTCGAAAGGAACAACTCTGCAACTGACCAACTCACCCCCTGACCTCTCTGGATTTCACTTCAATATCACCCTCAACAAGTCACTAAGCTTTCAATCAATATGCTGTGAGTAAGCTACATCCCGAAAACAATGAGTAGAGCCACCTGATGATGTTGCTACATCCTTTAACAGGTGAGGCTTCATGCTCTGTTGATGCCTTTGTTCATGTCATCTATTGATGGTTTTGACTAACCCTAAGCACTGATATGACATAAAGCCAATTGGTGAACTAACGCTCAAGGAAGTTTGAATGAGATCAAGGCCATTATCTCCTGATTTTGATCACGCTTGATTTACCTAACCAATTATCGAGTGCCTGCTAGCTCTAAGAGCTTAGAACCCTTTTGCTATATCCTAAGAGCCATACCTCAATGGACAGTATTGAATTACCAAATCTTATCACAGAACTGAATCGACTACAAGTACACTTAAGTATCTTTCATTCAACTAAGGAAGGATTCGAGTGTAACATAAGAACTCAAAGAGATATCAAGTCTTATTACAGAGTTGTTCCAAGCATAATAGCACAGATAGCTATGGAATCTTATCACACAAATGCATCAAACAGCGGCCTATCGTTCAATTGAGGAACAATGCAAGTGCAACACAAGAACCTAACCACGGCGATTTATGCAAATTCACATTAAGACTCGTGAATCTAGATTAGAACAGTTTGTAAAGTTATTCACACATCTCAATTTTCTTCTTAATGCCGCATTTACTTTGAACCATAAATTAAACCAGATCAAATGTTGAGAATGACATAAAAGCACATATGAGAAGCAGCATATATGAACACTGACCTGCACTAAGCCAATTCCCGGCGAGTCTTCTCTTTATCGTCACCTAAGGCTAACACCAGCTTTGGATGCACTTGATTCTTGGAGGAGTAAAAGTTTCTTCTCCTTTCTACGGTAGTGAGAGGATCCTTTGGGAGGAGAACTAAAGTCCAGGCGGAGGCCAAGAATCCTCAGGAGAGGTTATTGTGGTTTCCCTCTCGGAGCGGAGAATCCTCTTCCCCTGCCAAATAGCTTCGAGCCTTCTTGTTAGAAAGAAAAAAAATGGCTTGCACCTACCCCCAGAATCGATGGAACCTCTTCCTTGAAGAGCTCCCCTCCCCTGTGTATCTCTGTGAACAAATTTTTGTACCCAGCTATGCAAGTGCAGGGAACGTCCGCCGAAGAACCAGCTACCTAGCCTTTTTTATGCATGCATGCATGCATTTCTTTTTCTTTTTTTTTTATTTTCTTTTTCATCATTTTCAGTTTTTCTATTTTTCTTTTCGTTTTCTCCATTCTTCAGTTTTTATTTCTGTTTTCTGTTTTTTATTATTTTCTATTTATTTATTTTTTGATTTTTATTATTTTTGTTTATTTTTCTTTTTTATTATTTTTTATTTATTTTTCTGTTTTCTGTTTTTTATTATTTTCTTTTATTTTTTTGTTTTTTGTTTTTTGTTATTTTCTGTTTTCTATTTTTTTATTATTTTTTGTTTTTTTTTGTTTCTATTTTTTTATTATTTCCTGTTTATTTTTCTATTTTTCTTATTTTTTTCAGTTTTTGTTTTTTATCATTATTATTATTATTTATGATTATTTTTTTATCTAATCCTTCTCTTTTATTATTTTATTTTTCCTTTTTTATTTTATATTTTTATTTCTATTTTATTTATTATATTTTGTTTTAATATTATTATTTTACTATTTTCCTTATTCTTAATTTCTTATTTTTTAGATTTTATTTTTATTTTTTAGTTTTCTCTTTTTCCCTTTTCTTTTTTCTTTTTTTCTTCATTTATTTTAATCTTTCTCTTTCTTTCTTTTTATTTTTTATTTTTCTTTTTATTTTTATTTTTTCTTTATTTATTTCTTCTTATTAGATAACTTAAATTATTGCTTTGGTTTTTATTATTTTTCATCTTTTTTATTTATTTTTCTTTGTTTTCATTCTTTTATTTGTTGTTTTTCTTATTTTGTTTTTATTTTTTAATCTACTTTTACCAAAATAATTTAAATTAAATATACCTAAGTATTGTTTTATTTACTAATTAATTTTACTAATGGGGTCTCGGACATAATTAAGTGTTTACAATTGCTTAAACCCTAATTTTTCCTTATGAATAAGCATGTGATATTGTTATAAATGATGGTATTTTCTTATCCAATTATGTTGTCATATTTTGCTTAACCCATTAATAGAAATTAATCACTCTTACTAATCTACAAGTTTGTTAGGGTTAGGTGATTGTACCATCCCTCGGCTGATTGAATTATAAGATAACTAAAACTAAGGTTTTGAAGGATCAATAAGAATGGTAGGTTTCTAACTAGTTAATTACCTAAACAGTAGTTGACAACCTCTTATGTACAAGTAAGTAAAGTCACAAAGGGATCCAAAGTCTTATATTTTTTCATAACTTGTACCGTGTTCTTTTATTTTCTATCTTTTAAAACTTATTAATATTTTAAACTCCCATACACAACCCTCCTTTTAGTGAGCTCAAAAATTGAGATTTAGACTTCTATTAGTTGTTGGAATAGTCTCTATGGGATCAACATGGAGGGTCTCAAATACCATCATTCTACATTGATGAGTATACTTACTAGTGAGTAAAACTTGGCAAGGACTTTAAAATGACGTTTTTCATGTAACAGGTTCAAATAATTTAAAAATATTAATTATTTTAGTAATGTTAAAAAAATTTAAAAATTTCAAAGAATAGAAATTCAAAAATATTAATGATGTCTAGGTTCAATTAAATTTTAAAAAATCAACCATCCATACACCATATAAGAGACCAACTCTCATTCTATTCTATTAGCAACACTAAGACCTCTCCCTTCTCTCACTCTTCACCCACTTTATCAACCTAAAGTTCTCTCCACAACAGGAAAAAAGTAAAATACCTTCTTACCATACATAAAAAAAATACTAAAAACTCACATCACTTGGAAAACACTCATTTCTATTTATCATTCTCCATATTTTTCATTAATATCTCCCATTCACCCTTTCTCCCCACAATCTGGAGCGCCCCTACTCAACTCTCAACACACATAATCAAATCCATTCTCACCTCTTCCCACTATCCCCTTTAACATACATTCACTAAAAATAACGAAAAACCCCTCTCCAGTTTTGATTCCAACAACAAAATTGAACACTCTCATGATCACTCCCTCACTCTTTCACTTTATTTGCTAGATGCTCAACACTGACCAAAGGGCACATTCATTCTCGACCAACCCATAAGAACATCTCCTCTCTTGCCCAACTCCATATTTTTTCTTCCTATACATCATAACACCCACTTTGACTCCTCTCTTTCTCTCCCTATACACATGAAGCGTGCAAAATGTGTGTGTAAAAATGTATGCCAAGTTTTATCCACAAGCAAGTATATCTGTCAATGTAAAAAATGGATATTTGAGAATCCTAATGTCAATCTCATAGGGACTATGGCAATAATTTAAGGAAGAAGTTTAAATTCCAACTTTTGAATTCACCAGAATAAGGATTTTGTTGCAAGTGTAGGAAACAAGAATATGAAACCAAGTTTAAAGGAAAATGGAAAGCAAAGAACACAAGTGAAAATTTATGGATAGGCATGGATACTTTGGATCCCCTTATGATTTTACCTATTTTTACCTCTAAATTCTCTTAAGAATGATTTAAACATCAATTGCTAACCACTTGTTCTAATGGTGTTACTATTCAATGGTCATGCAATGGTAATAATCTTTTCCCTAAGCATTATCCTTAATGATCATGCAAGGTAAATAATTAAGAGAAACATAAAGTACATAGGATTTAATAATTTAATAACCGGTTAGAAGCTTAGGATTTTGATTGATCCTCCAAAATCCTTATACTCAGTTACCTTATAGTTCTATAAGTTGAGTGATGGTATGATCACCTACCCTCCTCCAACCAACTTGGAGATCAACAAGAGCATTCAATTATTATTAATTGACTAAGTCCAATATAGTAACATATTGGGTAAAGAATCATGCAATCATTCATAATTAAAACATAATCATTCATAGAGAAAAATATGGTTCATATAGTTACATCAAAAGGTTCACCAAAGCCTCATGATTTGAAGGTTAGTTACACACAGCGAAAGATGACAAATGAGAACAAACCATCCCAACAAAATTATCCTCAATCCTTATACTAAGATAAGAAATATAAAATTGTAGTGACAGCAAGGCTACCAAGGGACTCTATAATTTTCTCTGTGAAAGGATTCCTTTTGCTAAGATCTTATAGGAAGATGCCAAAGAAGAAAAGAAAAGAGACTAGAGGAGATAGAAATGACAAATGAGAAGAGAGAAGTGGATCAAAGGACCTTTCAAAATTTTGAGGGAATCAAGACATGTTTTTCCCTCCAAGGCATAGCCTCTCATTTATAGTCGTAGATTAGGGCTGCCTCTATTGTGAACCGAGTTGACCTAAGTTTTCTCTTTAGTTATCATAACTGCTTTGGATCATTTTTATTATTGTTAAGGCTGACTAGGGTCTTCTCCTGCATCATTAAGGCTAACTTAGATCATTTATTGCATCTCCTAAGGGTGGCACGACCGTGCTTAAGTCTATATGGTTATGTCGGAAACTCCAAGATGCTTCTAAGCCATGCTCAAGTTTGTATAGTTGTGCTCTTCATCTAACATGGCTATGTCAGAAAGCTTGGTATGTTGTGAGAACATGCTCTATTTAGCACAATTGTGTTGGCATTCTTCAAGAAGAATCTTTGTCATTATGCTACTCTTTCATCATTTTATGCACTTTTTGACCTTTTTTGACCTAAAATCTAACTAGTTACTGATTCTCATTTTACATTACCATTCCTACAAAAATAAGAAAAGTTAGATGGAAGTATGATCTAATAATCATTAATTTCATAATAATTATAGCTAATTTTTTGTAGATAAATAAAAAAATTAGTGGTTTATCATATCCTCAAATATAAACATTGTTTGTCCCTGAGCATGAACCCATAGAATAGGAATATAACAAGAATAGAATTCAGAAGCCTCAAATTTTAATATACAACAAACACACAATTACCATCATAAGAACAATCAATTTCTCTAAAATTAAGTCTCACAAATAGAAGAGATTGTTCTTCTCACCGTCTCTCATGTATATGAGGATATAGATCATTATTGCTCTGTCCCCCGTAACTGTATACTGTCATAGGCCCATAAATCTTAGTCTCCATTTAAAGGTTAAATTACATATAAGAATCAAAGGGAATTTATTAAGGTTAAAACATGGTCAAGAGAACTCATGCAATTAGGTGAGATATAAAAAGGAAAGGAACACAAAGAGCTTTATTTTTCTTATCTTTAATAGCCTTAAACCAATAGATTATTAACTTAGTTCCTTGGGGTCTCATGAACTTTAACTTTTAAACTTCCTAAGTTTTTCACTCTTTTTCCTTTTTCTACCTTCTTCCTTCTTCCTTCTTTATCTTTTTCTTTTTTTTTCCCACTTTGATCATTTTTTATCCTCAAACACTTACTTTGATTCAATTATAATCCAAGGGTACCTAAAATTATAGAAATTATGTGAAAGGTAGCAAGGAAACTAAATTTAATCTCTTCAAGCTCAAAAGGGAGCAGTAAGTGATATTCTAGATCTGTGTTCAATCAATAAAATCTAGTTTTATTTTATCAGTTTCTTATAATGTAATCAACTTATGCAAGTCTTGACAAGGTTACAAGGCAAGTTCTAGATTGTTAAAGCTAGAGAAAAAAATACTCAACAATGAGACAAAGAGATTGAGTGCAACCTCAATTAGGCTTAATATTTAACTAAGGCTACTTTAATATGAAATAAGACGATAAGGAATATGGATAATTATCAATTATTTTATTAAAGTTTCTTATGTCCTTATTGATTTATCTACAACAAAATATTAGAGGTTTCTACAACTTACCAACAAGGTTATCATAAGGTCCAAGAAATTTACAAAAAATTGAGGAGGAGTATCTCTCTTCAAACTTAATCTTTTACTATTCTCTTAATTTATTTGGAAAATTATTTCTCAAAGTAGAAAGCATTATATGCATGAGGATGGATAAGTGACTTTCAAAAAGATAGTTAGGAGGGAGGGGATCTCCCTCCTTAAACTTAAGTCCTTGCATACATATATATAATACAAGTATAGTGGAGAGAAGAAAATGTATGACTTCCCTAAGTGGTGGCTAATGAAGGAAATGGTCTCCCTCGTTAAACTAATAGGTCAGCAATACCCTCAATGTATTCTCTTGTTGGATTCCAACAATTGGGAAAGAAGTCTCCATGCTTTACATTACTCTACCCGCACTAAACTCACGTCTTAGAGTTAAAGAATCCATACAGAATGAAATAAAAATAATATCAGTTCATAACGACAAAAGTTTTGTACAAAAAGAAAATAAAAATATATCAAATTTTAAAATGTTTAATAATCCTAATATAAGAAATAAAATATAATCCTAAAAAAAAGAAAATAAAAAAAAGTAAAGTATAAGCAATGGTTAATCACTAAGGCAATGGGTGACCCAACTAGCCTTGTAGTAACTAAAAAAGTGTGACAAACTAATTGTCCATGCCCAAAGGTTGCATCTTGTGAGTCTATCAATGCATGATATGTGGTGAGCTACATATCCAAGTAATTATAAATATCATTTACCCCTAGATGGAGGTGGTCCAATGTTAGTGGTTGGAACAACACCCTCATCATTTTCTAGCTTGTAAAGGATACAAGTTCCTACAAAATAATAAAATTAAAGCATTTAAGAGTCGGTGGGTTGGAACGACCATGAAAACAGGATACACAATTATGATAATCAAGTGAGCATGTTCAACATATAAATCTGCACAGTCATGCAAATAAGGGTATAGACATGTTAAACCTATGGTTAGTATCAGCGAATATGCATAGTGAAAACAAGGGCACAGTTATGCAGCTATACTAAAAAAAAATTTTATTATTTATTTATTTCTTAATTATTCATTAATCTATTGGTTACCTAAAAATACACATAAAATAGCAAGTTGTCTTTTGTAAAGACTTATTTTACATCATGAATCTAAAGTACCTACACCCAATGGCTAAGAATAGCCTTGGGTAGTTACCTTGGGATATATCAATGGCATAACTGTACGCTTCTTGGATGCACCATCCTTACAGTATTTTAACTTTTTTCTCATTTATGTTGAAGGTTTTCTCATTCTTTCTGATAAGCTCCAACACTCCATAGTGAAATATTCTACTCACCATATAAGGGCCTTTTTCCCTAAACTTAAGTTTGCATGGAAATAAGTAAAATCATAAGTTATAAATCAATACCTACTCATGTTTTCAAATATGTTTGGGGCACCCTCTCTTTAACTTTTCCTTGTGGTGCTTTGGGTCCTTATAAGCCTTTATCTTGCGTTGTTCCTACATAGAAGGAAAATTTCGAGAGAAGGTTCTAAGGAATTAATGAAGTTACAAGGGGAAATTTTTTTTTTAAATGTTTTAATGATTTTGTGACTGTAAACATTATTTCCTAATCATCAAACCTCAAACTAATTTTTCCTTGCTGCACATTGATCATAATTTTTGCAATAGCCAAGAAGAATCTTGCCAAAATTAGTGGAATCTCCTCATCTTGTATCAAACATAATGAACTCAGCAAGAAAGATGAACTTATCCACTTTCACTAAAATATCCTTCAGTATCCTTCTTGGATATGTGATCATCTTATCTGCAAGTTGCGAAGAGATAGTAGTAGGTTTGAGCCCATCCATACCCAACCTTCTAATCACAAATAAAGGTATTAGATTAATGCTAGCGCCTAAGTCACACAAAGATTTATCAAAATAGGAATCACTATTATTACAAGGTATAGTAAAACTCCCTAGATTTTTAAGCTTTGGTGGCAATTTTTAGAGAAGAATGGAATAGCACTCCACGTTAAGCTCGATAGTCATTACTCCTCAAGCTTTTTTTTATTGGCCGAAATTCCTTTCAAGAATTTTACGTATTTTAGACATTTGGGAAATGACCTCCATCGAAAGGATGTTGATCCTTTTAGTACATCCAAAAATTTTGACAAACCGAAAATCATTTTTATTTCTCTTCAATCTTGGAGGGAAGTATATCCTTGGTTGCTAAGACTCCACATAGAGTTTTTTAGGATCCTTTTCTAGTGTCATCTCATCCTCCTTCCTCTTTTTTCTTGCACTTCCATTAGTAAGAGTTGAAAGGTCATCAGAAACCTCTTGGTGGTTGTTAGTAACCATGTTTTCCTTCTCCTTATCCTTTCTTATAGGAATCCAACTCCTTCTCACTCCTTAGAGTTATTACATTGATCTTCTCCTTTGAGTTTGCCTAGGGCTAGCTACGCAAGGTCCTAGGAACTCGTTATGATAAGAGGTTAAGGATCTTACCTGCCTAGTCCTCCATATTCTAAAATCGAGACATATGAATTTCTGTGTTCTAAAGTTTGTCGCAACTGTAATTTTGACGAGACGACAAACTCGCTAAATTTTTGAAAATAGAACTTTATTGATTATATGGAGTTGCCACCAAATTTTTATTTAAGGGAAAATACTAGGAAAAAACCCTGACTCGAGGAAGAGATTTAGGTTCGAGAGTCGGTTACGAATGGGGAAGGTGTTAGGAACCCCACTCGCCCGTTCCGGAGAACGGTACCCTTAAACTGAGTGTGTGATTTTTGAAAATAGTTTGATCCCTTAATTAGCATGGAAATAAATAACTTGATGGAGGTTAGCCTGACAGGACTTGATCCTATTAATACGTATTCTCCGGTGCAATGGGAAACTCAAGGCTTACGTAGTTCTGGTGTGATTTGCAGGCTTGACCTTCGAAGGTACTTGAGTAGAGTGTTTAACAATGGATGGTGCTCGAAGGCTTGACCTTTGAAACTGCTTGAAAAGTGATATTTGAAATGGCTAGAGTGTTTCAAAAATATTTTAATGAGAATCCTTAGTCCCCATATGCACAGGATCCAAGACAACTACGGCTGCACTAGGATCCATACGAATTCCTAAACCCGGAACAGCAGAAAAAGCTACTAGTTCGTGCTTAGGATTCGTCGCGTGAGACTTAGGAATTCTAAAATGAAAGGATTCTTAGTCCACATATGCGCAAGGTCCGAGGCGGCTAAGACAGCACAGGGGCCATACGAATTGCTAAACGTTGAACAGCAGGTGAACTGCCAATTCCCTATTTAGAGCCCATTGTGTGAGACCAAAGATTCCAAAATATTTTGAAAAGAAATTAATTTGAATATAGGAAATGAATTTGATTCAACATTGAAGAAAATAATAAAACTTGATTGGAATGGAACTAGATTTGAAATGTACTTGATAAAGAACGGACTTGAACTAAGATGAATTTTATTTGAAAATTAGACGAAAAGAATTAATTGGATTTGAGTAGAAATGAATTTTATTTGAATTTGGATGAAAAGAATTAAATGGATTTGAGTAAATGAATTTTATTCGAATTTTGTATGAAAAGAATTAAACTTGACTTCGATTTGATTTTATTTGAAGAAAAGAATTATACTTGGTGTTATTTAAAGAGTATGCACTTGATTTAAAAGCTTGAAGAAAAAGAATTTTGGTTTAAACTTGAATGAAAATCTGAATTTGGTTTAGACTCGAAGAAAAAAATCTGAATTTTGAAGAAAAAGAATTTAGTATGGATTTCGAAAAGGGATTTGAATTGAATTTGAATAAAAAATAAATTGATTTGAATTTTAGAAAAAGGATTTGAATTGAATTTGAAGAAAAAAGAGAAATTGATTTGAATTGTGGAAAAAGGATTTAAATTTTGTTCGAAAAAAAAAAGAAATTGATTTGAATTTTGGAAAAAGGATTTTTATTTAAAAGAAAGAATTTAATGTGAAGTTGAGTAAAAGGGTTGAACTTAATTGGTTTAAAAGGAAAAAGAGTTTGATTCACCTTGCAATTGAAGGAGAGGTTTAAGCTTGAATAATTATAAAAAAATTAAATGAATTCAGTCCAGGATTAAATTAACTAGGCTTGGCTTAGAATTAGGAGTGAAGGCCCAATTTTGTTGGCTCGTTGGCTGGTCCCATGAGCGGCTGGATATTCGCATGGCTCAGTACGCATGAGCGCACATGAGCGGCTGGATGCTTGCATGGCTCAACCCACATGGCTCAGTTGAGCGGTTCAGCCACTAACACGCATGTTGCACAGGGCTGGAAGCCGTGTAGGATCAACAGCGCCCCAACCACTAGGCCAACACTTTTAGTTATGCATTTAACGCTTTACATTTTAAAAAACATGCTCTTATGGACAACCCCTTAAAAGGATATCCCACCAAAATTGCGTGGCTAGCTGAAGGTTTCTGCATGAGGTTTATTTGAAGTACACAACCTAGGCCCATAGGGAAGTGCAATCGTTGATAGCCCTTTACAGCTAACCATACTTTGCCCAAGAATCCGCTTGGCTATTTTTATCCAAAGGTCTTGGCGTGGACATCGTTCTATTTTTGACATTTCCTCATTCTTGTAAGGATCAAAACTCACCATTTAGACCACTGCCTGGGACTTTCCATACTTGTCTATCAGTATTGCAGTCTTCCAATGCTCATTCGTCGCTCAGGCTTGGTGCAAGGAACACGTACGTATACCAAATCTTCCTTGACAGGTTGCATGGTCGAATTTATGGGACCATTATCTTGTGCACCAATTGCTACATATCAATGAGATCCATATAGAACCTGCCCCATAAGCGCATTTTTCCATTGCCTGGACCTTTGCTCACAACACTGACCCACACATGCCGCACAACTCCTCGTGCATGCAAAGACACAAAACAGTGCTTGATGGGTTTCGGTATGTCGAGGTTGCGTCAACTATATTTTTGGACCGAGAGAAGGCATGCTTTGCTTTGCTCCTTTCCTAGAGGTCCTCTTAGAAACACCAAATATGCTTGCTACAATGGCATTCCATTGCTGTCAAGGCTGCCCATGACCATACCATCCCCAAGTGACTCCTTGCTTGGCTGACGGACTGGTAGCGTATCCAACAAGCACTAGAGTTCTTCATAATGACATCATGTGCAGGAATCATGTAGACAACATATGCACCTATTCATGGACTTCCCATGCAAATCAACCACAAAATCCTTACCTTCGGTATCTTAGGAACGAAACCGCTCGTCATAGCCTCAACGTAAGGCACCCTTCTATATATATTAAATTGAAACCTCTAACAGACACACCACCATATCAGAATTCGTTTCCCATAGAAAACCTCCATGTATTCCATTACCAGGGCCGTTTTATTTCCTTGACAAGCCAATGCCCCCAACTAACAGAACTGATCTAAACTATCCCCTGGTCTAAGCCGCCCCCTCTATTATCATATGAAGGTTTCAAAAAGGAAAGTAAAAAAAATAAATGACGGCATGGAGATTTCAAATCCGAGACTGAGACGCTGGGAACAGCCACATTACCATTAAACTAGGCTCCTAGTTTAAGTCACAGAGTGTTGAGAATTAATTTTAATTTGTATTGGAAAGCTGGAAACAATTCACGTGGCCATGCGCATGCTACATACATCAATTTTACATAGGCGCAGAGCAAGTTTCAGAGATTACTGTGGGTGCCCTCAAGGGTTAGCATAGATTTGAGAACCTATTTCTTGTGTGTTACCTTCAGAATTTGACGCTGGAAGGACGCTATCACTATGCAAACTTGCTAATATCTACGTATTTTTCGATTTAAGCATAATATAATTGTGCGATAAGGGTTTCTTGATTCGAACAATGATAAAGAAAGTGCAACTAACCTTCGTATGAATCGGTGATCACCTTTACCAGAGCCAGTGACCTTGCTACCTCTTCCTAACTTGTAGCGAAAACCCCCATCCGAAGAGACAAGAAAAAAAATCCTTCCAATCTTTGATTAGGATCGGTCCCCAGTCTTGTGGAAGCTGCTTCCCTTTCAGGTTGGGTTATGGTTTTTCTTTCACCGTGGTCAGATCCCTCTTTCTCTGGATGCCTCTTTCTTCTTCCTCGCTTGTAATGAAGTCCGGGCCACCATCCCTTCAGCAAACACCTTGATCTTTTTCCCTTAGTAGTTCCCCCAAAGTCACCAAGAGAGCCAAACCTCTTTCTCTCCCCCCCCTTTCTTTTCTTTTAGTTCTTTTTTTCTTTAGTTTTTTTTTTGTTTCCTTAGTTAGTTAATTCTGTTTTAATTCTGTTAATTTCCTTTTTCTACTTTTTTTATTATTCGTTTTTATTTACATACCTTTAGCTTTTTTTCTTCAAGTTTTAGATTTTGTTTTTTTATTTGTTTTTCATTATTTTTAATTCTATTTTTTATTCTTATTGATTTCTTATTATTAGAAAAAATTATTTTTGTGATTTATTTTCTGTTTTTCATTATTTTTTTAAATGATTTTAGATTTTTTGGATTTTCCATTTTATTTTATTTTCATTTTATTATATATATTTTTTTATTTTCCCGATTTTTGTTTTATTACTTTTTCATATTTTCTGTTTTAAAAATTTTTGCTATCACTATTTTTTATTTTTTATTGTTTTTATTAATTCTTGTTAATTCTCTTTTTTATTTATTTTATCTTTAAAAGAATTTGTTTTATTATGTATATTTTTTATATTTTCTAAAGACTTATTTATTTTATAATTTCTTTTTCTATTATTTTTCTAATTCTTTTCTTTTATTATTTGTATTATATTTTTATTTTTTCTTGATTTTTTTTTGTTGTTTCTCATTTATTTTTCTTATTTTTTTCTTACCTATTTTCCGCTTCTTCCTTTTTTATTTGTTTTTTGCTTATTTAATTTGATTTAGCGTTGGCTTTTTTGATTAATTTTTTAGGCATTTAAGGGCCTCAGACATTATTAGGTGTTTACAAAGTTGTACCTCTATGTTTTAGAATAATGATTCCATAAGAGTTGGCTTTATCCTTTCTTTCCTTTAACCTCCTTGGTTTTACAGATGTAAGAACCTGTAAATATTTTGAACAGTATTAGAAAATTATTACCTTGACATCCTCTTGAAGAGAGATTAGATGATTCTTCCAAGTGGGTTTATATGTTTGTCCCAAAAGGTTGGACTCTTCATTTTGTTGAGCCATATGACCTTTAACCATATATCCTTCATCATTGTGGCTTACGAAGCCACAAAGGTTACATGATCTAAGTTCAAGTAAAGTGGAGTTTGGACTAATAGGCCAGGTTGTGCCTTTTCCTCCATAAGAGCCTTCGTCTTTCTATTCAAGGTCTCTATCTAATTGGCTACCATGACGGTGTAATCCACTTGGTACATTCATACCAATTGAGAGTCCTTCTTCCTCACGTGTTTGTCTGTAGATCACCAATAGTTGTTATTAGTAACCAAATTTCCTATATTGCCCATATGTCCTTCAAGGGGCTATGTAGGATACCCACGCTAGAGGTTGCATCAATAATAACTCTATTAGCATAGGAAAGACTACTATAGAATATTTCCACAAGATGGAGTATTTGGTATCCATGATATCGGCACCTTTAGGGAAGGTTCTAGAATTGGTTCCAAGATTCATACAAGGACTAGTTCTCAAACTAGGTCAAGCCAACAATCTCTACTAAGATCTAGGATGGCATTAACCATAGAAAATATTGTATCAACAATAAACACTATAACTACATCTAGGTAGTAATGGATGCCTCTGGAAAAGAGATTAACTAATCGTTCACCTTCTTCATGATGGAAAAGGGGAACAATTGTAGTCGTATAGTGCCCTACATGACACCATTCATCTTGATGGTATTTGTTAGCCTCAAACTTTTTGATGTTGAAATGTGGGTCCTTTGAGGTCATCCCTTTGAATTAAAGTGTGTTTTGAATTATATTGATAAGGGTGAGCTTCAATTCAAATATTGGAACAACTTTCAATGCTAGGATTGATATAATACTCCTCATACCCTTATTATTGAGGGTCATGTAATCTAACAAAGTTTTTTGTCCTTGTATTGCCATCTTCCTTACTTTGGTTTATCATCTCAATTCAAGCTATTCTTTCTATCTCTAAATGAAACTTCAAATTAAAGGCTTAAGAGTGAGTTAACCAACACAAAAAAATTAACTATACAAGGATATCGTAGAAATTTTTTCAATTTTTATTTGTTTGACTTTTTTTTCTTTTTAAATGATACATATATACAAGTCTCAAGCAATCAAAATTTAAACTTCAAAGAATATTGGGGAATAGTTCCTAGCAACAATGCCAAAAACTTGATGCGTGAAAAACATGAGTGTAAAAAATGTATGTCAAATTTTACCCACAGGTAAGTATACTCACTGATGTATAAAGGGGGTATTTGATACTTTAGTATTAATCTCACAGGGATTATGTCAACAATCTTTGGAAGAAGTTTAAATTCTAACTTTTGAACTCATTAAAAAATAAAGATTTTGTTGCAAGTATAGGAAATGAGAACATGAAAACAAGTTTAAAAAAAATAAAAAAAATGAAGAACATAAATGCAAAGTTATGGATAGGCATGTGGACTTTGGATCCCCTTATGAATTTACCAATTTTTACTCCAAAATCTATTCAAATGATTTAAACATCAATTGCTAACCACCTGTTCTAATGTTATTACTATTTAATGATCATGCAATATTAATAATCTATTCTCTAAGTACTACTCTCAATGATCATGCATGGTAAAAATTTAAGAAAAGCATAAGTGCATAGAATTTGTAATTTAATAATTAGATAGAAGTCTAGGATTCTAATTGATCCTTCAAATCTCTTAGACCTAGTTACCTTATAGTTCCATCAATTAGGGGATGGTATAATCATCTACCCTCCTACCAACTTAAAGATAAACATGGGTGGAAAATTCTCATTAATTAACTAAGTGAAATAAAGAAAAAATATTGGATAAAGAACCATACAATTATTCATAATGAAAGTATATAATCATTCATAATGAAAGCATATAATCATTCATAAAAAAAAAAATAGGGCTCAAATAGTTATATCAAAAGGTTCACAAAAGTCCCATGATTTAGTGGTTAGTTACACATAGCAAAAGATGAAAAATTAAAAAAAATCATCCCAACAAAATTATTCATAATCCTAATCCTAAAATAAGAAATGCAAAACTATAGTGCTAGCAAGACTACCAAGGGACTCTGTAACTTGAATTGTGAAGAGATTCCTTCCATCAAGATCCTATGAGAGGATACTAGAGAATAAAAGAAAGGGGACTGAGGGAGATGGAAATGAAAAATAAGAAAAAAGTGGATCAAAGGACCCCTTGAAATGTTAAAGGTTTCGAGATGTATTTTTCCTCTAAGATGTATCCTCCTTTTAATAGATATGGATTAGGATTTCCTCTATTGCAAACTAGGTTGACCTAAGTTCTCCCTTCAATCATCACGATTGCTCAAGATCATCTTTATTACTATCAGGGTTAACTAGGATCCTCTTCTGCCTCATAGGGCTAAATTGGATCATTTCTAGCTTCTCTCAAGGGTGACATGACTTTTCTTAGTTCTACATGGTCGTATCGAAAAGTCTAATTCATTATGAGGATGTTCTCTAGCCAGGATGGTCATGCTAGCTTTCTCCAAGGTTCATTTCTATCCTTCTACTACTCTTTCATCTTTTTATTCCATTTTTCTTTCTTTTTGACCTAAAATCTTCCTAGTTTCTAATGTTCTGTTTGCATGACCATTCTTGCAAAAGTAACAAAAATTATGTGAAATTAAAATCTAATATTCATTAATCGCACATTGATTATAGCTAATTTCCTACAGATAAATTAATAGAATGATAGTTTATCATATCCTCAAATTTAAACATTGTTTGTCCCCAAGAAATAATCCACGAAATAAGAATGTAGTAAGTATATTTAGAAATCTCAAATTTTAATATGCAGCAGACAAACACAATTACCATCACAGGAGCAATAAATAATTGTTTAATTAGGATCTTTTAGTTTCCTAAAATCAAGTTTCACACATAGAGGAGATCACTATGTTCATTGTTTCTCACATGTATGAGGGTATAGATCACTATTGCTCTATCCCTTGTAACTGTACACTGCAATAGGCCTGATCCATAAATTTTAATCTCCATTTAAAATTTTAATCACATAAACTTTATTAAGATTGTAACATGAACAAGAAAATTTATGCAAGTCATGAAGCTAAGGAATACAAATGGTTTTCCTTTGTTTTTATCTTTAACAACCTTAAACCCTTAGATTATTCGTTTAATTACTTGGGATCACATGAACTTTAATTTTTAAACTTCCCAAGATTCTTTATTCTTTCACCTTTTTCTTCCTTCTTCCTCATGTTTCAAGAGAATGTCGTTCTCATCACTCCTTTAACACAAAAACACCCAAGGCTTTTCTTCCTAAAAACTCAACGTTCACCTTGCTCGTGCATTCTCTCTTCTAACTCTCTCTCAAGCTTGATAACAATCCTCACATCACACAACCTCTAGACAGCAGCAAGGCACAACAAGGAGGAGTCACGTTCAAACCCATGTACATTGACTCAGGCTCTCTTTGAACTTTGTTGGCCTTCCCTCATTGTTTCCTTCCTTCCTAACACACTCTCTAAATTTGAAGGAATGCTAGTTAAGCAAGAAAACACATAACATCTACAGAGGTTTAAGGTGAGATAACTCGGATCCTTCTCTCATAATGAGTCAAATTAGAGAGGTTTCAAGGAACCATTCAACAATTCTAGCACCAAGAAAGTCTAGCAATTGAGAGCTTGTGCCCATATCCATACTCTTCATCTCTCTTTTTCTATTTTATTTTAGATTTATTTTTATTACTTAATCTAACTAATATAACCTAAATTAATTAATCAAGATTTTTTCTACGCCTTTTATGTGGATAATCTTTAAAATATTTGAAATAGATTTTTAAGTTTTGAATGTGGATTAATTTTTATATATTTAAAATGATAAGAATAATATAAATTCTAGTTAAAATAATGTATTTGTCCATCCACCAGTTATTTGCTAATTTTGGATCAAATGATCTCCATACGAATAGATTTTATCCATAATTATAATAATTTATCACTAGATTTTAACATATTTTAAATAAGAGATTAGCCTAATTAATTTTTGGTAATATTAGAATGAGATGTAAATATAAATAAGTATAGTTTAAATTTTTTAGTATTATTCTAATATTTTAAATATGTTATTCATTAATTTATTTATTTTATTATTATATCAAATAAATTTATTTACTTATAAATTATTGTAAATAATAAATAATATTTTAAATAAATTATAAATCTTATGTAGCAAACCTTAAAATATAAATATTTAGTTATTTCCATCATTTATATTTTTTTGAATTGTAAAAGGTAACAATACATCAATACGTTTGGATTAAATATTATTTAGAATATAAAAAAATATTAAAATTGAATATGAAAAATCAAAAATATTTTCTATTTAAAAATTATCCAAATTATATTTTCTAAAATTTAATTTCAAACAAAACTTTTTAAATATTAATTTATTCCTCAAATAATAAAAAAATAAATTTACATTAAAAAATAATTATTTTACAAAATTCTATTTTCAAAATATAACTAAAAACAAAATTTCCTCACAATTAATATTTTTTTTGAAAAATTCTCCTTTAAACTATAAAGAATCAAATATATTTTTAAGATATCATTTGTTTACAAATTTTTTTAACAAATTAAACAGATAAAACTATATTATTTTGAGTTTCTCATCATACCAAGCATATAAAAAAAATGTAGAAACTAGATAAAAAATTATATGAAACTATTTTTATACATATTTTATTTTATTCTTTTATTATATAAATAAATATATTATTCTTATACTATTTAAATATTTATTTTCTAGTTAAAAAAGATTAAATAATTTTTTTTAAAAATTATTTACACATTTAATTTTAAGTATTATTATGTTTATATTTTTTCGATTTATAAATAACTTTCAAATTTAGATCTCTTTAAATTTTTTAAATATTTTTTTAAAAATAAAATTTAATAATAACTTCAATTTTATATCAAATTTTAAACATAATTAATTTTTAAAAAATTTTCATCCAGTCATAATTTAATTCTTAATAATATATGTTTAAAATTAGAAGTCAAAATCACATTATATCGTAACACAGCATATTAGATCTTTGTAGGTTATAATTTTCTATATTTTTTTATAAATTAATGGATAAATGTAATATTATCAATTACAAATAATTTGATCCATAATATTACGTAATTCGGTCTTGAAACTTCATTCTTTTTAATGTTTTGCTTAATTATGATAAATACAATCATATGCTATGCCAATAAAAAACAATTATATGCTACCATTAACATTTTAATTTTCTACGGAATCTAATGAATTTAAGATTAAGAACTACTTAAAAGATGCAACTTCTTCAAAGAGTCTTGAAACCAAACATAACTTGATCACAGTCTAATAAATTTGATCAGCACAATCACAATAATATGGGCTATAATTTGCTACCAATGAAATGAATGAATGCATGCAATAATATCATTCACATCATGCATTCTCTACTACTTACTTTAAATTAAAAAAAAAAATCATTCTTTTAATAATAAAATAATAGAAGCAATTTTTAAAATTTTTCATACAACATGAATTCCATTTTATGTTTTTTGAATTTTTAGAATTAATATATATCATTCCCATCCAAGCACCCGTAATGCAGGACATACTACAAATTTAGCCATACAAGAACAAAGTTATATACTAAGATTCTTTGAAACATAACCTCTTTGGGTTGCATCTTTATAATCAATAATTTGGTACTCAAACAAATAAAAATAATTTTGTACTTAAACAAATAAAATGTATCAAACTGACACTAATATTCATATTTTTTTTAGAGTCTTATATTAATGAAATATATAGTAAACTAAATGTATATAGAGAAAAGATAATCTTTATTTCTTAACTAAACTTTTGATATTAAGTTATGTTTAGACATTCTTACCACACAAATTAACATAACAAACTCATTTAAGATATAAAAAGTTATTAATAATTAAAATAAATTTTGAAATATCAAAAATCTTTTACACTTCTGAACCGTCTGGATTTAACCCACGAATTTAACTGTCATTTCTTACAAGGTTTTTGGTTCTTATTTTCACCTCCTCTCTGTTTGTCTTTTTGAAGAACCATAGAAAGAATAAGAAACGATTATTAACTGTTTATTGGCATGGTTTGATGAGCATGTTGGTAGATTAATATTTATCTCTGAAAAACTGGTATGTATTAATGATAAAAATTATCTAAGATAAAAAATATTTTTTAAATAAATTATCCAAAAAAATAACTAATTCAAAATCCCAATGAAAAACTTTAATATTGTTTAAAAGATTTAAGATTCATAAAAAACAAAAGGTAAATTTTAAAAGAAAAAATTAACTGTCATTTCCTACGAGGTCTTAGTTCCTAGCTTGCACTTCTAGTCTTTGTTTCCTTACAAATCTAGAAAGAATAATTAACGATCGAACGATATGGTTTGACGAGCATTTCGGTAGATTAATACTCATCTCAGAAAATTGGTATTAATGATAAAAAAATTTATCTAAAATTAAAAACCATTTTTTCTTCTAACAAATTTTAGAATTTTGTAAAGAGTAACTATTCATAAAGAAAGATGAATTTTAAAAGAAAAATATGAAACTATAACATCTTTTTTAAAACTAATAAAACAAGTTCCAATGGTTTTATATTTGATCATATATATTATCATAATTTTAACAAATAAATCTTTAAACAATAATTTTAACCTTATCTTCTTTACCACATAAACGTGTATCATTATTATTCTCATTATCTAGGTTACAAGCTTCAATTGACGAATGATACGTGTACCAAGTACATGCGGTTGGTAGACTGAACATATTGCAATAAAAGAAAACAAGCGTTCTCCAAAAGACTGCAATACATAAACAAATCCCTTCCTCTCCTTTCAATCTCTCTTTAACTCTCCCTTTCAATGCATCCTTAACATATACATTATACTCTTACTCTCACCTTTTACTTGTTTTGGGTTTTGATCTAAAGGAACAAGAGGTGAGGATCAAGTATTGTAGTGGATTATTTTCACCATAAGAAACTAACATTGACAATGAAGATTTGTGAGATTGTGTTCATGGTGGTAGTGAGCATAATGATTTTGGGTCTGCCTCTTGTGCTTCCACCGCTTCCTCCCCCGCCAATGATATTCATGTTTGTTCCGGTTGTGTTACTGTCGCTTCTTGTGGCGCTAGCTTTAGCATCTCCAAGTGCTTTCCCTGAAACTATGATGGTCTAATGTATCAAACAACCCTTTGGATGTACAAATAAGACTGCATGTGGGTATAATCTGTCTTTCTTCTCAAAAGAGCAACATGCATGCATAATAATTGAAAGATTGTTAGTTGCTTCTTTATAGGAACAATGCTTTCCATATGAAAATATTTATCTATGGATGTAGATAGTCTCCTTTCTTCTACTTTTAATTTCTTTTCATATTGTTTAATTTGTTCTGCAACTGAGCTTTGGGTTCAAGTTGTTCTGCAAAATGCAAAAGGCTTAATCCCTAGACCCAATGCTGTTGACCAAAAACGCCTAATCCCGAGACCTATGCTGTTGGCCAAGATTCATAGCAATGTAGCTCTGCGCACTAGTGATTCCGCATGCAAAAGAACGAATCGACCCATTTCTACCAAGAACTGTGTCACACAAGTTTTGCATTTTAAATATAATATATATATATATATATATTTAATGTTAAATTTAAATATTTGAGTTATAAACCATTGATATTTTTATTACAGTGATATATTAAAGTTTAAAATAAAATTATACTATAAAATATTTATTAATTTTTATTTATATATAATTTTTAATATAATTTATTTAATATAAATTTTTAAACTGACATATTAATAAATTTTATATTTTATAAAAAAGATTAAATGATATAAATTTTTAAATTGAATATCTACTATATATGTAAAAAAATAATTACCATTGCATCCTAAAATAAAATTTCCTAAAAATGAGCTACACTATACTAGTATGAAAGAGTGTAGAACAGTTGAAAATTGGAATATGAAATTTGTTTTGTTGGAAAAGGTTAAAGAAGAAGCATAAAAAGCAGACGGAGAGAACAGGGAGGCACGGGAAATTGAAACTTTGGATTTAAATTATTGTTGTTGTTGGAAGATATTAAACCTAGTGTGCGAACACGTGGTGAGCTAAAGTTGCATTTGAATGTTTTACAATTTTAATTTATAAATAAAATTAAAAAAAAAAAGAAGATGAAACAAAATTAAAAATAATACTTTTAATTAATGCTTAATAATATTATTACTTATATAACATCTATGTTATAGACTTAAGATAGGTTTCAATCATGATAGATTTTAAATATTTAAATTTATGCTGTTGAATAATTGAGGTATGAATGTTTACATATTATTTGTTATAATATTTTTAAATTTTATTTAAAAATTTATAATTTAATAAATAAATTTAAAATTTAGATAAATAATTTGTTAAAAAAATTTAAATTTAAATTAATAAAATAAAAAATTTATAAATTTAATTATATAATTTTAAAAAATATATATTAAATAACAATTATATATAAATATAATAATATAAAATAATATAATACTTATACATAATATGTACATATGTAGCACACACCTAAATATATATAAATTTTGTTACATTTAAAAATTAAAATAAAATATAAAATATTTATTTTATAATTATAATAATTTATACAACTTTTATAATAAATATTAGAAAATCTTATAAATATAGAATTATTTTTATTTAAAATTAAAAATTATTTTTTAATAAATTATATAAATATATTAATATTATATAAATATAAAATAGATAAAAATAAATAAACTACTGATTAGAATAAATAGACTTTTTAATAAATATAAATCTTATTAATTTATTTAAAAATATTTTTTAACAAATTTAATTTTATTTATTTATTAAATAAATCGAGTTATGTTTTAAATAAGATGAGTCGTAAGCTCTTGTTGAACGACGTTTTAGGATTAGAAGAGAGTGTTCCAATATTGAAAAATATCATGATAGATAACTTTCATATGAAGTATGAGACAAAATATACGCTTTTTATTGATGTTATAATTATATGTATCAATGTGAAAGAGATAAAAAAAAAAAGGATAAATATAATCTTCATACATAATATAAAATTGTAAGAATAAATTTAAAATTACATATTTTAAAAAATATGATTAAATTTATTATAAAACATTTTTTAGAGAAGTTATCTTATTTATTTGGTATTTACTATTTTACTTCTACCATACCGAGAAATATTATAGGTTTAATAAAAAATGTTTTAGCATTAAGATATGTTATAATAGAGATAAAGTTCATGTGAAGTGTAAAAAATAATATTTACCTTTCATTGTTCTTACCATAAAGATGTATTACTGTAGAAAGGACGAATTTAATTTTATAAAAAATCATAAAAATGGATATTTAGTAGAAATTACAAGATCGATTATATTTTTGTATGCATGATATACAATAAGCATTTTCATGTTGATAATAAATAGAATCTTATATTTATTAAATCGTTTTTATTAAGATATTAAAGATAATATGATATTATTTTAATTTTTATATGTTGTTGATATATTTTATAAATATTAATGAAAAATATTTTTAATTTTTGATATTATTTTAATTTTCGTATATTGTTGATATATTCTATTTATATTAATAAAAAATATTTTCAATTTTTGAATGTTGTTATATATTTTATGTATATTGAAACGAAACATAGGTATGGACAGATTTAATGGACCTCTTTATCCATCAATATTGTTTTAATTTATTGTATATTTTTTTTTCTACATTTTATGAGTTAAAAGTTATAAATAAAGAAGATTAAAATTATGAAATCAATTATAAAGATAATTATCATATAAATGGAAAGAATCTTAATATGGAAGTTTTAGAAAAAACAATTGCATAAATATTAATTTCTTTGTTAAATTTTCATAAGATTGCCTAGTATAACAGTCATTGTGAAGGATTTGATCCCTTGGAACTTCTTTGCAGAAAGGTAAATATTTTAGAAAATATTTTGTTTTAAAAATTTTCTTTCCCTTTATATCTTGTTACCTTTATAAAAGTAGCATTATTTAATTACTTAAACATCATGGTATTATACATCCTTACACTTTACAAAATCTTTTCTTTCATCTGTTTGTTGTTCATGCATATTTTATGTCTATTTTAATTATTTACATATTTTTTTATGTATTAAAATTTAAAATATATTTTTATAATGCAAGTCTTAATATTTTTATTTTAAATACCATAAATTATATGTTTAAGATTCAACAGTATTTGAAACGTTTAAAGTTTTTAATATTTTTATTGCTTTTTAAGATTTAACTAAAAATAAAATATTTATACAAATTTAGATTTAAAAATCATGGTTTGGGACCTATCATCCTATCACCATTGAACATTTACTGTCAATAGACCTAATCACTGCTTCATCCAATCTGAACTCTGAACTTTGTCACCGAAACTTGTCTTCCTCTTCATATCATTCACCATATAATTCGTTAACTTGGTTGATAATGGCTCAAGCTTATTTTGTGGGTATCATGGGAATCTTTGTTTTGCGATTTTCGTTATGGACAATAATGTGGCTACAATGTCTTGGTGTGTGTGAAACAATTCTCAGAACAAGGCAGCGTCTAGGTCATGTAGGGAGCAATTTTGCAAACCTACAGCTGCTGCGTGGAAGAGAATGACATTAAGATTTTCTTTAACCAAATACCATATTAAAACTTTTAAAAGAAATATAACTTCAAAATCTCTAACAACTTATCATTTTTTCATCTTAATATATTTTAATAATAAATCAATGGTTTTTAGTTGGAAACCTTCAATGGTCTTTAAAATTTGTTAAATATATATTAATAAGTAACTTATTTATAATTATAAGTCTAGCCCTTTATATCCCTTTCTAAAATGTGTTGCCTCATTCATCCTTTTATCTGCATACTTTAAAGCAGCAAATTAATTTTGGTAGAATAAGAACAAACATCTGTAAGCCTATAAGTCTTTGAACTAATATTAATTGTGAAAGTTTTAATAATAAATAATTTTTAATTATTTTATATATACAATGAATCTAAAAGACCAAATTTCCTAAACTTTTTGGACAGAAAAGAAACACTGATGCAAAATTCGCTTTTTATCAAATACGAAACCATTTTCATTTCTAATATTACAGATAAGTTAAAATAAAGCATACGTCAAATTACACATTAAATACAATTATTGTTAGAATTATAATTTTTTAATTATCCTTTCATCAATTAACATTACAATTCTTTTTTAATTTTTTATAGTTTCTTTTATTTTTTATCTACTACGAAATACAGTTCTATTGTTATTCTATCATAATTTCTTTTCACTACAAAAAATTATATATCTAGATACCGAATTTTGTAATTACATATATTCGGTCACTAATAGAAACTAATTGAGTGATCATGATCATGATCAGCATTGAGATTTTTATTTATGTCATTTATGTCAGTTTGTTTGTGTAATGATTATAAAACTTATACATATCTATGCTTAATTATGTTTTGATTATGTCATTTATGTGAGTTTCTTTGTTTAATGATTTTTTATTTTGAATTTATACTTTTCTTAATAATGATTGTGTATAATCTCATATATCGACGTTTGTTTTAATTAATTTTTATGTAAATAATAAATAAATTAATTAATTTTATTAAATATAATTAGTGACCGATTTTAAAACCGATTAATCCATCTCAATTTTAGTTGCCACTAAACAATATTAGTGACGAATTTAGCAACCGATTTTAGCTGCCGATTTTGCAACCGAATATTCCGTCTCTAATTTAACCATCAACATATATATATTAGTGATCAATTTTGCGACCGATTTTAGCTACCGATTTTGCGACCGAAAATTTCGTCTCTAATTTAATCACTAGCAAACTATTTTAGTGACCAATTTAGCAACCGATTTTATCTGCCGAATTTTGCGACCGAATTTTCTGTCTCTATTTTAGTCACCAGCAAGATGTTTTTGAGGCCGGTTTTGCGACCGATTTTTTGCAACCGGTTTTGTGACTGAAATTTCGGTCGATATTTTGATCTCTTAAAATAAATTAAGTGACCACCTTAGTGACCGAAATTAATTCTTTTTGTTACCGAAAATTTCGATCCTAATTTTCCTAATTTTGGGACCGAAAATCTATTTCGATAGCAAACATGTTTTGCAACTAGGATTTTAGCGGCTACTTCTATTCGATAGCAAAATCGGTTGCAAAACTAATTAGTGACCGATTTTTAAAAATTAGAGACCGATTTATTCAGTTACTAAACTTTGTTTTTTTATAGTGTTTCTTCTAATATAGCTATAGGGATGGCCTTACACTTTTTTATTTTCTAAAACTAAAAGTACTAGAGTGCAGCTACTACTTTCATCTAATGTACTTGTAGGAACAGGCATTACACTTTGTTAAAAATAAAGAATCAAATATATTTTTAAGACATCATTTGTTTACAAATTTTTTTAACAAATTAAATAGATAAAACTATATTATTTTAAATTTCTCATCATACCAAGCATATAAAAAAATGTAGAAACTAGATAAAAAATTATATGAAACTATTTTTATACATATTTTATTTTATTCTTTTATTATATAAATAAATATATTATTCTTATACTATTTAAATATTTATTTTCTAATTAAAAAATATTAAATAAATTTTTTTAAAAATTATTTACACATTTAATTTTAAGTATCATTATGTTTATATTTTTTCGATTTATAAATAACTTTCAAATTTAGATCTCTTTAAATTTATTTAAATATTTTTTTAAAAATAAAATTTAATAATAACTCCAATTTTATATCAAATTTTAAACATAATTAATTTTTAAAAAATTTTCATCCAATCATAATTTAATTCTTAATAATATATGTTTAAAATTAGAAGTCAAAATCACACTATTTCGTAACACAGCGGATTAGATCCTTGTAGGTTATAATTTTCTATATTTTTTATAAATTAATGAATAAATGTAATATTATCAATTACAAATAATTTGATCCATAATAAATCGTAATTCGATCCTTAAACTTCATTCTTTTTAATGTTTTACTTAATTATGATAAATATAATCATATGCTATGCCAATAAAAAACAATTATATACTATCACATTTTGATTTTCTACGGAATCTAATGAATTTAAAATTAAGAACTACTTAAAAGGTGCAACTTCTTCAAAGAAGAGTTAAATTCTTGAAGCTCGCAAACATAACTTAACCACAGTCTAATAAATTTGATCAGCACAATCACAATATTATGGGCTATAATTTGCTACCAATGAAATGAATGAATGCATGCAATAATATCATTCACATCATGCATTCTCTAGTACTTACTTTACATTAAAAAAAATCATTCTTTTAATAATAAAATAATAGAAGCAATTTTTAAAATTTTTCAAGCAAAAATTCCATTTTATGTTTTTTGAATTTTAATTTTTAGAATTAATATATATCATTCCCATCCAAGAACCGGTAATGCAGGACATACTACAAATTTAGCCATACAAAAACAAATTTACATACTAAGATTCTTTGAAACATAACCTCTTTAGGTTGCATTCTTCTGATCAATAATTTGGTACTCAAACAAATAAAAATAATTTTGTACTTAGACAAATAAAAATTATCAAACTGACACTAATATTCATATTTATTTTAGAGTCTTATGTTAATGAAATATATAATGAATTAATTGTATATAGAGTGAAGACAATCTTTATTTCTTAACTAAACTTTTGATATTAAGTTATGTTTAGACATTCTTACCACACAAATTAACATAATAAACTCATTTCAGATATAAAATGTTATTAATAATTAAAATAAATTTTGAAATATTAAAAATCTTTTACACTTCTGAACCGTCTGGGTTTAACTCACCAATTTAACTGTTAACGGTTTATTGGCATGGTTTGATGAGCATGTTGGTAGATTAATATTCATCTCTGAAAAACTGGTATGTATTGATGATAAAAACTATCTAAGATAAAAAATATTTTTTAAATAAATTATCCAAAAAAATAACTAATTCAAAATCCTAATGAAAAACTTTAGTATTGTTTAAAAGATTTAATATTCATAAAAAACAAAAGATGAATTTTTAAAGAAAAATTAACTGTCATTTCCTAGCTTGCACTTCTACTTTTTGTTTCTTTAAAAATCTAGAAAGAATAATTAACTGTTGACCGATGTGGTTTGACGAGCATTTTGGTAGATTAATACTCATTTCAGAAAATTGGTATTGATGATAAAAAAATTTATCTAAAACTAAAAACCATTTTTTCTTCCAACAAATTTTTTCTTCCAACAAGTTCCAATGGTTTTATATTTGATCATATATATTATCATAATTTTAACAGATAAATCTTTAAACAATAATTTTAACCTCATCTTCAATAATTTTAACAGATAAAGTTTTTAATATTTTTATTTCTTTTTAAGATTTAACTAAAAATAAAATATTTATACAAATTTAGATTAAAAAATCATGGTTTGGGGACCATCATCCTATCACCATTGACCATTTACTGTCAATAGACTTCATCCCTGCTTCCCAATCTGAACTCTGAACTTTGTCACCGAAACTTGTCTTCCTCTTCATATCATTCACCATATAATTGGTGAACTTGGTTGACAATGACTCAAGCTTATTTTGTGGGTATCATGGGAATCTTTGTTTTGCCATTTTCGTTATGGACAATAATGTGGCTACAATGTCTTGGTGTGTGTGAGACAATTGTCAGAACAAGGCAGCGTCTAGGTCATGGAGGGAGCAATGTTGCAAAACTACAGCTGCTGCGTGGAAGATAATGACATTAAGATTTTGTTTACACAAGTACCATATTGAAACTTTTAAAAGAAATATAACTTTAAAATATCTGACAACTTATCATTTTTCATCTTAATATATTTTAACAATAAATCAATGGTTTTTAGTTGGAAACCTTTAATGGTCTTTAAAATTTGTTAGATATATAATTTTTAAAAAATTAGTAAGTAGCTTATTTATAATTATAAGTCTAGCCCTGTATATCCCTTTCTAAAATGTAGTGCCTCATTCATCCTTTTACCTACATACAAATTAATTTTTAATTTTGGTATAATAAGAACAGACATCTATAAGCCTATAAGTCTTTAAACTAATATTAATTGTGAAAGTTTTAATAATAAATAATTTTTAATTATTTTATATATACTATGAATCTAAAAGACCAAATTTCCTAAACTTTTTGGACAGAAAAAAAAAATACTGATACAAAATTGGCTTTTAATAAAATACGAAACCATTTTCCTTTCTAATATTACAGATAAGTTAAAATAAAGCATATGTTAAATTACACATTAAACAAGTGATTTTTAGAATTATAATTTCTTAATTATCCTTTCATCAAATGACATTACAATTTTTTTTTTAATTTTTTTATCATCTTAATATTTATAATATTTTTTTTAACTTCTTTTATTTTTTATCTACCATGAAATACAGTTCCATTGTTATGCTATCACAGTTCTTTTCCCGTTGTTATCCTAATTTCTTTTCTTCTAATATAGTTATAGAGATGGCCTTACACTTTTTTTTTTTATTTTTTAAAACTAAAAGTACTAGAGTGCAGCTACTACTTTCATCTAATGTAGTTATAGGCAAAGTACTAGAGAGTGCAGGTACTAGATCACTAAAAATGAACCGACCAAGGTAAGGTACAGATGAATCTTCTCCTGTTGGCGTATGGTTACATTTTTAACATTAGATTTTGCCTGTATCTTATTTCTCTTCTTCTATTATTTTATAAAATATTTATTTAAATTGATTTTTTATCTATATTTTATCATTTTTATTTTTATTCTCTTCTATTTTTTTAATTGTTAAATTTTTATATTTTTATTAAAATTATAAATTTAAATTTTTAGATAAATATAAAACATATTTAGCTAATAAATTTTTTATATCATAATTTATCTCTTAAATATTATACCAGCTGATTTATTTATTTTTATACCATTCTAATTAAGAGGGAAGAATATTAGATTTTTTCCTATTACAATTTATTTTTATTTATTTTATTTTGTATAATATTTTATGAATTAATTTATTTCACGTTTTCTATACATTTCTATACATGTTTCTTTTAATTTGTTTATCTATTTTTTATATTTTATTTATTTTACTTATTTTAAATATTTTTTTATTAAAATATTCTATAAATAATAAAAATAATTTAGAATCATAATTTTTTTTCTTTTTTCTCTAAGACCAAAAATATGAAAACAGATTTGAATAGTAAAATTTATTTATCCTACTTTACGATCTATTTATTTATTCTTTTATTATATAAATATTTTATAAAATATATATTACCTTATTTATTACTTTTTTATTTATTTTAATCTCTAATTCAATTTCAAATTCAGTTTAATTTTTATTTTAATTATTTTTATTTTATTTTATGTTTGTTTTATTGTTGGTAAATATTAAGTGAATGATAAAAAATTTAAAACCAAATCTTGTCAATTATGTAGATACGAAATCTTAATGTTGTGATTTTTATTTAATCTTTAGAAATTTTAAATATTTTTATAATTTATTTAATTATTTATTGATTTTTTCTAATTTTGTATTATTTGATTAACTTTTATATATATATATGGCTGTCACCATTAATAAATTACCCATATTCATGTAATTTTGTTGAAATAGCATAAAGTAACCAGAACAAAAAATAAGATTAATCTATTTGAAAATGAGAAAACAATGAACAATAAAAAAAACATAAATTAGGTTGTGGTAAGTAGCATCAGAATTAGGTTGTGATAAGGAGCATCAGATTAGTCACATACGAAATTCTAAAAAAAGAATGTTATAGACAAATGATCTATTTAATTTTTTGACAATAAAAAAAAAGCTGTTGTGGTAACAAATCAAATTAATTTGAGAATATTTGTGTGAATAAAAGTTGAGAGGATAATCAAATCAAAATCATCAAATAATTTAAAGGTATTGGAAGAGAGGATAAAAAATTAGCAAATAGGGAACGAAGGGGAGAAAGTGACCTAACAAAAAATTTGAAGAACAAAAAGGAAAAAACTAAGAAAGTTAAAAGAGGCAAGGAAGAGTATTTATTTTCTTAAATTTATTTAATTATTTATTAATTTCTTTTAATTTTTATTATTTAATTTACTTATATATATATATCACCATCAATGAGTTATTGATATTCAGGTAAATTTTGTTGAAATAGCATGGAGTAATCAAAGCAAAAAGTTAGGTTAAAAATGAAAATAAAAAAGGATAGGAAGCATAAATTAAGTTATGGCAAGTAGCATCAGAGTCAACACACAGGAATTTTAAAAGAAGAATGTCATAGACAAGTGATCCATTTAATTTTACAGGTAAACTTTTTCCTTCATCATTCTAACTCATCCTTACATTATAAATAACAAATATTACAGTCTAATCCAAAATATATAAAAGAACAAAAAATATTGAAAGAATAGCATAAACATTATCATTTCTTCTCACTGTTTAATTTTTGTCCATCATCATCTTTATGATATTTTGAATTTCGATTATCTTTGAACTTCAAAATTTTTTATAGAGAAAAGTAGTATTAGAGCTGAGCAATAGTTGATGTGTTCTCCATCAAATTTTTCAAGAATGGGTTTAGTGTGCACTTTTGTTAATGTGACATTACGAGATACAAGGAGAAGCAAAGAAGTAAATAAATTGAACATGTACAATGATCTTCCATTTTCCTATATAATAATATACATCCCAATCTGATACAAAATGTATGAAGTCCATGTCATCTTTTTCCCACTTCTTGGAGAAAAGGAATTATATTCTAGCAAGTTTGTACAATATGCAAGCAAAGATCACTCTGTATAATGTGTTCATGTATACAATATAGCTACTGCACTATACAAAAAAAAATAAGCTACTTAAGAACAATTAAAAAAAAAAAAAGCAAAATTGGATTAGTACCCAAAGTCACGTGCATCTCAATTGTGGTCCCAATAGTTAAAAATTTTGAAGACTGCCAAGGCATGGTAGCAAGGATGTGACTATAATATAATTGTTTATGGCTTTCAAGAGTCTTCAGAAAATATTCTGAATATAAAGTCACGAAAACGCCTTGAATATTGTCTAGGATCAACTGCTGATATTGACGTTGGGTCATATTGAATGGACTTGTAGGCATGCTCAAGCTTCTTGCTGATGTCATAGTCTTGAAGTATGTCTATGATGCCAAAAAACAAAACCACCTCATAGAACTCTCCTACTGCTTCTCCTACAAGCTGTAATTCACAATCACTTCTTCTTACTGTCCTTTCTACCCTTGCTGGCATATTCACACCCAATTTGATACTCGCCCATCTGCACAAACAGAATAAATTAATTAAGTAATAGTTAAGTAGTCTTGTCTAAATTAGTTCTTAGTTATACCAATATTAAGATTAAAACTAAAAAGCATTTTATTGGCAACTTCACAAATAAAGAGAAACCAAGCATATATATGGGAAAACAAAGTTTACCCTATTTGATTGAAGTAATAATCACATTAACACTGGCTTTATGTAGATTTTTACAATATTAATTACTTAGAGAGAACCATTGGATGGAAACTAATTTGAATTCTTGGAAATATTTTAAAATCAATTTATGATTGTTGAGTAATTTTTTAACCTGAAATGAGAGTAGAATGGAAAGAATTTATTTTATAAATTAGATAAATTTTTTTATTTTTTTATATGGAAGGAAAGAATTAATTTTTATAAAATTTAACAAAATATTTTCTCTTTTCAAAAAAAGAAAAAATAGAAAGGTTAATTTTTTTGTTTTTTATTTATTTTAATTTTTTAAAAAATTATATTAATAAAAAAATATAATAAAAAGATTAAATTTTTTAAAGTTAAATTTTATATTTTTAAACTATATATATAAGTTAAAATTTATAATTCTCATCTTTCTTTCACTTTATTTTACACTTTATTTAAATAACTTATTTTTTTTATTTTATTTTTAATTTCTCCTAAATTTTTTTTTCCTATATTTCAAATTATCCATAAATATTCTTATTGAGCATATGATATAATTTTTGAGAAATAACTCGTTTTAACTTCAACCATTAATGCATATGGGTTATATAATCTTTGTTTCATTACAGAGACACTCATTCTTAATGACTAACTATCTCGTTTTATTTATTTATTTATTGTTCATGTTATCTGTACTTTTTATAAATGATAAAACTCTCTAAGGCTCAAACAATCTATTACAATACAGCAATAATATGATCCTTATTCTATTAGATTGAGATCGGTTAAATGGATTACACAACACCATCACAGTTATATTACAATGCTGCATTAAAATTTCAAATGTGACCTGGAAGGATCTAGAAGAAGTTGATCCATGTCTACTCTTGAAAGACGAGGAGTTCCTTCATTCTCTGCATCACCTGAGATTAAAAAGCCAAAATATATTTCTTAGTTTCCAATTAAGAATGTTGGTAAGACACTAAGATTGTAGAGTACTTCATATAAGAATAAGAAAAGTACCACCAGGAGTGTGATCAGATCCTGAAGGAATAAGATCCCCATTTTCTGCTATATCCCTGAAATGAATACCAACCAATAGACTATAGTCCATGATTCCCTCCTGTTCTAGAAGCTCACAATCCCTATCAATTTGCCTGAGTAACAAATACATATGGTTGCGGAGGTTAGTTTTTTACCATAAGTGATATAAGAGTTCTTCCTAGCAAGCTAGATAACAAAAAGATAAGCAACTCAAGTACAATTTAACGTTCTGAAATCATTCTTCACCTGCAAAATTCCTGAAACCAAGATTTTTGTAGCCGAAATATAAAATTTAGATCTAAATCTTTAAGGATTGTCGTTTCACTAATCTCTGACTCAGGCTTAATTGTTATTCGGCCAAGTGAAGAACCCTTCAAATCAAAGCGTCTGTGGATGGTATACTCTGAACAGAAGAGATTTCCCATTATGATAAATCGAACCTGAAAAACCAAACATTTTATAAAGATTACACAATCATTAAGTAATTGTTAATTAATATTTCATTAGAGCTATTAAAATATAGCCAGTTCTATGATCCTACAAGGATAAACAATTGTAAATGCCAAATTTTTTAAAATTAAGAACAATACTAAAAAGCTAATATTTTTCTAAGAATAAATATGTTTTTAGTTATAATAAATATTATGAATTTTTTGAGTCCATATAAAGCTTCTTCTTTTGTTTTCATTTTTGAATTTTACAAAATTTTAGTTTTACTTCGTGTTGCTAAATTGTAGTTAGATCTTTGCATATTAAATTAACAAATATTCAACTAAACTTTATCATATGTATCAATTTACTATACATTAAAATATTCTATATAAATAAGATAGATTATGATTTTTTTCACTGAATCAATAAATGATTATTTTAAAATCTATTCAAATCAGCTACTTTAAGCGAGTTTCTTTTAATATATACGATAGATTAATATATGAAAAAGTTTAATTAAATATTTAACCGAGTTAACGAAAGAGATTTAAAAACAAAAATTTATAAAAGTAACGAATGAAAATAAAGAAAAAAAATAATATTAAGATACATATTTAAGTCTGTTTTCATATAATCCAATAAGCATGTATACCTTTTTCTGGGCTGCTCCAGTTAACTTTACACAGTGCAAGCCATAAAACTTGGTGACTAGAGCATTTTCGAATGCTCGAAAATGATTGTAATAAGCTGGAAGCATTCTTAATAGAGCCTGCAGCAAAAATCCAGCATAGAAAAACTAAAAAGATCTTGTCTTGATTTCCATGAAATTTCAAGTTGGGGCGAACTTACTTTTGCCTCAGCTTTCTTCATTGTCTTAATCATATAACGGTCATCATTGGTCAAGTAAAAGAAGCTGCCACTTTTTCCAGGAGATGAAAGTTCTCGAAGGGCATCGTTTCCACATATGGATATCATGTAATCAGCTGCATCCACCTTGAATAGCTTCCTAAGAGTTCTGAAGCCAAAGTTTGATGGAAAATTGATTAATCATTTCATAAATTAAAAATATTATCAATTTACACATCTTTTTATCCCAAATATTCACAAGAATATCCTTGGTAGCGTGATTAAAAAATAAGAGCTATAATACCATTGCCTATACCTAGAGTGGAGTGTCAATGTTAAAACAAGTGTATTCATGGAAGAATCTATAGTACTATGAAAATATTGAACAGAAAATTAATGGTGACACAATTAAATTTCAGACCCTTAGAGAACTTTTAAACATTAAGCTATTTTTTAAAAAATAGAATAAAATATATTTTTAATCATTAAAAAAAGTCAGAATTTTAATTTTAATTTTTTTAAAACAATTGATTTTATTTCCTCATTTCAAAATATATTATAATTCTTAATTAACTAGTATTTAATATATGTTGCCTATGTATTTGATACATATGTGATAAGAAATTAAATGTAATAAAATTAAATTAATCATTTAAAAATTAAAATAAGAAATTCAATTTATTTATTTAAGCCAACATAAAATAGTATATTAAAACTTGCACTAAGTATGAATAGAACTTACCTAAAAACTACAGGACAATAGTCCTTCCATTTGAACTCGCAAGATGGATGTGGTGGAGTATATTTTGATCCTTCAGGAGGAAATCTTGTCCACACTTTCTCCTTGGAATCAAAAGCTGAAGGTTTCAGATCAAGTGATGCTGATGGGGCTGGTCTTCCAACAGAATGTCTACGGAACAACTCAAAGAAATTCTAATGAGTGATAAGTGCAATATGCCAAACATGTAAGAGAAACCGAATTCATACCATGAATGCACGAAATTAATAGATAAAAAAACAATAATTGGATCTATTACCCTGTAAATGTGGATGAGAAATATAATGAGGTAGTCAAAATAATTATTAATTTTGCAACAATGAAAGGTCATGAATTAATATGTTTAAATATAAAAAAAACTAACAGAAATAAATCCAATTTATGAAACACTAACATATAAGTTGGTGAAACAAAGTATATAGTAAGAGATATATGTATTTATTTATTTTGTAAATCCGAATTTAAGCATTAATTACCTGATTCCCAACTGCAAATTGAGCATGAGCTCATAATTTTTATGGCCTTTGCAAATGGTCTCCCCCTGCCTCTTGGATTTTCTTGGTGCTTTCAAAGTTTGGAGTTGAGTCCCTCTTAGAATACCACCATCAATACCTAAACCTAACAATTCTTCATCCAAAGCACCCCCTCTTGTTGGAGTTTTATTACCACTAAAATCACCTTCACCACCCCATAGTTGCAGTCTATCTGTTGGCTTCTCCAACCCAACACTTACCCTTCCATCCACTGACATTCTTCTAGGCTTGCCACTATCCCCTCCTTTTGTAGACCTCCACACAGCAAGTCTCTTTTGTGATGGCAAAATTGAAACCTTCTCCCCTGGACAAACTTCATACACACTCAACACATTAAACACTTCTTGAGGATCCCAATCAAGATGGTCCTCTTCCTCTGATGACTCTGTTGGAAAGTATGTTCCACTCTGATCCTTTGGATCCTTACTCCAATTTCCCTCATAGAAACTTCCATCAGCCCATTTGAAAGTTCCAGCCCCCTTGGGTAAACCATCTTCCCAATACCCATCATAACTATTCCCATTGCTCCAAGCAAATAACCCTTTACCCCAAATAGTCCCATTCCTCCATTCCCCAATATAATAGTTCCCATCTTTCCACTGATACCTCCCCTGCCCATCCTCAAGCCCCCTTCTCCATTCACCTTCATACTTATCCCCATTGGCAAAACTCTTAACACCATGTCCATGTTTCAAATTCATGACCCACTGTCCCTTATAAGTCTCCCCATTGGAGGCTATGTATGTTCCTGTCCCATCCATATACCCATTTTTGAATTCCCCTTCATAAGTGGGACCATTAGGCCATGTGAACCTTCCCTTTCCCATTGTTTTCCCTCTGAACCAATCTCCAACATACATGCAACCATCAGTCCACAAATATTTTCCCTTCCCATGTGGAAAATTATCTCCCCATTCTCCCTTATAGTAATCCCCATTGGGAAGAACCTTCTCTGCATGGTACAATTCTGATGCCTCACTTCCATTATGGTCATCCTTGTGGTCTTCTTCACCTGCATGAGCCACATATGTTGACCCAAATATGCTATTTGCTCGCTTCTTTGCAACTGCTTGTGTCTTTCTCACTGTGGCCTCCCATGCCTTCATAACACTGCTATCTTTCCCCATCATTGTGCTTAATTAATTTCCCTTTTTGTTCTTCTTCTTCTTCTTCTTTCCCTTTTTCTTTACACACATAGAAACTCTTCCACCAAATACTTAAGCTATAGCAAAATTCATGGATAACCAGATGAAGAAAATGAAAAATATTATTACATCAACAATACATTATGTGTGGAAAGAAAATGTGAATTTTTTCAAACATGGCTTTCCGGGTAAGAGAGTCTTTCTTTCTGCTGAATCCAAGACCAACGTTCATGTTGGCGTTAAAATTTTTGGTATCTCATGCTTCCAAATTTTCTGGGGTCATTTTGATATTAGAGGCTTAGAGCAATTGCACAATGAGAACACACTGTGCAATTATTTCTAAATTTGGTGAACTTTGTTACCCAAATTATTTCCTTAAGGAATTGTTTTGATATTCTTGAACCGAAACCATGAAAAATTAATCAGAGGTGCAGCTTTTTCTCCCATGTTTGAATTCTTTTCTGTGAGAAAGAATCGTTCATTTCCTACAACCTCTAAGAACCGCGACATGGGGCATCTGCTAAATCAAGGGGTTTGTTTACTATTCTTAGGTTTAAACAAATTTTCCATTTAGTCTTGTTTATTTACTCCCAGTAGTCACTGTCAAACCGTCAATGCCTAGATTTGACAATAAATGGAAATGGTTCACTTGAGAGTTTTTCATTGGATTTTAAGTGTAACTTTAAAAGAGTATTGGCAACATATTTTTTTATTAATTAATGATAATTTATTGAAAAACACATATTAGTCAGACTTGTTAAATAACTAGTGTAGAGACTATACTTGAACGGTTTGTTACAGTGTGTTGACACAATTCATTTAATTAAAGTTTGATATAATAAATTTAATTAAATCCGTTTACAAATGTGTTAATATTATTCTATGTAAATACCTTATTTCTATATAAATATGTATTTTAAGATACTTTTAATTTGCTGATAAAAAAAATGGATTCTAACAATTGACACGGCCCGGTAAGATAAATTATTAATTTTTTCTTACTTTTACTGTTTTTATTATACTTTATAAAGTAAGGTTTTAGTAATGATTATTTTAGAAAAGAATATCTAGGTATTGAAAAAAATCAATTATCTAATACTATACATAAAGAGGTGAGTGTTTAAATAGGTAAGGCCACCTTTCTTTTTCATATACTTCTCCAGTCTTTGTTCTATGGATTGAAACTATCTCCTTGTCTATCTCTGCACTTATATTTCCATATCTTATCTTGCATGTATACTATAAAACTTTAATCTGAATTGAAGTAAAAATAATGATAAATATAATGTGAATAGCCAGAAAGAAAGCTTTATTCGATAATATGTCATAACATGCAATTTTTTGAATGGGTTAGGATCCATATCTGTATTCAAGGCGTTATAAGATTAATTGGTATTCAACTTTGAATATATGGAAACGCACCGCTTCAAATTCTTCTTAAGACAACAATTTCAAACACTAACACATCCTTTCAATTAGCCTCTTCTCTTGCCTTCTCCTTTTTTTTTCCATTTTTTTTATGGATCGTTTTCATTTTTTTTACTTCTAAATATATTTATAAAATTTTAAACAAATTTGTCTCATTTATTTTCTTCTCCATCTACATGACTGGGATATTTTTTCAAAATTAAGAATTATTATTTAATTTCTAAAAAATGTTGACAACTTAAAATCATACATAACTCGTTTAAAGGCTTATCTTATTTAATAAATATATATGTTCAAGAAGACTTAACTATGTTCAAGCTTGTTAAAAAAAATTTTTAGATAAATATTCTAGGTTTAAACTTATAAAAAACTTATTTAACCTATTTAAAAATTTATTTATTTTTATATATTATATATTTATTTTTATTATATTTATTTTAATATATTATATTTATATAAATTTATTTTAATATATTTTATTTACATAATATATATATATATATATGTTTTAAATCTATTTAATAATTCTTTTGTCTGGTAAGCTTTAAGTTTATAAATCTTTTTTAATCAATCGTTTATATAGATTTTAAATCTATTTATTGGTCATTTTTAAAATGTATACTTTTAAACATAGATTTTATAAACTTTAAATCAAGTTACACTTTGATAAAAAAAAAATTAACAAAAAAAAAAAAAGCCTTTAAGATAATATATCCAGACTCAAATCTCAACTTTTAAATAAAATAAATTTAAATACTTAAAACCTAATTTGACTTAACCTACTTCCATCCTTAATTGTTAACTTATTCTATTGCTATATACTTTTATTATTATTATTATTATTATTATTATTATTATTATTTAATTCAGTTTTAATTTTTTATTTTATATATTCTATTTGTTTAATTTTTTATTTTTATTAAAATATTATATAAATAATAAAAATAGAATCTTAAAAATTGATAAAAAAAAGCTGAAAATTATTCACATCTTACATTTTATCTATCATTTTCATCCTCTATTTATAAAGATTTTTTTAATCACCTTCTGTTTAAATAGATTTAGTCTTTCTATTTATAATCTTTTTTTTTATTTTAATTATAATATTAATTTTTATTTAAATTTTAAACCTTTCTTTATCCTATTTTTTATATTTTTTATTTTAATTTAACTTAGTCTTTTTTTTCTCTATAAAAATAGTAACAAATCATAATCTTGAAAAATTAGTTTGAAAAGAAAAATATTTAAATACGAAACTTTGAATGTCATATTTTATTCTTTATTTATTTATTTTAGTAAATACTTTTTAATAAATTTATTTTATTTATTTATTCTCTTTTTATTCTAATTATCATAATCATAATTATTATCATTGTTATTATTATTTCTTAATTTAATCTAAAATTTTTATTTTATTTACCTCATTTGTTTTACTTGTTTATTTTAATTTATTATTATTAAAATAAAAATTAGAATCTTATAAAGATTGGCTAAAAGTAGAAAATATTAAAATTTTCCTATCTATGTTATTTATTCACTTATTTATACATTGAATTTCTTTTTTATTTTATTATTATTTTAGTTGTTAACTTTTTTACCATGTCATTTTATTTATTCACTTATTTATACTTTTATTCTCTAATTTATTTCATTTCAACTGTACTTTTTTCCATATCTTTTTATTATTCATTTATTTATATATTTGATTTCTCTTTTTTTTATTATTACAACAGTAAATATTTTTGGCATATCCTTTTATTTTCTAAAATTATTTTTTTATTATTCTTATTCTTATTTTTTATTATTTATTAATTTATCTTTAATTTCTTTCATCTCGATTTGCCAATATTCCTTTTTTTTATTCACATATATTTCTTTCCTTTTATTATTTGATTTGTTTATTTTTGGTTTCTTGCATTATGATTTGTCTTTTTTTTTTCTTATTATTATCACTATTAATAATTTATCCATATTTCTTTTACTTTGGTTAAAAAGTGGAGAAAATATCAGAATAAACTTTTACTTTAGTTAAGAAGTGCAGAAAAGATCAGAACAAAAAAGGCACAATCTTCTAAGAGGTAAATCCATAAATATTTAGAAAAGAAAAGTAGAAAACATTTGAAAAAAGAAAATAAGTAATATAAGAGAAAGGAGCGAGATTTATGCTTGAAAAAAAAAATCCGCACAGTAACTTATTATTCATTGGAAGAAAAAATATTAAATGTGCAAGAAAATAAGTTATACGATAATTAGATGGATAAATAATTTTGACATGTAAAATATTTTAAGAACTTTAAAGTAAAAAGTTTCAATGATGATAATTTCTATTTCATCTTTTATTTTTTAAAAATATTTATTTTTAAAGTATAAAATTATTATAATCTACAAAATTATTAAACATAATTAAGATATAAAAGAGATATTTTATTAATAAATAAAAATTAAAAATAATGTAAAGATTAAATATTAATTTTTTAAACCTTTAAAATAATTTTAAGAGTATATAATAAAAATTTATTAACACCAAGAGATTTATTATTTTTAGAAGCTTATAATAATTAGCAAAAGTTGCACGTTTAAAATTGTAAGTTTTATTATTTTTTTTTAAAGAAGAAATATTTTTATAATTTAAGGTATTTTTTTATTTTATAAGATCATATTTGAACTATTTATTTTTTTAATCTCTTTAAAAAATAATTATGCCAATGTAAATGTTACTGAGTTGGCAGTGACAACTCATTATGGGATAATGAAATTGTCACAACCAAAATTACGATGATAAATTTATAAAAAATATATTAAATAAAATTAATAATAAGATTTAGAATTCAGGATTATTTTAAAATAAAAATAAACTTGAACGAGGAACCATTTTAAAAAATAATTATAAAACATTATAATATTTTAAATTTTTTCTATGTATAAGATCTTAGAAAAACGAGGGTTGTATTGAAATTTATACAATTTTTAAATATTAGAATGTAGGATATACTTCATGTTTATGTTTAGAATTCATTGTTTAAGATTTAAAATTAAAATATTTTTATAAATATAGATATTTTATAAATATAGATTTAAAAATACAAAATTTAAGATTTTTACCATAGATAAATGAAAATAGGAAATTTTACACCAGAATAAATGGGGTGGAATATATATAGAAAATCAATTAAGTAAAAAATCATTAATTTTAATCGGTATGTTTATTTACGTCAAAGAATTGGAAGGTTAATATGAATGCCTAAAATAATAAATTGGGCTTGGGTATATGGGCCAAATTATTAGACTAGAATTTTGTTTGGGCTTTACTTTCTGCACCTCCTTTTTTCTTTTTACACCCCCTTTAATTTTTTGAAAAATATTTATTACAAATTTATCCTTGAACACCCCCTTACCCACATATTCTTCCGCAAAAAAAACCTTTCTTCCGCAAGCCAAGTGACTCTTCCGCAACGAACTCTCAACTCTCTGCTTCAGTTCTGCAAGTCTATACTCAAGCCAAACGAAGACCATCAACCCAAGCTCAAAGCTTCCACATTCAGGTTAGCACCCCTCAACCCTAAACTCGTTTGCTGTTGGTAGTCCATTGGATAGGGTACATGTAGGTTTTAGGGTAGAACGATTATTGAATCCTAAGGTAGAAAACGACCTCATGCATTCCGCAAATTAGTTTGCGGAATGTATCAGACGTATTCCGTAAACTAGTTTGCGGAATGCATCTGATGCATTCCGTAAACTAGTTTGCGGAATGTATCACAAACGTATTCCGTAAAATAGTTTACGGAATGCATCAAATGCATTCCGCAAAGTAATTTACGGAATGAATCAGTTTCAAAATTAATTTTGTATATTTACCTTTTAAGTTTACTTATTTAGTTAATTTATGTTTTTAAGGGTTTAAGGATTCATTATTTAAGTTTATTTTAAAGGTTTACAAAATACAAAAAGCATATTTTATGTTAATTTGTTGATTATGTTAATTTATTGATTAATTGATTTAAGTTTACATTTTAAGTTGAAGTGAAAAGGTGTGGTTAAGGGAAAGTAATTAATCAACTGTATTTTATTTGGTGAATTTTAGATATGGCCAAGACTAGAGGTTCACATAACAGAGGTGGTAGTTCGCATACAGAGGATGCACGCGTTTGACCAACTGCCTCTGCTCGCAGTCGACGTGTTTGGCAAGCTCATGATGAGGACCATGTTGATGCTAGAGCTGATATTCATCATGAAGAAGAGACATTCCCAGGTGGTCCAACAAATGTCTTTGTACTTAGATCATATAGGCAGCATGTAGCATATTACATATGGACTGGAGAGGTGAGTGTCATCACTGTGTATGTATATGACATTATAAGAAATATTTGTTTATTTATTATTTTGGTTTCTCTGAATGTTATTTTAGGATCGTCCTACTTTAAAGGTCTTGACCCATGGACGAAAGGTCACTGCTATAGATCAGCCTTACATCCAGAGTATCGTACAAGAAGGTGGATTAGCCGACTTAGTACGGTGCAGTCATTCGATAGAAGACAAGGGCTTACTGTCTGCTTTTGTGGAGAGATGGCACAGAGACACATGCAGTTTCCACCTGCTGATAGGAGAGATGACCATCACATTGGATGATATGTCTTCATTGCTGCATCTATCGATCACATGGGAGCTTTGTTCTGTTCGGTCGATGACATGAGATTCCGCTTGCCATTTGCTGACAGATCTTCTTGGTGTTTCTGCTTCAGAGCCAAACATAGAGACAGATCACACCCGAGGTGCATATGTAAGGTTCAGTTGGCTGCAGGATGTGTGTGATTTGTGCATTCGAGAGGGTCAATTGGATGCAGCTGCTCGTGCCTACCTGCTCCGATTGGTTGGGTGCACTACTTTTGCTAACAAGAGTGCCACCCTTGTCAGTGTGCCATATTTGGAGTTATTTAGGGATGTTCACATCATCGGGAGGTATGCTTGGGGTGCTATTGCACTGGCATACCTCTACGATCAACTTAGTGATGCGAGCTTTCGCAACACTAAATGCCTGGGTGGTTATTTGACTTTATTACAAGTAAATGTCACTTATCATACATCATTTAAGGGTTTTACCCTAGATAAACTGTTACTTATTTGTTTATAATATAATTGTAGGCATGGATTGTTGAGCATTTCCCACAGATTGGGGGACGTGAGCTTAAGGATGACATTACCCCAGATATGCCCGTGGCAATGCGGTTGAAGATGCTACGCGGTTCCAAGGATGTGAGACCATATAGGGCGACTCTTGATCGCATACATGTGGATGACATCATTTGGATACCATATGATGAGTTTAGAGGTCATCGACCCTTGGCTGACACTTGTTGGTATAGAGGTTTGATTAGATGTGGTAATTTGGTGTACCCTCATTCACCTGATAGAGTTTTGCATCAGTTTGGGCATTTTCAGGGGATCCCCATGCCTACTGTTGATAGGTTGGTTATGGTTGGAAGTCCTCAGTCCATTGATGATAGTTTTTTAAACTATGAACTATCATTGGTGGCAGATGAGGTTAGAGGTCCTGTTGCTACCACTCTAGGGCAATGTGTTGTTGGATACATGGAGTGGTTTCGCAGGATCTCCCACCCATACCTTTTACCCAGTAGTTATGTGGGTGAGGGTGAACCTGAACCTCCTGTTATGGTGGCAGAGGCTAGCCCATCTCATGCAGTGGAAGAAGTTTCATTTTCTACTCAGGTAATCCATCTGTTTATTTGAAAAATCATGTTATAGATGACATTGTTACTAATATAATTTATTTTTCAGGATCGTTTTGATAGAATCGTTCAACTACTAGAAGGCATCATTGGTTCAGGAAGGCTCCCAGATGATTCATCAAAAGCTGATATGGCGCGCCAAGCTTTGAACATAGCACGTGTTGCAGGTCGTGGTGATGTTCTTACCTACCAGGGAAGGAAGAGGAGTCATCCAAGCAGTTGATGTCATATATTAGGGATTTATGATTGATCTTTGTATATTTCATACTTTTAAACACTATATGTATTTGAGAAATGATGATTTTTATATTTTATAGTAGTTGTATATTGCTTTTTGTATATAGCTTTTGAATTGGACTTTCATTGTGAAATGATAAGCAGGTTACTGTTCATTCATTTTGTATGATTTTGAATTGATCAAAACTGGCAAATGATAAGTAGGTTACTGTTCGGTCATTTTGTATGATTTTTAATTGATCAAAACTGGCAAATGATAAGTAGGTTACTATTCATTCGTTTTGTATGATTTTGAATTGATCAAAACTGGCAAATGATAAGCAGGTTACTATTTATTTGTTTTGTATGATACCTTTCAAAAGTTTAAGAAAAATTAAAATATTTAAAGAAAAATTAATATACTTATATTAAGGTTTCTTATATTATTATTTAATTATTCATTTTTATATTGGTTTTTGTATATTGATTTTGAAATGAACAAAATTGTCAAATGATAAGTAGGGCATGTTCATATCAAATAAGGTAAAGTATCAGCATTAGAAAGGATATTACAACTAATCGGTTGTAATGTCTGCGACATTATTAACATTGTTTTTAAATAATGAAGTAAATAAATCCATCCGACTAATATATGACCACTCCCACATCTGAGCATTGTCGTCACAATATTTATGCCATTGCAAAGCAGTTGGAGGGACTGGAGCTCCGTCTACCATAAAAACCTGCAATGATAATATACATTAGATCAATGTAAATATAAATAACGTTCACTTAAAGAATAATAGATAGGTGGATGAATACCTGTACAAAATGACAACCATTAACAAATCCTATAAAAATAATACGATGGTTCAGCAATTGTGGTGGTTCACCTCTAAGCGGGAAAAATGTCATTGATCCGTGAATGGAAATATGAATAAGTATGACATTATACCTAGATGCAATTACATAACCCATATCAGGAATCGTCATCCATTTATCAGGTGAAACCATTTTTTCATTCCCAATAAACAAAGAAGTCCTTAACTGTATGTATATTTCTTCACTGCCAAATAGATTCACATACACATGACGATATTGACCAAGCTCCCGAATTAAATCAAGTCGAACTTGAGCCCAAGACTCTTCACCCTTTCCCAGCAATGCAACAATTGCACGATATCCACAATTTCCATCAGCTTCAACATCAACAATGCGTTCAATATAGTTATGTAACTGAACAGGAAACATGTCTAGCATAGCATAAGCTTTTTCTGCTTATTGTTGTGACATTTAACATCAGATGACAATCGAGGTGATGAGCTATCATGGACAGAATACAAACCATCAACATATTCAAAGAAGGATGGTTCACGTTTAGTTGATTGTTCCATCTGCAATGCCTTACCTTTGATTGCACCCTTTGTTCTTACTTTATCAGGAGGTGGACACATTGAAGTTGTATCGGGAAATGCTAACTCATGAAGTTTATTCTTTAATGTTATCTTTCCACAAATATCAAACTCTGAGAATCGTTTCTGCAAGGCTTCAAATTCTGGTTGCAACGACAAATCACCCCATTGCTCTGTCATTCCTTGATCAGCAAATGTCAATATCTTCCAATGACGATGAATTGACTCCAATGGTACAAAATTACCCATCACACTATACCTTGCTAACTCGCATGCACAAGGTAATCCATGTGTACTTCTAAGACTGCACCCACAAGTTATATTGTCAATACCTACAATTTTTATCCGCTCATATTTGTTAGCAATGTGGGCTAAAGCATTATTTGATACAAAGCCCCGTAGCTTGGAATAAAAACCTTTGCTGAATCTATGCTCAACAATGATTATGCTTCTTTCAAATGATGCCTTTATATCACTATGTTGCAGTATTATCATATTATTCATTGCATCCCAGCATGAACACAAGTCACCTCTACTATCTTGAAGTAACCTCTTTAACCTTGCATCTGCACTTTCAACCCTGAAAAGAAATAAGATACATATCATGAGCCTTTTATATCATACAAAAATCTTTTGGAAAAATTAATTTTAATAATAAAGATACCTGTTTGTGGTTGTATTTCCAAGATGCATCACCCTATCAATCCAGCAATTGACAAATCTTTCCTTGTAAGAATTCAACCAAGTTTTGTTCACATAATCCAAAAAAATAGGAAATTTTGAACACTTAGTTTCGAATTTAAGAAAACGTTCTTCATATTCAATTTCTGTTGACGAATCCATCAGAATAACCCATGCATCCATTAGACAATCCCATTCATCTACTGGAGATACTAGTAACTTGCACTTTGACTTCACATTTTTAGAAACATGACATTGACAAAGCAAGTGTGTTGCAGATGGAAACACTACTTCAACAGCATTCATTAAGGCGATATCTCTATCTGTCACAATCACTTGGGGTATTAATTCATCTCTGAGAAACAAACCTCTAACTTTTTCTAATGCCCAGGTGAAATTATCTTCTCATTCAGACTCCAAATAAACAAAACCCATATAAAATGTCAACTCTGTCGAGGTTACTCCAACAATCTCAAGTAATGGCAACCGATATTTGTTTGTTTTATATGTGGTGTCAATGATCAACAAAATATGGAATGCATTCAACAATTTAATGGCATCTGGATGTGTCCAAAAAATATCTCGAACAACATTAGACGTTTCAATCCTTCTATACCAATACATATATTTGTCATGTTCCATTAATTTCATCAAGTGCTGGAGTTCTGTTCGGGGACCCCTTTCCGATTTTCGATATTTATGGCGAGCATTATAGATCTGCTTGATGTTAGTCACATTATGATCATCATGACCTCTTAATGTCAACAAAATATTCTTCGGCTTAACCATATTCTTTGTCATATCACCTAGTAAAGACTTCTCTTCACCACTTAGTCTTCCAGCATATGCATGACCTTCTAATGTTTCGGCTACATCATGGTTGTGAAACCCATATACAACATTAAGCTTCCACCCTTCACCACTTCTTAATGGCCTTCCTCTTAATTTAAAGGGACACTCACATTTTCTTGTTCCACTCACCTTCCGCGCTAATTCATTCTTGTATTGTCTATATTTTCCACTTCTTTCACAACCTAATATTAACATTGTTTTCCGTCCAATTCCACCACTGTCAGATCTAATAATAACCACAACAAATCCATGAGCTTTATCCATTGCTCTAGTCCAAGTTAATAAATCATCACGTGAAGGAAAAACCTAATTATAACATACAAACAACCAAATATTACTAAATCATAGACAACATAACAATTAAACTTTTCAATCTAAAAAGCATTTACCATATCAGTCAAGAATGCGTTCGTATAATCACCATTGTTCTCTATCAGAGCCAACTTATTTTCTTCAACACTTAAATTATTCTGAGATCACACATACCAAAATTAAATCACGTTAGACACTTTTATAAAAATAAAAAAAAATAATTTCTCCAAAATAATGTTACTACATCATCTTCTTCTAGAGAAATTGGCATGTCCACTTCATTTGAAACATGGTTGCTCCACCTCACCGAATCTTGCATAATTATCTCTGGATAAAAAAAAAGGAAAAAAATATCACATACCATAAGCATTTAATTTTTCAACTTTTTTTATTTAATTAATTTAATTAACCTTCCGCAAATTAGTTTGCGAAATAGTAAAATTACATTCCGTAAACTAATTTGCGGAAGAAAAAATTACATTCCGCAAATTAATTTGCGGAATACATTATGTATTCTGCAAATTAATTTGCGAAATGTAATTTTCTACTATTTCGTAAATTAATTTAAGGAATGTAATGTTTTTATCTTTCGTATACTAAATTGCTGAGAACAAAATTTACATTCCGTAAATTAATTTGTGGAGTGCACTAGTGAATTCCGCAAATTAATTTACGGAAGGTTTTTAATGTTCCGCAAATTAATTTGCGGAACATAAAGTGCAGTTTGATGTTAGCTCACCTTCGTCTTCTCTGACGCTTCTCTGGCACTTCTCCGACGGTTTTTAGGTTAGCTCCTCCTCCAACAAAGAACAGTAGCTCAACTTACACTCAATTAACAAATTTTGTTTGGAGTTCTATTCATTGAACGCAGCTCAAAACGAAAAGGAAAGTGAAAAACGAAGAAAGGAGATGCTGATGAGACATAGTCACAGGAGCATTTTTGACTTTTCACCTATAGGGGTGCAAAAAGCAATTTAGGGGGTGAAAAAACAATGCCCATTTTGTTTTTTTCTAAATTAGTTGAATCCAAAGAGAAAGGTGAAGGTTTATGTAACAAATACAACAAACATTTGCCTCTCGGGTTGGAAAAAAATAAGTCAAGTAATCCAAGTAATTATAGTTACAATATTTTAATGCACAAATAATTGGTGTATGTGAATGTGTGAAAACTCAGATTCTCCCAGCATCTATCCATACATTGCCTTAAATTTTAGATCAAATGCATGTTTCGAAAAACAACAAAATATTGTTCGGGATGAAACCAATTATTTGGCTCAATATTTTGATATAATCTTATGAAGGCTGGATCATGTATTATGTTATTTTTAAATTTCTAATTGACCTTGTAATGTTGAAATGCATTTCATAGATTAAGATATAACCGAGTCAATTTTAATTCGTTTCAAAATTGAGCGACTACAAATCATGACTTTTAGCCCAAACTTAATTAACCCAAAATAATAGTTAAATTCAAAATATATTCTAATACAACATTTCAAAATAATCGGCATATGATAACCAAATTTCCTGCACCTTACGTTTAAACAAGCATATCTCACATAACTTGAAATATTGGCCCATCTGAGAGAAATTAATCGAATTGAAAGAAAAAATTGTTGGGTTATCAAAGAGGTTGAATGCACTTTATTCTCGGTTGAAGGAAAGTGTTAATGAAGACACGTTATAAGAGTATTTGGAGAAATGAGTAGGTATAGGTGTTGTGTTACCAAACATAATTTTCGTGTGTATAACTTATGGTACGTTTGCCTATATGTCAAAGATAAGAGAGACTATGACAATCTAGTGACAAAAGCAGCTGAACATAAACTTGAGTAGTAGCAGATTTACAATCGGTTAGGTTAAAGGGGAAGAGAATCATAAAGAATTTAAGAAATGAGAGGAAAAATTACATACAAAGAACAATATTAGACCAAAGCTTCAAGTTGTTCGCTGTGTACATGGGAGGTCAGTTTGTTGGCTTGCCAAAACCAGATTGAAGGATGAGAGAGAGAGTTAAATGCTGAATCACGTCATGAAAGAGAGAAGGAATCCCCTCCCTATCTATGAATGTTGAAGGTAATTTTAGAGTGGAAGAGATTAAATGTGTGCTACGTCCATTTGGAGAAGTGCCCCTAGAAAATCTGAAATGTGTACTCAAAATGAGGGAGTGTTGGCCGTTGCTGTGATTGAGCGTGAGGAGTATTAGGGAGTAAATATTGAATGAATTCTAAAAGTTATTTAACCTATCTAATGTGATTTCCTTGATGCAATCAGTTTAAAAGAGAGTAAACTTATAAAAAATAGAGAAAAAAATTTGAAAATTCAAAGACAAAATCAAAGAAGTTTAAAAACTAGCAAGATAAGCTCAGCAAGGAGGCTAAATTCAAAGAAAAATTAATATGAAAAACTGAAAAGAGTCCGGAAAAAAAAAGGCAAGCAAAAATTAAAAGAGAAATTTATGCACTAATGTTGACTTTTTCACTATAAACATGCAAATTTGACCTCACAATCATTTGAGAATTAGAATTCACTTCTTAGGAACAAAGGATTTTACATTTGACAAGCTTTCCATTGTGTATTCCTATAATATTTTTGGATTATAATTCAAAAATAACTTGGATCAAGCAATGGATTAAGAACATGCATGAACAAATTATAAACTCATGAAATCTTAGGTAAAATTTGAAAATTCAAACCAATTAAATTATGAAATTTATAATTTTACATAAAATACTCTCTTACACATCCATAAAGTTCCTTTTAAATTAGGCTAGATGTTAAAATTTGAATTAAGAAAAATTTAGAGGAAAATTTAAAATTTAAGCATTTGGATGAAAATCTAGTAAGAATTAAGCACTTTTCATTAAATAAATTGATAAATTATGTTAGTTACATGTCATAAAAATAAATCCTTGAGTTAATCATTATATTTGTCACTTTTAACATTTTTCCAAATCAATTTTCAAAATTTGTTTGAGCCAAAAAGAATGAAATTCAAATTTTCATGCACTTTTGGAAGAAATCCATTGTTTTAATTGTAGACTCAAATATTACCATAAAGGTAGTTTTAAGTGAAGAATAATGGAAGAGGAGTAGATGAGTTTAACACCACAATTTTGTATGATGAACTCTTGAGATCACAAATAATCTCTAGATTGAAACTAAGTAGGATTAGGGACCAAAAATAAAAAAAGTAGAAAGTTTGTTACAAATGAACAAAATACTCTTACACTTGAACAACTCAAATAATGAACCAAAGAAATGTAAAATTAAGTAAAAAAATATTATGAAGGCTTATAGAACATCAATGATGACTAAAAGTATAAAGAAAAACTTAGAAAATAAGAAGGGACAAAAACACCCTTAGAAAATCCTAAAAATATCCAAAATATCCTAAAAAGCTCTGTTTTCTGTACAAAGCTAGTCAATTCCAAGAAAAACAGAAAATGATCTTAAATTAACATGAGAATTAACCATTTTTTTTAATTTCACTGAAAATTATTTCAAAATGTTTTTCATATAATCATTTTTATTTTTAAATTAGCAATAAACAATTAATATACAAATATATTCTCCTAAAATATTGAATTTATTGAAAGGGAATTGATTCACTTTTTATTAGGCTTCTTTGTCTTTGAAGAAATCTAAACCATTTTTTGTTTGGATGTCTAGGCTCGTTATTTTTGTTTGAAAAATTTGAACCCCTTTTCTTCTGTGAAAAACTACACTTGTTATTTTTTTTCTGAAAAAAATATAAACCTATTTTTTGTTTGGATGTCAAAGAATGTTTTGGATGTGTGGCTCAAATCATAGGAATAATAAAATGCTTAAAATTATACATTTGTTTTAATTTAACTGGAAATTATATGAAGAATTTTTTCATTTAATCATTTATAATTGAAAATTACTAATAAACAATTAATATTTTTATTATACATCTATTCTACTAAAATAGTAAGGAAATGATTTTAATATATTTTGAATTTATATATAAATTATATTATGACATATTTTAATTGAAAATCTATTCTAGAAAAATATTTTTTTATTGAAAGAAAATTGATTTAGTTTTTATTGGGATTACTTGTGTTTGAAGAAATCTAAACCCTTTTTTTGTTTGGAAGTCAAGGCTAGCTATACTTGTTTGAAGAATTTGATCCCAGTTTTTTTTCTTGGAAGTCTCGATTCGTTATTTCTGTTGGAAAAAAGTCTGAAGCTATTTTTTGTTTGGAAGTGCGACCTTGTTCTGGATGCCTAACTCAAGTCAAACGAATAATAACAAAGCTGAAAATTAATCATTGTTTTTTAATATCACGGAAAATTAGACCAATAAGTTTTTTATTTAATCATTTTTATTTTAAAATTAGGAATAAACTATTAATATTTTTATTGCAAATATATTTTACTAAAATATTTGTTTTTCAAGTGAAATTGATTTACATTTTATTAGGCTTATATGTGTTTAAAGAAATCTGAACCCATTTTTTTTTAGAAGTCTAGGCTCGTTATTTTTGTTTGAACAATCTAAAAAACTGTTTGCTTATTTTATTTGAAAGACTAGAGTTGTTATTTAACTTTTTTTGAAAAAAATCTAAACCTATTTTTTGTTTAGAGATCAAAGCTTGCTTTGGATGAGTGGCTCAAGTAATAGGAATAATAAAATGTTAAAAATGATACATTTGTTTTAATTTAACTGGAAATTATATCAAGAAGTTTTTCGTTTAATTATTTTTAGTTTAAAATTAGTAATAAACTATTAATATTTTTAGTGTATATCTATTCTATTAAATTAGGAAAGAAATTTTTTTAATATATTTTGAATTTATATATAAAATATATTATAAGATATTTTAGTTGAAAATCTATTTTACAAAAGTATTTGTTTTATTGAAAGGAAATTAATTTAGTTTTTATTGGGCTTATTTGTGTTTGAAGAAATCTGAACCATCTTTTTGTTTGGAAGTGAAGGCGGGCTATATTTGTTTGAAGAATGTGAATCCAGTTTTATGCTTAGATGTCTGGACTTGTTATTTTTGTTGGAAAAAAATCTGAACTCATTTTTTATTTGGAAGTGTGACCTTGTTTTGGATGTCTAACTCAAATCATAGGATTAATAAAAATGCTTAAAATTAACCATTTCTTTTTAATTTCACTGAAAATTAGATCAAAAGGTTTTTCATTTAATCATTTTCATTTTTAAATTAGCAATAAACTATTAATATTTTCATTACAAATATATTCTACTAAAATATTGATTTTATTGAAAGGGAATTAATTCATTTTTATTAGTCTTCTTTGTCTTTCGAAAAAATTTGAACCTATTTTTCGTTTGGATGTCTAGTCTTATTATTTTTGTTTGAAGAATCTGAATCCCTTTTCTTCTGTGAAAGACTACACTTGTTATTTTTTTTTTCTGAAAAAAATATAAACATATTTTTTGTATGGATGTCAAAGCATATTTTGGATGTGTGGCTGAAATCATAGGAATAATAAAATGTTTAAAATTACACATTTGTTTTAATTTAACTGGAAATTATATCAACAAGTTTTTCATTTAATCATTTTTAGTTGAAAGTTACTAATAAACAATTAATATTTTTATTGTACATCTATTCTACTAAAATAGTAAGGAAATGATTTTAATATATTTTAAATTTATATATAAATTATATTATGACATATTTTAATTGAAATTCTATTCTAAAAAAATTTGTTTTATTAAAAGGAAATTGATTTATTTTTTATTGGGATTACTTGTGTTTGAAGAAATATAAACCGTCTTTTTGTTTGGAAGTCAAGGCTGGCTATACTTGTTTGAAGAATGTGAACCCAGTTTTTTGCTTGGAAGTCTCGATTCATTATTTCTGTTGGAAAAAATCTGAACCTATTTTTTGTTTGGAAGTGCAACCTTGTTCTGGATGCCTAACTCAAGTCATAGGAATAATAAAAAAGCTTAAAATTAACCATTTCTTTTTAATATCACATAAAATTAGATCAAGAAGTTTTTTATTTAATCATTTTTATTTTTAAATTAGTAATAAAATATTAATATTTTTATTAGAAATATATTTTACTAAAATATTGGTTTTATTCAAAATGGAATTGATTTACTTTTTATTGGACTTATTTGTTTTTGAAGAAATCTGAACCCATTTTTTAATTGAAAGTCTAGACTCGTCATTTTTGTTTGAAGAATCTGAAAGTCGTTTTCTTATAAAGATTAGAGTTGTTATTTATCTTTTTTTGAAAAAATTGTAAACCTATATTTTGTTTGGAGATCAAAGCTTGTTTTAGATGTGTGGCTCAAATGATAGGAATAATAAAATGTAGAAAATTACACATTTGTTTTAATTTAACTGGAAACTATATCAAGAAGTTTTTCATTTAATCTTTTTTAGTTTAAAATTATTAATAAACTATTAATATTTTTATTGTACATCTATTCTACTAAAATAGTAAGGAAAAATTTTAATATATTTTGGATTTATATTTAAAATATATTAGAGATATTTTAATTGAAAATCTGTTCTAAAAAAATATTTATTTTATTAAAAAAAAATTGATTTAGTTTTTATAGGGCTTATTCATGTTTAAAGAAATCTGAACCTTTTTTTGTTTAGAAGTCAAGGCTGGCTATATTTTTCTGAAGAATGTGAACCCACTTTTAAATTTGGTAGTCTAGACTCTTTAATTGTGTTGGAAAATAATTGGAACCCATTTTTTTGTTTGGAAGTGTGATCTTGTTCTGAATGTCTAACTCAAGTGATAGGACTAATAAAAATGCTGGAAATTAACCATTCTTTTTTATTTTCATTGGAAATTATATCAAGAAAATTTTCATTTAATCATTTTTATTTTTAAATTGGCAATAAACTATTAATATTTTTATTGCAAATATATTCTACTAAAATATTTGTTTTAGTGAAAGGGGGTTGATTCACTTTTTATTGGGCTTCTTTATCTTTGAAGAAATATGAACCCATTTTTTGTTTGGATGTCTAGGCTCATTAATTTTGTTTGAACAATTTGAACCCTTTTCTTGTTTGAAAGATTAGACTTGTTATATTTTTTTTTGAAAAAAATCGAAACCTATTTTTTGTTTGTAAATTAAAGCTTGTTTTTGATGTGTGGCTGAAGTCATAGGAATAATAAAATGTTGAAAATTACACATTTGTTTTAATTTAACTGGAAATTATATCAAGAAGTTTTTCATTTAATCATTTTTAGTTTAAAATTGCTAATAAACTATTAATTCTTTTATTGTACATCTATTCTATAAAATAGCAAGGAAAATTTTTAATATATTTTGAATTTATATATAAAATATATTATGAGATATTTTAATTGAAATCTATTCTAAAAAAAATTGTTTTATTGAAAGGAAATGGATTTAGTTTTTATTTGGCTTATTTGTGTTTAAAGAAATTTGAACCCTCTTTTTATTTGGAAGTCAAGGCTAGCTATAATTATTTAAAGAATGTGAACCCACTTTTTTACTTGGAAGTCTAAACTCGTTATTTCTGTTGGAAAAGTATTTGAGCCTAATTTTTTCTTTGGAAGTGTGACCTTGTTGTGGTTGTCTAACTCAAGTAATAGGAATAATAAAATGCTGAAAATTAACTATTTCTTTTTAATTTCACTAAAAATTATATCAAGAAGTTTTTCATTTAATCTTTTTTTTTAAATTAGTAATAAACTACTAATTTTTTTATTGCAAATATATTCTACTAAAATAATCATTTTATTGAAAGGTAATTGATTTACTTTTTATTAGGTTTATTTGTATTTGAAGAAATTTGAACCCATTTTTCGTTTAGAAGTTTAGGCTTGTTATTTTTGTTTGAAGATCTAAACCCTTTTTTCTTCTTTGAAAGACTAGACTTGTTATTATTGTATTTTTAGAAAAAAATATAAACCTAATTGTTATTTTTGTTTGAAGAATTTGAATCCCTTTTCTTCTTTGAAAGATTAGACTTGTTATTATTATTTTTTAGAAAAAAATATAAACCTATTTTTTGTTTGGAAGTCAAATTGTTTGAAGAATTTGAATCCCTTTTCTTCTTTGAAAGATTAGACTTGTTATTATTATTTTTTAGAAAAAAATATAAACCTATTTTTTGTTTGGAAGTCAAAACATGTTTTCGATGTGTGGTTCAAGTAATAGGAATAATAAAAATGCTGAAAATTAAACATCCTTTTTAATTTAATAAAAAATTATATCAAGAAGTTTTTCATTTAATCTTTGTCTTAATTACTAAGAAACTATTAATATTTTTATTGTACATCTATTCTACTAAAATAGTAAGAAAAAAATTTATATTTAGAATTTTTGTTTTATAATTTATTTTAAATATATTTTACATGATTTGAGAAAAAATTCAAGTATACAAAAAATTATTTTATAATTTTTATTAACAAATTATAATTTATTTTGAATCTATATATATAATATATTATGAGATATTTTTATTATAAATCTGTTGTAAAAAATATTGATTTTATTGAAAAGAAATTGATTTAGTTTTTATTGGGTTTATTTCTGTTTGAAGAAATCTAGATCTTTTTTTTATCGATGTCAAGGTTCGTTATTTTTGTTTAAAGAATCTGAACCCATATTTTTTGTTTAAAACTCTAGACATCTAATTTTTGTTTGAAAAACATCTAAACCTATTTTTGGTTCTGCTGGAGCATGTTTTAGATGGATGGCTCAAGTGATAGGAATAATATAAATGTTGAAAATTAAATATTTTTTTTAATTTGAACGAATATTATATGAAGAAGTTTTTCATTAAATCTTTTTTATTTTAAAATTAGTATAAATTATTAATATTTTTATTGTAAATCTATTCTATAAAAATATTAAGGAAAGAATTTATAATAAAATTTTTTTGTTGAATAACTTATTTTAAATATATTTTACAAGATTTAAGCAAAAATTCATGTGTATAATAATAAATATTTTACACTTTTTTAAAAATAAATTATAATTTATTTTTGCAATTGTATTTCGCTAGTCCTTTCTCTTGTTACTCCTTTCGTAACCTTGTTTCCCTTCGGTTTCTTCTTGCGAGCTTTTCATTAGATTTTGTCTTTTAATACCAAAACCTACACTAAGCTTAAACTTTTGTCCTTGAAGTTTAGGGATGGAAGTAGGCCGAGTCGAGCTAGGCTTTGAGTGTTCAAGCCTGGCCTGTTTAAAAATTTTGAGGCCTGAGCCTGGGCCTGTACCTGTTAAAGGCTTTTTTTTTTTTCTGTTATGGCCTGACCTGATTTAAAGCCTACAAGGCCTGTAAGTCTGTTTAAAAGCCTACATTACAAAAAAAATCAATAAATAAACTTAAAGCCTATATAAATAATTAATTAAAAAATCTTACAAAATTAAAGCCTACAAGATAAAAAGGCCATTAAATAGGCCTAAAACATATATATATATATATTAATATTATGTAAATAAAATATAAAATAAATATTATATAAATATAATATATTAATATATATAAATTATAATATATAAATATAAATAGGCCCCTAAATAGGTTAAATAGGCTTTTTTATAAGCCTAGGTCTGACTTGTTTATCTAAAAAGACTTTTTAACAAGTCTGAGCCTATTTATTTATTAAACGAGCAGAGCTTAACTATACTTTAGACGGGTCGAGCCGAGCTGTAGGCACCTGTTGGACAGCCTTGTTCACTTCCATCCCTATTGAAGTTTAAATTAAATTAAGACAAATCCACCAAGTCTTACCACCAACACTAAGAGATCTTGTATGGACCACCAAGGAGGAGGATGAGTAGCCATAAAGATCAACCAAAACCATCACAAAATTCTTCAACAAGTAGGATTTTACCATGTATTTCTCTTGGCTTTTAATCTTGTATTTATGGTTTGATTTTCTTCTTTTCGGTGGATCTCTCTCTAAGATCTATGGATCCCTTTTTGTTTTAATTTGTTGTATCTCAAGGCTACCCTTGATGGTTAAATATGAGCATTACAAATTTTTTTTTTATGATTTTTGGAAATTAAAGAGGAGTTTTGATGGATTAAAGTGCTTCCGGTAACCTTTGGAGCAATTGAATTGGTTAAAATTTCTTAAAACTGGTTTGAGAGTTTTTGAAAAAAGTTTTAAAGTGTTTAAAATAAGGGATGGATAGATCTTGTAGTAGATCTAGTAGATCTACACTTGTTTGCTATGGAAAAAAAATGCTTTCTTTAAGATCTGTGTTCAAAGTTGGAAAGTTCTTTATATCTTTTCTTAAAAACTTTAATCATGAATTTGTATTTGATAAGAGTCTAGATCTAGATTCACATGTTAAAAGTCTTAAAATACTAAGAAACTTTATGTAAAAAAATCTATAAAATTAACTTGGACTTAGACTTGGACTTAGACTTAAAAACTATTAAGAGTAAAGATGAAATTTTGGACCAAAAGTTGAATAAATCACTTAAGGTTTTCCATGACCATGACCAAAGCTTTGGAGTAAGGATAAATCATGGTGGAACTAAGGACAGGTGATGTACCAAGAAACAAAATCCATAACACCAATCTTCTTTGACCAACTAGAGCATTCAATCATTTTTCATATAATTAAAAAAATTTGAGTTAAGAATTTTGATTAAATATAAAGAGAAGCATAATCAAGTATAAGAAATAAATTATATATTTGGAAGGGACTTGGACATGGAGTGATCATTATTCCAAAAGATGAATATTTCAAAAGACTTTAAAATTTGAAATGAATTATTATTTAAAATGTAATTATGAGTTATTGATTAAACAATTAAAATTTTAATTATAGGTTTTATAACCATTCTTTTCTTACTAGTTTTAATACTTATTCCTTTTAAATCTAGCTACATACATTGAATCTGATTAATTATTGATTTTAAATTTTTATTTAATTTTATTTGAATTTCAAATTTTAAATTCAAAATTTAAATCAATTTAATTGAAAGTTTAAAATAGTATTTAATTATATTTATTAACAATTTAAATTTTGGAAAGTCTCACCCCTATATAAAGGAGATTACTTTTTCCATTTCTAGATACTCACTATACTTGAAAATCACTAGTTGTTGGGTTTCCTAAATTATCATTCTTGCTAGTTTTCTTTCATGTTTTATTGCAGTATGGGTTATTGAACTATGAGGATCATGCACACGCATTTTTTATACAACGTTGTCATGCCTCAGCCCAAGAGATGATATCCAAATTTTCTAACAATCTCAATAATTTATGTATATCATGTCAATAAAGGTGTACATGATTTGTTTCTCAAAATACTATTTATTTATTATTTTTTACTAATATCATATTTTCTATATATATATATATATATCTTAATAATTCTATGATGCTCTTGAGTGATGTAATTTAATTACATGTATATGTATGATTCTATATGCTATATTTCATGTTTCATATATGTGCTGAGAATTGAATCATTATATCGTTGCTATTTTTCTTGTAAAAAAAGGAAGATGCTATTAAATTGATATAAATTTAATGTCAATTTAATTAAACACGAGGTTATTATTTTAAAAAAAATTAATTACCTCCATACAAGTAAATCTCAAATTTTTTTATATCATGTATATAGTATTTTGTTTAATAACATTAAAAAAATAGGAAGAAAATATATTTAATTTGTTATATTAAAACTTTTGGAAAATCTTCTTATTATGCATATATGCAAGTATAGTTATTTTTGTTTTTTTTATGAAAGCATAATATTGAGAGAGTATTGAAATTAAATATTGGATTATGCAAAAAAATAAAATATAAAAGGATCTTATAGGATTATGTGAGAAAAAGAAAAGATCTTTCCATATATGATGAGATGTTTGAATATTTTTTTGCATACTTTATTTAAGATGTGAAAAAAATCATATATTTTAGACCATATAAATTCTCACCTTACTAATTGTTATATAATATTTTAAAAAAATATCTTGCATGCTATGATATTTGTGAAAGAAGTTGGATGAAACATGCATATATGTCTTTCCCATTACCATATTTTAAGTCGACTAATATTAACTAATGTGTAATCTTTTTTATATATTGGCATCTTTGTTATTCTTTGAGTATGTGACACAACTTCGTAAGGTCTTCCAAGTTTGGTATTTTTCCACTCTTATTATGCTTCAAAGCGTAAAATATAGTAATCCTGTGTAGGATATGCATGACATGAGAAATTGACACAAAATATGTCTACTATATCTTTTAACTAATTATGACAACTGTTGAATTGGAAATTACTCTATTATATACACTAGTTAGACCTGTTCTTTTGTTACAACAAATAAAAGACATATACAAGTAAATTTTGAATCTTAAAGTCATAAGAAAGTGACATAATAATATTATATAAAATTATAATATTGTGAAAATTTTTTGAGAAGTTTAAATATTATAGAATTATATTATTAGAAATTTCTTATGATGTTAACATGTAATAAAAGAAAATATATAAATGATCTTGTTGTATAATATAAGCATATCAAAATATTTGAGAAGATCATTGATAGTAATATTACAAGTTTATGGAAAAAATATCTTTGTTATGCTTATGACATTGATGAAATATTCGAGAGACACCATAAATTATGATATTAATGAGTTTTTCATTATATTAAAATAATATAGTTATTAATTATACAAGAATAAATTATAAGTAGATTTATTTTAATCTAAACAATATTCATGATTTCAATTATTTAAATAGATAGTAAAATATATTACAAAGAGCAAGTCATTATGTCTAATTTGGAAGAATTTGAAAATATGTACTAAGAAAATTTCTTAGTAAATACTTTGTACAAAAAAATTACTAAATAATTATGGATCCTAATTAATGCGAAGTCAAAAATTAATTTGACCTTATTTCTCACAAAGCAAAAGCTTAGTGAATGACATTGAACGGAATAGCGTTTTAGCCAAAATAAAATCAACAATAATAGAAACTCGACCTTTGTGAATAGGGATCCCATGAAAAAGGTTCATAAAGATAATAAAAAATTATTGTTGGTCTTTCTATCACTGTTTATTTTTCATTCCTATAGCGTAAGAAGTATTAGGCTGCATTGAACGAGATGTTAAACTTAGTGTTTTTAATGATTATCATATCCCTTATGGATGGTGTATAAAATACAGGATACACTTGATGAAATCAATTATATGAGTGTCAAGTGGGTCCTCTTATATGACATTAAGGCACAATCTTTAGAACACTCATGATTACCAGGCACAATCTTTAGAACACTCATGATTACCAGGCACACATGGTCTATTTTGTGCAAAACAAACAAAGACAGAAACAATTGTGGGGTTGTAATGTGATAGGTAGGCCTCTAACTTCCTCTAACTTACGTCAAAGTGTTTTTGATTCATAGAAGTTTTGCTTCACCACCAAAATACTGTAAGTTAAATTTATTTGTTTAGGATTTGGTTCATAGTACAAAAGACACCAGTTTTGACGCATTACATTTATGATGTGAATCTAGCACAACTTATTTCATATATTCTACTTTATTAAAAATTTTCTTAAAAGCCTTTCGAAATATACAGGGGATTGTTTTAAAAAATAAACATTACCAAGACTCTAAAATTTGAAATAAATTATTATTTAAAAAGTAATTATGAGTTTCTAATTATTCATTTAAATTATGACAATTAAACTTTTAATTATAGGTTTTATGACCATTCTTTTTTTACCAGTTTTAATACGTATTCCTTTGAAATTTGAGTACAGACATTGAATCTGATTAATTATCAATTTTAAATATTTATTTCATTCTTTTTTAATTTTAAATTTTAAATTCAAAATTTAAATAAATTTAATTAAAAGTTTTAAATAGTATTTAATTATATTTATCAACAAATTAAATTTTGAAAATTCTTACCCCTGTATAAAGAAGACTACTCTTTCCATTTCTAGATACTCGATATACTCAAAACTTACTAATATTGTTGGGTTTCATAAATTATCATTTTTGCTAGTTTTATTTCTTATTTTATTGTAGAATGGATTGTTGAATCTTGGGGGATTATGCAATAAGCAGACAAATCCTTGAGGATTGTGTTGTAACTTGCCTTAGCCTAAGAGATGGTATCAAAATTTTCCAACAATCATTGTGTCATATTGGTTGAAATAGGTGAAAATATGTTAAAATCTTGGTAGAATTTAAGGATGAATCTAACTATGCTTAAGGAGACGATTAATTAATCATGAAGTGTAGGGAGGATGATGGGAAATTCAACCATACTCTTAGACAAGGAAGAAAGGTTACAAAAATTTCTAAGGATAGGTGAATTAATAGCCTGAGTCTTAACTAGTGTAAATCACCTTTTAAGGGAATAAAAGTTAAGCCATAACACCTTACGAGTAAGGGATGTAGGTTTGGCCACTTAGGTAATAAATGGGCAAAGTAGGTTGTTTTGGACGTTTAATGAGATTTAAGAGAAGTATGAGTAAGTGGACATAGTTTAGGGAGATGATGTGAGCACCACCATTAAGGGACCAACCACTAGGTCAAGGGCCAAGAGAATTCAACAAGAGGTGGAAGCATTACTTCTCAAAAGGAAGGAATATCATGAAGAAATGTCATCCATGGAATTATCCTTCAAGGAAATTGTGGAATTCAAAATTTTAGCCTAGGAAGAATAAATCTGAAATTAGTAATTTCCACTTGATTGTATTTTTCTTAACTTGTAAAAGTAGGGATAGTTTATTCCAACATGGAATAAGATTAGACTATTTAGAATAGGAATAGACTTAGCTTAAGGGCTTGGTTGGCTAGGAGCAGCCCATACCCACAACCAAGCAGCCCCTTCTTTTTTTTTTCTATAAATTAGGGTCTAATGTAAGCAAATGACACGTTTGGTCATTTTATACTATTGGAATTCGAAAATTCCCTTGAGAGAGCAGCTTTCTCTTCTTTTTCTTCTCCTCTTGCTTGTTCTTGAGGTCAAGAGCCCTTTCCTTATCATTGGAGCCTCCAATGTGGTGGAACTTGACTTATCTTTCTAGCTTCCTCTAGCTAGTGGAGTGGCGCCAAGCTTAGAAATTATTTTTCTGCAATTTACATTCTGCCATTTACCTTCTTGCAATTTACAATTCTGGTTATTAGTTTATGCTTTAATTTTCAGCCTCTTTCCCCTTTAATTTTGATCATTTTTGTTTTGCCTTTTCTTCCATTTCTACACTTTATTTCTAGCCTTTAATTCTTGTAATCACCTTCCCCAATTCCCTCTTTACATTCTGCAAATTTATGTTTCCTCGTCTTTTCATTTCTATGCACAATTTTGTGCTACATTGAACATAATTTGAGGAGCTCCCAAAACTGCTCAGAATTTTGAGCTTCAATCCTACCTCCAATTAGGTCCATCCTCCTCCTCCCAAGTGGGTTGTATTAGGAGACAAGACATAAACACTTTGACATACACTTGTAAGAATATTAGTAAAGTAGTTCGGTAAAGGACCAAAGGTTCACTCTTAATAAGATTTAATTTTAACATATTGGCCACAAAGACATAAAAGTATGAACAACAACCTCTTTGAACCTCACAGAGGCATTTGGCCAAAGGAGAAATAATTAGGCATGATAAGATTTTAAAATGGGAAAAGCTTATGTGTTTATCTCTCCTAGGAATAACTTTTGAGAAACCAAAGTGGCTATAAGGTTTAGATGAACATAAATTTTGATGAATTAGAAAAGGATCATTCGACCAAGGAGGATTAAAATTAGTTAAATAAGATTCATTCCTACTTAAGAGGCATAATGGTCCTTACGTCACTATAAAGTTAAACATGAGAAGAGCATCAAAAAAATATTTGAAGAAAGGAAAGATTGAGAGGTAACTGAAAAGGATGAGCGAACTAAGTTCCTATGAGAGGTTTCTCATAAAACACAGAATGAGGAATTTTAGAAGAAATGTGCATGCTATCCAAAATTTAAGGACCATGCTTAAGTCAATGTTTATACTAAGAAAGGGAACCTTCGGATAACTATTAATGCCCTATTTATCATGATGATGCTTGAGCATGTTTTTATATGTGTAAATGTGTTATGTGTTCTCTTGAGTGATGTAATGAATTGTGTGATCACCTGGATGACGTGATGAATTGTGTGATCTCTTGGATGACATGATGAATTGTGTATGTTTATATGTTCCATGATTTGATATCAAATGAATGAATTGGGTGCTATATGTACATAGAATTTTGAATGAATATATAGCATGCATCCTATCATGAAGACCTAAAATGGACCTAATAAGTCAAGAGATCACTAAAGAAGAACATTATGTGAAAACTTAACACTACTCCTAATGTTCCAAGTATGGGACTTGTGCATACTCAGAAGACGATATGTCCTTCTATGGTAATTAGAAGGTACATAATCTTCTATGGTGAAGTCTTAGAGCTTCAAATAAATCCTTCTATGGAAAATTCGTAGGTCTTCCAAATTTATGATGGTGACGATCATTCGAAATGAGCTCATATCAAAGATCAGAAGGTGGAGTAGTAGATAAATGGAAGATATTGTTTGACTAAATTGTTAATGTTGTGCCTTAAATGAAGTTATCATTGAGAAGATGACTATAGAATAAAAATGATTATGAATAAGGCATAAAATGAGTAAGAGTTAGACAATATCTATGTTATGATGAGAAAGTGATCTAAAGAATGCATAAGATTTATGTCTATGATTTTATATGAGAAAGGTGATTCAAAGAATGTATGAATTGCATGTTCTATGAGATTCAATTTATGTTATTAATAAAAAGAATCCACTTTAGATAAGTATAATTTTAAAAAGTAATAATTAAACTTGTATGCTTATCACCTTTTCTTAATAAATTGAAGTGGCTAGGTTAGAAATGATGATGTTAACCTTAGGGTTGACACCTATTGAGAAATTACGATTTCTCATTCCTTACCTCCCATTTCTTTCCCATAGTCTGATCATACTTTTCGCGGTGGTTGTTGTCTGTGTGAAACGAATAATCCGGACGAGAGATGATTGCTCATGGAATGGAATACAAGAAGAGATATAAGGGATCTTATACTGCTTTATCCAACTTTATATCTTTTTCTATGGATAATTGTAACTTATGAAGGACATTGAAGTCTTTGTTTTGATTGCAGGACTCACTAGAAATCTTAACTTATTATTGCCTGTGTTGTATTACCTATATAACTAATAATGTAAATATTGTTGCGGAAATGAATGTATAGTGTGAATACCTCTATTTTTTTTATCTTATTTTATTTTGTACAAATTTACAAGAATAAACATTAAAAAGAAAAAAAAAGAGAGAAGAAGCAAACAACAAATTGAGCACACTAATTGCAGGGCATAAATAAAACAAGCAAAGCGAACATGTAACAACCAACAAAGATCACAAGTACCCAAATTGGCAAAAACACAATCTGAAATTAAAAATGCATTTTAAAACACAAGTGCAACAGAGGTAAATGTTTAATAGGTTGCAGTTTGAGAACTCAGAATGCCCAAAATGGTAGATGCAAAAATGCAGTGAGGAAAATTTTTTGTTTAGCAAAATTGATAATTTTCAGCTAAAAAATGGGACCTTAAAAATTTTCTGGGGTATTTTTTAATGAAGAAAATCTCTAAAGAGAAGACACACATACATAAATTTTCGGGGCGAGGCATCAACTTTTAGTAACAACAGTATAGCAATAAGAAGAAGTTTTAAGCTCGAGTTTTTGAAATTCCTTCCATCTTTGAACCTTCAAAATGTAAACAACTCCTCTCCACTAATTTATATGCAGTTTCTTATTTGATGCCATTGGATGCTGCTTGAAGATACCTATATATCTCATGTATATGATTCCTAATATGTGCCTAAGACATTATTGCTACACACAAGTACGACCTTAATATCACAATATGTAGTGTGAAATAAGTTTGTCACCCCTTTCATCACAGTACCAGTTATAACAAAATGAGAAATTTGAAAAACTTCATATCAAAATAAAAATGAATAGAGTTAAAGATTAGAAAACACACCCTCACATGTCACTCCCCTGAGTTCAAGACAATACATATTAATGTCCATGCAGGCAATTTTTCAAGAAAATTAAGAATAAACCCAAAATAAAAATCAAAGAAATTTTTTGAAACCTTAAATTCTTTTAGCTTTTATCCCTTCTTCCTCACCCTTCATGCCATCATAGCCATGGCCACCATTTCCCTTTCCACCATCCATCAAATTCATCATCTTCATTGTCCAAACCCAAAGAAATCAAATTATGAAAAAATAAAACAAAAGAGCAAAAGTTAGGCAAATGATTTTTTAAAAAAACAAACAAACAAGAAAATAACATTTAACTTTTCCCTTCACTGGAGGATAATCTTCCCCGTGACTTATACCATCGCTTCGATGTTCGTGGCCATGGGTATGGTCGTTTCAACCAACCAATGACATTGCTTCCATGAAACTCTCCCATTGTTACCTATTCCTCAGCCAAGCATGGTCATTTTGTTCTTCTCTCACAATCTCCCTCCACATTTTAAACAAACTCATGAACAGATCCATTTTCTCCTCCCACATATCCAAACCCCTCATCCTTATTGAAACGAGCCTGCCACCATTCAACGACGAGATTGCTACCGCCGTGAAAACTTTCCCTTCTTTTCCTAGGTAACTTCACCCTCCCCCCACCCATGTCCAAGATCTGAGTTGTTAACCTCCCTCAAATCCCTAATTCCTTTTGTGTTTAGAATAGGGAAATAACTTATTCTCGTTCCTTTCAATTTAAGTTAGTAAAAATATAGGTTATTTTAATTTTCTTTCTGAACATTAAACATAACTATGAAGCTAGTCTAGTGGTTATTGTGTTTAGAATAATTAAGAAGTCTTAGGTTCAAATCTTATTGTAAGTGTTTCTTTTTTAAAAAATAAATGATCATTAAATTTTAAACATAAATATTAACATAAGAGTTTAGCCTAATGGTTTATCCAAAACAAGCTCAAACTTCCAAACAAAAAAAAATAGATTAAGATTTTTTTAAACAAAAAAAATGGCTTCAAATTTCTTCAAACATAAATAAGTCCAATAAAAACTAGATCAATTTCCTTTCAATAAAACCAATATTATTGTAGAATAGATTTAGAATAAAAATATCTCCTAATATATTTTATATATAGATTCAAAATAAATTATTTTTTTTTCAAAAACTAATAAAATAATTTTCTTTTACAAATGAATTTTTGGTCAAATCTTGTAAAATATATTGAAAATAAGTTATAAAACCAAAAATTATAAAAATAAATTCTTTCCTTAATATTTTTGTAGAAGAGATTTACAAAAAAAAAATATATTAAGAGTTTATTACTAACTTTAAATTAAAAATGATAAAATCAAAAACTTCTTGATATAATTTTTGTTCAAATTAAAAAGGAAAGTACAATTTTAAGCATTTTTATTATTCTTATGACTTGAGCTAGACATATAAAATAAGCTTAGACTTTAAAAAAATAGGTTAAGATTTTTCTCAAACAAAAATAACGAGTTTAGACTTGCAAACAAAAAAATAGATTTATGTCTCTTCAAATACAAATAAGCCCAACAAAAACTAAATCAATTCCATTTCAAGGAAACCAACATTTTGTAGAATAGATTTACAATAAAAATATCTAATAATATATGTTATATACATATTTAAAATAAATTATAAATTCTTTTTTAAAAATTATAAAATAATTTTATCATACACATGAATTTTTGCTCAAATCTTGTAAAATATATTTAAAATAAGTTATTAAACAAAAATTTCTTATTATCAGTTCTTTCTTTAATATTTTTGTAGAATAGATTTACAATAAAAATATTAATAGTTTATTAATAATTTTAAAATAAAAATGATTAAATGAAATTTTTTTTATATAATTTTCGTTCAAATTAAAAAATTGTTTAATTTTCAACATTTATATTCTTCCTATGACTTCAACCACCCATCAAAAACATGTTATAACTTCCAAACAAAAAATAAGTTGAGATTTTTTTCAAATAAAAATAAGATGTCCATCCAGACTTTCAAACAAAAAAAGGAGTTCAGATTCTTCAAATAAAAATAATGAACCTAGACTTCTAAACAAAAAATGGGTTCAGATTTCTTCAAACACAAATAAGCCTAATAAAAATTCAATCAATTTCATAAGCCTAATAAAAACTCAATCAATTTCATTTCAAGAAAACCAATATTTTTGTAGAATATATTTTTAATAAAAATATCTAATAATATATTTTAAATACAGATTCAAAATAATTTATAATTTTTTTTATGATACACATGAATTTTTGCTCAAATCTTGTAAAATATATTTAAAATAAGTTATTAAACAAAAATTTCTTATTATAAATTCTTTCCTTAATATTTTGTAAAATAGATTTAGAATAAAAATATTAATAGTTTATTACTAATTTTAAAATAAAAATGATTAAATGAAAAACTTCTTCATATAATTGTCTTTCAAATTAAAAAATGTTTAATTTTCAACATTTATATTATTCCTATGACTTGAGCCATCCATCAAAAACATGCTTTCACCTTCAAAAAAAAGAAGATTTAGATTTTGTTCCAAAAAAAAAATAACAAGTCCAGATTTTCAAACAAGAAAAAAGGGTTCAAATTCGTCTAACAAAAATAACTAACCTAGATTTACAAAAAAAGAAAACGATAATTGTAAACGACAAAATCTAAGGCAAAATAAAATAGGAGTTAGCATTGGAAAAATAGCTACACTTGTAAACGACTAGGACGGGACTCATTTTAGATTTTCTTAGATTATTCCCTTTACAATTAAAAGACAAAATCTAAGGCAATGTATAATGGATTTTATACTTCTTTACCTATTCCTAATCATCCTTCAATTGACTTATGTATGGACTTTATCTTAAGACTACCATACACTAAGAATGGAAAGGACTCATTTTGTGGTAGGTGATAGGTTCTCAAAGATGGCGCATTTTATACCTTGAAGAAGGTTATGATGCTTGTCATATAGTTAATTTTTTCTTCAAGGAGATATTGAGACTTCATGGAAAACCAAGGAGTATTGTTTCATATTGTGATACCAAGTTTCTTAGTTATTTTTGGAGGACTTTATGGAACAAACGTACAAAACCTCTTTTATCCACTACTTGTCCTCTTTAAATTAATGGGAAAACTTAGGTAGTCAACATAACCCTCTCTGCTCTTTTTAGAGTTGTCATTAAGATAAATATTATGTTTTGGGAAGAGTTTTTTTTCATATGCTGAATTTTCTTACAATAGGATGGTATACACTACTACACAACATTCCTCTTTTTGAAATTGTTTATGGATTTAACCCTCTAATTCCTCTCGATTTCTTACCTTTATCTAAAATTTCTTCTTTTGAGAATAGAAATGAAAAATCTAAGGATAAATATATGAATAAGCTCCATGAATAGGTTAAGTCTCAAATTGAAAAGAAAATGGAACATTATGCTCAAAATGCCAAAATAAATTGGAAGAAAGTTATGTTTGAATCTAGAGGTTGGGTTTGGATTCACTTGAGAAAGGAGCAATTTTCCTTGCAAATAAAATCAAAACTCAAACCAAAGGGAGATGAACATTTTCAAGTCTTACAAAAGATCAATGATAATGCTTATAAAATTAACTTACCTGGTAAGTATGGGGTGAATGCAACATTTAATTTTTCTAACTTGTATCCTTTCAATGTAGGTGATGAAAATCATAGTTTGAGGATGAATTCACTTAAAGAATGAGGGGATGATAAGAATTAAGAAGGAATAATGATAAGGAATAAAGGAGATAAAGAGAAAGATATCCTACAAGAGCTTAAAGTCTTATAACGAGGTCAATAATAAATAAAGTCAAAGAAACCTTATATCAAATAGTTATAACTATGTTTAAGGAAGCTTAAGATATGGACGAAAAGGACTTAGAAGACTTAGAAGAAAAGGACTAATTTTAACTTATTTTAGCCCAATATTAATTTCATTTGTATTTTAAGTCAAAACTTTATGTTTACTTTAGTAATTAATAACGTAGGTTTGGTTTATCATGTCAATGGACTTGATCATAATGATTATTAAGTTTTTTTATGATTTTTTTACTTTTCTTATATTATGTTAGTAGGCCAGGCCATAGTGGTTACTAAGGATTTAAGTTTTTAGTTTAATTATAAATACCCATGTACAATTTGTTAAGAGTGCAACTTTGATGATAATAAAAATTGAGGTTTTACTTTTTGAGAGAGTTATTATGTCTTTTAGGATTCTTGAAAAGAATTATTGTTTGGATTTTACCTGTCGATGTAGAGAGAGTAATTCTTGACAAGATGTACTCTTTTATTTATTTTATTTTTGAACTCAATGCTACTCTTGCAACCATGTTCTAATTTTCTTTTACTTGGATGTAATGGATCCTAATTGCATGATGTTTTCATATTATGTATAAATGTTGATTGATTTTCATTTTCATGATCGTATGTTATATTTAATTTCATGTTTTCTAATTTGTCTAATCAACAGTCTGGGACATTTGGAGATTTTTAGGTGTTTGAGAAAATAAATGTAATCCACCCAAGTAATATAACATTGTGAGTTGAATGAAAACTAGAAATAGACAAATGCAACTCATGTGACTTGATGACTTCTTGATCATAATCCTAAATTGAAATTGTTTGTACTTAGAGATTAGGTAAATAAATTAATTTTAAGAGTATTATCTGACCTTGAGAAATACTTGTATTAACATTAGAGAAGTTTTCATCGACTAATATGAGTGAAGATTAATTAATTTTACATGCATGATAGGAACATCTCAAAATTAAGTGAAGTTTAACATCCTAACTTTCATCTTGATTTATCGAAACATCTTCTATTCTTATCTTTATATACATTTATACTATCACCATTTCCATGTCTCGTTTTATCCAACTTTTCTCATAACTAGATAACAATTTATAATTGATCTATTCCTAAGGGTTCCACACTTTTTTGGATTCTAAATACTCTATTATTTGAAGACCTAGTAGAATTGCTAGTAAGACACCCTTCAAGGTTAAATCATGTTTTTGAGTTTTTTGCTAGAGATAAATTCAATATCATTCCTTAGTCAATTGTCGTAATCACAATGTGAAAGTGGATAAAAGAAATAAGTTTAAAAAGAAATAGTTTTGAAAATGAAACTGCCACCAATTTTATTTAAATTAAAAGAAAAAACTAAAAAACATCTTTTATTAAAAAAAACATAAAATGGTCTACGAAAATGAAATAGGTTTAGGAGTTGATTTACGTGGACAGAAAGATGGAAACTTAATCCAACAACGTCCCTAACATATTCTTCCTAAAGTGGTTACCTTTAATTAAATTATGCAAATTAATAATAATTTTAAAATATGTTTTATCACTTTTTAATGCATAAGAATAAATTAAATCAAAGTAATATATTTTTAAATAAATAATTAAATAAAGAGAATAAATAGTATGAAAATTAATTTTGACTTTACAGTTTAATTCTCGCTTCTACATATTATTTGATGCAATGAGAAACTCAAATTTAGGTAGTTTTTTAGAAAATAATTGTGCGTTAATTGTTTTCATAAAGATAATTTGTGAAAAAAAATTGTTTGTAAGAAAGTTAAGGTAACATAAAGTTGTTCAATACATCTTAAGTATGTTAATTGTTTTAATAAAGATAATTTGTGAAAAAAAATTGTTTGTAAGAAAGTTAAGGTAGCATAAAGTTGTTCAATACATCTTAAGTATGAATGAAGGTAGCATCTACTATTCAATTACCCTTATTAAATATTACGTTAATTAAAAATATTTTATTTTTTTTTTGAAAACGAAGAGAAATTAATGATTTGAAGAATTAAAAATTAAATAAACTTACAATACTTTTATTTAAAATTGAAATTAAGTTAATGTCAATATATTCAATAAGTTAACATGATTAAGATGATAATAAAAGTAGCGTAGACTATTCAATCCTAATCATTAATTATTATGCAAGATAAAATATATCTTATTTATTCAAATTTTGAAAACAAAGAAAAAATTAACGATTACAAAAAATTAAAAATTTAATTAGATATCAAATAATTTTTTTTTAAAAATTATATTTTATTAAATCAATTTAGCATAAAACTACTCCATATGATTAGAACAAAAGTAAAGGTAGTATATGATTATAACAAGAGTAAAGGTAGCATAGATCATTCAATTTGTACCATTAATTACATATAAGTTAAAATATATTTTACTTAAAATTTTGAAAATAAAATAAAATTAATAATTATAAAGAATTAAAAATTAAGTAAATATAATATATTTTTAGAGAATCACGTTGTATTAGACTTATGTTAGCGTAAATTTATTCAATAAACCCATTTTATTAAAATGATAACAAAGCTAGCATAGACTACTCAATTTCCATGATTGCTTATTATGTTAATTAAATGGATATTATTTTAATTAAATTCATTTTAAGGTTAATAGAAATTTAATGAAATAAGGAAACTGCATTTGATTAAAATATAATATATATTAAAAAATATCCTGAAATAGACCTTCACCTCTAGCTAAAAGTGAACTAAAAGGCAAACCTCTACTTCCACATTTGAGCCTTCTATTTATAAGGGTAAATTAGATGATACATTAAGCCCACATTGAATCTTGTTGACCCAAGTTGTAGCATGGCCTTCATTTTTTCATGATGGTCTCTAGAGCTCACATTTGGTGTGGCATATCCATTATAATAAAGTTGTTAATGTAATATCCATAAGTTCTTATAATGGACTTTAGGTTAAAAATATCCTTTAGTATGAAATAAAAGTAAATGTCATAAAAATTAGAAAATTTTTAATAAATGATGAAATACCTCTACACTGGAATAATACAAATAATATGTAGAAAAACCTAAAATAAAGATTAAAAGACATTGTAAGAAATTATAATACATCAAAGGATGATTAGAAAGTCATAAGAAAGGAATAGGAACAAAGAAATGATGAAAAAGCTATCGAAAAGCTCTACAAAATATCTAAAACGTCCTTAGAAAACTTTGTCTTTCACAATGGTTAAACTTTTCTTGGAAAAATGGTGAATGAAATAATAATAATTCGGGAACAAACCAATAAGTGTTAGAAACATCAGAGGAATAATTTGGGAACCTTCCGAAAAATGATGTGAAAAATTACCAAAATATCCCTACAAGGTCGGTAGGGAAAGAAATGCGAAGCAAAAGCCAGAAAGTGGACCCCATCCCATGCGCACGAAAATAGCATATGGAAAATGAGGTGGTGACTCACTATATGGGTCATCACTTCATTAACATCATATAAGACAAAAACATTAAATAGGAAAGATAAAATTAAATATGGTTAAAGTAAATTAACCTTATTTAATTAAAATTAACCATGCTTAGAATAAGTTAATCTTGATCAGTGAAAAATTCAGAATAACTAGCATTAATATAATCCTAAACCGAATAATTCCTTACATTTACATTTAATTTGAAAAATGGAAATTACATGAAAATGGACAAAAATAGACAAACGATATTGAGGGATTCAAATACCCCTCTCTACATCGACAGGTGCACTTTCTCATGAGTAAAACTTTGTACGCACAATAAACACACATAAAAAAATCTATGAATTTAATAATTAGATTAATGAAATTCAACCGTTAAAAAAAGATATTGTATTGAAAGAGAGAGTAAAGGAGAAAATTCGTCCCCTCACTTATTTATTTGTTTTACAAAGCAGTTCTTCCATCAATTATAACTTAACATCATGCTGATTTGGCACGTTAAGTGCTACATAGAGCCCCACATATGTTAATTGAACAATGTCTTCTTCTTCTTCTTCTTCTTTATTGTTTGCTATTAGGTCATTAAAAAGGAACTTCATTTTCAACCTCTCTTCAAATAGGGTTTTGATGTTAATTAAATGGATCTTTCCTTGAGTTGGTTCACTTAGATGAAGAATTAGGGTTATAATGTAAAAAAATTGAAATTAGGATTAGGGATGAAATAAACAAGACAAAATTAGTATTTTGATAATTGTAAGAATAAAAAATGGGTAAAAGAAAAGTGTAAAATATTTTTCCAATGGGTAAAAGAAAAGTATAAAATCCATTATACATTGTATTTTTTTTGTTTTCATTTTTAATCGGTCAAATGATCTCCGATTTTGGTGATTTTTATTGCGTTCTCTTCTTCTATCTCTCTAGTTTCTGAAATAATATTGTTTGTGTTATTTGGATCTGAAATGAAGTTTCTATCGCTTGATTACTGAAGTGTGTTTGTCCTGTCATGCGAATGAACCTAGCTTGTTTGATTTATGCATAACTTGCTCATTTATGATCTGATCTTTGTCAAACTGGTTTTGTTTGATTCCTATGATCCATATATTTCAATTGATTGGTATGAATTTTTCGGATCTGCCAAAACATATTTCAAAAAAATTCTGAGATTTGAATTCAAATTTTGGCGCCAAAATCTCTTATGTTCTTGAAGTTCTTATGTAGACTTGGTTCTTTTAACCTTGTTTAGGCATTATTTTTCACGTTTTGATCCTAGTATATGTATTCCTTTCTGAGTTGTTTGTGTTTGTATGTCCTCATTTGAAAAAAAAATTCTTAAGAGTGCATGATCATATGCATGCATCCTATATGCTAAGTCTAGCTTAAGTTATGAATGATTAAGTCATTGAACCTAAAGTGTTAAGTGTATGCTTGAATCAAATTAAAAAAAAATACTTAATTCTTATCTTTGGACCTTATGACCTGAGTTGAATTGGAGACAATTGAACAATAACTTATGACTTAGAATACCACACATATGCAAAGGATGAAGTGCAAAATGCCCTAGGATGTATTTGTGAACTTAGAACCTTAACAAGAGCCTATGCAAGGACAATTGAGGACTTGAATTCTCTGGAATTTGGACCAAGATTATGATATAAATAAGTTGAGAAAACTGAAAACAAAAGAAGAAGAAAAAACAACTCAAAAACAAAAGAAGAAGGAAAAAGAAGAAGAAAAAAAAACAATATATTGAAAAAGGCTTGCACAAAAGTCATTTGTTTTGCTTTCATTGAGTGTGGTGTGTTAGTTGTCCATGCTTCACTTAGGCCATAGGTTTTGCATCAAATTAGATTTAATTACTTAGTTTATGCATGTCTTAATTGCTTGGCCATATAGCATCTTCTCATTGCATGAACATGTGCATGCCACTCTTTAAAGTTTCTAGGTATTTCCTTTGTGTGCCTATCTCATTTGCTTGCCTTTAATTCTATTTTGTCTTCTTCAATTCTTAGTTTGTCATATTCAAATTCCATTTGAGTTTACCTAATTCTTGTGATAAGTATTTTTGTTGCTAGTCATTTAAAAATTCCTTTAGTTTTGTCTTGAATTTTTAACTCCTTTGACCTTTTGGTAAGCTTTGCACCTCACTTTGGAAATATCAAGTCTCAAGGATTGAAGTTGAGTGTTCTCTTCTCAAGGCTGGACCTAAGATGTTCTTTGCGTGAAAGGTGTGAGAGGAGTTTGAAATTTAGTGAGCGAAATACAAAGAGTGTGGAGGAGTGAAACATTTGGTGAGGAGATAATTATTTAACTCTTTGCACTAACCTCTTTTTGTGTGTGGCCAGCAAGATTTCCATACTTTCTTATCTCATTTAGGAGGCATTTGGAGCAAAAAGGAGCAAGAGTAACACAAGGCTTGAAGAGTGACTCAAAATTGTATTAGCTTAGTATTTTTGTAAATTCGATTTTTAGCTTGTAATCTTGTAGAAGTTAACTTGTAGCAGGTTGACATTATGTTATTGTAAATTCTATTTTGTTTTTAATCTTGGGTGTAAAGGACTTGGACTTTACAATCTTGGTGTAGGATACTCACCAAGAACTGTAAGTTTGTTGGTTTGTGCATGCTTGGAGGCATAAAGGGGTGCTAAGTGTTTATTGAATTTCTAGAATTGCTAGCACTAACTTGTGTTTCTAAGATTATTTTGTGAGCTTGAAGCAAGCTAGGTATACCTCTGTGAACACTAAATTATGTCCAAGATTAATTTATCATTTAATTAATCAAATTTAGGGAATAAGAATAAATAAGTAATAAAAGTAATCATAAAAATAATAGATAAAAATAAATAAATAATAAAAATAAAAAGAGAAGAGGAGAAGAGAAAAGAGAGGTGAAAGTGGAGAAAAAGGGGGCCTTTGGTTGGAAAATGGAAAAAGGTCTTTTCAGGGGGTTTTCCTTTGGGGGTTCTCTGGATTTTGAAGGGTAGAAGCTTCACTCCTATGGTTGGAGTCCACGCTCAGACCCACTGCAAGAAAGAGGCTATTACATTTTTTCTGAAAGTTCTTGGAAGGGACTTGGAGAATTTTCTTTCAAAGGATCTAACACTAGTTCAACTGATTTTAGTGTGCCAACACGAGCTCCACCCTAATTCCATAAGGTTAGTCATTGTCTTTACACATAGAGCTTCTGTAGCAAGAACTGTATATTGATTCATTTAGAATATGATCGTGTGTAAGTTTAGAGGTTGATGAATTTGGTGTGATAATAGTATGGTGTAAGAATTCGATTCTTGATGCAAGTCATGATTAGTCAAGAATTGTTTCAGTTAAGCATCTAAACTTGACCTCTGATTAGTTCTTGCAATGAGATATTGATTGGCATCCAAGGATTAATCTGTGGTAGATTAAGAATGAACTCGGTAGGCATTTATCCAAGGGAGAAATGACCCTGAAGTATACTTGGATTGGGAGCTTAAGGTTGAGCAACTTTTCTCTAGTTATTCAATTAGAGAAGACCAAAAGGTTAAGTTAGCTACCCTAGAATTTAGTGATTATGCACATATTTGGTGGGATAAGCTAAATAAAGAAAGATACCGACCCTTGAGTAATTGGGATGAGATGAAACATGTGATGAGGAATAGGTGTGTACCTCCTTACTATCTTAGGGAAGTGCATAATAGGCTTCAAAGAATGACCCAAGGCACCAAGAGTGTAGATGAATACTATAAGGAGATGGAAATAGCTGTCATTAGGGCTAACTTGAATAAAAGTGAGGAAGTTACAATGGCTAGGTTCCTAGATAGCCTTAGGCATAAGATTAGGGACATAGTTGAACTTCACCATTATCTAAGCCTTAATGATTTATATCACCAAGCCCTTAAGGTAGAGTCTCAATTGATTAGGAAGGGTAAGGGTAAGTACACTCCTTATAGGTCCTCCACACAAGAACAATGAAAGGATAAAGAGAAAGAATCAAATTTCAAACCTAGGAAAATTAGGAACACCAAGGACTCCAAAGAGTCCAACGGAAAAGCACCTAACTTACCCTTAGGAAGAGAATCCTCCATTAAATGTTTTAAGTGCCTAGGAAGAGGACACATAGCCTCTCAATGTCCCAATAAGAAGAGTATGATCCTTAGGGACAATGGAGATTATTCATCCTTGGAATCTTCGAGTACTAGCTCCAACTCCTCATCCTCTAGTGGTGAAGCTTTAGAAGATGCATTAGAGGGAGATCTACTAGTGGTTAGGAGGTTGCTAGGAAGTTTCACTAATGGGGAGGAAGAAAACCAAAGAGAGAACATCTTTCATACAAGGTGTTCCATTCTAAGACACACATGTTCCATAATTATTTATGGTGGTAGTTGCACTAACATAGCTAGCACTAGGTTAGTGACTAAGTTAAGGTTAGAAACGACTCCCCACCCTAAGCCATATAAACTTCAATGGCTTAGTTACAATGGAGACTTGTTTGTTGATAAGCAAGTTTTCCTTTCATTTAGGATAGGTAGGTATGAGGATAATGTCCAATGTGATGTTGTCCCTATGAAGGCTAGTTCTGTGCTACTGGGAAGGCCATGGAAATTTGATAGGAATGTCCATCATAAGGTACTCTTTCATGTTCAATTCCCAAAAGATCACTTTAGTTTCCTTAAGCCCTAGTGAGGTCTGTAAGGATCAAATCCAAATGATAAAGAAAAGGAATGCAGAGAGCAATGCATTGAAAAAATAGAATCAATTGAAAATAATAAAAAGAAAAAGAGGAAGGAAAGAGAAAAGGCAAGTGAAGTACCCATCTCTCTTGCAAGTAAGAATGAGATGAGCGAACTACTCTTAATTAGGAAACCTCTTCATCAAACTCAAATTGACTTGAACTTTAATCTTAGGATTTTCTCTAGTATGCCTCAATCCATTTTAGCTAATATAGGAGTTGAAAGATCGTTTTTGAGAGGTAGTCAAGAATTGTTGAGATTCCAATCTCCTACCACAATCCTGTATAATTAGGACACCTTTGTTGCATTTCTTGTTGAGGGTTATATGCCTATATTACATCACATCACATCACATAATTCTCACCTTATTTTCATGTGCCACATTGTGGTTGTACATTTTCACATATAACGATTCCTAACATGCCCTAACTTTTGTTTTATGATAATACATCTAGGATACTTGATTTGTTTGTGATCTCAACTGTATATGACACCGGTGCACCTTACATATCAATATTGCATGGAACATTCAACGAGATTCATATTAAGTGCACTTGGTCAAATATGGTTCCCATATGCATATCTTACTCTCCATCAAATATTAGCATGATTGAAGTGTCTAAATGCTTGTTGCATGATAATCTTTCACTTTTATATCATTATTCACTTTATAATGAGATGCCACCGTTACATCAAGGAGTGAATCATTTATAATTCATTTCAAGGTACATTTTACATAATAAAATTAACCTTTTTTTAGGAGTGGAAAATTGAGTACAACCTATAAGCATACTTGGTTTATGTTTGATAATAATTTTCAACTTATGAGTAGTCTTAATCCTATATGCCTAATCAACTTTTCTGGTCTAGTATTACAACTATTTGGACAATTTCAAAGGTTAGTATTTGACCCTGGAATTCCCCTTGTTTCAATTCATTATTAACATCTCCTCTACTCACTTATGCCCTTGTTTTTGTAGATAGTATTGAGCTTACACATTTGAGGACAAATGTTTTTGAAGGGGGAGAAGATGATGGAGAGGTCCCAGCTGCAAACCATTGGGCCTATGGGCCCATCAGAATGTATACTTTAGGATTAGGTTTGTTGTAATAAGTGTAAAAGGCCCTACTTGTATAGGCTTAGGGCACCTTTTATGTGTAATTCTTAGATCCATAACACAGGCTTACCTAAGCCCAATTAGGGGTTGCATAGTGGCTAGATCATGGCTTGTATTTTGGGCCAATCCAAGCCCACTTTAGGGAAGGAAGGAGGCTAATCCAAGGCCCAAATTGATGTCTCTCCTTTGGTCTATATATAGACCCCAATGTATTCATTTTGAGCACTTTGGGTCATTAATTGAAATCAGATTTTTTTGAGTGAGACTTTCTCTTAAATTCTCTCTCCCTTAGCCTTATCTTGAGGTGAGAACCTCCTTATCCTTAGGACTCTAAGGTGGTGGAGCAACCATGGCTTATCTCCCTAGGAGTGGCACCTAAGATACTCTTTATTTTCGCATCCAAATCAACATCTCCTTGGCCTCCATTGAACTAGTTCTTCCTCACCTTCCAAGGTACATATCAACCCATCTTGAAATCAACCATACAACATAACAATTGAGCTAATTCATGACTTCTCCCATAAACATGCACTATCGAGCTGCCCTATGAATAATTAGATATCTCAAATGAGCTCTTACGTTGATAAGCACAAATTTTCTAAATAATTATTTCTTATGTTTAGCTTATTAAGACTTCTTATATTTTCAATTAAATGGTCTTTGTTATATTTTAAAAGTTTGGGTTCATATTAAGCTTAATTGAATTTCTCATCTTAATTGAATTCTCAGGATAAAAATTACACTATTATGGTATTTTGAGTAGAGCAGGATTTCTAATCATCCTAAGAAATATAAAACGTGGAATGGGATGTATAGAACTTCAAAATCATCTCAAAAGTAAGAATAGTGTTTTTGTCGCTCAACCTAAACAATGTGTAAACATTTGAACATATCTTGAGCTAAAAAATTCATATTGATTAAAAACTAGATCCATTGGAAAGTTAGCATCCGGGGCTTCAAATTTGGTCAAACATTAAGCTCTAATTCAAACACTTGAATGTTTGAAAACATGCCTCAATCAACGTCAAAATTGGTGTGCTTGGAGGTGACAAAAGTAAAAAATGTTTTTCATTTTCAATAAAGTGCATGTGAATGAAATAAAAGGATGGAAAAAGTCAAAAACGGTGGGAGATCTTCTGAAGAAAATGCATCAAAAAATATCATATAAATAAGAGGGATTACAAGAGAAGAGACACCTTGAATGTCAACTCCGATACCATTTTTTTCATCTTTCTTTCTTTGTTAATAATTTTATTCCTTCATGAAAGGCTTTGCTTTTCTTTGTTATTATTATTTATTTTCTTCATTATTAGTTCCTCCTCCTCCATAGAAGGCTAAGTTTGTAAGATCAATTCAAAGATTCAAGCTTATTTTCATTTTAACTATGAGGTCTTGATCTTTATTTGCATGCTTATTGGATTATTTCTAATTTGTTACTATTTTCTTCAATTTCATTCTTTTAATTAAAGTTTGTTCGGTTATCATATTTTGATTATTAAATGTGTAATTGATTTTTATTTGGTCTTTGATTGGTTATTAATTTTCCAAAAGTTGAAGAACAAAGATTAAGTAATTGAATTCAAGGTTTTCATTTTATTACTTACTTCAATTGAATTCTATTTATGAAATTGGTTTAGATATGATAAAATATTAAGCAGTTATTTGATCTTGTTAATCTTAATCAATTGAATCTTGATAGTTTTCTCAATAGAGAATTCAAGGATCATTTTAGGGGCTCCAAATGATTCTAAGTTGAAAGATATAATTCTATGCATGATTTTAGTGATCAATGATTAAGAAAATAGCTTTTGAATTTCTTGAGTTAATCATCCTTAAGTTAAATTAATTTCATTGTGAATTTTGTATTTAAAACATAATCTCAAACCTTTACAAAACCCCCTGTTCTAACTCTTTCCTAACTTCCTTGAGAAACTTAATTGGTTTTTGGAAGATGATCTAGGTTGTACCTAATACTATATCTTAGTTGGGGAAAATTTAAAATGTGTTTTGGATGTTTATGATGAGTGTGTCAAACCCAAACTCATAAAATATGACGAAGACCACTTAATTAAATATATAAGAAGTCATAATAAGCTAAATAGAGGAATAGTTATTTAGGAAATTTATGCTTATCAAATTCCCCCACATATATCTTTTCATGACCCATGCAATCTTAAGTTATTGTTTGGTGACTCCAAAACTTTTTTTTTAAAATTCAAGAATGTTAAACCTTTTAATTGATTTCTCAAGAAATCACAAAATTTATGAAAACTTATTTCATCACATTTTTTAAACTAATTAGCTTAGCAACTTTAGTTGAAGAGAATAGATCAAGAAAGATAAAACCTCAATTGATATACTCTAAATCTCTCAAGTGTTTAGTTTGGTATGTGTTTCTCTCAAATTCAATCCATGGAAAATGAACCATCATAGGCTTGCATATCTTCTACCTCTCTACTACCACACAAATCAAGAGGTCTTTATTATGGTTTTAATGGGATTTAAAGATATGAAAGGACAAATAAAGGAGATAAAATGTTGGATCAAAGAAAAAGGGAGAGAATTGAGAGCTGTTGAATTCAAGTGCAAGTGTGAGAAATAAAGATCAATTTTTTAATGTAATAATTTTTTTTTTTGGGTTTTTCTTTTCTTTTCTTTTCTTTTTCTTTTTCTTTTGGATTATTTTCAATCATGAAATTTAGGATTAGCAACATAATTGTAGTTTTCCCTCACACTTTTCTCAAGCACTTACGGTATGACACATCCAGTATTCTTCACCTTCTAGGGTTATAGAAAGGTATGATTTTACGTTTAGGCTTGTAATGAGCTAAAACAAAATAAAAATGGTCAATTGGGTCAAACGACTAATAAAAGGGTAAAATTACATGGGTTGGCTATTTGGCTAAGTATTTTGTTCAAGAAAAGTAATGCCCCAATCATATTTGTATAATTCATCTAAAAATATAACTTCAAAAGAATCAAAGCAAGTTATGAAGTAACATATTTCATAGATGAAAATCACATAAGAAAGAAAATTTAATTAATAGATAAGGCTCAAAATCTCACACGAAATATTTATCAAATCTAATCTATTTAATTCAAATATCTGTTGCCAAATAAATAAATATAGAAATGTAAATCATTTTATAAAATCTAAAGAATAACATACCTCCACATTTAAAAATGTCTTATTCAAAATATTTCTTTTCAAGATTATTTATTAATAAGATGCGTATCAAGAGTCTAATATAACTCATTGCTCGACCATTTTACTCAAAACAAATTTATCAATCTAACCTAAATCATTATTTCTTTTAAATTAGACCATCCTCACCCAATTTATTCAAGACATTGTCCCCAATGTCTTAGACGGAATAGAAGATTTTTTTTTACATAACAAAAAAAAATGCGACAAAACCACCATAATAAGTAAAAGTTATAAATGAAGAATGGTGGTTGGTTCTTTCTTGTTACTGTTGTCCTAATTGGGTTGCTTTACTGACTACATTATTTGACTAAGGTCAGACGTATGATTTTGCGATTGCTTAAGTAGTTGATCGGTAGTAGAATCGGATACTATTATGTTGCATGTAGATTGAGGCATGAACTCTTATTCCACTGCATGATCTAAAAAGGAAAACAAACCATTATAAAAAGCAATAATATTCAACAAGCCCAATGGTTTTCAATGAAATTTCCTATAAGCCCAGAATATAATGTTGAAAATTTATTCCAAAGTAAGAAAAGATTGGACTTCATGATCAAGAGCACTTCATCTAATGATTTGGTCACCACATGTCTTCTAAAGGTATGGTTCATCCCACATTTAGTACTTGGCATCATTTTTCTACTTGGCAATTTGTGATTTGGTAAAGTGTCTGGGTATTTCTTTAGTAACTAGATAGTTTACCAAATCTACATATCAAGGATCCTTCCCTTGCAGATGATAGAGGTTCTCCTCTAGGAATGATTTTACAATTGAAGTTTCTTCAAATGGTTGATGGATCTGACTTAAATGGTCTACTATAAGGTTCTCCGCACAACTCTTGTCTTTAATCTCTAAATCAAATTTGTAACATCCCAATTTTTCTATGATAAATGTTTGAGGCTACAAATAGTTTCTAGAATAAAACTAGGTGAAATTAGGAGCCAAAAGCAGAGAAATTAGGAAGTTTGGTGCAAATGACGAAAATGCCCTTGCACCTGGGCAGCTCAAATAATGAGCCAGAAAAATGGAAATACAAGTATAAGACATCTTGGAGGGATTATAAACATCATGTATAGTTCAAAGTAGTGAGAAAATTTTAGAAATCTGAGAAGGGACGAAAATGCCCTTCGAAAACCCCGAAAATGACCAAAATACCCCTAGGAGCTGTACTTTTTGCACAAAGCTAGTCAGTTCCCATAAAAATAGCAAACGGCCTTAGACTAACATGGGAACGAACCAAAAAGTCTTAGAATTTTCAGAGGAATAATTTGGGAAATTTTCCGGCAATGCTGAGAAAAATTACAAAAACGCCCCTGGAAGGCTGAGAGGGCAGGATAAGGTGATAAGCATGCCAAGAGTGGGCCCCACACCCATGTGCACGAAATGCAACATCTTGAAAGGTGGTGGTGAGTCACCAAAATGAAGTCAACCAAGTCTTCCACAAAAAGACAAAAGTGAATAGTAAAAAGGTTATTTTAACCAGGGTTAAGACTAACTAACATTGGTTAATTAAAAGTAAAGCATGCTTAGGGTAAATTAATCATAATTAGAGGAAATATCATCCTAATTAACACTAATCTAAACCTAAAAGGATAATTCCTTGAATTTTGATTTATTTTGGAAAATAAGAAAAATCTAGGCAAAATTACCAAAATACCCCTAAGTACAAAACTAATTCCACTTTGCCCATAAGAGTCAAAATTTTTTGGGACCCTTGGGACCCCATTTGATTCATATTTTTCAGCTTAGAAACTCATCAAAATCCTCTCCATTCTCTCCAAGCTTGCCATAACTCCCAAACACCCAAAACTTACACTTTAAGCCTAAGTCTTCATCTTTAAGACTTAAGCTATATTAAAATTATAAACACTTAAGCCTCACCACCATCCTTTTTCCACATCTAGAGCAGACCAAAGGGGACCCAAGGCAGCCTTTAAAGCACACAAAAACACTAAGGAGGTCTTCAACAAGTAGGATCTTTCTACTTATCTTTTTATGCTTTTAACTTTCCTTTTTATGGTGTGTTTGTTTTCTTTCATGCATCTTTTCTCCAAGATTTGTTTGTCTTATTTTGTTTTCACTTGTGAGAGTTTAAAACTTTATTTTAACCGTTCAAAATCAGCCCCACCCATTTTTATTAATTTTTGAAAAGAAAAACAAAGTTTGTTCGGTTAAAAGTGCTTCTATGACACTTAGAAGAAATTTAATCGGTGAGTTTTGTTTTAAAATTATTTTTGAAGCTTTTATCATTTTTATGCTCTCATGAGAAAGGTTTTTAAAGCTTATTTTAAAGAGAAGATGTGGATCTTGGAGTATATCATGAAGATCTACCCTTTTAATGCTTGAGAAAAGTGATATGTTGCTTGTTTTGATGATTAAGTTTTAAAATCGTGATTTATCTCTTATGATGAGTTTGTGATGATTTGTGCTAGATATGCACCTTTGATTATGTATGTTAAGAGGTGGAATAAAGTTATGTAATAAGTTCCGAAGGTTTCCTTTGGACATTAGTTAGAAAGTTATCACACAAAAGATGTAATTTGTAGCCCAAAAGTGGCTAAATCCTTGTATGGCACCCAAAACTCATCATGACCAGCACCTAAGCATCACAATCTAGAAGAAACAAGCATGGACCAGAGGAAAGAGGGGCTGCAAAAGCACAACACCACTTAATCAAGGTGGTGTGAGGTGAAAGCTTGGAAAAATCACCTTGGCTAACAAAGGAGGGGTTTCGGCCACCACTCCAAAAGCATAAGTATAACTTGGCTAAATTTTTTATAAGCAAATCAAGCTCTGCAATTAGGTTTTAAATTAACAAAATCAACCTTTGAACAAAGTAAATCAAAGAAAAAATGGGTAAAAAACCTCTAGGAGTGCATTCGGCCACCCTAGAGAAATTTTTGCCAAAATGGGTTTAAAATGTGGTTAGGGATAAATCTACCATTTTTTGCAAGTAAATGATTTAATTAGAGGTTTAATCAACATTTAAAAGGTTAATTTTCAGAATATATGGCCTATGTAAACTTAGGGAAAAATCCAAAAATTACTAAGTGGTAAAATTCTCAAATTAGCTTAAAATGGGTAACTAGAAAATTTACCCTAACTTAAGCAATGATAAATGTCAAATTTGGCCATCCCATTCATTTATGAGTAAAAATGACTTAAGATTTCATTAGAAGATGTCAATTATGAAGTATAAACTTGGTCCCCAAGTAATGGTCAACTTAGGTCCACTAAGGTTAAGAAATGGTCAACTTAAGTCAACTAGGGTTAGGAGAAGGAAACCCTAAACCTTGAAGAGCGGCATTCGGCCACTTAGTAGTTAATTAACTTAAAGGAGGTTTTAATTTCCAATTAGGGTTAATTAAGTACCATTTACATGTGAATAGGAAGAATTTAAAGTATGAAAAAGTTTTAAGGTGGATAAAGAGACCTATTGATTTTTTTTTAGGCAAATGATCCTATAGTGAAGAAAGAAATTATGGAAACCTAAGTCTAGGAGGTTGGAATTTGGCTACCATGTTTTAAATTAACTAAGAATGAGTTTCAATCCTTAACTAGGCCCAAATAATGATCATAAATATGTAGGAAAAATATAATTAAGGTGTATGAAAGGGGAATTTGAGGAAGTAGGTCATTCATCCATTTAGGAATAAATTGTCCTATAAGATTAATTAATTTCTACTTAGATATTATTTGGTTTGGAATAAAAGAGACTTTAAAAGTTTAAGAGTCAATTAGACCTAATTATTAAGGTAGTACAAAGGAGAACATAAGGTAATATATTTCAAAGGTTTATTAGAGGCATGATTAAGAAGGATGGATATGACTTAAACTTGAAGTTAGAAGTTCACTAAGTAATTTGATCATAACATACCTTAATGAGAAGAAGTTATAAAATATTTGTAAATACTTAATACTTGAACTTAGAATAATTACGACATGCATAAGACTTGAACAAAAGAGAACACAAACAGAAAAGAACTTGAAAGGTGTCATTCGGCCACCTAGATTAAGATGCTAAGACGTAAAATCTTAATGAACAAATGTAAATTTGAGAAAAGGAAAGGATGAGAGGTAACTTAGAAGGATGAGTGATGTAAGTCCTTTGTGTGATTTTAACATCAGTGAGAAGATATTGTTTGACAAAATTTAATACATGTTTATGTCTAATTGTTTTCTCCCAAAGGTTGGACAAAGAAATGATAAAGACGAAGAAAAGTAGTAAAGAACAAAGTTTAAGACATAGAATAATTGTATGTCAAATGATATATTATTTGTGATCCCAAAGTTAATGTTAAGAAGAATGTATGGTGAGACATTAAGTTGTATGCTTTGAATAAAATTGATCCACTTCAGAGAAATGTTTTCAAAGAATTAAAAGTAACCTTTTAGGTAAGAAATGATTTCTGAAATAAACTGAAGTGGCTGGGACTAAAGTGATGACATTAGAACTAAGTAGATAGCCTACTGAGAAAATTAGTTTCTCATCTCTACTTCTTCCCACTTTCTTCCCAGACACCTTGAATGTTGATCATTATGGTAGCATTTTGCGTACTTGAAGCAGACGTGGGGCGCTCTCTCTGGGAGGTGTACATCGCACTAATATCAAAAAAATAATTGGATGCGAGCATCCTAACTACTAATATGTAGTATTAGCTAACTTATGTATAAATATTGTATAATAGTTGTAAGTTTATGGTTTGCAATAACTACATGATAAGGCCCACGGGCCTATGACTTATGGTATGTATGAAATGTTATGTATAATTATTGTGTGACATGTGTGTTATGAATACTACATGATAAGGCCCACGGGCCTATGACTTATGGTATGTATGAAATGTTATGTATAATCATTGTGTGACATGTGTGTTATGAATGAATCTTGTTTATTTATTATAGGAAAATGATAAACGAAAAGAATAATATAAAAGCTTAGTATTCCTAAGGTTTTAAACGTACGTAGAAATCCGCTTAACAATTTATTTTACTGCTACGCATGTTTTATCGACGAGGCTCGCAGTTTATATTAAACAGTTTTAAAAAAAAATTAAATTACCGTATTTTCATATAAGTATTTTTTAAAATGAATTTCGCATCATGAGATAACAAACTAAAAATGGAACCGAATGATCGACTTAAGCGTGAAATCGGTATTCGTTTTTAGGGTGTTATAAAATTCCTGCAGCAAAAGCATCCAATAATTCAATCTTGGCTTAGCCTCTTCCTTCTTTAGTACGTCAAAGTTGCATGGTTAGAGAAAATGATAACCTTAGATCCAATTAAATAGGAGCTAAATTTATCTAATGTAAACACAATTTCCAAAATCTCCTTCTTAGTAATGGTGTAATTGGATTGGGTTGAATCTAGTATGAGAGGCATATGCAATGACACAAGAGTTCTTATTAACTCTTTAAGAAAGTATAACACCAAGGGAATAATTAGATGCCTAACACATTAATTCAAATGGAAATGTCCAATTAGGTGGTTGAATGATGGGAGTGGTTGTCAAAGTCTTCTTTAGTTCATCAAAAAAGTCCTTGCATGCTTGATCAAACACAAAAATTGTATCTTTTTTAAACAATTTGGAGAAGGGTTGTGAAATCTTGCTAAAATCCTGCATGACCAAGAAAAGAATGTATTTCTCGCACATAAGTGGGGTAACATAGAGAAGTAATAATGTCTACCTTGGTCTTCTTAACCTCTAAGACTTTACTAGATACCAAGTCTCCTATCACTATATCTTCTGTTACCATGAAATGACATTTTTCAAAATTTAAAATGGTTAATCTCAATGTATCTGTCCAAAACTCTAAGGAAGCTTTCTAAACATGCATCAAAATAAGAACTATATAGAGCAAAGTCATCCATAAACACCTCCATAAAATTTTCTAAAAGATCAAAGAAAATGCTTATCATGCATCTTTGGAAGATCCCAACGACATTGCACAACCCAAATGGCATCCTTCTATAGGAAAAAGTGTCAAAAGGACAAGTGAATGTAGTCTTTTACTGGCCTTTTGGGGCTATATGTATATGAAAATAGCCCGAGAGTCCTTCTAGAAAGCAATAATGGGATTTTCCTATCAACCTTTCCAAAATCGTATCTATAGAGGGTAAGGAAAATGGTCCTTATGAGTCTCTTGATTAAGCTTCCTATAGTCTATGAAAAATCTCAAACTATTTTGTATTATGATGGGGATTAGTTCATCATTATGATTTCTAACTATAGTCATGTCAGTCTTTTTAGGAACTACTTGCACTAGGCTTACCCAATCACTATTTAAGATAGGATAGATGATATCTACTATAAAATCTTACCTACTTCCTTCTTTACAACATCTAGGATGGTTGGATTTAAGCACCTTTGTGATTTTATGACAAGTCTAGTGTCTTCTTCTAGCAATATCCTATGCATGCAATTAGAAGGGTTGATGCCTAGAATATCAACCAAAGTCCAGCCAATTACTTGTTTGTGGCTTCTTAAGGTTTGCAACAACCTTTCCTTTTATGTGGTAGAAGGTTCTTTACGACAATCACAGGAAGCTTCTCATTTTCCTCCCAATAAGCATACTTTAGATGTTCAGTCAAAGGATTTAACTCTAAAAGAGGTGGTTGTATTATGGAAGATAGGGGTATATCTGAGATTGAAATGTCTACAACATTTGCATTGGTTGTATCTAAAGTATCTTCTTTTCAAGAAGTTTGGTTTGGAGCATCTTGCAAAGCGACATTAATATTGGAACATATAGTACATGGATTAAATTCATCATATGTGCAATTAAAATTATCTAAGTAATTTAAATTAACATCAAGAAATTCAAAAAAGTATATCATTAATAGAATAATCATCCCCAAAAAGATCTATGACATCAAATTGAAAAATTGAATGATTCTCTATAGGATGCCTCATGGCTTCAAATATGTTGAATTGAACGATATCATCTCTAAAATATCTATCTTTGTTTTTTCAATTTTGAGGAAGGGTCTCCCCAAGATCAAGGTTTCTCTATTGATGGATGACTCATCTTCCATATGTAAAATACCGAAATCAACTGGAAAAATCAACTTGTTCACTTGAACTAGCACATCTTCAAGTACTCCAACTGGGTGTGTTGTGCTTCTATTGGCTAATTGAATCACCACACCAGTTGGCTAGGGATGTAAGTGAATAAGGTTGTCCCAAAGGGCCTACGACTCAGCTCATAGGCTTTGTAGGCTTTAAATCAGGCTAAATCTTAATAGAAAAAAAACCTTTAATAGGCAAAAAGCCCAGGCTTAGACCTCAAAATTTTTAAACAAGTCAGGCTTGAACACTCAAAACCTATCTCGGCTCAACCTACTTCCATCACTACAATTAGCTTCAATTCTTCAATTCTCCAAGATATGGGCATGGAAGCACTTAGATCCAACAATGCATCACCAAAAGTAGAATTTCCCATTGTGCATGGAATGGTGAATGTTAGTGGATCTTTTCGCTTTTAAGGGCGGTTGGGTTGAATTAAGGAAAAAACATTACATCCCACACTAATCTTCTCATTTTCTTTGAGTCTTCTCTTATGAGTGTATAAATCCTTTAGAAACTTGGCATATTTAGAAATTTACTTGATAGCATCTAGAAGTGAGATATTTACCTTCACTTTCCTGAAAGTATCTAAAAGCTCCTTATCCAATCCTGTGTGAACATTAAGCTTAGAGTGGACCATTCTATTTGGGAAAGGTAAAGATATCTTTTGATTAACACAATCTGGGGCTTTTGTTTCATTAGATGTTTCAAGTGCAGGTCATCTTTGACAAACTTTTTTTTTTGTTAAACATTTGATGTCTTATCAAAAGTTGGTGTATTTTTTCTATTAAACTTTTCCTCTAATTTAGATGGATTGTCATAGGTATGTTCAGGTACAGAGATAGGTGCTTCTCTTTGGTTTGAATCAATAGGATCAAAGCTTTGTTATTTAAGATTGTACGATCTACATGCACTTTCTTAACACTTCTCAGGGAAATGGCACTCACAATTGTAGGATTTATGATGGGTTGAGAAGGTAATTGATCAAAACCTTACGATTTCAATTGGTTGAAAGTGATAGTCAATTGTTCAATATGAGTTTCCAAATCTTGAATGGTGGAGTTTACATTCTGTTGAAACTAAATATTATTGATGGCTAATTGTTTCACCAATTCATCTAAAGAAGGTTCAAAAGCATTAGAGGGTATAGATTGCTACATGTGTTGTTGTTGTTGTTGTTTGAACAGTGGTGGTTCATATTTGTTTTAAGAATCAGAGGTTTGAATCCTTTGTTGTTGTGGAGGACCATACCTCAAGTTAAGATGGTTTCTCCAACTAGGATTGCATGTGTCAGAAGATATTTCAAACTTCTATTGTTAATAATGTTGTGGAGGCTTGTATTGTTGTCTTCTGGAAAAATTACCATTCACTGTAACAACAAATGTCTCACTTTCTAGCAATGTTGGGCATGCATCAATAAGATGGTCTATAGAGGTGCAAATGTCATATGTTTTGGCTTTATCAACAATATTAAGTTGTTGTTTTTGTTGTTGTTGTTGTTGTTCAATGGACAATTGTCTTACGACGGAAATTAGTTATTTAATTCTGTTATCTAATCATGTATGGTCTATATTGGTGGACACTTCATGGATTTCTTTGGACAATGAATTAATTCAAGAATTAAATTGCTAAGAATTTTTTCATATTGGCAATCAAATCTCGAGCTGTTGTAGGAGTTTTGTCCATAAGTACTCCATCACTAGTTGCATTGACCATGCTTTTGTCCATTAGCTTGAGTCCTTTATAAAAATACTAGATCAGTAATTAATCATTGCTATGATGGTATGGACAAGTGGCACACAATTTCTTGAATCTCTCCCAATACTCGTAGAAAGTTTCTTGGGAGTTCTATCTGATGCTACAAATCTCCTTTTTGATAGTTGTTGTTTTGGATGCATGGAAGAACTTCTCCAAAAATAATCTCTTCATATCATTCCAGCTTGTAATAGATGTTGGATGTAGATAGTACAACCAATCCTTAACTCCATCATTTAGGGAGAAAGGAAGTTTCTTTAGCTTGATATGATCTTTAGGAATTCCTTATGGTCTTATCGTGGAACATATGATGTGAAATTATTTGAGATGTTTGTGAGGGTTCTCACCTGCAAGGGCATGAAACTTATGCAACAAATGTATTAACCTGGATTTTAGTTCAAATGGTGCATCAACATCAGGATGTTGAATACACAAAGGTTAATAAGTAACATTAGGTGCAACTAATTCTTTTAAGGTTCTATCAACCCTGTTATTAACAAAATGTTCAAAACTATTAAAATTCAAAGATGAAAAATAACTACTACTAATTTCTTAGTTATTACTGAATGAAAGTTCCCTATGTGTTCTTTTCAAATGATGGAATATCCTATCAATTTCAGGATCATACATATATAAATCTCTAGCATTAGATCTAGTAATACATAATAAGATAGATTCATATAGTAAAGCCCAGAGGATTAAACCTCCAACGATGCCAAATTTTGACACACTCATTGCAAACGTCCAAAATAAATTCTAGATTTTCGTAAATTAAGATATAAGATAAGGTATAACCTAGGTCATCTTTGAATAACCGATTAAGTTTCTCAAGCAAGTTAAGAGAGAGTTAGAGTAGGGGATTTTGTAAAGGTTCGAGATTATGTTTTAAATACAAAATGTAGAATGAAATTAATTTAACTTAATGACGATCAACTCAAGAAATTTAGAAGTTATTTTCTTAACTAATCATTGATACTAAAATCATGCATAAAATTATATCTATCAACTTAAGATCATTTGTAACCCCTAAAATGATCCCTGAATTCTCTACTAAGAAAACTATCAAGATTCAATTGATTAAGAGTAACAAAATCAAATAACCATTTAGTCTTTTATCATATCTAAACCAATTTCATAATCAGAATTCAATTGAAGTAAGTAATAAAATGAAAACTTTCAAGTCAATTACTTAATCTTTGTTCTTAAACTTATGGAAAATAAATAATCAATCAAAGACCAAATAAAAATCAATTACATAATTAATAATCAAAATATATCAACCGAACAAACTTTGATTATAAGAATGAAATTGAAGAAAATAGTAAAACAGAGTAGAAATAATCCAATAAGCATGCAAATAAAGATCAAAACCTCAGTTAAAATGAAAATGAGCTTGAATTCTTGAATTGATCTTATAAACTTAGCCTTCCATGTAGAAGGAAGAACTAATAATGAAGAAAATGAAAACTAATAAAGAAAAATATTCTATGAAGGTGAAAAAACTAATAACAAAGAAAGAAAGATGGGAAAATGGTATAAAAGTTAACAATCAATGTGTCTTTCCTTTTGTAATCCCTCCTATTTATAGGATATATTTTTTAATATAGTATATTTAGAAGATCTCTCACCATTTTTTACTTTTTCTATTCTTTTATTGCATTCACATGCATTTTATTAAAATTGCAAAACATTTTTGACTTTTGTCATCACCTAGCACACTAATTTTGATGTTTATTGCAATGTGTTTTCGAACATTCACGTGTTTGAATTAAAGCTTAATGTCTAAACAAAAGTTGAAGCCTCGGATGTTAGCTTTCTAATAGAACTAGTTTCAAATCAATATGACTTCTTAAAATATGGTCAAATCTTTGCAAACTATTTAGGTTTAATGACAATAACATTATTCTTACATTTGAAATGATTTCTAAGTTCTATACATCCCATTTCACCTTTTATCTTTCTTTGGAGATGTTGATATATCTTTAAGCTTTCCTGCAAGATAAATTTCATGATTTTTGGATGCTTAGAACTTCTATTATGCTCAAAATATCGTAATAGAATAAGTTTTATCTTGAGAATTTGATTAAGTTAAGAAATTCAATTCAATTCAATATGAACTCAAACTCATGAAATATGATAAAAACCACTTAATTGAACATATAAATCTTAATATACTAAATGTAAGGGTTATTCTTTCTAAGGCACTCACACGTGCACCTTTCATAATTTTCTAATACGAACTTGGATGATTATGTTGACACAAGACAATCAATATATTTCTATTTCTTCCTTGATCAATCTTCCATCACTTAGCGATTAAAGAAACAAAATATAATATTATGATCTACTAAAGCTAAATATCATACTCTTGCTACCGCTTCCTATGAACTTGAATGACTACTCTTTATTTTATATGATCTACACTCACATCCTAAACACACTCTATTTCGTTACTATGACAACCAAAATGTTCTTCAGTTCGCTGACAATCCCATCTTCATAAATGTACAAAACATCTTTACATCGATTACTATGTAGTTTGAAAGAAGAGAACCAATAACACATTTCACCTACTACCTATATCTACTCTTGCACATGTCTTTGATGTTTTAACCAAAACATTCAACCTATATTTTTATACATTCATCTCTAAGCTTGGAATGAAAAATATCTTTCATCTTAAAACTTGTGAGAAAGGGTATTAAACTCAATGAAACAAACGATATCAACTACAACTACATAACATGTCTCATTCATTCTTATTTTTCTTCTTTATATATATATATATATATATATATATATAAATTTTGTGCTTGTTAATGGAAGAAAATATTTTACATGCACCATTCTTTATTTTTTTTCACATGAGTTTGTTTAGACATTTTAAAAATAAAAATCATACTTCATAAGAAAAAAAATAAGATACACAAGGTGTCAAATGTAATAATAAAGTTTCTTAATCATCCTATTCTTTAAGTTGTGAATCTCATTTATATAATAGAGAGTTAATTATACTATGATGTGAATGTTTTTAGTTCGTATAAGGTTGGCTCATATAAAGAATATAAGTGTTTAAAATAAAAAAATTTAAATAAATTTTATCTATAAAAAAATAAAAATGATAATTTACTCTTTTATAAATAAATGTGATCAATTTAAAATTAAAGTTGATAAATAAATCTAAAAGATTAAATAGATAAAATATTAAATAATTTTTCTTATTTTGAGCATATAAAATACAGTAAATTTTTAATTACATATTAAAATATTATTAAAATAAATATCGTAAAAATATGATTTTTTTAAAAAAATACCTTGTAGAAGTTAGCAAATATTATCATTCTAAAAATTAATAAAAGATTCATAAAATTTAAGACAGAATACAAAATTTTAATTCAATTTATAAATAACATTTCTTCCATTTTAAAATAATAATTTTTTATACGTTAAATATTTTTTTAATTTATATAAGTAATTTTTATGATATTTTTTAAATTAAAAAAATACAAAGCTCTAATTGTTTTCAGAATGATATGTATCAGTTTCATTTCATATGATCACTACTAAATTTTTATTTATAGTTATAATAATAAATATTTGCATTTAGGTGTTTTTTATAAAAGAAAAAATAACTTCAGTGAGTTGTGCAATCTTAGTTAGTGAAACATTAGCTTTAAAAAAAATAATGCACACAACAAATGTAAAAGTGTTTCCTACTCATTATTTGTGCCACATGTTTTAACCGTGGATGAGGTTATTGTCGCCTAAAGTCGTTAATGCTGCAGTTACAATAACGAATAGAAACTAGAACTCCTTAGTTATACAAATCATATTATTACATTTAATTTATTAAAATATAAAAATTAACCATTACTTTAATGTTTATTAACAAATCCATTTTTTATGTTTATCATTATAAATAAATTTAATTTTTTAATTATAAACAAATATTATATATTTATAATATTACATAAAATTTTAATACAATTTTTTAATGTTGTTATTATATTAGGATAAGAATAAATTTAATATATATTATTAAAATTTTATTATATATTAATATGAATTTAAATGCATTTTACAAAATATAATGAAACAAAAAATTTGATATTAATATAAATTTTAAATTATGATATATATTTTTATATATGGTAATTTTTGAATTTAGAATATTTTTAATTTTTAATAGAAATAATTCCTTTTCGATACCTTAGCGGTGAATGCATTAAAAATTAAAATATTAATAAATTTTAAATTATGATATACAATTTTTTAAAACATAATTTTTAAGATTATGAATCTGATTTTTTTTTACATCATAATATAAGATATTAGCATGATAGTTTAAGATTATGCTTTGGGTTATTTACTAGCATACTATATATGATTAATGATTTTCATGTAGGATATAAAATTTATTGGATCGCAATGTTTAGCATTTAATGTTTATTGGATCATAATGTAAGATAATATTATAACAGTTTAGACTTATATGCATTTGGGTCATTTACTAATATACCATATTGGAATAATAATTTTTAATTAGGATTTTTATTAGATTGTATTTTTGAGGATTTTTATTTTATGGTTTCGTAAAATATGATATTTACATAATAATTTAAAATTATGGTATATTGTTTCTGGGAATATAATGTTTAGGGTTTAGGGTATTTTGTTATATGTTTCGGTGAATTAAACAAAAATAATAATTTTAATTAAAAATAAAGAATTAATTTAAAAATAATAAATCACATATTAATATTAAACATTAAGTCCACTGTTATTTATTAATAAAAAATAAATATTTCAATTTTAAAAATAAATAATAAATTTTTAATATTTATTATCATATTCAATGACTAACCAGTAAAATAATTAAAAATTAAGGTATTAATAGAATATATACATATAATAAAGAATTAAATTATTTAAAAAATAATTTTGTTTAGAATTATTCTATTTAATAAATTTTATAAATAATTAAATTTTATTAATTTAACCATTAAACTAATAAATTATATTATATAAATTATTTTTAAAAAATTTATAAAATTTAATATTTTATTAAATATTATTATAAAATAACTTAATCCATTCTTTCTATATATATATATATATATATATATATATATATATAGCTATAGTATTTTAAATAATTTAAAATAAGTTTTAATATTAATTTTATATTTAAATAAATTTTTAAAAATTAATTTTTTTCAACTTTTAATGAATAATGTTTAATTTTATTAAATATATTTTAAATATGCAAATTGAGTAATCAATTTAGGACCAGTTAATTCATTAAAGTTATAATGTAAACTATAATATTTCAACTTTTATACTAAATTTAAATTGAATAAAAAATTATTTTACCATTATTAATGATTAACAATTAATATTATTATACTTATCATAATAATTTATAGAATAAATTAAATAAACATTAATTCGGTAAAATTAAATAAAATATATATTACTTGTACATTGTTCATTAATTTTATATGTAATTTAAATTTTTTAAAATAAAAATTTTTTTTATCATAAATAAATATTTTTAAAATAATATTAATTTATAAAAAATCTATGCATAAATATAATTTTTAGATTCTTATTAAAAAATTATATATTATAAATTAAGCTAATATAATTATTTAATAATAAAAGGTTAAAAATTAAAATAATTTATAAAAATATCTTGAATTTAAATTATAATGCATATCATTAAATACATGTCACACGTATAATAATTAAGGTATATTACTCCATTAAAAAAATACAGGAAACGTATCATTATATATTGTTTTAAAATTTTAGTTCATTAAACATTTAAATTTTTATATTACATAGAAAACTTTTAAAATATACTTATTGAAAAAATTATCTAAAAAATTATCTTCTTTTAGAAGATTTTAAATAATAAATATTAATTATTTTTTATATTTATCGTTAATTTTTTAATATTTTTACTAAATAATTTTTTAAAATAAGAAAAAGTTTGAAATAGTTAAAAGATAATGAGTTAACCATTACAGCTGTATTATAATTAAAATTATTTAATTTTAAAAACTTCCGTAGATGCACCCAAATGTGATCAATTTACACGTCTAGATCCAGATCCGCTGTACACGCACTGTCATTGTTCTTCCCCTTCATCATCCCTTGCCCATGATATAATGTCACGTCTCACTCTAATTTCAAACAAGTTGGCAGCGCAAAGTGTTATTTAGTGATTTCGTGCGTTACGAGGATTCCTTTGAAAGAATAAAAATATAAATAATAAAATTTTAGTATATATATAATTACTTTTAAATTTTATTATAATTATAATTTTTAATTTTAATTAATTAGTATTAATATATTTTATTTTTAATATATATTTTTATTTTAAAATAATCAATTTTTTTTTATCATTTTTTCTTTTAATTTTTATTTTTTTAATACTGATTATTGAGTATAGAACGGAAAGATTGCTAGCATGAATTTTTAGAAAAAAAATTTCATCGTCCAATCATTACATGCTTTTTACTTATATCTAAATGTGTTTTTATTTTTTATTTTAAAAACTGTCACCCTTAAATAAGAGATCTTTATTTTCGAAACATACTTTTTATGTATGAATCTGGTCTCCTTTTGCCAACATATATTCCAATGTAAGTTATGTAACACATGTCGACATGTCGACATGAATGCCTATCCTGTCAACTGTTTCTAAGGTTATTCCAATAAAATCAAACAGATAAAAAAAATGATAAAAATAATTAATATATTAATTTTAAAAATGATTATAACATTATTATTTTTATTTAAAATTAAACTCTACTTATAATAAAATTTTAAATATTAATATTTGTGAAAATAAGTATAAAAATAAAAAATAATATTTGTAAAAAGAAGTATAAAAAATAAAAAATATTAATTTGTTAAGAAAATTATAAAATATTTTTGAACAGGACCACAAGAAATATAATATAGTTTCATAAAATATATAAGCAGCCAAATCAATTAAGACAAACAACAGCGGACAAAACTGCGGATTGATATGATTTAATTTCAGGAAATTACACTATGAACACATGTGGCATGACATGAGCGTCAATTTTCTTAATTATTTTTTTTTTTAAATCCTTAACCAAACTGCCATTGATGAAAGAATCCAAAGAAAAAGTTCTGAACTTCTTGTAATACAGAAAAGTGCTCTCTGTATGAGTCTACTATCTCACTTCTTACGTTACTGCTAAGCACTTCCACACTTTATACACAATTTTGCATTGTATTTTCTTTTGGGGAAAGGGGTTTTGCGTGTTTTGATTCTGGTGGATATAGTAGTAACAATGGTTAGTAACCCAAACAACATCAACAAGGAAAAGGAGAGAGACTTTGAGCTTTTTCTCGAGGAAGATGTGAACGAAGGTGAAAAACAGGATTCTGTAGCTGTCAAGTTAGAGAGTGAAAGTAGCAGTGATGATGATGATGATGAGGGAAATGATATTCATCGCTCTTTCACTTCTCAGCAATGGCCTCAAAGTTACAAGTACTGTCTTCTTCACCCTTTGTTTAAATCCTTCGCAATTTAAATTATAAAAACTTTATTTCATTTTTTAAAGATGAAAGTGTTATTAAACAAGTTCTTAAAGCATTTGAGCTACACGTTAGTTTTTCAAAAATTTAAGTCGTTATCATATTAGTTTTTGAAAAAATTTGTTATCAAATTGTAGGGGCCATAATTGAGGCCGCAGTAGCCCGGAATTGCAATTTAAAATCTTGATTATGTTATGTCTTTCTAATTTTAAATGGTTCCAACCATTTTAAAGCAAATTCTGAGTACAAGTATTTTGATTAAACAATTATTTTGTTCTGTAAGATTTAGGGTTAGTTAAATTAGTTTTTAAAAATAAAAATGATTATTTTTATCTATGTAAGATAAAATAATTTTTTTAATTTTTTACAGAAATTAAATAAACTACTAAAGAAACCAGTTTTTCTTTTACAAAGATAAATATGATGATCATTTTTCATTTTTAAAGTGTACCAGATATCAAATTGTAGTTTAAGTATTTTTGTTATGATTTTAAGCTTTTTTAATTTGTGTTATCTAGCTTATTAATTACTGTGCTTCTTTTTTCCCATTAACGACATTCACAATTCTTTTTTACTCTCTTTTCCGGTTTGTGATATCAGAGAGACTACAGATTCTTACACACTTGCTGCAACTCCAAATTTAGAATCATTTCTACGAGGAGGATCAAGTTTTATATATTCCAGTTTTGGCAATCGTTCGAAGAATAGCTTAGACATAGATGGAAAGACTCCTTTTCTCTCTGGTCAAGAAGGCGTTACCCAATCAAAATCATGGAAGGAAGGTTCAGTGCAAAATAATGTTACCGGAGAATCTCCCAATGGTCATGGATGCAGCTTCATTCAAACAGTTTTCAATGGTATGTTATTTCTTTGCAATCAAAGTGTGTTGCTGTATCTTTGAACATTTTATTTGACATGTACATGTTCATCATTGCAAATTCAATACATATTGTATTTGTTTTATATTTTGAATTCAGTAATGACAAGTATACATTTGGATGCCCGGTATTTCCATCCCAATACACTCCATTTTTTTATCTCTCTTGTTATCACAATCCGTATCATATTTTATCTCTCTATATCTTTTCCTTTTCGTTTTTTCCCCTTTTATCCCATCCAATACACTCCAAATGAGATGTGCAATGCAGGTCTCATAAAAACGTACCAATTAAGATCATGGAAACATTATATTATTAAGTCACTCGAGTGATAAACAAGTATTATTATATATATATATATATATATATATATATACTTCTCTGTGTATTCTTGTTGGATAATAGAGCAAAGGAATGTCTTTGTACCACTTATTTCAATTCATAATAACTTATAGTCAAAAGCTTATTGAGAGGGCTTTCAAGAAGGTTATGGAGTTTTATTCTATCCAATTAACCTTATCTTCTTATGGGAGTAATATTATATTCTATCAAATTCCTAACCATACTTGGCTTAGTCTACATGGCCATTTTATTAAATGATGCTTTTCTACCTTGGCAGCGGTTAATGTGATGGCTGGAGTTGGCATTCTGTCTACACCTTATACATTGAAAGAAGCTGGGTGGGTAAGCATGGTGCTGATGCTTCTTTTCGCAATCGTGTGTTGTTCTACTGCTACCCTTATGAGATACTGCTTTGAAAGTCGAGAAGGAATCCACAGCTATCCAGATATAGGAGAAGCAGCATTTGGAAAATATGGTCGTATTATTGTATCAGTGAGTTTATCCATAACTTTATTTAAACTTGTTACTTCACAGATAAATGTCTACTGAGCTTTACTTCAGATGATGGTTTGGATTCTTTTTTTTACCATGGTCTTATTTTGTTTGGTTCTTTTCTTATCTTTGATCTTTTAAACTTTTTCTTTAAGACCCCAATAAAATATACCAAAAGTGATTTATCTATATTTTCTATATAATTGAAATTCTGTCGTAATAGTGAGAAGGAATGCTTAGATATAATGATTTTTGGAGATGCACAAATTAGTGGTTTTACTAATCAATGTGCACTTATGATATTATTGCAGATCATTTTGTACACTGAATTGTATGTAAGTGCAGCAATCCTTTCTTTTGTACACTGAATTATTGCCTGAATTCTGTTACTCTGCACTGTATGTATAAAATATCTTTTTGTGCGTGCAGTCATGTTGTGTGGAATTCATCACATTGGAAGGAGATAACCTCACTGGGTTGTTTCCAGGGACATCCATAGATTTGGGTGGTTTCCACTTGGACTCCATGCACTTGTTTGGAGTTTTGGCTGCACTTATTATTATCCCTACTGTTTGGTTGAAGGATCTTCGTATAATCTCTTATCTATCAGGTTCTCCAAAATGTAAAATTGATTCATTCTGTTTTCAATTTTTACAACTTGACATGTTCTTATTGTAAATTTTATTGGAATGTGCAGCTGGTGGGGTTTTTGCAACACTGTTGATTGTTATATGTGTGTTTTGTGTTGGGACAACAGATGGTGTTGGATTCCATCACACTGGTCAATTGGTAAAATGGAGTGGCATTCCTTTTGCTATTGGTATCCATGGATTTTGCTTTGCAGGACATTCAGTTTTTCCAAATATTTACCAATCTATGGCTGACAAAAGACAATTTACTAAAGCACTAATAACATGGTACTGTACTAACTTTTCTTTGCAGCCTCCCAAGATTTCTTCTTTGTGAAGCTGATTCATCAACAAATTTCTTTTTATACAGTTTTGTATTGTCTGTTTTGATATATGGAGGTGTTGCAATCATGGGATTTCTCATGTTTGGTGACGGCACTTTGTCTCAGATAACATTAAATATGCCACCAGGTCTAGTTGCTTCCAAAGTTGCATTGTGGACAACAGTGAGTTCGAGATTTCGGGTCTCTTAGTACTAATATAATAGTTTTATCTAATAATAATCTTATTTTAATTTTGTGCTCCTTCCTCTTCTTTCAGGTAATTAACCCATTCACCAAATATCCTTTTAGAATTGCTTATGAAAGTGATTCAAAAACAAAAATATGGAGATCCCTAGATAAATTAAGGAATCATTTTGGTTTGATTTTTCCTTAATAATAAACAAATATGCTTTGTTGATGAACCCATTGGCAAGGAGTCTAGAGGAGTTGCTACCAAAGAGAATCTCAAGTACTTATTGGTGCTTCATTCTTCTTAGAACCGCACTTGTTGTGTCTACAGTTTGTGCTGCTTTTCTGATTCCTTTTTTTGGTAAGTCTTAGATTCTGTCTTTGTAATATTAGTTTTAATTTGACGTCTGAATCAGTCAAGCATTATAATCCATATAGATATATTCATATTTTTATTTTTCGTTTAATTGTGCAAATGAGGTTGGTATATTATGATAGTATATATTCATATTCATATTTGTTGTGTTCTTCAGTTGTCCTTTTTTGTTCTTGTGTCATTTCTTTGAATCAAAACCTAAAACCAAACTGATGAAGTTTTCCTTTTTTATATTAATTATCAAAACATTCAGAACTCTATTAAACTACCCGAGAACTTCTTAGTTTGGCTGGATTTGGATCAACAACAGCAACAACCACAGCCTTTTCCCACTAGGTAGAGTCAGCAACATGAATCAACCAAGTCAACAATATTTTCTTCAAAAATCCACGCTTTAGATGACCCTTAGTGTGAACTTATAATCCTCTTTGGCCACCACCGATTCACACACTGGTTCTAACCCCATCATATGTATATTTGACGGCTTAAATATAAACAAACAAAAATCTTCCAAGAACCCTCCACAAGACTTCTCTTGGCACCCTATATAGACCTTTTGTAGGCCTATGAAATTTAAGTGTAGATCCTTTTTGAAGGTATGATGCTTCCAATATCGACATCCTAGGCATAAAACCATATTGGTCCTTTGAGCTTAGTCCCATAGTTTCATAGTGTGGGTCATGAGCTTAATCCCTTTATTTAGCTCATTAGTGTATATCCCCTATAATTTCCTACATGGCTTGTTTGGGTTCAATTAATCAATTGAACTAGTATTTTACTTTCTTTATAGCTTGTTCTTTGTGTATGTTCTTGCAATTGTGTATTTTCTTTTGAGATAGAGGTCGGTAGTGGAGACATGGAAAACCAGATCGGTGTGGGTTCTTAAAATACAGCTACATTCATTAATTCACAATTGCTTTTGGACCTTCCCAAAATACATATTGCAAGTAATCCTGAAATGTATAAATTTGTGTCGGTTGTGCTATTTCTGCTTCTAGCCTAATTTAAAGTGCTAACTACTCGTTTTATCTTTATTTATTTCCAGTAAAAAGTTTATCGAAATTTTATAACAAAATTCTGTGTTAGATATAAAGCATGGTAATACATCATGATCCTTAATGATTGTAATTTTATTATAAATTTCAGGGTTTGTGATGGCATTAATTGGTTCTCTCTTTAGCATACTTGTGGTAAGCAAAGACATCAGTACTCTCACACAGGCACACACTCATATTTCCTTGTCAACATCTATGATGTCTAAATTACAAAAGCTTCTTAATAAAGGAAATTGGGAAGTTTTCATTCTGTTATGATTTTGTTTGGAGGGACCTAATTCTTGAATTTAATTATTTAAGACTAAGAACTAATATTCCTTAGACCAAAAGGTAAAATATCTGTTAATCACCTGTCAAACTTTACTTACATACATCAACTTTGTAATATTACATTTAGAAAGACTTTATATTGTCATCTAACATTGCTCTTTAGTTTATTTCGTTGGCATCAAGTTGACATCAACTTGTGTTGGCTATAATCCATTGTGCTTTCCTTTATTGTTATTGTTTCAATTTCATGTAAGGAATTCCAATGAAATTGCAATCTAATTTGAGGAATGCAAAATATTTCAGTCAGTGATAATGCCAAGTTTATGTTTTATGAAAATTGTGGGGAAAAAAGCAACAAATGCACAGGTATGATGCTGCCAATCTTGTATTTAATTTTTAATTTCTAGATAATACCTAAGGATTGCATGAAATTTTCCGGGTAAAAAAATTACATTAACCAAAATATAATTTCAGACTTAATGTTATTACTGAACAATAATATCTATACTCAATAACTGAATTATATACTACAAAACATGAATAATTAATATTTCATGCTTGTCGTGTAACTCGTAACTATTGCATAGCCCAAGACAAATGCATGAATGCTTATTATATTTCATGTCAGATTCTTGGCATCTATTGCAAGAGGAAACATCCCTGACACATTACTACTTTTATTTTAAAATTTAATTTCAGAGTCTGGTTTTATATTTGTTAGATAACATTATAGTTCTAACTGCATATGCTGTACCAAATGCAACGTATAAGTGAGCTTATAGCTGTAGAATAATATTTTTTTTATCATTTACATAGTTATGCATTTTTTATTTATTAGTTTTATATTTTATTATTTAAATTAATTATCTATTTTATTTGTTAGTTTTATCTTTTATCAACTAGATTAGTTATATATTTTATCTATTAATTTTATCTTTCATCGTTTAAATTAATAATTAAAAAATAAAAATAATATTATTTAAAAATTTTAATATATCATACAGATGTAAAATAATATTTATTTAATCTTTTAAATTTATTCTATAAAAATTATCTCAATAAGATTGTATCAATTTCCATTATTAAAAGAAATTCGTCAAGTCTTCCAAAATAATAAATGAAAATTATTAAATAGTGGATGAAATAGACATGAATTTTAATCAGTAATATAAAATGTGGTTAAAAAATGTATTTGAGGATGTTAGATATTCCTATATTATAATAATGCAAATTTATCTCCACCTTATTTACCTATACATTTTATTTACTGTAGTTTTCTTTTCTATGGTACTGTAGGTTGCACAGAGTGTCGTAATTGCTGCATTTGGAGTTGTTTGTGGAATTTTAGGAACATATTCCTCTGTGCTGAATATTGCCAAGAGTTACTGAGATCTCGTCTTTTTGCATGGATGGTTACGGTGGAGAACATGTTCACTAAGTTACAAATGCTTCCTCGTAACAAATACTGCCATTTGACTTTTTGTGGTGTTAGTAAAACCTTTCTTTCTCACGGAGCACTTGATTTTGTATGGTTCAAATTTTCTACTGGAAATATGGACGTATAGAGGTGTTCAGCCAGAAAATAATCAGTAAATGTTCACTAATCCTACTAGTTGGTCATTTATTACTTTGGATTTTGGTTACAATCAAGGCTTTGTAGTTGTAATAAGCTCGGGAAAAATATTGATGAAAATCTAATGACATTTCATGGCTATTATTTATACATGTTAATGTTAGCGTCTTTGTGACGCATGATAAAAAAGAACGTGTTTTTTTTTTAAATATGTTCATAATAATATATAATAAAATTTTAATGAATAATATAATTTTATTAAAATTAAAATTATTTTAAATTATGTTTTTTAAATTATTATTTATAAATTATTATTGTGTATTTTTAAACATTAAAAAAACTAATAAAAGACTACACAAAAATCAATATGATTGCATGAACATGAAGAATTCAAGCAAACAACATTATGTATAATTTTTTTTTCTTTTAACATATTTATTAATTAAATTTTTTATTTTTATTTTTAAATAGTTAAAAAATAAAAGATTAATTAAAATAAATATAGTATTTAATAATTAAGATATGGGTGAAAAACAAATTTATATCAATTAAATTTAATTTATACATTGGTTGTTTAGATGATTTAAAAATAGACATTATAAAAAAAATTTCTTCGTCCACTACAAAATAATGGACAATTTGTGGCGGTTATTTAGTTGTTTAGTGGCGGTTAAAACCGCCGTAGATAATCTTGTAAGCGGCTAAAAAATTGCTGTTGTTAATTTACGGCGTTACACAAAAGCGTCGCTCAAAGTGTTACAAAATTATTGCAGCGAATTAAAACTGTCGCCATAACTGTCGTTTGATTTAAACTACCAACATAACTGACGTGGTTACTTGGAGGCGATTATCAACCGCTGATTGAAGTGCTGCAAAATTGGGATTATTTGGTGGAGATTTTAAATGCTGATTTTTGTTTTTATATTAATATCGTTGCAAAATAACTTATAGCCACAGCAGAATAATGTGTAAGTGCCGTAAAATAGTTTATAACTAGGACAAAAGCACAAAAATCTTCCTAATAAAATGTTATTAATTGGTATATAAAGTAAATTAACAAAACTAAATAACAAAATTATAGAAAATTAAATCCATTCATTATTCTAAAAATAAAATAAATTAGGTCATATTTTTTTACCTAAACATAAATTAAAGTAAACATTCAAATGAAGATACATCGTAACATTCAATATATTCTAATAACTAAAAAGATTTTGGACGTTAATGCGGTTCAGGCTCATGACTTGTTGATGAAGATAGTCTTCTTTTTGCTGGTGATCCTAGATATGCTGTCTACAATTAATAAAAAGTAAGGAAAAATTGAAATTGTTTTGAAATAATTTTTTTCAATAATATATACATAGTAAGATAAAAAAATGACTAGTATTAGAAATTAGTAGACCCATTATTTCTTACCTGATTAAATTGAGGTGGTAGGTGATTACCAAGTTGTTGCATAAGAAATGTTACTCGTTCCTCCAAAGCTTCATACTTTGCAATTTTTTGTTCTAAATCTTCATGTGTTACAACTTTTTGCTCTAGATCTTTATAGTTTGCAATTGTTTCCTCCAAAGTTGCAATTCTTTCTTTATTATGTTTCAATTCATTTTTGAACTCATTTCCAACATGAGAAGATACACTAGAGCTTCCTTAACTACGAGTTGTTCCAAATATTTGGGAGGGACAACCACCGAATCCCATACCTCGCACACGTCTTGGATCTTCCTTCCCAAATACATTAGTGTAAACATCCTGATTAGGAGTGGAGTCATTACTTTGCATATCTAGTAGTTCCTATAAAAATAATTTAATCATTTGTAATCAATCAACAATTAATGCAAACAACCATAGTCCAATTAAGAAAAATAATTAGATATATTAAGAATATTCAATGAATGAAAGCTTAACATATTTGCACTTCATTATAGTCAAAATAATATCTAGAACTCCAATTAGAATAATTATGAAACATAATTAGAAATGTATAAATTTTTTATATTACTCACACTCTTTTGTCTAGCTTTGTCATTGATAAATGTATCATCCTTTCTCTTATGTGCAATTGAATACATTTCTCCTCTACTGTATATTCTTCCAGTTTCAATTTCCTGTATTTAGCATTATATTAGTGAAATCATAAGGAGATAAAATTAGATTTAAGGTTTTAAATATGATAAAAATGCTTATTTATAAAACTATACTAGTTCATGCTTCTTTTTAGCAATTGACTTGGACCCAAGTGTGTGAGGTATGGTTTGCTTCTGTCGATTTGCAGTGTTTTTTGCAAATGTTTCCTATATAGAAAAATTAGTTAATCATGCATACATTAAGAAATTTCTCAACAAATGATTTATTACCATTATTTTTTTACTTTGCCGATATTGTAGAAAAGAGACCCATTGGTCTATTGGGATGCCATCTGGACGAGACTTAACATTTTGTTCCAAAGTAGCACCTTCTACAACAAACTCCTTATATAATCTGCGTCGATTGTCTCTCCAACATTTACTAATTTTAGACATAATGTAATCTTTTTGGTCTCCATCATTGACTTGAAATTTTTCCTACAAAAGAAAATTTCAAAAATTAAAATATAGAATACACGGTTCATAAGAAAACATATTTATTTAATTAGAATTGATACCTTAACAACACTATTCCAAATATGTTCCTTATATGTTGAGGGAACTTTATGCCAAGACTCATAATGAAAGGAAACTTATTTGGATTAGCAGCTAACTCTCCTAAATATACTCCTAGAAGGCCACTACTATCTCCAATTGTTTGAACATACTCATTCCATTCCAATACTACTTTTTTCCCAGGAGAAAGTTTCAAACTTAAATCTGTAGCTCGTAAGCGATTTTCTCTAGTTACACCGTCCGTATCTATTTTTTAAGAATAAAAGAAGATTTTGATTAGAATAAAGAATACTAGAATAATGATAAATTCAAGCATACACAAGATGTTTTAACCAACTTACCAATCACATCAACTATCCAATATTTATGTGACTTTCTCCTAATACTGGTATGAGGACTTTGATTTGGAGGTTGATCTTCTGAAGTTCCATATTTTGAACTTTAATGCTAAAATTTTGTAAGGGACCTTCAGTTATAGGCTCACTCTGTGCTGATATGTGAGATGCAGACTGACTCATAGATGAACCAACAAACGGTGTAGAATGAGCCTTCTTACTAAATCTCTTTGTCTTAGGCATTCCTATAAAATCAAAATGTTAGTATTATTTAATAAAACAACAATTAGTAAAGAAAAACACTCAAGTTATCATTAACATAACAAATAACAATAATAAAAAACACTCAAGTTATCAAATAACAATAACAAATAACTTTTACCTACTGTTATTGTATAATCATATTATCATCGTCTTCAGCAACATTTTCATTTATGATAGAAGTTGCAGGATCATCATCTATAATAGGTCTTGCCAATTCTATACATTCACTATTATCAGCAAAAATTTGATCCAAGTTATGTGATGGAAAAGATCCATTAGATACCATCATGTCTTCATCATCTTCACCCATGTCATACAAGTCTCTTGGCTTTAAATGAATAGGTATACTCCAACCTTTATCCTTCTCATCATCAACATAATAAACCATTTGAGCTTCACATGTTTTTATATATGGCTCATCATCTTCATTTTCTCTAGTGTGTATTAGTCTTGCAAAATTAATTGAGGTATAATCGAAATTATCTATTTTCATGCCTATAGGATTATTGGTATTTGCTCATTCACATTTAAATAAAGAAACCTTAAATAACCCATTGTAGTTAATCTCAATTATGTCTACCAGTCTTCCATAATAAGGCACCCCTCCAAATCTCATTTGAGTATCACTGTTGCTCGAGTAACTTCTAAGTCCAAAAGTACCAAAAATTCCACTATTTTGAGTTTTCAATCTCTTATCTCGTGCCAAAGTTCGAAATTTGTATCCATTTATGTTATATGCAGTGAACCTTGTAGCTTGCATTTCAGGACCTTTAGCAAAACAGAGCAGAACAACTTTATCTGCCTCATTAAGATTATTCGCATTTTCAAAAATTTGAGTAATAAAATGTAAAGTTAGTGATATTAATATTACCAATATTAATTTCTTATAGTTGACACCTTAATTAAAGTCTTACTTACATAAGTATAAAACCAACCAGCAAATTCTCTATGAATTTTCTTATCAATATCATTTGCATTCCTGGTACGTCTTTTTAGTTGCCTTCGCACAATTTCTCTATACTGCCTGTACTACATTAAGTTAATAAATAAAACTAAGGATAATTTTACTAAGTCATTTACATAGATTATAGATTAACTTTCTAAAGATATTGATAAACAAGAGAGCAATTGGTTAACATATGTCTATGTGCTTGTAACCTTTCAACAGATGTAAGCTTGAAATATGAAAAACCACCAATTGGTTTTCCTATATGTGGAATAATTCAACTATTCATTTGTTGGATTGCGTATCATTTGCATCATCATCAACACGATAAGATCGATTCCATCTTATCTCAATGTTATCCAAATACCTTCAACAAAAAATTAGGATCTCCTCCATCAAGTAACCTTCAGCTATAGAGCCTTCTAGTCGTGCCTTATTGCGTACATAGGACTTTAACGATCCTAAGTACCTATTAAATGATGATAAATAATAGTCATATAAAACAATTAAAAAAATCATATTCATTTACCTTTCTATAGGATACATCCATCGATAATGAACAAGACCTCTAATCTTAGCTTCTTTAGCAAGGTGAGTAGTTAAATGAACCATGACAATGAAGAATGAAGGAGGAAATAACATTTCCATGTGACATAGAGTGATCACAATGTCATTCTACAATTGTTCTAAAGCTGCTACACTCAAAACTTTACCACATAATTTCCTAAAGAATGAGCAAAATTCATTCAAAATTGATGTCACCTGATTAGGTAATGTTTCCCTCATGGCTAATGGTAGGAGCTGCTTCATTAATATATGACAATCATGACTTTTTAACAACCCATTTAAATGAAGATTTTCTGCATCAATGCATCTAGAAATATTGCTTGAGTAGCCATCTGGTACAATGACATTCCTTAAAGTTTTTAAGAAAGTCTTCTTCCCTTGATTGGTCAATGCATAAATAGCCAATGGATACTTTCCATTTTCATCTAGCCAGATATCATGACTAACACCCATTCTTTGAAGATCTCATTGGGCAAAGATATAGATCTTTTGACTTTGAACCATCATTAAGCAAGGTGTAATAGAAAAATAGATTTAACCGAATGACAGCTAGACTAACTAATTCTTAACTATGATTAACTCAAAATAAATCATAATAAAATAGTATATGAAATACAATTAGACGAAATTAGAATCAGCATATCAGAAAAGGATGATGATGGCTAAAAATTCATAAGTCACCAAAACCAATTTACCTTAATCATAAAATAAAAATACTCTGGTTTTGTTTACAAATTTAAAAATCCATGACTATCAAATTCATAACCATATGCATAAGCATATCATTGAAGAACTCATAATGCAATTCTCATAACTATGTCAAGGAAGTTCACAACCTCCCTTAATTAGGTAGTGCAGCTAACATATGTATAAACCATAGCCCCTAATACAATAAGTGCCTAGAGCGTTTGGTGTATAAAGGGGATTAAGTCTTAAGATGGCACACAACCAAAAAGCAGTGATTAGCGATTAGAGGAATATAACTATGCAAAAGCGAATATGCCTACTTTCGGATTCACTATAACAAGCCGTTTTTTAATATATATATATATATATATATATATATATATATATCTTTAGCATAAGAGTGCAAGGAATACCGAAAAAAGAAGTAGTTTTGAAGGCAAACCTTAAACAGTAGTTTCAAAGGCACAACAGACTTCAACTTACTATATAGGCACAATGTGTTTCACAATTGGGATGCTCCTAAAAGTTGCACCATCAATATTCAAGGCTTCAGTTAGGAAGTGCAACAAGACTTAATTAAATTAGAAAGATTGAATTAAATACCTCAATTAATCATAGAAGAAGAAGATTTAGGGTAAATTTGGGGCTAATCAACAATAACATTTTTACAATCTTAGAGGTTGTGCTGGTGACTTTAATCTCAGAGGTTTTCAAGGGGCAAAAATGGTGCCCTGATTTCTAGACAGAAAAGAGTGGTCGACAATTAGAGAGAAAAGAAGGATGGCTCTAATGGTGGCTTGTACGAATGAAATGTTAAATAACGGGCGGGATTTTTTTATCTTAAAACGCAGTGGTTTCCAAAAAACGTCCTTAAATACCTTAACAACCGCCACATTTTCTATGTCTTTACGACGGAAAAAATAAACGCCACTTTAACCGTCGCATATTACTCTTTGCGGCATATTTTTGTAAACCGCCGAAAAATAGCCGTCGAAAATTACCTAATTTCTTGTACTAGTTAGATATATAATTGATGTAAAAAGTAATTTTTGCATCGGTTATATCTAAAGTTGATGTAAAAAATCACACTTTTTATATCGGTTGTAACCATAATCGATATAGAAAATCTACTTTTTAAATTGGTTGAGCTACAACTGATATAAAATGTTTAAGTTTCTACATCAATTAATGTCACAACCGATGTAGAAAGTAAAAAAAAAATTAATATAAGTTTTGAATTTGGTAAATTCCAGTAATCAAAACTTGTAATATATATATATATATATATATAATATCTAAATTTAAGAATTATAGTTCAAAAAGATAAAAAAAATATAATGTTTGATTAAATATACTTTTGTACACATTTAAGTTACATATTTGCTATCTGCATCAAATATTTAGCACATTATCTTTAAATATCATCAATCCTCTCTTTAGATGGATGATTTGTGTGAACACCGAATTATGTTCGAGGATTCAAAATTGAAAATAAATTATTTTGTTTTTAGCCAAAAGGTGATTTAGTCTAAAATAGCTCAAAAATCAAAATAAAAGTAATGGAAAAAATAAAATAAAATAAACAAATTAATACAAAAAAAGAAAAAAGAAGAGAAAAAAAAGAAAAGAATAAGAAAAATTAGAAGAATAGAAAAGGAAAAAAAGAGAGAACCCACCAAAATTAAAAAAAAAAGAGGTATATATATGGGGAGAATGACACTTTGAAAGGGGGAGGAATTCAGAATTTTCGAAGGGAGGACCTAAGAGACTCTTTACTTCTGCATCCAATTCAACCATTGGCCTCCATTGAACCAGTTCTTCATCACCTTGCAATGGAGGTTAGATCCAACTTTTATTCCGCTTAATTTTCTTGCTTCTTCTCGGATTTCCGAGTTTATTTTCGTCTCTATTTTTCATTTTCATTTTTTATCAGTCAAATGATCTCCGATTTCAGTGATTTTTGTTGCATTCTTTTTGTATTTCCCTATAGTTTTTGGAATGATATTATTTTTATAATTTGGATCTGAAATGAAATTTCTATTGCCTGATTACTGAAGCATGTTCGTCCTGGTGCGCAAATGAACCTAGCTTGTTTGATTTGTGCATAACTTGCTCATTTCTGGTTTGATTTTTGTCAAATTTGTTTTTTTATTCCTATGATCCACATATTTCAATTTTTAGATTTTAATTTTTCATATCTACCAAAAAATATTTTCTAAAAATTCTAAGATTTGAATTCAAATTTTAACGCCAAATTCTATTGTGTTCTTGAGGTTCATCTTCATCTCTGTTTTTCGTTTTCATTTTTCATCAGTCAAATCATCTCTGATTTTAGTGATTTTTAATGCGTTATCTTTTTCTTTCTCTCTAGTTTCTGGAATCATATTATTTTCCTAATTTTGATTTGAAATAAAATTTTTATCGCCTGATTACCGAAGCATGTTCGTCTTGGTGCACAAGTGAACCTAACTTGTTTGATTTGTGCATAACTTGCTCATTTCTATTTTGATTTTTGTGAAACTTGTTTTTTTTATTCCTATGATCTATATATTTCAATTTATTGGTTTTAATTTTTTAGATCTACCAAAAATATTTTCGAAAAATTCTGAGATTTGAATTCAAATTTTGGCGCCAAAATCTCTTATGTTTTTTAGGTTCATTTTCGTCTCTATTTTTCATTTTCATTTTTGATTAGTCAATTGAAATCTGATTTTAGTGATTTTTATTGTGTTATCTTATTCTTTCTCTCTAGTTTCTAGAATGATATTATTTGTGTAATTTGGATTTGAAATGAAATTTATATCACCTAATTAGTGAAGTATGTTCATCTTGGTGGGCAAATGAACCTAACTTGTTTGATTTGTGCATAACTTGCTCATTTCTGGTTTGATTTTTGTCAAACTTGTTTTCTTTGATGCTTATGATCCATATCTTTCAATTGGTCACTTTAAAATCAAGTTTATTTTATTTTAAATCAAGTATAATTCTTTTCATCAAATTCAAATCAAGTTTATTTTATTTTAAATCAAGTCCAATTCTTTTCCTCAAGTTCAAATCAAGTTTATTTTAATTTAAATCAAGTCCATTTATAATTCTAAGTCTCACGTGATGAGCTCTAAATAGGAACTGGCGGTTTCACTGCTGTTCGATATTTAGAGATTCATATGGGTCCTAGTGAAACCTCAGTTGTCTTGGACTGTATGCATACGTGGACTAAGAATCCCTGGTAAGTAATAAAATATTTCAGAAAGAACATCATTTTGTGAATCAAGTCTCACGCGATGAGCTCTGAATAGGAACTGGCGATTTCACTGCTGTTTGATATTTAGAAATTCATATGGGTCCTAGTGCAGCCTTAGTTGTCTTGAACTCTGTGCATATGTGAAATAGGAATCCCTCGTAAATAATAAAATATTTCAAAAAAGATATCTTTTTAGGAATCTCAAGTCTCACGCAACGAGCTCTAAATAGGAACTGACGGTTTCACTCATATTCGATATTTAGAGATTCATATGGGTCCCAGTGCAGCCTTAGTTGTCTTGGACTCTATGTATATGTAGACTAAAGATTCCTTCGAGACACTGAAAATACTTTAAAAAATCATCCCTCAAATTCTTTACCTCCGAAGGTCAAGCCTTCAAACCAAAACTACATAAGTCTTGGGTTTCCCATTGCACCAGAGAGTACGTAGGAGCAGGATCAAGTCTTGTCAGACTATCTTCCATCAATATATTTATTTTCATTCTAAATTTAAGGGATCAAACAATTTTCAAAAATATTAAAATCACACACTCAGTTTAAGGGTACCGTTCTTCAGAATAGGCGAGTAGAGTGCCTAATACCTTTCCTATTTGTAACTGACTCCCAAACTTTGAATCTCTTCCTCAAGTTAGGATTTTTTTCAAATCATTTTCCTTAAATAAAAATTTAGTGGCGGCTCCACAATTCAATCAAATTCTTTTTTTAAAATTTTTAACGAGTTTGTCGTCTCGTTGTAATTACAGTTGCGACAAGTTGAGTTATTGAATCTTTGCATAATTCAATTTAAGAATTAATATCATTATATTAATTGAAGAGAAACATATAAATAATCTTACTAAGATGTGAAAACTAGAATTGCGTATGTCCATGATTGGCTATTAGATACGCTTTATGAAGAAGGGTTCCTAGAACCATGTCTCTATTTAAACATGTAAAATTATAAGTTAAGAACTTCATGAATAAAATATTAGCAATTACCAATAAACTAGAATAAAATAAATTACTAACATGTAGCAATATTTTCCATATCCCTTAATGATGGTCATCCCAAATAGCGTGTATATCATGAATTTCATCTTCTTCATTCACAATATGATTATTTGATGAAGGGCCAAGTGAACTATCAACATTTGTCATATCAATGATGTCATTACTTCTAATTGTAGTATTTTCTTAGAGAACAACTGATCACCTTTTGTTAGAATGATCTTAAATATAAAACACTTGTTTTACTTGGTAAGTCATGATAAAAAGATCATTCTTGTAATCTACTTTATCATGGTCCACCAATGTAAACCCAAATTCATCAACTTGTAAGTCATTATTACTGTCAATCCACTTGCATTTTAAAACAAGAACTCCAAACTTTGAATAGTCAATCTTCCAAATCTCTTCAGTAACTCCAAAGATATGGAATCCCTCAATGATTTTGATCTTTCGAATTAGAAAAGTACATTAACTTAACCACCACCATTATCCTACTGTTTTGCATAGTATTTTTTGTTATCTCAACCTTGTATAATTTTTTTTTATTAATATCACATCCGCTCCAACATATGATATCAATGTTAAGACCATGTGCTAGTCATTTTAAAGTCTTAAAAATAACATCATCATTCTTGAAGGTGTCATTAGATCAGGGTAAAAAGGTTTTGTGATGCTCATTTAACAATCATTTTTCATTCATTGGAAGGTATTTTTCGCTAATGATGGTTTGGTGAGCACTTAAATAAGGCCGAATCTCATCAGTAATTCAAAAATATACCAATGTTCTTGAAGGACATCCTTCTTACCCATATTTTTCACAATTATGCCTCGTGTACCTCCACATATTTCATCATGACAAGACTTAGAAACCCTTATAGGTTTTGCTTCTAATAATACTATGTATATAATTCAATAGTCTCTTCTTCTATGTACCTTTCAACAATAGATGCTTTAGGATGCTCTAGATTCTTAACATATCCTTATAGTATTTTCATGTACTGTTCAATTGGATACATAAATAAACAAGCCCGCATAACCTAATCTTTCTCACAATATGAACAATTAGGTGAACCATGATATCAAAAAAAGATGGAGAAAAATACATCTCCAATTGGCATAAGATAATCATAGCTTCATTTTTTAACTCCTCCAATTTTTTAGAGCCTAAAACTTTGCTACATATAACAACATTGAAGAAGAAATACAACCTACTTATGGTGTGTCTAACTTTTAGGTAAAATATAACAAATAATCACTAGTAGTAGTTGTTACATCAACATATGACAATCATGGGATTTTAAACCAACCAACTTGAGATATTTCATCACGACAAGCATTAAGACCATCCTTTGTCTTGCCTTGTATGTTTAAGAGCATTCCTATAACACTTTCACACAGATTCTTTTTCTATATGGATAACATCAATGCAATGTCTTATATCTAGCTTGAACCAATACGGAAGATCAAAGAAGATTGATTTCTTCTTCCATATATTTCTCTTGCTAGGACTCTTTAGACACTTCCTGAACATATTTAGATGTCCCTAACTCGATCATAAACTTCCTCTCTAGTTAAGACCTTTAGAGTGACTCCATTTTTTGGAATTCCATTAAAAACTTGTCTTAATCTACGTTATGGTTGATTATGTCTAAGAAATCTTCGATGGCCAAGGTAAACTATTTTCTTTCTGTGATGCAATTGATAGTAACTTATGTCTTCTTCACAAATAAAACGTGCTTTATGCCCCTTAACATTATATCAACACAAATTTTCATATGCTAGAAAATCATTAATAGTACAAAACATCATCATACACATCTTGAAATATTCATTACCATACCCATAAAAAAACATCCATACCTTTTTCCCATAGATTTTGTAAGTTTTTAATTAAGGGAGTCAGATAAACATTTATTTCATTTCCTAGTTGTTGTGGGCCTAAAATCATCATAGAAAACATAATATATTTGCGCTTCATGCATAATTCAGAAGGAAGGTTGTACATCACCAACAGATTAGGCCAAGCTGAGAACTATGCTTGCTACTCAAATTACCATAAAGATTCATTCCATTTGTAACAACTCCAAGCCTTAGGTTTTTTGGATCATTTGCAAACTCTGGAAATAATTGATTAATTGTCTTTCATTACAAACAATCAACAGGATAACGTAAATTCTCATTGCTTCGTCTTCCATTTGCATGTCATTTAAGCCTTTTTGCATCATTTTCATAAACAAACAACCATTTGAACCTTGGAATTATTGGAAGATACCACAACATTTTCATCGAAGGCCTCTCTCTTTTCTATATAATATGCAATCATTTGAATATGCAGGTATTTTCTTATACTTCATACCCATAGAAAAATCTTTGGTAATTTATTTTCTTGTAATAGCATATCTTTCAATAACTTAAGCAATTCGATGAAACTTTTATCACTCCACCCATTTCTTACCTTCAAATGAACAACATTAACATTATTGAAAGTGTTATAAAATTAGTACAACTTGGATACAATGGCTTATCCGCATCACTACATAAGTTTCATACATATTTTCTCTTTGAAAAGGATCATGTCCTATTTCTCGAATCATGACCTTTAGCTAATCTTATATATCTACATCAACATCTGTAGCTAATCCAAATGAACACTAACGTGTTTTGACGTCTTCCAAAGAAACAAATTAATAACTCTAGTGAGTTTGAGGTAGAGATGGAGTCATGGAACTCACCAAACATCCTCTTCAAACTACAACAATCATATTTGGTTATATAAAAGTAAAATATAATCCTAAAAGCAAGTTTGAATAGAACCAAAAAAGTAGCTTAGCAGGTATGCATGCTTAATATTTTGGCATAAACATATGATAAATCACTATTTTGTGAATATATTTTTAAAAATTTAGTTACTATACAATAAATAATTTTTTGATCATAATCCCACCTAATTTTTCTTATTTTTGTATAGTCACACAAGTAAAGAATCATAAACTAGCAAATTTTGGACTAAAAGAATGGATAAAAAGATGAAGAAGTAGCAGAAGTACAAAAATATCCCTTGGAAAAGTCAACATTGCTAGTGCAAGATCATGAGGTCATATCAATATAACCCATTTCCTCGAGATGTTACACTGATGGCTAACGTTTGACATATTTGCTAGAAATAACAACATAGGAATTGTTTTATACATATCTATTCATACTATGAGTTGTAGTGTGAGGTCGTAGGGTCGACCCAGATAATTTTTCCTTATGTCTTGCTAAGGGATTAGGCATCAATAACAGATAAGGTTGAATGGCTGTATAGGTATTGACTCTTACATCACTACCGTCTTCACCATCATAGGATCCCCTGTTCTACGCTCAACCAAGATGCATGAGATATCACCGGTGGGCATCACTACCTGACTGTGTATGAGGTTGACTAAGTGAGGACTTCATGACACCTACATTATTTCACCCTGCTTAGCTGCACCACATCTTTTCAATTATGGTGAAAACTTGACACCTTTACCTCTAAAACTAGGCTCACATCAAACAGCTCGAGACTCAACTTAAATCCACTTGAAAAAACTCCTTGTCTGCAAGTACTTATCTTCTTTCTATCTAAAAGATTATTGATGCATTGGATGTTGCCGATCATTCAATTTCTATCGAAGATCACATTGAAGCCATTCTTGATGGCTAGGGGTGAAGAGTATGGTTCCTTTGTTACCACCATTATCTCCTTTACTGACCCTTATATTGTGGATGAAATTGAGTCCCTACTCATGGTCTAGGATGAACGAGATAAGTGTCATCGTCTACAACCCATTCAAGCTCATGTTGCTCAAGCTCAATCCTCTGGTTCTTCTTGGGGATCTTCCTCTCAAGGTCGAGGATCTTTAGGCGGACGTAGTGCCTTTCAAGCCTTTTATCGAGGTGGTCATGGTCACTGTTGGGGGTCGATCTTCCCAATTTTCTTCGCGTTATGGATGTCAATTGTGTGGTAAACCTGGTCATACAACATGGCACTATTACCACTATTTCAACCAACATTATCCTAATCCTTTCTGTTTTTCATAGGGCAATGATCCTTTCAATACCTTCTTATTAATACTAGTCTTTCTCTTCTTATTGACTTTGGGACTCCTCTTACGTATTGGGAAGATGTCTTCATTTATGCTACTTCTATTATTAATTCTCTTCCTATTCCCGTTCTTTCTTATATTTCTCCTTTTGAAACTCTCTATCATGAACTGCCTAATTATTCTTCTTTCAAGGTTTTTGGTTGTGCAAGTTATCCCGTCCTTTCTCCCTACAATTGTCATAAATTTGACTTCAAGTTTTCTCATTGTACCTTTTTAGGCTTATGTTATAATCATCTAGGCTTTCGATGTCTTTTGTCATCGGACAAAGTTTATATTTCTCCCTCTGTTACTTTTGATGAATCAATTTTCCCTTTCAAACATCTTACCCCTTCCATACCCCCTTCTATCCCTGATTCTCTTCTCCTTTCTATCTCGTGTGGTCCCTTTCCTTCTTGTTATGCTCAATCATTACTTGATTCTCTCCTATACCCCTCTTCTCCTCATCATGCTAATACCACTAACCATACTTCTATTTCTTTTAATGATTCATTGTAGAAACAGATTCCTACTAAGTCTCCTTCACCTCCTACCAATACTTATTCAATGGTTACTCGATAAAAAGTGGGTATCTTCAAACCAAAGGCCTATGTTGCTTCTATTGACCTTCACATTGTTGCTGAAGCTCTCCAACAACCTCATTGGTTTCATGCCATGAAGGAGTAGTACCACGCTTTAATTCATAATCGCACTTGGATGCTGGAACCTTTTCCCCTTGACAGAAAACCCATTAGATGTAAAAGGGTCTTTCGTACTAAGTTTAAATCGGACAGCTCCATTGATAAATACAAAGCAAGACTCGTTGCCAAAGGTTTTCATTAGTGTGAAGGCTTTGATTTCATAGAAACATTCAGTCCTATGATTAAACCCTCTACCATTCATATCATCCTCAGTATTGCTCTGTCTTGGGGTTGGCCTATTCATCAACTTAACATGCATAATGCCTTTCTTAATGGTGATCTCTATAAAGAGATTATATGACTCAGCCACTGAGATTCACTGTTGGTGGTTCTTCCCTCATCTGCAAATTAACCAAGGCTTTATATGGCCTCAAGTAAGCCCTGCGGGCTTGGTTTTCCAAACTTAGTGCTCATCTATTATAACTAGGATTTTCTCATTCCAAAAGTTTTTCCTCTCTTTTTATTCATATCTCCTCCACGGCTACCACGTATGTACTTGTTTATGTTGATGATATTATTATTACTGGAACATCCTCCCTGCTCATTAGTGATCTTATCCAAGCTCTTGATTCTGCATTTGCCCTTAAGGATCTTAGTCCTCTTCATTATTTTCTTGGTGTTCAGGTTCAACATGGATCCAATGGTTCTATGCACCTCTCATAAAAAAGTATCTTGTTGATCTTCTTACTTGAGCATATGTCTACATGCAAGTCCATGTCTACACCTATGATCTCGGGTCTTAAATTATCTCTTCATGATGGCAACCTTTTCCATGATCCGTCTCTTTATCGATCTATAGTTGGTGCTCTGTAGTATGTAACTATTACATGTTCTGAAATCTCTTATTCTGTCAATAAAGTGTGTCAATTTATGCATACTCCAATTGATTCCTACTGGAAGGCAGTAAAACGTATTCTTTGGTATCTTAAAGGAATCCCCTCACGTGAACTTCATCTTTCTGTCTCCTCCAATTTTCATCTTTATGCTTACTATGATTCAGACTAGGGCATTGATCCTAATGATCATCGCTCAACATTCGGCTTCTTTGTTTATCTTGGAACTAACCTTATCAACTAGTCTTCCAAGAAGCAGTAGGTGGTGATTCATTTAAGCACAAAAATGAAATATAGGTGTATAGCCTCCACTATTACTGATATTTTGTGGATTACATCTTTACTTGGAGAACTTCAAATTCCTATTCTACCATTCCCATGCTATATTGTGATAATCTCGGTGCTATGCAATTTTCTGCAAATCCAATCTCTCATCAACGAACCAAACACTTAGTGTCTCTATGTTCATCACATTTCCATTGTTTATCATATAGTTAATGGTCTCACCAAGTCCATATCAAGTTCCAAGTTTTCTAATTTTTGTAATAAACTTAGTGTCATAGATATATCTAATCCTAAGTTTAAGGGAGGATGTTAGAGAGTTTACCAGCTTTTTGTTAAATTATGTTAGAATCTGTTATGTCTATTATGCTAACTTTTGTCATGTTTTTGCTGAGCTTATCACTAATGTATATATATACCTATTTTTTTTAATAGATAAACATATATTTTATCTCTGTATCCTTATACTTCCTGTTGCTATACATTATTTTAACAGTTTAAAATTTTTTATCTCTTCTAATTTTAAGAAATTGTTTTTTAACTGTTGATAGAAAAATTGTTACCTAAAATAAAAAAATGTTGTTGTGGCTGCACTTTAACTCAACTTGTTTAAGACAAAAGCTAAGGCAAGTCTACTTGGTGTGTAAGCGTGTCAGCTTGTGAAGTAGCTTCTCAGCTCCCAACCCAACACCTTGAATTTTCTAAGAAGCTTGATCGCATGTTGTGTTTGTGTGAGTCATTCTCTTCTTACTTGTCTACTCACACAAATGAAGATGGTGACACTAAAAGGCTTTACCAGCTATCACTTCCTGGTAAATACTGCGTCAATGAGGAGATGAAAGGCTCCGTAGCTTCACATCCAACTTTTCTAAATCACCAAATAATCAAGGATTCTTGTAAGCAAAATCATTACATAATAATCTCCTACATTTTTTTTAAGTCAACCAAGAGTAAGTTTTCATTTTTTCTAATATAAAAAATCATTCATTCTAGCTATTTTTAATTATTTTTTTATATAGGCTTTGATGGTGTGGCGGCCAGAACAAGGTATTCATATAAGAGATTTCTGTCTATGGACAATATGAGAAGTGTGCAACCTGTTAATTCTAGTAGCTCTTTCCTAATATTAGTTCCTTTCCAGCTACACATAAACTATTTTTGGACTCTCTCCCCTCTATCCATAATGACACCAATAAGAAGCTTTGATTCAGTATCCATAAACAGGTAGCATAATTTTTACACCAAATCACAACAATAAGAAAGTCTCCTAAGAAGCCAATTTTCGACCCACTTGCCATTAGTTACTATTGGACTAGAAACCGTAGAAAATGAAACTCTTGGATTATCCACTGTCACGTAACTCTACAAATGACATCTAAGTGACCAACACAATCAGACTTCTATATCACATAAAGAATTTATTTGATAGATAATAAAAAAGTAGTATATTGAAGCCTAGGTTAAAATTGCTTTTTTCTTTTCTTACTTTTTTAAAAAATAAAATAAAATAAATGAAACAAAATTAAAAAAAAATTAAACTAATAATAGCAAACAAGTGGAAGCCACACATTTAATAATGAGAGAATTTGGTTGTAGATAAAATTAACATATTCTACATTAGTTAAATTTTTAATTAATTTCAAATATATTTTCTACATCAATTAAAATTTTAACTAATTTAAAATATTTTTTTACATTAATTAATTATTATATAATATCATTGATAAATATATATATATATATATATATATATATATTAAACAGATTTTTAATTAACATGTTTAAGTATGACACATCCCACACACGTATGTTTATTTAAATTTATTTCTATTTATTGGTTTATATTATTATCCCTCAACCCTAAACCATGTATGAGATAAGCTTTATCTGGAATTATATATTTTAAAAGTTATTTCTCTTTTTTTTTCCTTTGCTTACGTGCTCTTTGATTTTTACCAAGACATGAGGATACAAAACTATTAGATAGACTCTTTTGTTTTAATTTTATACTTTGAAATTGAAAGTTTTTTTTTTTCAATTTGAATTTCATGCACTAAGTTTTTTTTTTTTGAGTAGTGTAATTTTTTTTGGTTAACTATAATTATTTTTATAGCACTTAAATGTATAATTTGATATATAAAGTATAATTTGATAAGATTACAACAAAGATGTAATGTGAAGTAATTATTGAACATGTTAAGTTAAAGTTAATGAAGAGGATAGATAAAATTATAACTTAAAATATTCTAAACATTGATGCAAGGGTATACTTATGGCATGCTAAACATAATGCAAGGGTATACTCATGGTATGCTATGTAATATTTTTGTTGCTTGATGTAATAATATAAAAATTCTGATTTATTTTATAACTTAATTCTTTTATCTATTCTATTTATTATTTTCTTTCATTTTTTTCATATTTTTTGGATATACACAAATTTAATGTAGATCATATTTATATTGATCAATTTCAAGTGTTGGTTCCAAAATTTTATTTGATGCTCATTCATAAAGTTTTAAATTTAATGATTCATATCATATTATAAAATATTTCAATTAAGTGTTTATTTAATAATTTTCATTTTTGTTAAATTTAATTTTTAAAGTTAATTTTAAATATATTAAAGTGGTAGATTCTATTGAAAAATTAAGTATTGATTATATTTATTTATTTTTAATATAATAAATATTCTTAATAAAAAAATTATTATTATTGGATGTTAAAAACTTAATCTTAAAATTGAGGTTAACATTTTTTATTAAATAAAAATTCATGTTATAAATTTAATTATAATTTTTTAATATAAATATTAAATCATAAATTAAATTTGACTAATCTGATTATAAATTTCTACTTTTAGTTATGGATTGGATTTATACTTTCATTCTATTCTTTATTTACTATTTAAAATAGATGTTAAAATTAATATTTTATTAAAATAGAATATGTTTCAACTAATATTAATATAATAAATATTAAAATAAAAATATTAATATTTCATAATTTAATTTTAATTATAAATATAATAAATATTAAAATTTAATTAATTATTATGATATTTTATTTATGTTGATAAAATAATTTAAAAAATAAAAAAATTATGGTGGTTTTTGTCTATGCTTTTTGTGATTTTTAACTATGGTGATTGAGGAAAAATCCTCAAAAATTCTTTGTAACATCTGTCAAACTTTATTTAAACGTTAATAATATATTTTGTAACAATATTTAACTATTAGAAAGTGAGTTTGTATCTAATAATTTATTACCTCAATCTAGGTAGGATGATAAGTTAGAATCTCAAATAGTTCCCCTTATTATCTAAAGATGCCTTTCTCTCTATATATAAAAGGAATATATTAAATGAGAATGTAAGTACTTTGGTTTATTATTTGGATTATACAATCATAGTAATTAAGATTAAAAATATTTTAATTTATGTAATTATTTAAAAATTTATGTATTTTTTTTAAAAAAATCCACATGATATTAATGTTTTAATCTTGACCATAAGATCTAAGAACATACATTTATTTTTATATAAAAAATTATTTTATTTAATATATCATTAAAAATATTATTATATTAAATTTAATATTTAATATCAGTTAATTCTAATCCTTTACTTTATATATATATATATATATATTTATAGTAAAATCTAATTACGAAAATTTATTTTTATATTATTAAAGAGTTCTCACATTATCTAAATATAAAGTTAACTAAATATATATATAAAGTGATGATAACTTTTATTTTATAAGTTAATTTTTAAAATTAAGTCAGCTTTAGTACGAACTAGCTAGTTTTTCTATGCATAAATATCTTCACTTATAGTTGCACAAATGATATTAGCTTGCATGATTTATCAATAATTACTTTAAAATCATATCAGGACTATAAACTATGACAGCTACCAGTAAGAAGAAGGATAAAACTTAAATGTCATGTATTTTTTTGTGTGCTGTTTTCTAAATAAAAATAAAAAATTTTATCTTAATAATTGATGTTGTGGACTTACTTAATTTACGAGATAAATGGATTAAAAATATATATATTTAAATCATCTTATTAAGCTTAACTTACCCAAACTTTAAATTAGAGTAATTTTGAAAAGTTTTATTTCAACTTCATCATTTTTTATATTATAAAAAAAATGTAAAATCCTATAAAAGTAGTAGAAATCCACATTTTAACAACGTATAACCCCACGACACAACGGGCATTATTTACGGGTCTCCTCGTGGTTTGCAATTGTAATCCGGTATCCAAACAAAGGATGACACTTGCCCCGCCACGTTCAGCTTCTGAATGCAGACGCTACGCCTTTTAACTCTTCCTCCACCTTCACTCCCTTCTGGATGTTTCTCTGACAGTTTGTTGTCCCATTCACATTTGGGAAACGTTACAGCACAGCCAATCCACACCATACACCTGCTTTTTCCTTTTTTCGGTATGTCGTAAATAATAATAACATATCAACATAAACAAATACATACTATAACTTGGCTCAATATTCTTTCCGCTTCTGTGAAAAGGGGTCCCTGAGCAACACTTCTGTTTCAGGTTGGTACAGTTGCGACGATGGTTAGTAACAACAGCAGCAAAGAGAAGGAGAGAGACCCTGAGTTTATGTTTGATCAGAACGATGACGATATCAACCAAGGCGAAGAACAGGATCTTGAAAATGTTAAGTATGAGAGTGATAGTAGCAGTGAAAGTTACAGTGATGATGAGGGAAATGATAGGACACAGCCTCACTCTTTCAGTTCTCAGCAATGGCCTCAAAGTTACAAGTATCGTCTTCTTTAGCGATTGTTTATCTTTCACAATTTGAATTTGAATTTGAATGCTTTAATCCTGTTTCTGATACATGCTTTTGTCATACCTTGTGTTTTTGGCTTGATTGTATCTATATGCCAAACCCTTACATCAAATTTATAAGTATTAGTTATTTTTATTACATTTTCCTCTGACTGGCTAAAAGGAGTGAGGGATATTGAAGTTCTTGTAGTGAGTGAGGTACCTTATCTGATGTTCCTGTCCTGTGCATGTGAATCGTTTTGTGACTGGGTTTGAGATTGTTTCTCTTTGTTTAAATTGCTTTCATTTCCTGTTATTGTGTTATAAGATTTATTCTGTGCTTCATTCTTCGTATTAACCTGAATGAGCTCAGATATTCCTCTCTTATTGGTTTTCTTATAACAGAGAGACTACAGATTCTTACACAATAGCTGCAGCTCCAAATTTGGAATCAATTATACGAGGACCGAGTTTTATATATTCTAGTTTTGGCCGTTCAAAGAGTAACTTAGACACAGATGGAAGGACCCCTTTTCTATCTACTCATGAAGGCCTTAGTCAATCCACTTGGTGGGAGAAAGCCTCAGTGAAAAGACATGTTACTGGAGAACTGCCCATTGGTTATGGATGCAGCTTCACTCAAACAATTTTTAATGGTACTTCGCTATTTCATTGCAATCTCTTAGCGTCTCCATGAACAATTTAATTTGATGTGCTTGTTCCGAATAAACATTGTAAATTCAGTTGCTGGCAAAAACATTCTCCAATTGTGCAATGTATAACTTTTACTTTCTTCTTGGGAGGGGGGGGGGCTAGAAGAAATTCCAGGGGAGGGTAGATTTCCTTGTTTCAAGATCAAAGCATGTTGCAAGCCATTGCTACGGCATGTGCAACGTATATTGATACAGGTCACTGCTGTAAAAAATAGGGAGTACTATTTTATGTACTTTTCAATGCATTCTTTCTTATTGCTCAATAATATTAGGGATTGTGTGTGTGTGTTAGGAGTAGCTTATTTTATATTCAGAATATCTCATTATCTAAAAGTTAGAGTTTTTTCAGAAAAGTAAAATGAAAAGAAAATAAAAGAAGCTATTATTTTAAACAAAAGAATCAAAGCCAAATATGCTATGACAGCTTGATTCCTTTATTTGAAAATTTTACTAACATGTTTTGGAGTTGTATTCTATCTGATCGATCCCCTCTCCTTGTTGAAAGTTTTTTTTTTCCATGTTTACAAATATCTAACCTTCTCAAATTTCCATTTCTACCGGGCAATTTTTTGAGATGATATTGTACCCTGGCAGGGATTAATGTGATGGCTGGAGTAGGCCTTCTATCTACACCGTATACAGTGAATCAAGCTGGGTGGATGGGCATGGTAGTAATGCTTATTTTTGCAGTAATTTGTTGTTATACAGCCACCCTTCTGAGATACTGCTTTGAAAGCAGAGAAGGCATTATTACCTACCCAGATATAGGAGAAGCTGCATTTGGAAGATATGGCCGTATTGTTGTATCGGTGAGTTTATATCTTTATATAGTTAATTGAAAATTGTTGTGCAGTGCTTTTTACATGGTGGATAGTAATATTAATTGGGCTCTTACCAGATGATCATTCTGATTCTATTCTTTTTACCATGGTCTTAGATGATATTGTTTCATTTTTACCTTTGATTTTTTGTCATAAGGTCCTGACAAAATTTACCATAGGATGATTTTACAAGAACTGGATCAGATTAAGAAAGAAAATGAAAGAAAAACAGAGGAAAAATATATTTGTATTCTACTCCTTGAGTCTGTCCCAAAGAAAACAGAGTCAAGTGGGTAACAAACAAGAAATATACAAGACTGTTACAAAGGAATTCTAGAGTCCCTGTTATCTCTTCTACCAAACTTCTCAATTCCGCAATTGTCTTTCATAGCCTCCTAACTCCTATTTATCATATCCTCTTTAACTAACTAACTGACAGCTCTACTTTATGTTAGGCCTAACAACTTAGCCTCTTTTATTTTTATTTCTTCGAGAGAACACTAATTTTATTGGAGGTCTAGCAGATTTCTCTTTGTTTGTTGTTCACTTTCACTCTAAATCCATATCATAGTGGTGAGAAAGAAGGCTGAGATATAATGTTTTTCATTGATGAACAAACTTGCATTTTCTCTAATTTGTGTTTACTGATGATATTTGTTGCAGATCATTTTGTACACTGAATTATATGTAAGTGCTCCAACCATTTCTTGTTTCCTTTGAAAACACCTGTGTTTTGACGCTCCACATCACATGTATAAGCCGTCTTTTCATAAATGCAGTCATATTGTGTAGAATTCATAACCTTGGAAGGAGATAACCTCACTGGTCTGTTTCCTGGAACATCCTTGGATCTGGGCAGCTTCCAGTTAGACTCTGTGCGCTTGTTTGGAGTCTTGACCGCACTTATTATTCTTCCTACTGTTTGGTTGAAGGATCTTCGTATAATCTCTTACCTATCAGGTGCTCCCAAAGTCTAAAAGAGATCCCTTCTGTTTTCAAAATTTACAACTTAGCATGTCCTGATTGGAGCTTTTATTGCAATCTGCAGCTGGAGGGGTTGTTGCAACAATTTTGATTGTTATCTGTGTGTTTTGTGTTGGGACAATAGATGGTGTTGGATTCCATCACACGGGTCAATTAGTAAAATGGAACGGTATTCCATTTGCTATTGGTGTCTATGGATTCTGCTTTGCAGGCCATTCAGTTTTCCCAAATATTTATCAGTCTATGGCTGACAAAACACAATTTACCAAAGCACTAATAATATGGTATGGTACCTAATAACTTCTCTGCTGCTGGATAAACAGAAGATATTTGATTTCTTTTTTCTGATTCCTCAACTCATTTCTTTGCATACAGTTTTGTTTTGTGTGTTTTGCTATATGGAGGCGTTGCAATCATGGGATATCTCATGTTTGGTGATGGCACTTTGTCTCAGATAACATTGAATATGCCACCGGGTGCATTCTCTTCCAAAGTTGCTTTGTGGACAACGGTGAGTTTTGAGATTTTTTTGGGTCTCATATCACTATTTTTATAGTTTCATTCTAATCAACAATAACTGTTTTTTTTTTTCTAATTTCATGTTGTGTGATCTTCTTCCAGGTTATTAACCCATTCACTAAATATCCTTTTTGCCAAAAGAATGTCTATCATATGTTCATGATTTGATCAAATTCAGGAGTGCTTATAGTTTTTTTTTGGATCTAGTGGAATGCTTTTAGTTTGACTTTTCCTTAATACTATACAAATATGCTTTGTTGATGAACCCACTGGCAAGGAGTCTAGAGGAGTTGCTGCCTGATAGAATTTCAAGTACATATTGGTGTTTCCTTCTTCTTAGGACAGCACTTGTTGCATCTACAGTTTGTGTTGCATTTCTGGTTCCCTTTTTCGGTAAGTATTAGACTGTCTTTATAGTGCATTAATTTTAATTTCACCTCCCAATTAGTTGAGAGCACTTAAGAAAATGATATAACTTTAGACACTTTCTGTCCTTATAATTTGTATTTTCCTTTTCATTTACTTGTGTCCATATACTTGTAATTCGTATTTTGTTTTTCATTTATATCCTTTTGTTCTGTCATTTCTGTTTTTCAATCAAAATCAAAAGCCAAACAGTGATGAAGTTTGTTTTTCATAAATTTGAAACCAAAACAGCAATTCTGTTAAACTGGCCTGAAACTTGTTTGTTTGATTTGATTTAGTTTAATGGAAACAATCAAAAGCTTTTCCGACTATGTGATGTTGTCCATAGATCAAACAAAGACCATTTTATTGTCAAAAATAATTTCATAGTTACCATTTAGATCGGAATTGTTATTAATGGTCTCTGTTAGACAATTTCTTGGATTTCCTCTGCTTATAATATTTTAGCTGACATTCACCTTGTTACTTGTTCCAACTAGGCTTTTATTGCGATAGGAACATAACCCCAATTATGAGAGTCTATATGACATAGACGAGTAGCAGGGGATATAGTCAATAGTACAATGGTTGATCAATTAGTTAGTTAAGGGTGGGAGTTTATTCTCTAATTGCATAAATAGAGAGGGAAACTATTAGAAGAGAGTTTATTCTCTAATTGCATAAATAGAGAGGGAAACTATTAGAAGAGGTATCCAAATTAAGGATGGAAGTGAACAAGGCCGTCCTATAGGGATCTACGGCTCAGCTCGTTTAAAGCCTAATTTGGCTTGACTCGTTTGATAAATAGACAGGCTCAGGCTTGTTAAAAAGTCTTTTTAGATAAACAAGCCAGGTTTTAGGCTTATAAAAAAACTTATTTAACCTATTCAGGGGTCTATTTATATTTATATATTATATATTTATATTTATTTTAATATATTATATTTATATAATATTTATTTTATATAATATTAATATATATATATATATATATATATATATATATATATGTTTTAGGCCTATTTAATAGCTTTTTTATCTTGTAAGCTTTAAGTTTGCAAGTCTTTTTAATCAATTATTTATATAGGTTTTAAGTTTATTTATTGATTTTTTTTTGTTATGTAGGCTTTTAAATAGGCTTGTAGGCCTTGTAGGCCTTGTAGGCTTTAAATCATGCCAAATCTTGATATAGAGAAAAAAAAAAAAAAAAGCCTTTAACAGGTAACAAGTTCAGGTAAACAAGCTAGACTTGAACACTCAAAGCCTAACTCGGCTCGACCTACTTCCATCCCTAATATGAATTAGGGAGAGAACTGAGTCTCTCAAATACTTAGTGCCTTGTATCACGTTCTTGCTGATCTAGGTTCTGTGACCACCTTGGTACCTGACCGAGATTGGTTTTCTTGCAATAATATTCTTCATCTAATCTTTTTCAGACTAGTTTCTATCATATTGTGAAAACTTAATCACCCAACATTTGTAAAGTGTTGCCGGTCTAATGGTTGCGTGGTAATATCATATTTTTAAGAAGAGGTATCTTTCTATCACTATTAATGCCAAACATTCATTTATGTCATCCACCCAGATTGAATCTTATGATTCACATCTCCATTACTTTGTGTGATAGATCCATCATACCTAAACTGTTTAACTTGTGGTATGGTGCAATCTCTTGGAGTCTTGCAAAACTTGCATTCTATATACTTTATTTTACTTCTGCTTAATTGGCATATAAACCTAGATATTCTCTTTGTAACCTTCATAAACTCATATTTGCAAAAGGAATGCATTGAGGTACTTATTTCTTGGATAATGTTATAAGAACATCCAAAGTTATAACACCCTAAAAATAAATATCAATTTTAGACTTAAGTCGTTCATTTGGTTCCATTATTAGTTTGTTATCTCATGAAGCATAATTTTTTAGAAAATACTTGTATGGAAAATATGGTAAATTTTTTTTTTTGAAATTGTTATAAATTGTAAGCCTCATTGACTTAACGCGCATGACTGTAAATAAACCACTAGACGTTCTTGTGCGCATACAGAATGTTAAGAATACGTAGTGCTTATGTTATTCCATTTGTTTCTTAATTCACAGTAAACAATTAAACATAACTTGATCATACAACACATAACATCACATAATTATACAGTCCATCTATATATCCAAAACGTCTTAGGCACTAAGACCTTATCATACAATTTATTATAAGTCATAATTTACATTCCTCATTTACTTACATATTTACTACATTCTATCATACATATATTATATATATATACATAGCATATTTCTACTTACTAATATCTAGGATGCTTGCATCCATATATTCACAAAATGTACATTATTAGCATAACTTCTCAACTTCAAGTTCCCTGATACAAACGGGGAGATCTGCAAACCTCTATAAGCCTAGAGGTGGAATCACTTCATCCACATGCTTGGATCCAATAACATAAACGTTCTGTATGGCATCTCTTGGTTGGCTTGAAAAGAATAGGGCATTGGATACGACAAGCTTTCCTGGGAGGACCATATGTGAGATGAGCTTATGGTAATGAGTTGGGGTTTGTGGATCAGTCTCCCCTTCAGAAGAAGAGGAATTTGAAGCAGTGGCTGTTTGCTATTTGTGGTAGCCAGGTGGGGGTGGAAACACTCCATTGGGGTGGAATGCCTCTAAGGGAATAGCGAATACGGTGGTTGAGAAATTCGGGCTTAGAACTTTAGTGATGAACAAATGACTTAACGAGAAATAGATTTGGACATTGACTTGTGCCGTTATTAAGAGACCATGTGGATTTGCTGACCAGTCGACATTGCTAATGTCGACATACATCACTACCGTTTCGAAGAACATCGTCATTGGCTGGGAAGAAGGTAGAAAGAGAAGGTGTGAGAAACTAGGTTTCTACTCTGTTTTAGTGTCATCACTTTTATCCCAGCCACTATAGTTTATTAGAAAAATCATGACATGCATGCAAGATTACTTTTAATCTTTTAAAAACATCTTACTGAAGTGAATTATTTTATAAAAAAATAACTTATTGTTTATGCATATATCTGTCTGAACTTTGTAAATCTAGAATCACAATAAAGATATTATGATTTACAGGTTATTCTATGTCTTAAACTTTATCTCTATCTTTATTCTATTCCACAACTTTGGGGAATTATAGATTAAGTTTCACAACTTCGGGAAAACTTCTAGACATAGACATACATTAATTATAGACAAACGATATTTTCTCACTGAGTCTGCTACTCTATCTTCTACTATTAAGGATAAGGGTTCATTCCTAGATGGTCGTCACCATCTCATAATGTGTGAAGAACCCTTTTGTCTTCATCGTAAAAGTATTTTTGGAGAACCCTTTTGTCTCCTAGGAGAACCCTTTTGCCTCCTCTTCAGTAGCGCTCTAGGTGCCCTCTGGAATATGATGTGCACAAGACATATTAAGAGTAGGATAACTTTTCACAAAAGTTTGCTTTGGTGATCCCTTAAATTCTTTAGGTTCATTTTTTATGGCTTTGAGATAATTATGCATGCTCAAACAATTTCTTGCCAATATGATATGCACACATAGATCTCAACTTGTATCACATCATCAATCATAAATACTTTTCATACATAACATCATCCTTTCCATACTTATGAGAATTCAACATTTCAACTTACATAAATAGTGTGCATTCATGAGAACATTACAAGTTGACTGGTAAATCACATGTAGAGTATCATTATTGCATATTTTGAATACATGTCCAACTTCTTTATCTCTTTAACTTTTTATGTTGAATCACTCAAGGGACTTAATTATCTCAACCTTCTAAATTGCTCCTCAACCTTCTAAATTGCTCCTCAACCTTTCCTTTTCTCAAAGTTACATTAATTTCATGAGATTTTTACAACTTAGAAGTTTTCCTCTAGGTGACTGAATGACGCCTTTTAAGTTTTTATTCTTTGTGCTCTTCAATTGTTCAAGTCTTATGCATGTCTTACTTATACTAAGTTGAAATGTTTAAGTGTTAACAAGTTTTTAACTTGTTTAAGACATTTTACTTAAACATGGCTGAATGGTTGTCTATGATTTTTCCAAGCTTCTTTTAAACTTTTCATTCTTCATTTAACATTAGAAGGCTTCTTAAGTTACTTAAACCAAGATTTCAAACTCCTTTCTTCTTATTTAACCTAGAGTGGCCAAATGTGAACCCTAGGTCTCTAAGGCATTCTAGTTTATTTTCTCTTGTCTTATGAGTTGATTTTTATCAATTGAAGACTAATTCATTAATTGATATCTAACTTAGGAATTTTTAAAACTTCTTCTCCATTCTTAAAGGTCATGGTCGAATGGCTTAACCTAGCTTCCAACTTCATATTCTATTCCTAGACACCTATGTTTTACATGCTTAAGTTTAGACTTGAATTATGATGACTTCTTGACTTCCTTTTTACTACTTTAATGATTATGTCCAATTGATTCTTTAAGCATTGTAAGACTTACTCCCCATTTGTAATCCCTTCTAGTTATAATCCAAGGATGTTTAGTTCATGGTAGTTAGGAATTAAATCTTCTTCTAAATCCATATGTCTTAAGTGGCCGAATGGACCCTTTGCTTTCTTAAGGCATTCTTACACTTTTAATCCATTATGTTTACTTGCTAAGAATCCTAAATTTAGTCAAGTTAGGAATTAAAACTTCTTCTTGGTTAATTAAATACATAGTGGTTGAATGCCACCTCCAAGCCTTTAGGGTTTCTATTTTTTAACCTTATTTGATCTAGGTTGACCAATTCTTGTAGTTAAAGTTTAGACTTCAAGTTTGACCAAGTTTAGTGGATTTTTAGACCTTTTCACTACTAAGGATCATGGCCAAAATGACATTTCCTCCTCCTCCTAGGTCATGGTTCATTTTTAGTTACCAATTTATGTCTTCTTGTAATCTAGATTAATTCATTAATCTCTATACATCCATAAAATATATATTACAAGTGAAGCAGAACACTACTTCATGGTGGTTGATACGAAGCATAGCCACCGAGCTTTTATTGTTCTTTATTAACGGCCTATTTATTTCTTCTTTTGCAAGAGATTGGGCAGTATTAAATATTTTGCACTTTGTCAAAACCATGTCACAATAGCTTGTAAATCATGGTAATGGAGTTTCGGTTGACCTCCAAACAGGCTATAAATTTATCTGTTAATTAATTATTATTATTTTTATTATTTCTTCCAATAAAGAATATGTCATAATTTTTTATCAAAAGTTCTATATTTAATTTTAAGACTATACATGTGATGAACTATAAGTGACTCTAATACCATTTTATAATTTCAGGGCTTGTGATGGCATTAATTGGTTCACTCTTTAGTATACTTGTGGTAAGAGATACACTTCTTCCTTTTTCATTCTCTCTCTCTTTATGTGTGTATATCTTCATCAACAATTATGATGTTGATGCTTATATTACAAAAGCTTAATGACTTATTAGAAGAAATTAGGAATTCATGATATGCTAAGAGTGTTTGGAGGGACCTAATTCTTGATTGTTACTTCGAACCATGCATGCACATGCCTTAAACAAAATGCCAAAATACCTTTTCTGTTCTACAATATATGGAGTTTCATTAGTAAAATCATTATTTTATGATCTTCAACTTAAATATTATTTGATTGTTTGCCATTCTTCTTTTTATGTATTTCAACTTAGTAATACTGCTTTTAGAATTGTAGGTAAAAAAGTCAAGATGGAGATAAAATATTGTTCTGTTGTGCTTTCTTTGACTTAAATTTTGTCTTAACATTTATTACACTATTATTTCAAAAGGAAAAAAAGTAGGGATAAGGTTTGTACTTAACGTGAGCCCATACTGAGAAGAAGAAAGACAACAAATATAATATAAGAGAAATTAGAGACTCTGGACTCCCATATCTTCAAATTCTACCTCTCTCCTTTGCTTGTCAGCTTGCATCTTCATTCTTTGTTAAAGTCAAGTTTGTTTAACTTGTCTAGCATGATGTCCCTCTCCCGAGTAAGTTGATTGACTTCATCAACTTCAAAAGGGAAAGTGTCCCCATAGAAAAGAAGGGGATTTATGGTACGAGGCTTCAAATAGTGTCATCTTAGTAGAGTTGTAATTGATATTAAACAAATACTTAGCCTAACTCAGCCAATTAGGCTGTTTCTTAGGATTAACCTTTGAAAAAGTACCTAAGTGTGACTGAAACACCTATTAACAACCTCATTTGTCCTTCTATCTGCAGATGATACACAATTATATATTTCAATTTTGTGCCAGTCTTAGTAAATCACCTATTAAAAAGGTTTACAACACAATGAAGAATTGTGGCAACAGAGTATTAGAGCCAGATGGAGTTATTAATAATATTGATTGTTTGGTGGATAATCAGAAGTGGAAATTCTTATAAAAGTTTTCCATATTCTAAAATAGTATCAATTGAAACAGGATCTAAGTGAGTTCAAGGAGTTTCACAATCTAATGTTTCAGTCACGGGACCTACAACTAACAAAAATAGTGGGCTGTAGTGGACCGTTTTAGAGTGAGGTTGGCAGGTTCAAAAGGTTGTCAGAAGCTGAATCACAAGAGAAGGTGAAAAAGGGCTTGTGTTTCAAATGTGACGAAAAATAAGGGCCTGACCATATTTGCAAAAATAACCATTTTCATGTTATGCTATTAGAGACAAGAGGAGTATATCACAATAGAAAATGAATGTAGGGAGGAACATTTGGAAGGAAATTGTTAGAATATATAGCTAATTAGACGGTCATAGCTTATAGTTTTGTTTAGAACATTCAAAATTTGTTTTATGTAATTAGTTACAACCAATGTTATTAGCAATCACTACAGGTACTCATATAAATTCATACCCTTGTAATTCTAATTCTTTGAGAGATTGAATATATCAATTCACATTTTATTACATGGTATTCATCCAGAGCTTGTGCTCGATTCTAACAAATGGCAATGTCTCTTGAAACTTCATCCTCACAACTGATGGTTTTGACCACCGTTGTGATTGCCTTTTCCCACACTATCTCTGTCTCAAAGAGAAGAATTATCTTCTTTGGAAACAATAGGTCAAGGTTGTTATCAAAGCTCATCATCTTCGCTAGGAGAAATAGGACCAGCTTCTCTTGTCTTGGTTGCTTTCATCCCTCTTAGAATCAATCTCCACTTGTGTTGTTGGGTGTACCAATTTGTGGTAGCTTTGGGATGAAATCCATGCATTCTTCGATTCACATACTTGTGCAAAGGCTCGCCAATTTTAGAGTATCTTTGAATCAAGACTATCGAGATTCCTTAATCTCCATGTCAAACTAATGCTCCTATATGATCATGCTGATGCTATCCTTGATGGTCTACCATGTGAGTATGATGTTTTTGTGACCTCAATCAACATTAGACTTGAATCCTACAATGTGAATGAACTTGAATCATTACTTCTTGATCATGAAGCTCGACTTGAAAAGAATCATTAAAGTTCTATTTTTTATGCACTTTCTGGTAATCGCACCAATGCTTCCTATTAAGATTGTGTAAATATTTTATTTTTGGAAAGTTAGGATAGAAGAAACTCAGGTTAGAATCGTCCTTTAATCTGACTTGATATTTTCTGTTTTTCTTATTTAAATTATCTTGTAATTTGTTTAGGTAAGAGAATCTCTCTAATTGATTCTCTCTTTGCCTATTTAATCTTTGTGATTCTTGAATAATGAATAAGAAAAAGAAGAACATATTCTTTTCCCTTTTCCTCTATGTTATTAGAGCCTACCGTACATCCATTAATGGGCCACCTGTAAATGTCCTGCCCTGCAAAATTCATGCTCCAAATGTCCAATCCTGGACATGAAAAGGGGTGTATTAGAAAGTCCTACATTGCCTAGAGATAAGACCAATCGTGGATATAAAACATGGGCCTGGTCAAAGTAAACTTGATCCAAGAGCAACAAAGTGTGTGTTTATTGGTTATGCTCCCAATCAAAAGGGTTACAAGTGTTTTGATCTGATTTAGAAAAAAATTTTGTTACTACGGATGTCACTTTCTATGAGGACACATCTTCAAGAGGTGAGAAGAGTTGAAGATCTAGAACATATAGAACATAATTTTCACACTTTTGAAGAACTCTTGGAACTAGAATTTTTAAGTTTTGATTTTTTTTTTTGAAATACTGGCCGAACATAGTGAACATCAAGATGTTTCTGGTTTTGAGAGTTGAAATAGGCGAAAATGAAACAACTACAATGAATGAGGGCATAAAACCCTTTGATTTTGTCTATTTAAGGAAGAAAAAGGCTTAAACATTGAGGCAAGTGATACTATACAACCTCAACACTGCCAAGAGTTTGAAAACCCATAAGGTAACATTTTTCTGAAACTGTCCAGCCTGCTCATAAGTCTATTAACTTATAGTTAGATCAATCTAATCTTCCTATAACTATCCAAAAAGGGGTTAGGTCCTGTACAAAGTATCTGTTAGACCCTCAATTACTAAAGTATATGTTAGGAAGGTAAGATGGCAGACTGAAAAAGAAATAATAAGTAATAACTAATAGTTAGTTAGTTAGTTAAGGTAGTTAGGAGATATAAAAAAGGGAGTTTCAGTTGAGATAGGACAGTTAGTTGTTGATTGGAAAGAAGTTGGTAGAGGAGAGACCAAGGACTCTCGAATTCCCTTGTAAACAGTCTTGTAGATCCATTGTTCATTACCCCCTTAATTCTGTCCTCTTTCAAGCAAGATTCAAGGAGGAGAATACAAATTTACTTTTCTCTATTTTTCTTTTGTCTTCTTTAATCTGATCCAGTTCTTATAGTATCCTATCTCTCATTTTGTGTTAAATGACAATTTATCGCCTTCTTTTAGAGCTTTTGGAGATGTCAAAAGATATACATTCTGCTCTAGAGGTTCCAGAGTGGAATAATGCTATCTTGGAAGAGACAAGAGCTCTAGAGAATAACCAAACCTGGAAAATGGTGGATTTGCCTAAGGAAAAAACAACCGTGGGTTGAAAATGGATTTTCACAATCAAGTATAAAGCAAATGGGTTGATTGAATGATACAAAGCCTGGTTAGTGGCCAAAAGATTTACGCAAACATGTGGGATGGATTATATGGAGACCTTTGCACCCGTTGTAAAGTTAAATACTATCAGAGTTCTCTTGTCCTTGGTAGCCAATCTTGGCTGGCCACTACAACAATTAGATGTGATGAATTCTTTCCTAAATGGAGACTTGGAAGAAGAAGTATATATGGATGCACCACTAGGTTTTGAATCATACTTTAAACAAAAAGTTTGCAAACTTAAGAGGTCTGGATTGAAACAATTTCCTAGAGTTTGGTTTGAGAGGTTTACTGCATTCATAAAAAAGCAAGGGTATGTGCAATGTCATGGAAAAGTGCCCTACACTAAATTGTTCAAGACCAAACCTGATTATAATTTTCTTGGCATCTTTGGATGTGCATGTTATCATTTCTTACATTCTTATAATCCTCACAAGCTTAGCTTTCACTCTCTTGAGTTCATCTTTCTTGGGTGTGCATCTAATCAGAAGAGATAGATTTGAATCTTTCAAATTTGGACAAATTTATATCTCCAAATATGTTTATTCAATGAACCAAGTTTTCCCTATCACACTTTACTTCCTTCAAAAACATCTCTCGCATCTTCTTCAAGCATGTAGCCATCATCACTCATTTTGACACTTTTCTCCTTTACTTCTTCTTTAAAAGTCTCCACTGCAATTGCTAATAGTCCTACCTCATCTATTGCTGACAATTTTGCTTCTAGTATAGAAAGTCCTCAAAATCCTCACTACTGATAATCCTCCCTCATCTTTTCCACTTAGACTAGTTTCCACTCATCCCATGCAAACTAGGTCCAAATTTGGCATTGTCCAACGCAAACTTCACCCAACGCCACTTCTACCTCAAACGGAACCTCTCTATTCAACAAGAACTTTCAAATCCCTTATGGCTTGCAATCGTGTAAAAAAAAGTACTCATATCTTATTGCTAACAACACTTCGTCTCTTAATTCTTTCCCATTTCATCGAATTGCTATTGGATGCAAATAGGTCTTCCTAGTTCTAGAAAATCCTGATGTTACACTTAATACTTACAAATCTTGCCTAGTTGATAAAGGATTCCATAAAAAAATTGGTTTTAATTATATTGGTACTTTTTCACTTGTTATCAAGCTTGTCATCATTTGTATTGTTCTTACACTTGTATTGGTGGATTGTCAAGCTTTGCACAATTTCATGTATATAGAGTTGGTGCAAGACATAGGGTTGCCAATAAACAAGACACCTTATTGTAAGAAGATATGTGATAAGCATAGAATCCAATGAAAAGGGGTTATAAAAGGACTAGTTCTACAAATATAGAGCATACAAGTTGAATAGGTTTTTTCTTGTTTACCTTAAGTAATGCAGACTTAGTACTTGGCCTTAATTGGTTAGTAAGTTTGGGGAGATTAGCGTAGATTTTCAAGAATTGGTATTGAAGTTGAAAATTGGTGGAACAATGAAGGTTTTGAAGGGGAACCAACATTTTCCAAAGTTGTCGCATATTTCAAATCCATAACCAAGGTCCTTCAAGATAAGGGATAGGGGTTCCTAGTGCAGTATAAACAAATGGAAGATTTCCCACATAACAATGTTAGCTTCAACAACTACAACAGAAGTATTGAAAAAGTTTGAGGAGATTTTAGGGACCTGTAAGGCTTACCACCTCTTAAAAGGTATGGTCATGCAATCAAACTCAAGGATAAGGTAAGTAAGTATTCCTAACCTCTAGCCATATTAGTATCCCCGTTATAAAATATATGAAGTGAACAACTTAGTAGATGCAATGCTGCAAGCTGGAATCATTTGGCAAGCATCAACCCATATTGAAATCCCATAATTTTGGTTAAAAAGGAAGGAGGATGGTGTTTTTGTGTGCACTATATGGACTTCAATAAAATTACAATTCATGATAAGTTTCCCATTCCGATTATAGAAGAGTTATTGGATGAATTCTCATTCCTGTGGAAACTTAGGAATAGTGAGAGAAGAAAGGAAAGACACAAATGTAGAGTGGGAAGGAGATAAATGGTGATAACTTAGAAAATTATATATATGGTGAGGATTATGAGAAGAACATATACCTTTACAAAGAACAATAAGAAGGTCATCTGAAGGCTGAAGGGTATTCAAAGTAGGAGAAGAGACTGGTATAGGTGATGAGTCATTTAAGCTTCTTGCAAGAGATGCGTGATGTGAGATTTCTTTAAAGAATGAATTGTTTGGGACATGGTGCAAACGATCCTGATAAGTTACTAGAGATCGAGGATTGCTAGGCTTTGATGAAGTTTGGAATAAAGCTATCTAGAGAAACAGGTGTGAATTAAGGAAAAGGTAATATGTGAGAGATAGACCCTATCTCCTTTGGTGAGGTAAAGTAAGGTGTATCTTCAAAGAACATGACTTCAATTAACGTGTAGAATTGGTGCTTGGAAAAGCAATAACATTGATACCACTTTTAAATCCATGAATATCCAAGGAGCACAAACTTCATAGCACAAGCAAATAGCTTGTCGATACCTAGAGTGAGATCATGAACAAAGAAAGTGGAGCTAAAAAGTTGAGGAGAAATCCAAAAAAATGGGTTATTGGAAAACAAAACGGAGTGAGGACCCCTGTTCTAAATTCTAGAGAATGGCATTCTATTTATCAAATATCTTACGGTTAGGGCAATGTCTCCCCAAAATTTTAAGGATGTATTAACATTGATGAATAAAGTGTGTGCAGTTTGTGTGATATGGGGATATGAAAACTAGTGTATTACTTCATTAGTAGACATAAAGGAATTGAAAAGACTAAAAAATACTCTTGCATTATCATTATGTAAAATATTAATAGAACAGTCAAACTAATTTTGTACCTCTTTAAAGAAACTTTGAAACATACAAATAATTTTGACTATTCCTTAAGTAAGAAGATCCACAAACATTCAGAGAACTCATCAATAAATGCAACAAAGTACTTATGTCCTAAAACAAAAGTGGCACAACTTGGTTCTCACACATCAGGATGAGGACACGACTTTTCTAGTTCATTGCATCTAACATGACTTTTCCAATTCCTTGTAGCTGATTACTATTGTGAAATGAAAATCTAACATGTTTTCCAAGCTAACATGCTTCACATTATAAAGTTTGAGAAAAGAAGGGGATTACATGCTCTGCATGATTGGAACCATTAGAGTTCCAAGATTCAGGTACCAACAAACAAGGACTGAGAGAGATAAATTGTCGAGTTAGCAATATAAGGAATAGTGATAGATGATGAAGCCTATGATGCCTTACACTGTATGAACTTCTTATACTCTTCATTAGATAGCATATTTTTTCTTGTGTTCTTAGGTTCAAGCTAATTGGTATCAGTATAGGACTGAATCATATTGATAGATTTGTTTGGAAAGCCATTTAAATAATAACACGTTTTTTGGATATGAGAAATGCCTAAAATAAATGTACCGAGGATGTCCACCATCAGAACCTCCTCTCCCATTACGATCGTTAACACAACCTCCATTACCACGACTTGCAAAACTAGGAATAAAAGTCAAGGATTCCCCAAGAGTAGGGACTCAAATCAAACGATTAAGAAGATCCTTTGCTAAAGGAAAAGGAGAGAAAGTCTGGACTTGGTTTCTAACATTCATAGTTTTTAATGTAGGACATAGATCAAGCAAACATTATTAAGTTTATCTACCATCTTATATGCTTGATCGCTAGTCATGAGAGACTAATACTCATCAATTGTAGACTGGACCTTATTAACAAAGGATGAGATATCATCATCTACCATTTGGGGGTGGTCAGGTTGTAGACAACATAGAGTTGCTTGATATTATTCAAGTATGTTTTGAGCTTTCTTCCATATGTCATAACTTGTGGTGTCGCAATGATAGTGGCTCGTCATTTTTGGGTCAATGGACTCCCATAAGAGTGACACAAGTTGACAATTTACTTAATCCTAATCTTCATATTTATCTTCACCAATCTCCTTGGATTTCATGATAAGCTGATCATAGAGCCTCTGACCATAAAACAAAATTTTCACTACGACAACCCAAGTCAAATAATTCTTTCCATTGCGTTTCTTTAGGTGATGGTGGGATTCCAAGAGAAAACAAAAGATTCTACACCGTTGATTGAGGTTCCAAAGTTGTTGGCATTAGATTGGGACCAACCTGCCAAGGTAGCCATGGAAGACCGGGATGAGGAGAGGAGAAAACAATCTTAGAGACAAACAATTGGGGCAAAATGATCCTCAAAACAAGGAAGGGGTCTTCGATGAGGGTAATGACATTGGAATCTCTTGAAATAGTGGTCGAAAAATGGTGCATAGCTTACACATGTTGGTGAGCTCCACAGATAAGAATTGTGCAAGCTAGCGTATGAGCAAGAAACTTTCGATGGCAGTTCGGTGAAAGGTCGAACTGACTGTTTTGAGGCCAATGTCCCAACCTTGATGGTTGGGGACAGAGGGACAACTAGGTGACAGCTACAATTCTATGCGAAGTTATCATGCCACTGAGCGTGAGTTTTGATACCAACTTGAGAGACTTGTTGAAAAATGTACTTTTTATGATGATTTCACTATACAAAAGGTACATGAATTTATAAGTATGAAAGTTGAAAAGAAGGAAAGAGTTAAACCTAAGTCTGGTTTTAATCTCCTAAAGCTGGTTATAATCTAAATTACATTAAATGTGGTATGTTTCCTACAAAATTAAATTAGCATCATATCTTTGTGATATCTCAAGAAGAGTTATGAAATTCTACTAACATTTTAGGGATTCATGATGAATTCTTGGACAAAACAAGCCTGTCCTTATAGTACAACCTACCCTTTTTAATTGCATATAGCTTGTATGTAAGGAAAACTCTACTTATGGACTTACTGTTGGTTCTAAGCTTGTGAAAAGAGGAGGGTTGTGCTAGGCCCTCAACAACCAACATAAAACTGGTTGATAACCTTTGCACGGATCACTCTCCATGGAATTGTGTTAATACTAGGTCGTTACCCCCAAAGTACGGAATTGTATAGCTCAAGTACAATAATAAATGAGTTAGAGTCACTGCATTGGTGCTTGGACGTAATGTTAAATGAGCAAGAGTTCTAACATTTTTTTTGGACGAATGTAAATAAAGAAGCTTGTCCCAATATGGTTGATTAGGCTTGGTTCTTAGAAAATTGGTACTTTGACAAGTACGTCTCTCGAGGTGATAGACACTATGATTCAAAGAAAAATTAACATTATGTACATTTAGAAAACTAAATGAATTGGACACTGTAAGATATAAGCTTTGGTACATAGGAAAGTTAGAAGAAGAATGTTGTGGGTATTATTATGGATAAGAACTAGAAAAAAAAAGTGATGGATGTTAAAAGGATTGAAAATAGGATCTCATCTTTAAAATTATTGGTTGTGCAAGAGCTAATTAATATCATTGGTGCTTATGCCCTTCTAGCAGGATTGGAAGCTCTTCTAAAAGAAAATTTTTGGGAGGATTTGGAGGGATTGGTTCAAGACATTCCATCGGTAGAGAAGATTTTCATTAGTGAGGGACCTAAATGGACGTGTTGGTAGGGAGGCATGGCTTATAGTAACAACCATAATAGCCTTCCTAACCAACTTCAGTATTTACAACTGGTCTTGGTTATCCTTTAGCCCACTTCTTTTCTTCTTAAATATAGACTTGTTTAATTATATGTCTACTATGAATGTTCTTGCATGAAAAATTTCCTGTATCATCACAAGGTAAGAGTTCTGTTGAAATTTTAGTGCTTTAGGTAGAGGGAGAGAGATAAAAAATTGAATAAAAATAGAATTGATATTGATTGAGATGCATTATCACATTATAGGGAAATGGCTCAGGTAGCTAAAGAAAAAGTAATTTGGAATAATCGAGAAGTCCAAAACTCTCCAACAATATTCAATTCAGAACAATTCTTACATATTCTTTCCAGAGGCTTCCCCTTTCCATCTGTTTATATTATAACAGCTAACCCCCACCTTGACGAACTACCATTTTGTTGCTAACAATGTTTATTTTTTGTTTTTTTGTAGTCATGCCTGCACTACTGTGTAATTCCTTCTTATTTAAAATAGGAGATTTATCAATATCCCCTCCTTATGAGTTGCACCTTGTCCTCAAGGTAAAAGTGGGGAAAAACTTCTTGCAACTCTTCTTCCCCGTCTACTTCACTTCCTCCGCACATTATCATCACTTTTAAATGTTTAAATCTTCAAACATGTTCTGGCCCATACTTTTTATCACATTAAAACCATAATCCTTTGGCTCTTTCTTCTGCCATGCATCTGTCACCTTAAGAACATTCTGATTTTGCTAACTATTTTGTCTATTAAATGAAAACATCCTACTTTCCACTAAATAAGTTGACTACAAGTTCCCCCCTCTGCACAGTATCATTCAAACCAAACTTGGACAATGACAACGATCTCTCAATCCCCTCAGAAATTCCTCCTTTCCTTGCCCATACTTCTACTTTTACTTCTACCTTGAGAGCTCTTTCTTTCATCTCATCTAAAGTCTCCACATCCAATCCTGTAGATCCACACTGACCTCTTCATTAAGCTCGTTCAAGAACAATCCTTTCAAATATGTTTCATCAGTATTCTTCAATGGAACCATGTATGCTTCAAATTTCTCGATATATTCCTTAACAGAACTTATTTGTTTCAAGGTTAACAACAGTCCAAATGGGTTTCTTACCACAATAGGTTGAAACCTTTCAAGAATGACTTTCTCGAAAGATTCTCGTGTTCTGTCTTGTGTTTTATATTTCCATTATTGGAATCAGTTAAGTGCTTGACCCTCCATAGCCACCATTACACCATCAATCCTTTCCTCCTCAGAGACTCTTTTAATCTTGAAGAATCTTTCTACTCTATTTAGCCATCCAAAAGCATCTTTCCCTTCAAAAATGGGTAATTTTATTCTTCTCCATCGATCATCTCTGGTTGCTGCATTTCTTGATTTTGACCAGCATTCTTCTTCATGGACACTGCAATCTCTTCTTGCTCCTAAATTTCCCAGTTCTTTTCAACCCATTCCCAATTCAAGAAGTCCACAGACGTTAAACTTTCCAGCATTGCATGAATATTTTTCAACACTATATCGTTCTCTGCCCAACGTTGTTCTTGCTCCCAACCTCCGCCAAATTCTTCTCTAACATCTCTAATCTTGGCTCCATTCTTGATCGTGACATGCACAAAGCTCCTTAGATCAGGAGCTCTGATACTAGTTGATAGGGAATTGGTTCAGGCAGCAACAGAAAAGATATTAATTTGGATATTCAAGAGACGCAAAATTCTCCAACAATATTCAATTCAAAACAACTCTCACATGTTCTCTCCGCAGGCTTCCCCATCTCATCTATTTATACTATAACAACTAGCCTCCACTCTAACTAAGTACTATTCTATTACTAACAATGTTTATTCTTTGTTTTTTTAACGGTTAGTCCGGCACTACTTCCTAATTTCTTCTTTTATTTAAAATAGGAAGTCTTTCATATTATGATAGGATGTTCTAATGTCTAATGCGCTCTTTGATATGTTCTCAAACCTAGAATACTATTGTTATTTATACTAATTATAATTCTCTTTAATTAAGAATACAAATCATCTTGAGAAAATATAGTAACTAATCACAAGAGAATGAAAAAACTAAAACTAGTCCTAAATGACAACCTAAGATATGATAAGATATTTTTTTATGTTTTCATATATTCTAACACTTTCCTCAAAATAAAACATACTAATCTTTAATCTTGTTACAAATAAATTCTTTATATAAAAATTAATAACATAATTTGAAATTGTGAAATGGAGATATTGAGATGATTATATCGGACTATCATAGGAGGTAGTTGATATTTTCAGTAATGTTGCGAGGTCGAGCTAATTTTTCTTGGAAAGACAGAGGGTAACCCTCATATCTCTTAAGAAATCTATGCGGCCAAGCTATTGTCTTTCAAAAAGCCACAAGGCTCATTGATACTGCTGGTAATGTCAGCAATGCTAATTTTCTTGGAAACGTCGCGGGGTCAGTATGATGTCCATAAGAAAGTCACAGAATCAGTCGATACTTTTGATAACGCAGCGGGGCCAAGTTAATTTTTCTGGAAAAGGTACAAGGTCAGACTCATTTCAAAGAAAGCCATGGGACTAAACTAATGTGTCCGGAAGAGTTACAGGGCATATCCATACTTCCGGTAAAGTTGAGAGGCCACACTAATTTTCTTGGAGCTCTAATCTCTGGAAGAGTAGTAGGGTCAGGTTGAAGTCCTAATCTTATGAAACACGTTAGATAAACAGGAGAGAAACACGAACGTTAGACCAACAATGGTTGGAGACTATCTGAAATATGTTAAAAAAATGCAAGAGGAGGAAATGAAAACCCAAAAAGAAACAAAAGGTAAGACAAACCAATAAGATGGCTGGAATAAAGGATACGAAACAAGAGGACTTAATCACATCGTGGGCCAAATGTAGCGGGTGAGTACAACACTGGAAGATGGAGGAAGGAGAAAAATACCAAATAGTGCCAAATAGGCGGAAAAGGGGGAAAGGATCCTGAAAATATATGAACCAAAGATAGATCTAAAATAGAATTGAGAAGACGAGGTCAGCACCGCCAAGAGTGGCCAACAATATATTGGGATCTGTCTGAAAACTGCTCCAGTGATGAGTAGTACCACACGTGAAAGAATGCGCGTCTGAGCGCGCATCTAGGATTGAATAGGCCTGGGACATGTACGACTGCTTAGATCGGCTCTTGATGAGTCAAATGGTTGTGGTTTTGGCTGGAAACATTATTGGAAAATTTTCTGGTGATGATAAGTAGTGGCAATAGAGGCTAAAAAAGAGGTCAGAATGCTAGAAAAATGACGGAGGTTGCCGGGTAGGTTATCATTAGTAAGGTAATGATGAATGATAGAGATGTTGCATTATGCATGAAATAATGACAACTTTTGAACCAAGAAATGCTCCATATTTTAGGAAATTCAGCAGGAACAGTTGTAGGACAAGTCATAGAGGATAATATAACTCCGATATCATATTAATATTATGGTATTTTAGGTATAAAACGAAAGATAAAACAGGGAAAAAACAATTATTATTGATTGGGATATTTTATAATGTAATAAAATGTTCTAATGTGTAATGTACTCCGATACCCTAATTAAGGAAATAAATCATAAGATAATAAATATGATAATTAATCCTAAAAGATGATGAAAATAGTGAAACTAATCCTAAAAGATAATATAAAATATAAAGATATTTATAAATATTTTCATATATGCTAATAAGTTTGTTACGATATTTTTAAATATTTTCATATATTCTAATAAGTTTGTTACGATATATATTCAATTGCTCCTAACATTGTAATAGAACATCATCTTCTCAAAACTTGGGCAAGGATAAGTGAAGCATTGGATTCACTTGATTTCTTTTTGTAGTATATAACTTGCATTTATCCATTGATAATGTTTGGTCGCATCAACATGACTTGAACTAGATTTGTCTGGATTCCTTTGTGCTATTGTTATTGTTTCAGTTTCTTGTTTAAATTCCAATAAAACTGCTAATTTGAGGAATGCTATTTTTCAGTCAGCGATAATGCCAAGTTTATGTTTTCTGAAAATTATGGGGGGAAATGCTACAAAGACACAGGTAATGGTACTGCTAATCTTTTATTTCTTTTTCCTACAAAAAATAAGCAGTAAATGATATAAAATTTCTGGTCAAATAAATTTACATACACCAGAGTATAATTTCGGACTAGATGCTAATATGAACAGTAATTTCTATATTCAGCAGATGAATTACATTTTATAAAAGGTGATTAGTTAATATTTCATGCTTGCTGTAAAGTGTAACTACTGCATAGCCCAAGAGATATGCTCATCTGCTTCCTTATGTTTTTCTGTCATATTCATCACATCTATTGCAGAAGGAGACCACCCTAACCTATGTGTATTTCTTTTTTCTATTTAATTTCCAAGCCTTGTTTTCTCTTTCCGCCATAAACTGCTAGCTGCATATTTTGTACCAAATGCCATATATAAGTAAACAATAGTTATTGAACAAAAATGCAATATTATCCCCCAACTTGTTTTCCTAATCCTTCTATTTTACACAACTCCTTTTTCTGACGTCAGGTTGTACTCAGCGTCACGATTGCTACATTGGGAATCATTTGTGGACTCCTTGGAACATATTCCTCTTTGTTGAGTATTGCGGATAGTTACTGAGACATATAGTCTTTCTGCACTGGATGGTAATGATAGTGTGTTAACCGGTGACATATTTTTCTGTATGACAAGTCCGGCTATTTGGATTATTGTGGTGAAAAGTTAATATTTGGTTATAAACATGTCTACTAATATATTATGAATTCATGAAGCGATTATTATATAAGATGAGATTTGAGAGGTAAAACTAATGGAGACATTTAGTGATATATAGTTGTTAAAATTGGATATGGTTTAGTTGTTTGTGTGTTGAAAATTATAAGATAATAGCTCTAGATTATTTTGTGCATTGTGCTAATGATGTATGGTTCAAATTGTCAACAGGGTATCACAACTCACAAAGTAAAGCATGCAAGGAACTGTTAAATGAGTTAGTTAATATGTTAAGTTTGAAAACAATACCATATAAACACTATATAAATATGAGCTAGCTTTTTGTTTCATGAGAAAATTATATTATTTTTTTATGTATAAAAAAAGAGATTTGAACTAGATTTTTAATAATGGTATAGAAAAGATTTATAAAAAATTAAGTTTAATTTACTTTTATAATTACTTCAAAATATAAATCAATTTCATTTATACGTATATTTTCAACTATTTTTGCTTGACGAATAATTCAAAGCATTAAGAAAAAGATTGCTCAATTTATCATTATATTTGGCGTGTTCAGAATTCTCTTGGATTTACTATCAAGAAAAACTTGTAACTTCTACAATAAATAAAGTATGGATATCTCACAATTGTAACTATTTTTCGTAACTTCCTCTTTTTCCCATTCAATATTTTAAATTCTAATAAATTACTTTTAAAAAATATGAGTATCTCAAAGTTGTAACTAATTTTCGTAACTTCCTATTTTTTACCCATTAAAAACTTAATTGTTAATAAATTTCTTTTAAAAACTAATTTTAAGTTAAATAATTTTACTTGTGTTGTAGTTAAAAATATCATTATAAGAAATTAATGGTTAAACTTATGATTTTAATTTTAATATATGGTTAGTGTAAAAAAATTATGGTGAGTGTAAAAAAAATTATTTTGTTAATCAATTAGAAATTATGGTAAGTATCATTTTTAAAGTATATTAAAAAAATTTGTTGGCTTTTAAATGATATGATAATTTATTATTTGATAATAATGTAAAAAAATTATTATATATTTCAATTAAATTTTTATTACATTTTAAAAATTGGTAAAAGAAGATGTGTCATTATAAAAAAAATAAACAATGTCTAATCACTATTTAAATTATCATAAAATGATAAAATAATTATGTTTAGAGATAACATTTAGCTGCATTTAAAATGATAAAATCTTAACCATGGTTATAAAAATAATTAATTTAATTACATTTAAAATGAAGATTAGTAAATATAATAAATATTTTTACGAATTTAAAATAAAAGATTTAGGAGAAGTTGATGAGATTTAAGAATAAAAATAAGAAAAAGATATTTAATTTTTACTGGTAATATTTTTTAGATGAATTTGATGTATTTATAAAATATTTAAAAGAGATACAAAGTCTCTATCTTTCTAAAACACTCATATAAGTGTCAAGTAATATGAGAATAGTTTTAAAATAATTTTATCGTAGAGTATTTACATTTTAAAGTTATAGTATATAGTATATAGTAGATGTTTCAACATAACTCAAGAATAATTCACTTTTTGGACAAAAGTTTGTGTTAATTCAACTAGATATTGACACTTGAGTATAAAATTAACTTTTTATGTCCAAAAATTGGTTACTTACTAAGTCATTAGTGGAAGATTGTTAGATAAATGTTGTGCAAGTGCAATTTATTCATGCTCATAATTGTTTTTTGTAACATTAGGAAAGAATAATATTATTACATTTTTTTTTACAGCCATTGGAGATTTATTGTGGTTTTATTCACATGACTTTGAAAATTTACGAGCATTATTCCGCTATTATTTATAATTGTTACAATTTAAGTTTTAACCATTGTAAATTTAATTTTAAATTCTTGTAGTATTAATTTTTTACCTTTGAATGAATCAAAATTTCCTATAAATATCATCTGATTCTTTCATTTAAGATACAACAAAAAACTCTCATCCTCTAAATATTTCCTTCTATGCATTGATTTTTGAGACTTCAGCACGTATAGGTTTTGAGTGTACGGATCCTTACATGTTATTGTGTTAACCTTAGAATGTAAAACCAAAATTAGGTTAAACCAAAGATACGGGAGTTTTTTCTTTCAAGACGATAGTCCTTCCACGTCTTCTTTATTTTCCAACACACATCAAAAGTATTCATTACTCTTGCAATTTTTTTTGCACACAAAATTACAAATCTTCTTTTACAATTTTTAACATACAACTACTTAAGTCTCAAGTAGATCAAAAGACTACATTATTATAGTTGTAGTGATAAAATTCATATCAAATCTTTATATATATATATATATATATATATATATATATATATATATATATAAGAATTTTCTACCTTTTTTTTCATCAAATTATTTTTTGTGAGACTTGAATGAATAGTATCCTAACAGTCTACAAATGCGAAATAAACCTAAAAAAAACTTCAAAAACAAAAAAAAATAATACAAAAGAATGTGATAAAAAAATATAATTTTTTTTACGTGACAAACATCTAAAAAAAATTTTACTCTAAATATTTGAACAAGACTATAAACATTCCAAAAATAAGCTCAATTTAATGGTGTTTTTTATATGTTTTGTATATTTGAGATTGAAATGGGAATCAAAATCTAGCCAAGACACGAGTTGTTTAAATATCAGAATTCAAGAAATCCTTGCAGTTTGGCACAACTATATGTTAGTTATTTTTTAGCTCTCTTTCCTGTTATTAGGTTGTGGAAAGATTATGTACACGATTTATAATTGATCGCATAGTCAAGGGGGTGAAGTAGGCAAGGGGTGAGGTAAAGTATGCATGGTTATCTTTACTTTCTTATTATTTGTGAGTGCAAGTAGGCTAAATTTGTATCACCATTCTTCGGAAGAATGGATTGTATTCTTTATGGATTTTCTAGAATATTTCTTCTACCCAAATATCAAAGAACTTGATTGAAGCAATCATTATGTAACCATAGTTATGTTCTCAAGTCCAAGTAATCACACGACTTTCACTAAGAAAAGTCATTATGCAATCTTACAAAGTGTTTGATCCTTGTAAGATAAAATAATGAATTTAGCAACTTATCAAAGACAACTATATTTCTTTTAATATAACCTTTAGAATCTTTTTATATTATATGATCTAATTATGCAATCTTACAAAATGGTTGATCCTTGTAAGATAAAATAATAAATTTAGCAACTTATCAAATACAACTATATTTTTTTTTAATATAACCTTTAGAATCTTTCTATACTATATGGATCTAATTATGCACAGAAAGAGATTTCACTCCTTGGACCAGGAACTTTAAATGACAACCAAATGTTTATTCTTAATTTTTTTTAACATAATATAAAACAAACATTTCACACCTTTATCTTTTATATATCATTATCAAAACAACAAAAATATTTATAAGTGGACAACTTTCATGAACTCAAAACAACATGATTTAGGATCTATATATTTGTCAAGATATTTATCAGTTAGAAACTAAAAAGTTAGAGATGCACCATGGATGTATAAATTAACTACTTATAGCCATAATCCTTCCCTCATCATTTACATAGTTTCCATCTTTTTTCAGCAAAGTTGATAAAATAATCTCACTTTGATATATCGGCCTCTCTAATTATAACTCCTAACACTACTATATATTATACTTTTTGCAACATATATCAAATGCAACATTTTTTTAAAATGTTAGTAAAATTAATAAGTAATATTTTTTTATATTTTTATAACATTTTTTAAATGTTACTAATAATATTTTGCAACATGAATCAGATGTAACACTTCTTAAAATGTGACTAAAATTAAATGGTAACATTTTTTATATTTTTGTAACATTTTTTTAAATGTTACAAAAAGTATAATATGGCGTAATGTAAACTCATTAATAACATTTAAATTATAAAAATATTTCACATGAAAACACACCTAATTGACAATAATATGTCACTTGTGTAAAATAATTTATCATTTGGAAACCTCTCCTTGCATTGCATTAAGTACTCTTTTTATAATTAGGTTTTGTTAACTTTGTTTCTATAAATTTTAAAATATAATCATGTTAAAAAATTTGGATTAAGTAAATTAATTTCATACGTATAAAGTATACCTTTATTTTATCATCCTTTATTTTATCGATGCACCAAGAGAGTCCACTACCCATAAGTAAAAGAGGATTAGCAAGTATTTTTTTCTTACTTTTATTAGGGTAACGGTGTCAACTTTTTAAGTTATATTTGTGGACCTTCCAACTTTTTTTAAAAAAAGTCATTGTCTATTTAATATTAACAAGTTAATCAAACTTAAAATTTTTCTTGAAATTGTTATGATATTCATAGATCAATATTTAATGAAAAGAGAAAATAAACTAATTAAAATTAAAATGGTATGAAATAGAAATAATAACCTCAATATATTTTCATTGTTGGTGATTATTTTTCTTCAGCACTTAATCTCATCTCTCAACTGATATAGCAAAAATATTTTTTGTTAGAATTTTTATTTGAATTTGGACTTATTTATTCGTAATTTTAATTTTATAAAAACAGATTAAATAGATAATCTAACATTTTTTTAAGTTCATTGATATATTATGGGATATAGGAAACACCATTATTAGGTTTAAACTTAATTGACAAGTGTGATAAGAATTTTTATGTAGGATTTGATGGACCTAATATCTGTGATGGAGAGAAATTAAGTTACATGTATTTTTTTTTTTATAAGAGAATAGGATTCTCATTTAGGGTTCTATTAAAGTGAAAGATGTGATAAAGGAGAGCATTGGTGAAAAACTTTGTTCATGACGTGTATGTTTGGATACGAAGAAAGGTCACATTTTCAAGGTGTTTTCAAGGTATCTTCAAAAGGTATATAGTTTCTATTAATTCCTATTTTGAATGTTATAAATTCTAGGATAGATCTTATTAAAATTACTTATATGTGGTATTAAAGTAAGGTTATGCTAGACTTAAAATCCTAAAATTTTAATTTATAATTTTTTCTAATTTGGTTAAGATTTAGGAATTTAGGATTAATAATTTGTATCCTAAATAAAATAGATTTGGAATTTATTTTGTGATTAAACTTCAAAAAAGGTTATGCGTGATGTTTTCTTTATTAGTTTTCTTGTATATGTATTAGGAATTTATATGTATAAAGGATAGTCTATCATTCTTTGTATAGTAATATATAAAATTAATTTTTATGTTTCTATTTGTGTTTGGAAAATTGGAGTTGAATGATTAAATTTCTGGACATTTGTTTATCTCTATTGAAACTCTTTCGATTGAGTGAGTGTATACCACCACAATGAGTCATTTACCAAATTGATAGAATTTCTGCTAAAGTTAATTATTAGGATGTTATGTTACTTAAAATGATTGTTGTTTTAACTCATCCACAAGAGGTTAATTCATTGATTGATTTGTTGTGACATGCTAATTTGGGGATGGTTTTGACAGTAAATTTTTTCTACCTGTAGGTGTTGAATATTTGCCACAGTTGTTCTATATAATATAATCCTTACCCATAAGATAGTTTATGTTATATGTGTTAAATTCTAAATTTTGGAAATTATTATTTTGTATATATTCCATGTTGTTGATTGTTTTACTATTATTTTCATATTCGTTAAATTTTTCATGAATAATATTGTAAACAATCTTGAGCTTTTGAATGGTAATAGTTATAAGGGATGATGAGTTTTATGATGGACATGGTAAGGTCTATGACAAGTCAATCTAGTTTAGTCGAAACATTTTAAGGATAAGCCTATAAAATAATTATATATATTCTAAATAGGATAAGTTCTAAATCCATCTATAAAACATTTTTTTAGCTCTTTAAGAGATGAAAATTTAGTCTTAACCAATGAGTGAAGTTATGCTATTAAATTAAATATTTATGATTCTAATACATCAAAATTAAGTCCTAAAATTATACGATGTTATTTTGTTGGTTATCACATAAATGTCATAGGTTATTGTGGCAACCGTAATTACAACGAGACAACAAACTCGCTAAATATTTAAAAATAAATTTATTTGATAATATGGAGCCTCTACCAAATTTTTATTTGAGGAAAAAGATTTGGAAAAAACCCTAACTTGAGGAAGAATCTAGGTTCGGGAGTCGGTTACGATTAGGGAAGGTGTTCGGCACCCTACTCGCCCATTCCGAAGAACGGTACCCTTAAATTGAGTGTGCGATTTTTGCTGTTTTCGAAAAATTTTTGATCCCTTTAGTTTAGAATGTAAATAAATAGGTTGGTGGAAGATAGCCTGACAGGACTTGATCTTGCTCCTACGTATTCCCTGGTGCAATGGGAAACTCAAGGCTTATGTAGTTCTGGTTTCGAAGGCTTGACCTTCGGAGAGGCTTGAAGAGGAGCAGAGTACTTTTGAAAATATTTTAAAGAAAAAAGCCTTAGTCCACATATGCACAGGATCCAAGGAAAACGAGGGCTGCACTAGGATCCATATGAATCTCTAAACATCGAACAGCAGTGAAATCACCAGTTCTATTTTAGAGCTCATCGCGTGAGACTTAGGATTTCAAAATGAAGTTTCTCATGAGATTATTTAAAAAGGATTCTTAGTCCACATATGCATAGGGTCCAAGACAACTACGATTGCACTAGGACCCATATGAATCCCTAAACATCGAACAGCAGAAAAAGCTACCAGTTTGTGCTTTGGGTTCATCGCGTGAGACCTAGAATTAATGAATTTCATTTGAAAATAATAAGGATAAAAAAAAGGATTGGGCTTAGGTAGAAAAAGAATTGGGCTTGATTTAAAATAAAATGAACTTGATTTGAAATGAACTTGACTTTGAAATGAACTTGATTTAAAATGAACTTGATTTGAAAAGAACTCGTAATGAACTTGGTTTAAAATGGACTTTATTTGAAATGAACTTGATTTAAAATGAACTTTATTTAAAATGAACTTGATTTGAAATGAACTCGTAATGAACTTGGTTTAAAATGGACTTTATTTGAAATGAACTTAATTTAAAATGAACTCGAAATGAACTTGGTTTAAAATGGACTTGATTTGAAATGAACTTGATTTAAATTGGACTTGATTTGAAATGAACTTGATTTAAAACTTGAGAAATTGACTTAAACTTGATTTGGATTTGAGAAGAGGAATCGAACTTGTTTTGAAATTTGAGGAAAAATAATTAAACTTAATTTGAATTTGAGAAAAGGAATTGAACTTGTATTGAAAATTGAAGAAAAAAAAAGGTTAAACTTAATTTGGATTTGAGTAAGAAAATTAAACTTGATTAAAAATTTGATTTGAACTAATTTGAATTGAAACTTGAGAGAGAAAAAAATTTGATTAGAACAAAATGAACTAAGACTTGAGGAGAAAAATTAAATTTGATTTAAACAAAATGAATTGAGACTTGAGGAGAAAAATTAAATTTGATTTAAACAAATGAATTGAGACTTGAAACTTAGAGGAAAAAAAGTAATGAGATATACCCACACTAAGACTTGATTTTGAGCATAAAAGTATGAATTTAAAATTTAAGGAAAGAATTGAATTGAATTTCAAAATTTAGAAAGAAAAATTAAACTTGATCCTACTTAAAATGAATTTAAATTTAGAGATTGAACAAATGGACCCATTTTAGAAGCATTGAATTGGGCTAATAAAAAGGAATGGCGTAGCCCATCCGTGCCTGGCCCATTCAGTTTCTATGAGAAAATTAGAAGTTAAAAATGCTGCGCGCAGGGATCGAACCTGGAATGCCTCACATGATTTTTAGTTAAATCAACACTTGAGCTATTCAGATTTATAGCCTATGCTCTATAAATTAATATTAAAGCACTGCCAGGGGATTGGGCCAATTTTCAATTTGAATAGGATTTGCTAGTGGGCCCCACGCTTGTTCGGATTTCACCCACCTTTGCATGGGGTGATTGCAAATTAACATGTATGTGCAAAGTGCTCACCATGGGCCTTCTCTTGATGTTTAATGCTTGTTGCTTCAACTAGAGAATAGGGCTTGAGCTTTCTCACCATGTCCTGATTTGAGGATTTTCCATGGCTATGTGCAGGGACTGCCCACTTGCCAAAGCAGCTTGGCGCATCACGTGAGCACCTATAGAATGGGATCGAGTAGGCTGATTCTGGATCCTGGGTATCTTGGTTCCTCCGGGGCTCACATCCCTAGTAGAAAATGTTCTGTACAGGTATCTTATCATAGTGATACTCTCCCATTTCAACCTTGACAATAGTATTGATGAACATGACTTACCAAAGGCCTATTACACTCTTAAGGCCAAACAAAAGAGGGCTTGGTGCCTCAAGCTTTAACAAATGTAACATTCAAGGAACCCAATTTTTGCAAAGCTCAAGTTGGTTACTGTGTTGCAAAGCTTATGATTTGGCTCTACCTGAAATTCTAATCGAATACCGTCATGCGTATCAATCGCAACCAGCATGCAAGAAGAGAGATATCCACTGTTGATGATGCGATGCACATCCTCTTGTACCTCACACACCGTGAGAGCCGAGAACGAATGAATGGGTTGTGCAATTGAGTTTGCGGCATTGGCAATGTGAGAACGCACGGTTTCCAGAGGGCAGTTTGGGTGTGATGGGAAGGAACCTATCTTGATCACTCAATGGAAATTTATATGAGGTGAGGCCCAATGCATAAAGTGTCTAGGTCAGCCTCAGGACCATGAACGCCAAGCTGATAAGAACCAAAAGTGAATATGGCGGCCTTTGTATCTTCCACCATGTATTATTCAATGCAACTAGGACCAAGGGCTGTTGGGTGCTATGGCCATTTTGGCTAGCAGCGATTATGTTGGTACCAGTACTGCAGTGTCATAAAGAGTGAAGCCTTTAACAATCGTGCCCCCAACAGATTTGAACATGCCTAGTTCAGTATTTGCTGTAGCTGAAACATCGGTAACTTTAGCCATGGAGTTAGGCTATAGGATAACCAATTGGAGACGTGGCTGCTGTGATGGCAACATAGATATGGCTCAAATATTTATTTGTTTTCAAGTGTAATAAGCCATCGAATTGATAGCTTTTGCGATTGCCAAACTTGTGCAGACCCTAGTCCTAACGACGTGGAGGTATACATTTCGAGTGACAATGAGAACAACATGTGCCACCTATGCTAGTTCCTGTCCATCCTTTTTTTCATTCGGTTTTGGATCTAAAACAGAATTAATAGTATACCAAAGACACTTAAGCTCAAGTTCGCAGAAATCATGACGCGGACTCTTGCTTCTAGTGACCTAACTCAGGATCTCTTCGTTCACCATGATTTATCAGATTTCTGTTCTTCCATACTCACCAAAGAATGTGCAATACATAATAGTTGGATAGATTACCATGATTGGTTAAGCCAATAAAATTCATTTTATTTTTGCACAGGGGAAAATGTAGCAAAATACAGAGTAACTATGCTGCAGAATCAACGAATTCTTTCGGTCTATTATGCTTATTTCCAATATTAATTCTAACATCACTCACACTATGTTTTCCAATAATGATTTTTTCAATCAAGAACTATTGATCATAGAGATTTAGCTAATATCCAAATAAGTCGATGTTCTTAGTTCTAAGATCAAGAGGCAGAACAACTAACCTGTATGAAGACGATGACTAACGGAATGTCTCTCCTCTACTAGCGCGATGTGAAGCTATTCACTCTAATCCTCCTCAAACGAGAGCATCCGCTATTGTTTAGGGATGAACACAGCACCGAGTAGTCTTTTCTAGATCGGGAGAGAAAGAGAGAATTCCTTCTTCCGAGTTTCAAAAAAATGAATCTTCCCTCCTCCGCCAAAAGCTCTTCTCTTTTATTTATAGGCTTTTAAAAAAAAAAAACTCTTCCACCTTTTCTCCTTTTTTTCCTTTTTTTCTTTCTCATTTTTAGTTTTTTTGTTTTTACGTTTTTTCCTTTTTTTTTCTTTTTTTTCTCTTTAATTTCTGTTTTTTTCAGTTCTCCTATTCATTTTTATTATTTAATCCATTTTCAGTCTTTATTTTTTCATTTATTTATTTTTAATTTTTTGGTCTATTTTTTTTTCAATTTTGTATTATTTTTGGATTTATTTATTTTTCTTTTATTTATTTTTCTTTATTTCTTTATTTCATATTTTATTTTTATTATTTTTCTTTAATTTATCTTTATTTCTTTTATTTTATTTTTTGTTTTTGTCTTCTATTTTATTATTTATTATTTGTTTGTTGTTTTATTTATTCTGTTATCTGTTTATTTGTCTGTTTTTCTGTTTATCTGTTGTTCCGCTTTTTGTTTATTAATCTTAATATTTACTTATTATTTAAATTATGGTTTAAAAATAGGGGCCTCGAACATAATTGGGTGTTCCCAGTTATAGATTCTATTATTTCACTTGTATAATAAGGATAGTTGAGGTTATTATGGCCAAGATTTAAAAAACTTATATGGAAGATTCAAATATCTCTATTGATGATAAAAAAAAGTTTTACTGGGAGAGATTTTATTGTTCTATTCCTGTGTTGCAAAAATAAATTGTGTATTAACTAGTTGATTGGGTGACTAAAGAACCATAATAAGAAGTTTTAAGAGATATGCCACCTTCGTAAGGACAAATTTAGGTGATAAAAAGGAGTCCATTTAATGGTGATAATTATTATACCTTTTTTCAAAGTTAGATTTTAACATTAATTATATGCTAGATATAGAAAACTATATGAAGGAAATTTTTGACACCTTATATGTTAAATAGATATAAGTTAGTGGAAGGTTTTGTTGGTTTTTTTTACCCTATTAATGAAGTAAGACTTTAAAGAAAATGTAGATAATTTTAAAGTTGGATTAGAGGCCAAAGAATTTCTTCAAACAAAATATTGACTATAAAAAAACTTTTTCACTAATTTCCTTAAATAATTTTTTCATATTTATTACAACGCTAGTGATATGTTATGATCTTGAGTTTCATCATAAATATGAATTTTTTTTTAATAGAGATCTATGATGATGAGGTTTATATGTGGTAACTAGAGAATTTCATAGAGTGACAAAGGTCATCTAATGTGTAAATTAAAGAAATTAATTTATCGTTTGAAGTAGCCTTATTGGATGTGGTACCTTAAATTTGCTGAGATTGTTACCTTCATGAGATTTATGAAACATAAGATGAATTAGTGATATATTTCAAGGTTTGTAGGGGTAAATTTATTATATTAGTTATATATAAATGATATCTTACTTGCTACCAATAATTGTAATTTTCTCATTAAGACACAAAATATATTATTAGTTTCTTTTGACATGAAAGACATTGGGGACAATTATTTTGTTCTAGGATAAATGCCCAAATTATCTATATTTTTTTAACCTTACTTGCATAATATTTTTTTACATATACATAATAATTATTCATAATTGTACATACGTGATGTACCTGATTTCTCAAATATAAATATATCCAAATAAAATAAACTCATGTAGAAAATATATATATATATATATATATATATATATATTATAGGTACATCAATTTACATTTTTGCAATATACGTAATCTAGGATACTACATGTAATAACCTAAAAATGAAGTCCATTTTTACGCTTAAGTAGTACACATTGTTTCATTATTAGACAATTATTTCATGATGTAGAATCTTTAGAAAATTACTATTAGTGAAAATACGATAATTTTTTTAAAAATATCTTGATTAAAAATACAAGCCTTGTTGGAATTGTTGTATTGGAAAATAAATAAACAAACGTCCTTGTTCACGTTTAATTAATAAATTATCAATGTTGCTTTTATCAGTTTTTCTAATTTTATCTATTGAGAAGAATTACAAGTTATTAGTGTTATAGACAAGTTAGAAATTATACAAACTTTATAGTTATATAGTCCATATTTATACATACTTAATTAAGCTAAGTTAAGTAAAGGCATCTATGCCTTTGCACAACTAGTTACATGTACAACTATTACTACCATGTACATACATCATATATACCACGATACAAAACTACATACTAAATAATTAGAGTACAATCATCCAGTTATATTACAAAGTATACATTATGGGTATGCCTTTAGTCATCTCCTTAAAAAAAAGCCATACAAATGCTTCAGTTTGGGGGTCATGACGCTCTGGCCATAAAATTTCATCTAAGGTAATGGAAGTTCCATCTGCCATCTCTTGGAAGGCCTAAAATGGATATGATCTAGGAAATGGAGAATTGTGCTGTGACGACCAGACATGAGAAGTATTATAGTAATGAGATGGTGTCTAGGGTTTGCTCTCCCTTTCAAATAAGGAGGATATTTTGCAGGTGCAGCTGGTGGCATCTAATAGCCAGGTGGTGGTGGAAACATCGCATTAGGGTGGAAAGCCTCTAGAGGAACGACGAACTCCATGGTTGAGAAGTTTGGGCTCATGATGGAAGAAACCAATAGGTGGCTTGGAGAGAAATAGACCTGCACATTGGCCTAAGTGGTAATGATCAATCTATGGACGTTTGCAGATTAGTTGATGTTACTAAGTTCCATAAAGACCACCATGGTTGCGAACAACATTTGGAGCGTCTGGGAAGAAAGTGGTGGGAGAGAGGTTGAGAAACTATGTTTCTCAATAGGATTCTACCCTAGGGTTAGTGACCACACTTTCAACCTATCCACTTCAATTTATTAGAAAGCATGGCATGCATCCAAGTTCATTTTTTAATCTTTAGAAAACATTAGCTGAAGTGAATTTCTTTTACATAAAAAAGAACTAGTTTCTAATTAAGCACACAAGTTACATAGTCTAAATTATATAAGTCTCATATAACTTTGGGATCACATCGAAGATATAATTTAATTATTATTTTATTTATGCCTTGACATAATTATTCTAATTCTCTATCACTCTCTTAGTGATAATCTAAGACATATGCATATAATACTACTTAGTCAAAGAATATATTTCACTAGCTCTACTACTATACCTTTTATTCTTAGGACATGAGCTCATTCCTTGATGGTCGTCACCATCATAAACATTGAAGACCTAGCGTCTCATAATAGAAGGATTTTTGGAGAACAATCCTTTTGTCTCTACCTTAGAAGGATCTTTCACCTTCTGAATATGTACAAGACACATTAAGAGTAGTATTAAATTTTTACATAAATTCTTTCTTTAGTGATAGTCGCAACCATAATTCCGACGAGACGACGAACTCACTACAATTTTAAAATAGAATTTAATTTTGATATTTGTGGAGTCGCCACCAAATTTTTATTTAAGGGAAAAGATTTGGAAAAAACCCTAACTCGAGGATGAGATTTAGGTTCGGGAGTCGGTTATAAGTGGGGAAGGTGTTAGGCACCCCACTCGCCCGTTCCAAAGAACAGTACCCTTAAACTGAGTGTGTGATTTTTAAAATTGTTTGATCCCTTTAATAAGCATGGAAATAAATAACTTGATGGAGGTTAGCCTGATAGGACTTGATCCTGCTCCTACGTATTCCCCGGTGCAATGGGAAACTCAAGGCTTACATAGTTCTGGTTTGATTTGAAGGCTTAACCTTCGAAGGTGCTTGAATTTAAAGGTGAAATTGTTGTTTTTTTGAAAATATTTTAAAGAGAATCCTTAGTCCATATATGCACAGGATCCAAGACACCTACGGCTGTACTGGGATCCATATGAATCGCTAAGCATCGAACAGCATAAAAAGCTACCAGTTCATGCCTTGGGTTCATCGCGTGAGACTAGGGGTTCCAAAATGAATTTTTTCTTGAAGTCATTTCGAAGGAATTCTTAGTCCACATATGCACAAGGCCCGAGACAACTACGGCTGCACTTGGACCCATACGAATCTCTAAACGTCGAACAGTGGAAAAAGCTACCAGTTCGTGCTTAGAGCTCGTCACGTGAGACTAAGTGATGCTAAACAAGATTTTTATTTGTTAAAAGGGGCATTCCCAATCCACGTATGCACAAGGCCCAAGACAACTACGGCTGCACTTGGACCCATACGAATCTTTAAACATCGAATAGTAGAAAAGCTACTAGTTCGTGCTTAGAGCTCGTCGCATGAGACTAAGAAATGAAAAATGAGTTTTTTATTTGTTAAAATGGGATTCCTAATCAACATATGCACAAGGCCCAAGACTACTACGGCTGCACTTGGACCCATACAAATCTCTAAACATCGAACATCAGAAAAAGCTACCAGTTCGGGCTTAGAGCTCGTCGCATGACTAAGAAATGAAAAATGAGTTTTTTATTTGTTAAAATGAGCATTCCTTATCAACATATGCACAAGGCCCAAGACTACTAAAGCTGCACCTAGACCCATACGAATCTCTAAACATCGAACAAGAGAAAACAACTACCAGTTCGTGCTTAAAGCTCGTCGCGTGAGGATTTTTGGCCTAGCGGACTTTTGTTTTTGTGCCCTAACTTTTGCCTAGGCTGCCCTTTGAGGGTTTTCGACCTAGCGGGCCTTCTGTTTGATTGTGCCCTAACTTTTTCCTAGGCCGTTTTTGAGGGTTGTCGACCTAGCGGGCCTTTTGTTTGATTGTCCCCTAACTTTTTCCTGGGTCGTTTTTGAGGATTATCGACCTAGCGGGCCTTCTGTTTGATGCCTTAACTTTTGCCTAGGCCGTCTTTGTGGAATTTCGGCCTAGCGGGCTCTTGTTTTGATCCTGATTTTGCCTGAATTATTTTTGGGATCCAGCAAGACCTTTTCTATTCATGACTTGGTCAGTTTATCTTAGAGCTTCGACCCTACTTTTTCGTGGATTATTTTTGGCTTTTAATCCAACAGGTTTTTCTCCTTTTGAATTTGAATTTTGACCCTGATTTTATCTGGACCATTTTTTATTTTAATCCAGCGGGTTTTTCTTCTTTTTCTTGAATTTTGTGTGGTTAGATATTGATCTTGCTGGGATCATTTTGGCTTCCAATTCAGCGGATCTTATCCTGCATCCCTAATTTTTCCTGGATTTGAACTTGGTTCCAGCGGGATATTTTATTACAAGGCATTCCTTTACAATGAATGGTGATCTAGAAAACCTGGTTGCTTGTTTTGCTTCCTCATTTGGTTTTTCTTTAAGCTTGATTAATTAGACATTGAAGATTATTTATTACAGCACTGGCATTGTTACCAACAGGTATTTATTGTTTGGGTGTAGGAATAAGAAGCGGGCTGAGTGGATAAAAGAATGGTAAATTTTAGAAGTAAAGCCCTTAATGTGAAGCACGTGCCAAAGAAACATGAAAAATGTAATTTTTGTATAATTCATTGAGATTTATTAACAAAAGATTGATTTTGAAAAATATGACAAATCCTGGATGATTTTCCCTGATAGCTCGATTTGTACAAGGAAACTTATTGCGCTGATCCCATTTCTTAGCCAGTAGATGAGCTCTCATGATTCCGCACTGGATTATTTCCTACATTAGGAGCAATCTTCCCAAAATCTAGCTGTTTAGCATCAATCAGGCTTTGCACTTTACATTTCAGAACCTGGCAGGTTTCTGTAGAATGACCAATGTACCCCGCATGGTAGTCGCATATGGCATTTGCATCGTACCATTTAGGATATGGTGGTTCTTGAGGTTTTAGTGGATATGGAACCACTAGGGAATTCTGGATTAGCTGAGGTAGCAGCTCCGTGTGGATCATTGGAATGGGATCAAACTGAACAGGATCCTTCTCCTTCTTTTGCTTTTGGCTAGGATTTGAGCTCATGGCTTGTGTTCGGACCGTGTATGGTGTGGGCAGATTGACATTGGATAGTTGTAAGTTGGATGGTAGGGTGTTTGGTAGGCGGTGGCGATGTAAGGATATGGTATGTAATGATATGATTCACCCTACGCGAATGAATTGGAATGCGGAAACGATAATGGAACGTCTTGAGAATCAGGATAAGATAAGATAAGATAAGGTAAGATTAGGATAAGATAAGATAAAATGAGATGAGATTAGGTAAGATGAGATAAGATAGATAAGGTGTGATAAGATGGGTAAGGTAAGATAAGGTGAGATAAGATAAAGGAACCCGACACAAACCGCGACCTGCCAGAAGAACCAATGTTATCAAAGGTAGTTCTTTGTCCAAGAACCAAGGGAATCAACTCACACAAAGATGAAAAACTCTTAAAGAGAAAATATGATTAATACTCAAAATATATCTTTTCATTGAATCCCTAACTCCTACTTATAGTGAACCTAATCTAGTAAAAAAGATAACATATTAGAAATCCTAATTAGATTTCAATTTGAATTGCAACCAATTTAAAACGAATAACTTTTAGATAAATATCAAATCCTAATGTAATCTATAGTAAATCATAAACTTTATCACTTAAGATCTTCAATGATATGACTACATAAATTAACCCATGTTGGAATTGGGCTTGGATCCACGTAGTCTTTTCCTTGAACTTCCTTGATAAGACCTTCAAGTGCTTGTTCCATACGTTTGGTCCTATTTCGCGTCATAGGACCTTCCATTCCTTGTAGATAATCTTCGAGATGATCTCTTTTTCTTATCGTGGTGCCCATGTTCACATCATTCCCTCCTTCTCCAAGAGGATTCGTCCTCGAATCTTGATGGTCATCTGCATCAAATAAGGAAAAATCAGAAACATTGAAAGTGGCACTCACAATACCATAGCTACTTGGAAGATCGATTTTATAAGCATTATCGTTGATCCTTTCAGTCACTTGAAATGAACCATCTCCTTTGGGATGTAATTTGGAACTTCTTTGATTTGGAAACCGCTCCTTTCGCAAGTGAACCCACATCCAACGACCAGGGTCAAAGACCACCTTGGTGCATCCTTTGTTTCCCTGCTGAGCATAATGTTGATTCTTTTTCTTAATATTAGCGCGAACCTTGGCATTAAATTTCTGCACAAATTCAACCTTTTGCTTTCCATCCAAATTAAGAGAGTCATTAGTATGAAATGGTAAAACATTTAAAGGTGATAAAGGATTAAATCCATATACAATTTCAAAAGGTCAAAACGAAGTAGATGTATGAATAACCCTATTATATGCAAATTCGACATAAGGCAAACAATTCTCCCAATCTTTTAAATTCTTTTGAATTATAGTACGTAATAAGGTACCTAAAATTCTATTCACTACTTCAATTTGTCCATTTTTTTGTGGATGAGCCATAATAAAGAATAAAAAAAAATTAGTGTCCAACTTACCCCACAAGGTTCTCCAAAAGTGACTAAGAAATTTAATATCTCGATCATTTACAATAATTTTTGGTAAGCCATGTAAACGTATAATCTCTTTGAAAAATAAATCAACAATATGAGTTACATCATTAGTTTTAGAACAAGCAATAAAATATGTCATTTTGCTAAACCTCTCTACAACGATATAATTACTATCTTTTCCTTTTGAGGTCTTAGGCAGCCCCAGTACAAAATCCATAGAAATATCAGTCCAGGGATAGCCAGGAATAGGTAAGGATGTATACAAGTCATGATGCATTACCTTAGATTTTGTTTGTAAGAAAGTAATACATTTTTCTCTAATAAGTTTAACATCATGCTTCCTTTTTGGCCAAAAAATATGTTCGTGTAAAATATGATAAGATTTTTGAATGCCAAAGTGCCCAATTAATCCTCTCTCATAAGTCTCTCTAATAAACATTCCCCTTACACTACACTTAGGTATATACAATTTATTTTTCTTAAATAAATATCCATCTTGCCTAAAATAGTCATCAAAACCATGATCAGAACACGTTTTCCACAATTGTCCAAATTCAATATCATCCACATACATGATCTTTAGTAATTCAAATCCAAGTAATTTGGTTTGTAAATTCGTAAGTAATACATACCTTCAAGACAACACATCCGCTACAATGTTTTCCTTTCCCTTTTTATACTTGATAACATAAGGAAACATCTCATGAAATTCTAGCCACTTGCCATGCCCTTTGTTGAGCTTACCTTGGGACTTTAAAAACTTCAAGCTGAATTGATCAGATTGGATGACAAATTTCCTTGACCAAAAACAATGTTGCCAAGTTTGTAAGATGCTCATCAAGGTATAGAGCTCTTTGTCATAGATTGGATAGTTAAGCATCACTCCACTAAGTTTCTTACTAAAATATGCCACAGGTTTGGAATCCTGCATTAAAACAACTCCTATACCCACTCTAGAGGCATCACATCCAATCTCAAAAACTTTATCAAAATTAGGTAAATTTACCACAGGGTCATTAGTTAACTTATCCTTTAGCAAATTACAAGCTTGTTCATGTTTCTTATCCCATTTAAAATTAACATTCTTTTTAGCAAGTTTATTTAAAGGGGTAGTTATAGAACTAAAATTTTGTACAAACCTCCCATAAAAACTTGCTAAACCACGGAAGCTTCTTCCTTCATTAACATTTGTAGGCGTGAGCCATCCTTTAGTTTCATTAACCTTTTCTTCATCAACACTAGCTCCCGTAATCTTGTTGATGACTCTACAGTCCACGCACATGCGCCATGTTCCATCCTTCTTTGGTACCAAGATAACATGAACTGTACATGAACTAAGACTTTTCCTCACAAAGCCTTTCTGCATCAACTCCTCTACTTGTCTTTGAATCTCCTTGGCCTCTTCAGGAACAATGCTATAGGCTAGTCGGTTTGGAATCGTAGCATCGAGGATAAAATCAATTTGATGTTTAATACCTCTTATAAGAAGTAAACTTCTTGGTGGTTCTCTAGGAAATACATCATCAAATTCTTGTAACAAATATTCAACCACACTAGGAAAAGAAGAGTTATGATTGTTAGTAAGATAAATATCCTTGTACATAAGTACAAGAACTTGTTCCTTTTTCCTCAAAACACTCTCAACCTCCCCTTTGTGAGCAAATACACAAACTTTATTTTCTTTTCCTTTGTTTTTTGATTTTTCTTTCTTTTCACTCTCATTCTTTTTTTGACTTTCTATTTTTTCTTTATTCTCAATTTTATCTCTCTTTTTTCTTTCTTGATTTTCTAATTCTTTCTAATTCTTTTTTTGACTTTCTACTTTTCCTTTACTCTCAAATTTATCTCTCTTTTCTTTTTCTTGATTTTCTAATTCTTTTTCTCTCATTTTACATTCTTTTGAATTTTTCATTTGGTCAAAATAAGCCTCCTTTGGTTTAGGATCTTCCTTCTCATTGAACCAATTAAACTTCGATGATAAATTAGAAGCATATTTGTGATATTTGTGAGTGCTCCTAGATTTGAGTTGTCTTTCCACTTGAATAGCTTTATGAAGCAATTCATTCATCTCCACATAATGTTGTTTCTCCACCACATCAGCTATCTCTCTGTTTAGCCCTCCAATAAATCTTGCTATAGTGATTTCTTTGTCCTCCTCCACATTGGCTCTTATCATAGCAATTTCCATCTCCTTGTAATAATCTTCAACACCCATGACGCCTTGAGTAAGACTTTGTAATTGTTTTTGGTGCAAGTCCCTATGATAGTGACTTGGCACAAATCTTCTTCTCATGGCTACTTTCATCTCTTCCCACATTCGGATAGGTGTCTCTCCATATCTCCTCTTATTAAGAATAAAATGATCCCACCATATATTAGCATAATCGATAAAACAAAAACTGGTCAGTCTTACCTTTTTCTCCTCCGAGTAATTATGATAATCAAACACATGCTCCACTTTTCTCTCCCACTCTAGATAAGTTTTAGGTTCGTTCTTTCCTTGGAATGGTGGAAGGGATAATTTAAGACTCCCCAAGTTGTTATCCTTTTCTCGATATTGTCTTCTTTCTCTTAAACTATCACTGTTTGATTCTATGTTCTTCCTCCAATCTCCTTCTTCATCACGGTGAAATAATCTTTGGAAACTACTCCAATGAGAAACCGGAGACCTCCTCCTCGAACAACCCTCCATATCATCCAACTTTCTGTTCAACTGTTGAAATTGATCTTGAAATGATTTTATGAGTATTTTTAGATCCGTTTCATTATGACGGAGTTCATCACTCATGTTGGCAATACTGAAAAATGAACAAAATAAATAAGTATATTAAAAACCTCACCGATCACTCACTTAGTGTTTACCCTTAATATTGGCGCTCTTCACTCGTGTTTACACTCAAATTGGCTTTTTCTATAATGGTCTCATCAACTCTTGCCTTTTACCTCTCGATTCTCCTAATAAGCCCTTGAACCAAGAACTTCACAAGTTGATTTTCCCACAGATAACGAAAGAGTCACAGATACACAAGATGAATAGGGTAAGGAATATTAGTCAAGAAATAAGAACTTAAAAAAAATATATTGAATGAAGACTGATTTTTTTTTTCAATTGTCTTGAATTTCCTTTTTTTTTCTATCACAACTTTTTTTTTTTGAATTTCCATCACAATTTTTTTTCTCTTTTTTTTTTTGAATATTTGGTAGATAGAAACTTTATCACGAGAAAATTAAAACAAAGGATAGATGACACCTGATTCCAAGAGCCAAAGATCTCATACCAAATGATATGATTGACCCTATGCGAATGAATCGGAATGCGAAAACGATAATGAAACGTCTTGAGAATTAGGATAAGATAAGATAAGATAAGGTAAGATTAGGATAAGATAAGATAAAATGAGATGAGATTAGGTAAGATGAGATAAGATAGATAAGGTGTGATAAGATGGGTAAGGTAAGATAAGGTGAGATAAGATAAAGGAACCCGACACAAACCGCGACCTGCCGGAGAGCACCGAAGTTATCAAGAGGAACGTGACCATTACCGCGACCTGCTATAAGAACCAACGTTATCAAAGGTAGTTCTTTGCCCAAGAACCAAGGGAATCAACTCACACAGAGATGAAAAACTCTTAAAGAGAAAATATGATTAATACTCAAAATCTGTCTTTTCACTGAATCCCTAACTCCTATTTATAGTGAACCTAATCTAGTAAAAAAGATAACAAAAATTGAAATCCTAATCATATTGCAATTTGAATTGCAACCAATTTAAAACGAATAACTTCTAGATAAATATCAAATCCTAATGTAATTTATAGTAAATCATAAACTTTATCACTTAAGATCTTCAATGATATGACTATATAAATTAACCCATGTTGGAATAGGGCTTTGAACCACGTAATCTTTTTTCCTTGAACTTCCTTGATAAGACCTTCAAGTGCTTATTCCATACGTTTGGTCCTATTTCGCGTCATAGGACCTCCCATTCCTTGTAGATAATCGTCGAGATGATCTCTTTTGCTTATCCTGGTGCCCACGTTCACATCATGTAAGGTATGTATGGTGAAGGTTGGAAGCCAGTTGGTCCATAAGGTGCCATTTGAGCCATGTACCGTCCTTGACTTGAAGCCACATTATAAGTATCCCCTGTAATACCCTTTTTAACAGAGGCATCAATTGTCCTTGCAGACTTGTGTGCGATCCTTCCATGGCGCATACCAGCCTCGATCCTTTCTCCAATGATGATGACATTGGAAAAGGTAGTAGTTACACTGCCAATTGTCTTGTCATAGAAAGGATCTTGCAGTGTCTACGAACGTGTTGACCAATTCTTTCTCAAACAAAGGAGGTTGTACCTGAGCAGTTAACTCTCGCCATCTTTGAGCATACTGCTTGAAGGTCTCATCCCCTTTTTTGGCCATGTTCTGGAGTTAGGTTCGGTCTAGAGCCATCTCCACATTATATTGGTACCGTTTTAGAAAGGCCTCAGCTAGATCCCTCCATGAACGGATGTGTGTCCGCTCTAGCTGAGTATACTAGTTGGCAGCTGTCCCGGTTAAGCTGTCTTGAAAGAAATGGACGAGAAGCTTACCATCGAGCATACATAGGGACATCCTCCTGCAGTACATGGCCAGGTGGTTCCTCATATAGTTATTTCCTTGATACTTTTCGAATACAGGAACCTTGAATTCAGGAGGGATTACCACATTTGGAACTAGGCTCAGATCTGATGCGTCTTTGGCTTCGTAAGCATTTCCCTCAATTGCCTTGATTCTTTCCTCTAGAACCTTCCACTTTTTAATATCCTCATTTGAAGGATGGCTTGGGTGTTCCTCGGGCGTGTGGTGAGGTTGAGAAGATGGTATGTATATAGGGTGAGGCCCTTGGGTGAACATAGGATGCGTTCCCCCCACAGCTGTTTGGTAAGCTTGTGAGGCGGTGTTTGGAGGTAGGTTATGTTTTTGGGTTAATGAGGGTGCATGCCCATGAGGATACCCATAATGAACTCCTTCGGTTGGTGGAGGCATGGTTAACGATGAAGGGTTTGGTGGAGTGAAGCCAGGAGGATATGGCGGGCCCACAAATTCTTCTGGAACATCCTTTTGTTTGGATTGTTGGATGGTCTCCATCAGTCTGGCCACTTGATCCTTGAGTGTCTTGACCTTATTTCTTAACTCCTCATTTTTCCCTTCCAGCTCATCCATGATTCTTGATTATGCTTGGGTTCTATAAGGATGTCGAGGAGGCTGTCTTTCTCTAATTTTTCGGTTAAAGTTAGAATTAATTTCTTTGAGAAACAATTTGGATGCAAAATCATGAATGATACAGATGTGGGTTACCTGTCCTAAGGGTCTATGGCCTTTTATGCATGAACCTCTTAAAAGGTGGTTTATAATCCTGGGGTGTAGAGGTCACTAGAGCCAAGTTCCAGTTTGTAATGCTTGCCACAACAGTAGAAAAAGCTACCAGTTGTAGGACATTACAAATAGGACGCACTCTAGCTAGGATTTTCGTGATAGTCAAACAGGACGTAAGCCCCAAAGTGACACTACAAGATCCCTCTAGTCCTAGGCTTCGCTCAGACCCGGGTATAGGGCCCAACTCATGATAAATGCATATGCGTAATATGTGAGGGCATACAATTTTGGGATACCTGCAATTGGGGAAATCGCACGGATATATAGCAATTTATTGTTTGTCTATCCTAGGGTTATACAAGGAATAAATAGACAAACAAACAGATAGATGAACAAACAAATAGATCGTGAAAATAAATGGGAAAGGGATCATATCAACGCACACTCAATTGAACGAGCTTGACTCTCTAAGGTCCCCAGTGGAGTCGCCATCTGTCACAACTGTAATTCCGACGAGACGACGAACTCGCTACAATTTTAAAATAGAATTTAATTTTGATATGTGTGGAGTCGCCACCAAATTTTTATTTAAGGGAAAAAGATTTGGAAAAAACCCTGACTCGAGGATGAGATTTAGGTTCGGGAGTCGGTTATAAGTGGGGAAGGTGTTCGGCACCCCACTCGCCCGTTCCGAAGAACGGTACCCTTAAACTGAGTGTGCGATTTTTAAAATTGTTTGATCCCTTTAATAAGCATGAAAATAAACAACTTGATGGAGGTTAGCCTGAGAGGACTTGATCCTGCTCCTACGTATTCCCCGGTGCAATGGGAAACTCAAGGCTTACGTAGTTCTGGTTTGATTTGAAGGCCTGACCTTCTAAGGTGCTTGAATTTAAAGGTGAACATGTTTTTTTTTTGAAAATATTTTAAAGAGAATCCTTGGTCCACATATGCACAGGATCCAAGACAACTACGGCTGCACTGGGATCGATATGAATCCCTAAGCATCGAATAGCAGAAAAAGCTACCAGTTCGTGCCTAGGGTTCATCGCGTGAGACTAGGGGTTCCAAAATGAATTTTTTCTTGAAGTCATTTTGAAAGAATTCTCAGTCCACATATGCACAAGGCCCGAGACAACTATGGCTGCACTTGGACCCATACAAATCTTTAAACATCGAACAGTAGAAAAAGCTACCAGTTCGTGCTTAGAGCTCGTCACGTTAGACTAAGAGATGCAAAACGAGATTTTTATTTGTTAAAAGGGGGCATTCCCAATCCATATATTCACAAGGCCAAAGACAACTACGGCTGTACTTGGACCCATACAAATCTCTAAACATCGAACAGCAGATAAAGCTACCAGTTCGTGCTTAGAGCTCGTCACGTGAGACTAAGAAATGCAAAATGAGTTTTTTATTTGTTAAAAGGGGCATTCCTAATCAACATATGCACAAGGCCCAAGACTACTACGGTTGCACTTGGACCCATACGAATCTCTAAACATCAAACAGTAGAAAAAGCTACCAGTTCATGCTTAGAGCTCGTCGCGTGAGACTAAGAAATATAAAATGAGTTTTTTATTTGTTAAAATGGGTATTCCTAATCAACATATGTCCACAAGGCCGAATACTACTACGACTGCACCTGGACCCATACGAATCTCTAAACATTGAATAGCAGAAAAAACTACCAGTTCGTGCTTAAAGCTCATCGCATGAGACTAAGAGATGCAAAGTGAGTTTTTTATTTGTTAAAAGGGGAATTCCTAATCCACGTATGCACAAGGCCCAAGACAACTATGGCTGTACTTGGACCCATACGAATCTCTAAACATCGAACAACAGAAAATGCTACCAGTTTGTGCTTAGAGCTCGTTGTGTGAGATTAAGAATTGTAAAACGAGTTTTTTTATTTGTTTAGAGGCATCCTTAATCTACATATGCATAAGATCCAAGACAACTACGGCTGCACTTGGACCCATACAAATCTCTAAACATCGAACAACAGAAAAAGCTACCAGTTCGTGCTTAAAGCTTGTCGCGTGAGATTAAGAATTACAAAACGGACTTGAAAACAAAATGAACTTGATTTGAATTTGATGAAAATAATTGGACTTGATTTAAAATAACCTGATTTGAATTTTAGGCTTGAATTGGACTTGATTTGAAATAAACTTGACTTGATTTGAAATTAAGGAAAAGAATTGCGAACATGCTTCAGTAATCAAGCCATTGAAATTTCATTTCAAACAAATTAGACAAATAATATCATTCCAGAAACTAGAGAGAAAGAAAAAGAGAACACAATAAAAATCACAGAAATCAGAGATCATTTGATCATTTAAAAACGAAAATGAAAAATAGAAACGAAGATGAACCTCAACAACACAAGAGTTTTGCGCCAGAATTTGAATTCAAATCTTAGAATTTTTAGAAAATAGTTTTTGGTAGATTGAAAAATTAAAACTAACCATTTGAAATATATGGATCATAGGAATAAAAAAAAACAAGTTTGACAAAAATATAACAAAAAATGAGCAAGTTATGCACAAATCAAACGAGCTAGGTTCATTTGCACACCAAGATGAACATGCTTCGGTAATCAGGCGATAGAAATTTCATTTCAGATCCAAATTAGACAAATGATATCAATCTAGAAACTAGAGAGAAAGATGAAGTCAGATCTATCCTCCATTGGAAGGTGATGAAGAATTGGTTCCATGGAGGCCAAGGGCTGAATTTAAGGCAGAGGTAAAGAGTCCTAGGTCCTCCCTTCGAAAATTCTGAAAATCCCCTCCTAAGACTCCAAGTCCTCCTCTTCCCCCTCATTTTGGTGGAGGACCTCTCCTTATATAGAAGGAGGTGGGATTAAAGAAGTCCTCCTTGTCCAATGTGGGACTTCTTTCCCACATAGGAGAATTTTTCCTTTTTTTTTTCCTTTTTTGGAATTCTTATTTTATTTAGTGTGGGATTCCTTTTCCTCTTTTCTTATTTTTTCCTTTTTTTCTTTTTCCTCTTATTTTCTTTTTTCTTCTTTTTATGTTTTTATTTATTTATTTCATTTGTTTTATTTTTTCCATTACTTTTATTTTGATTTTTTAACTATTTTAGACTAAATCAGCTTATGGCTAAACATAAAATAATTTATTTTGGATTTTGAATCCTCAAACATAATTCGATGTTCACAGTGATCCTTTAGTTAATGAGGTTCCTTTTAAAAGCTTCTAGGTAACACGCATGCTCATACAATTGAACCAATATCTCATGCACATATAGTCTCTATTTCAAACTACTTTTATATCATCATTCATATATGAACATCATGTAATACACCACTCTCTAAACAATCAAGAGTATTATCCATACACTTTACATTCATGTTTGTGTACTCATAAGATAATACAACAACTTAGCATAATATTTCTAAATGGAAACTAATCTTCTAATCAAGAATTTCTTTATTAAGTTTGATGTTACTTTCTTGGATAACATGTAAACTTCCTCCAAGAGCTTGTCCATGTTGCATTTTTCATAAGATTTATGATAAATCTCACATAGGATCCTAATCCACTCATCCTTCTAAGTTATCTCTCAACATTTCCTTTTCTTAAAGATTAAGTTCTTCTTAAAAATTTTAGTGTAAGGTTATGACTTGTTGAATTTCTAATCTAGATGGTCGAATGACCTATTTGGTTACTTACTCTTCATGTTCATTAATTTGAATATTTTATGCACAACTTACTTAATTCAAGTTTATATGTTAGAATTTGTATACCTTTTTACTAAATAAGTTTGATTTACTAATGAACCTACTTACTTACCTCCTTGCTTAGAAATTTAAAGTTTCTTACTCATGTCACATTCAATTATCTTTAAACATCCAAACTAGCCTACTTTTCCTATTTATTTCCTAGGTGATCGAATCTACATTCCTTAGTCTTAAGGTATTATGGTTCAATTTTTCTTTCCTTAAAAGTTGATTTACACTAGTTAGGACTTAGGCTATTAATTCACACCAACCTTAGAATTTTTTTTAACTTTTCCTCCTTGTCTAATGAGCATGGCCAAATTTCCATCATCCTCTCTATATTCCATAATTAATTTCTAATCACTACCTTAATCATATTTAAGTTCATTCTTAGGTGCTAACAAGGTTTTAACTTATTTCACCACTTTTAATCAGCATGGTTGAATGGTTATCGAAGCATTTTCCAAATTCATCATTCCTTTCTCATACTTGGTTATGCTCTTCTCTACACCTTAATTAAAATTTGAAACCCAAGTTTTCTTATTTATGTACAAGATGGCTGAATGTTTTAAATGACCAAAACAAGGGTCATGTTCTCAAATTCTTGACCCTTGACCTTTGTATCATCAAGTTTAGCACTTGGTATATCATATGTTCTTAGATCTATTCATGATTTGTCCTTACTCCATAGCTTTGGTCATGGTCATAGAAGGTCTTAAGTGACTTGTCCAAAATTCCACCTTTACTTTTACTAGTTTTTAAGTCAAGGTTCAAGTTAAGTTTATAGTTTTTATGACATAACTTTCCTTTAACTTTCAAAACTCACTAAAACTTGGTGATGTTCATTTTTAACCATCAAGGGCATTTTTTTAAGCTCCAACAAACTTAAGTAAAAGGGATCCATAGAACTTAGAGAGAGATCCATCAAAATGAAAAGAAAATCAAACAATAAATACATGATTATAATCTTAGAAAAATATAGTGTAAAGATCCTACTTGTTGAAGACTTTTATGAAGGTTTGGTGGGTATTTAAGGTTGATATACCTCTTCCTTGGTGGTCCACATAAGATCTCTTAGTGATGGTGGTGGGGTTTGATGGGTTTGATTTTGTTTAACTTAAACTTCAAAGATGGAACTTTAAGTTTAGTGTGAATTTTGGTGTTTTGAGAGTAGTTTGGGTTTTGGGAGAGTTTTCATAATTTTCCTAAGTGTTTAGAAGGTGTATTAAGAAGAAAATAAGCCCTACATGGCTTAATATGCCATTTGCATGTAATTTTCATTTTCTAAAATAAATATAAATGTAAGGATCTATCCTTTAGGATTATTTTACCACTAATTATTCTGAATTTGTCACTAATCAAGATTAGCTTATTCTAAGCATGGTTAATTTTAATTAATCAAGATTAATTTACTTTAACCATGATTAATTTTATCTCTCCTATTTAATATTTTTATCCTATATGATCTTAATGAAGTGATGACTGATAGGATGAGTCACCACCTTATTTTCCACATGTTCATATTAGTGCTTAAGGGGTGAGGCTCATTCTCAACTTCTACTCTGCATTTTCTTGTCCTACCAGTCTTCTAGAGGTATTTTAGTAATTTTTCTAAGAATTTTTTAGAAGGTTCCCAAATTGTTCCTTTGATGTTTCTAACACTTATTGATTTGTTCTCGAATCATTCTTATGCCATTTTTTATTTTTTCGGGAACAGTTTAGCTATTGTGGAATACAGAGCTTTCTAAGGATGTTTTGGGTATTTTCAGTTGTTTTTGACGACGTTTACGTCCTTCTAGGCTTAAAAGTTCCCATTATCATCAACTTTGATCTACTTCCTTGTGAGCCATCCCTTAGATTTCCTAACTTATTTTAACAAAAGGGCTCACAAATTATCCCTCCACTAACTATTTACAAAACAAAATTTCTATGCACATGATGCAGGCTAATTAATCATTCTAGTTCTCATTTTTATTTCACTTGAAGGCTTCACTTTCTTCTCAAAGCTTAGGACCTCTAAGTCCTCTTCCAATTATCCCATTATTCAACTCAATATCTTTTTAGAATTTCATTAAATACTTTCTAATACATCATATGAAGTTCCTAACCTCCAATCAATATTTTATTTTTTAATAATTTAGATAGTACACTTCTTCAATTCTAAAGCAAGATTTTGTAGAAATTATTATTTTTAAGAATTTAGAGTTGAATTACTATTTTTCTAAATTTTTAGAAAATAATTTAAAAGGAATAACATTGAATTGTCATACGTTATCCAATTATAAGACAACTTGATAAATTAACTTATAAAAATTATATAAAATAAATATTATTATAAAATAATTTCTACTTTTTTTAATATTTTATCACATATACCATGGTTCAAATATAACATCTTCTATATATAAAATAGAACAATTAAAGGCCATATATATTTTTTAACATTACGAAAAGGTTGGAAGGAAAAAAGAATAACTATTATAAGGTAATAAATTTCAAATATTTTTATAAAATAGTAAATAATTCTGTTTTTCGCCAAATTTTTTAACTAAATACTTTCTTATTTTCTTACTCTATGGAAATATATTTGTATAATTTAAAAATAATTAAAAATGGTATTCACTTTTTAAAACATTTTCTAATAACTCTAAATTTAAGGGCATAACTTTAAAAATTGATATAAAATATACAAATGTCTATTGTTTATGAAAATTGGTGAACATAGTCCATAAATATATTTTGTCAAGAACGTAAAATTTTAAATCCAAATTCTCACATATGGGTATGAACCACATAATTTAAATTTAGAATATCAGTATACTATTTTACACCAATTTAAATAATTCTTTAATCTAATCTAACTATCTTATACTCCAAACAACTAAATTATCAACTAGAAACCAAATCAATTAAATTCAACAATTAAGTATGATTCTAAATTTTTAAGTAGTAAATAAAATTTCATTCTAAAGATAAGGGTACTCTAGAATTAGTCCTACACTCTTCTTAAGTCTACTCCCTTACATGCAATCAAAGGTTGATGCAAACTCTAATTTTTCAATACCTCTACTTCAATTTAAATATTCTATTGCCTTCCTTTGTTCAAAAATGTAGTTATGAGATCTTTACAATGTCATCACCATGTCCTGAAATTATTATATTTTATTTCAAAAATTAGAAATGACCCCTAAGAGAATAAAGAAAGGGAATGATTGAATCAAACTTGGGATAAATGTGCTTTTGGAATTTCCCTCCTAATGTCGAGATGATCCCGCAACACCCTAAAAATGAAGCTCTTTTTACGCTTAAGTTGTGTACTTGGTTTCATTGTTAGACTATTACTTTATGATGTAGAATCCTTTTAGAAATTACTATTACTAAAAAGACGGTTGATTTGTTTTTAAAATCTTTGTTAGAACCTAGAATTAAAATGCAAGCCCCGTTGTAGTCATTGTCGTATTGTAAAATAAATAATTGGACGTCCTCATTTGCGTCTAGCTAATGCTCATCTATGTTAATTATACACGCTTACTACTTATTTCAATCACTTAGGTTCACAAGTTAGCATAAACACTTACATGTCATGAATTATACAAACATTATAGTCATATAGTCCATAGGATTTAAAAAAAGTTAAGGCATCTATGTCTTTATATATTTAATTATACATATAACTACTACTACTACTATTACCATATTTACATCATATACAATATCATACAAATCTACATGCTACTTATTTATATTACAGTTATTCATGGCTATCTTACAAAATGTACATTATAGGTATGACTCAAACTTCTCTGCTTTAAAGTCCACACAAATCTTTAAATAACGGGGGCCACAACATTTTAGCCACACGCTCTCATCCAAGGCATAAAAGGTTCCATCTTCCATCTCCTAGAAGGCTTGAAATGGATGCGGTCTAGGATATAGGAAACTACCCTGCAATGACCAAATATGAGAAGAACTATGGTAGTGAGAGGGTGTTTGAGGGTCACTCTCCCCTTCAAATGAAAAGAGTGTACCACTGGTACATCTGGAGGCGCCTGATAGCTGGGTGGTGGAGAAACACCATATTGGGATGAAAGGCCTCTAAAGGAATGACAAAGTCCATTGTGGAAAATTTCGAGCTCATTGCAACAGGTATAAAGAGATGACCCGAAGAAAAGTAAACCTTCACATTAGCTTAGACGGTAATAACTAACCCATGAGCATTCACTGACCAATTAATGTTGTTAAGCTCAATGAACACTACCGTAGTCGCAAACAACATATGTAGCTTCTAGGAAGAAAATAATGGAAAGGGGGTGAGAAACTAAATTTCTTAGTTGGATTCTATCCTAGAGTTAGCAACAACACTTTCAACACAACTATTTCAATTTATTAAGAAACATGTCATGCATAAAGGTTCATTTTTAATTTTAGAAAACCTTAGCTAAAGTGGATTTCTTTTTGTAGAAATAAGAACTATTTTCAATCATAAGCATACATATTACTTATTCTGGATTTCATAAGTCTTATATACTTCTAGGATCACATCACCTTATATCACATATATCATTTGACTATCATTCCATTCATGCCTTAACATAATTCTTCTCATTTCTCTATCACTCTCTTAGTGATAATCTGAATCATAGGCACATATTATAATTTAGTCAAACAATATCTTCTTATTGGCTCTATTACTTTACCTTCTATTCTTACGACATGAGCTCATTTCTTGATGGTTTTCACCATCATAATCTTTGAAGACATCATGTTTCCTAATAGAAGGGTTTTTGGGGAACCTTTTTATCTCCACCATAGAAGGACCTTTTTGCCTTCTGAATATGCACAAGACACATTAAGAGTGATATTAACTTTTCATATAAATTCATTATTTAGTGATCTCTTAGTTAATTACGTTCCTTTTTAAATCTTCCAAATACATGTATGCTCGAACAATCCAACCAATATTCCATGCACATGCAGTCCTTAATCCAAACTAACTTCACCTTTACCATCCATACATGAACATCAAATAAAACTTTACTTTCTAAACAATTCAAGAATATATTCCATACACTTTACATTCATATTTGTATACTCACAATGCAACACTACAAGTTGGCATAATTGTTATAATTGGAAACTAATCCTCTAATCAAGAATCTCTTAATTATGGTTATTATAGATTTCTTAGACTACATTCAACGTTCCTCCAAGAATTGTCAATCCTACTTATTCCTTAAGTTTTATGAAAAATATCTCATGGGAACTTAGTCCACTCATCCTTCTAAGTTAACACTAAACCTTTCCTTTTCTCAAAGAATAAGTTTCTCTTAATATTTTTAATGTAAGTTCATGAAATGTTGGAGTCCAAGAATGCTTGGCCGAATGGCCTCCTTTAGTTATATGTTATTTATGTTCATCATTTTAGATGTTTTATGCATAAATTACTTATTTCGAATTTGAGTATTAGAAGTTTTATGCTTTCTTGACTAATAACTTCGCTAATTAAGTTTGAACCATTAATTAACCTACTTTTTTACCTCCTTACCTATGAATTCAAAGCTTCTTACTCATGTCTTATTTAAATGTCTTTAATCATTCAAATTAACCTACTTTACCTCTATAGATGGCTGAATCCACTCCCTAAGATCCTAAAGTATTATGGTTTATCTTTTTCTTCCATTAGAAGGTGATTTACACTAGTTAGGATTTAGGCTATTAATCCACACACTAGTTAGGACTTAGGATATTAATCCACACCAACTTAGAGATTTTTAGGACTTTTGCTTCTTGTTTAGTAGGCATGGTCAAATGGTCCATCTTCCTCCCTCAAATCCATAATTAATTCCTACTCACCACTTTATGCACATTTGGATTCATTCTTAAGCTTTAACAAGATTTTAACTTACTTTCAATTGATCCAAGCATGGTCGAATGCTTACCCAAACCATTACCAAGTATCTTTCAAATTTATAATTCTTTTCTTATACATGATTAGGCTCCTCATTACACCTTAGTCAAAATTTTAAACTTAAGTTTCCTTAATTAAGTGGGAAGTGGCCGAAACCACTATATGTCCAAACGAGGGTCCTTTTCTCAATTTCTTCTCGCTTGACCTTTATGTCATGAATTTTAACACTTGGTACATCACATGTATTTGGGTACATAAAGGGTTTTCCTTACTCTATAGCTTTGGTCATGGTCCTGAAAGGTCTTAGTGTCTTGTTCAACTTTGGGTCCATAAGTCCACCTTAGCTCTTACTAGTTTTAAGGTCCAAGTTTTAAGTTAAGTTTGTAACTTTTGTGACTTAACCTTTTTATTCTTTTAGAATATTTATCATATAGGTCTAGATATAAATTTTTATCAAATTCTAGGTTCAATATGAGAGATTTTAAGATAAGATATAAGTAAACTTACAACTTTGAACATAAAGACCATAAAGAAAGCATTTTTCAAAATTACTAAGTCTAGATCTACAAGATCTACTCCATGATCTACCCATCCCTTACTTTGACCATCTTAAAAATTTTCATAAAAACTAATCTTCCTAAACTTCAAAGAAATCATTTTTAATAAATTTTAACCGATTAAATTGCTCCAAAGGTTGTAAGAAGAACTTTAATCCATCAAAATTCTCTTTTAACTTCCAAAATCACTAAAAAATTGTTGATGTTCATTTTTAACCATCAGAGACAGTTTTGAACTCCATCAAGCTCAAGCAAGTGGGATCCATAGAACTTAGAGAGAGATCCATCAAAAAGAAAAGGAAAACAAACCATTAAAATATAATTGAAAGGTTAGAAAAAGTGTATGGTAAAGACCTTACTTGTTGAAAAATTTTATGAAGGTTTGGTGGGTCCTTGAATTTGGTTTCCTTCTTCTTGATGTTCCACACAAAAGCTCCTAGTGAAGGTGGTGGGGCTTGGTTGATTTGTTTTATTATAACTTAAACTTCAAAGATGGAAGTTCAGGTTTAGTGTAGATTTTGGTGTTTTAAGAGAAATTTGAGTTTTGATGAGTTAAGAGAATTTTCATCAGTGTTTAGAAGGTTGATAATGAAGCAAATGAACCTCCTTATCCCTTAGATCAAATTGGGCCACTTTAGGGCATATGGGAATTAAATTTTCATTTAAGGGCATTTTGATCCATTTACATGTAATTTTAATTTTTTAAATTAAATGTAAATGTAAGGAGTTATCCTTTAGGATTAGTTTAACACTAATCAATCTAATCTTAACACTAACCAATTTTAACTTATTCTAAGTATGGTTAATTTTAATTAAACAACGTTAATTTACTCTAACCATGGTTAATTTTATCTCTCATTAATAATTTTGTCTTACATGTCATAAATGGTGTGATGACTCATGGAGTGATTCATCACCTTATTTTCTATATGAAATTTTTGTGTTCAATGGATAAGATTCAATTCCCAAATTCTACTTTGCACTTTCTTACCTTCCTAGCCTTTTTACGCTATTTTGGTAATTTTCTAAGAATTTTCCAGAAAGTTTCCAAATTGTTCTTCTGAGATGTTTCTAACATTTATTGGTTTATTATCAAATCATTATTATGTCATTTGCCATTTTTCTGGGAACATTTTATCCCTTGTAGAAGACGAGGCTTTCTAATAGTGTTTTGAACATTTTTAGGCGTTTCAAATGGTGTTTTCATTTTCTCTTTGTTTCTATTATTTTCATATGACTTTGTAACCATCATTGATGGATTCTAAACCTTTAGAATGTATTTTAACTTTTATTTTTGGTTTCCTTCTCATTTACTTGTGTCATCCTAGTGTAGGGGTATTTCATTATTTGCTAAAAGCTCTCTAATTTCTCTAGCTTTTGTTCTTATATCTTGCTAAAGAAAATTTGTAATTTAGAGATTCTATCATGAGAAATTATGGGTGTTACATATCCAATGATCGTTACCAAAATTAAAAGCAAACCACAATGAGGTAGAATTTGTGTGAATTAGGAGCAATCTTATCAAATTTTGGATGATCACAAAACGAGGAAGAAGTTGATTAGAATGAATTATAATTGAAATATCCTTTAAAATATGAAAAGTCACTAGCATTGGAAAGTAACGTGTAACTTCAAGGGAATAGCTATGTTGTCTTATTTTCATTCTCTTGGTTTTATGGCCTGTTGTAAAATCATGTATGTGGGAATTGGTGCCATTTAAATGCCTTTCACATGTCTTATTTTTTTTTATGAAAATATAGGTGCTACATTTTTTATTACCAAAAGAAAATTTCATCCTCTAAATTTGTTAGTTGAATAAATATGGATTTAATTGTCCCATATTTTCTTCAAACTTCCAAGTTGCATCTCCTTCTTTATTTTAAGTAATTTTCACCAATTTTGATGTTCTTTCCCGCAACTGTTTGGTATCCTTCTTTAGGATCCACAGGTAATACTTTATAAGTTATATTTTATTTCAACTATTTAATATCAATTTCTATGGTGTGCGAAGGATTGAGAATATACTTTCTAATTTAGGACACATGGAAGACATTGTGAAGATTTGGAAAAAAAGGAGGTAAGGCTAATTGGTAGGCTGTTGAACCAACTTTCTTGAGGATTTTGTATGGATTAACATATCTAGGACTAAGTTTTCAAGATTTCATTGTTCTACCAACCGTAGTTAGAGGTGTAACTCTCAACAATACATGATCATCTTTAATAACTCTTCTGCCTATCTTGTGATATCTTCATCTTTTACTGATCATCTTGATTTGTTACATCATCTGTTGAACCATCTCTGGTCCTAATATCAAATCTCTCCTACCTCATACCAACACAATAGTGTCCAACGTCTTCTCCTATATAGAGCTTCATAGGGAGTCATTCCTACACTTGAGTGGAAACTGTTATTGTAGGTTAATTTCACCAGTGGTATGAATCAATTCCAACTTCCTTGATATTCCATCATGCAAGCTCTTAGCAAATCTTCTGGAGTTTAGATTTTCCTTTTTGTTTGTTTGTGTGTCTGAGGATGATATACAAAACTGAGTTGAAGTTAAGATCCTAACACTTGATGCAAGCTACCCTAATCATGATGTAAATCTAAGATCTCTATCAAACATGATAGATGAAGGTATTTCATGAAAATGAATGATTTCCTTAATGTATAATTATGCAAGCTTTTCCAAAGAAATTTTCTTATTAGTGGATAGAAAATGAGCAGATTTTTTCAATCTATCCACAATTACCCATATCACATTTTGATTCATAGATGTCTTTGGAAATCCATTCACAAATTTCATAGACATGCTATCCCACTTCTATTTAGGAATTTCTAATGGTTATAGTTCTATGGATGATATATTTGACCTTTACTTTCTAGCAGATGAGACACATTGACACATATTCAACTATCTTTTTTGCATTCTAGACCATTAAAAGAGCTTCTCCAAGTCTTGATATATCTTGGTTGGACCTGGATGAATTCTCATTTTACTTTTGTTAGGTTTTTCAAAAATTATTTTTCATAGTTCTTTATTCTTTGGAACACAAATCCTATTTCTAAATCAAACAATTTCTTCATTTCCTACTTCAAATTCCCTTTCCTTGTTGGATAAATTGATTTGATCTTGAAGGTCTAGGTCCTTTGATTGTTCTTCTTGAATTATTTTCAAGAAGTCAATTTTAATTATCATCTTTCCTAACATCATTCTTTTTGGTTGAAATTTCATCATGCTTGTTGCTTGCAACTTAATGTGTCAGTTACAACGTTAGCTTTTTCAGGATGATATAGAATCTAAAAGCATAATCTATCAAAAATTCTTACCTCATTCTTTACCTCATGTTGAATTCTTTCTAATAAAGAGATACTTCAAACTCTTATAATCACTAAAGATCTTTAAGCTCGCACCGTACAGAAAGTGTCTCCAAATCTTCAAGGAAAAATCATAGCAGCTAATTCCAGGTCGTGCATTGGGTAGTTCTCCTTATGAGGTTGTAGTTTCCTTGAAGCATAAATTACCACTCATCCTTGTTTCATTAGCACACAACCTAAGCCTTTCTTGGATGTATCATAATACAAGTCCAAATCTTTCTCAAGATTAGGTGGAATCAAAAAAGGGATAGAAGTGATCGATTCTTCAATTCTTGGAAGCTTGCTTCACCGTTGGCAGTCTACACAAAATGTTGTCCTTTATATGTCAATCAAGTGAGTAGTAAAGCTATGCATGAGAATCCTTCAATGAATCTTCAATAGTACCTAGTCAAAATAAGAAAACTTCTTATTTCAATGGTTGATCTTGGTTTTTCCTATTGAGGTATAGTCTCAACTTTGACAAGATCCATAGAATTTCCTTCCTTTTTTATCACATGTCCAAGGAATTTCACTTCTTCCAATCAAAATTCACATTTATCTGCCCTTGCATAAAACTACTTGTCTTTCAACACTTGTAACACAATCCTTACATGCTCTTTATGGTCTTCATGATTCTTAGAATAAATCAAGATATCATTTATAAAGATGATCATAAATTATCTAAGTAATCTTGAAATATTCAATTCATGTAATCCAGGAACATTGTAGGTTCATTGGTTATACCAAAAGACTTGACCAAATACTCATAATGTCCTAACGTATTTGAAAAGTAGTTTTAGGAATATCTTTGGGTTTCACTCTTATTTAGTGATATCCCGGCTTCAATATATCTTACAAAATACTACTGCCTTCTCAACCGATGCATTAGATCGTTTACTCTAGGTAAGGGATACATATTCCTAATAGTTACCTTGTTAAGTTGTCGGTAATCTACACATAATCTCATGTTACCATCTTTCTTTTTTACCAATAGCATAGGAGCTCTGCATGAAGATACACTTGGATGAATCCTCTAATTTTCCATTAGCTCCTTTAATTGTTTCTTCAACTTAATTAAACCTAAAGGAGATATTCTATAAGGAGCCATCAAGATAGGTCAAGTTCTTAAAACCATTTCTATAGAGAATTCCACTTCTCTTTCTAGAGGTAGACCAACAATATCATAGGAAATACTTCAAGATATTCATAAAAAATGGGTATATTTTTAATATTGACACTCTTATTTCCTTCCAAGAAAGAAATAATCACGTATACTTGAGCTCATTCTTTTAAAAAAAATATTAATTTGGTTGGTCAAAAAAAAATCTAAACTCATCCATATCAAGGTTAGTGTTAGATATAAACATAATACTTTTACCATGACAATCTAAAACAACATGGTTTGTGTATAACTAATCCATACCTAAAATCACATTAAGACCCATTTTAAAGGTAGGCATATCAAATTGACACTAAAATTCCAACCTTTAACATTTATTAAACAATTTAAACAAGCTTGGGAGGTTCTCACAACATTATTGGTGGAGGTTGAAATAGAAAAATCAAATGGTAATGTGTCCATATTCAATCATATCCTCTTCACACATTCATCAGAAATAAACGAGTGCATTGCACTCGAATCATACAATACAGATAAAGGAATTTTGTGTGTAAATCCTTTACCTAGTATAAGGTTATCAACTTAAGCAGCTTCAGTACCACTGAGGGTAAATAATTTTCCTTGAGCTTGTGACCTTCTTGTTTGAGAATTATTGTTGTTGTAGTTATTATCACAACAAAATGGTTGGCCTTGACGATTATTATTTTTGTTGTGAGTATTGTTGTTATTACTATTGTGGTTACTATTATTTTGGAAGTTTCCTCTTCTTGGTTTATTATTATTATTATTTGGGAAATCTCCATCATTCCTTTCTTACCTATGTTTATTACAGTTTCTATTGATGTATCCTTCCTTTCCACGGTTGTAGCAAATAATCCTTTGAAAAGGACAATAATTAATTCAATGAGGTCCTCCACAATGGAAGCACCTAATGATGGATGGAGTTTGGAAATGCAAGTTGCCAAAATTGAATTGTTGTCATTGTCTCCAAGTTGAAAATTACCCTTATTGGAAGTGAGAGTTATTGCAGCAGGGCTTCCATTGATTCGATTCTCTCCTTTGAACTTGTTACAACCTATAGTTTTTCGATTAAACAAGTTGAGCTTGATATATTTTATTACTTAAGTTGTAGTATCCTAGATTATGTACATTGTGAGAGTGTAAATTAATGCACCTTTGATATGGATATATATATATCCATATCAAAGGTGCATTAATTTACACTCTCACAATGTACATAATCTAGGATACTACAACTTAAGTAATAAAATATATACAAACAAAAGGGTCAAATTATTATACTGAAGCTAATGATCATAAAATTCTCTTTCTCTTTACTTCTAGTCATTCAACAGGTACTTATCCCTCACAGTGTTTGCTTGTTGTCACAAAATGACAAATCCACCATCTATCCTCTACATTAATAGTCTCCTTTACATTGAGAAGAGGGTGCTCCACGTTGTAGGCTTATTATGAAATTATAGTTACATACAAATAAATATAACAGAGGGGGAGTGAGACATTCCATACAAATAAGAGATACTATGGAGTAGTATGTTAATATACATAAACAAGATAAATTTATTTTATAATAACCACAAGAAACTATCATAATATGTATTATACTAATGTAATTTAATATCCATCATCCTCTTTCTAGTTTCTATGATGACAAATTCAGAATTAGGGTAAAACCTAATACGTCCCATGCCACATTAAATCTCACTAATGTAGAGTGAATCATCCTTACAATGTATTGTTGGACACTATAATCATGATCAATTTTGTATCATTTCTTAAAATCATGAAATTGTTCAACTAGTAACGATAGTCTCTAGGTCTCATCAAGGTGCTTGAGTCCAACCATAGCAATCCCAACTACAAGGAAAAATTCTAGGCCATTGGGATGCTTAAACTTAGCTCATTTAGCCTCTAGGCTTGAAAGTTCCTATTATCATGAATTGTGGTCTACTTTTGTATGAGTCAATCCTTAGATTTCTGAGCTCCTTTTGATAGAAGGTCTCATAGATTATCCCTCCACTAATAATTTACAAAACAATTCTTATGCACATGATGTATAAGAATTAATCGTACTAGTTATCATTTTTATTTCCCATGAAGGTCTCACCTTCTTCTCAAAGCTTAGGACCTTATAGTCCTCATTCAATTATCACCTTACTCAACTCAATATCTTCTTTGAATTTAATCAAGTGCCTTTTAATACATCATATGAGGTTCCTAACCTCTAATCAATATTTCGTTCTTCAATAATTTATATGGTACACTTCTTGATTTTGTAGAAATTATTATTTTAAAACTTATAGTTAAATTACTAATTTTATAAATTTTTAGAAAATTGTTTAAGGGAAACAAAACTGAATAGTCATATGATATCTAGTTATAGAATAACCTAACAAAGAACTTATAAAAATTCTATAAAATATCTATTAATATAAAATAATTTTAACTCATTTTATATTTTTTCACATGTACCAAGGTTTAAATATAATATCTTTTATATATAAAATATACCAATTAAATGCCACATATATATTTTTTAACATTATGAAAAGATTGGAAGAAAAAAGAAATAACTATTATAAAGTAATAGATTTTAAATATTTTTATAAAATAGTAAATAATTTTGTTTTTAATAAAACTATCAAAATACCTACTATATGGGAATATATTTATATAATTTAAAAAGTTTAATGGTGTTCCCTTTAAAATACTTTTTCCAACAACTCTAATTTTAAGGATCATGACTTTAAAAATTGATGTAAAATTATACAAATTTCTATTATCATAGCTCTCCAAATTTTCTACATTCTCTTTACCTTACTCATACATTGTTCATTACAAAAACTCATTATTTATCAATAATCGCGTAATTAGGATATACCAAGATCCAAGTTCATCGTTAGACTAAACAGTCAATTTTAATCATAAACATGTATATACATCATCATTAGTTACAAAAGTTCACATATCCCCAAATATAGATAGTCTAAAGAACAACAACAGGGCGTTATAATAAAATACAAAATAAGAAATCACATCTAGGAATCAAACAGAAGTTGGACTATCCTATCCAAAAGAAACCCTCGAGACTACAAATATTTCTACATTTAATGGTCATCCTTAGTAGCGAGAAGTCATTTATTATCCTATCGATAACAGGAAAACATTGAAGCCTTGGAGGGGTCTTCATTAGCATCATACTCATCATCATCATGATCTCCTCCATCTTTGTTCTCTCCTCAGTCATTGTACTCCCATTCTGGATGATTTGATGTACACGAAAGGGACCTGCTTCATCATGTCAAGGAGAAATCTGATAAAGTTGTCCAAAGGTTGACTTCCTTACAATATGACGATAACAAGGTATTCCCTAAAAATCAAGTGCAGGTGGTGCAAAATGAACCTCAAGAATGTTTGATGCAATAGAAAGTGTTCCATGATGTTGAGGAGTATCTCTCAATGATGTAGAAGAAAGGCGTGGGATTGACCTTCTAGGGTACACCTGCCTAGGAATAAGTATAGTAACATTTGTAGGCAACATTCATGGGACCCACAATGGAGGATGTATTGGAGAAGATGCATCAAGCATCCAAATGGTTGTCTTACCTTAAAAAGTAATTTTGTAGTGACTTCCAACATTGGATGGGCGTCAGACCCATTCCTATTCTCCTCATTTACCTCAATCTCTATATCAAGATAGGGTCTATCCATGGCGTAATCTTATTAACATGGAAAAATGTTATACATAGAAACATAATAGTAGGGGATGAGATGTTTCATCCAAGTACAATTATAGATAGGAGTAGCATATTAAATTTTAATATATTCAATGCACCAATTCCATAAATATCATAAGGAATCATCAAAGTATGCAATGTATACATGCAATTTATCCATCTTCATATCCATAAATATCTATAATGATAGACTCTGGATTAGGCTGATGTAACACCCTAAAAATGAAGTCCATTTTTTATGCTTAATTCATACACACGGTTCCATTATTAGATTGTTATCTCATGATTCAGAATCGTTAGAAAATAATTATTAATGAAAATATAGTAATTTCTTATTTAAAACATCTTGATATAAAATGCAAGCCTCGTCAAAATACATTCGTACCAAAATGTATACAAATAGGCGTTCTTATGCACGTATAATTTGTTAACACTATAAATTACTTCTACTATTTTATTCTTCTCTAATAAATAATAATTCAGTTCATCAAAACTCAACCATACTAGCATGCATACAACTTATAATTATATAGTCTGTAGTTATACATAATTAGTCTAGGAAATTTAAGTAAAGAAAGGATTCTAAGCCTTCAAATACCTAATTACATGTACAATTATTATTTATATTTACATATACTACGTATATAATCTACTTTTAGTAATTAGGATACATTCATCCATCTATTTACAAATTGTACATTATGGGTATGACTTGATTTCTCTTTCCTTAGAGATAGAACTCTGCAACACTTTAGGACTAGTGGTGATAATGCTCCAACCATAAGCTCTCATCCAAGGCGATGAAAGTCCCATCTTCCATCTCCTGGAACACCTAGAACAGATAGGGCTTGGGGTATGGGGAACTACTCTGGGACGACCAGACATACGAGGTGCTGTGGTAGTGGGATGATGTTTGTGAGCCGAATTCCCTTTCTGATGGTGAAGAGTTTTCAGTAGGAGCCGCTGGTGATGCCTAGTAATCGAGTGGAGGTGGAAACATCCTATTAGGGTGAAAGACTTCCAAAGGGATAAAAAATTACTTGAGCATCATAAATATTTTGTATCAAAACATAGATATCATTTGATTATCATCTCATTTATATCTTACATAATTCTTCTCTATTCTCTATCACTCCCTTAGTGATAATTAAAACATAGCCATACATTATTACTTAGTCAAACAATATCTTCTCACTAGCTCTGCTACTCTACCTTATATTCTTAGGACACGAGCTCATTCCTTAATGGTCATCACAATCATAAATATTGAAGACCTGACGCTTCATAATAGAAAGATTTTTGGAGAACCCTTTAGTCTCCACTCTAAAAGGACTTGGTGCCTTCTAAATATGCACAAGGCACATTAAAAGTAGTATTAACTTTTCGCATAAGTTATTTCTTTAATGTACCTTAGTTACTTAGGTTCCTTTTTAAATGCTTCCAAATAATATGCATGCTCAAACAATCCAACCAATATGCCATCCACATTTAGTCTTTACTTTAATACTACTATCACATCATTATCCATACATGATCATCATGTAATACATCATTCTCTAATCAACCATGAGTAATATCCATACACATCACATTTCTCTTTATGTACTCATGAGTAATACAATAAGTTGGTATAATAGTTTCAAGTAAAGATTCATCTTTAATTCAAGACTTTCTTATTTTAGCTTGATCTTATTTCTTGGGCAGCATATAAACTTACTCCCACAACTTGTCCAACTTGCTTAATTCTTAAAATTTATGATGAATCACTTATAGGATCTTTGTCCACTCATCCTTGTAAGTTACCTCTTAACTTTTCCTTTTCTCAATGGTTATGTTCTTCTTAATATTTTTAATAGAAAATTATGGTATGTAAAATTTTCTTCTCTAGTTGGCCAAATGACCTTTTTAATTGTTTTCTCTTGATATCCTTAAATTGAATGTATTATACATAATTTACTCAATTCAAGTTTAAGTGTTACATTTTTTTGCTTCTTGACTAATTATGCTTCTTGTGAGAGTAAGTTTATATACTTCCCAAGAGATAACATCAAGCTAAAATACGAAAGACTTGAATTAAAGATGAATCTTTACTTAGGATTATTATGCCAACTTGTTATATTACTTTATGAGTACATAAAGAGGAATGTAAAAGTATGGATGTTACCCATTATTGATTAAAGAATGATGTATTACATGATGATTATGTATGGATAATGATGTGATAGTAGTATGAAAATAGAGACTAAATGTGCATGGCATATTGGTTGGAATGTTTGAGCATGCATATTATCTTGAAGCCTCTAAAAATGAACCTAAGTAACTAAGGGATCATTAAAGATAGAACTTATGTGAAAAGTTAATACTACTCTTAATGTGCCTTGTGCACATTCAGAATGTATCAAGTCCTTCTGGAGTGTAGACAAAAGGGTTTTCCAAAAATCCTTGTATTATGAATTGATAGGTCTTCAATATTTATGATGGTTATGACCATCAAGGAATGAACTCATGTCCTAAGAATAGAAGGTAGAGTAGCAAAGCCAATGAAAAGGTATTATTTGACTAAGTATTAATGTAAGCCTATGTCTTAATTATCACTAAGAGAGTGATAAAGAATATATAAGAATTATGTAAGATATAGAGGAGATGATAGTCAAATGATATTTACAATGTGATCCCAAACATTTATGATGCTTAAGTAATTTATATGTTTAATTAAAGATAGTGTATCTTGTGTAAAAGAAATCCACTTCAGCTAAAGATTTTGAAAGATTAAAAATAAACTTGTATGCATGACATGTTTTCTAATAAACTAAAGTGGCTGGGATGAAAATGATGTCACTAACCCTAGGGAAGAATCCTACTAAGAAACTTTGTTTCTCACTCGTTCTCCTACCATTTTCTTCCTAGATGCTCCTAATGTCTTTCGTGAATGTAGTAGTCTTCGTGGAATTCAGTAATGTGAACTAGACTAATGATTATAGCTTAAGCTAATAAGCAAGTTTATTTTTATTTGGGTCGTATATTTGTTTCTGCTGTGATGAGCCCAAACTTCTCCACCATTGAATTTGTTATCCCTCGGGAAGCCTTCCACCCTAATAGGGTGTTTCCTCCTCTACTCGGCTTCCAGGAACCTCCAAGCAGCACCTGTCGCAACCGTAATTCCGACGAGACGACAAACTCGCTAAAATTTTTTAAAAAATAGAATTTAATTCGATAAAGTGGAGTCACCACCAAATTTTTATTCAAGGAAAAATACTTGGAAAAAACCTTGACTCGAGGAAGAGATTTAGGTTCGAGAGTCAATTACGAGTGGGGAAGGTGTTAGGCACCCCACTCGCCTGTTCTGAAGAACGGTACCCTTAAATTGAGTATGTGATCTTTGAAAATTGTTTGATCCCTTACTTAATGTGAAAATAAATAGATTGATGGAGGTTAGCCTGACAGGACTTGATCCTGCTCCTACATATTCCCTGGTGCAATGGGAAACTCAAGGCTTACGTAGTTATGGTTTGAAGGCTTCAACTTCGAAAGGGCTTTAGAAGGAATATGATATTTTTAAAAGCTTTCTATTTTTTTTTTTTGGGAACCTTCAGTCCACTCATGCACAAGGCTCGAGGCAGCTAAGGTAGCACGGAGGCCTACACGAACCTCTAAACATCGAACAGCAGTGTAGACCACCAGTTTCCCGTTTAGAGTTCGTTGCGTGAGACCATAGCTCCAAAAATATTTTGATAAGAGCTTTATTTGCAGAGGGACCCTCAGCCCATTCATGCACAAGGTCTGAGGTAGCTAAGGATACACAGGGGCCTATACGAACTACTAAACATTGAACAGTAGTGTAGACCGTTAGTTTCCCGTTTAGAGCTCGTCGCGTGAGACTGTAGATCCCAAAACCTTTTGAAAAGAATTTTATTATTTGGAAGAACCTTCAGTCCACTCGTGCACAAGGTCCGAGGCAGCTAAGGCTGCACGGGGGCCTATACGAATCGCTAAATATCGAATAGTAGTGTTGACCGCCAGTTTCCCGTTTAGAGCTCGTCGCGTGAGATCGTAGATCCCAAAACCTTTTGGAAGGAGTTTTATTTTGGGAGGAACAAAAGTGAATAGATCTTGATAGAGAGAGGAGAAGAAAAAGGAATGGGGAACTTGATCAAAATAATGAGAGATCTAGGGGCCAAGTTGGGATGATGAGGAGTACGGGGGTTACCTTGGGATTTTGAGAAGTATAGGGGTTGATTTGGGATTTTGGGAAGTACAGGGGCTGATTTGGGATTTTGGGAAGTACAGGGGCTAATTTGGGATTTTGGGAAGTATAGGGGTTGATTTGGGATTTTGGGAAGTACAGGGGATGATTTAGGATTTTGGGAAGTTTAGGGGTTGGACTGCAATTAAAGGAAACGTGGGGGCCTAATTATGATTAGGGGAAGTATAAGGGCATGGTTGCAATTAAGAATTGTGGGGCTGGCTTGCTTGGTTGGCTCATATGGCTTGATTTCTTTTTGTGGCTGATTTGCATGGCTTGTAGGCTCATGTGACGGCTGGTGGCTTGCCCTCTGTGAGTTGGCTTAGGAGAATCTATGGTGGCTCGCCTATTGGTTGCTTGGTTAAAGAATAATCTTGCTGCTGCATCCTTTTTTGAAGCCCGACATTAAGTAAACCTCCCCACTCGTATCAGGATTAATCTTTGAGTCAAATCATAACTTTGCAGCTCCAAGTGGTAGGATAGCTTAAGGGAGTAACGAGGAATTAATCATGAAAGAGTTGGGAACCGGCTGTGAGCTTAAGGCCCTCTAAGCTTAGCGGTTGTTCCTGGAGAAACCAATGTAACTTCCCTGTATGAAGGAGATTTCCCAGGATTAACTGCAGAACTCTTTATTGGCTTGATATCATTCAGTGGAGAAAAAAATATATCCCAAGCTGCGAATAAGAACTGGATAATTTGTCACCAACTTTTGAGCGATCTTCTGCAGTTTTATGACCATGTTTAACATCAGTACTGCTAACCAATAGGTACAACTTATATGATGATAATTCAGTCTCCCAAAGGCTAGATCTCGTGTGGATTTCATTCTGAAATCAGCCTTAATAGCAAAGTCCTTATGCTGTTATTATGTAGCGAGCCAATGCATGGAAGACCAATATGAAAATATTCGTGAAATATGAGTTCAAAGTGAACAAGTTCACTTTAACGCCACTTGCTATATTAGCTTCAAGAATAGCCCAAATATCTGAACCTACACATTCCAGCAACTCTCCTTTGGTAATCTGCCTCTTTCCTGTAGCATCTGTGCAACCGCAGTAGATGATCATGCAGAGTCATTCCCAAATATATGTGAGATGACACCTCTTCTACGTCTCTGATTATCACACTCAGTAGAAAAGGATACTGGTTGACAAAGAGTCACACCACCAACACCCTAGAAGGAAAGAGTAGCAGAATGATGATGACAGAATAGTATGCCATGCCATGTGGAAACCGATTCTTCGTGTCATTGTAAATAACCTCAACCAGTATCTTCTATTCATGTGTATATTCCCCACTATAGAATCTGTCTTTCACCAAATGTTCTATCTGAATGTGCCGTCATTTATTGTATTCTTAATCGTTAGATTTCAGTTCTGATATTACTATCTAAACTGCAAATTTTTACTTGAGTACAAGAGTAGGATCCTGTGGATTGAATTCTTCAAGTCTCGCAATTGGTTGCTTTCTGTGAGCAGGATTCAATATACCTCAAAGTGTTCCAGAAACAGATATGTCATCCTAACACTGAGAAGCACATCACCATCACGACTGATTGTTTCACTTTTATTAATTGCAATATGCATTAGCAGAATATAAAGAAGCCAAAGTTGTTGCCATTTCAAAAGCCAACTACACATAGAAACATCACTCAATAACAGAGTTCATAGTATTATCTAAAATATCCCTCTCCATCATGTAGTTATCCAGTTGGCATAAACATATAGACACTGCCTCTACTTCGACACAGCTTGGCTATAAAAGGAGAAAGAGGATAACTCTCAGAGATTTGAAACCATAGTTTAAGCGACTATTTCTTGTGTGTCCGAACCGAGAAAGCGAACCATACCAAACTTGAAATCCAACTCGATCTCATGAGCAACAAGCACTAGTTCCTCCATTTCCATAACCTCCTCTTTCATCGTGGTCAACATTTCTCATTTTATAAAGCACTGCAAAATCTAATTTCATTCCAAAAATTGTCTTGAAATTCGTGGCAGAAACCATGATCATCAACCAAAGTTTTAGGACTATGCTTCTTCCATATCGATTATACATGAACTTAACTAAACATTGTCCAATCTAATCGAATAGAGCTAGAACAATTTATAATGAATAGCAACTACCATGAGCAACACGATCAAATGAAATCAAACATTCTAAGATTTAACAGGCTCGCACAGGATTTTACCTATCTTTCAACCACACTCTCTTTAAAGCAGTAAAAACGCAATTAAGATGGAAAAATTCAGGAACTAATTTTATGTGAATCTCACCTAGTTAAAGCGATCAAGAGAAGGAGAAATTCTGCTGGAAATTAAGCTTTCTCTCAGAAGCTTCTCCCAGTTCTCTTTGGAAACGGATAAGAGCCTTCTCTTGCTGAAAAATGCCCCATGATGAGGAGTCCTTGCTGCCACTATGTCTCCGATTCGGGAGCCCCTGAACCTAGTTGTTAGCTTGGACTTTCAGAGAGTCCCCAGAAAAATCGAGAGAAACGAGCATTCCCCTTTTTCTTCTTTTTCCAGAATTTCCAAAAATGAGCTTCTCTCCCTCTCTTGAGCGTTTTTTTTATACCCCTTTTTTGAAAATTTCCCCACCTTTTTCTTTTTTATTTTGTATTTTTAATATTCTTTTTTTTTGTTTTTTATTATTTTTTTTGTATTTTCTGTTCTTTTTGTTATTTTATTTTATATATTTTTTTACTTATCAAATTTTTTTATTTTTTGTTTTTATTAATTTTCTATTTTCTATATATTTATTATTTTATTTTATTTTTATATTATTTTTTATATTTTTTCTTTTATTTTTATTATTTTTATTTATTTATTTTCTTTTCATTTTTAATTTGTTGCTTTTCCTTTTTTCTATTTTCCTTATTTTTCTCTCTTTTTATTTTTTTTTATTTGTTATTTTTTATTCTTAATGAGCTTTGATTTATTTCTTTTACTATTTGTATTTTCTTTCCTATTATCTATTTTCCATTTTTCTGTTTTTCTGCTTTCTCTTTTCTGTTTATTCAATTATGTTTTTCTTCTTTTTCTTTTTTCTGTATTTTTATTTTTCTACTTTTTGTTTATTATTTTTTCTTCTTGATTAAATTTAACAATTGGGGCCTCAGACATAATTGGGTGTTTACAACACCTACTGGAGACTCTTCTTCATCAGAAAGGAAAACTGACCTGCAAACACTGTCCCACTATTATAGCACCTTGCAAGTATGGTCGTCCCAAGGCAGTTCCCCGTTCCCTAAGCCCTATCTGTTCCAGGTATTCCAGGAGACGAAAGATGAGACCTTTGTCACCTTAGATGAGAGCTTATGGTTGGAGCGTTATCACCACCGGTCTTTAAGTATTTGTAGATTTTTATCTCTAAGGAAAGGGATGTCCAGTTATACCCATAATGTATAATTTATAAATAGATGGATGAATGTCCTAATTACTATCAAGTAAATTGTATTATAGTATATGTACTATATGTAAATAGAAATAATAATTGTACATGTAATTAGGTATTTAAAGGCGTAGATGTCTATAAACTTCCTTAGACTAATTATGTATAATTACATACTATATATTTATAAGTTATATGAATGTTGGTATGCTTGAGTTATGATAAACTAAATTACTGCTTATTAGAGAAGAATAGAATAGTAGAAGTAATTTATAATGTTAACAAATTATATGTGCACAAGAACACCTATTTTTTTACATTTTGCTACGAACGCTATTTTAATGAGGTTTGAATTTTACATAAAAGTGTTTTAAATAAATAAAAACTATCGTATTTTCACTAATAATTATTTTCCAAAGATTCTGCATTTTGTGATAATAGTCTAATAATTGAACCGTGTGTACAACTTAAACATAAAAATGGACTTCATTTTTATGGTGTTATATGTTTATTTTAGAAAAATGTGATGTCACATCTATTAACTACAAAACTTGGTGAGCATGGTCCATAAATATATTTCATTGAGCACTTAAAATTTTACATCCTAAGTCCTACCTATGAGTAAGAACTACATAGTTTAAATTCAGAATTTCAATTTACAATTTTCTTAGTATACTATGTTCCATCAATTTAAATAATTATCCAATCTAATCTCACTATCCTACGTATATCTTCATATAAGTAGATTATCAATCAACAACCAAATCAATTTAATCCAATAATTAAATATGATTCTAAATTTTTAAGTAATAAATTAATTTTTATTTCTAGTGTCAAGGATGTTCTAAGACTACTCCTACACTTTATTTGAGTATCCACCCTTACCCTGAATTGAAGGTTGATGTAGACTCTAATTTTTTAATACCTCTACTTCAATTTAAATTCCCATTCTACTACCTTCCTTTGTCCATATATGTTGTTATGAATGCTTTGCGATATCATCACCATGCGCTGGAATTATTATTATTTTTCTTTCAAAAATTAGAAGTGACCCCTAAGAGAATAAAGAAGAGGGGAAGATTGAATTAAACTTGGATACACATGCTTCTGAGAGAAAACACAATGTAGGATCCATACACAATAACATGAAGGGATCTTAATGATGTTGTGATATGTACCTGCATTTGCGCACTTTGTAATTTAATCATGATAATCAAGTTGTTGGTTATATGGTCATTGGTGAACTAAACTCTCAATAGTTTATCATTGCTTATGAGTCTTAACCAATAGTTTTGTTGATTGAGATGATCACGTTTTTATGGTAACTACAATAGTTGCTTAACCTAAAATTCATTTTCAAAATGAATTTTAAAATAAATAAAACCCAATCAACATTGTCCAAGTGGAAGAATATTAGAATTTTACTTTAATTTCGACTTCTAATAATTGATGATTTTGGTTTTATAAAAATGGGTTGAATGAGTAAACTGATATTTTTCATGTAAGCCCATACAATTTTAAGTGATTCATGATGAGTTCTAGAAAACACCATGTAATATGTTTATTGGGCTTAAACTCAATTGGAAAATGTGTAGAAAATTTTTGTGTATGGCCTAATGGACCTAATATCCATGATGGAGGGAAATTAGGTTACATGTACTTTTATATAAGAAGGTAAGATCTTCATTTGTCTTTATACACTCTAACTACCCACGGTTCCATCAAAGTAAGAGTTGTGATAGAGGAAGAGCACTAGTAGAATATTCTATTCCTAATGTGTACATTTGGATATGAAAAAATATCATGTTTTCAAGGTATCTTCAAGAGGTATGTTGTTTTTATTAATTTCTATTTTTGAGTGTTCTAAATTCTAGTATAGATCTTGATAAATTTTGTTACAATATTTTGAGCAAGTTTACAAAGAAACCTTAAAGGTAGGTTTGAACCATCATTGTTTCTTTTCCTATTACCATTAAGTTTCACAATAACTTTTATGTTTTTTCCAAATGCCAAACCGAATTTGATTTCACTTTTTAGATTGTAATTGTTCTAATAGAATCCCATAGTTATGTACAAAACACAAAGGTAATATACACACTCTATAATATAGTTATCATAAGATAATATTATGAAACTTATAATATCTTCTTCTTACCTTTAACCTTAACAAGTGAAAGGTCCTCTTTCTATTGTGACTAAGTTTCATTTGCAGTTACGGAAGGTTCTAAAGTGTCATCATCAATTAAAGAATTTGTTATGTTCTCATATTCAAGTTGGTCATAAAGATGATGATCATTTGTTTTCTTTTGGTGGATGGAGAAAGTTTACATATTATTGTCACCTTGCACTCATCAAAGTTTTTTTTAACATAGCTTGTCTTAATTTCTCATACTTTGTCCTCATATTAAATTGACATAATTTGTTAACATAAACAACTAAAAGAAGGAACTAAATATATACAAATGATGCAAAAGATGCAAAAGATAATTTCATCAAATATAAGCCAAAACATGCATCTAGTTCAGATGGAAGGTTGGATGCAACTACGAAAACTAGATGATGGAGGCTTCAATTATGTCTTGATTGGAGAAGAATGAGGATGCTTCTTGTTTGCACTTGGAGGTGCCACCATGGAATAGATAAGCTACCTTCTCCACCACTTTGGAGGAGCTAGGGATAAGTGGTATTCCAAATCTCGGAGCTTAGAGAGTAAGAGAAAAAAAGAAGAGAAATATGCTCTCAAAATATTATTTCTATTCAAATGATTTCCCTAGTAGTTAAATGAGTACATTCATGTCTATTTATAAGCCAAAGGAGACGCCTACGTGGAAATGTTTTTGGCAGATTCAAAGTCACCCCTTGTAGGCACACATGCTTGAAGGTTTTAAGCCTAAGTATGTGGATCCAAAAACCCCTCAAGTTGCCTCCAATATGGCCTTAATGAGCCTAAGAAAATACAAGCAAAAATCAGCCTAAACCTATACAAAGTGGGTCCACTATGTTCTAGAATATAAGAAAATTATCTGTCCTATGGTAAAGCCTATTCTAAGATATAGAGAGCCATGAGGAGATGGGGGGCTGAGGAAGGTCTCCCTAAAGATTCAACAAGACTTCCACCTCCTTTTACAGTTTCCAGGATCTTTCCCAGGTAATGTGTCCAATGCCTTTTCCTAGTGATGTATCAATAGTGATGCTGTGAGAAATGGTCTCTGCATCATTTCCTTCCCCTTTAAAGATATTTGTCCCCGAATGTGAATCATCATCATTTGTCCCTGTAGAGAAAGGAGAAAGGTCATATACATTAAATGTAGTACTAAAACCATAATTACCACGTAAGTCTAGAGATAGGAATTGGAGCCTATTCATTCAAGAACCTGGAACGGGCCATCAGCCTTAGGTTGTAACTTAGATTTCTTGAGAAAAGAAAATATTTATTTCCTAAGGAACAACCACACTCAGTCGCCAGGTTCAAATAGATCCGATTTTCTCCCTTTGTTGGCTAACCCAACATAATAAGTCATTTTATTTTCAATAATGGCTCTAACTTTAGCATGGAGCTTTTGAATGTATTTAGCATTTTGGGCTCCATCCTTACTATGATACTTGACTAGATTAAGGATAGGTAGAATATTTACAAGGGTGGGAGGGTTAAATATATACACTACCTCAAAAGGTGAGTGTTAGGTAGTTGAAAAAGGGTTCCTTGTTATATACAAACTCTACATGGGAAAACATTCCTCCCAAGCCCTAATATTTTTCCCACCATTGTCCTAAGGAGGATAGAAAGGATCCTATTGACCACTTCTATCTAGCCAAAAGTCAGGGATAGTTGGTGGTAGAGAATAGGAGTTCAATTCTAAATTTACCCCAGATAATATGCCAGAAATGGATTAGGAACCTAGTGTCTCTATTAGACATTATACTCCTAGGGATACCATATACCTTGATAACTTCCTTGAAGAATAGTTTGGCTACCACACTAACACCATCTACCTCTTTGGATCTTAGTTAATCCTAGGATAGATTCCATGCTTATGTCTACCCGTGAGGAATCTAGAATAGGTAGAGGGTGTACAAGCCATGGGACTTAGTGGGTTATTTGGTCTGCATGCAAATTATGCACCTTTGGAAATACATTTAGACATCTTTGTCCATGTGTGGCCAAATAAGTTTTCCTTTAAAATGGCCAAGGTTTTTTGGTGCCAAAGTGCCTCATTAGTCCCCCTTTGTGAGACTCCTTAAGGAAAAGGTGTCTCATAGAGCATCTAGGCACACATAATCAATTATGTCTAAATAAAAGTCCTTAGTACCTAAAGTACTTATTGCATGTCTTATGGGCACAATCCTTGTAAAGTTTCTCAAACTCTACATCCCCTTTATATGAATCCTAGAAGTTCTCAAACCTCAGTAGTTTGGCACTTAGTGAGGTCAATAAGGAATGCCTCCTAGAAAGGGCATCAACAACCTTGTTACTATCTCCCTTTTGTGTTTTATGACATAGGGGAATTGCTCCAAACATTTGTTGCAACCGTAATTACGACGAGACGACGAACTCGTTAAAATTTTGTAAAAATAAATTTTTTAATAAGTGGAGCTGCTACCAAATTTTATTTAAGGGAAAAGATTTGGAAAAACCCTAACTTGAGGAAGAATATAGGTTCGGGAGTTAGTTATGAATACGGAAGGTGTTAGGCACCCTATTCGCCCGTTCCAAAGAACGGTACCCTTAAACTGAGTGTGCGATTTTGATATTTTTGAAAACTGTTTGATCCCTTTAGTTTAAAATAAAAATAAATAGGTTTTTATGAAAATAGCATGACAAGACTTGATCCTGCTCCTACGTATTCCCTGGTGTAATGGGAAACTCAAGGCTATGTAGTTCTGGTTTGAAGGCTTGACCTTTGAAGATGTTTGGAAAAGGAACAAAGTATTTTGAAATCCTTTTTATAGAAAATCCTTAGTCTACATATGCACAGGATCCAAGGTAAACAAGAGTTGTACTGGGACCTATATGAATCTCTAAATATCGAAAAACAGTGAAGCCGTCAGTTCCTGTTTAGAGCTCATCGCGTGAGACTTGAGATTCCTAAAAGATATATTTATGAAATATTTTTGAAATATTTTACTATTTAAGAGGGATTCCTAGTTCACATATGCACAGAGTCCAAGACAACTAAGGCTGCACTGGTACCCATATGAAACTCTAAATATCAAACAGCAATGAAACCACCAGTTCCTATTTAGAGCTCATCGTGTGAGACTTGGAATTATAAATGGACTTAATTTAAAATAAAATAAACTTGATTCGAATTTGATGAAAAGAATTGGACTTGATTTAAAATAAAATAAACTTGATTTGAAAAAAAATAAGCTTGATTTGAAAAATAAACTTGATTTGAAATTTAGGAAAAGAATTGAACTTGATTTGAATTTGGGGAAAAAATTCAAATTGATTTAAAATAAAATGACCTTGATTTGAATTTGAGGAAACAAATTTAGACTTAATTTAAAATAAAATAAACTTGAATTGAATTCGATGAAAAGAATTAGGTATGGTTTAAATTGGGTTTGATTTTGGATTGAATTGGGCTTGTCCTAACAAAAAGGAGCATGGTGGAAAAAAAAGAGTAATCGAATTATTTATTTTATTCTAGGATTTGGCCGGAAGGTAGCAACCACAATGAGAAGAACAGTCAGTTTGGTATGGCACAAGTATAGCATTGATAGAGTTGGGGAAGAACTTGGTCCAATCCATATCCTTTTGGTGTGATAGCCCTATTGTTGGGAGTGGGTTGGAAATGTGTTTCGTTAAATGCAAAAGGCCCCCTGACCCCAATCTGTGCATTTTTAAAATAAATGATGGCACGGGGGTTCAAACCCAGGGCTTGAATGTTATGGATAGAAAGCAATGCCACTAGTCTAAGCTTTCAATTTAACATTAACATACATGAGTATATATTTAACAACGTAGTAGCTAGGAATGAATTTATTTAAAGAAGAAATGCCTCCGACTAGTATAGAACTTGTGGCCTTTGTGTAGGATACGAACGTGCTAACCGCTAGGATGAACCTGGTCAATATTGATGAGATTGCATTGATGAGAGTTAACTCATTACGTGGCTTTTCTGCATGTATGGTATCAAGGCTTCTAGCATTACATAGAGAAAATGTGATTCCCTTGAAGACAAATGCAACCCGAGCAGCAGCCCATCATAGCTATAACCTTTAAAAGCCAAGGAGATTTTCAAAGCTAGATTCCAAGAAATAAAAAAAACTTCATAAAACAGTAACAACATAGGTCTTTTGAAGGTATCTTCCGGCTTCTCCAGAGGCTCCTTAGTTCTTGGGAATTCCTTCAGCCCTGAGCTCTTGAGCTATTGCAGCAAGCTCCTAATCAACTTCAGGTATTGCGCCAATTGCCTGCAGTTTTTTTTATGTATCTACGCAGTGCTTGTAGCCTTTACCATCATTCCAATCAATTGCATAACATATACGTCAGTCAGCTATGCCTCAATTGCAAGTTTTCTCGAGTAATCCCATGACGCATGCTCTCTGGAACTCAACCTTTTGATCATGCAGATAAAGCCCCTTCCAACCGAAGTAGGTATTCCTTTTATATTCAAGAAATTGCTCTTCACATATTGTAAACACCCAATTACGTCCGAGGCTCCCGGTCGCTAAACTTATTAATTAACCCTAATCTAAAATAAAATTAAAAATCTGAAAACAAAATAAGAAAAAAATCTAAGAAGGAATTAAAAATAATTTTTTTTTTGAAAAAAAAAGAAGAAAGAGGAAAAATCTGGAAAAGAATGAAAAAATAAGAAATCTTAAAAGTAAAAAAACAAAAAATAAACAAATAATAAATAATAATAATAAAATAATTAAAAAATAAATAATTAAAAATATGGAAAATAAATAATTGAAAATATGAAAAATTAGAGAATTGGAAATCTGGAAAATAATTTAAAAACAAAAATCAAGAAAATTTGGAAAAAGAATTAAGAATCTGGAAAAATAAAATCTGAAAGAAGAATTGAAAAAAAAAACAAGAAAGTAAAAAAATATATATATAAAATAAAAATTATAATAATAATGACAATATGTACATGAAAAAGAATAAAAAGGGACAGATAATAACATGACATTAAGGGCATATCAATAAAGAATAAAAGCAATTCAAATAAAGGTCATAAAGGAGACGGAAGAAAAAAAAAATCAAAATAGGAGGAGTCTATAAAAGGACCTAAGCAATACCCACAGAGGGTTAGGGATTTTCTTTTGGGGGGACTCTTGGGGTCCTTCTCTCGGCTTTAGGCTCTCGAAGATACAGAAAGGGAGGATTCGAAATTTCTTCCACCCATCATCGCGTTCAACATTCAACATTCGGTGCATCCCTCCCTCCGTGTCGATCTCCTCGTATCTGGCTGCTCCGCCGTTGATACAAACCTGCGCACATCTGACCATCGCTACAACCACAGCTCAGCGCGTCGGAAACGATCAACTCGACACGCGATAAGCTTACTCGCAAAGGTTAGTATTCTTCCTCCTCTAGTTCTTCTGATCTATTGGATTGAACCACTATGTCCTTGGGATACTTACTGAAATACATGCATAAATAGATTCGATTTGTTGACTGCCGGCATTGATTTTCTTATCACCGTCATTGTTAATAATAAACCAGCACAAGCAAACCGAGTTCGATAATAATGGGAGAGTTAAAATGTGCGTTGAAATTGCTCATACATTCGTTGAAAATCTATAGTAAAACCTGAAAGGGAAAATATAATAAATTACAGAGTAATGAACTCCAGACCATAGGATTTTAGAATTTCAACAGCGGGAGCGCTCAGTACCGTATCAACACCTCTGTTGCTATATAAATTCGTATCACCTAAGTAGCATCTATGTGAATCAAAAGGGAGAAAGAGCCTTGGGCTGTGGCGTTTGGTCTAGCAGATCACTGCGACATCGTGCCATTGATGGCATGTGGAGTCACGACAAGCGCATAGATCCTGGAAGCTCAAAACAAGAACAGGGGACGCCTAGGATGGCAAACCCAGCCTCGCCGCTTTGAAGCACGTTGGATTCTTCAAGACGAAACGACCTTGTATCCAAGGGATTGGTCGTCAATGCACACCGGACATGGCCGGAGCAACACAATTCGGGGTTGCGCTGACTTTGGATGTGGAGGATCCCGTAGGTATCTGGGCATGCAGTGTGGAGGTCATGGGCGATCGGAGGGGGCGATACCCGCCACGGATGAGGCATCAGCACCGCGCATGCCTTGTTTGCAGGGGAGGTTGTCTCGGCCACGACGAACAGCGTTGGCGAGAGGCAAGAAAGGGGTCCCAGACAACCAGGGGGTGCCAAGGAAGAAGAACCCCTGGTTGCAATTTTCATAAGTTTCCCAAGTTTTTGAAAATTGCCAATAGGCCCCTAAAACCATCCATATTTGCACTTTAGCCCCCCAACTCTCCATATTTACATTTTAACCCCCAAACCTTTTTATTATTATTATTATTATTATTTTTTTATTATTATTTTTTTTATTTTTATTTTTTTTTAAGTTCTTTTTTGGTCATTTTTTTTTTCAAATAACATCTAACCCTTTTCCCTAATCAAACCCATTTTATTTTAGGTTCTTTTTCTCTAACTAAATCAATTTTAATTTTCCATAAAAGTGTCTGATTAAGCCACCCACGCGCTTCCGATATTTACAAATCGAGAAAATGATTAAATAAAATCTTTTTGCTTTCCTTAGTCTCACGCAATGGGCACTAAAGACGAACTGGTAGCTTTTTCTGCTGTTCGTTGTTTAGAGGTCTATAGGGGTCCAAGTGCAGCCGTTGTTGTCTTGGGCCCTGTGCATATGTGGATTGGGATTGCAACTCCTTCACCTCGTTTTCAAACAAATAAAAACCCATTTTGCTTTCCTTAATCTCACGCAATGGGCACTAAAGACGAACTGGTAGCTTTTTCTGTTGTTCGTTGTTTAGAGGTCTATATGGGTCCAAGTGCAGCCGTTGTTGTCTTGGGCCCTGTGCATATGTGAATTAGGATTGCACATTCAAAATGTTTCCAAACAAATAACAACAACAACAACATGTTTGCCTTTCAATTTAAACTCTATTCGAAGGTCAAGCCTTCGAACCGGTCATAACTACGTAAGCCTTGAATTTCCCATTGCACCGGGGAATACGTAGGAGCAGGGTCAAGTCCTGTCAGGCTAACCTCCCTCAAATATTTATATTTTCACGCTAATAAAAGGGATCAAATAATTTTCAAATAATCACACGCTCAGTTTAAGGGTACCGTTCTTCGGAACGGGCGAGTGGGGTGCCTAACACCTTCCCCGTTCGCAATCGACTCCCGAATTCAGAATTCTATCTTTCAAGTTAGGGTTTTTCCAAGCTTTTTCCCTTAAATAAAAATTTGGTGGCGACTCTACATAAATAATAAGTTCATCTTTCAAATTTTAGCGAGTTCGTCATCTCGTCGGAATCGCGGTTGCGACACATATCCTCTATTCCCCTGTGTATATGTGATCCACATAAAAGCTGCAAGCTTAAGCATCATTCTGTTATGCCAACAACCATCACTCTTCCATGTAGTAGTCATATCCATAGGTGCTATACCAACTGATTCTCCAGCGGGGCGTTCCTACCATGATGAATATTGGCATGACCCCAAAATCTGTAGGCTTCCTGTTTTGAACATCGTGTTTGCACTTCCAATACCTATAGGAGGAAGTCGAGTGGTCATTCCATTATCATTACTAGAAGGGAGACCAGTCCCATAATTTCTCCAACTTCATGCTTTCATCCATAGCATAAGGCCTGCTAGGAGGGTACCCCTTTTCGAGGATGCAAGGGTTCTCCGTGAGAACAGTGTATTGCTGCCATTTCAAGAGATCATGCGAGCAGGGTGTGCTTGTGAATGAAATTGGTGGAGCCTCACCAGACTGATATATTGGCAGAGATGCATGCAGTTATAAGAAAACAGTGAAGTTAATATTGAACTACTAGCTTCCAAGATGATTTAGGCTCTACATGGTCTCCTAGAAAATTTATCCATATGTATAGAGAGACTGTCAAATGACATTAAGTAACAGCAATGTAACTTTGGATGTTTCCCCGTGTTCCGAATTCTATTGCAAAAGTGCAAGACATACATTAACCCCCTGAAGCACACTCATTAACGTCAATTGTATGGTTTTCGGCCCCCTACTAGACTGAGAAAATTTATTTTAGCAACCGCTCTTGAATATATATGCATTCCATCAACATTTTGAACCCGCCAAAATATGGCTTTGATATCATCAACGTCACAGATAACATTCACAATGTCATGGATTCAGTGAGCAAACTAGTCCTGTAAGTAGTACAGAGTCACCTATTTTCTCTTATGGTCTTAAGGCGAAGGTATTATCATGGTTGCCGACTTTGCTATTTCAAGAGCATAGATAGAGGAGGTAGAGACAAAGCCACAACACCTATCGTCGATATTTCCATAACAGGGATAGTTACCAACATCGAACTGAATTCTGCACAAAGCACATATGCCACCATGATTTCTCCAACAGTTACATGCAATAACAGAGGATGTGTTTAATGTTTCCTCTACATGAATGTAAATCTGGCTTACTATCAACCAATCACATGCAATTCTATTGTTTTAGCCATTTGCGGACGCTAATAAGGTAGCCTTATGCACATGCTTTTAGCACTTAGAACCATGCCGCCACAAACCAGATATTCTAAGGTCATCACCAATTGAGAAAAAAATCTTTCTAATTTGCCAAACAGAAAACACCCTAACTTAGGAGAACCGTGCGATAGATCACCGTCCTTTGAAGCGGATTTTCTTAGATAAAGTTCAACTCATAATATACTAAAATTGAAATATCTAAATGGCTCATAATTTATTGAGATGAATAGATTAGGACACTGATTTCATTAATTTGAGATTGAGATGCATAGATCAGGACACTGACTTCGTTAATTTGAATGGAGTATGTGATTAACCAGAAAGGTTTGAGACTCATTCCAAATGCAAGAAGTACATGCAGTTACATGAAGCCAAATTTAACCTATCCTGATTTCATTAACTTGAATGAAGAATGTGAATGAAAAGAACCTAAAAGAAGTTGCAGGGAAAAAAAAATCTCTCTCACTGATGCTTCTTGCTTGTACCAGAAATTGTCTCTGAGGTCTCTATCAATGGAGGTTCCTCCTTCGCGGGACTTGTTCTCGAACGAGAGAAAATGAGGCAAGAGTCCCCCATTGAGAGAGAGAATTTTCCTTTTCTCTTTTTTTTTCTTTTTCCCTGTTCCGAGCCCCCTCTCTTTTCACTTCCTTTTTTCTTTTATACCAGGGGCCTCCCTTCTTCTTCTTTCTCTTTTTTTTTGCTTTTCTTATTTTTTTTGGTTATTCTGTTTTTTTTCCTTTTGAAATTTGATTTTATTTTTTTTTATTTCAGTTATTTAGTTATCTCTTTTTTCTTTTCTCTTTTCTTTTTTTCATTTTGTTTATACTTTTCCTTTATTTTTTATCTAATCCTTTACTTTTTCTTTATATTATTTTTTTGTTACTTCTCTTATTTTATTTTATTTATATTTTTTATTTCTATTTTATTTATTATTTTCTTATTACTTAAATTATTGTTTATTTGCTAATTAGTTTAAAAAATGGGGCCTCAGACATAATTAGGTTTCTACAATTTGCCCCTCTTTACTCATTTTCCTACCAAATAATATGAGAAATAGTTTTCTAGATTATCGTGGTAGGAAATGAGTAAAGACGTGAACACATTATGTCCGAGGCAAGTTCTGAAGATGTTTGGAGTGCATGAAAAACCTTGAGCTTGAAAGAAATCTTTACAAATTCCTGGAAGATGGCAGTTTCTAAATGACATTTGCAAACCTCATGTGATGAGCCGACGAAGTTTAAATATGCAAGGCTTGACATGGCAGGCCGAGATGCAAAAATTAAGATGCTTAGCCTGATTAGGCTAACAGAATGGTCTGTATAGGCAGAGTGAAATAAATAATGGCCTGTTAAGATAGGCATGTAAAAGGATGGCATGTTAACACAAACAAAGTGAGAAAGACCTGCTAAGACAGGCAAAACAGAAAAGAGTGGCTTGTTACGACAAGTATAGTGAAATGAAGAAGACCTGTTAAGATAGGTAGGGGTGCAAAAATTAAAATGCAAGGCCTGACAACGTAGGCCTGGGTATGGGGAAATTAAATGTGCTGGAGACCTGACAGCATAGGCCAAGATGCAGAAAATTAAACATTATGGAGGCCTGACAACATAGACCCAGATGCGGAAAAGTAGACGTGCTGGAGGCATGAGAACATAGGCCGAGATGCAGAAAATAAAACGTGCTAGAGGCCTGACAACATAGGCCAAGATGCAGAAAAGTAAATATGATGGAGGCCTAACAACATAGGCCAAGCTACAGAAATTAAAAATGTTGGAGCCTGCCAACATAGGCCGAGATGCAGAAAACTAAATATGCTGAAGGCCTGGCAACATAGGCTAATATGCGAAAAAGTAAACATGCTGGAGGCCCGACAACATAGGCTGGAATGCGGAAAATTAAACATGCAAGGCCTGACATCATAGACCAGAGTGCTGAAGATTAAACATGCAAGGCCTGACAACATAGGCTGGAGATGCTGGAATTTAAACATGCAAGGCCTAACATCATAGGCCGGAGTGCGGAAAATTAAACATGCAAGGCCTGACATCATAGGCCAGAGTGCAGAAAATTAAACATGCAAGGCCTGGCATCATAGGTCGGAGTGCTGAAGATTAAACATGTAAGGCTTGACAACAAAGGCTGGACATGCTGGAATTTAAACGTGCAAGGCCTGACATCATAGTCCGAAGTGTGGAAAATTAAACATGGAAGGCTTGACATCATAGGCCGAAGTATGGAAAATTAAAATGCAAGGCCTGACATCATAGGCCGAAGTACGAAAAATTAAACATGCAAGGCCTCACATCATAGGACGGAGATGTAGGAAAATTAAACATGCAAGACCTGACATCATAGGTCGGAGTGTTGAAAATTATAATGCAAGGTCTGACATTATAGGCTGGAGTGCTGAAAATTAAAATGCAAGGCCTGACATTATAGGCCGGAGTGCGAAAATTAAACACGCAAGGCCTAACATCATAGGCCGGAGTGTTGAAAACTAAAATCCAAGGCCTGACATCATAGGCTGAAGTGCTGAAAATTAAAATACAAGGTATGACATTATAGGCCGGAGTGCGAAAAATTAAACATGCAAGGCCTGACATCATAGATCGGAGATGTGGGAATTAAAGATGCAAGGTCTAACATCATAGGCCGGAGTGCTGAAAATTAAAATGCAAGGCCTAACAACATAGGTCGGAGTGCTGAAAATTAAACATGCAAGGCCTGACATCATACGCCTGAGTGCTGAAAATTAAAATGAAAGGCCTGACAACATAGGTCGGAGTGCTGAAAATTAAAATGCAAGGTCTGACAACATAGGCCGAAGATGCGGGAATTTAGATGTGTTGGGCCTGAATAGGCCAAAGTGCAAAAAATGTGCGAGCCTGTGGAGACAGGAGTGGGAAGGAATGACCTGTTAAGACAGGAAAAATGAAATGAAGAAAGTCCTGTTAAGATAGGCTATGAAAGGAAACCTGTTAAGACAGGTAATACAAAGATGGCCTGTCTTAAGGAAAAGAACCTGTTGAGACAGGTAATGCAGAAATGGCCTGGCAAGGCTGTAAACATCCAATTATGTCTGAGGCCCCATTTTTCACTTTTTTATTTATTTAAAAGGAGTAATAATAAACTAAAAGCAAAAATATACAGAGCAAAATTAAAAGGAAAAGCAACAAATATAAAAATAAAATCGAAAATGAGAAAAACAAAAGTAAAAAATAAATAAATATATAAAAATAACAATGATAATGAAAGGATGAAAAAGAAATAAAAAAAATCCGGAAAGAAAAAAAAACAAAGTTGAAAATGAAAGAAAAATAAAGAAAAAAGTAATAAGCAAAATATTCTAAAAATCAAAAGCTGAAATAATAACATTAATTAAATAAGCTAAAAATCTGGAAAAAAAAAAGTTAAAAATAAATATAAAATCTGAAAAAATAAATAAAGGAAAAACAAAAAATTTTCAAAAAATAGAAAAAACTGAATTAGTGCAAGAAAAGAAAAAGAAAAAGGGGTTGCAAAAAAGAAAAAGAAAGCCATATATAAGGAGGAAAGGAAGAATTTCGAAAAAAAATTAGTAACACTATCTTTCTGGAAAAAGCTCAAAAGAGGGGATATTCATCTTTTCTTAGAGGGTCTTTTCTCCAGGAAGTAGAACTGCTCGGGCATAGGAGGCTTTTCGGGGCGAAAGGAGCGTCACCATTTCAGCGTTCCAGCACGCGTGTTCATTCGACTCTGTACAGGTTAGTTAAAATCATTTCTATTGAACTAAGGGCCTTGCATTGATTTGTTTAGAAGTTAATAGGAAATTGGTCATAATGTAAATCTTGATCGGCTAATGTAAATCTTGAATCAGCCTAATCTAGTTTTTGAATAATTCTTATAAAAGAACCTCAATTAAGCAATAAATAAGAACGTTATCAAGTAATCACTCTGTTCCGATTAGGATGAGAAGTAGGATTCAAATGAGGATTGAATGCTTTTTTGAATTGATTGAGATATGATTTGATCGAGCTATCAATATCTCCCCGAATCATGAAGATATGTACTGGTTTCCATATCGAACTGGCTTAAAGGGTCGCTCTGCCCCCAAAGAACATCGAATAGAGACCTTGAGCCTGAACCACAAACTCGAGATGCTCGAGAATAAGAAACATAGAGGAGTGGTCGAGCTTGAGATTCACTCCTCACCCCCTCTATGAATTGATAAATATCCCGAATAATAAAAGCAGAAGACGACATCGATTTGTTGATGTAAAAAGTGGGTGTATGCATACTTCCTGGATCAACATAATTACGGGCCCGTCCCTGTTATGATCCCTACAATGACATAACATAGCTAATCAAATCACATGCTATCAGGGTACGTTCTCCACACCTAATAGGGTCTGCCTCGGGCATCTCTACACAATCCCTGCTTCCTAGGCATCCAAGCTCAAGAAATTTTTCTACAACGTCGCTACAATGGTGTTCTTAGTTATCAAGTATCAAGAAGAAATAGTCTCACTTCCTGAGATCACTTATACGGAGTGTGTATGCTCGTTCATGGAGTATCAAGTTTTGTTAAGTTGGGTCATCAACTACCTGAATCGTAGAAATCGGAGCTACACGTTGAAGATGTGTGCATGCTAATACGGTCCACGTTCAAGTCTAAACAGAAGTCCTATGTAGTCAATATATTCACCTCACATGGCTAAATATTTGAGCATCGCTCCAGGGCATGTACGGGGTTGGTGCAACAGCTACGACCATACACAGTGTGGGGTGTGATCAGTCTCAAAGACCATCGATCCAAAACTGGAATCAGCAAGTGGTAAACTAAACAAACATGCCACTATAATCGTAAACTCTGCTGGTAGATGTCCGTAATAGGATCATACAGCTGGCTTGGCCTCAAGGTAGGGCCACACGAACCAGCTGAGCGTTACTGTTGTCTAAAAAGAGCCAAAATATTCTCGGCAAAGGCTAGGGAATCTGTGGCAAGATAGTTGCAATGCAATTCTATGGTTGTGACGAGAGTTAGATCAGGCATAGAGGTCCCCAAATTAGAAACATAGTTGGAACTACTCAAGTCCCTCGTTGTTCAGCATCAGGCCCCAATGAAGTTCGAGGCGTGCCTAGCTATATGCTTAGCTTGACGTTCATTATGGCAATCTCTCCTGCATGGCAAGCTGGAGTGAGACATTCAGACATTTTCTGCTCTGTAAGGGTAGCTACAAGACACCTTATGAAGGCCATAATGAAAACATTATATAGTGTGCGAGCAATAGTGGAAGAACCAACGAATGCAGCCCTTGTATACAACCGAATAAGGAATTTCAAAGGTGATGAAGATAATAACGGGGAAGATTATGTGGAACTCATCTTTGGGAAGTTGAGGTGGGACCTTAAAGTGCATGAGAAGACCAGTGGTGCGTTGGGATATCGCTGCCCAGGGCGGTTGGAGTTGAACTGAAGTCTTGTAGAAATTGGGCATCTAAGGGTCGAATGGATGCATGAGATCCCCCACGATAATCATGCTACGACAGAGCCTCAATGGTCTTTCTTTTTAAGAGCTTCCAACATCCAAGGACTCGAGTTAACCACCATAAGGGGTGCTCTGAACCTGGAATTAAAGGCTCCTTGGGGACTCTGTTTTGACGTGGTTGTCTATCTAGAAGTCGGCCTAAACGGGAGCCGTCTACTGCCTCGTCATTGCCTTGAGTGATCTAGCTACCTCATCCCTCGCCATGCCCATTTTCAGGTGATCCAGATCATGGCCAGGTTGATCAAAATAGCCAGAGAAGTCCATGCGAAGGATAAGAACGCTCCCAGCACATGTTAAGAGCCCAACAAGGCATAAATGGGGAAGAACCCCTATGTGCAATTTTAATTAATGCTCCAAGCTTTCTAAATTGCTATTAAGGCCCTCAATTTTTCCAAAATTGCTAATAGGTCCCTAAGTTTCCCCATATTTGCAAAACAGTCCCTAGAATTGCTCATGTTTGCAGAACAGTCCCTAAACTTTTCAAAATTGCACTTTAGCCCCTCAACTTTTCAAAATTACATTTTAGCCCCTCAACTTTCCATATTTGCTTTTTGACCCCCAAACCTTTTTTTTTAAGTTCTTTTTTGTTGTTGTTGTTTTCTTTTCTTTTCTTTTTTTTTTTCATTTTTCAAATAACATCAAACCCTTTTCCCAAATCAAATCCAATTTCTTTTACATTCTCTTTCTCTAACTAAATCAAGTTTAATTTTCCATAAAATTTCAAGTCAACTATTTCTTTTCAACCAATTCCTTTTCTCTAAAAGTGTCCGATTAAGCCCACGCACTTCCGATATTTACAAATAAAAAAAAGATTAAATAAAAATCTTTTTTGCTTTCCTTAATCTCACGCAATGGGCACTAAAGACGAACTGGTAGCTTTTTCTACTGTTCGTTGTTTAGAGGTCTGTATGGGTCCAAGTGCGGCCGTTGTTGTCTTGGGTCCAGGTGCGGCCGTTGTTGTCTTGGGCCCTGTGCATATGTGGATTAGGATTGCTCCTCCTTCTCCTCGTTTTCAAACAAATAAAAACCCATTTTGCATTTCTTAATCTCACGCAATAGGCCCTAAAAACGAACTGGTAGCTTTTTTGCTATTCGTTGTTTAGAGGTCTGTATGGGTCCAAGAGCAGCCGTAGTTTTCTTGGGCCCTGTGCATATGTGGATTAGGGATTGCCCTTCCCTTTTGAAAAAAATAAAAATTTTGTTTTGCATTCCTAAATCTCACGCGACGAGCTCTAAAAACGAACTGGTAGCTTTTTCTGTTGTTCGCTATTTAGAGATTTGTATGGGTCCAAGTGCAGCCGTAGTTGTCTTGGGCCCAGTGCAAAGGTGTATTGGGATTGCACCCTTAAAATATTTTCAAAAAAGATAACAATGCATTCGCTTTTCAATTCAAACACCTTTCGAAGGTCAAGCCTTCAACTTAAACCAGAACTAGATAAGCCTTGAATTTCCCATTGAACCGAGGAATACGTAGGAGCAGGATCAAGTCCTGTTAGGCTAACCTCCATCAAGTATTTATTTTCACGCTAATTAAAGGGATCAACCAAGTTTCAAATAATCACACACTCAGTTTAAGGGTACCGTTCTTCGGAACGGGCGAATGGGGTGCCTAACACCTTCCCCATTCGTAACTCACTCCCGAACTTCAAATCTCATCCTCGAGTCAGGGTTTTTTCCAAATCTTTTTTCCCTTAAAATTAAATTTTGGTGGCGACTCCACACTTATCAAAATAAATTCATTTTTAAAATTTTAGTGAGTCGTCGTCTCGTCGGAATTTTGGTTGCAACAAAGGCAGGCAAGGAAAAGAACTTGTTGAGACAAGCAATGCAGAGATGGTCTGGCAAGGCAAGAATGAAACATGCCTGTTGAGACAGGCCATGTAAAAATGAAATGAAAGAGACCTGTCAAGACAGGTAATGCAGAAGTGGCCTGTTTAAACAGTTAGAGAAAGATGATAGTTACCTATCAGGATAGGCAAAGAAATAAAGAGCATGGAATGGCCTGTTAAGATAGGTAGGGAAGAGAATGGCATGTTAAGACAGGTAAACAAGTATAAAAGAGATGTCCTGTTAAGATAGGAAAGAATAGAAAGACCTGTGAAGACAAGTATGGAGACATAAAAGTGATGACCTGTTAAGGCAAGCAAGAGAATGACCTGTTAGGACAGGTGTGGAACATGATATGATGTGTCTTGGGAATACGGTTTGATTGCCTGATCTTTGAATAGGTTAGGAGGAATCAGTTGTTTTGAATAACATTATTTAAAAATTGTTTATCTTGAATTATTTTAAATAACTTGCTGATTATGCCTTGAACTTGAAGGGTTTTAAGAAATTGATAATTTATTTTTTTTAAAAAAACTTGGGCCAAAATTTTGCCCCAGTTTAGAAGATTCTTCGCAATTGAGGAATGTCTTAACTTGAATTCCTCTGGGAAGATGTTTTCCCCGATTTTAATCTTGATTTGGAATTGAGAATTGCCTCAATTTGAATTTTTTGGGCAAGCGTTTTGCCCCAGTTTGGATTTTCTTTTTGAAATTGAGGATTGTCTCCATTTGAATTTTTCTGGGAAAAGACTTGCCCCAATTCAAGATTGAGGATTGCCTCAATTTGAATCCTTTTGTGCAAAGACTTTTTCCCTATTTTTAATTTTTTTGAGAAATCGGGGATTGCCCCGATTTGAATTTTTCTAGGCAAGTGCTTGTCCCAATTTTGAGATGATTTTTGAGATATTGGGGATTGCCCCAATTTGTTTTCTAGGGAATCATTTGCCCCAGTTTTGAGATGATTTTTGAGAAATTAGGGATTGCCCTGATTTGAATTTTTCTGGGCGGACGTTCGCCCCAGTTTGAGTCTTTAGAAATCTTTTTTTTTTAATTATGATTAGTTTGGGAAATTTTCCCTAGTCTCAATTAGTTTTGAAAAATGAGTTATGCAATGCTTGAATGACAAGAAGCTTATGTAATGCTTGAATGAGTGCAAGAGGACGAGGCGTTTTAATTTATTTATTGCCTTTTTTATGCTTGAAATGACTATTTGGTCAAATACCATGAAATGAATACTATGTGATGAATGCATGCCATGAGATGGTTAAAAAACTTTAGAGTTCCATTTTTTATTTTTCTTCGACATTTTCCTTTCTCGAAAACCTTATAGTTGGTATAAGGGAAACCAAGCTTCAGGATAAGCTAGACTAACTCTGTTTCTTGGCTTCTTGGTCAACTTCGAAGTTTTCATTTTTCAATATCTTTGAGATCCAATAGTGGTCAGCATTATTGAATAAGACACACTGCTTTATTTTAGTGGCATTATGGCTGGCAGGAGGATGACTTTTTGGAAATAGTCATGCCATGTTGCGATCATAGAGGATTCACCCAATTTGTCATAATTTTTCAAAATTAATCTTTTTATTTTTACATTTTTCACATTTCTTTTTGGCATATGTACCATTGAGGCGTTCGAAGTGATCTTGAATAGTCAATAAGAGGAGATAGACAGGTTTTATATGTGAGGTTTAGGGTAATGTATTTGGGAGAGATGAAAAATGTAGGTTTGATTGCCCAAATGGCACCTTTTGATGAAAAATGTCAATGCTTCTTTTCATAATTTTGATTGTTGAATTAATCAAATTTGAGAAATGGAAAGAAATTTGCCCCAGTTTTAGGAAATATGAGGTGCAACAAGATTGGATTGTACTTGATCCTTGGTTGACCTTAACTTTTGCTTAGGTTGTTCCTTTGATTTTTTGACCTAGCAGGTCTTTTGTTTGCCCTAACTTTTTCCTAGGCTGCCTTTGCAGGTTATCAACCTAGCGGAATTTTTATTTGTTACTGCCATAACTTTTTCCTAGGTTGCCCTTTGAGGGTTTTCGACCTAGCAGGCTTTTTGTTTGTGTGCCTTAACCTTTGCCTAGGTTGCCTTTGAGGGTATTCAACCTGGGGGGCTTTTTTTTGTGACTACCCTAACTTTTTCCTAGGCCTTCCTTTGAGGGTTTTCGACCTAGCAGGCTTTTTGTTTGTGTGCCCTAACTTTTGCCTACGTCGCCTTTGAGGGTTTTCGACCTAGCCGGCTTTTTGCTTATGACTGCCCTAACTTTTTCCTAGGCCGTCCTTTGAGGGTTTTCTACCTAGCGGGTTTTTTGTTTGTGATTGCCCTAACTTTTGCCTAGGCTGTCCTTTAAGGATTTCCGACTCAGTGGGATTTTGTTTTTATCCTAATTTTTCCTGAATTGTTTTTGGAATTTTAATCCCGCAAAACCTTTTCTGATCATAACTTTGTCGATTTATTTTTTTTTGAATTTTGACCCTGCTTTTACTTGGATTATTTTTTATTTTAATGCAACGAGTTTTTCTTCTTCTTTTTTTCTTGAATTTTTCCGGGTCAGATCTTTTATTTTGTCTTACTCAGATTTGTTTTGGTTTTCAATTCAGCGGATCTACCTCGCATCCCTAAATTTTTCCTGGATTTGAACTTTGGTCCAGCGGGATATTTATCTCTTCTTTTGTTATACAAGATGTTTCTTGAGAGGAAAATGAATGGTGATTTAGAGTCCCTGGTTGGATCTTGCTTATTATTCTCCCTCGTTGAATTTTTCTCTTTGAGTTTGATTAATAAGACGTTCAAATTTATTTATTACAACAATGGTATTGTCACCAACAGGTATTTATTTTTTAGGTGTAGGATAAGAAGTGGGTTGAATGATGAAAACAATGGAAAATTCAAGAAGTAAATTTGACCTGGTAAAGTACAAGCTCAAGAAACATGAAAAATGTAAGTTTTATATTTCTCATTAAGATTTATTTACAAAACATTGATTTTGAAAAGTATGAAAAATTTGGGATGACTTTCCTCGATAACTTTGACCTGGCTCTTTACAAGGCACCTCGTTGTATAGCCCCAATCTCTTTCAGCTAGTTAATGGGACCTCATGATTTGGCAATTGATTATTGCCCATAGTAGGAGCAGATTTTCCAAAATCCAGCCATTTTGCATAAATTAGGCTTTGTACCTTACGCTTCAGAACTTGGCAATTTTCGGTTGAATGGCGAATGAACCCTGCATGGTAGTCATATCTGGCATTTGCATCATACCATTTAGGATATGGTGGTTCTTGAGATTTCAGAGGGTAAGGAACCACTAGAGAGTTCTGGATCAAGTGAGGCAGCAGCTCAGTGTAGGTCATTGGAATGGGATCAAATTGGACAGATTTCTTCTCCTTCTTTTGGCTTTGGTTAGAGTTTTGGCTTATGATTTGTGTTTGGGCCGTGTATGGTGTTGGTGGTCGGATTTGCATTGGATAATTAGGGGTTGGAGGGTATGGTGTTTGGTAGGTGGTGGCGATGTAAGGATATGGTGTATAAGGTGGATAAGGTGGTGGTTGGAAACCAGTTGGTCCATAAGGCGCCATCTAAGGTATGCATTGGCCTTGACTAGAAGCCATATTATAAGTTTCTCCTGCCTTCTTCTTTCCTACAAAAGCATCAGTTGTCCTTGCAAACTTGTGTGCGATCCTTCCACGGCGCATGCCACCTTCAATCCTTTCTCCAATGACGACAACATCGGAGAAGTTAGCAATCATGCTACTAATCATCTTATCATAGAAAGGATTTTGGACTATGTCAATGAACATGCTGACCAGTTCTTTCTCAGATAAAGAAGGTTTCACTTGAGCCGCTAATTCCCACTATTGTTGTGCGTACTGTTTGAAGGTTTCATCCCTTTTCTTGGCCACATTCTGGAGCTAGGTTCTGTCAAGAGCCATCTCCAGGTTGTTCTTATGCTATTTCAGGAAGGCATCAGCCAGATCCCTCCATGAGCGGATATGTGTCTGTTCTAATTGGGTGTACCAATTTACAGTTACCCCAGTTAAGCTGTCTTGAAAGAAGTGGACGAGCATCTTATCATCGTGAGTACAGGCGGACATCCTCCTCCAATACATGGTCAAGTGGTTCCTTGGACAGCTAGTCCCTTGATATTTCTCGAATTCAGGAACCTTGAATTAGGGAGGAATGACCATGTCTGGAACCAGGCACAAATTAGATGCATCTTTGACATCATATGCACTTCCTTCTATGGCCCAGATCCTTCCTTCCAAGGTTTTCCATTTTCCACTATCCTTCTCAAGAGGATGATGGTTCTAATGTTCTCCTGCCATGTTGTAAGGGTAAGAGGATGGTATGTGTATAAGATGAGGTCCTTGGGTGAATATAGGGTTCATTCTCCTGGTAGCTGTTTGGTAAGCTTGTGAGGTGGTGTTTGGAATGGTATAAGGAATTCTTATGGGGTTTAAAGGTGGGTTTTGTGTTTGGGTTTGTGTTTTTCTCATGAAGGGTGTTTTCCCATGAGGGAACCCTTAACAACCCCTTCGTTTTGTGGAGGCATGGTTGATGGTAAAGAATTCTGCAAATCGTAGCCAGGAGGGTATGATGGGTCGATTGTTTTTTTCTGGAAGAGACTTCATCTCTTTCTGTTTTGATAGTTGGATGGCCCCCATTAGTTTGGCCATCTGTTCTTTCAGAGTTTTGACCTCATTTTTCAATTCCTCATTTTGTCTTTCCAGCTCATCCATGATTCTTGATTGTGCACGAGTCCTATAAGGATGTCGAGGAAGCTGTTTTTCTCCAGTTTTTCTGTTAAATTAAAAATTAATTTTTGAGAAACAGTGTAAATGCAAAAATCATGAATGATAAAATGTCAATGCTTTAATGAAGATGAAAAAGGTATGGGATGATTTTCGAAATCTCCTTTTATCAATGATAAATTTATTTAATGAATGAATGAATGTTATGCACAAGTAATTTTGAGAGTTTTGAAAATAATTGAGTGTTGCTCTATTTATTCGTCCTTGATTTTTAGCAACTTTAATTTTTTTATTAATTTTGGTATTTTTTAATTTTGCTAGAAAAACCTTTGGTTTTGTTGAAAATATTTTAGTTTGGCTAAAATTTTCTAAAAACATTCTTTATATTTTCTTTTGAATTTCATTTCCTCTCTTTTTGCATCTTTTCATATTTTCAAAATTATTTTTCTAACTTTCCTAGAAATTTTATTTTTCTTCTTCTCTTTTGATTTTTCTTGATTTTTTTTTAAAAAAATTTTTTGTTTATATTTTCCTTTCTTTTTGCTTGATTTTCTTTCTTGATTTTGTATCTCCATAACTTTCAGATTTCATCTCCCCTTTTCCACTTCGGATGATTTTATTCAAATAAATGTCTGTGAGGAGTATATGAACCTTGTATCATAAAAGGGGTGTAAGCCCTCCTTGCCTCCTATGTGGATAACCTGTCCTATGGGTCTAAGGCTTTTTAATGCATGAACCTCTCATAAGGTGTAGTAGTTACTAGAGCGAGGTTCCAGTCCATAATACTTACTACAATAGTAGAAGTAGCCACTAGTTGCAGGGCATTACGGATAGGACACATCTAGCTGGGATTTTTGTGATAGTCAAACAGGATGTACATCCAAAGTGACACCACTAGATCCCTCTAATCCTAGGCTTCACTCAGAGTATTTTGAAATCCTTTTTAAAGAAAATCCTTATTCTACATATGCACAGGATCCAAGGCAAACGAGGGCTGCATTGGGACCCATATGAATCTCTAAATATCGAACAGCAGTGAAACTGCCAGTTCCTATTTAGAGCTCATCGCGTGAGACTTAAGATTCCCAAAAGATATATTTTTGAAATATTTTACTATTTAAGAGGGATTCCTAGTCCACATATGCACTGAGTCCAACACAACTAAGGCTACACAGGTATCCATATGAATCTCTAAATATCGAACAGCAATGAAACCACCAGTTCCTATTTAGAGCTCATCGTGTGAGACTTGGAATTATAAATGAACTTAATTTAAAATAAAATAAACTTGATTCAAATTTGATGAAAAGAATTTGACTTTATTTAAAATAAAATAAACTTAATTTGAAGGAAAATAAGCTTGATTTGAAAAATAAACTTGATTTAAAATTTAGGAAAAGAATTGAACTTGATTTGAATTTGGGGAAAAAATTCAAATTGATTTAACATAAAACGACCTTGATTTGAATTTGAGGAAAAAGATTGGACTTGATTTAAAATAAAATAAACTTGAATTGAATTCGATGAAAAGAATTAGGTGTGGTTTAAATTAGATTTGATTTTGGATTGAATTGGGCTTGTCCCAACAAAAAGGAACTTGATAGAAAAAAAAGAGTAATCGAATTATTTATTTTATCCTAGGATTTGGCCAGAAGTTGGCAACCACTTAATTTAATTTTGTGGCCAAATGAGAAGGACAGTCAGCCTGGTATGGCCCAATTATAGCTTGGATAGAGTTGGTGAAGAACTTGGCCCAATCCATATCCTTTTGGTGTGATAGTTGTAAAAACCCAAATATGTTCGAGGCTCCTTTTCTGAAATTAATCTGTGAATAGACCGTACTTTAAAAGTTAGCAAGCAGAAAATAGACAGAAGGCGGAAAAACAAATAAACAGAAGCTGAAAAAAAAGAAAAAAGAAAGAAGAAAAATAAAGACATAAAAATAAATAAATAAAGCAAAACAATAAAAAAAGAAGAGAAAAAAGAAAGGAAAAATAATAAAATAGGAGGATAGACAAACAAAATTACAAAAAAATTAAAAAAGGGATAACGAGAAAGTGGGAAGATGGAGAATAATAAAATCAAGGAAAAATGCAAAATAAATAAACAAATAAAAATAAAAATAATAATTAAATTTTAATGATAATAACAATAATAATAATAAATAAATAAATTGTAGAAATAAGAATAACAAGCATAATAAATAAAAATAAATAGCAAATGAATGAAAATAAAAAAAAAAGGAAAAAAAATGGAATGAAGTAGAAAAATAATAAAACAAACAAAAATTACCAAAATTTAGAAAGGGGAAAAAACGAAAGTAACAGGAAGAAGAGGAAAATGTAATGTATAATTAAATAATTAAATAAAGCAAAAAAATATTAAAAGCGGAGGCCCGGGCGAGGGAATTCTAAAGCTATAAATAGGGCCCCCGGGTTGAAGAAAAGGGTTGAAGTTCAGAGGACGAGAGGGAAGAAAAATCGGAGAAAGCAGTGAGAGCATCACTTTTACTCCAGGGATGTTCTGGCAAAAAGAAGGAGGTAGATTCAACAAGAGCAAGCAATTCCGCGGAAGAGCAAGAGATCACAATAACTCTGAACACCGCGTAAGGTTAGTCAAATTCACCATATCCTTGAGTCGGAATTTCTACAATAATCCTTTGCATAGGATTGAATCCACGATTCATAGGTTGATATGCTTGAATAGTCGTGATTTCTTAATATAATCCAATGAATTAAGCTTATATTTGAATCGAGAATCGTTCTCTTTTCTGCTGAATCCATGTTTGAACATCTCCTCGGGGGAAAAGTCGATAGTGAATTTATTGGATTTTTATCACTACGTTATCTAGAATAGCGAGGCATTACGTTCCTCTTATTTCGTACCTCTCTTCGTGTCGTACCGAAGAGAGTGAGCTCGTAGGAATCCCTCTAGTATCGTAGAACGATAGTAGATCCATAGTAGATCCATTGCATGTTTATGGTCGTGTGTGAATCAGACCTCTAAAGGCGTATGCGTCGAAATCGAGAAAGGTTAGTGAGGTGAGGTTTTCACGCTCACCTTAGCAATACCTAGAACATCTCACAAAATCCCAACTAAAGAGAGGCATGCTGCATAAGATAATCAGGGATGTAATAAGAAAGTCAATCGCTAATAGCAGCTTATGCGAGAAAGCAAACACGAGTCTCCTGCTAAATGGAATAGGCGAATGGAAGGGTAAGGAAAACAGAGTATGAGGAGTCACCAGCTAAACATCCAATACTAGCAATGCTAAATGGAGAATCTACCACTCCAAACCCCATGTTTGAGAGGCCCAAGATCTGATGTGATCCTCGAAGCGAGAAGAGTCGAGTAGTTTCACATTGGCTTGTCAAAGGAAATCCCAAGGAAATGTCAAGCATATGCGATCTTAATTGTCCCCTAGCCTATCCCGAACCTTAGCAGCACCACAAACGCAAAGAACTGTCCATTTCGGCAAGAGTTCAGGAATATGTCAATGACCGTGGATGGTGCGCGGGACAGGAGTCGAGACGTGTGCACTATCTCATCTTGGATCATCATGATGCCAACACACCCTGTAAACAAAAACAGAGTATAGAACCTGCTTTAAAGTGGTGGAGTGTGGTAGTTGACGTTCTGATACGATACTAGGCCCAAGACGCGACACGATTCTGATAGGAGCAGCTACAAAATAGCAACAAAGGCTACGGCAGCCAGCTTTACGATCAACCATGGAGCATGAAAATGGCACTCGGGATGGCTAATCTAGGGGAGGTTACCTTCGCTAACGGTCGAGCACAGAGGCGGCATCAATTGGCTATCCCAGTGAGAACCATGAATATGTCATTCGTCGCTCTATACAAATCGAGCAACACTGCCAGCAGGGACGCGTAAGACTCGAAGGCCTCTAGCAAAAAGTAGTAATCAAATGGCTGCTCTTGCATGTCCAAGTTCCTTCAGCAAGCGCTGAAACCTCCTTGTGAGACCTGGATATGAGGACAACCATGGCCACTCCATCCTCCTTGTCAAGCCACAACCTCCACAGGAGCTGAATCTCCATTTTGGGTGCGTCCGCATGACAACGTACATCTTTGGAGACTTCCCCATCCTCACAAATGGCAACCAGCCATAAAACTTCGTCTTAACCAAACCAAGGGATGCACACGGCCTCCAAAATGGTAACCTAATCGGGCTCTAGTTATCCCTTTGCATGGGGTCAATTAACCCCAACACACCAATCCTCCATGGCTCGTAACAGTGACTATCTAGATCAGAAATTAGGACCGTATTCGCGCGAGACCCAGCCACCTTCACCTTCAAGCAAGACTCACAGGCTGTGTAGAGGATTGTGGGCCTTGAACGTATGATTGGCGCGACATAATGGACGTCCCGACCTGGTTGGGGTTGCTAAGCTCGCGAACTGACGCCATCCAGAAGACCGTATCATGAGCTACGAGCTATCCATTGGACGAGCCAACCAACCTATGAAGGACTGAGTACGCTGCATCCGTGGTACTCACCCCATAAGGAAGAAGTCCAGCCGCATATGCCAGGTCGGGAGCCCCAACGTATGGTGGCGAGGCCTCTTACCAATCATGCAGGATACCCAGAAACTTCCATCGTGAATCAGAAGGGAGATAAACCGGAATCACTCGCATAACCCTCTAAAACCCTCCCTCTCTTCGATCTGGACCATGCAACTATTTGCTACCCCTTAGGCGTCGTCGTAAGTCACCATGGCAAAGAGAGCAACCATGCCATTTGTACACTAAACCCATATCCCGAAGGGTGCAGGGAGGCAGAAGCCTTGACGCCCACACACAAGCGGTCATGGACGTAGAAGCGCAGGCAGAAAACGACAAGGCTCATCAAGCCCCGGGGCCCACCAAAATTCAAACAAACACCCTGAATAATTCAAAATTCACATAAGCCTCAATTTCTCGAAATTGATATTAAGCCCCTTACTTTCCTCAAATTGCAATTAAGCCCCTCAATTTCCAAAATTTCAATTAAACCCATAAACTTCCCAAAATTGCAACCAAGCCCCTGAATTTCCCCAAATTGCAATTAAGCTCTTGAACGTCCCCAATCAAACCCCGGTGTACTCCTCCTAATCCGAACCGAGCCTCCATATTCGCATATGATCTCGAATCACATTCAATTTTATCATTTTCCACCCCAAAATTAAAAAAAAAAAACTCGCTCCGCATTCCCTAGTCTCATGCAACGAGCTCTAAGCACGAACTAGTAGCTTTTTTCGTTGTTCGATGTTTAGACATTCATATTGGTCCAAGTGCAGCTGTAGTTGTCTTGGACCCTGTGCATATGTGGATTGGGATTATCCTTCTTTGACCAAATAAAAAACTCGTTTTGCATTTCTTAATCTCACGCAACGAGCTCTAAGCACGAACTGGTAGCTTTTTCTGCTGTTCGATGTTCAGGGATTCGTATGGGCCCAAATGCAGCCGTAGTTGCCTTGGACCTTGTGCATATGTGGATTGGGAAATTCCCCTTTTAACAAATAAACCTCTCGTTTTGCATCTCTTAGTCTGACGCGACGAGCTCTAAGCACGAACAGGTAGCTTTTTCTATTATTCGATGTTCAGGGATTCATATGGGCCTAAGTGCAGCCGTAGTTGTCTTGGTACCTTGTGCATATGTGGATTGGGAAATGTCCCCTTTTAACAAATAAAAATCTCGTTTTGCATTTCTTAGTCTCACGCGACGAGCTCTAAGCACGAACTGGTAGCTTTTTCTGTTGTTCGATGTTTAGAGATTCGTATGGGTCCAATTGCAGCCGTAGTTGTCTTGGGCCTTGTGCATATGTGGATTAAGAATACCCTCTTTTAACAAACAAAAATCTCGTTTTTGATCTCTTAGTCTTATGCGATGAACCCTAGGCACGAACTGGTAGCTTTTTCTACTGTTCGATGCTTAGGGATTCGTATGGATCCCAGTGCAGCCGTAGTTGTCTTGGATCTTGTGCATATGTGGACTAAGGACTCTCTTTAAAATATTTTCGAAAAAAAACAACAATATGTTCATCTTTAAATTCAAGCACCTTTCGAAGGTCAAGCCTTCAAATCAAACCAGAACTACGTAAGCCTTGGGTTTCCCATTGCACCGGGGAATATGTAGGAGCAAGATCAAGTCCTATCAGGCTAACCTCCATCAAGTTATTTATTTCACTCTAATTAGAGGGATCAAACGATTTACAGAATTCACACACTCAGTTTAAGGGTACCGTTCTCCGGAACGGGCAAGTTGGGTGGCTAACACCTTCCCCACTCGTAATCGACTCCCGAACTTAAATATCTTCCTCAAGTTAGGGTTTTTTCCAAGTATTTTCCCTTAAATAAAAATTTGGTGACGACTCCACATCATCAATTAAATTCTATTTTAAAATTTTAGCGAGTTCGTCCTCTCATCAAAATTACGGTTGCGACAGATGGCGACTCCACTGGGGACCCTAAAGAGTCAAGCCTGTTTGACTGAATGTGTGTCACTTTGATCCCTTTCTAATTTATTTGCACGATTTATTTCGATTGTCTTTTGTATGCTTATTCCTCTACGAAGCAAACTCTAGGATAGATGAATAATAACTGCTTTAAACTGCGTTATATATATATATATATATATATATATATCTGTGCAATTTCCCCAATTGAAGGTATCCCAAAATTGTATGCCCTCCTACATTATACATGTGCATTTATCATGAGTGGGGCCCTATACCCGGCTCTGAATGAAGCCTAGGACTAGAGGGATCTAGTGGTGTCACTTTGGGGCTTACGTCCTGTTTGACTATCACAAAAATCCCAGCTAGAGTGCGTCCTATTTGTAATGCCCTACAACCGATAGCTTTTTCTCCTATTGTGGCAAGCATTACGGACTGGAACTTGGCTCTAGTGACCTTTTATACCTTAGGATTACTGACCACCTTATGAGAGGTTCATGCATAAAAAGCCATAGACCCTTAGGACAGGTTACCCGAATAGGATAAAAGGAGGGCACTCGTCGCAAATTCTAGTTTGTTTTATTCTTCATCTTGTAAATGGAGTGATAAAGAGAAAAAGAGGAAAAAAGAACAAAAAAGGGGAAAATGAAAAAGGATGAAGAGAGAGAAAATAAGAAAAAAGAAAGGAAAAAAGTGAAAGGAAAAGAGAGAAAGGAAAAGTGAAAAAGATTGAAAAGGAAGAGAGAAAAACAAAAAATGAAAAGAGAAAAAAGAGAAAAAGGGGAAAAAAGAATAAAAAGAGAGGGAAGAAGGAGGAAAAGAGAGAAGAGGAAAAAAGAAGTTTGTGACATTTGCATGACAAAATTATAGTTGTCATCTTTCTTTTTCATGCATTAGTTTCATTTTGTCTAGTGTCTAACATGTTTACTTTTGTCATTTTCCTTTTTCCTTTTATTTTGAGGGACCAGGTTCTTGCTGACTTTCAAAAGAGGTGAAATGGAAATTAATGCGAAATCCAGGCAGTTAAGGAAAAGAAAGCGGGTTGGAGTTAAGTTGACAGACTTTACTAGCCTAGAAGCCTTCGGGAATAAGCTGACGAGCATTCAAAAAATGTCGTTTGTCAAAAAGTATGGCAATGCACTGAAGCTGCTGAAGGTTAGAGTGCAAAAGGGAGCCCTCACGACAATAATGCAGTATTACGACCCTCCTCTTAGGTGCTTCACTTTCTCAGACTTCCGGTTGGCACCCACCCTCGAAGAGTTTGAACAGATTCTGGATCTGCCTTTGGATGGGTGCAGACCTTATAACCATCTGGAGCACCATGCTTTGTTCCGAGTTACCGCACAAGCTTTGGGTTTACAATTCGGGGATCAGTTAACAGACTACCAAGGGAAGAACCAAGCCAAGGGATTCACTCAAGGATTCTTGGAAGCCTACATGTAGCATCTGGCCGACAACAATCAATGGGACATCTACATGGACATGTTAGCCCTTACCATTTATGGGCTGGTCCTTTTTCCTGGCATAGAGGACTTTGTGGACCTGAATGTTGTTGACATATTCTTGGCCCGAAGGAACAAGGCTGAAAACCCTGTCACTGCCCTATTGGCAGACGTTTATTACACGCTGAATCTCTGCTATAAAGGAAAGGGAAAGAAGTTGCTATGTTGCCTACCGGTATTGTATGTATGGGTAACTGCTTATGCTTTCAAGAGGAGTGTAAAGGTGCAGTGTCCAATATCCAACCTATTGTGCTATCAGATAAGACCTATGAACAACGAGGAATGGGCAGCTTACTTCGCCAATTTGACAGAAGAACAGGTCCGATGGCAACCGGCTTGGCAATAGAGAACAGACCTGATCTACCATTGCAAGGGGTTTCCAAACATACCGCTCATGGGAGTCCGAGGCTGCATCAACTATAACCTGATACTGGGGCAAAGGCAACTGGCCTACCCCATCAGAGGACCCCCATCAGATGAGATCTTGACCCCCTTTCTTCTAAACTATGAGGGAGAATTCTTTAAAGGTCTCCGAAAGGTCTGGGAAGCGTGGGACAGTGTTACCAGTAAAGGAAAAAATTAGGAGTCTGAAGTTGCACCGCCAAAGAGGAATATAAACGATGGGTCAGAGATAGGGTGCAACGAATTAAGCTACCGTTCCAACCTCCAGTCGCCACGTCCGGAGGCCAATCAACAGCGGCAGTGTTCGAGGACGAGGCTGTCAAGAGCTTAAAGGAAAAGTTGGAAGCAATAACCAAGAAAAACAGCCAATTAGAAGAAGAATTACTGAAATCACGGAAGGAATATGCTGCATTGAAAAGGGAAAATCAAGTGAACGAGACCGTCATAGAAAGTATCAGAGAGCAACAAAAAGGCAAACATGAGCACGCCTCCCAAGTTCATCTAAACTTACAAGCAGCCAACAAAGAGCTTGGGATGAGAGCGCAAGAAAGGGACGCCGCATTCCAAGAGAATCATTAACTAAGAAATTCCCTAGAGTAGATGAGGGCCAAGGTCCGCACGATCAGAGAAGAGAAAAATTAGCTCCTAGCCACAAAGAATAGGATTCAGATAGAAGCAGATCATGTCGAAGAGAAATGACCTGCTGCAACGAGTGGAGGAGATGAAGAAACAAATTGATGGACTACTGGTAGCATGGTAGAACAAGGTAAATGAGGAAAAATGGAACGTCAATGAGGTAATCCGGATGCAACAATGGGCATCAGCGATATACAAGATGAAAATAAGTGGTACAAGGACACGGTCGATCTTTGGACCAGATGTTTTGAGTGACTAGCTAGTCTAGCAAACACAGCAATCGAAGAAGTGCCACAACTACTCAAGAAGGCGGAAACCTCATTGCACCCGCTCCATACCCCTTCAGAAGTAGAAGATTTCATTCAATTTTGTAAAAATCTGATATTGAGAATGAACAAATATATTGTATTAGCCAAACAAGAAGGGAAAGATGTAAAATGAATTTGATTTGCTTGAATGAAGTCGATTTCGCTCCGCACATGATTCCGTATTAATTTCCATTTCACGCTCAGGATGCCAAAAGCACACTCGATCGATAATAACGGTCAATGAGGAACTGGTCCCTCCATATTTATTTCATGTCCAAACTCCTTTTGTAATCATTAACAACTAATTAATCTAAATTTTAGCAGATAACAAAATAGCGGACTCACGACTTCCTCGGCATTCATATAGCACCCGATCAAGAGTAAAAATCATGAGTGAGCTAGAGACTCAAAACGAGGAGCTGAGAAATGAGGTGGCTGAGTTGAAGGACCAGGTCGCCAAACTTATGAAGCTGCTGGAAAAGGGCACAGAGGGACCTTCGGGGACTGAGGCACCAGGGGCTGCCGCCGCATCAATACCTCTTCAAGCTGTCACTGAGCAAGAGTGGCCATATGGGCTGCCACCGAGCTATGAACCCCTTTTTGGGCAAGGTTCCCAACGGATTTCTGCTGGTGAAAATCCTGTTGTACATCCACTCTAAATCAACCCCACCACTCATCAATATCATCTAAATCCCCCTATTGGTCCACCACACACAAACCCGACCACCCACCCTTACCACATTAATCCGCCAACCTACCTTCCTCCCACCAATACCTTTGGTTATCCACCCCACACTCACCCAGCATACACGAACCTGCCAACCTACCCTTACCACACAAACACTTCCTCTGCCATCCCACCACACATAAATCCATCTTTCCCTCCTCATATTAACCCTCCAACCACATACCCGTACAACATCAACCCCAACTACACCCACATGAACAAAATTGTAACGGCGGATCCTACATACTCCATTCACGTCGCAATCCATCCCACAAATCCACACCAACCACATCCCTACGTCATGCTGCTAGACTCGAAGGACAATACACCTTACCCCCACCATACTAGCCAACCCATGAACGAACCTTGGCCCAGGCCAGCTGACCAGGAAGCCCATCTCAATGGAAGATGGCAACACTTGGAGGAAAGGGTTAGAGCAATCGAAGGGAGCGGTTATGGAACGGTGGAGGCTTCCGATCTCTACCTCGTTCCTAACGTCGTCATACCACCCAAATTCAAGACCTTGGAATTTGAGAAATACAAAGGCGTTCGCTGCCCAAGGAGTCATCTTACGATGTATTGCAGGAAGATAGCCTCCCACTCTCACAATGACAAGCTGCTCATCCATTGTGTCCAAGACAGTCTGATGGGGGCAGCAGCTAGTTGGTATACCCAGCTGGAGAGGTCGCACATCCACACATGGAAGGATCTGGCAGATGCCTTCCTAAGGAAATACCAGTATAACATGGAGATGGCTCTTGATAGAACCCAACTGCAAAACATGATGAAAAAAGAGAATGAATATTTTAAAGAATACGTGCAGAGGTAGAGGGAGCTAGCTGCCCAAGTCCAACCCCCGCGAACAGGAGATGATCAACACATTTATAGAATCTCTCCCTGCTCCTTTCTACGATAAGATGGTGGGTAGTGTATCCGCCAACTTCTCCGATATGGTGTTAATCGAAGAACGTATAGAGAATGGCCTCCATCGAGGAAAAATCATGCACAATACCGTCGGCAGTGTCAATGTGAAAAAGCCGATAAATAATTCATGGAAGAAGAGAGAAGCTGAGGCACACTACGTCTCAGTCGGCCCAAACCACCCAGCCGCCACACCATCCGGTTATCAAACACCATACCACCCACAATTCCCAGCACATCCATATATGATAGCTACGTCCCAACCCACATACCAACCGACCTACAACCCTCCAACATCCTTCCAGCCAAATGCTCCTCTCAGCACCCCACTGTCACAAACGTTTCCCCAACAACCACCAAAGTCCTGGAATCAAAGAACAAACCCTAACCAACCCCAACGGAGATCAAATGAAGGATAAGTTGTTCAATTCGATCCCATCCCAATGAGTTACTCCGAGCTACTACCTCGTCTAATTCAAAGTTCCCTAATCGCCTTGTGCCCCATGAGGCCATTAGACTCTTCGTACCCTAAATGGTACAACCCCGAGGCCAAGTGCGAATACCATGCTGGAGTAATAGGCCATTCCACTGAAAACTGCCAAGTGTTGAAGCATAAAATCCAAAGTTTGATCAACACTAAGTGGCTGAACTTCGAAAAGGATGCGCTGAGTGTAAGGAATAACCCTTTGCTGAATCATGGAGGGTCGGGGCCCTCAGTAAACTGCATTGAGATCAAGGGAGAGGTAAACATGGCCGGTGAATCCTTCCCTAGGCATCCCAGGCCTTTGGTCATTCGGTACGTTGAAATGCCGGCTCTGCCAACACCGAGAGGGATGAAGCCCATCACAATAAAGGTCCCTGGCCATTTCCGTACCAAAGTAATAAACAGGTGCCCTGGAAATATGGTGTGGAGGTATCCGGTGGCAAGGCAGAAGAAGGACAAAGGAAGGAGACTTCGGAGGACTCAACTCCGAACATAGTAAATATAGTGGGGGTTGGAGGCATGACCAGGAGTGGCCGCATTTACACCCCCACGGAAGAAAAGAGAAGACCGCCCTGTGGTGAGGCAATATTGGCAGGTCCAGAACCAGAAAATAGCAAGCGGCATGAGGAAAGAGAGCTCAAGAGACCCGTTTCTGAGGAGGACGCTTGCGAATTTTTGAAAATGATCAGGCAGAGTGAGTATACGGTGATCGAGCAGTTGAATCGTATACCTGCCAAGATATCATTGCTGGCCTTAATGATGAACTTTGAACCCCACCGAAAGGTATTACTGAAGGTACTGAATGAGGCCCATGTGATCCATAACATATCGGTGGACAAGTTTGAAGGAATTTCCAGCAACATCACCGCTAACAACTTCCTCACCATTGCTGACCGGGAGATTCCAGATGAAGGGGCCGGACACAATAAGGCATTACACATATCAGTAAAATGCATGGACCATATCCTAGCCAGAGTCTTGGTAGATAATGGCTCTTCTTTGAATGTAATGCCTCAGTTGACACTGTCTAAGCTACCACATGAGGGGGTCCTTATAAAGCCAAGCTCCATGGTAGTGAGGGCTTTCGATGGATCGAGACGGGAAGTTATAGGCAAAGTGGATCTGCCAGTCCAAGTTGGTCTGGTTGTCTTCAACATCACTTTCCAAATAATGGATATCCAGCCGGCCTACAATTGCCTGTTATGGAGGCCCTGGATTCATTCCACCAAGGCGGTACCATCGACCCTGCATCAGAAGCTGAAATTCATTACAGACGATAGGCTGATCATCGTCTCAACGAAGGAAGACTATTTATTCAGCAAACCCACCAACCCTCCATATATCGAGGCGACCGAAGAGGCCTTGGAGACCCACTTCCAAGCCTTGGAGGTTGCTAATGTCTCTACTATCAAGGAGGGAGAAGTGGTTGACCAAAGGCGGCCCCCAAAGCCCTAATGATGATGGCCTGGGTGATGTTGAGGAACTGGTTCAGGCCTGGTGATAAACTAGGGCAAAATAACAGTGGCTTGTCTCAGTCGTTGTCATAAGTAAGAACAGACGACAATACGAGTTGGGATATAAGCCCACGGAAGAAGACAAGGTAGTGAGGCCCCGGGTCGGCAAGGTTCCTCTGTGCCATATCTCCCAAAGCTTCCGAAGCGCCAGATTCGAAAGCCCGAATTTAATCGCAGCCGTAGATGGAGAGAGGACAATGAGTATCGAAGATTTGGTGACGGCCTGTCCCCCAGGACAAGAACTGAATAACTGGGAAACCACTGAACTACCTCTAACTTTTGATTCAGTTCAAATGTAATTGTGTAATTGTCATAATAAAATTCTTTTCAAATACAAACATTTTGTACGTACTTTTTGATAAATGATAAATATAGTTGCATTACCCAGAAATCTTCCCTCTTCTTTCCCTAATATATATCCCTCTGTAAAATGTACATCTTATTCTTTTCTCATACCCCGATCTGCAGATCCGATAAAAAACCGCCTTGCGACGACAGTGCTAGTATTGTATCAGACGATTTCAATTATATTGTCAATCATGCTGATGAGGAGATAGAATTTGAATGCGAACCCATCGAAGAGATGTTGAGACTGGTGGAACGCGAATCTAAGATAATCGAACCTCATCAGGAGCCCATCGATTTGATAAATTTGGGGACCGAAGAAAACAAAAGGGAAGTCAAGATAGGCACGCTCATCACAGGAGACAATCAGGGGCAGTTGATCTCACTCTTACAAGACTATAGTGATATCTTCGCTTGGTCTTATCAAGACATGGCAGGCTTGGATACCTCTATAGTACAACACAAGCTGCCTATGAAAACAGGGTGTCTATCGGTCAAACAGAAGTTAAGGAGGATGAAGCCGGAAATGTCCCTGAAAATCCGGGAGGAGGTGAAGAAACAGTTTGATGCCGGTTTCTTGGTTGTTGCAAATTACCTGAAGTGGGTGGCAGATATAGTGTCGGTCCCCAAGAAGGATGGCAAGGTCCGGATGTGCGTAGACTACAGAGATCTCAATCGAGCCAACCCAAAAGATGACTTATCACTCCCCTACATCGATGTGCTGGTCGACAACACCGCACAGTTCTCCTACTTTTCATTCATGGACGGCTTCTCAGGCTATAATTAAATCAAGATGGCAGAGGAAGATAGAGAAAAGACCACTTTCATCACGACCTGGGGAACCTTCTGTTACAAAGTTATGCCCTCCGGACTGAAAAACGTTAGGGCAACCTACCAAAGGGCTATGGTAACACTATTCCATATATGAAGAGAAAAGATCCATTGCATGTTTATGGCCATGTGTGAATCAGACCTCTAAAGGCGCATGCGTCAAAATCGAGAGAGGTTAGTGAGGCGAGGTTTTCACGCTCACCTTAGCAATACCTGGAACATCTCACAAAATCCCAACTAAAAAGAGGCATGCTGCATAAGATAATCAGGGATGTAATAAGAAAGTTAATCGCTAACAGCGGCTTATGCGAGAAAGCAAACACGAGTCTCCTGCTAAATGGAATAGGCGAATGGAAAGGTAATGAAAACAGAGTCTCGGGAGTCACCAGTTGAACATCAAATACTAGCAATGCTAAATGATGAATCTACCAATCCGAACCCCATGTTTGAGAGGCCCAAGATCTGATGTGATCCTCGAAGCGAGAAGAGTCCAGTAGTTTCACATTGGCTTGTCAAAGGAAATCCTAAGGAAATGTCAAGCATATGCGATCTTAATTGTCCCCTAGCTTATCCCGAACCTTAGCAGCACCACAAATGCAACGAACTGTCCATTTCGGCAAGAGTTCAGGAACACGTCAATGACCGTGGATGGTGCGCGAGTCAGGAGCCGAGACGTGTGCACTGTCACATCTTGGATCGTCATGATGCCAACACACCCTGTAAACAAAAACAGAGTATAGAACCTGCTTTAAAGTGGTGGAGTGTGGTAGTTGACGTTCTGATAGGAGCTGCTACAAAATAGCAACAAAGGCTACGACAACCAGCTTTACGATCAACCATGGAGCATGAAAATGGCACTCGGGATGGCTAATCTAGGGGAGGCTACCTTCGCCAACGATCGAGCACAGAGGCGGTATCAATTGGCTATCGTAGTGAGAACCATGAATATGTCATTCGTCGCTCTATACAAATCGAGCAACATTGCCGGCAGGGACGCGTAAGACTCGAAGGCCTCTAGCAAAAAGTAGGAAATCAAATGGCCACTCCTACATGTCCAAGTTCCTTCAGTAGGCGCTGAAGCCTCCTTGTGAGACCTCGATATGAGGACAACCATGGCCATTCCATCCTCTTTGTCAAGTCATAACCTCCACAGGAGCTGAATCTTCGTTTGGGGTGCGTCCGCATGACAACTGTTGTGTGTTTACTGTCCGTACAAAGTTTTACCCACGGGCAAGTGCACCCGTCGATGTAGAAAGGAGTATTTAAAACCCTTAATATCGTTCCCACAAAGACTATTTTAACAATCTTAAAAAATATTAAATCCTAATTTTTGAGCTCACCAGAAAAGGTTTTTAGAAATATTTAAAGTGAAGGTAAAAAAAGGAATAAAATGAGAGTAAGGGATTTAAAGAAAAAAGAACACAAATACGAGTTCAGTTATGAAAAGACCTGAGACTTTGGTTTCCCTTATAACTTTATCCAATTTCATCCTAATTCCCTTATGAGTGATTTAAGTCAATTGCTAACCATCCGTTCTAATTCTATTACTACCCAATGATCATGCAATAGCAATATTCTTTCCCTTAAGTTACTACCCCCAATGATCATGCAAGGCTTATAATTAAGAGAAGCATAAAGAATATGCAGACTTGTTAAATTAATAATTGATTTGAAATCAAGGATTTAGATTGATCCTCCAAAACCCTTAGATTCAGTTTACCTTATAGTTTCGTTAATTAGGCAAGGGTACGATCGTTTATCCCCCAATTATCTTAGAAATTAATTATCATTAATTAATTTTGCATAATAAGGAAAACATAATTGAACAAAAATACTAAATCATTCATAAAAAGGAAAATGGTTCAATTGGTTACATTATAAGTTTCACCAAAGTCCCATGATTTGGGGTTAGTTACACATAAAGAGATAAGACAAATAAAAACATACTAATCCCATAGAGCAATTCATAATCCTAATTCTAGAAGAGAATGACATAACCGTAGTGCTAGCAAGATTGGCAATAGGACGTTGCAACTCACAATGTGAAGAGCTTATGCTTCTAAAATCCTACGGGGGATACTAAAAGAGAGATGAGAATGGAATGGTGTGTCTCTGGGATAGTGATAGGCTTACGCCCCGTAGAGTGGTGTGGCCTTTAGGGCCTAGGGTGGTGTCATATGATGCAGTAGAGCCTCCCTTTTATAGGCGTGTATTAGGGTTTCAATATGGTGGACCGGACTTGACTTAGCCGCCTCCTTAGTCTACGTATTAGGGTTTCAATCTACGTAATCTTGCAGCACCGTATGGCTGACGTGTTATTGTCGCATTAAATGTAATATCTTTTTATGCTTATTTTACCCTTTTTGGTCCAAAACTTACCTATTTTCGGATTCTTAGCTTGCGTGACCATTCCTATAAAAATAAGGAAAATTAGGTAGAATTACAATTAAATAATCATAAATTATATTGTAATTATAACTAATTTTCCGCAGATAAATCAACAGAATGGTGGTTTATCAACAACGTACATCTTTGGAGACTCCCCCATCCTCACAAATGGCAACCAGCCACAAAACATCGTCTTAACCGGACCAAGAGATGCACACAGCCTCCAAAATGGTAACTTAATCGGGATCTAGTTGTCCCTTTTCTTGGGGTCAGTTAATCCCGACACACCAATCCTCCATGGCTCGTAACAGTGACTATCCAAATAAGAAATTCGGACCGTATTCGCGCGAGACCTAGCCACCTTCACCTTCACCTTCAAGCAAGACTCACATGCTGTGCAGAGGATTATGGGCCTTGAACGTATGATCGGCGCGGCATAATGGACATCCCGACCCGATCGGGGTTACTAAGCTCGCGAACTGACGCCATTCAGAAGACCGTATCATGAGCTACGAGCCATCCACTGGACGAGCCAACCAACCTATGAACGGACTGAGTACGCTACATCCGTGGTACTCATCCCACGACGAAGAAGTCTAGTCGCATATGCCTGGTCGGGAGCCCCAACGTATGGCGGCGAGGCCTCTTACTGATCATGCGGGATACCCAGAAACTTCCGTCGTGAATCAGAAGGGAGATAAACCAGAATCGTTCGCATAACCCTCAAAAACCCTCCCTCTCTTCGATCTGGACCCTGCAACCGTTTGCTACCCCTTAGGCGTCGTTGTATGTCACCATGGGAAAGAGAGCAACCATGCCATTTGTATACTAAACCCATATCTCGAAGCGTGCAGGGAGGCAGAAGCCTTGACGCCCACACACAAGCGGTCATGGATGTAGAAGCGCATGCAGAAAATGACAAGGCTCATCAAGCCCTGGGGGCCATCAAAATTCAAAAAGAAACCCTGAATTATTCAAAATTCACATAAGCCCCAATTTCACGAAATTGCAATTAAGCCCCTCAATTTCCCAAAATTGAAATTAAGCCTCTGAATTTCCAAAAATTTCAATTAAACCCCTAAACTTCCCAAAATTGCAATCAAGCCCCTGAATTTCCCTAAATTGTAATTAAGCCCTTGAACATCCCCAAATTGCAATTAAGCCCTTGGACTTCCAAGATCCTAATCAAACCCTGGTGTACTCCTCCAAATTCGAAATAAGCCTCCATATTCGCATGTGATCCCAAATCACGTTCAATTTTATCATTTGCTGCCCAAAAAAAAAAAACTCATTTGGCATTCCCTAGTCTCACGCGACGAGCTCTAAGCATAAACTGGTAGATTTCTCTGTTGTTCGATGTTTAGACATTCGTATGGGTCCAAGTGCAGCCGTAGTTGTCTTGGACCCTGTGCATATGTGGATTGGGATTATCATTCTTTTGACCAAATAAAAAACTCGTTTTGCATTTCTTAATCTCACGCAACGAGCTCTAAGCCCGAACTGGTAGCTTTTTCTGCTGTTCGATGTTCAGGGATTCATATGGACCCAAGTGCAGCTATAGTTGTCTTGGACCCTATGCATATGAGGATTTGGATTGCCATTCTTTTGACCAAATAAAAATTTCGTTTTGCATTTCTTAATCTCACACAACGAGCTCTAAGCATGAACTGGTAGCTTTTTCTGTTGTTCGATGTTCAGGGATTCGTATGGGCCCAAGTGCAGTCGTAGTTTTCTTAGACCTTGTGCATATGTGGATTGGGAAATGTCCCCTTTTAACAAATAAAAATCTCGTTTTGCATCTCTTAGTCTCACGCGACGAGCTCTAAGCACGAACTGGTAGCTTTTTCTGTTATTTAATGTTCAGGGATTCCTATGGGCCCAAGTGCAGCCATACTTGTCTTGGACCTTGTGCATATGCGGATTGTGAAATGTCCCCTTTTAACAAATAAAAATCTTGTTTTGCATCTCTTACTCTCACACGACGAGCTCTAAGCACGAACTAGTAGTTTTTTCTACTGTTCGATGTTTAGAGATTCGTATGGGTCCAAGTGTAGCCATGGTTGTCTTGGGCCTTGTGCATATATGGATTAGGAATGCCCTCTTTTAACAAACAAAAATCTCGTTTTGCATCTCTTAGTCTCACGCGATGAACCCTAGGCACGAACTGGTAGCTTTTTCTGTTGTTCGATGCTTAAGGATTCGTATGGATCCCACTGTAGTCGTAGTTGTCTTGGATGTTGTGCATATGTGGACTAAGGACTCTCTTTAAAATATTTTCACAAAAAAAAAAACATGTTCATCTTTAAATTCAAGCACCTTTCGAAGGTCAAGCCTTCAAATCAAACCAGAACTACGTAAGCCTTGGGTTTCCCATTGCACCGGGGAATACGTAGGAGCAGGATCAAGTCCTATCAGGCTAACCTCCATCAAGTTATTTATTTCACTCTAATTAAAGGGATCAAACGATTTACAAAAATCACACACTCAGTTTAAGGGTACCGTTCTCCGGAACGGGCAAGTGGGATGCCTAACACCTTCTCCACCCGTAATCAACTCCCGAACTTAAATCTCTTTCTCAAGTCAGGATTTTTTCCAAGTATTTTCCCTTAAATAAAAATTTGGTGGCAACTCCACATCATCAATTAAATTCTATTTTAAAATTTTAGCGAGTTTGTCGTCTCGTCGGAATTATGGTTGCGACAATAGCCTAATTACCATAGGCTGGTTACGTGAAGGGCGCTGGACCTGCTTTTGAATCAATTGCCCAATAACACATGGCTTCAATGGCCGCCCAATAATAGGGCCCATTTGGAAGGAATGCTTAATTGTAAAGGAGGCTTGATCGGATTACAAGATATGGCAACTCACATGAGAGTTAAATCATTACGTGGCTTTTTTGTATGTATGGTATCAAGGCTTCTAGCATTACATAGACAAAATTTGATTCCCTTGAAGACAAATGCAACCCGAGCAGCAGCCCATCATAGCTATAACCTTTAAAAGCCAATGAGCTTTTCAAAGATAGATTCCAAGAAACAAAAAAAAAACTCTATAAAGCAGTAATGGCATAGGTCTTTTGAAGGTATCTTCCAGCTGCTCCAAAGGCTCCTTAGTTTCTGGGTATTCCTTTAGCCTTGAGCTCTTGAGCTATTGCAACAAGCTCTTAATCAACTTCAGGTATTGCACCAATTGCCTGCAATTTTTTTTTATGTATCTACACAGTGCTTATAGCCTTTACCATCATTCCAATCAATTGCACAACGTCTACCTCAGTCAGCTACGCCTCGATTGCAAGTTTCCCCGAGTAATCCCATGACGCCATGCTCTCTAGAACTCAACCTTTTGATCATGCAGATAAAGCCCCTTCCAACCGAAGTAGGTATTCCTTTTATATTCAAGAAATTGCTCTTCACATATCCTCTGTTCTCCTGTGTTAATGTGATCCACATAAAAGATGCAAGCTTAAGCATCATTCTATTATGCCAACAACTAGCACTCTTCCACATAGTAGTCATATCCATAGGTGTTATACCAACTGATTCTCAAGCGGGGCGTTCCTACCATGATAAGCATTGGCATGACCCCAAAATTTGTAAGCTCCCTGTTTTGAACATCATGTTCGCACTTCCAATACCTATAGGAGGAAACCGAGTGGTCAGTCCATTATCATTACCAGAAGGGTGACCAGTCCCGTAACTGCTCCAACTTCATGCTTTCATCCATAACATAAGGCCTGCTAGGAGGGTACCCCTTTTCAAGGATGCAAGGGTTCTTCGTGAGCAAGGCGTATTGCTGCCATTTCAAGCGATCGTGCGAGTAGGGTGTGCTTGTGAATGAACTTGGTGGAGTCTCACCAGACTGATATATTGGCAGAGGTGCATGCAATTACAAGAAAATTGTGAAGTTAAAATATTGAACTGCTAACTTCCAAGATGATTCAATCGCTGCATGGTCTCCTAGCAAATTTATCCATACATATAGAGAGACTGTCAGATGACATTAAGTAACAACAATGTAACTTTGGATGTTTCCCCGTGTTTTGAATTCTATTACAGAAGTGCAAAATATAAATTAACCCCCTGAAGCACACTCATTAGTGTCAATTGTATGGTTTAGGGTGATGACATTAAGTAACAACAATGTAACTTTGGATGTTTCCCCGTGTTTTGAATTCTATTACAGAAGTGCAAAATATACATTAACCCCCTGAAGCACACTCATTAGTGTCAATTGTATGGTTTTCGGCCCCTTACTAGATTGAGCAAATTTATTTTAGCAACCGCTCTTGAATGTATATGCATTCCATCAACATTTGAACCCGCTAAAAATATGGCTTTGATATCATCAGCGTCATGGATAGCATTCACAATGTCATGGATTCAGTGAGCAAACTAGTCCTGCAAGCAGTACAGAGTCACTTATTTTCTCTGATGGTCTTAAGGCGAAGGTATTATCATGGTTTCCGCCTTTGCTATTTTGAAGGACATAGATAGAGGAGGTAGAGACAAAGCCACAGCACCTATCGTCGATATTCCCACAACAGGGATAGTTACCAACATCGAAACGAATTCTGCACAAAGCACATATGCCACCACGATTTCTCCAACAGTTACATGTAGTAACAGAAGATGTGTTTAATGTCTCCTCTACATGAATGTAAATCTGGCTTGCACATGCTTTTAACACTTAGAACCATGCCGCCACAAACCAGATATTCTGAGGTCATCACCAATTGAGAAATAAATCTTTCCAATTCGCCAAACAAAAAGCGCACCAATTCAGGAGAATCGTGCGATAGATCACCTTCCTTTGAAGCGGATTTTCTTAGATAAAGTTCAACTCATAATATACTGAAATTGAAATATCTAAATGGCTCATCATTCATTGAGATGCATAGATCAGGACACTGATTTCATTAATTTGATATTGAGATGCATAGATCAGGACACTGACTTCATTAATTTGAATGGAGCATGTGATTAACCAAAAAGGTTTGGGACTCATTCCAAATGCAAGAAGTACATGCAGTTACATGAAGCCAAATTTAACCTATCCTGATTTCATTAACTTGAATGAAGCATGTGAATGAAATGAACCTGAAAGAAGTTGCAGCGAAAAAAAATCTCTCTCACCGATGTTCTTTCTTGTACCAGAAATTATCTCCGAGATCTCTATCAATGGAGGTTCCTCCTTCACGGGACTTGTTCTCGAACGAGAGAAAAAAAATGAGGCAAAAGTCCCCCACTGAGAGAGAGAATTTTCCTTTTCTCTTTTTTTTTCTTTTTCCCTGCTCCGAGCCTCCTCTCTTTTCATTTCCTTTTTTCTTTTATACCAGGGGCCTCCCTTCTTCTTCTTTCTCTTTTTTTTTTCCTTTTTCTTATTATTTTTTGGTTATTTTGTTTTTTCCTTTTGAAATTCAGTTTTCTTTTTTTTATTTCAGTTATTTAGTTATCTCTTCTTTCTTTTTTTTTCTTTTTTCTTTTTTCTTTTCCTTTTTTCATTTTGTGTATACTTTTCCTTTATTTTTTATCTAATCCTTTCCTTTCTCTTTTTATTATTATTTTTACTTATTTTATTTTATTTTATTTATTTTTGTTATTTCTATTTATTTATTATTTTCTTATTACTTAAATTATTGTTTATTTACTAATTAGTTTTAAAAATGGGGCCTCGAACATAATTAGGTGTTTACAAAATTAAACCCATTTATCATGTCTTTTATTAATTTTACCTTGGACCTTAAGGTATTTCAGTGATTTGTGATCGCTATGGATCACAAATTCCATAAACAACATATAGTGTTGCTAAGCCTGCAAACCTTAATAAGAGCAAAACCTCATTTATCATAGATAGAATAATTAAAAGGTCCCCCTTCATCTTTCACTAAAGTAGGCAATGGGGTATCCTTCTTGGAGAAAGACCACTCCAATTCCTTTATTAGAGGCATCACTCTCTAACTTGAAGGATTTCTCAAAATAAGGTAGAGCTAGAACTGGTGCCTCAACAAACCTCTACTTCAAAGTATCAAAGGCTTATTGTTTCTCTCCCTAATTAAATTTCACATTTTTCTTAATAAGTTTATTCAATGAAGAAGCTATGGTTCTAAAATCTTTGAAAAACCACCAATAGAAGTTTACCAACCCATGGAAAATAGTAACTTCTCATGGATTTTGGAGAGTTAGATATTCTTGAATGGCCTTAACTTTCACATGATCTATCTGTACCACATTATTTCCTATTACAAACAATAGAAATATTAGTTGTTCCAATCAAAAGGAATTATTTTCTTAGTTAGCAAATAACTTCTCCTCCCTTAAGATCAAGAAAATTTCCCTAACATCCTTTGGAATCCTAGAGCATATTAAGATATCATCAAAATATACTACTATACATTTTCCAGTTAGGTTCCTCAACACATGTTTCATAAGCCTCATGAATGTGCTAAGCCAATTAGTTAGCCTAAAGGGCATGAATAACCATTCATACAACTTAAATTTTGTTTTCAAGGTTCTCTCATTTTTATTTAGTGGTAGCCAGATCTAAGATTTGCCTTAGAAAAGATGAAAGACTCATGAAGATCTTAAAAGGTCATCTAACTTAGGTATAATGTATTTATACCTAATTATGATTTGGTTTATGGTCCTACAATCCATGCACATCCCCCAACTACCATCCTTTTTGGAGATTAGTAGGATAGGGACAACATGGGGGCTGAGACTCTCTCTAACCCACCCTTTGGCCAGAAGTTCCCCTACTTGCCTTTATATCTCCTTGGTCTCCTTAAGGTTTCTCCTATATGCTGGCCTATTTGGTAGAGAGGCACCTGAGATTAAATCTATCTAATTCTTAATTCCTCTCAAGAGAGAAAACCATATCGGTATCTCCATAAAGAAGATGTCCTCAAATTCTTCAATCAGTGGTTTCTACCCCTTGGAGTAAGAGTTTCTCCTTAACAAAAATTAGGTATATAGCTTCACAACCCTTATCTCTATCAATAATTTGCTAAGGGTAGAGATTTGTTCTCTATGACTTTTAGACTTCTTCCCCTTTAGCTCCTTCCTTTCTTTAGCCTTCTTCTCATTCGCACTAATCTTTGCAGACCTCACTATAGTTGAGGGGAACTAAAGCTATCTATTAGGAATTAAATAGGAAGGAATATCTATTTGTATGCCCATCATGATGGATATTTCTATCATATTGTCATGGCATTTCCAATAACACATGGTTGGTCTACATGGGAACATCACAGGTGATATTATCTTTATACCTTTCAATGGTAAGAGTAAGGAGTACTTGTTGGTTAACCAATAGATCTTCCTTGTGATTAAGCCATTTAAGTTTATATGGATTAGGGTGAAGTGTGGTTAATAATCCTAACTTGTTGACTAGTCTGGTGTTGGTCACATTGGTGCAGCTACCCTCATCAATAATTAAGGAGCAAGTATGACCATTTATAGAATATCTAGTATGGAAGATGTTCTCTCCTTGAGTTTCTTCCTCCTCTTTGACATCACCACCCAACAACATTCAAACCACTAGAAGGTTAACCTTAAGTGCATACTCCAAGGCTTCATCTTGAGATGAAGAGAAAGGGGATCTAGAGCTAGTAGACTCAAAGGATGAATAATCACCATTTTCCCTAAGGCCATGGTATTTTTATTTGGGAATTGGAAGGCTAGATAGTCTCTTCTTAGAGACTTGAAGCATTTAATGGAGGCTTCTTTGCTTGAAGGCAAGCTAGGAGCTTTGCCTTTGGACTTTTTGGAATCTTTAGGGTCTCTAGGCCTAAAACTGAAGTCTTTCTTTCTATCCTTTCAAGATTCTTGTGTGGATGACTTAAATGCAATGAACTTACCCTTACCTTTCCTATTGAATTGGGACTTAACCTTAAGTGCTTGATGGTAAAGATCATTTAAACTTCAGTAATGATGGAGCTCTATCATATCTTGAATTGCATGCATAAGTCCATCTAGGAACCTAACCATAACAACTTCTTCACTCTCACTTAAGTTGGCTTCAATCGCTGCTATCTCCATTTCCTTATAATTCTCATACATACTCTTAGTGTCCTGGGTGAGTCTTTAGAGCCTATTATGAACTTCTTTTAAATAATAAGGAAGGACATATCTAGTTCTCATTATATGTTTCATTTTCTCTCATTCACTGAAGGGTTGATACCTTTATTTGTTAATCTTCTTCCACCAAATTAAGGCATCATTAATAAACTTTAAGAAAACTAATCTTACTTTGTGTTATTTCCTAATGGAATAGCTTGCAAACAACTGCTCAACCTTAAGCTTCCAATCTAAATATGTCTTTAGGTAGATTGAACAATCCATTATGCTTCATCATTAATCCTAGTTGCTTCCACCTATGAACCATGAGTTTGTGGCTGAACTTTAAGAATGACTCACCCTCTTAAGAGTTTCCTTACTCTGAGCTGCTAGAAACTACCCTTAAAACCATAGCAACCCTAAGTTGTCAATCCTTAGACGCTCCTATTGTATTAATATCTATAAATTTAGTCATTTTCTTTTTTATCTTTTGGTCTTTCATAAGACTCCATACATGCAAAAGTAGGCCAAAATTTATTTTCTAGATAAGGTAGTGTTTAGCCTCCAATAATGTCATTATGATACCCTAATGAATGACCAAAAAGGATTTATTTAGAAATTATTTTCTTTGGTACATGTAGACATTTTATCTACTAACAAGGATATAATTAGTTTTCCTGTGATTAAGTCTTATGCCTAATTCCACTATCTGACAATTTTTTTTATAGAAAAGCATAATATTTAATGAATTTTTGAAAAAAATTATTTATAGATTCCTTAACTAACTTCCTTAGGACACTTAATATTTAAATACTAAATAGAACTCTTATTTAAATATACAAAAATAGTTAAGGGGGTTGAACATAACATAAGGTTCGTTTTTGAGACAGTGAAAAATGTTAGATCATGATCAACAGATGATAATTATGGAGTATACTACAGCCAATAATAGGAAAGGTCATGCACCAAAACCCCCTGATTTAACGTGATCTGTCATTTATGGGTATGACTGTAAATAGTTTACTTGTCAATTTTATGCTAAAACCATTAATTAGTCAAACTCAAATCAGGTAAGGTAAAAATTTTATTTCCAATCCATGGAATAATTAAGGTCTTGTTTAGCCTCATAAGAAAGTCATAACCATGTGATTAAAAATGTGTTACCATTCATCTAAACTTGTGCTAAATTATCATGAGTGTGCCATTACCGGCTTGTTTATAAATCTTCCACCAATTTAGTCGGATTAGGCATCAATTATACCATTATAAGTAATCAAGCAAGATGAAACTTATCCCCCTCCCCCTTTTATGAATTAGATAAATGACCTACTTCTCAGGACTTAGGATCCTTAAAGAAATATTTTACTTATAGTTCAACACATGTGGCTGTACAAAAATTCTCACGAGTGTCTTTATACAGGTTTTTTTTTCCAATTATAGTGGAAAAGTATCCCGCGGAAATGCCACCATTTTCAAGATAAGATTTGGATAAACTCAAGGGCATATTAGATTTGGGGAGAAAACCTTTACTGATTGGAGATGTCAATGGAATTGTATGAATTTTATCATATTTTGAACTAACAAATTCTTGCAATGCTTTGTTGCAACTTGTCATATGAAAATGGTTATTCATTTTTGTTTGATTTTTGTAGGCATTTTCTTTAATTATCCTTTCTGGTAATTATAAATTTCTTGGAAGGTTCCTACTTGTTGTTGTTCTAGCTTTACTTCTTTATGTTGGTTGTTACCAGGTAACACAAATATCTTCTGGTTCTATCATTGGCCAGCCTACCAATATTCAAGAAAATGGAGAACCTTGCAACAAATAAAAGAAATTATAATTTATTATTATTGTTGTCCTTATGATCAATGTAATAATTAATTGAGGTATTATGATAGATTTATGTCAATTTGGTTTTGCACTAAAGATATCATTTGAGCCTATAAGTTGGCTAAAGGTATTAAAGGTCTTCACACTTCAGACCAGAGGATAAGGGATTACGCTAGTAGTTCTTACCAACTTTGCTTCAAATGTTGTTATTACCTTTCCTTTCTCTCCCTTAAAGGTTTTAGAATCTCTACATTATTTTGTATATATATTTTACTTAAGATAAATTTATCATTTTAAACATTGTTTGATTACAGGAGCTTCTAGGAGAAGAGAACCTTTTTTCTCTTTTTTGGGGTTATTTCTATTTTTTCACTTGTGTTCATTATATTTTCTATCCCAGAGACAAAATGTTTGAGCTTAGAAGATATAGAATGCAAAATCTTACACCTTAAACTAGTACTTTTAATGTGAATTCTATATGAGTCAATCACATGGCATGTATTTTGTGTGGGATTTTGATGGTTTATATGTAGTCAAGACGATGGGATTTTTATTCTCTTACCAATATTCTCAAATCATAAAACAGTTCTCATTCATTTAAAACCTTTTATGATTGATATTTCATATACAATTTGGTGCACACTCCACACAAGTTTGATAAATTTTTTTTAATTTGCATTTGTGCTAGTTGCATCCCACCAATATAGAACTTGTAAGTAGTCAACATGTAAGTAGTTAGTAGTAATTTTTATTTCATACAATCCACAAGTGCGTAGAGCCATAAAGTGTTGCTGCCAAATTTCAAATGTTGGTTGGTTGTTTTGCTCATTTGGTGGTTGTTGAAAATTTCAATAATTTGACGAGGAAGATGATCAATTTATATGTAAGGGTTGATTCATGTGCTAACCCTTGCCCACTTGGCTCTGTGGGATTTTTTGGTCTTAACCCATAGGGCTAACGCTTAATAGGTAAAGGCTAGCCCATTTGATAGCTCTACATATATGATTCTTAGAATTAAAAAAACATATTAGAATTTTGTTCTGCCTCCAAATGATGTATTTGGATTAATTGCGATAGTATGTTTACAATGTTGTATTTATGATGCTATGTACCAATATGTCTAAGATTGATTGGTATAGCTAGAATTAAAAATTTATTATTAGGTGTATTGGCTTATTTGGCCAAAGGAAAGGCTAGAAAGGAGGAAATTTGTTTTTGTAAAGACTGAAAAGAATTCCACAAAGAGAAATACATTGTAGAAAGATTTCTTTTTTTTTTTATCTTCAATACTAGTTCAATCTTGATGCAATAGATTGTATTGATGTGATGCTCATGAAAAAAAATATGTGTGATAGTGTGTTATTGAACTACTCCTCAATATAGAATGCAAGATAGAGGATGGTGTGAATTTTCAACTACATTTGTTTCATATAGGTATACAAGAGGAGTTAGCTCCACAATTTGTAGGTAACTTATTAGAACACATATGCTTGTTAATCTAATAACCGATTAGAAATCAAAGATTCTGATTGACCCTATAACATCCTAATAGTATCATACTATGCTTAAGTTGTAATAAGAACTATTATTAGTTGCTTCTTATGCTTGCAAAAAATTTGATGAAATTATTCATATGACAATAGTAATAAATATTTTTCTTGTACAAGCCTTTCCTAAAAATACGAGCCTTGACACCATTCATTTAGATAAAACGAACAAACTCTCTCGCAAATATCACCATAACGAGAACATAGTAACTATTAATAAAAATAAAAATATCATTCATTTATGCAATAATATCTAGAGTACATATTAGCTTATTGTAGATTGTAGTTATTACAAGTTAGGGCACTAAGTCCCTTCAAATACAATAAATATATAATGAGGCACTTAGAATGACATGACAAAAATAGGAATAATAAAGATCTAACAAGGTAGGATGGAAATTCGTTTCCATATCTTTAAGTCTACCTATTAATCATGGTCAATAATTTTCATTATATATCCTTTGATTGGAAGTAGATGCATACAAATACTTATGTCATGACCACTAGTCCACTCCACTAGCTTTCATAGGGCTAGATAAAGTTATGGATGTCAAGAAGCACCATTACAAAGCTAAAGGACATCTCCAGAGTCTAAGGAAGATCGGAACTAAGGAATGAGAAACATGTTTCCTAATAGGCTTCTACCCTAGGGTTCTATTATTGTCGTCTAGTCCTTAGCCACTTCACTTTATTTATAAAGATGTTAACCATATAAGTTGATTTTATTTTCATAAACATATATACCTGAAGTGTATTCATTTTAACTTTTAACTTAATGTGCAGCACATAAGCATCATAGAATTATGGGTTACCAATGTTCAAATATTTTCATAAAATAATATATAATTCATATTCTTTAGATAACTTGATGAAAATATTTATGAAATGTCTTAGCCTTCAATTTATTTCTTTTCTCAAGACACTTTCATCTCCAAGTGCACATTGTTGAAAACATTCTCTTCTTAGAATGAAATTATAAAACCATGAAAAAGTTCAACCACTTGGGGAACATAATATATGCACAATCACTTTTACCTCCAAATGGTCCATCATTCAAAATATTTTCTTCTTATAATGACAATACATAGACTCTGAATAACTCAACCATTTGAGGAACATAAAAACATGTAGAAAGTTATCTTTTCACTTTACTACCCATTCATTACATTCATACTAGATTATAAGTTCATACTTTGGTGGTTGTCGCTATCCTTAACTTGGATGACTATTGTCATCTCTTATAACTTTTAGGGTTTAGGATTTAAGGAGAATTTGGGAATTACTTTTCCACTTAAGGGAACTTTGGTCCATTTACATGTAATTTTTATTTTTCAATTTAAATTTAAATGTAAGGAATTATCCTTTAGGATTATTTTAACACTAATTATTCTAAATTTGTCACTAATAAAGGTTAACTTATTCTAAGCATGGTAAATTTTAATTAATCAAGGTTACTTTAATCATAGAATTTAATTTAACCATGGTTAATTTTGTCTCTTCTCATTAATATTGTCCTATATAACATTAATGAAGTGATGACTCATGGGATGAATTGCCACCTCATTTTCCACATGTCCAATTCGTGCTCAATGGGTGGGGCCTACTTCCTGGCTTCTGCTTCATATATTCTTGCGCAACCAGCCTTTTAGGGGCCTTTTGGTAATTCTTTAAAAATTTCCCAGAAATTTCCTAAATTGTTCCTTTGATGTTTCTAACGCTCATTAGTTTGTTCCTAAACCATTCTTATATCATTTTTCATTTTTCAAGAACACTTTAGCCCTTATAGAAGATAAAGCTTTCTAAGGGTATTTTGGGCATTTTTGAGCATTTTTTATGATGTTTTTATTCTCACTTTATTTATATTCTTTTCTTATGAATTTTTGTCCCCCATTGATGGATTATAAACCTTTAGAATATATTTTAACTTTTGTTTTGGGTTTCCTTCACATTTATTTTTGTCATCCTAGTGCATTTTAGTCATTTGTTAAACATTGTCTATTTTATCTAGCTTTTGTTCTTGTTTCTTCTTCATTTCTTACTAAAGTTATTTGTAACCTAGGGAGTCCATCATGAGAAATTGTGGGTGTTACAATGGGTCTTATAAGGTCTTCAAAATATTTTGTAAAAAATTTCAAAACAAAGAAGGATCTAACGAGTCCATCAAAGGTGGCCGTGGAAGAGAAATTGAACATTAAAAATTTAACAAGTTCTATGAAAAATATGAAATTTCTCATAATTTCTCAACTCCTCAAACTTTTCAACAAAATGGGGTTGTTGAAAGGAAAAATAGAACATTATTAGAAATGGCCAGAAGTATGTTTTGTGAAACTCACTTCCTAAACACTTCTAGGTAAAAGCAGTAAATACTACATGTTATGTACAAAATCGCATTTTAATAAGAGCTAGATTAGATAGAACTCCATATGAATTATGGAAAGGAAAAAGATAAACATATCATATTTTTATCCATTCAAATGTGAATGTTTTATTTTAAATAAGAAAGATAAACTTGGAAAGTTTCAATCAAAAGTAGAGAAGGAAATATTCCTTAGCTACTCAGATATGTCTAAATCCTACCATATCTACAATATTAAGACTTTAGTTGTTGAAGAGTCTATTCATTTCAGATTTAGTGATAAAAATCAACTAACAAAAATCTGTCAAATTAGAAAGATGAAATTGAAAATCTATACATCAACAATAAAAGCCAACCAAATCAAACATTGTTGAAACCAAAGGATGAATCATCAAACTAGCACTTGTCTAATTCCACTCAAATTCTCTTTACCAGCATAGAAGCTATGATGAATCTGAAATACAAACCATAGCAGATCAAATTCTGGGATAGCCCACTAAAAATATTAGAATATGATCAAGCATCAAAGATCAAGGAAATGTTTCTTTAATCTATGAAATAAAGCTAAAGATAGTATACAACACTCTCCTTGATGATGGATGAATATAAGCCATGAAAGAAGAATTATCCTAGTTTGACAAGAATGAAATCTAGACACTAGTTCCAAAATGCTATAACAAAACCATCATTGGCACCAAGTGGGTCTTTAAAAACAAATCCAATGAAGATGGTAAAGGAATAAAGCAAGGTTAGTTTCTTAAGGGTATAATCAATAAGGAGGTAAGACTCTAATAAAACTTTTTCACATGTAACTATACTAGAAGCAATTAAAATAAAGCTTGCCTACACATCTCAATATAATATCACTCTTTTTCAAATGGATACGAAGAGTTTCTTTTTAAATTGAATTATATAGAAAAAATAAATATTTGTAAACATCCTCTTGGTTTTATTGATGAATTCTTTCCTCAACATGTTTATAAATTGAAGAAAGCTTTATATGGAATAAAATAAGCTCCTAGAGCTTAGTATGATAGGCTTAGTTTTCTCTTATGAAAGTAATTTTACAATAGCAAAAGTAGACACCATTCTATTTAGAAAAAGTTATCAAAATAAATTCATTATTGTTTAAATATATATAGACAACATAATTTTTGAGGTTACTAATGACAATATGTGTAGAAAATTTGAGAATTTAAGATAAGCATGATAAGAGAACTCAAGTTCTTTCTCAGTTTTCAAATCAAGCAAGAAGTAAAGTGTATCTATGTCTACCTACACAAATATACTAAGGAAATTCTTCAAAAGTACAGGATGGTATACCCAAAGCTTATGCCTACACCTACGCATTCGTTTGTTGTTCTAATGAAGGATGAAGATGAGCAACTTGTAGATCAAAAGGTATATAGATGAATGATTAGATCTCTCCTCTACCTAACTAATAGTTGTCAAAATATCATGTTTAGTGTAACATCCTAATTTTTCTATGATAAATGTTTGACGCTACAACTAGTTTCTAGAATGAAACTAGGTGAAATTAGAAGCCAAAAACAAAGAAATTAGGAAGTTTGGTGCAAATGATGAAAATGCCCCTACACCTGGGCAGCTCAAATAATGAGCCAAAAAAAATCAAAAAACAAGTATAAGACATCCTAAAGAGATTATAAACATTATGTATGGTTAAAAGTAGGGAGAAAAATTTTAAAACCTGAGAAGGGGCGAAAACATTCTTCGAAAACCCCGAAAATGACCAAAATATCCCTAGTAGCTATAATTTTCCCACAAAGCTAGTCAATTCTCATAAAAATAGAAAACGACCTTAGATTAACATGGGAACGAACCAAAAATTCTTAAAAATATCAGAGGAACAAATTGGAAACTTTCTTGGCAATGCTAAGAAAAATTACGAAAACACCCCTGAAAAGCTGGGTGGGCAAGATAATGTGATAAGCATGCCAACAGTGGGCTCCACACCAATGTGCACAAAATCCAACAGCTGAAAAGGTGGTGATGAGTCACCAAAGTGAAGTCAACCAAATCTTCCACAAAAAGACAAAAGTGAATAGTAAAAAGGTTTCTTTAATCATGGTTAAGAATAATTAACCTTGGTTAATTAAAAGTAAATCATACCTAGGTTAAATTAATCATGATTAGAGGAAATATCAGCCTAATTAACACTAATCTAAGCCTAAAAGGATAATTCCTTGAATTTTGATTTATTTTGAAAATTAGGAAAAATCTAGGCAAAATTACCAAAATACCCCTAAGTGAAAAACTAATTCCACTTGGCCCATAAGAGTCCAAATTTTTTGGGACACTTGGGACCCCATTTACTTCATATTTTTCAGCTTAAACACTTATCAAAATCCTCTCCATTCTCTCTAAGCTTACCATAACTCAAAACACCCAAAACTTACACTTTTAAACCTAAGTCTTCATCTTTAAGACTTAAGCTATATTAAGGCCATAAAACACTAAAGTCCCACCACCATCCTTTGTCCATGTACAGAGAAGACCAGAGGGGACCCAAGGCAGTCTTTAAAGCCTCACAAAAACACTAAGGAGGTCTTCAACAAGTAGGATCTTTCTACTTGTCTTTTTATGCTTTTAACTTGTCTTTTTATGGTGTGATTGTTTTCTTTCATGCATCTTTCCTCCAAGATCTGTTTTTCTTCTTTTGTTTTCACTTGTGAAAGTTTAAAACTATATTTTAACCATTCAAAATTATCCCCACCGATTTTTAGTGATTTTTGAAAATAAAAACAAAGTTTTTTCGGTTAAAGGTGCTTCTAAGGCACTTAGAAGAAATTTAATTGGTGGGTTTTGTTTTAAAATTATTTTTGAAGCTTTGTTCAGTTTTATGCCTTCATGAGAAAGGTTTTTGAAGCTTACTTGAAAGAAGATTTGTGGATCTTGGAGTAGATCATGAAAATCTACTCTTTGTGGCTTGGAAAAATATACTATGTTGTTATTTTCATGCTTGTTTTTATGCTTAAGTTTTAACCTTGTGATTTTCTTGTGTGATGAGTTTGGTATGAACTCTGTGCTGGATCTGCACCTCTGATTATGCATGTTAAGAGGTGGAATAAATTTTTGTAATAAGTTCCAAAGGTTTCCTTTGGACATTAGTTAGAAAGCTACCAAGCAAATGATGTAATTTGTAGCCAAAAGTGGCTAAAATCCTTGTATGGCACCCTAGACTCATCATGACCAGCATCTAAGCATCATAACTTGGATGAAATAAGCATGGAACAGAGGCAAAAGGGGCTGCACAAGCCTAACACAACTGAACCAAGGTGGTGTGAGATGGAAGAATTGAAGAAATTACCTTGGCTAACCAAAGAAGGCTTTCGGCCACAACTCCCAAGCAAACTTTAGTTTAGTTAAAATTTTTCTAAGTAATCTAAGCTCTGAAATAAGGTTTTCAATAAACTAAATCAACCTTTAAACAAAGTTAATCAAATAAAAAATGGGTTAAAAACCTCTAGGACTGCATTCGGCCACCCTAGAGAGATTTTGGTAAAAATGGACTTAAAATGTGATTAAGAATAAATTAAGCATTTTTAGCAAGTAAACAATTTATTTGGTTGTTTAATCAACATTTAAAAGGTTAACTAAGTGGTAAAATTCCTAAATAAGCTTAGAATGGGTAACTAGAAAATTTACCATAACTTAAGCAAGGGTAAATGTCAAATTCGGCCATTCCATTAAATTTTGAGTAAAAAGAATTAATATTACCTTACAATATGTCAATTATGAAGTATAAACTTAGCCCCAAAGTAATGATCAACTTAGGTCCACTAGGGTTAAGAAATGGTCAGCTTAAGTTAACTAGGTTTAAGAGAAGGAAACCCTAAACCTTGAAGAGTGGCATTCGGCCACTTAGTCGTTAATTAACTTAAAGGAGGTTTTAATTTCCAATTAGGATTAATTAAGGACCATTTTATGTAAATAGGACGAATTTAAGTATGAAAGAGTTTTAAGGTGGATAAAGAGACCTATTGATTTTTTTTTTAGGCAAATGATCTTATAGTGAAGAAGGAAATTGTGAAAACCTAAGTCTAGGAGGTTGAAATTTGGTTACCATGTTTTAAATTAACTAAGAATTAGTTTCAATCCTTAACTAGGCCTAAATATTGATCCTAAATATGTAAGCAAAATATAATTAAGGTGTCTAAAAGGTGGAATTTGAGGAAATAGGTCATTCGGCAATTTAGGAATAAATTGACCTAAAAGATTAATTAATTTCTACTTATATATTATTTGGTTCAGAATAAAATAGACTTTAAAGGTTTAAGAGTCAATTAGACCTAATTATTAAAGTAGTAGAAAGGAGAACACAAGGTAACATATTTCAAAGGTTTATTAGAGGCATGATTAAGAAAGATGGATAGGACTTAAACTTGGAGTTAGAAGTTCACTAAGTAATTTGATCATGGCATACCTTAATGAGAAAAAGTTCTAAAAGTATCTAGTTGGATTCAAATGAAGGAGTTAGACTTAAAATAACCTAAATTAACTTATTATAAGGGAGGAAAAGAATTGGAAGAAATTAGGATCCTAGAGCTTATATTCGACCATTCTAGGTTGATAAAGAGAAAATAAGTTTAAAAATCTTAATATATATAACTCAAGAAATCTTAGAATGTTATAAGAAGAATTAAAAGTTTAAAAGAATGTAGACAAAGGTACAAGTTACCATTTCACCATGTTTACTTAAAATATCCTAAATAAGTAAAAGTTTGTAAATACTTAATACTTGAACTTAGAATAATTAGGACATGCATAAGACTTTAACAAAAGAGAACACAAAGAGTAAAGAACTTGAAAGGTGCCATTTGGCCATCTAGCTTAAGATGTTAAGATGTAAAATCTTAATGAATGAATGTAAATTTGAGAAAAGGAAAGACAAGAGGTAACTTAGAAGGTTGAGTGATGTAAGTTCCTTGTGTGATTTCAACATCAAACCGAATTAAGGCATTGGATTGGTTGTGTAAATGTGACATTATGATGCTATATGATTTACTAATCAAATTGCATCATTATTTATGAATGCTCACTATCTGTGAATGAATAAATGATGGATGCTCATGAATGAGAAAGGATGATGATCATGTAAAAGATTAGTTTATATTGATGATTGAGATGAAAATTTGAAACCTATATGTGCATTCCATATTGGTTGAAAATTTGTTTGAGCATGCATAATTATTTGAAAGCCATTGAAATGAACTTAAAAAGATTAAGGGATCACTAAAGCAAACGTTATTGTGAAAACGTAAAGCTACTCTCTTTGTGCCTTATGCGCACTAGTATCCAGAGGGCCCTAAAAAGCTCTACTAAAGAGAAGCCTATAGTTGCTTCTAGGAGACTTAAGTTTCTCCAAAAAATCCTTCTACTGTTAAGACTTAAGTTTCTTCACCAAGTTATACAATGGTGATGACCACCCCGGAATGAGCTCATATCCTTAATTTTTAGTAGGAGGTGGGAGTAGAGTCAACAAGAAGATATTGTTTGACAAATTTAATACATGTCTACGTCTTATTGTTTCTCCCAAAGGTGGTTAAACTAGACTCATAATGTGTCCCAAAAGTTGGACAAAGAAATGATAAAGACAAAGAAAAGTAATAAAGAATAAAGTTTAAGGCATAGAATAATTGTATGTCAAGTGATACCTTATGTGTGATCCTAAAGATATGAATGTTAATAAGAATGTATGTTGAGACACCACAGTTTATGAATGATAAGAGAAATGCATATTTAAGCACTCAAATGTATGTTTGATAATAAAATGTATCCACTTCAGAGAAATGTTTTCAAAGAATTAAAAATAACCTTTTATGCAAGAAATGATTTTTGAAATAAACTGAAGTGGCTAGATTTAAAATAAGGACATTAGTTAGAGTAGAAGACCTACTGAGAAATTCATTTCTCACCCCTACTTCTTCCCACTTTCTTCCCAGACATCTTGCATGTTGTTCATTATGGTATCAGTTCACGTACTTGAAGCAAACGTGAGACACTCTCTCTGGAAGATATACATCACACTAATGTTAAAAATAATTGAATGCAAGCATCCTAACTACTAATATATAGTATTAGCTAACTTATGTATATATTGTATAATAGTGGTAAGTTTATGGTTTGTAATAACTATATGATAAGGCTCACGAGCCTAAGACTTCTAGTTTGTATGATATGTTATATATAATTATTGTATCATGTGTATGTTATGCTTGAATCTTGTTTATTTATTATAAGCAAATGATAAACGAAAAGAACAATATGAACGCTTACTATTCCTAATGTTTTGAACGTACGTAGAAATTTGCATAATGATTTGTTTTACCGCTACGTACGTTTTATCGACGAGGCTCGCATTTTATATCAAACAGATTTTTAAAAAAAATTATCGTATTTTCATATAAGTATTTTCTAAAATGAATTCTGCATCATGAGATAACAAACTAAAAATGGAACCGAATGAGCGACTTAAGCGTGAAATTGGTATTTGTTTTTAGGATGTTATGTTTAGCATTTTCCTTTATTCCAGATTTCAAAATGATCATAGAGAGTCTTATTTAAATGCTGTTAAAAGAATTTTTAGATATTTAGTTGGAATAACTAATTTTGGAATTATCTATAAAGAATATGAACCTTTTTAATCTGATTGACTATGGTGATGAGGATTATACTAGAGATAGAGTGGAAAGAAAAAGCACTAGTGGAGGTTATCACTTCAATAGAAGAATATTATCTCCTAGGTTAGTAAGAAGAAAAATACAATTGCCTTGTTTACAATTGAAGCAGAGTATATTCTAGCACTAAGTTGTTCCTTACAGTTACCATGAGTAAAATATCAATTAGAGGATTACAATATTTTTCAACATAATATTCCCACTTTTTATGATAATACATATTATATTAACCTGTCTAAAAGTCTAATTCAACACTCACATGTCAAACACATAAAAATTAGATATTATTTAATTAGAAACTATGTTAAAAAAGGGTTTTAATATAAAATTAGTATATACAGAAAATCAATTAGCAAATATATTAATAAAACCCTTACTTGAAGATTAATTTGTCTATAATTTGAAATTTATTGAATATGAACTTCATAAGGGTCTAATATGTGAAACTTGTCTAATATGTGTAAATTGTCTAAATATGTGCAACTTTTCTAATATATAAGACTTGTTTAATGCTTTACACTCATCCATATTATGTTATTTGGTTGTAGCCTAAGAAGCATGTGCGATCCCTCAATTTGTCATGCTTTTCTAACTTTAACCTTTCTATCACACTTATCATTGTGTTTTTCAAAACTGAAGAGACAATTTTCCAATGATGGGATGCATCACATTTATGGAACAACACTTACTCTATCTCCTCTTAATGGAGATATCCTACACATCTCCCTACCATTTCCCCAAACTTCTCGTATTTCTCCATCCTCTAGCTTACACTTATTTTCTTTTTCTTCATATTCACTCATTACTTACTCACTCTCTCTTGAACTCTTCATCCTCACTCTCGTGTTCAACCCTAGCTCCCGACCTCCATGGCACCCATAAATCATCCTTCTCACCAAACCAACTGAAAGGCCATTCAATATAAGTCGACCGCTCCTTAACTCTTGGATGAAGATAGTATTCCCCACTATGACTATGTGAATGTTGCTAGCTGGATCAACTTCTTTGATGTTTCCAATGTGAACTAATATAAGGAGGTTATAGTGAAGTTCTAGAAGAACGCCTTCATGATGGTTTATAAGAACATTCCAATGTTATACACCAATGTTCTTAGAGTTAAAATCTCCATCTCTGAGGAGCTTTTGAGCAATGTGTTAAAGGTGTGACCTGTGACTACAAATGGGAAACATTTGTGACTAACAATGTTGATGGGATACTATATGTTGATGCTACCATTGATGATTAGCAAAGTTCAAAGATGAATAACTGTCAAGGTCATTCATGTAGTTCTTCAAAGTATGGTTATCCCACAAGCTAGCTCTTGTAACCATGTTTCATCCTTGGAGAATTTTTGCTCGTTTCACCTATTAATGAAACATCAAATCAACCTCCCCTCCCTCTTCTTCATTTACATGAAGAAAGTGGTTGAAGATAGAAGTAAGAATGTTTCCTATGGGAACATTATAACCAAATTGGTCTAGCATCTTATTTCGGACCACTACACATATCTTCACAAAAAGAATGTCACAATCACCAAGTTGTTTGGTTTGTTGGAAATTAAGATGATGAAGCCGAACTTTCTCATCTAAAATCTCCAAATGATGGATTTGAAAAGGTTGTTCATGACAATTTTAGCAAAATTCCATCTTCCAAGCTTGTTTGATGACCCAAGCTTGTCTAATGATGATAACAACTCTAATGCTCCTACAACCAAGAGACATACCCCTCTGAGGGGGAGCCTTCAAAACGGAGAATAAAAATAAAAATAGGCATAGAATCATATAATTTTTTCTTTATCCAACCACCACCACAACTACCAATTCCCACAAAAAGACGATCAACTCATCTAACCTATCCTACACCATCTCAAAATGTCCTCGTCTAATAATATTAGATGACGATGAAGACATCCTTCACTCTACTAAACCCTCATCTCTCAATCCCTTTCGTGTTAATCTCTAAAAATGATTTAAATAGTGGGTATCACCAAATTCGAATGAAAGGGTGATAAGTGGAAAATTGCTTTTAAAACAAAATACAAGTTTCATGAATGGGTTTTCATGCCATTTGATCTCTCTAATTCATAAAAAAGTTTTATGAGATTAATGCATTATATTTTGAAAATTTTTAATGGAAATTTTGCTATTGTCTATTTTGATGATATTTTAATTTATAACAACATAATGGATGAACACAAATCACTTATGTATTGTGTGCTGCTTTACAAACCCATGAATTGCATACTAATCTTGAGAAAGGAACTTTCTGCATGGAATTAGTTGTCTTCATAGGATTTTTGTAAGAAGCTTTCATGATTTAGCAAATTTCTTTAGGAGGTTTATACAAAATTTTAGTTCTCTAGCTATACGTTTGAATGAATTGGATAAAAATAATGTTATCTTTAAATGGGATGAGAAGCATAAAAGGACTTTTATTTTGTTAAAGCATAAGTTAACCAATGCCCTTGTGTTGAGTTTACCTAACTTTGATAAAGTTTTGAAAATTGATGTATTGTTTTAATTCAAGATTCCAAATTTGTGACATATTTTAGTGAGAAGCGTAGTGGAGCTACTTTCAACTATCCAACCTAAATAAGGAGCTCTACGATTTGGTGAGAGCTCTATAAACTTGGCACGTTAACTTTGCTGAGGGAGTTTGTCATCCATTTCGATCACCTGAGTTTGAAGTATCTGAAGTTTCAAGGTAAGGTCAATAAAAGGCATGCTAAGTGGCTAGAATTTATTGAGATATTTCCTCATGTTATCAAATACAAGTAAGGAAAGGAAAATATAGTAGCTGACATATTGTCTCAAAGGTATGTGTTACTTATATCTCTACAAACAAAATTACATCGATTTGAATTAATGAAAGCCTTGTATGTTAATGATGTTGAATTTGGACAATTGTAGGAAGCATGTTCTAAACATGGTTTTTAAGAATATTTTAGGAAAGATAGATATTTATTTAAGAAAAATAAATTATGTGTGCCTAAATGTAATATGAGGGAAATATTTATTAGAGAAACTCATAGGAGAGGGTTAATGAGATACTTTGGCATTCAAAAGGCTAATGATGTTTTACATGTACATTTTTTTTATCCCAAAATCAAGCATGATGTTAAGCTTATTTGTGAAAAATGGATTACCTGTTTATAAACAAAATCAAAGGGAATGATTTATGGTTTATATACTACTCACATGTTCCTAAATACCTTTGGGTTGATATTTTTATGGACTTTGTACTGGCCTTGCCTAAGATCTTAAATATAAAAAATAGTATTTTTGTGATTGTGGATAAGTTTAGTAAAATGGTACATTTTATTTCTTGTTCTAAAACTAATAATTTCACCCATATTATTAATTTATTTTTCAAAGATATCAAGTGTTTGCATGACTTACCTAAAATTATAGTGAGTGATCAAGATGTTAAATTCCTTAGTCACTTTTGGATAATCTTATAGGGTAAGTTAGGCATTAAGTTATTGTTCTTTAGTATTACACATTCACAAACAAATGGACAAACTTAGATTATAAATAAAAATTTAAGCATATTATTACATGCTATAATTCAAAAAAAATTAAAAGATTGGAAAATTTGTTTGCTTCATATAGAATTTGCATATAATAGGGTCGTTCATATATCTACTTCCTTTTCACCTTTTGAGGTTGTATATAATTTTAATCTTTTATCGTCTTTAGATGTTTTACCATTACCTATAATGATTTTGGTAATTTGGATGCAAAGAAAAAGGCTAAATGTTTACAGAAGTTACATGTTAAAGTTTGTGCTAATATTGAGAAGATGAATGAACAATATATTTGGTAGGAAATCAAAGAATGCACTAAGGTGATCTTTAAACTTGGTGATTGGGTATGGATTCACTTGCAAAGAGAGGTTTCCAAGACAGAAGTTCTAAACTACATCCTAGAAGGGATGGTCTATTTCAAGTGATTGAAAGGATTAATGATAATGTCTATAAGATTTATATTTAGAGGTGTTATGGTAATGTGAATGTCATTTTCAATTTTTCTAACTTATCCTTATTTGATGCAAATGACCTTTAAGATTCTAGAATGAATCCTCTTAGAAAAGGAGGGAATGATGTGAACGTGAGCACCATGTTAAACAAAAGTGGTCATTTGAAAGATCCTTTACAAAGAATAGGAGGTCGAGTAACTAGGAATAGGATAAAATGTATGAAATAAGCACTTCAAGGTCTCATCAAGGAATTTCAAGAAAGGGACTACGTTTATCCAAACCAAAATATAACATGAGTTAATTTATGTAGTCATATTATTAAGAATCTTAAGTGATAAGAATTAGGGTTTGTAATTGGCTTGTTGTAGATTACATTAGGATTTGGTATTAATGTACAAGTGATTTTTTTAAATTATTTGCAAATTAAATTAATATTTTAGATTGATTTGAAATTTAGTGATGATTTCTTATTTGTTTTTATTAGACTTTCTTTCAATTTAGGCCAATAATGTTTTTCTATATAATAGGATTTAAGCATTTCATGTAAACATAATTTTATGAATAATAATACTTTTCTTAAAGAGTCTTCATCTTTATATGAGTTTATTCCCTTAGTTCTTGGACAAAGAACTATCTTTGATAATGTTGGTGCTTACGGTAGGTTGCGATAAAAGTTATGTTCCTCTTTGATAACTTTGATGGTATCCAACAGGTCGCGATTTGTGTTGAGTTCATTTACTCTATCCTGATTTTAAAGACATTCCAAATTAACATTTCTGCATTTTAATTCATTATGTAAGGGTTGAATCATATCACTATACCAACTATCTATAGAATTTTAAATTCCAATTTTTGAGCTCTAAAAAATGGTTTTGTTGCAAGTGTAACAAATTAAAATTTATACTAGAAAATAGAAAATATAAAATAAACAGAGAAATAACATAAGTATGAATTTATGGATAAGAATGAACATTGGATCCCTTATGACTTTACCTACTTTTTTCATCCCTAATCTTCTCTATAAATTATTGAAACATTAATTGATAACCACTTATTCTAATGTTATTGCTATCCAATGATCATGCAATAGTAATAATCTTTCCCCTAAGTATTACCCCAATGATCATGCAAGGTAAATAAATAAGTGCGTACAACATATTTAGATTGATCCTCCAAAACCCTTAGATTCAATTACCTTATAGTTTCATTGATTGGAAAATGGTACGATCACCTACTCCCTAACCAACTTAAAGATCAACAAAAGTAGGTAATTCTTATTAATTGATTAAGCATGATAAAGCAATAAATTAGATAAAGAAACATGCAATCATTCATAAAAAAGATATATAATCATTCATAAATAAAAATAAGGTTCAAATAGTTACGTCACAAGGTTCACCAAAGCTTCATGATTTGGAAGTTAGTTACACATAGAAAAATAAAACAAATGAGAATAAGCTAACCCAACAAAATCATCCATAACTTAATCCTAAGATCAAAATACAAAATTTTAATGCCTTCTAGGTTTAGCATAACTATGTTAAGGTCTTCATGGTCATGTCAGAAATTTTAGGATGTTGCAAGGACAAGCTCAGCTCTGCCTGGTTCTATGGGAAAATTTAGTTTACTGAGAGGTCATGCTCTAAATAGCATGATCTGTGTTAATCCTCTAAGGAATTTTTATCCTTTTGTCACTCTTTCTTCCTTTTATGTCCTTTTACTCTTCTTATAGCCTAAAATTTTTGTAGTTTTTGATTCTTTTCTTATATGATCATTCTTGCAAAAATAAGGAAAATTAGGTAAAATTACATTTGAATATTCAATAATTATACAATAATTATGGCTAATTTCCTAATGATAAATTAACAGAATGGTGGTTTATCAACCATCACTGTCACTGATGCCATCATGTCTTGGTTGTTAGCATAAGACTTTGAGATTATAACCAGGCTTCACCATGAGCAAAGCTTGCATGACCCCCTTCACAAAGATCAAAATTGTAGAAGATACATCATTATTTTATCATGTAATCGCACCTTGACCCAACAATTTGCATGACCCCCTTCATAGAGAAATCAAAATCTAGCTCGATCACCTCACACTATGCTTATCTATGGCCTCAGAGCTTAAGCTCAAGGACCTTGTTTTGAGGACTACTCCCACTCTCATTCTTGATGACATATCTGATGAAAAACAAGAAAAAAGTTTTGTCCATGCGACGTATTACTGAAATGAAGCATTCTTGGTAGCTCCATAGATATTTTTGGTGAATGAATTGTACCTAATGTTTGTCTTCTAATGTGTTTGAGGAACAAAAGACTATTGAGTAGAATGCCTAACTTCAGTGCTTGCACTACTACATCATTTCTTCTTCACTCCAACATTGTCGTTCCAACTATATGGATCCTTCCATTTTTCCTTGTTATATACTATTCCATCTCCCCTCTTATCTATATCCTAACTCCCTCCTTTTATGTTTACTAGGATTGTTTTATTTGTGTTTATCATTGATGGGTCCTAAACATACTTTTTTTTTACGACCTCTACCCTGTCTATATCTTATTCTCTGATTCCCTCTTCAACTTTCCTCTTAGCCCCTCAATCAATCCTCTTTTTCAAGGTCATTCTTACTTCCCTTTCCAATTCAATACCCTCATCTACCCATTGTTTCACTTAGGAATCCTTGTGTCTCCTCCCATCAATGCCTGGCCAAGTAGCATTATACAACCTGTCTAACGGCCATCAAAGAACATCAGAGACAGAACCAACACTAACTACAAAGACTTGAGAAGACTCAAACATGTCTCTATAATGAGTTAACATGTTTTAAATGGCATGTGGATAGGACCCTTAAAGAGTTTTATGATGAGATGTTCTAGACGATTCAAGCTCAGCTTAATAGTCCTGGGCATTAGTTTTTTGGTTAATTGGAAAATATAGGGGGAGAACATTTGGTGATTGTTTTTCAATTGATGGTTTTAAACTATATAGCTTATATATTTTGTCTTGAAATTTTGTTTGCATTTTTAGACTTAATGAATTTGATGATATGCATCTTTAACAAATCCTGTGTTGAAGTGTTCATATCTTCTCTGATCATTTAATCATTACTGAACTCATTTTATATTAGAACCTCTCTATATTTACTCAAATAAAAATAAATATCTTAAAAGAGATTTTTTTCATCATAAAAAGAAGGAAATTATTGGAATCTAAAACTTATTTAATAATCAACTAAAAGGATAAAAAATTTTTAAATGTTTTAATAAAGACAAAAATATATGCAGAAGCATTTTTAGATGGGTATAGAAGCAAAATGCTGTTAAACGACAAACTCGTCTAATTTCCAAAGTGTACTCAACAAGCTTGTCCAACTGAACTTGAAAGAAAACATGATCATTTCTATATTGTTTCAAGATATAAGGAACAATAATACATTTAGAAAAGAGCTAACTTAAGCTAAAAAAGGAAAGAAACATACCTGAGATAAAGTAAAATAAAATAAAATGAAAAGTATAAGTGCCATAAGACACTTGTCTAACTCACAACTGCAACTTTTTCACCTAATTCAAGGTCATGCATTTATAGATATGCTATCATGTGGAAAAAGTGAGTATACAATCATTACAAAGTTTTATCCATAAACAAGTATACCTGTCGATGTAGAAAGAGAGTATTTTAGGCCCTCAGTATTGATCCGATAAAGATTATGCCAACAATCTATAAATGAAATTAAACTCTAACCTTTGAGCTCACCAATTAAGGGTTTTGCGTGGATACTTTTTAGAATAAAATAAATATTGATAACATCACAAACAAAAGAATAGGATGTAGGTTATGGATAAACATGGGACTTTGGATTTTGTTTTTTATTTTACTTCCTTTTCTCCTAAATCCCCCTTTCATTTTATGAATAAGTTATAAATATCAATTGCTAACCACCTAGTCTAAAACTACTACTCCATCTTAATCCAGAAATAGTAATAATCTTCCTTATAAATACTACCATCCTTAATCTGGCAAGAAAGATAAGTAATGAAAAGAATACAAGACTGGGCTACTAATGATCTAGAATTTCTTCTAAGTTTGCATCGTAGGAGACCTCCTTCCACCAAGATCCTACAGGAGGATGCTAAAGGGAGAATTAGGAATAGAGAGATTAAAAATGAGGGATGAGGGAAAGGTAAGGTTATGCCCATAATCTAAATAGGAGTGTTTTTTGCTATGGAGGGATGTTTTCCAATGGGAGAGGTATGTTTGAATGGTGTGATAAAGCCTTCATTTTGTAGGCATGGATCTAGGGTTTTCAGTGCTATGAATTGAACTTGATCTAGTCATTTTATGGTTGTATGGCTGACTAGGGCAGATCCTTACGTCATTAAGGCTAAAATGGCATGAGTTGATGTTGTTTCGAATTTCAACATGATTGTGTTATGTTGACATGACCAAGCTACTTTATTTTAGTACGTGCATGTAGCTTCAGTTGGCACAACCATGCACCTTCATGTCATCATGGTCATGCTTAAGTTTACATGGTTGTGTGCATCCTGCTGAGGGTATTTTAGTCCTTTTCTACTTCCTTTTCTATTTCTGTCCTTTTTGTTTTCTTTCTGGGCCCAAATTCATCCATTTTCAAATTCTTCATTTACTTAACCAATCCTGCAAAAATAAGGGATATTAGGTTAATACAAATAAGGGATAATGATCCAATTGGAGTCTTTTAGATCCTTGTGATCAAGTTCCACAACTAGAGATAGTCACTCTGCTCAACATCTCTCATATGTTAGGGTGGTTCCTTTTTCGCTCTATCCCTTCTGACTATACACTACCATAGGCTTGCCTATAAACCTTCGGTCTTGATAAGTGTCCAATAAGACACTTATTTGGAACATAATTCAATGTAAATTCAAGTAATTAAAGAATAAAACACCATTAAAACATGAGAAAATGACATAAAACTCAATAAACCATGCACAATCTAGAAAATACAGTATTAGAGTCTTTTAGATGATAAATTCTCATAAATCTGATGTGTTTTAATTTCTGCAAACTTTTACAGGGTTCCGCGTTGGCAACGCAACCGGGCTTACGTGGAGCACATGAAGATTTGAAGGAAAAGAAGCATTCTGTTATTCGCGTCGCGTTGGCAATGCAGCCGTGCCGCATTGGACACGCGACGCCACAGAACAGAATCTATAAAAAGCCCAAAACAGAACGAAAACAGGGCATCAATCACTCTATCCACTGATCTATCTCTAGAACGTAGACTTAGAGGATAGAACCGCCGTTTTCCCAGACGCTAGTTCTATTCTGGGTGAAGGAAGGAACCCTAGGGTTGAGGAAAAAGTGCATCTGCAGCGTGTCTTCATGCTCATACATTTCTCCCTCTCCCCTGTTTTCGTTCTGTATTATTATGTGTAACTAAATCCCTGTTAAGGAAGGATGAATCCTTGACTGATCCTATGTAATTCAGATGCTTTGCATGTATTCAAGATTGTTTTCCTTTAAACTTTGATTATTCATCTCTTTGCTTAATGCTTCTATGACTTGGCCACTTATAGATTGAACCGAAATTCTTCTTCGCAATTAGGAAATTGGTTTTTGAATTGGAACTGGGAATGAATAATAAAATTGTGAAGGCTCTAGGGATAGAGGTTTGCGCTTATGAGATCATTTGAATTCTTGAACTTAAGGCTCACATCAAATTAGGAATTGCTAAGGGATTAGAATTCCCAATTCGAAGTGAAAAATTACTGAGTCAAGGGATTGACCTTCAATCAATAATTGTGAATTCGATCTTCAACTACATTTTATCTTGAATATATGTAATGATTCATTGTTACATAGGGGAAGTTTTGGTAAAATCTAACCCTAACACCTTTCATACATTGATTTCTTATACATTCGTATTGATTATTGAGTATTACACAGTTTTGAATTTATTTAGAAGTGTTTAAGCATACTGGAATAGGGTTCTAGATCAGTGACATAAATCTGTGAATCTTGTTATTTTTTGTTTGCGTTGCTTACGCGCCTCAATTTATGTTGCCTACGCACTCCCATAACTGAGTTCAATTAGTGGACTAGTAGGAATTCAATACTTGAACCAAATCTCTGGGGATACGATACTATTACTCACTCTTTACTCTTTAAAATGATAAGGTGCACTTGCCTTCATACATTTTTACACCAACAAGTTTTTGGCACCGTTGTCGGGGATTTGTTTTTCAATATTGAAGAGTACTATGAATGCCACTTGATTGAGCAATTCTGTTTGATTTTCTGACCCTGTTTGCATACTGATTTTCCTTTCAGTTTAATCTTGTGTAATTTTGTTTATGCAAGATGAAGAAGAACAGGAATTGATCTTTGAACCTGAGATTAAAAAGCTCGCAAGAAGAAACCGAAAGGAAACAAGATTACAAAAGGCACAGCAAGAGTAACAGAGACTGCAAGGGACCAGCGAACATAACCTTGTACACCACTCTACCATGGAGGAACACCAGTTTAACTAGAGAATCACGTTGAGAGAGTACGTTGTCCCAAATTCTGCAGGTTGCAGCGCTAGTATTGTGAGACTACCAATCATTGCCAACAATTCTGAAATCAAACCGGCCCTACTCCATCTAGTGCAACAAGACCAGTTTGGAGGCAGTGAAGTGAAGGATCCGAACCTCCACCTTTTAAGCTTTCTCCAAATATGTGACACAATCAAGATGAATGGTGTTTCTGAAGAAGCAATCAGATTGAGGCTATTCCTGTTCTCTTTAAGAGACCGTGCCAAGTATTGATTACAAACCCAACCAAGAGGGAGTATCACCACCTGGGAGGAATTGGTATCCAAATTCCTCATGAAGTATTTCCCACCCTCTAAATACAACAAGCTGAGAGGAGAGATTTCATGTTTTAGCCAGAAGGAAGGAGAGTCACTATATGAAGCTTGGGAGCGGTTTAAGGAACTTCTGCGGAAGTGTCCACACCATGACTTCTCTGATGTCCATCAAGTTCACATTTTCTACAATGGAGTCAAGCCAGCCACAAGACTCATCATGGATGCCTCAACCAGAGGATCTCTGAATACCAAAACTGCAGAAGAAGCCATAGAGCTGATTGAGATAATGACTTCCAATGAGTACCAATCACCAACTGACAGAAGTATTCCCAAGAGAGGTGTGCTAGAGTACTGCAATATTTACTCAGAACAAGCTGATCTCACAGCAGCTGGAGGCGTGGACAAAACAGTTGCAGGTCTTTAACATGGGAACCCCTTAGCAAACACAAACCCTGAAATGTGATTTCTGTGGGGGAGAACATGAAAATAGATGTTGTGACATAGACATAACCGAAGCATCCAGCCAGGAGCAAGTGCACTATATGGGCCAACCACAAAGGCCTAAGTATCCTCCTTATTCTAACTCTTATAATTCTAATTTCAGGAACTAGAACAACCCTAGGAGGAACGGGCAGTATGCGCAGCAACAGCCCACTCAACAGCAGGCAAACTAACCGCAGGACAACTCTGCAGACTTAGGGAACATACTGAGTCAGTTCATGCAATCCACACAAGCTTCCATCAAGAAGCTGGAGAATCAAGTGGGGCAACTATCCAAACAGCTCACAGAAAGGAACGCTGGGAGTTTTCCCAGTGACACAACAGTGAATACCAAGGAGTAGTGCAATGTCATCACAACAAGGAGTGGAAAGATGATAGAGCCAAGGCTACCAAAACTACCCAAGACAATAGAAAACGTAGTCATACAAGCAAATGGTACTGCTGATCCAGCAGACCAATCATCCAAGAATGGAACAGAAATACAACCTGGAGGAGACCCAGCAGCCAATCCAGAATCAGCAGTGAAGGAAGAACAGAAGAAGGAATTCCATGACAGGCCAGTGATAAAAAGTAAAAGGCAATTATTTGAGGAAGACGTAGCCAACGGGGAAAAAGCTATGTTGGCAAAGCAAAACGTTCCCTTTCCTCAAAGATTGAAGAAAGAGCAGGAGGAGAGGAAATTCTCTAAATTCCTGGACATAATCAGGAAATTGCATATTAACATCCCTTTAGCTGAAGCATTGGAAGAAATGCCATCTTACGCAAAGTTCATGAAGGAGTTGTTATCCAAGAAGAGAAAGCTCAAGGAGGATGAAACTATAGCCCTCACTGAAGAATGCAGCGCCATTATACAAAGGAAACTCCCTCAGAAGCTGAAGGATCTAGGTTCTTTTGCAATTCCCTGTACCATTGGAAATTTGCAGATTGGCAAGGCATTATGCGACTTAGGGGCTAGCATCAACTTGATGCCTCTTTCCATAATGAAGAAACTAGAAATAAAGGAGGTGAAGTCTACCATGATGTGCCTCCAACTGGCTGATCAATCAATTAAATACCCATATGGAGTGGTGGAAGACCTCCTGGTCAAGGTGGACAGATTCATATTCCCAGCAGATTTTGTCGTGCTAGACATGAAGGAAGATGCTGAAATTCCATTGATTCTAGGAAGACCATTCCTTGCTACAGGAAGAGCACTTATTGATGTACAGCAAAGGCAACTGATGCTGAGAGTGCAGGATGAAAAGGTAACATTCAATGTGTTTGAATCCATGAAACATCCTGTTGAATAGCCACATTGCATGAGGATGGATGCGTTGGCAACGCTGCCAGTAACCGCGTTGGCTTTGCCACTGTCAGTTCCTCTTGAAAAACAGGATAATGAGTCCATTCTTGAAGGAGTGCTCTGGCAGTCTAAATGCCTGAACTAGGAGGGAGAAGAAGAAAGTCGGGATGTGGAGGAGTGCACTGCCGCCCTTGAAGCTAATCCACTCATGAAAACAAACTCACAATCCTCTAAAAGTTTGTCAAAGGAAGAAGAAAAAGTGGATCGCCCACAAACCGAACTTAAACAGCTTCCATCTCACCTCTGTTATGCATTCTTGGGGGAAAAGAACACATTCCCAATGATAGTGAGCAACTCTCTCAATGAACAAGAAGAGGAGAAATTGTTGAGGATTCTAAGAGTTCACAAGTCTGTCATTGGATGGACTATTTCAAATTTGAAAGGAATAAGTCCTTCTTTCTGCATGCACAAGATCCTAATGGAGGAAGATTTTAAACCTGTGGTGCATCCCCAACGAAGATTTAATCCAACCATGAAAGAGGTTATGAAGAAGGAGGTGCTCAAGCTATTGGATGCAGGTATCATATACCCGATTTCTGATAGCTCTTGGGTTAGCCCAGTTCAGGTTGTGCCTAAGAAAGGAGGGATAACAGTAATCCCCAATGAGAAGAATGAGCTTATTCCTATAAGAACGGTGACTGGATAGCGTATGTGCATCGACTACAGAAGACTCAATGAGTCCACCAGGAAGGACCACTTCCCTCTTCCATTTATGGACCAGATGCTGGAAAGACTGGATGGGCATGCCTATTACTGTTTTCTGGATGGATATTCTGGTTACAACCAAATTGTGATGGATCCCAAGAACCAAGAAAAAACTGCCTTCACTTGCCCTTATGGGATATTTGCATATCGCCGGATGCCCTTTGGTCTGTGTAACGCACCAGCCACATTTCAAAGGTGCATGCTAGCCATTTTCTTCAACATGGTAGAGAACTTTATAGAAGTCTTCATGGATGACTTATCAATGTTTGGCTCTGATTATGACAATTGCTTGAGCAACCTGTCTTGTATGCTGAAAAGGTGTGAGGAGACTAACTTGGTGCTGAATTGGGAGAAATGTCACTTTATGGTACAAGAAGGCATCGTATTAGGACACAAGGTCTCATCAAGAGGTGTAGAAGTCGATAAGGCCAAGGTTGAAGCGATTGAAAGGCTCCTTCCTCCAGTAAACAAGAAGGGAGTGAGAAGCTTCCTTGAGCATGCTGGATTTTATAGAAGATTCATCAAGGACTTCTCCAAAATCTCTAAACCATTTTGTGACCTCTTGATGAAGGATGCTGAATTCCGATTTGATGATGCATGCTTGAAGGCGTTCCATACACTCAAGGAACGGCTTATCACAACACTTATACTTGCAGCCCCAGATTGGAATCTTCCATTTGAACTCATGTGCGATGCAAGTGACTTTATTGTAGGTGCTGTGTTAGGACAGCGGAAGGACAAGAAACTACATGTTATATACTATGCCAACAAGGTGTTGAACAGTGCATAGTTGAACTACACAACAATTGAAAAGGAGCTGTTGGTCGTTGTCTATGCTTTTGACAAGTTCAGGTCATATTTAATTGGTGCTAAGGTGATTGTGTATTTTGACCATGCCGCTTTGAGACATTTTCTATCAAAACAGGAGGCAAAACTGAGGCTGATCAGGTGGATTCTACTCCTCCAAGAGTTCGATTTTGAAATCCAAGACCGAAAAGGCAAGGACAATGTTGCAGCTGACCACCTGTCCAGGTTGCCTACGCAGATCATAGAAGATGAGAAAGTCTTGATCAACGAGGAATTTCCAGATGAAAAGTTGTTAGCCATTGCGGTTGCAGCATGGTATGCAGATATGGCAAATTTCAAAGCTGCACAGATTATTCTAGCAGGTCCTGGCAGCAGCGGAAGAAGCTGTACCATGACAACAAATTTTACTTGTGGGATGAACCCTTCCTGTACAAACGAGGTGTGGATGGATTGCTCCGAAGGTGTGTCCCACGTGAAGAGCAAAGAGACATCATGTGGCACTGTCACAGCTCCGCTTATAGAGGCCGCTTTAATGGAAGAAGGACAGAAGAGAAAGTGCTGCAGAGTGGATTTTTCTGGCCTACATTATTTAAAGATGCTAAGGATTATACCGTTGCGTATGATGCTTGCCAACGTAGTGGAAATATCTCAAGGAGAGACGAAATGTCCCTCACTAACATCTTAGAAGTGGAGCTATTTGATGCATGGGGCATAGATATCATGGGACCATTCCCTATCTCATATTCTAATGAATACATACTGCTAGCTGTGGACTATGTGTCAAAATGGGTGGAAGCTGTCCCTACACACACGTGCGATGCCAAATCTGTAATAAAATTTCTGAGGAAGCACATTCTGTCTAGATTTAGTGTCCCACGCATTCTGATCCGTGATGGGGGAACGCATTTCTGTAACAAGCAGCTAGAAGCAGTTCTGAGCAAATATGGCGTTAGGCACAGAATCACCACAACGTATCACCCACAGAGTAACGGCCAAGCTGAGGTTTCTAACAGAGAAATAAAGAGGATCCTGAAAATTGTGAACAGCTCCAGAATAGACTGGGCTAACAGGTTGGATGACGCACTTTGGGCCCACAGAATAACTTTCAAAACCCCGATTGGTATGTCTCCATACCAGCTGGTTTTTGGGAAAGCCTGCCACTTACCTGTAGAACTTGAACATAAAGCATACTGGGCAACCGGGTTCCTCAATTTCAATGCCAACGCAACTAGAGAGAATAGATTGTTACAGCTGCATGAATTAGAGGAGTTCTGCCTCAACGCCTATGAAAATGCAAAGATTTACAAAGCTAAGACCAAACATTAGCATGACAAGCTGATCAAACACAAAGTGTTTGAACCAGGACAGCTGGTTTTATTGTTCAATTCCAGGTTCAAACTGTTTCCAGGAAAGTTGAAGTCCAAGTGGTCAGGTCTTTTTATGATCGAAGAAGTTTCAAACTATGGTGCCATCAGCCTTGAAGATATGCAGTCCCAAAGAAGCTTCAAAGTCAATGGTCAGCGTGTCAAGCACTATCATGGAGGTGAAATCAGCAGGGAAAAGACCACCTGCACCCTCCAACCCATAAACTGAAAACTCAAAATGTCAAGCTAGAGACATTAAACAAGCGCTGCAAGGGAGGCAACCCTTAGAACTAATTTTGATTTTCTTTTGTTTTAGGATAGTTTTGAGAAGAATGTATACTAAATGGAGAAATCAAAAACAGAACATTTGGATATTTATATAGGTTACAGGTCGAAGCACAACTAAGTTCTATGCAGAAAAAGCCTGCTGCTAAAACAATGTTGTTCTGGTAGAATAGGCTTGCTGTTCTGATCTGCGTGGCCAACAGAGGCGGCTTGCGTGGACAACGCAAGGGTTAAGCAACACAGGGGCAAGTCCGAGTCAGAGAGAGAGAAGGTTAGATCCTTCACAGTATAAAAGTTCATCCTCCAGGGCTGCCCAGAGCAGAGCTGATTGCTGCTAAGTTGTACGGCAGACCTCAGATGTAAATTCAAATTATACCCTGGTTGAAGAGCTCAAGGACATGCAACTCACAAGGTTCTGAAATTTATTCTACAGTGTGTGAGGGAGGTAAACTCAAGTGCAGAGCTAACAGAAACCAGGGTAGTAAGGTTACAAACTGCATTTATGTAGTCTATTCTAACTTGCGTTGCCAACACAATCGCAATTGCATGTCCAACGCAATGGCAACAGAAAATGCCAAAAAGAGTACTCAACACAAGTGGCCAAGATGGCCCATAAGCAGTTAAATCAGTATTAACTGCCCATATATGTTGCCCACATGCCTGACTCTTCGTATCCCACACATTTGAATACAAAAAGGCATTCACATAACCATAACTCCTACCAAATCCATTTGAACTTCCTCACTGCAACTCTTCACTCTCCCTTTGCATAAACCGCTCCCATGTTCCATAACTGTAAGCATCCCCAAAATGGCTTTCTCCTCCAAACCACAGGGAATGTGACGCAAGACTACACCCGTTGATGCCCTGCGGACCAAGCCTAGGGCAACAGATACTTATAGGTTCAAATATCAAGAGAATGAAGAGCGGTTTGAAAGGCTCAAGGAAAACCCCATAGTAAGGGACTGGAAGTTAGACCTACACGCTGGGGAGTTTCCACCAATCAGATTGGAGGTCGAGCACCGGAAGTGGGAAAAATTATGCAGACTGGCCGGTCAGGGATATGAGGAAATCACCCGTGAGTTCTACGCCAATGTGGCATTAACTAGGGCGTAGCAGAAATATACGTCCTACGTTCACGGAAGGACCATCTCTTTCAAACCGCAAGCCATAGAGAACTTGTTGGGGACCAGACCTACAGTATTCAACTGCATGTACCATCGCCGGAAGGACTCCCCAGTGGATAAGGCGGCATCTTTAAAGGTACTTTGTGTACTAGGGGCCAGATGGGAACTGAAAAGAGATGGTTCCAACGATGTAAAGTCCCTACATAAGACCGACCTACTGCTAGTGGCAAAAATATGGAACGTCTTTGTGTAATCAAACCTGCTGCCATTACTTCACTCAAATGAAGTAACTAAGAAGCAGGTTATTTTGATATGGGTGATAATGGGATCCAGCGAACTGGACATTAGCCATGTAATCGCTCAAGAAATGGAGAACATTGCTCAAAAGGGCAATGTCTCCCTGGGATACCCGAGCCTTATTACGGCTCTGTGCGAAGCCCAGGGGGTTAAAATTGAAGGATGCACCTGAATAGCTCCCCAAGCTATACCAGATAAAGCCTACATTGAGCGCCATATCCTCAATGACCCAAATGAACCTCGCAGGGAACCAGAACCCATACTTTCTCCAAGGATTTACGAAATCCTTAATGAACAAGGAGAACGTCTGAGTGAGTTGCACCTCCTTGTGCGCCGCCTGGGCAAGCAAGTTGAGGTCACACGCAGGAATATGAAGAAGGTACATATTGGGACGAAAGTCAAGAAAAGGCTCCTAATGAATATCGGGAGGAGGATAGGCATGACCAAGCATGATCTCTCTTATGCTAAGCAGGAGCAGATACTACAGTGGGCTAATCTGGAAGACATCGAGAGCGAAGCCAGACCAGCAGCCGCAACACAGATGGAGGAAGACTGAGCAACCCAATTAGGACTTAGCTTCTATTTTATTTGTATTAATTCTGTTAATGTACCTGCATGTTCACCCATCCCCCGTACATAATATAGTTTTGCAACTCAAGAAAGTTAAAATTTTTATCTGTAAGAGCATAGCAAAATATATATCTATTTCTTATCATGACTTATGCGTTGCCCACCTAACTATTTTTGACTTCAACACTGACTTGACTTATTACCTATGTGATCTAGCATAGGTATTCCACCTAATAATGACCAATTTCACAATACAGAACAGAAACAACAAACTGTATACACAGACCTTAATGGCAAAGTTAACCATTGGGCTTAGCAGATGAAAAGCAAGTCAACTGCACAGAATTGGTGTAACCCTGTGCCCAGTTCACTTGCATTGGCAATGTGCTGTGCCATGTGTCTTACTGTGACTGTGTGCAGCAGTTCTGTTTTATTCCAATTCTTCCCACCTTATGCATGATCTTGATGTGGGTTAGTGGTGTGCATACGTGGTTTAATTGGTACTCAGTGTGTGCAGTACCTAAACAATTCACATGGGCAACGCACTATGTTAGAGTCGGCTTTTTCAGGCAGGATTTGCAATAGTTTAGTATTCAATTCATAATTTAGTATTTACAGAGTAGGGATAAGACTTCCTAACTATCAGATAATAAAAAATACTTGAAAGAAAACTAAGTCCTAAGAAAATAAAAAAAGAGAATTATTTTGTCTAATGGAGAAAATTTTCCAAGGTAGCTGTTCAATCTTCGTCCATGTCATTCCTTCCTGCAGGCCCTCCCTCGCTTTCACTATCCTCTAGATCGATCCACTGTAGGATCTATTCTTCCGGGATATCAGAGCGGTCTTCATCAGTCAGCCCCACATGTTTCCCAATTTTCTTGAGCAACTGTTGGTTCCTCCTTATGCCTATATGGACCTTCCGTAGGTTCCTTTGCAGCATCTCTACCTGGCCTCCGATATGGCGGTTAAAGGCTTGTTGTGCTAGTAGTAGCTCCCTCTACTTGGTCAGCATCTCGTATATTTTGGGTGGTAGAGGTGGCCCAGGCTCCCTGCGTGGCCGTGGTTCCTGCTTTGTAAGTATGCGCCGCTCGATATATGTTTTGTTGAGCGTTGCTTGCGGAGGGACTTTGGTGCATCCCTCGACATTGACTCCTTGGCTTTGACATAGAGCAGTTATCAAGCTCGGATACCTGAGGGAGGCCTTTGGTTTGGTAGTAATTTCCTCCATTTCCTGGGCAATGATGGTGCCCAGGTCCAAGGGTCCAAACTTCATAATCACCCAGACTAAAACAGCTCTCTTCTTGACTAGGTCATTTGAATGAAGTACGGGTAAGATGTTGGACTGCACGAAGGTGCACCAACTCTTGGTTGTGGGTACCAAATCTGCCTTCCGCAGCGATTTCCCGTCCCCCGATTTGTCCTTCTTCTCGTCCCACCTTGCTCCTAGGACGCACAACACTTGCAGCGAGCCTTCTTTATCCACTGGGACATCCTTCAGCTTGCTGTTTTGACAATTTCTTCTGGAAACATTAACTTCCAGCAGTTCATTAATCACCTGGGGCTTGAAGGAGATGGTTTTGCCCCTTATGTAGGAGGTAAACCTCGGTTCTGCCCTGGTCAGTACCAGATTGGCGTAAAATTCCTTGGTTATCTCTTCGTAACCTTCCCCAGCCAGACTACACAATTTTTTCCATTTTTTGTTCTCAATCTCTTCTGCAATTATGGGGAATTCTCCTGCATTTAGGATGATCTTTCTATCCCCCACCATCGAGTTTTCCTTGAGTTTGTCGACCCGCTCTTCATTTACAGCGAATTTGAAACGATGGGTATCCTCAGCTCTTGAATTCCCACGGAGGGCTACCGCTGGGGTTGTCTTGATACGCATGTTTCTTGAAGATGATGCCATTCTGCAAAGATTTCAATTAGTAGATACACTAGGTTGCAACAGTTTCAGTATATTTTCAACAGCCATGCAGAGATTATTGTAGGGTTGAAAGGGAAGCCCTGAAACCAGTGTTTGCGTAACCCTTTATCGATTAAATTATAACCCGGTCTCCTGTTTCAGTAGATTGATTCACTGAGAGGAATCGATGTATGCATGTCTAGGTCTCACCCAGTGTTTCCTTTCAACATACATTTTTTGAACGCACTCTCCTTTGTGGGGGCTAGCATTTTTCCTGTTCACAGATTCGTTAATCTCAAAGCTGCATTGCTAACGCACGCTGGGTTGTAACATAACACATGAGTGTCCATTGAACAGTAAAAAACATGCAGAACACAGGAAGTTTTCTTAACCTTGCACTGAAAAGTGAAGTTAGACCAGCAGGAGCAACAAAAATGATATGTTACATGCCCAGAAGTTCACAGCTTAACACACATGTTCTACATAGAGGACCTCGGCTAACCACTTGGTGAGATTTTTCTAAAAAGGGATTCAAACAATATGAATGAGAGCCATGAGTGAACCCTGACTCTGATAATTATACTACTGTTTTGAATGCTGACACACAAATTATGCAGAATCTGAATTGAAATCACCTATCTCTAATTCTGTCCAGTTACGTTGCCAACGCAACTAACTTCATGTGCTCAACGCGTCTGGGTTGAGTGGAGCACCAAATTGCTATTTCACAGCGAGTGCTACTTTCACTCATCTGATCACCAGAGCACACTCATGCACAGTTTCACCCACTGAATAAGCACAGTGCAGGGGTTCTCTTAACCCCAGCACTCAAATCAACCTTTAACATCATTCCTCTTCCCTCTCCAATGAGCATCAATTTTAATAGAACTTCATTCTCCACAGCATGGAGAGATCGTACAGTCCCTAAATGTTCATTTGCATGATGCAAAATGTAGCATGATTGAATGAGAATTACTTTGTTGTTCTGCTATGGTTTGCAACAATTAATTTATAATGCATGTTCTACGCTTGCACAAATTGCCTATGAGAGGTTGGACCTCAACACTTGTTTCTTTTATGTGTGCATGGTCACAAATTGAGTTTCATTTCAGAACTTGCCTTGTTTCTCAGTTGAAATCCAGTATCACATGCTTGCATAAACAGGATTAAGGCATTTCTTTGATATGCACCTACTTGACCAAATGAACCACCTTACATTCTTGTCCATTGTTTAGCCCCTTGAGCCTTATACCCAATTCTTTGTATTTGATTAGCTCATCTCTAGCCAAGACTGTGAAAAACCATGAATATGCCTAGCCAAAGGAACTAGGAGAAGGTTGCTTGTATCTGAGGTTGAGTTTTACACTAGGTTTAGAGTTTCTTAAGGACAAACAACAATTCTAAGTTTAGGGTTGCTTGAGGACAAGCAACATTTCTAAGTTTAGGATTAAGGGTATCAGTAGCAATGTAATTGGCAGTGGGTTTGTCAAATAAATAATAAAAAAAAACAAAAAAAAAAAGAATTCGGATACCCAAATAAGGCAAAGAAACATTGAAAACTGGAACACACTTCTGTGGAGGTAATATTGCATCTCCAAACTAATGGAAAGTGAATTCTCTAACCCTTTCATAGTTTCTTTGGCTTAAATAAACCCAGTTCCCAAATTCCATCCACCTTTTACCTAAGCCACGTTACAACCCATAATAAGACCTTTTGATTTATGTAAGTATGTGACTCATTGGTAGAGATAGAGAATAGGGGCAAGCCTATGGTAATGGAATTTTGATTTGGTCACATAGAGAGAAACACCTAACCTAAACACTTGAGAGAAAGAGTGAAACACTTAACCTTATGAGAGTTAGCAAGTCTAGGCCATGTTTCCTTAATAGCAAATTGTTGTAACCATAATATAAACAATATTTTACTCACAATTTCATGCTATATTCTGAATCTGCAAGTATTTTTCATCTATTCCCAATGCTTTGAAATAAATCTAAAAATTTTTTACTGATGCAAGTCGGAATGAATAAGGGGAGTGAAATACAATTGAAAGAAATGATATGCGTGCTGTGAGTCATCCAGAATTAATTATGTTCCTTTAGCTAATGCTTGCTTGAGGACAAGCAATAGTTCAAGTTTAGGGTTGTGATAAGTGTCCAATAAGACACATATTTGGAACATAATTCAATGTAAATTCAAGTAATTAAAGCATAAAACACCATTAAAACATGAGAAAATGACATAAAACTCAATAAATCATGCACAATCTGGAAAATACAGTATTAGAGCCTTTTAGGTGATAAATTCTCATAAATCTGATGTGTTTTAATTTCTACAAACTGTTACAGGGTTCCGCGTTGGCAACGCAACCGGACTTACGTTGAGCATATGAAAATTTGAAGGAAAAGAAGCACTCTGTTATTCGCGTAGCATTGGCAACGCAGTCGTGCCGCGTTGGACACACGACGCCACTGAACAGAATCTATAAAAATCCCAAAACAGAACGAAAATAGGGCATCAGTCACTCTATCCACCGATCTATCTCCAGAACGTAGACTTAGAGGATAGAACCGTCGTTTTCCCAGATGCTGGTTCTGCTCTGGGTGAAGGAAGGAACCCTAGGGTTGAGGACAAAGTGCATCTGCAGCGTGTCTTCATGCTCATACATTTCTCCCTCTCCCCTGTTTTCGTTCTGTGTTATTATGTGTAACTAAATCCTTGTTAGGGAAGGATGAATCCTTAACTGATCCTACGTAATCCAGATGCTTTGCATGTATTCAAGATTGTTTTCCTTTAAACTTTGATTATTCACCTCTTTGCTTAATGCTTCTATGACTTGGCCACTTATAGATTGAACCGAAATTCTTCTTCGCAATTGGGAAATTGGTTTTTGAATTGGAATTGGGATTGAATAACATAGTTGTGAAGGCTCTAGGGATAGAGGTTTGCGCTTATGAGATCATTTGAATTCTTGAACTTAAGGCTCACATCAAATTAGGAATTGCTAAGGGATTAGAATTCCCAATTTGAAGTGAAGAATTGCTGAGTCAAGGGATTGACCTTCAATCAATAATTGTGAATTCGATCTTCAACTACATTTTATCTTGAATATATGTAATGATTCACTGTTTGATAGGGGAAGTTTATGTAAAATCCAACCCTAACACCTTTCATACATTGATTTCTTATACATTCGTATTGATTATTGAGTATTACATAGTTTTGAATTTATTTAGAAGTGTTTAAGCATACTGGAATAGCGTTCCAGATCAGTGACATAAATCTATGAATCTTGTTATTTTCTATTTGTGTTGCTTACGCGTCTCTATTTGCGTTGCCTACGCACTTCCACAACTGAGTTCAATTAGTGGACTAGTAGGAATTCAATACTTGAACCAAATCCTTGTGGAGACGATACTCTTACTCACTATTTACTCTGTAAAACGATAAGGTGCACTTGCCTTCATACAGTTTTACACCAACAAGTTTTTGGCGTCGTTGCCGGGATTTATTTTTCTATATTGAAAAGTACTATGAATGCCACTAGATTGAGCAATTGTGTTTGATTTTCTGACCCTGTTTGCATACTGATTTTCCTTTCAGTTTAATCTTGTGTAATTTTGTTTATGCAAGGTGAATAAGAACAGGAATTGATCTTTGAACCTGAGATTGAAAAGATAGCAAGAAGAAACCGAAAGGAAATAAGATTACGAAAGGTACTTGATTACGCAAGCAATTGTTCGGAGGGGTCTACCCTAGACAAGTGATCTACGACCATATTTTCAACTCCTTTTTATCCTTGATTTCTAGGTCAAATTCTTGAAGGAGGAGTATCCATAGGGTCTACTTAGGATTCATATCTTTCCTTGAGATAAGGTACTTAATGGCCGAGTGAACGGTGTTACTACCTTTGACATAATCAAGGATGGTGGAAAATTTTTGAAGCCAAACATTATTGCTAGCAGCTTCTTTTTTGTGGTAGTTTAGTCTTGATGCTTCTCATCCAAGGCCTTACTAGCATAGTAGATAACTCGGAACGCCTTGCCTTTTTTCTGACCTAGTATTACACTTGTAGCTATACGACTAGCATCATATATTAATGCAAAAGGAAAGGACCAATTAGGGGAATCAATCAGTTTTTCTTTGAGAGTTTCAAATGGTTTGAGGAATTTTTCATTAAAATAAAAGGAAACGTCTTTTATCAATAAATTGGAGAAGTTTAATAATTTTTGAAATGTCTTTTATTAACCTCCTATAAAAACCAACATGTCCAAGGAAACTCTTAACATCTTTAACATTGTTAGAGGGAGGTAGTTTAGAAATTACTTCAGCCTTAGCTGGATCAACTTCATTTCCTCTCCTAGAGATTTTATGTCCCAAAACAATACATTCACTTACCATGAGCTGATATTTCTCTCGGTAAAGGACCAAATTGGTTTTTTTACATCTCTTGAGCACCCATTCCAAATTTTATAGACATTTATTAGAAGAAGAACCATAGATTAAAAAGTCATCCATGAAAACTTCTAAATAGTCATCTAAGAGATAAGAAAAAATAGCTATCATACATTTCTGGAAAGTGGTAGAAGCATTACATAGCTCGAAAGGCATATGCCTATATGCAAACGTACCAAAAGGGAATTTAAAAGTTGTTTTTTCTTTATCCTAAGTGCTACTAGTATTTACAGCTAGCTAGAATATCCATCTAAGTAACAATAATACCCATGCTTAGATAGTTTTTCCAACATTTGATCAATGAAAGGAAAGGGAAAGTGATCCTTATGGGTGGCCTCATTTAATTTTCTGTAATCAATACAATAACTGTTACCTGGTTACCTTCCTTACCATAATGAGCTCTCTCTGGTCATTCTCCATGACTATGGTGCCATCCTTTGTGGGGACTACTTGTACCAGACTTCCCCATGGGCTATCAAAGATGGGATAGATTATCCTAGCATCTAGTAGCTTGATAGCCTTTTTTTTACCTCTTCCTTCAGGTTTGCATTGAACCCCCTCTAAGGTTGTACACTGGGTTTGAATTCCTCCTCCATATGGATCTTGTGGGTGCAAATTATGGGGTTTATGCCTTTGATATCATGAATTGACCATCCGAAGGCCTCTTTGTTCTCCCTCAAGACCCTTAGCAACTTTTCTTCCATTGTTCCTATAAGGTTAGTGAGATGGTAGTAAGAAGAAAAGAACGCATGGATAGAAATACATGCTTGAGATTGGTGGGGAGGGGTCTAAGTATAAGCACAAAAGGCTCTTTAATTCATAGTTTGGGCCTAGAGACTGTTCTGCCCTCCATTAGGTCAAATTTTTCATCATAAATTTTAGACTTTGTTGGCATGCCTGCCTTTAGGGTCGTGAGGACCTCCCCAAGTACTAGAATCTTCTCCAAGGTGTCTCCGGTTAGTACTTCTTATATAGAAAGAGAGCTTAAGAATGGTGTGGATTTTAGATGACTTATAAAATTGCATGAGTCAAAGGTCCTTGGGTGTTTTAGAGTGTCAAAGATTCTAAACATGAATTCCTCATCATCTAATCTCAATGTGAGCTTCCCTTATTATATGTCAATTAGAGTCTTCCCTGTGGCTAGGAATGGTCTCCTCAAATTTGCGGGACCTTAGCATCCTCCTCCATGTCTAGGATTATAAATTCTGCAGGGAAGATGAATCGCATCCTCCTCCATGGTCGAAGCTTGCGATTTTCCCTATGATTCTAGATTTGAATTGATTATGGAAAGTATTGTGTCAGGAACAGACACTGTAGTTGATCCCAAGATGTGATGAATGCTTTTGGGAGCGAGTTCAACCACTTATCTACCTGCTTAGTGATTAAGAAGGGAAATAATTGTAATTTGATGGTGTCTTGGAAGACACGGTTTATCCATATGGTATTTGTCAAATTTAAGAATCTCTGGATGTGGAGGTGAGGGTCCTCTCGGGTTGCTCCTCTGGATTGAAGTTACTTTTGGATCATACTTATAAATATGAGTTTCATTTCAAAATTTGCGCTTTTTGGTGTCGAGCTTGCAATGTTATTGCCTAAACCCTTGCTAATAGGGACCATGTGTCGCAACCGTAATTCCGAAAAGATGACGAACTCGCTAAAAATTTAAAAAAAGGAATTTTAGTAATTATGTGGAGTCACCACCAAATTTTTATTTAAGGAAAAACATTTGAAAAAGCCCTAACTTGAGGAAGAATCTAGGTTTGGGAGTCGGTTACGAGTAGGAAAGGTGTTAGGTACCCCACTCACCCGTTCCAAAGAACGGTACCCTTAAACTGAGTGTGTGATTTTTGATGTTTTTGAAAACTGCTTGGTCCCTTTAGTTTAGAATGAAAATAAATAGGTTGGTGGAAGATAGCCTGACAGGACTTGATCCTACTCCTACGTATTCCCTGGTGCAATGGGAAATTCAAGGCTTACGTAGTTCTAGTTTGAAGGCTTGACCTTTAGAGATGCTTAAGAAAGGAATGGAGTATTTTAAAAATATTTTAGAAAATCCTTAGTTCACATATGCACAGGATCCAAGGAAAACGAGGGCTGCACTGGGATCCATATGAATCTCTAAATATCAAACAGTAGTGAAACTGTCAGTTCTTATTTAGAGTTCATCGTGTGAGATTAGGGATTCTAAAATGAAGTTTCTCTTGAAATTATTTAAAAAGGATTCTTATTCCACATATGCATAGGGTCCAAGACAACTACAGCTGCACTGGGACCCATATGAATTCCTAAACATCGAATAATAGAAAAAGCTACCAGTTCGTGCTTAGGGTTCATTGTGTGAGACCTAGAATTAACGAATTTGATTTGAAGATAACAAAGATAAAAAGTGGAGTGGGATTTGGTAGGAAAAGGAATTGGGTTTGATTAAAAATGAACTTGATTTTGAGTTTGGGAAATTGGACTTGACTTGAAATGAATTTGATTTTGAATTTGAGAAATTGAACTTGACTTGAATTTGAATTTGAGAAATTGAACTTGACTTGACTAAAAATGAACTTGACTTGAACTTGAGAAATTGAACTTGACTTGAATTTGAATTTGAAAAATTGAACTTGACTTGACTAAAAATGAACTTGACTTGAACTTGAAGAATTGAATTTGATTTGAATTAAAATGAATTTGATTTGAATAAAACTAAACTTGACTTGAAATTTAGAGAAAAAAGAATTAAACTTGATTTGGACTAAAGAACTTGATTTGAAATTTGAGGCAAACAAATTAAATTTGATTTGGACTAAAGAACTTGATTTGAAATTTTGAGGAATTGAATTAAACTTGATTTGGAGAAAAAGAACTTGATTTGAAATTTGAAAAAGAATTAAACTTGATTTTGAATTTGAATTAAACTTGATTTTATTTGAAAAAAAGAGTTAAACTTGACTTTATTTGAAATTGAATTAAACTTGATTTTATTTGAAGAAAAGAATTAAACTTGACTTTATATGAAATTGAATTAAACTTGATTTTATTTGAGGAAAAGAATTAAACTTGATTTTATTTGAAGAAAAGAATTAAACATGATTTTATTTGGAAAAAAGAATTAAACTTGCTTTCATTTGAAGAAAAGAATTAAAATTGGTTTTATTTGAAGAAAAGGATTAAACATGATTTTATTTGAAGAAAAGAATTAAACTTGATTTTATTTGAAATCGATTTTGGATTTGATTTAAAATGAACTTGGCTTGAAATGAAATAAACTAAACTTGATTTAAGCTTGAGAAAAAGAATTATTTTTATTTTTATTTATTATTATTTTTTTATTTTTGGATTTTATTTTCCTAGTGTTATTGGTAGGCCCAATCCCCTTTAATTCCATGTAGTCCAATTAAGTGGGTAGCCATGAGTGTGTAGCAAAGTTTGGGCTCGTTTTGGTGCAGGCCCAATTTAAAATGGCTTATGTAGCATGGCCCAATTGTGGGTTCGTGGCTGGACTAGAAGATGGCATGCGTGGTAAGTTACCTATAACTCAGAACCCCAACCTGCTGGGATTGCCTTGGCCACTATCATATGAGGTGCATGTGCCAGAAATAGAAAAGGGGAAATCTACCTGCTGGCATGTGAGACAAACGTGACCTGTGAGAGGACTTCAAAATTAAAATTATGAGGTGTGGGGTTCGAACACAGCTTCTGAACGTTAATGATAACAAGCAGTGCCACTGGACCATGCTCTTGGTTGAGTCTTTAGCACTTTTCCCCAAATTTAAAGTAAGCAAAGTGGACGTGATATTTTTCTGCATGTAGACTGCATGGGGTATTCCCCCCTTTGACCTGTATGCCTGTGGTAAAAGCATAGCATGGATCTTGATACTCAGTTTTTGCAACCCTTCATTGACCAGGGACCCTTGCTAACAACATGTTTAAAGCCCATGCAATATATCGTAGCAATCTGCCCTATGACTCAAATTGGTGACCTAAAGGGCTAAGTAATGGAGCAAATGATAATCCAATTAGCTAATGGTGCTGCCGTTCTAGCCGAACACAGATTCCAATCTTGAGTTTTTATCTATTGCATTAGGTCTTGGAGAATCACAACAATCGCATCCATGCCCAAACCGTCAATTATTCCCCTTTGCTAACTTTGGCAACCAAGTGTATGCCCACCTTCATTTGGGAATCACTGCAAGACTGAATCATTCATTGGTGCTCGAATATACCCTTAGATCATTCATGAAACCTTAGCCCTACATATGCATATCTATAATTTCATCCACAGAAAAGCCATAGAAGTGCTTTGAGGACATTCTCAAATTTAATACAGGTCCGAGTTGTAGCCACATATCCTTTAGCTAGAAACAAACCTGGTACATCTATCTCACAAAGCCAGTCAGCAATTGATCACCAAATTCTGAATGAGCATCACACAAGATGAAGACATGATCGGACTTCTCAAGCTATATGAAGAAATATTTGATTATTAATCAGCAATGAAATCACATATGGTTCTTAGTTCTGTCAAACAGAACTCTTCTGCACTTTATGCTATGATTTCAGCATATTCAAAGGCCAATTCTGCTTTATTTTAGTTGGGAGTGAGGGTACGGTGAAGAGTTTAGGGCTCGCATACAGGACACAAACTCAGAAATTAATATAATTGCTCACTCTACAAGGCAACATTCTCATCAAACACAGGATAAAGGTCAAGGGGTGGTTCGGGTTCATTCCCTATGGTGCTGAAGGTAGCAGAATGCAGGACTCGAGGCACCCAAGGTTATGGCAGCTAACCTCCCCTGGCCTTGCCTAGATGACTATCTAGCCTAGGAGATGTTTTCTGGTTCTATATGGCTAGCAGTATTAGCCTGTTGAACCAGAGATTATGCTAAAACTTGTGCATGTAATTGAAATTTCCTCGAGCCATGACCTCTAGCCTGGGTTCATGAACTATTGATTCTAGTATCTTTCCTGAATTCAACTTATGATTTTGCTGCAGAACTGACTCTGACTTTTATCTTTGCTTTGGCCTAATGAAACCTTCACTCTCGTGGCATGAGTACAGTACCAAGGTTTGGTCACGTTAAAGTGAATTGAGAGGAGTATTTGTTGGCTTAATGTCTCAGAACTCATAGGCACAACTGTTGGTGCTAACTTGCAGGTTTCAGAAGTTATATCTCATAGGAATTCTTTAATGATGAAGTCATATCATGATTTATATGATTCAAAGCATGGAACCGAATAGTATAAGCACAGTGATCTTGACTTAATTTTGTTCTATCACAGAAAATTCTAATCAAAGGCATGAATGCATGAACGAGTATTGCAAACAGAATCTAAGCTACGTTCAAGAATCATTTTCATCCAAACAATCGCACATGAGAGTAATCAACGTGTTGAGTGACTTACTTGGTCGTTTGCAGAAGTCTCTTTTCTTTGCTCAAGAATCACTAGCTTCCCATCTTCAATCTTCTCAAATCTGCTGCTACTAGAACAGAGCTTTTGAAGGAAGATCTCCAAGCCTCTTCCAAGAACCTTCAAGAAACGTAATGGCCTCCTTCTTGCAGTGAGTTTGAGCGTAGAGTGCATCCAAAGGAGTGGAGTTTCTTCCTTCAGAATCTAGAGAACTACCTCGGGATCCAGAGATCTTTGCATTGAACCAAGTTGATCTTTTATGAGCTACCTCCTCTCCTCCTAAGGTTCCTTTGTAGATGTTAGTTTCAAAATGAAACCCTTAGCCTCCTTAGGGAAGTGCCTGCTCTTAAAAAAAATCGAGATCTCGCCATAACATGAAAATTCGAGAGCCCCCTCTTCCTCTTTTTTCTTTCTTTTATCTTTTATCTTTTTTATTTTTTCGCTTCTTTTTTTTGTTAATTTTGTTATTCCGTTTTTACTTTTTGTTTTGGAATTTAGTTTTCTGTTTTTATTTCAGTTATTTTCCTTTTTTTTTACTTTTTTTTAATTTTTTGTTTTTATTTTTTATTATCTTCTTATTTTCTGTTATTATTATTATTTTTATATTTTATTTATTATATATATTTTTGTTATTCTTTTTTCTTTTTTCTCCTTTAATATTCCTTTATTATTTTTCAGTTTTTTCTCTTTTTGTTTATTTATTTTGATTTACTGTTTTTTTTGTTTATTATTATTTTTTCTATTTTATTTATTTTATTTTTCTGTTTTTACTTTCCTATTACTTTGTTTTATTTTTGTCTTTTATTTCTATTATTCTATTATCTATTTATTTGTCTGCTTTTCTATTAATTGTTTTCTGTTTATTAATCTTAATATTTACTTAAATTATGGTTTATTCACTAATTAATTTTAAAAATAGGACCTTAGACATAATTGAGTGTTATCTTAATATTTACTTAAATTATGGTTTATTCACTAATTAATTTTAAAAATGGGGCCTCAGACATAATTGAATGTTTACACCATGTAATCCAGTGGGGTCCTATGTCCTTGTTTTGCCATCAATCTTCTGGTTGCTCCTTCTTGCATAACATAAAACACAAGTGAGGAGTTCAAGAGCAAGCTATCACAAATATTATAAAAGGATAAAGCTAAAGAATGATTTTAATTATTTTTTTTTTGTGTATAGAAAGTAAGAAGAAAGAAGAAAAAATAAATAAATTATAATACGAGTCTTAAGCGATTAGAATTCAAATTTAAAGACTACTGAGAAATAGTCCTTATTGCATGCAAAACGTGAGTGTAAAAATCTTGCCAAGTTTTATCAATGAGCAAAATATCCATCAGTGTAGAAAGAGTATATTTTAGAGCTTTAGTATTAATCTCACGGAGACTATGCCAACAATCTGTGTATGAAATTAAATTCTAACTTTTGAGCTCATCAATTAGGAATTTTGGGTGGATGCCTTTTAGAATAAAATCAATCAACATTAATAAAATGACAAACAAAAAAATGTGATATAGGTTATGCATAAACATGAAACTTTGGATCCTTTTTTATTTTACTTCCTTTTCTCCTAAATCCTTTTCTTTTTAGAATGAGTTATAAATATCAATTTCTAATCACCTACTCTAAAGCTACCACTCCTCTTTGATTTGGTAGTAGCAGTAATCTTTCTTCTAAATACTACCTTTCTTGATCTGGCAAGATTGATAAGTAAAAGAGACATAAAATTGAAGAGGATGTTAATTACATGTTAGATAATTAACTGGTTAGAAACTTAGATTTCTGACCTATCCTCCAAGATCTGTAAGTTCAGTTACTTAGCAGTTATATCAATTAAGAGTGGTATGATCACCTCCCTCAAACCAACTTACACATTAATAAGGTTAACTACTTCTTATTAATGGATTACGTGTAGAAAGATAACATAATTGTGAGAAAAAGATAATCATTCATAGAATACATGGCGAAAAGAGATTTAAGCAATTTATATCAAAAGAGTTTTCAAAGTCTCATGAACTGGGTATTAGTTAAAAATTGTTAAAAACAATCCAAAATTATCCATAATAAGTAATAAAAAGAATACAAGACCAGGTTACCAATGATATAGAATTTGCTCCAAGCCTGCTCCACATGGGATCTTCTTCCATCAAGGTCCTACAGGAAGATGCTAGAGGGAGAATTAAGAATGGAGAGGTTAAAAATAAGGGATGAGAGAAAGGTAGGATTGTGCCCAAAATATAGAGAGGCATGCTCTTTATTATGAAAAGGTGTTCTCTAATGGGATAGTGTGTGGGTTTTTAGGATTGTGAACTAAACTTAATCTAGCCGTCCTGTGGTTATTGTACCTGTTCTGCATATCTTGCTATAAGGCTAATTGGTTGACTTCATGCATCATTAGGGATGACATGACATGTGCTTCTATTGTTTCAAATTTGGCATGGTTGTACTATTTCATTTTGGCATGGACGTCCAACTTCATGTAAGCATGCTTGTGCTCAGGTTCGCACGGCATGTGCATCCTGCCGAGGATGTTTCCGTCCTTTTTTGCTTCCTTGTCTATTTTTATAATTTTTGTTCTTTTTTTGGGTCCAAATTGACCCATTTTTAGATTTTTTATTTTCTTAACCATTCTTACGAAAATAAGAGATATTAAGTTGAATTATAAATGAATTAAACTATATTATGTAATATTTATGCCTAAAATAATCCCATAGATAAAATAACAAAATGACAATTTATCATGTGCAAAAGATGTTGAAAATTCTAACCTTTTTAATGATTATTTTGTCTGTTCCATATAAAAATAGAAACTTTTAAACAAAAAATAAAAAATATTATTAAATTAAACTTTACTTATGTACTTATTTAACTTTTCTCATAAAATGCATTGTAAAATTTATTTTTTTATTGGGTAAAAACATTGTTATATAAAAATAGTATAACTACATAAAAAATGTTTAATTTTTATTTTTAAGTATATTAAAGCTACTTATATATAAATATCAGGATTATACTTTTACTAAAATATTATAATATCTTACATAATAAAAATAATAATAACAAGAATTAAATATAATTTTAATTAATAAAAATAAACAAATATATACAATAACATATCCAACTCATGTAATATTTTACAAATACTTTTTAAAAATCATACTTTAACCCTAACATATTAATTATAATTTTAGAATCCATTTATATTTCGATGATATAAAAATTTTAAAATATTTAACCGTTTAAGTTTTATCTAATAATATAAAATAATTATTCTAAAAAACTTCTTTCTTTATTTTTAAAACAATTCTATGTTTAAGGTTTTATTCTTACACTAATTTTTAAAAACATATTATTAATTATTTAAGAATCTATTTTAATTTCATAAACTTCAAATATTCAAATCTAATTAGACATTTGCTATATATTATTATCATAGTCTAAAGTTTAAAGTAATTTTTTAAATAACTATAAGAAATTTATAAAATTATTTTTATATATAAAAATTGAAAATAATTAACCAAAATTTATTTTGAACTTAAATATAACGGAAGACGAACACACAAACCACTTATAACTTATTTACAAATTCGAAAATTTTACTGGAAAAAATTACATAATTTTTGCTAAAATTCTTTAATTTTTTAATCATCCTATTTAACATCAATCAAAATTAAAATACTCGTTGTAATAAATTTATTAAAATTAACAAATTTTGAAATTAAAAAATAAATAAATAAAAAAATGTTAACTAATGTTAACAAATTTTTAATAATCTTTACTTCTAAATCTAATTTCTTAATCAGCATTTTTTAAAACATTTATTAACGAGATCTAAAATAAAATTATCAAATGATTTAAACTTGTCCATATAAAACACAACTTTAAAAGGATGATTGGCAAAAGATTATTTTAAACTTTCTAAAATTCTTAACTCAAGAATATATTTTTTATGAATCTTTTAAAAACTTAAGATAATAATTTGTTTTGAATTTTTTTATTTAAAAATATTACTTTAGTTTTTAATTTTTTAATTTTAAAATTTTATACAGAAAATAATAAAAATAAAAAATAATTGTTTTTTGTTTTAATTTTATATTTTTAAATATATTTTTCACTATAATATTTTCGTAAGAAAGAGTAAAAATTCAAAAAATAAATTTAGATGAAAAACTTTTTAACCATACTTATTATAATATTTTTATAAATATTTTACATATATTAAATATATTAAAATGCTTTTAATAATTATAATTTTAAAATATAATTCGTTAAAAACATAATACATATGAATGAGAACGTAAAAAAATTATGTATTCTAAATATTCCTAAACTTATTTTTAAAATGATTATTTTAACTTATTTAAACGTAACTTGTATGATAAAAAAAATTAACTTGGGTCTATTATAGTAATTTTATTCTGGGAATCCGGTTACAATTACCTTAAAGGCAGTTAGCTAGGCACTCGGACTCGTGTGTTGTAGTCAGTTTTTTTATTTTTTTTGAGTCGAGCTGTGCTCCAGTCTGGTTCAAAAGGAAAAAATAATCTTTCTTCCTTTTTTTTTTTTTTTTTTTTTGAGGAAATATCTATATGCAGCTATGCTTCCTGATTTCTCTTAAATGCCCCGCAGCCCTTGCATTCAAACGAACTGAAACGACATATCGCAGAATCGAGGGTTTCGTTTTTTCTGTCGCACCTATTCCTTCTACCTGCAATTACAAGCGCCAAAACCACAGTAACGAATGAATCAATCATCTTCCGTTTGAAATTTCCCATACCTCGCCCTAGCTGGTTCCCTCTCTTCTCTTTCTCTTTAACGATTTTCAATAGCGCATCGTAGACCATGATATTTGATGCATGCATCATTTAGAACATGTTGATGCCTTTGGTTTTTGGATTTTACTTTGTTTTCATTCATCGTTTTATCGACTACTTAGAAACGGAAAGAACTGAAGCGATTTATTTTTTCATCTTAATTTTTGTTTTGAAAAATTGAAGCGATGCTAAATTTCTGGTTTTTTTTTTTTTTTTTTTAATTTTTCGTTGGTTTTCATTTTAACATTCCCTGACATTATTTGCATTCTAATCCGACTGACTGTGTTAGTGCAATTACAGGCTTAGCATGATGGATTCAAACTTACCGTCTCCGCCTCATGGCAGTTCTGATACAAAAAATGCATTTCGCAAGCCTTCTGGTGATGCAGCTTGTAGGAATTATCGGCGTCGGTCACCTGTAGAGGGATCACCCTCACCTGATGGTTGGGATCTTTTAAGCTCTTGGCTTTATTTCTTTTATAGTTACAATGGTATTTTTATGAGGCTAAGTATATTTGCAACTACTTAATATACGATGTTCATGCATTCTACTTCTTGTGCTGGAAAGTAGATAGGTCTTGATGTTCTTTGCCTTTTTTCTCTTTAATCCCTGGAGGTATTAGAAAATCTAATTATGGCATACGTCTATATCTATCACTGCCCAAGAATCTAATTTATGGGAATACTAGGCTCAAGGTTGGTTCATTGTGTCTTGACAGTAGTTCCCTATATATCTGAGAAGACTGGTATTATGGTGCATGCTTTTGGTTTAGCATAAATGGAATTTGGTTACAGTTTGGAAAATGTTGGAATATAGTTTTTTTCCTTACTAAGGCAGCGATATACAGTTAGACTCTACTTCGGATAGTGCTTACTCAAGTCCAACGAATCTTGTTAAGAATTAAGACTCTACTTCGGATATGTGTGTTGATTACAGGCTCCTAAAAGAGTGACTATACTTGATATAATGCATTCTACTTCTGATAGTGCATGAATTGTCGGATGATTTACTTGGTTCCCAGGTTTTTTCTTCAAAATCATTGGATTAGGATGAGATAGAAGGATGTGGAGAAAACTGATTTTATGGATATTATGAATGTTTGGTGTTTTCTTTTGGCCTCATGAATGTTCCATTCACTTTTCTTGTGGCTATGAATCCAATATTTTGATCCTATTTGATAAAAGTAGTTCTTTTTTTCCTCAATGATATTTTTGTGGTCAATTGTACTTGGTTGAAACATTTAGAGCATTTGGTGACAGAATTAGAACTTTTTATTGCCTAACCAGTTCAGGTTAATGACAAGAAATATTAGTTGGATGGCAAAATATTAAATACTTGTGTCATCTAATTTTTGGCAATGATGCTTCCATGGATCCAACAAAAGTTAATGGATTCCCCAATGGCCACTGTCCAAAGAGTTGGGTTTAACAACTTCAATGGGGGAAGGTTGTTTTGCATGTGTGAGATTCCATCCTTTCCCATGAAATAGTTTGATGTATTTGGTTTGAGAAAATATTGTTTTCATAAATAATTACAAAAATGTCATCTTACAAAAATATTGTTTCTTGTTATCAAAGGTTCATACAAGGAATTGTAAAGGTGGAAGTTTTTGCTTTGAATATTTCTTGTATCAATATTTGAAAACAAGAAATAAAATGAAACAATGTGGTATTTTATAATTAATGAAAATAGAAAATGCAATTAAAAATATTTTTTAAACTAAATAGTCCTTAATTCTATGGTTTTGACAATTGTGGATGATTGGGCGGATAATTATGTGGAGTTTAATGATCATCATGCACTAGTTTTTCTAACCACTATGCAACTCAATGGCCACTATAGTTCCATTTCTCTCTCCTCTTATCCCTCGCATGACTTGGAGGATGGCCTTACTTCCTAGTAACTATCCCCTTTTATATTTCATCATCTTTAATGATTGCCTCTCTTCCATCAATCGCCTCTAGACATTCTTTCTCATCTTCTTATTTTGTATCGAAGCTTGAATAAAATGATGTCTTTCATGATCTTCCCCAAACCATCAAATTACTTTGACTTTGGCATTAAAGGTTATGATTCTTCATCAAGTACATAAATTTGTGTTATATTTGGATCATACTCAAACTAGAATTGCTTGAGTGCTTCCTTCATGAAGACAAACCATATTGCTTGAGCAATGGACAATTTTAACCAAAGTCAATATGCTTCATTTCTTTCAAATTCTAGAATCTTCAATGTTCATCATTTCTATTCATCTTTGGCATACTCCAATCCTTAAAAAATTTACTAGATTTTTAACTTCCCAAGGTTTTTGTACTATTTTCATCTTTAAATTTACTACCACAACTTTGTAATTTGGAGCTTTGATACCGCTTGATAGGATTTTAGTACTTTATTACAAAAATAGGAATAAACACCAATTATAGTGATCAAAATCAATGAATTATCTTGCAGCATGGAAAGTCTATGAAATTGCAAAATTCAATGAGTTATCTTGACATTTTAATCTTTGAAGTTTAGCTATTTGCAAATTACAATCCTTAAAACCATCACAATGTAGTGACTCATTTAAAGCAATATTGGATTGATTTCCAAACTACTTGCTTAATTACTAGTAGTCAATTCCTCTAAAATAAATAGGGATCGAAGAGTGTTCTTTTGTTGACTTATACAATCTAGGGTGAGATAAGTGGTTGCAAATCTTGTTACTATTATTATAGCTAATTTTCTTTATTTGGAATGCTTTTTGTGACTTGTAAAATAAAATTGTGACTTTCTTTTGTATTTGTAATGATATTATAAAATACTAGAAAATGCCAATGTTTTCAAGGATTAAATCAAGGCAGTGAGCTGTGCAAGGAAATCCAAACAATTCTTTTGTTCTTTTCTTAACATCTTTCTAATTGGCACAATAATGGAGACACTATCCATCCCAACTTGCACTATAGTGTCCTGCCTAATCTCTTCTACCATGGAATCCAATAAATTAAACATTTGCTGAGCATTTTTTAACGTATCACTCATGTCCATTGATTTCAACAAAACAATCTGTCTTGCACTATTAATTAAAAATTTGGTAAGTTATTTACATTTTTGTCTATCCAACATTATCAAGTATTAAAGTGTAGCCCCATTGGCCCTATTCAATCTTATACTTCTCCAAACTAGCTTGGATGATGTCATCTTCCTTTTTTCAAGTAAAGATAGAGATGGAAATTGGTAGTTACTATCATTAATATTCATGCATTATTAGATATTAATTGTCATGTAAACAGTTATAGGTAGAAATTAGGACCAGTAATGTAGTATTAGAATTAGAAATTGCTTTGATGAATTATTGTTTTTAGTATTAGAATTAGAAACTGCCTAGAATAGTTAGAGTGTGCATTTAAGAGGTATGATGTGTAATAAGGGCATCTTCAAGTAGTTAATTTTTTTGCTATATCGCTTGCCGTGTTTGCAGAATGTGATATTGTACGTCTCTATCAAGAGTGACCTCCACCTTGATCACTCCCATGTGCCAACAATAGTAGGAGCTAAAAAATGATAGTATCAAAGATTCACAAAAGAACTAAAGGAACAATATCTATATTATTTACATATGGATCTTGGCCAAAATACTAAATCCTGTATAATAGTGTTTATAAGTGAAATATACGGAAGGAAGCAATCCTATAGGCAATTCTAGAGTGCCTATGCTCTCCAAGGTTTCATCCAAGTCTTAGTCTTGCCTGATTTCCCTCATTCCCCATTTAGCTTCATTGTCAATGGCAACAAGCCAACAACTACCCAAATATTGCTCTCCCAAGTTACCAACTTAGCAGTTGGATATGTCACTCATTCTTTCACCTTGAGGTTTGATTAGGTGCATTACACCTCTTGCTCCTCCTCATATAGACTATAGATAGTTTGGGCTTTAGATACAAGCTTGTAACAAGTATGCTCCAACATTAGTGTTGCATCTATCATTAACTATTTTTAACTAAAAGCATCTCTATGGAAGTGATTTGCATAATATACAACATTGCAATAATGATATTATAGAAATAAGTTAATTATAGTAATATATGTTAATGGAGTAACTATATATTTTGTAATTACTCTTGTATTTATGACTTCTAATACTATTGTGTAATTCAAATACACAAATTCATTCACTTGTTATATTCTTCTTCAACATGTATCTTAATGGAAGGATAACCCTAATTTGTGCATACTTGGTGGGATCATTATTCATTGGTGAAATTTTTTGTCGAAAAGCATTTTTCAGCTCTGATTTCCAATCTTCTCTTCTTTAACTGCCTTTGTTTTCTTTAGTCATCACTGTTGTCAACATTATTGTTTCGATGACTTTGTCGGCAACATTTTTGGTGGCTGATCACTCAGTTAGAATTATTGCATTAAGTGTAGCCAACCTTGGTGGACCTATCTTGATTGGATTTGGATGCATCCTCACGTCCTCAAACAACAACATTTTCTCTTTAGCTCTAGATTTATTGTGCATGGAGGCACATGAAGCCTCCTTTCTAGTCGATGTCTTCTTTTTCTTTCATTTCTATTCCTAAGATTGTAGATGATGCTTTCGTACATCTCAATTGAACACAAGTTATGATTGATGTGATAAGTACACTTTAAAGATGGTACTTGGGACCTGGTTCCCCTTTCTCCTAGGAAGTTTTTTAGTAGGTTGTTGGTGGATAAGATGGTCCTAATGGTAAAGTTGATGATCTTAAGGGTTGTCTAGTGGCTAAAGGGTATACCAAGATCTTTGGTTTGGATTATGGTGACACCTTCTTTCCTACGACAAAGATGACTTTGTTCAACTATTATTGTCTGTGGTTGTCATTTGCAATTGGCCACATTATCAATTTGACATGAGAAATGTTTTTGTTCATGGTGATCTCGTGGAAGAGGTGTATACAAAGAAACCTCTTGGATTTGTTGCTTAGGGGAAGTCTTTAGGACTAGTATGTCAGTTTCAAAAGTTATTGTATGAACTTAAAACAATATTCAAGGGCATAGTTTGGCGGATTTAACACTGGTCCAATTTGATATGACTTGGAATTAAGCCATTCAGCCAAAGGATGTATCTATTTGATTGTGTATGGAGATGATATTGTCATTACTGGTAGTGATCATGGCATCACTTGAGTAAAACAACATCTTTGTCACCCCTTTTAGACCAAAGATCTTGATAAACTTAGATATTTCTTGGGAATAGAGGTGACACAATCTAAGAGTACTGGTGTGATTTCCTAAAGAAAGTATGCTATGGACATTCTAGAGGAAGCAAGATTGATGGGTGTCTAACTTGTTGGTACTCCAATTGATCCTAAAACTAAACTATTGTCAAGGCATGCAGAGTCACTTTTAGATCCAAAAGGGTATAGAAGATTGAGTGGTAAATTGAATTATCTTATAGTTAGTCATCCAAACATTTTGTTTGCAGATATGGAGCAAGTCTGTTTCTAAACACTCCCTATCATGCACATTGGGTTGCAGTAATTCTCATTTTGAAATATATTAAAGGAACTCTAGGAAGAGGTTTCTTGCATAAAGATAAAGGTCATGCAGAGTCACTTCTAATAGGAGGTCTACTTCTGGTTACTCCATCTTCATTGGTGCTAATTTGGCTCCTTAAAGAGCAACAAATAAACTCTGGTTGCAAGATCAAGTGCAGAAGTGGAGTAGTGAGGCCTTACAGTTATTTGTGAATTTATTTGGCTCAAACAGTTAAATTTGGGGAGACTATACAAAATAACACTCATTTGCGATAATTAAATAGTCTTATACATTGCCTTAAATCTATTTTTTCATGTAAGAAGATTTTATTTTGAGATACCACCACTCGATATGTTAATTCAAATGATCAATTGGCTGATGTTTTTCCCAAGTCGTTGAGAGGTCTTCCAGGTGATTATATTTGTAGTGAGCTTGGTGCATGTCATTTACATGCTCCAACTTGAGGGGGAGTGATAAAAATAATATAATTATGGTAATGGGGCAAGGTATGTGCTATTTGTTAATAGAGATACTGTATTTTCTGGAATTATTTTGTAATTACTCTTGTATTTATATACATGCTCCACTCAAATTCATTCACATGTTCTTTCTTTCATTTTCTTCTCCTTCAACAGATATAATAGTGTTACTAAATTAAATGCTAAGATTTTCTACCTATGGACTCAGACTTGAATAAAGAAATCTATACACTTCTGTATATGCAGGTAGTCCTAGGAATGAACACAGCTCAAGTCCAAATCCAGGAAGGGAAAATTCTGCAAGAGTTTCTCACCATCATTCAAGGAAGTATGATAGCAGGGAACAAGACCGACAGTATGGAAGAAATCACTATGGCAGAAGCACTGATTCTCTTAGGCATTTTGATAGACTGTCATCCAAGAGCTCCTACAGTCACTTTCGACATGACAGGTATGCAAATGAAGATCGACCCTATGAAAGGCTATCATCTCGCTCTGGACACGAGTCAAGGGATGATCATAAGAGAGAAGAGAGTGATAGTAGGTCAAAAAGCTACCAGTGCAATGTGGACAAGTATTGGCGTGACAAATATGACACTTCTGATCATAGAAGCAAAGAAAAACACAGAGAAACATGTTCAGAGCATCAGAAATATAAAGATGTGGATTCTTCATATAACAAAACTGCTGGCAAGAGGCATGCATTGTATGATAAGGTGGAAAAGGAGGGGCGTTCAAGGGACTGGGATGGTTTAGATGAAAAGAGAGATTCCCGCAGAAGTTCAGGGGATTACAGAAGCGACCGAGCAGTCTCCTATTCAGAGTCAAGGAACCAAAGAGATGACTCTGGTTCACAAAGAAACAGTGGTAAGTTTAGTCTAAGAGAAGCTTGTAAGAGTGAACCGGAGTCAAATGAGACTGAGATTGGTAATGACAGAGACTGGAAAACTGGAAAAGTTGGTGAGCAGTTTGGTATTGAAGATAAAGAATCATCTGGAAAGAAACTAAAATTGTTCCATTCTGACAAGGATGACAATTATGGAAAAGATGGTATTATTTACATATTTTTTGTACTGATGGTTGATATGATTTTTACCCATATAGGTGATTAATGTGTTATTTATTATCATGTACTGAAGCAGATGAAAGTAAGACTTCAAGTTCAAAGCTTTCTCCCGAGAAGAAGGCAGATTTTGGGGCTGCCAAGACTAGTGGTTTTGATGGTGACAATGATCTAGATGCTGCAAAAAATGCAGCCATGAGAGCTGCTGAATTAGGTATGCACTTCCTGAAAATTCTCTACTTTTAGGATATGGGCAATATGTTTGGTATTCTATGATTGATTGGATTCTGATAGAGTTCACAATTTTAATTTTAACCCTTTGCAGAGGATGAATTGATGTTGGTTTGGATGTTTGCATTGGCCATAATTATTTCTTTTTCTAAATACATGCCTTCTATTAATTTCCTTTTGTTTTCTCCATAAAATAATTCTTTCCTCTTATAATTGTGTTTGCAAAGTCTTCAAGTTAAAAATTTTTCTAGCCAAGCATCTAGAAATTTTGATACAAATAAGAATGTCATACTCATCTGGAAATTTTGATGCATGACAGTTAATAGGAACTTAGTTGGGGCTGGTTGCTTGACTACTGACCAGAAAAAGAAACTGTTGTGGGGCGGCAAGAAGAGTACACCTACTGAAGAGGTATTTTATATTTTGTTTTTGGCTTTTCTTTGGAAATAGTGCTTTACAATTTAGATAGCATAAACATGAAGTTTTGAGACCAGATGGGTTGAAATTGGATAGGTGATGATGGCTAGTTCTACAATACTCTTTGAATTTATGGTGTATGAATACATGGCAGTACCTTTATCAATTTCTTACATATGCATGTGAAGAGTAAAGATTATTTTAGCATAATAAATTGTTTATTTTTTTTAATATTGTGATTTTCAATTAATTATATCTCATTTTTTCTTTTTCCCTATAAAAAGTACCATCTTCCTTAATAGTAGCAGAGGTTATCAACATATCGTTCAACTTGCATTTCTCTTCCTTTTTGCAGAAGATAGTTCCTAATCCATTTGCTCTTCCTTGTTTTTCTGTGCCTTAATTCAAGTGTACTGGACCCAAAGTCATCTAGTTAAAGGACCTTTGCTTGCAGTGCTGCAGTCCTTGAAACATTGGGTCATGCTGCAATTCTTGTTGAATTGAAAGAACCAGATTCTTTTCAACCCTGTTGTAGTTCTCAATCATTTTGTGGCACTAGGTATGGCCAAGCCTTCTATAATTAGGACAAAGAATATGCCAGGGAAAAGTTGGGATACAGGGATTAGTTTTGGCCCAAAGCTCCTATTAATAGATCCCTACAACCAAAGAGGTCACAAAGTTATTAAATTCCTTATTTGCCCAAAACAGACTACACTGGTCATTTAACCAATTAAACATATATATATATATATACATATATGTATATTCCACACTCAGATGTGTGTGCGCATAGACATATGTAAGTTACACAAGTTATGAGGCTGATCAGTTTGTGGAATATTTTGATGCTAAAGGAGTTATTGAGGCAGGGTGTATATTGTCCTTTTTTTCTCTCCTGTATTTTGTGGATTCTTGGTTAGCAATTATCAGTATGTTCCTCGTAAATTTTGGAGATGCTTGGCAATATGGTGGTATAGTTGTCAGCATCTTTTGAGGTTTCAATCAAATATTCATTCTTGTTAACATTTACAAGTCATCCTCAGTTGTGCACTTGATGAAGCCATCCAACCTTCTCAAATCTTTCTACATCCTGTCCTAAACCAACATCCCCAGCTATGTGAGTTCAGGCCCAGTGTGGGTAGAGTCAGATATTTGTGCTACAGATTGGATTCCCAAAGTTGGAATGTTTAGTGCATGTATGGTTTGGATAAATTTTGAGGAAATAATCAGTCTTTTTTCATTTGTGCTGTAGCATATTAATGCTTGTTTCAGTGCATATTTGTGCTGTGGCATGGAATTACTTTTCCAAATAAACTGAAGTATTGATCTAACCATGCTTTTAGTCTGACCTGAGCTGCAATGACAAGCTGTCGAACAGTGTCCCTTTTGATGTTCTATACTGTGTCCCATAATGGTGCAAGTATTGCTTATTAATTTGTGCAAAAGTGTTGGTTGTCCTGTTGCATTTAGTTGAAAATTTATCCACCTATCTATAATGTATATAAAGTTAAGCATTGAACGTATTGCTCAAAAATGATCTACCATTTAGTTGAGGTAGTATGTTTATAAGTCGACGAGTATTCTTGTCTTAGTGGATGATGTACCTCTGAACGACCATTGCATGTCACTAGATTTGTTATTGTACTGCTGGTCCTGTTTTATGGCATGGGTAATGGTGTACATACACTTTTGTTAGGATGTTCTACAACTTGCTACTTACAATGCAATTGTTGCTTTATAATGCTCTTGCAAAATATTGTAGTCTGGTCATCGCTGGGATACGGCTATGTTTTCTGATCGTGAGCGGCAAGAGAAATTCAACAAACTCATGGTATGTCTTGATTGAGCTGATACTTATTTTGACCCAATAATAACATCAGGGGATTTTTTACTTGTTCAATGACTCGCTCACTCCATTAGAGTTTCTTCACCTACTAACACAGTTTGAGTCTGAGGTTGTGCTCATGCCTATGGCAAATTGTAGGGTATGAAAGGAGATGCCAAAGCCGACCAGAATTCCAACAACCAAAGTGGTAATGACATACTCCGTGCTGAGAAGCAGAAGGAACTCCAGCTGGATCTTGAGAAACAATACACTGCTGGCCTTCGAAGAAGAGATGGCCGTACAGTTGGCTTAGGACTTTAAGCATTCACTTGGGAAAATTTGCATCCATGACATTCGCAATGTGTTAAATATTATCACTCTCATGTCTAGGGAGGAGCTTATCGCTTGTTTGCTTAAGACATATTTGGGAGTTTATGTATGGTCTGATGTTAGGCGCATCATCTATTGGGAGCTAGTGGGAGTTCCTTATTTAGACAGGGCATGTTATTTCTATGGAATTTCTTATCATGATTGTATCTCAATTTTTGTTATAATATATAGTTCGTGGGAATCTGGTTTAGGTAATTTGGTTTTATTAAACTCGTTTTGGTTTATATGTGCTGTACCCTGAAGTACCTGGAAAATATTCATAACCGCGAATGTTAAAAGGAATGTATTTTGCTCTGTAGGATCTTGGGATTGTTAATTTTCAGGTGTAGAAATTGTTAATTATCAAAGTGGATTTGAAACTGGTAAAAAAATTAAAAGTGGATGAAACCATTACGAATGTTCGATGCTTTCTTTTCGCCACCTCAATCCAATGCATCAAATCCGATGCATCAACATCAAGTTGAAGGAGTGGACCAATGTTATACCCTATCTCTCTCTCTCTCTGTCTCTCTCTCTCTCTCTATATATATATATATTATTCTTTTAAATTTTATTAGCTTAAAAAATATTTGAGGGATTAGCATTAAGTATAATCTAAATTAAAAATTTTAAAAGTTTAATTAAATTATTTTGAATATTACATTAAAGTTCAAATTCTAATAATTGTGAATATTATTTATTATTATTGCTAATGTTATTGAAATATATTTTTTTGTTTTATAATATTAATGAGTGTTTGTGTATATTTTAAAAATATTTATTTTTTAAAATTTTTTTAAAAAGTATATTTAATACGTAATGCCTTCGTGGGTATCTAATTTTATTTTTATCCTTTTCTTGGTGTTTGAATGAAGAATATATATTGCTCTGAGATATAAAAGTCTCAAAGGCAACATTATGGGTATGTTACATCGTCATGAATTATCGAATAACATTCTAAAATTGTTGAGCTAAAGAGGTTACGTGTAACATTCTATATTAATTGAAATAAATACAAATTGGTAAAGTATTGGTAAAAAAAGATATTTGTATAAGAAGTTCAAATCATATGAAGTATAAAAGTAAATAGTTTTACTTTTATACTACTCTACATGAAAAATTATTTTTATACAAAAATAAAAATTTTGAATACATTTGATTCATATTCCTGAGTATTTTTAATTTATTAATTTATAATAAATTATTTAAAAGAAAAGTTGAGATTTAAACTAGAAATGCTAAGTATGTTAATGAAATTAAAATTTTAGATCTTATTTAATATATTTCTTTAAACAAAATGCAACATAATATATATATATAAATATATATATATATTCTATTTATATTTGATAATTTTATTTAAGTAATAAAATTACATTTTAGTTTAAAAATGTATAACAATTTTAGTTTCGTTAAAAAGGATAAAATTAAGTGAATAATAATTAAATTATTTTATTAGTTATCTTTATTGATAAAAATATTAGAATTGATTTTTTTTATTTTTATTTATCTTTTTTTTTAACTTGTACTAGGGATATAAAGTTGTGATTATTTGTTCCTTTTTCTGAAAGGTATAATTTTAGAAAAAATATTTTTGATTTTTGGTGGGCTTTGAAAATTTTTAAAATTTTTTCTTTTGTAGAATCACATGTAACACATATAAAAAGGTTGAATGATGTGTTATAGTGAATATAGGATTTTAAAAAAATTGCTAGTGAAAATTTTGACGAGTTAAGAATAGGATAGGAAGAGAATCACACCGGAATGTATACCCCTTCATCCTTATCGACCAAAGGTTACATCGAGTTTTTGTTATGACATAACAATTATTTTCACAATAAAAGTTTTACAAAACTTCATAAAAAAATATAATCCTAGTATTTTTACACAAACCTATCTAATCTTAATAAATCCAACAAATTAAACTAGAGAATTTCTATCTAACTATATTTCTTAAAACTATATATTTTGTACAAAGAAGATGAGAGAAATATAATGTCCAGGTTATAAACATAGTAGACAAATAATGCTTCAGTTATGTTCATTGTCTTTCTTTCATAAGATTCTCGATTTATATTGAAATGAATAAAGTAATCATTGAGACTGAGAAGAGATTTTCAACATCTTATGCATTTCCATTTAAAGCATAACCTTAGATTAGGTGAAAAATGCTGCTTTTGATCATAGACTTTTTCTTGTGACAATTTTACTTCACCTTAAATATACCTTTTTCTCTTTTAAGCTTAAGCCATCTCTTTATTTAATGTCATATTATTCCTTTTATCATGTAGGTTATATATCTTTATTTAAGGTTAGCTAGGTGAGCTTGTTATGTACTTTTTATTTATATTAGACAAGTTCACGTTCGCTTGAGAAAAATCCTTGAAAACATTTTCTTTTATACTTGTCTTAAGAAAACTTTTGTATACACATTTGTCATTAAAATATTAAAAATTGCTGAAACTTTAATTAATAATGATAAAAACTTTTAGGTTAAAATGATCTCTGACACGCTCGTCGTAAACGCGCAAAAATAATTTCTAGATTTCCCCGAAACTATTGGTATAGTATAAGGTGCAACCTAGGTCATCTCCCAAAGACCATTTCAGATTCTTAAGCAAATAAGGAGAAAATTAGAACAAGGGGGTTTTTGTAAAGATGTGATATCAAATGCTAAATACAAAATACAGAATGAAATTAATTTCACTTAACAATTATCAACTCAAGGAATTCAGAGGCTATTTTCATAACTAATCATTGATCACTAAAATCATGCATTGTGTTTATCAACCTAGGATCATCTGGAACCCCTAAAATGATCCTTGAATTCTCTACTGAGAAACCTCTCAGAATTTAATTGATTATGATCAACAAGATTTAGTAACCACTTAATCTTTTATCTAAATCAATTTTACAATCAGAATTCAGTTGAAGTAAGTAATAAAATGAAAACCTTCAATTCAATTACTTAATTTCTACTCTTCAAACTTTTGGAAAATGATTTACCAATCAAAAACCAATTATAAATCAATTATACATTAACCAAAATACGTCAACCGATCAAACTTTGATTAAAGAATAAAATTGAAGAATATAGTGAAGCAGAGTAGAAACCACTTAATATGCACGTAAATAAAGATCAAGACCTCAAAGTTAAAATGAAAATAGCTTGAATCCTTGAATTGAAACTACAAACCTAGCCTTCCATGAAGGAGGCAAACTAACAACAAAGAAAGAGGCAAACTAACAACAAATAAATCCTAAGCCTTCCATGTAGGAGGCAACTAACAACAAATAAATCTTAAGCCTTCCATGTAGGAGGCAACTAACAATAAAGAAAAGCTAAGCCTTCCATGTAGGAAGCAAACTAACAAGAAAGAAAAACTAAACCTTCCATGAAGGAGGCAAAACTAACAAGAAAGAAAGAAAGGAAGAAAGAAAGAAAGAAAGTGGTATTGGAGTTAATCTCCAAAATTGGTGTGTGTCTCCTCTTGCAAACCCTTCTATTTATAGAGGATTTTTAAGGCATCATCTTCAGAAAGTCACCAACTAGGATATTACTTTTCTACCCTTTTCTTGCTTTCACATGGGCTTTGTTGAAATTGCAAAACACTTTTGAATTTTTGCCACCAATGAGCACAACAATTTTGACTTTCTTGCACCGCCATTTCGGATGTTCACATGTCCGAATTAGAGCTTGACTTCTGAACAAAAGTTGTAGCCCTGGATCTTAGCTGTCCAACAAAGTTGATTTCATCTCAATATGACTTCTATATCTCAAGATATGGCCGGATCTTTGCACACTGTTCAAATTCCACGTCAGCAACACTATCTCATCTTTTGAGATAATTTCGGAGTCCTAAACATCCCATTTAGAATCTGATCTTGCTTTGTAACTATGGACACTTCTTTAAGCTTTCATTCAAGATAGATTTCATGATTTTTGGATGTCTACAACTTCTATTATGCTCAAAATACTATAATAGTGTCATTTTAATCGGGTAAGCAAAGAAATTCAATTAAACTTCATATGAACCCAAACTCATAAAATATGACAAAGATCACTTAATTGAACATATAAGAAGTCTTAATGAGATAAAAGTGAGAGATAATTATTTGTGAAATCTATGCTTATCAAATTCCCCCACACTTATCTTTTGCACGTCTCGGGCAAACTTAAGTTATGGATTGGTGACTATTTTTTTTTTTTTTTTTTTTAAAGAACATCAAAGTTTTGAGTTGATTTCTCAAGAATTCACAAAATTTCATGAAGCATCCTTTTATCACATTTTTGAAATTACTTAGAAAGGCAACTTTAATTTGAAAAACATAGATTGAGAAAGATAAAACCTTACATGATATACTCTGAATCTCTCAAGTGTTTGATTTGGTAAGTGTTTCTCTCAAATTCAATCCATGAAAGATGAACTATCATAGGCTTGCATATCTTCTACTTCTCTACTACTATGTACACATGCAATGCACAAATCAAGAGGTCTTTATTTTGGTTATAACGGGATTAGAAAGATGAAATGATATATTGAAGAGATACAATGTTAGACCAAGGAAAATGGTGAGGATTGAGAATTGATTGTAAGTGCAAGTGTGAGAAACAGATATCACTTCTTCAATTTTTTTTTTTTATTATTATTTTTTTTTTTTCAATATAATAGTTTATTTATTAATTTATTGCTTCAGTTTTTTTTTTTTTTTTTTTTTTCAACCATGATATTGATGAACACAACAATAATCTCTCCCACACTTATTGAAACACTTATGGTATGATAAATCCAGTATTCCTCACCTTCTATGGTCAGACAAAGTTATTTTTTTTTTTTTTTTTTTTTTATTTGTGGTGAGCTAAAAAGAAGAAAAGGTTAATCGGCTCAAAGGGCTGATCAAATGATAAAATTTTATGGTTTGGTTATTTGGCCAAGTGGTTTGTTCAAGAAAAACAGTGCCTCAATCATTTTTGTACAAATCATGTGAAAATGTAGTTTCAAAAAGAATCAATGCAAGTTCTGAAGTAACATATTCCATGGATGAAAATCACACAAGAAAGAAAATAATAATAAGGCTCAAAATCTCACAGGTAATATATTTATCAAATCTAATCTATCCAGTTCAAATATGTGTTGCCAAACTAATTAATCTCGAAATGTAAATCATTTTGCTTCAATTATTTTATGAAATCTAAAGAAAAACATACTTCCACATTCAAATTTTTTTTTTTTTTTTTTTTTTTTAAATCATAAGATGCGTATCAAGAGTCAAGTGTAACTCCTTACTCAGCCATCTTACTCAAAGCAAGTTTATGAATCTAACCTAATTTTTTTTTTTTTTTTTTTTTTTGGGTTTTTTTTTTTTTTTTTTTTTTTTTTTTTTTTTTTTTTTTTAGATATCGGACCATCTTCCCCCCAACCTATCCAAGACATTGTCCCCAATGTCTTAGATGGAATTTCATATAACAGGAAAAGAAATGTAAGAAAACCATCAAAGTAAGGAAAAGTTATAACCGAAGAGTGGTATCTGGTTCTCTTTTATCTCTGCCATCCTGATTTGGTTGGTTCACCAGCTGCATTGCTTGACTGAGCTCAGATGTAGGATTTTGCAAAATCTCAAGTAGGTGTTCAACAGTTGAAGCAGATACTATGATGTTGCGCATGGATTGTGGCATGAACTCCTGCTCTACTGCATGATCTAAAAAGGATATCAAACCATTATAAAAGCCATTAATATTCAATAAGCCCAAAGGTTTTTTATGAAAATTCCGATAGGCCCAAAATATAATGGTAAAAATTTCTTCCATTGTTCCAAGACCACCAGGTAATGCAATAAATGCATTAGAATTAACCAACATGTGTCTCATACGGTCATGCATGGTTGCAACCTTCAATTCAGTACCCAGGGTGAAGTAGGAGGTGCTCCCATTTTTTAAGCCAACACCTAAGACGTTACACCCCTTTGTGAGTGCAGATCCTGCAACACATCCTTTTAAACCCTGAATCCCTCCCCCATAAACAAGATTGATTTTTCTTGCAGCTAATGCCTTACCAAGGGTAGAAGCTGCATGTTGAAATTCTCCATCCTTTCCAAGGTTAGACCCACCAAAAACACAGATAGTATTGATCTTATCCATATACGGTGTTTCTGTCTTTTTTTTTTTTTTTTTTTGAAAAAATATGTCATAGAGGTGGATAATTTATAGGGACTCAATATCAGACAAGGAGATCGCTTGAATAGTGCGGGATCAGGATTTGGTAGCAAAAGTTTGAATTTTTGCTACAAAAGTTTGAATTTTTGTTGTAAAAGTTTGAATTTTGGTTGCAAAAGTTTGAATTTTGGGTTCAAGGAAAAGGTGAATGTCAGAGGGGAAAGACTTTAAGCAGGGGTGAAAATTTCAAAAAAAACGGTGGCCCAATAAATTGAAAAGACAATGTAAATGACAAACATACACGCATGAGAATGAACAGTAGTTGTGATTGTGGCTCACATCTTCCTCTGGTTTTACGTCCAGTAACGGCTGAAACGCCTTCTAAGAGTCGAGGATGTGCTTCCCATTCAGTTTTCTTGTAAACTGACAACAGGGTCTTTTAAAGTCAGATTCCCAAGACTATAACGTGCTTTTTCCTTACGGAACAGTTCAAACAAATCAAGAAGGACTCCTTGTACATGCCCACTAGGATGCGTCTCAAGAGTCTGAATGATATCATCCAATGACTCCTTACTCAGTCCATCCTTTATGAATTGAATTTTGTCCTCTCGATTTCTTGAAAGCATTCCAGGGTTCTTGCATCTTGTGTTACAGGTCCATCTTGCACACCTGTAGCAAACTCCAATTCTTTTTGCCCTTCTCTTCTTTGCATAGGAACTTCTTCCCATACCTGGCATATTTTTAACAAATGATTCTTGGAATTCACCTGCTAAACGTACCTTAGCTTCAATGATCCAACGGACATCTTCTGGAAGGCCTAAGAGTGTTAATGCTCTCAATCGTTCAAGTCTGCAATTGTAAATGTCTGTAAGAAAATTTCTGGGGAGAGTAGGGAACAAAATTTTGATCCTGGTGAGAGCTTTCTCCATTTTTTTTCTTAAAACACTCAAGTTATTATTCCTGCAAGCTCAATGTGGTGTAATAGTTGGGATGATTTAAGAGGTGAAGAAGGAAGTTGAGAGATTAGTTGAAACTTATAAGCGAGGAATGTGAGAGAGGGAGAGGGAGAAAGAGAGAGAGAGAAAGAGAGAAAGAGAGAGAGAGGGAGAGAGAGAGACTTCTCTTGAATTTATTGCAGGTATGTGGCATTGTGCAAATGCACTTCTTCTACCGTGTGCTTTTGAAAACCTTCGAAAAATGGTTTAAGACGATGTCCATTCACCTTGAAGATTTTTTCAGTTACCTCATTTTTTATTTCCACTGCACCATAAGGAAAAACATTAGTAACTACAAATGGTCCTAACCATCTAGAGCGTAGCTTACCAGGCATAAGCTTTAGCCGAGAATTGAAAAGGAGAACTTTTTGTCCAACGGAAAACTCCTTTCTTGCCAACTTTTTGTCATGAAGAGCTTTGACCTTTTCTTTGTAAATTTTGGAGTTTTCGTATGCTTCTAATCGAATTTCTTCAAGTTCCTGCAATTGAAGCTTTCTATGGATTCCTGCTTGGTCTAGATCCATGTTGCATTTCTTTACTGCCCAAAATGCTCTATGCTCTAATTCAACTGGAAGATGACATGCTTTACCAAAGACAATCCTGTAGGGAGACATGCCAATGGGTGACTTGTAAGCTGTCCTATATGCCCATAATGCATCAACAAGGCGCAAGCTCCAATCCTTCCTGTTAGGCTGAACTGTTTTCTCTAAGATTTTCTTGATCTCTCGATTAGAAACTTCAGCTTGACCATTTGTTTGAGGATGATATGGGGTGGAGACTTTATGCATGACTCCATATTTGCGGAGTAGGGCTTCCATTGTGCGGTTGCAAAAATGAGTACCTTGGTCACTAATTAGAGCTCTAGGAATGCCAAACCTGCTAAAAATGTTAGACCTGATAAAATCTGCAACAACTCGAGCATCATCAGTACGGGTGGCTTTTGCCTCCACCCATTTTGAAACATAATCAACAGCTAGCAGAATGTAAACAAAGCCAAAAGAGATAGGGAATGGACCCATAAAGTCTATACCCCAAACATCAAATACCTCACAAAAGAGAAGTGGTTGTTGGGGCATCTCATTTCTGCGCGAAATACTCCCTATTCTTTGGCACTGCTCACAAGTTATGCATAATCTATGTGCATCACGAAATATTGTAGGCCAATAAAAGCCTGAGTCTAGTACTTTTCTAGCTGTCCGTTGTGGCCCAAAGTGTCCACCACAAGCTAGGGAATGGCAAAAGGTAAGTATAGACTGAACTTCATGATCTGGAACACATCTTCTAATGATTTGATCACTACATGTCTTCCAAAGGTATGGTTCATCCCATATGTAGTGTTTGGCATCACTTTTCAACTTGGCAAGTTGCGATTTGGTGAAGTGTTTGGGTATTTCTTTAGCAACCAGATAGTTTACCAAATCTGCATACCAAGGATCCTTCCCGTGCAAATGATAGAGATGCTCTTCTGGGAATGAATCTGCAATTGAAGTTTCTTCACAAGGTTGCTGGATCCGACTTAAATGATCTGCTACAAGGTTCTCTGCACCACTCTTGTCTTTAATCTCTAAATCAAATTCTTGCAACAGAAGCATCCAACGAATCAGTCTTGGCTTAGCATCTGTCTTCTTCAGCAAGTATTTCAAAGCTGCATGGTCAGAGAAGACAATAACTTTAGATCCAAGCAAATAGGAGCGAAATTTATCTAATGCAAACACAATTGCCAAAAGCTCCTTCTCAGTAGTTGTGTAATTTGATTGGGTTGCATCAAGTGTGCGAGAGGCATATGCAATGACATGAGATCTCTTGCTAACTCTTTGAGACAGTACAGCACCAAGGGCATAATTGGATGCATCACACATTAATTCAAATGGAAGCGTCCAATTAGGTGGTTGAATGATGGGAGTGGTTGTCAACCGCTTCTTTAGTTCATCAAATGAATCCTTGCATGCTTGATCAAACACAAATTTGGTATCTTTTTGTAGTAGTTTAGAAAGAGGTTGTGCAATCTTGCTAAAATCCTTGATGAATCTTCTGTAAAAACCTGCATGACCAAGTAAAGAACGTACTTCTCGCACAGAAGTGGGGTAAGGTAGAGAAGTAATAATGTCTATCTTGGCCTTATCAACCTCTAAACCTTTGCTAGATACCAAGTGTCCTAAGACTATACCTTCTGTTGCCATGAAATGACATTTTTCAAAATTCAAAACCAGGTTAGTCTCAATGCATCTGTCCAAAACTTTAGAAAGGCTTTCTAAGCATGCATCAAAAGAAGAACCATATACAGTGAAGTCATCCATAAACACTTCCATGCAACTTTCTAAGAGATCAGAGAAAATGCTTACCATGCATCTTTGAAAGGTTCCAGGGGCATTGCATAGACCAAAAGGCATCCTTCGATAGGCAAAAGTACCAAAAGGACAAGTGAAGGTGGTCTTATGCTGGTCTTCTGGGGCTATATGTATTTGAAAATAACCTGAAAAACCATCTAGAAAGCAATAGTGAGATTTTCCTGCTAATCTTTCCAAAATTTGGTCTATGAAGGGCAAAGGGAAGTGATCCTTGCGAGTAGCTTGGTTAAGCTTCCTATAATCTATGCACACTCTCCAACTGTTTTGTATTCTGGTAGGGATTAGTTCATCATTGTGATTTTTGACTACAGTCATGCCAGTTTTCTTAGGAACTACTTGCACCGGGCTTACCCAATCACTGTCTGAGATGGGATAGATGATACCAGCTGCCAAAAGCTTACCTACTTCCTTCTTTACCACATCTAGGATGGTTGGATTCAAACGCCTTTGTGGTTGTCTAACAGGTCTGGTGTTTTCCTCCAGCAGTATCCTATGCATACAAGTAGATGGGCTAATACCTGGAATATCAGCCAAAGTCCATCCAATTGCTTGTTTATGGCTTTTTAAGGTTTGCAGTAACCTTTCTTCCTGTTGTGGTAGAAGGTTCTTTGCTACAATGACAGGAAGCTTCTCATTTTCCCCCAAATAAGCATACTTTAGATGTTCAGGCAAAGGCTTCAACTCTAAAGGAGGTGGTTGTATTATGGAAGGAAGAGATCTATCTGAGATTGAAATGTCTGCAACACTTGCATCTAACATGTCATCTTTCAACGAAGGTTGGTCTGCAGCATTAATCCTGGAACACACAATACATGAATCAAATTCATCACATGTGCAAGTAAAATTATCTAAGTAATCTAAATCAAAATCAAAAAATTTAAAAAGTAGATTGTCAATAGAATAATCATCCGCAAGAAGGTCTATGGCATCAAGTTGAAAGAGTGAATGATTCTCTATGGGATGCTTCATGGCTTCAAATATGTTGAATTGGATGATATCATCTCCAAATTCCATAGAGAGAGTCCCCGTATGCACATCTATCTTTGTTTTTGCAGTTTTGAGGAAAGGTCTCCCTAGGATCAAGGTTGCTCTATTGATGGATGACTCATCTTCCATATCCAAAATGTAGAAGTCAGCTGGAAAGATCAGCTTATTCACTTGAACTAGCACATCTTCAAGTACTCCGGCTGGATGTGCTGTACTTCTGTTGGCTAATTGAATCACCACACCAGTTGGCTTCAGTTCTCCCAGATTCAAAGATTTATAAACTGATGAGGGCATAACATTAATGGAAGCACCTAGATCCAGCAATGCATCACCAAATGTAGAGTTTCCTATTGTGCAAGGAATGGTGAAAGTTCCTGGATCTTTACATTTCTGAGGGAGGCTGGGTTGAATTAAGGCTGAAACATTGCGTCCCACACTAATCTTCTCATCCCCTTTGAGTCTTCTCTTATGCGTGCACAAATCCTTTAGAAATTTGGCATATTTGGGAATTTGCTTGATAGCATCTAGAAGTGGTATGTTGACTTCCACTTTCCTGAAAGTATCTAGAAGCTCCTTATCCAATTCTGCATGAACATTGGGCTTGGATTGAACCATTCTATTTGGAAAAGGTAAAGATACCTTCTGATCAGCACAATTTGGGGTTTTCTTCTCATCAGATGCTTCAAGTGCAGATCGTTTATGGCAAGCTTCTTTTTGTTGATCATTCGATGTCTTATCGAAGGCTGGTGTACTTTTTTCATCAGACTTTCCTTCTGATTCAGATGGCTCATCAGAGATATCTCCAGGTGTGGAGATAAATGCTTCTTTTTGGTGTGGATTAGTCTGATTGAAGCTTTGTTGCTTTAAAATTGTAGGGTCTGTCTGCACTTTCTTCCCACTTCTCAAGGTCATGGCATTCACACTTTTGGGATTTATGACAGGTTGAGAAGGTAGTTGACCAGAACCTTGAGATTTCAATTGGTTGACAGTGGTAGCCAACTGCCCAATTTGAGTTTGTAAATCCTGAATGGTAGAACTTACATTTTGTTGAAATTGAAGATTGTTGGTTGCTAATTGCTTCATCAAATCATCAAGAGAGGGTTCAGAAGCATTAGAGGGTACAGATTGCTGCATATGCTGTTGTTGTTGTCTGAATGGCGGTGGTTGGTATTTATTTTGGGAGTCAGATGTTTGAATCCTTTGTTGTTGTGGAGGGCCATATCTCAAGTTAGGATGGTTTCTCCAACTAGGATTGTATGTTCCAGAAGGTGGTTCAAACTTCTGTTGCTGATAATGTTGAGGAGGCCTGTATTGTTGTCCTGTGCCAAAAATACCATTTACTGCAGCCTCAGGTGTCTCACTTTCTTGCAATGTTGGGCATGCATCAGTAGGATGATCTGCAGAAGTGCAGATGCCACATGTTTTGGTTTTGTCAATAACATTAAGTTGCTGTTGTTGTCCGATGGCCAACTGTCTTACGATGGAGGTTAGTTCTTCAATTCTGTTCTCCAATCGTGTATGGTCTGTCTTGGTGGTCATTTCATGGACTCCTTTAGACAAGGAATTAGTTCGAGAATTGAATTGCTGAGAATTCTCTGCCATGTTGGCAATCAAATCTCGAGCTGCTGTAGGAGTTTTGTCCATAAGTGCTCCACCACTAGCTGCATCAACCATGCTTCTGTCCATTGGCATGAGTCCTTCATAGAAATACTGAATCAGTAATTGATCACTGATTTGATGGTGTGGACAAGTGGCGCATAGTTTCTTGAATCTCTCCCAATACTCATAGAGAGTTTCTTGGGAGTTCTGTCTGATGCCGCAAATCTCTTTTCTGATAGCTGCCGTTCTGGATGCAGGGAAGAATTTCTCCAGGAATAATCTCTTCATATCATTCCAGCTTGTAACAGATGTTGGATGTAGATAGTACAACCAGTCCTTGGCTCCATCATTTAAGGAGAAAGGAAATGCCTTCAACTTGATATGATCTTCAGGAATTCCTTGTGGCCGCATTGTAGAACACACAATGTGAAATTCCTTCAAATGTTTATGAGGGTCCTCACCTGCAAGGCCATGAAACTTAGGTAGCAAATGTATTAGTCCAGACTTCAGTTCAAATGGTGCATCAACATCAGGGTATTGAATGCACAATGGTTGATAAGCAACATCAGGTGCAGCTAATTCTTTTAAGGTTCTATCAGCCATGTTCTTAGCAAAATATTTAAAACTATCAAAATTTAAAGATGAAAAGTCACTACTGTTACTTTCTTGGTTATTACTGGATGAATGCCTTCTATGTGCTCTTTTCAAATGGTGGAATGTTCTATCAATCTCAGGATCATATGCATATAAATTTTCAGGATTGAATCGGGTCATACACAAAAAGGTGAATTCATACAGAAAATCCAAGAATGATATACCTAAAGTAAAAACAATTGTTAGAAAGATTAAAATTTTTATACAAACTCCTAAATGAGCCTAGGAAATTAAAATGGTCCCCGGCAACGGCGCCAAATTTTGACACGCTCGTCGTAAACGCGCAAAAATAATTTCTAGATTTCCCCGAAACTATTGGTATAGTATAAGGTGCAACCTAGGTCATCTCCCAAAGACCATTTCAGATTCTTAAGCAAATAAGGAGAAAATTAGAACAAGGGGGTTTTTGTAAAGATGTGATATCAAATGCTAAATACAAAATACAGAATGAAATTAATTTCACTTAACAATTATCAACTCAAGGAATTCAGAGGCTATTTTCATAACTAATCATTGATCACTAAAATCATGCATTGTGTTTATCAACCTAGGATCATCTGGAACCCCTAAAATGATCCTTGAATTCTCTACTGAGAAACCTCTCAGAATTTAATTGATTATGATCAACAAGATTTAGTAACCACTTAATCTTTTATCTAAATCAATTTTACAATCAGAATTCAGTTGAAGTAAGTAATAAAATGAAAACCTTCAATTCAATTACTTAATTTCTACTCTTCAAACTTTTGGAAAATGATTTACCAATCAAAAACCAATTATAAATCAATTATACATTAACCAAAATACGTCAACCGATCAAACTTTGATTAAAGAATAAAATTGAAGAATATAGTGAAGCAGAGTAGAAACCACTTAATATGCACGTAAATAAAGATCAAGACCTCAAAGTTAAAATGAAAATAGCTTGAATCCTTGAATTGAAACTACAAACCTAGCCTTCCATGAAGGAGGCAAACTAACAACAAAGAAAGAGGCAAACTAACAACAAATAAATCCTAAGCCTTCCATGTAGGAGGCAACTAACAACAAATAAATCTTAAGCCTTCCATGTAGGAGGCAACTAACAATAAAGAAAAGCTAAGCCTTCCATGTAGGAAGCAAACTAACAAGAAAGAAAAACTAAACCTTCCATGAAGGAGGCAAAACTAACAAGAAAGAAAGAAAGGAAGAAAGAAAGAAAGAAAGTGGTATTGGAGTTAATCTCCAAAATTGGTGTGTGTCTCCTCTTGCAAACCCTTCTATTTATAGAGGATTTTTAAGGCATCATCTTCAGAAAGTCACCAACTAGGATATTACTTTTCTACCCTTTTCTTGCTTTCACATGGGCTTTGTTGAAATTGCAAAACACTTTTGAATTTTTGCCACCAATGAGCACAACAATTTTGACTTTCTTGCACCGCCATTTCGGATGTTCACATGTCCGAATTAGAGCTTGACTTCTGAACAAAAGTTGTAGCCCTGGATCTTAGCTGTCCAACAAAGTTGATTTCATCTCAATATGACTTCTATATCTCAAGATATGGCCGGATCTTTGCACACTGTTCAAATTCCACGTCAGCAACACTATCTCATCTTTTGAGATAATTTCGGAGTCCTAAACATCCCATTTAGAATCTGATCTTGCTTTGTAACTATGGACACTTCTTTAAGCTTTCATTCAAGATAGATTTCATGATTTTTGGATGTCTACAACTTCTATTATGCTCAAAATACTATAATAGTGTCATTTTAATCGGGTAAGCAAAGAAATTCAATTAAACTTCATATGAACCCAAACTCATAAAATATGACAAAGATCACTTAATTGAACATATAAGAAGTCTTAATGAGATAAAAGTGAGAGATAATTATTTGTGAAATCTATGCTTATCAATCTCCTTCTCTTTTACGATGACAAATATTCTTTAAAATAGTTGAATTTATTATATAACATGTGAATTTAAGAGAAGTTACGTTAGTGGTCAAGATGCATACATAAGAGATGAGTAAAATAGTGAATGTATTCATCATACATCCATGCCACTGGAAAGTTGATAAAATTACTAGAATAAAACATAGAGGATATATAATTGTTTAGATCATCGTAGAAATAAATTGTTCAAATTATTATAGAAATAACAAAACCACAAGTATTAAACTCAATGCTTAAAAAAATATTCTCCCCCTATTTTTTCAAAAGTAAAAAGTTTCAGCACCAAAGACTCTTAAAGAGTTCATGAATGAATTCATCATAGGTATCTTCCAAAGTTTGGTCCACATAGCGAGGAAGGCGTCGAAGCTCATTCCTTATGCTCGTCTAGGTTTGTTCAACATGTTGACTGTGTTGTTAATGTTATTCAAACTTAACCAAACGAACGACACATCACTCTTCAATATTCCTTTGGATATCCCAAGAGGCTGAGGTTCGACTAAAGGATAGGAGAAGCACAGGAAAATGTTGGCACCTAATGGGAAATAGGAAATAGGAAATACCAAGGTCCTTATAGAAGAATAGAGGGAGGGAGTGCAGGGAAATGGATAGGGGATGGAGATAGGGAAGGAGAAGGAATAAGAGGAGTAAAATAAGAATTGGAAAGGGGCCCATCTGCACTAAAAATAAACAAAATAATCCTATTAAAAATTAAAAAATTGAAAAGGAAAGGAGGGAAGGAAGAAATATGTACACATGAGAATATAGTAGGGGGAAGAGAGGAAAGGTGTAGATAAGGAATGAGAGATCATATGACATAACAAGACTAACTCATGGCTAAGAGTACCATTAAGCAGCTTTATGTTCAATAGGAATGCTAGAAGATGATCACTGGGTCTTGCTCACCCCAACTGTAATAATGTATAAGCCACTAGGAATGCTTGAAAGAAGTCATGCCTTCTTGAGCATAAAATACTTCCTATTAAACAACAAACATATAAATAAAGATAGGGGCAAGAATAGCCTTCACTAGGGGGCCTTTAACTTGAGCTGTAGAGTCATAGGTAGATAAGGAGCAATAAAATCTAGTTGGATCTTGATTATAGTATAAGGCATCATGCAAGTAGGGGGATTAAGATGCCATGTGGTGGTGAATTCTCGATGTTTTTTTAGAACAATAAAGCTCCAATTGCACAGTTATAGTCTTTAGGTCTTATTCTGAGAGCCAGGGCATAACTGAGCCATTCATATCGATGGTCAGGGTGAGTGGCAAAGGGGTTGATGTAATCTTTCTATCTCAACAAAGGGAAAAGTAGGATATGTGAGGACAAATTTTGAAGGGAACATGAGAAAGGCTTGTAAGAGGAGTTGGTCCTTGTGGTATGATAGAGAAAGAAGGTTTTTTTTTTTTTTTTTAGATTGGTGAGGGTGGTTTGGGAGTTGAGGGAGTTTTCTGTGGGTAGAAAGGTGAAGAGTCAACGAATATGTCTAAGAATTTTTCAAACTACAGTGAGACTGCTAGGGTAACATCAACTACAGCTAATGGTGGCGGAATAAGAAAAGATGGTTATAGTATGACTAATGGTGCGTTCAATTTTCTATGGCTAGATGAGATAGAGGAGTGAGAGAGGAGAGAGGCTCAGGAGAAAGAAAATGATGGTAGATGTAGGAAAGATAGGTGTATATTTGGATTGATGTGGTGATAGAGAATGTTGTGGAAAAGACATAGGAATAAGAAGGATGGTGCAGATAAATGTTGGTGAGTGAGGAGCAAAGGAAGAGGTGGAATCCTTGTTATCTATGATGATTAGAGGAGGGAACTTAGATGGAGGGCCAAGGTGGGAAAGATGAGAGGAGCAACGTTTTGTAGGGATGGGCAATAGTGAAGGTGGTTGGGTAGGTGGTCTATTAGATGATCAACATCCATTTTCTTCTTCTTTCTCCTTTCTTGATGCACCCTCTCAAGTGGAGTAGGTCTCTTGATAAGAGAAGGCTTGTTAAAGCTATCATCATCAGATGAGTTTGACTCTTCAAAAGAGATGACATGACAATACTTGCTGATCATCTCATGTACAACCTGCTCAAAATCATCCTATGGGGAGTCAAGGCATGGGAAGCTCAACTTCATCATATTGATCTCCGTATTCCTAAAGATCTTTATTGTTATCTCCTTTTTCTGATGGAGATGAACCAAGTGGTTTGGAAATAAATGTTGCACTAGAATGATAATGATGTTCCCACAGAAAACATTTTTGCTTCTATCTTCCACTACTTTACACATGTAGAGGAAGATGAGTGAGGGGAGATTAATTAGGTGTTTCTTCAATAGGTGAAATAGGTAGAACCATTCTAGATAAGAAAGTGATTTTAGGGACTCTCCCGATGGAAGACCATACTTCTTAACACAGCATGAATGACCCTTGCATAGATGTATTCGGGAATGTATTTTTCCCTCCTGGGGGAGAATTTCTCCCCTTCAGATTCGTGTATGATCACCTTTCTCAAAAGATTCTCAAAAATGGAGATTTTCTCTCTAAGGACATTGGTCACTAGCATTGGAATGTCCTTTGAGATGATCGTTAAGGCATTCTTCTAGAATTTTATTATGATGTCCTCATACTAATGGAGTTGGTGACAACAAAGTACTCTAGTCATCTCATTGTGTGAATATAGTCATATAGAAGATTTCCTTCATTTTCAAGGAGAATGGGCAAAACATACCTGCACTTAATGGTTAGCCTAATGTTAGGGGTCTTTCTTGGACGCCATTGTTGAAGGTTGTTAAGGTTTCAAAAGGAAGACTTGAGGGGATGAAGAATATTGAAGGGTCGAGTGAAAGAGTAAGAGTAAGTGAATGAAAAGTAGAGAGAAAAGAATGTTTTATGAAGAAGTGAAAGACGAAGGGTTTAGTGATGTGGATGCTTGAAGGAGAAGGATCTATAGTCAATCGAGGCAGTGATAAGGAAAGGATAAGGATCAAATGGATTCGATTAAAGAAACATTTCAGGAAGGTACCATCTAACTTGGATAAGCTTCCACCATTTCCACCACCTTGGAGGAGTCAAGGATAAGGAAGAGGTTCACCACTCTAGCTCAGAGAGGAGAGCTAAAAGTAAAAAGGAGAGAAAACTCTCAATTCACTCTTAGTTAAATCTTAATTATGATTCAAAGAATATCATTTTACACATAGTGATGCCTATTTATAGGCCAAAAGAGGTGCCTAGTGGTGAGACTTCATGGGGTAGCTTTGGAGCCGCTTCGACCATGTGGAATAGGCTTAAAATGGAGCCTAAAATGGAGTCCCTCATGTCTCCTTTGATGAGCCTCAAGTTGGGCTAGAGTAGGCCTACACAACTTATCCTAAAAATACAGAAAATTGGACCCAAACCTATACATATTTGGATCAACTAGAACCTAAAATACAAGAAACATTGAAGTCCTAGTCTAAGATACAGGGAGCCAAGGGAGGAGCGTGTTGGGCCTGAGTAAGCTCCTCTTGCAGGCCTAAGAAGGCTTCCACCTCTTTCTACAACTTCTTGCCTTTTACTCTAATGATTAGCCTAATAGGCCCAATAGGTCTGCAGTTGGTCTTTTCCTTTGTAACTGGAACCTCTACATCATTAGGGAAAGTAGGAATTTGGTGAGTGAGGTTACCTCCATTAACAGAAGAAAGAATGAATGTTGTTTCATAAATGTGGTGCATCACATCAGTTGTAAATCGTCTCTTCAATTTCAAAAAGTAATGATGAATGCTGCAAAAGAGGTAGGCTTGAGAGACACATGGTAATGGAGGGAAATGCACATGTGTATGAAATATCCCAAATAGTTATTATAGACATACATTTGGAGAGTTTACTTAAACACCTACGAAGTTTATATTTAATAAATTTATAATAAATAAAAATTTATTCTCGGGAAGGGATTTTGTCAAAATGTTAATTGATGCTTAGTATCAACAAAGTTCACCTTAAATACTCTTTTCTAAATATAATCCCTAATAAAAGGATGTCTAATTTTTATGGGCTTAACATGAGTATTGAATGAGATTTTTAGACAAGCTAATAGTAAAAATATTGTCACATAAAATAGGAATATTATTTTCATAATTATTATAATCTTCTAATAGATATTTTATCCATAATAATTGAGAGAAACACCTTGAGGCTAAGATGTATTTTTCTTTAGCAGTAGATAATGAAACTGTACTATTTTCTTGCTAGCCCATGAAATAAGTTTTTCCTTATAAAATAATATCCTCTACTGATACTTTTTCTTTCAACTCTATCTCTAGCATAATCATATCACAGTATCCAACTAAGTTATATGGGAGTTGTTCTTTATAGGCAAGTCCAGAGTTAGTTGAACCAACTAAATAACAAAATATTCTTTTAATTAACTCTGAATGAAACTCCCTTAGGTAACTTTGAAATCTGGCATAAAGGCAGACACAAAAGATAACGGTTGAATGATAGGTAGAAGGAAGAGGGAAAATGCAGACATCAAGAATCCATCCCACATCCAATGACCCCATATTTGAACAAGGACTCTACATAACGAAAATCAAGATGACCACCACCATTAACAGGACCAGCATATAGAGGAGAAGGATGAAAGAAACCATCTGGACAGGTGAGGCAGGACCATCACCCTCACCACCTATATTGTTAGAAGTGTGATTGGAGCAATTAGATCTCACAGTTTGCCAACAAAGTCGTTGAATGGACTGCCAATACTCCTACATCTATGAAGGAATTAAGCATATTTAATCCATGCTAAGGTTCATGCACCCATACACCTTTGGGAAATACCCATCTATGCCTAGCTTGGATCTCAAATTATAGTTTGTCCCTTTCCTAAAAAGAGAACGAAAAAGAGAATATGGAGGAAGATGAGAAAAAATAAGAGAATGAAGAAAAGGATACGGAGGACAATGATTAGAGGAAGTCTTTATCCTTTACTTCATACTGGAATCTTAAATTTAGGAAATATATGGAAAGACAATTAAAAAAACATTCAAGAAGGAAAAAAGAATAATCATAAGCTAAAATAAAATACTAAACAATAAGAAGAATGATAGTTCATTCAAAATTTGGGGTTCCCCAGGTAAGCAAGGTAAAGAGCTAAGGTTCCTTTAGTTGAGAGTAAGAGATGCATGCCAAAATGACTTCCTACTTTTTTTTTACTAAGATGTAGGAGTTCCTAATCGTAGGACGTTTTTAGGGTTTGTATGAATATTTTATGATTTTTAGTTTCATTTTCTATTAATTGTATGTTTTGTTGAATTTCATGATTCCTAATTGCCTTATCATCACATGGTAATTTTGAAAATTACAGGGAGATTAAGAAAATTGACGTAATAAGAACAAGTAACATAACATTGTGAAATGAGAAAAAGTTAAAGATAGGTAACCATGACTCATGTGACCTAATAATTTCCTAAATTGAGAGTCCTAAGAAAATTTTGTTTACAATAAAAGATTAGGTAAATGAATAGAAGATAGTAATATTAGTCGACCTTGAGAAAGGCTTGTAGAAATTTTAGTGAATTTTTCACTAATTAGCCCTTATGAAGTCGTATTGGTATTCATACAAATAAGAAACATTTGAGGATTAGGTAAAGTGGACATCCTAACTATCATCCTGATAAGTGAACCTTCTTTTAGCCATGCAAGATTTTTTTGTTTTTGTAACATCCATAATCTTTTATAATGGACTCTCTAGGCTAAAAGTATCCTATAGTAAGAAATAAAACAGAAATAAGAACAAAATCCAGAGAAATTAGAAAATTTTTAGCAAATGACGGGTTTTCATTTAATGAACGTGGCAAGTGCGTTTATACTAAAGTAGAAAATAATGAATGTGTGATTATATGCCTCTATGTTGATGATATGCTTATCTTTGGCACTTGTATTGATATTGTGAATAGTAATAAGACATTTCTTTCTTCTAAATTTGACATGAAAGATACGGGTGAAACAAATGTGATTTTGGGTGTTAAGATTATAAGGAAAGGGGATAATATATAGTATAATACTATCTCAAGAACACTACATCGAGAAACTTCTTAAGAAGTTTGGTCATTATGACACAAAACTCGGGAGTACTCCTTATGATGGAAATTATCACTTAAAGAAGAATATGGGAGAACCTATCTCATAGACAAAATATGCCTAAATTATTGGGAGTCTGTTGCACTTAATGAATTACTCTCGACCAGACATAGCCTATGCTGTGGAGAGATTAAGTAGATATACAAAAACCCCCAATAATGAGCATTGGACTGCATTAGTTAGATTAATGAAATACTTAAGAGGTACCATTAATTATGGTATTTCATATGGGGGATTTTCCGTTGTATTGGAAGGATACTGCGATGCAAACTAGATCTCAGATTCAGATGAGACAAAATCCACTAGTGGTTATGTATTCACACTGGGAGGTGGTGCAATATCGTGGAGATCATCTAAACAAACTATTATTGCAAAGTCCACTATAGAGTCAGAGTTTATTGCTCTGGAACTAGCTGGAAACGAGGCTAAATGGCTAAGAAACTTCTTAACAAATATTCCCTTAGGAATCAAACCAACACCCTCAGTCTATGCATTGTGACAATAAGTCTGCAATAGCAGTTGCAAAAAATAACTCTTACAATGTTAAGAATCGACACATTCTTCTAAGACATAATGTGATAAAGCAGCTGCTAAATAATGGAATTATTTCCATTAGAGGTAAATTTGGCCGATCCTCTGACCAAACCATTAGGAAGAAAAATGGTTTATGAAACATCGATGGGAATGAGACTTGAGCCAATAATTAGATCTACAATGACAGGAACCCAACCTTTGTGATTAGAAACCCCATGAAGAATGTTCATATGGGTAATAACAAGTCATTGTTGGTCCCTCTAGCACTAATTAATTTTTTTCCCATTGCTATGATGTGAGAAGTGCACGAGAGGATAAACTTTAATGGTTTTAGTGACACTCATATCCCTTATGGGTAATGTATTAAATGTAGAATACACTTGATGAGGTCACCTATATGAATGTCAAGTGAGGCCGCTTGTATGAGATTGAGGCACAATCTCTAGAGCATTTATAAACTACCAGGCAAGCGCATGGCCTATTAGCGCAAATCCAACGAAAACGACAAAGAATTGTGGAGGATAATGTGATAGACAAGCCTCTAACTTGAATCAATGTGATGTTAGTTCATAGAAGCCCTGCTTCACCAAAACATAGTAAGTTAAGCTTGTTTGTCTAAAGTTTGGTTCATGGTCCAAAAGACACCAGACCTTATGCATGATAACTTAAAGAAAACCCAGCAGATTTTTTTTTTCTTCTTCTTCTTCTCCTTTTCAAAAAACCTTTTGACCCTTTTGAAATATATGGGGGATTGTTGTCAATATTTCAAAAGGGAAGAATCCCACATGGATTAGACTAGGGACCATTGAGGTCCTTATATACTTGGACTTACCTTGGGCTTGTAAACAAGCGAGGAAGAGATGTGCCCTCGCACACATGAGCTTGAACCGATTTAGTTCAAAATTGGAAAATTTCCCCCTATGCGTGATAAATGGGGTCCACGATGTTTTTGGATTTAAAATTCTTTTTTTCAAAAACTTGAACCTTTGCTTATCCAAAAAATCTTATATTTATAGGTTTCAATTTGAAGTGGCCACCGATTACGCATTATTGACCTTAATTGTTTTTTAACCGATCATTAACCATTCATCATTGTGAGTAATTTCCTTTAATTGTCCGATTTTAAAATTACCGGTTGTTACACTAATTATATTTGAAAATGTGTCTACATACCACGAACCAGCTTTGATCTTAATATTTTGGTTTAATGGGAATTCATTTCTGTTTGAAATTTCAAATTTAAATTCAAATTTTAAATTGATTTAATTATTCCTTTAATATTACCATTTACTCAACCATTTTACTCGACACTAAACTTTCACTCCAATATATAGGAGACCCAACTTACCTTTTCGACACACCACACAACAATACTTTCTTATTTTCTACTTCTAGGTTATTTGTCTCTTTGCTAGTTCTGCTCCTGCTTTCCATTTGTAGACGGGGTCTGTTGAATCCTGGGGGATACGCACCAAGACACAAATATTCTTGAGGACAATGCCACTACACGCCTCAGACCATTATTTTCTAACAAGACAGAGCTTTCTAAGGACATTTGCAATATTTTTGGAGTTTCTATTGGCTTTCTGCTTCTCTCTCTGTTTCTATTCTTTTCTTATAACTTTCTAACCATTATTGATGGATTCTAATCCCTGTTAATATAATGTTCATGTTAGTAAATAAGTTACTAAGCGTCATTATGAGTCTCTACCTTATTTGTTTCTCATCAACAGTATATGTCGCAATCGTAATTCCGACGAGACGACGAACTCGCTAAAATTTAAAAATAGAATTTTATTTGAATTAATGTGGAGCCGCCACCAAATTTTTATTTAAGGGAAAAATATTTTGAAAAAACCCTGACTTGAGAATGAGATTCGAAGTTCGGGAGTCGGTTACGAATGGGGAAGGTGTTAGGCACCCCACTTGCCTGTTCCGATGAACAATACTCTTAAACTGAGTGTGTGATTTTTGACAATAGTTTGATCCCTTAATTCAAGTGAAATAAATGTCTTGATGGAGGTTAGCCTGATAGGACTTGATCCTGCTCCTACGTATTCCCCGTTGCAATAAGAAACTCAAGGCTTACGTAGTTCTGGTGTGAAGGCTTGACCTTCGGAAGTGCTTTAAAAGGAATACGATGCTTTAAAAAGCCTTTTATTTTTTTGGAGGAATCTTCAGTCCATTCATGCACAAGGTTCGAGGTAACTAGGGCTGCACGGGGGCCTATACGAACCACTAAACATCGAACAGCAGTATAGACCGCCAGTTTCCCATCTAGAGTTCGTCGTGTGAGACCGTAGATCCCAAAGCATTTTTAGAAAGAATTTTATTTTTTTAAGGAACTTTCAGTCCATTCATGCACAAGGTCCGAGGCAGCTAAGGCTGCCCGGGGACCTATAAGAATCTCTAAACATCGAACAGTAGTGTAGACCGCCAGTTTCCCATTTAGAGTTCGTCGCGTGAGACCGTAGGTCCCGAAGCATTTTGAAAAGAGTTTTATTTTTGGAGGAACCCTCAGTCCACTCATGCACAAGGTCCGAGGCAGCTAAGGCTGCATGGGGGCCTATACGAACCTCTAAACATCGAATAGCAATGTAGACCGCCAGTTTCCCGTTTAGAGTTCGTCGCATGAGACTGTAGATCCCAAAATCTTTTGAAAAGAGTTTTTATTTTGGAGGAACCCTCATTCCACTCATGCAAAAGGTCCGAGGCAACTAATGCTGCACAGGAGCCTATACGAACTACTAAACATCGAACAACAGTGTGGACTGCCAGTTTCCTGTTTAGAGTTCGTCGCGTGAGACTGTAGATCTCAAAGCCTTTTTTGAGAAGCGTTTTATTATTCAAAGACAGCGATGGTAATAAAATGATTTGATCATATTCTAGAGAAAAAGGGAATGCTGCTGGTTTGATCGGAACAATAGGGAGTATGGGGGTTGACTCAACATATTGAAGAGTGCAGGGGTTAAATCAGAATAAGGAAAAGTCCAGGGGTCAGATCAGAATAGTGAAAAATCCAAGGGTCAGAACAGAATATTGGAAAGTCCAGGGGTCAAATCAGAATATTCGAAAGCCCAGGGGTGAGATTAGAATATTGGAAAGTCTAGGGGTTAAACGAGAATATTGGAAAGTACAATGTTAGCTTGGAATAATGAAGGGGAAACGAAAACGTCGTGCTTGAGGTTCGAAGTAGTGGTTAAGGGGTTCCAGACCACGAGTTTGACCACTTGAACCATTTCGCCCTTTGTGATGCCTACCTCATTTGGCCCAAGTAAGTGCTCACAAGGTGGGGGCGTTGGCCTCTCTAGGTATGGTCTGTCAGCGGGCCCCATGGCGACTTTTATTGACTCTGCATGATATACTTCTCTCCTCGACAAACTCACCCCTTGTGTGGGTTTCTCCTTTCTGACAGGTTCCGGATGGGTATTTTCGTCTCACGGCCCTTGCCTTAGATGCTCGATCGCTGGTTATGGTATCTCGTGTGCATGACGCAACGAAGCCCTGAGGGAGATGCCAACCTCTGCTCTGGATCGCTCGGCCGTTTCCCATGTCCATGAGCTATTACAAGATTGACTAGTATGGTTGTGCTGCCCGCTGATCGCGTCAAAATAGTCTTGGTGCATTCGAACTAGTGGGATCGGGGGTACCATTGTAAGGGCTTTCCCACCAATATAGCAACGTCTTCCTTGACGGACTCTCTGTATCAGAAGTAGCTTATGGTAATGCATGCAACAAAATATGTCATGGAGGCTGAATTAGACATTCTAGTGCATTTTGGCCAAGAGTCACATTATCATGGTAGGGACGCGACGCACAATTCATCATTTCCTGGAGATGGTATCATGGAGGCTTCGTTGGTCTCAGTCGACCTCGTGTACGTCGAGTCAGGTGTGTCTACACACTACGCGTCGGCCAACTTCATTTGACCTGCCTCTTAGGCATCAACAACAGGTTCGACCATGATCCTGATTCTTTATGGTCATGGTGACCCCTCGCAGTGCATCTTTGATCTGCCATCCTGTGCCTTTCCTGGATTGCGAGCGTTGAGCACCCCTTTACTATATGCTCTGGGCTTTAGGGCGTTTAGGCGAAGCATCCGTTGAACAGGACCCCTACGAGAACGTGCTACCCATTCCTTGTAACCACTCCCTAGGTACTCGAAACACGTAGTTTCATATGGCTCGAGGTCAGGATGGGAGGAACTAGACGAATACTCCTTATTCAGTGTTATGGTCAGGTTAATTGGGGGGACGTATTGTGCATGGCTTAGCTTCTTTTGTCATCGCGTCAAATCGAGATAGGGCTCTTGGAGCTGAAATTAGCATGGTATCTATTGTGGTATCAGGGTTATGGTTGTTACACGTGATGCGGGCTCCCAACCAATCTCTCGTTTAATCATGCTCGGCCATGGTATTAACATTCTGCTTGGGCGTACTTGCTCCAACTTCTTTGTTGGGCAGCACCTCCAAGGGTCATAGGCGTGTAAGGGCTCCCTCCCATACGGCTCCCATGGCTGGTTCAACACCTCCTTCTGTTCTTCGTGGCCAGCGCGTTCCAGGGGAAGCTTTGAGTTTCAACGTAAGCACCAGCTCATCCCTGAACCTGGTTCGTGAACGTCGTAAGTTAGGGGCACAGGGGAGCGGTCATGGACTGCCTCTTCCCACATAACATAGAACAAAATTCCCCTGTTTTTTGAGAGGCAGGATAGCTAAAAGGGGTAGGCTGTTAAATCAATTAGGAACATGTCTGTGAGCTCGTCTAATCTTGGGAAACATGCTTCTCGACTCGGTCATGAGCGGTGTTCGCCGTTCCAATGCCTTTGACACATCCTGTTCACCCTTACTTCCCCTGAGTGAGTATAAGGATCGGACCGTTTGGGAGTCGTAGCCTAGTCAAAGACTCATATGAGCGTTCGAGCTTTCTCGTTCCATACCTGATTATGCCTACTCGGAGCTAATTTTTAACAGGACTGAGTTACTGATAATGCTGCATTAAGAGACCACAACCTTCCTAATTTGATCATGCAGCACATTAACTTGCGCTATGTCTTAGATCGGAACTTCAGCTCCTGATGGATGGTATGCATTTTTATAATCGCACTATGATTCGCCATTTGTTCCGATTACCTCCGATTCTAATTTCTTACTAATCCTTCATTACGACTCCGAAATCTCCTTTCTCTCTTTTTATCTTATGTTGGATCTACCTATTCTACTTTTCTCATTTCCTAACAACATCTAATCAGCAAGTAAGCTACGGAACGAGCGTCGAAATGAAATTATCAATCAGTGCATCAAGCATAAGAGAAATGAAAATCATCTCCGAATAAACCATAGCAAACATTTAAACACAAATTATAACATCAAGATTTGGATAGAAACGTTAACCTTCACGCCGGCTTGCAGAATTCTCCCTGATCGAAGCTTGAGTTCAGGCTCAGAGAGTAATGAAGCATGAACGTTCTTGAGAAAATGTTGTGGCCGGAGCGAGCTGTAGAGAACTTGCGGCCAATCCAGGAGAATCTTTCCTTGCTTCTGGAAACCGCGAGAGCTTTCTCCCTTGCTCGATAGTCTAGATAACTTTCGTCCAAATTTCTGAAAAGCTTCCAACCTCTTGATTCTCCTCTTCTCCCAAAAAGGATTCTGAGCCCAAGGGCTCTATTTATACCATCAAAACCACCCTGCATCGTGCTTCCTCTTTTCCTTTTTTATTTCCTACGCTCATTATTTTTATTTGCTACTTTATACATGTTTCCTTTATTTTTCTTCTTCTTTCTTCTTCTTTTTTTTCTTATATATTTTGTGTGTTTTCTTTTATATATTTTTATTTATTTTCATCATTTTCCTAATTTTTTATTATTATTTTGTTATTTAGTTATTTAGCTATTCATTCATTCTAAATTAATTTTATTTATTATTTATTATATTTTATTTATTTTTTTATTTCCTATATTTCCCCCTTTTTTTATTATTTCCCCCTTTCTTATTACTTTCCACTATATTTGTTTATTTTCATCATTTTCCTAATTTTTTTATTATTTATTATTATTTTGTTATTTTGTTATTTAGTTATTTAGCTATTCATTTATTCTAACTTAAATTTATTTATTTTTCTATTTTTTCAATTTTTATGTTTCATGGTGACCTTTCGTTCATTAACATTACAGTTGATTCACTAATTAAACTTAGACGGGAGCCTCAGACGTAATTAAGTGTTTACAGTTTGTCCCTCTTTACTCATTTTCCTACCAAATAATGCGAGAAGCGATTCTCTGAATCATTATGGTAGGAAATGAGTAAAGACGTGAACACATTATGTCTGAGGCGATCTTTGAAAGTGTCTGAAGAGCATGAGAAGCTTTGAGCTTGAAGATGGATGCCTGGGAAATGGTGGTTTCTCCAGCTTCATATGCTAAACCGACAGGGTTTGCGCATGTAAGGCTTGAGCGTGTAGCCCAATTAGGCTATGAATACTGCTGAAGTGCAGACGAAGTAAGGTGAAAGGGGCCTTTTTAAGGCAGGAAAATATGTGGGAACTAGAATATAAGGTATGTTCAAAGTGGCCTGACAACATAGACCAAGATGCAGAAATGTAAACATAATGAGGCCTGACAACATAAGCCAAGATGCAGAAATGTAAAATGCGAGGCCTGACATCATAGGCCGGAGTACTGAAATTTCAACATGCAAGGCCTGACATCATAGGCCGAAGTACGGAAAATTAAAATGCCAAGCCTTACAATATAGGCCGGAGAACTGGAATTTAAACATGCAAGGCCTGACATCATAGGCCGGAGTGCAGGAAATTTAAACATGCAAAGGTCTGACAACATAGGCCGGAATGCTGGAATTTAAACATGCAAGGCTTGACATCATAGGCCCGAGTGCAGAAATTTAAACATGCAACGCCTGACAACATAGGCCGAGATGCAAGACCTGACAACATATGCCAAAATGCAGAAATTTAAACATGCAAGGCCTGACATCGTAGGCCAGAGTACAGAAATTTAAACATGCAAGGCCTGACAACATAGGCCAAAGTGCAGGAAATTAAACATGAAAATTCCTGACAACATAAGCCGGAGTGCAGGAAATTAAAATGCAAGGCCTTACATCATAGGCAGGAGTGCTGAAATTTAAACATGCAAGGCCTGACAACATAGGCCGAAGTGCAGGAAATTAAAATGCAAGGCCTGACATCATAGACTGGAGTGCTGAAATTTAAACATGCAAGACCTGACAACGTAGGCCGAAGTGCTAAAATTAAAATGCAAGGCCTGACATCATAGGCCGGAGTGCTGAAATTTAAACATGCAAGGCCTGACAACATAGGCCAAAGTGCTGAAATTTAAACATGCAAGGCCTGAGAACATAGGCCGGGATGCAGAAATTTAAACATGCAAGGCCTGACAACATAGGCCGAAGTGCAGGAAATTAAAATGCAAGGCCTGACATCATAGGCCGGAGTGCTGAAATTGAAATTTAAATATGCAAGGCCAGACAACATAGGCTGGAGTGCGGAAAATTTAAAATACAAGGCCTAACAACATAGGTCGGAGTGCAGAAATTAAAAAGGTTGCCTACTAGTAGGCTTGGGAGAGGAAACCGAAGGTGTATTTTTCATTTGCAGACTTCGACCTCCCAGCTTTCATTTTAGCACTGACCACAATCTTCAGAGTGAGCTAGATTCTGTGATCTGCTTGCTTCCTTCTTTGCTTTACAAGAGTATCCTCTGCTTGTGCCATTCTTTTGAGAGATAAAATTTTGATTAGTAAGAACTTGTAGTTAAGGAAGTTTCGAACTAACCCTGACTCTTAGACATCGTTAGTAAAAGCAATTATCATTCAAAATTCATATGATTGCACTTTGCATATACATTTTGAAAGAAAATACAGTTGCAAACGGTATGGAATTCAGGAAATGGTTAGAATGATGGGGCATTTTGTGACTGGATATCTGGTGATAGGACTTTGGTTGATTGGATGCCTTTGAGGCGACTAAAGCTAGTATTGTACTTCGGCGACGTCTTCTGTCTTGTCAACCCTGCTTCTGAAAAAAAAAAATTGCCCCAATTTATTCGACTCGCCCTAGACTGGTCTTGAACCTTTCATTTTGGGCACAAACAAACTTGATTCCATTCTCCGTTCTTTTGGAACCCTGGATACTTGCCGATTTTGCCCCAGTTCAATGCCCGGTTCGTCATGTGGTCACTAGTTTGCCCCATTAAGGATGGAGACCCACTGTCATTCTTTCCGTTCTTTGGCTATGCTCTCTTTATTAAGGGAAACAACTCCTTCCTTGTTCACCCTGTCTAATCTGCTTTAACAAGTTTCTGACTTGCCTTCCGTCTTGCCCTAACTTTTTCTTAGGCCGCCCTTGTGGGTTCTCGATCTAGCGGACCTTTTTGTCTGAATTGCCCTAACTTTTCCTAGGCCGCCCTTGTGGGTTCTCAACCTAGCGGGCCTTTTTGTCTGAATTTCCCTAACTTTAGCCTAGGCCGCCCTTGCGGGTTTTCGACCTAGCGGGCCTTTTTGTCAGAATCGCCCTAACTTTTGCCTAGGCCGCCCTTGCTGGTTTTCGACCTAGCGGGCCTTTTCGTCTGGATTGCCCTAACTTTTTCCTAGGCCGCCCTTGTAGGTTTTCGACCTAGCAGGCTTTTTGTCTGGTTCGCCCTATCTTTTTCCTAGGCCGCCCTTGTGGGTTTTCGACCTAGCGGGCCTTTTCTCAAGCATCATATCTTTTCACAGCATCTGAATTGATAGGGTTAGGCAAGTCTCTCCCATCCATGTTTGCCAAGATCAAGGCGCCTCCGGAGAAAGCTTTCTTAACTATATAAGGTTCCTGGTAATTTGGAGCCCATTTCCCGTGTAGCGCTTTCTGCATTAGCAATAATATTTTAATCACCAAATCACCCTTCTAGAACTCCCGGGGATGCACCTTTTTGTCGAATTCTTTCTTCATTCTCCTTTGGAATAGTTGGCCGTGACATATCGCAGCCAGCCTTTTCTCGTCGATCAGGTTCAATTGGTCCATCCGGGCTTGGACTCATTCGGCTTCTTCTAATTTAGCATCCATCAGGACCCTCAATGAAGGGATCTTTACTTCGATTGGGAGTACGACTTCCATCCCATACACGAGGGAGAAGGGAGTTGCCCCAGTAGAAGTGCGAACAGAGGTCCGATATGCATGTAATGTGTAGGGGAGCATTTCATACCATTCTCTGTATGAGAGCACCATCTTTTGGATGATCTCTTCGATATTCTTATTGGCCGCTTCGACAGCTCCGTTCATCTTTGGTCGATATAGGGAGGAATTATGATGTTGAATCTTGAATTGGCTGCACAATTCTTTCATTATTTTATTATTTAGATTAGAGCCATTATCCGTTATGAGCTTATTGGGCAATTTGTACCGACAGATCAATTCCCTCTTCACGAACTTGACCACTACATTGTGAGTCACGCTGACATATGAGGCGGGCTCGACCCATTTAGTGAAGTAGTCGATGGCTACTAATATGAAATGATGTCCATTGGATGCTTTAGGTTCAATTGGACCAATAACATCCATCCCCTACATAGCGAATGACCAGGATGATGACAGCACAATCAACGAAGTTGCCAGCATATTGATATTGTCCGCGCATACTTGTCATTTATGGCAAGTCTTGACATGTCTATAGCAATCGGCTTCCATGGTTAACCAATAATATCCGGCTCTAAGAATTTTCATCGCCATTGAGTGTCCGTTGGCGTGAGCACCGAAGAACCCTTCATGAACTTCCTTCAAGATTTTGTTAGCCTCTGCTGCGTCCACGCACTTGAGCAGAACCATATCGTGATTCCTTTTATACAAGATTTCTCCATTGAGGAAGAAATTCATAGCTAATCTTCGTAAGGTCCTTTTGTCATTTTCCGACGCATTGGCAAGATATTCTTTATTTTTCAGGAACTGCCGGATATCATGATACCACAGGTTCCCATCTGGTTCTATTTCCACCGATTGAAAAAATGCCGGCCTAGGGCGATGTTGAATACGTATGAGAGGTGTGTCCTCTTCTCGACCGATTTTAAACATAGACGACAAGATGGCTAGGGCATCAGGAAACTGATTGTCTTCTCGAGGTATATGAGAGAAGGTGACCTCTTCAAAATGTTCTAATAATTCTTGGAGATGGGCCTGGTAGGGCATTAGCTTTGCATCTCTGGTTTCCCACTCCCCTTTGACCCGATGGAAGACCAGAGTTGAATCACCAAAGACCTTTAAGCGCTTCACCTTAGCTTTGATTGCGACTTGGATCCCCCAAAATGCAAGCCTCATATTCTACCACATTATTGGTGCAATTGAAAGCCAGCCTGGCCGCAATGGGTATATATTGTTTATCCGGGGATATCAGTATGACTCCTATACCATGACCCATCATGTTGGATGCACCGTCAAATAACATTGTCCATTTTTCTCCCTCTGTCTTCCTTTCTTCATTGAATATTGCCATCAAACCCTCATCAGGAAACTCTGGCTGCATAGCCTGGTAATCTTCTAGGGGTTGTTAGGCCAAATATTCAGCGAGCGCACTACCTTTGATGGACTTCTACGTCACATACAGGATATCTATATTCCGAAAGTATTACTTGCCATTTCACAATTCGTCCTAACAATGTAGGCTTCTCGAAGATATACTTGATCGGATCCATCCTAGATATTAGCCACGTGGTGTGACTCAGCATATATTGTCGTAAACAGTGCGCCGCCCATGCCAAAGCACAACATGTTCGCTCCAAGAGGGAATATCTGACTTCGCAGTTCGTGAATTTCTTGCTTAAATAGTATATTGCCTGCTCCTTCCTCTCTGATTCATCATGTTGACCGAGCACACAACCCATCGACTGGTCCGTCACCATTAGGTACAAGATTAAAGGCCTTATAAGGACTGGCGGTATCAGGACCGGCGGGTTCTGTAAATATAACTTGATCTTTTCAAAAGCTTCTTAACAATCCTCATCCCAACCCACAGGTTGATTCTTGCGCAAGAGCTTAAAGATCGGCTCGCATGTAGCCGTCAACTGGAAAATAAATCGGGAGATGTAGTTGAGCCTTCCCAAGAAGCCTCGGATCTCCTTTTCAGTCTTCGGAGCTGGCATGTCTATGATGGTCCAGGCTTTATCGGGGTCGACCTCGATTCCCCTTTCACTAACAATGAAGCCCAACAGTTTTCTTGATTTAACCCCGAAGGTGCATTTAGCCGGGTTCAACCACAGTTTGAACTTTCGGAGCCTCTCGAACAGCTTTTGGAGGTCCGAGAGTTGGTCATCCTCCATCCTGGACTTGGCAATGATATCATCTACGTAGACTTCTATCTCCTTATGAATCATATCATGGAATAATGTTACCATAGCCCTTTGGTAAGTTTCCCCTGCATTTTTCAATCCAAAAGGCATAATTTTGTCGTAGAACGTTCCCTAAGCTGTAATGAAAGTGGTCTTTTCTCTATCTTCTTCGGCCATTTTGATTTGATTATAGTCTTAGAAACCATCCATGAATGAAAAGTAAGAGAACTGCGCAGATTTTTCGACCAGCACGTCGATGTGGGGGAGCAGAAAGTCATCTTTCGGGCTATCCTCGATTGAGATCTCTGTAGTCTACGCACATCCGGACCTTGCCGTCCTTCTTGGGGACCGACACTATATTTGCGACCCACTCCGGGTAATTCGTAGAAGCTAAGAAACTGGCGTCAAACTGCTTTTTCACCTCTTCCGTGATTTTCAAGGAAATTTCGGGCTTCATCCTCCTTAACTTCTGTTTGACCGGTAAACACCCGGTTTTCATAGGCAGCTTGTGTTCTACTATAGAGGTAACTAAGCCTAGCATGTCTTGATAAGACCAGGCAAAGATATCACTATAGTTCTGTAATAGTGAGACCAATCTCTCACGATTGTCTCCAATGATAAGCGTGTCTATCTTCACTTCTTTCTTATTTTCTTCGATCCCCAAATTTATCAAATCGATGGGCTCCTGATGAGGTTCAATTATTTTAGATTCGCATTCCACCAGTCTCAACATCTCTTCGGTGGGTTCGCATTCAAATTTTGCCTCCTCATTGGCATGATTGACAATACAATTGAAATCTCCTGATACAATACTAGCACTGTCGTCGTAAGGCGATTTTTTATCGGATCTGCAGATTGGGGTATGAGAAAAGAATAAGATGTATATTTTGCAGAGGGAAATATATTAGGGAAAGAAGAGGGAAGATTTCTGGATAATGCAATTGTATTTATCATTTATCAAAAAGAATATGTACAAAATGTTTATGTTTTGAAATTGAATTTTGTCATGACAATTACAAAATTACATTTGAACTGAATCAAAAGTCAGAGGTAGTTCAATAATTTTCCAATTGTTGAGTTCTTGTCCAGGGGGACAGGCCATCACCAGATCTTCAATATTTTTCGTCCTCTCTCCATCTACGGCCGTGACCATGCCAGCATCTTCGAATCCGGCACTCCGAAAACTTTGAGAAATGTGGCACAGAGGGACCTTGCCGAACCGAGGCCTGACTGCCTTATCTTCTTCTGTGGGCTTATATCCTAATCCGTACCGTTGTCTAGTCTTGTTCACCGATAACAGCTGAGACAAACCATCGTTATTTTTCCCCAGTTTATCACCGGGCCTGAACCCGTTCTTCAACATCACCCGGACCATCATCATTAGAGCTTTGGGGGGCCGCCTTTGGTCAACCACTTCTCCCTCCTTAATGGTGGTGACATTGGAAACTTCCAAGGCTTGAAAGTGTGTCTTCAAGGCCTCTTCGACCACCTCAATATATGGAGGATTGGTGGGTTTGCTGACCAAATAGTCTTCCTCCGCTGAGACGATAATCAGCCTATCGCCTATGATGATTTTCAATTTCTGGTGCAAAGTCGAAGGGACTGCTTTGGCAGCGTGAATCCAGGGCCTCCCTAACAGGAAACTGTAGGGTGGATGGATGTCCATTATCTGGAAGGTTATGTTGAAGACAACTGGGCCAATTTGGATCGACAGTTCGACTTCACCAATGACCTCCCTCCTTGATCCATCAAAATCCCTTACCACCATGGAACTTGGCTTTATAAGGACCCCCTCATGCGACAACTTAGACAATGTCAATTAAGGCATCACATTCAAAGATGAATCGTTATCTACCAAGACTTTGGCTAGAATATGGTCCATACATTTCACCGATATGTGCAATGCCTTGTTATGCCCTACCCCTTCATCTGGAATTTCGCGGTCGGCGAAGGTATGGAAGTTGTTGGCGGTTATGTTACTGGCGATTCCTTCAAATTTATCCACCGATATATTATCGACCACATGGGCCTCGTTCAGTATCTTCAGCAATACTTTCCGGTGGGGTTCGGAATTCATCATCAGAGCTAGCAAAGAGATTTTGGCAGGTATACAGTTCAGTTGCTCGATCACTGTATATTCACTCTGCCTAATCATTCTCCAGAATTCGCAGGCATCTTCCTCGAAGACTGGTTGTTTAAGTACCTTTTCCTCGCTCTGTCTGCTAATCTCCGGTTCCGGGCCTGCTAATATCGCCTCACCACAAGGCGGTTTCCCCATTTCCTCCATTGGAGTGTGAATACAACCACTCCTAGTCATACCGCCAACCCCTGCTATGTTTACTATATCCGGAGTTGAGCTTGCTGAAGCTCCCGACTTTTGTTCCCCTTCTACTTTTCCACCAGATACCTCTACATCGTATTTCCACAGTACCTCTTTGTTGCTTTGGTACGAGAATAGCCCAGGGACCCTTATTATGACAGGTCTCATCCCTTTTGGTGTTGGCGAGGCTGGTGTTTCAGTGTATCGGATAGCCAAAGGCTTAGGATGTCCAGAAAGAGATTCATTGACCATGTCTACCTCCTCTTCAATTTCAATGTAATTCATTGAGGGGTCTGGTCCTCCATGATTCAGTAGTGGGTTGCTCCCCACACTCGGCGCATCCTTCTCAAAGTTTAGCCACTTAGCATTGATCAGTTTTTGGACCCTATGTTTCAGGGCCAGACAATTCTCAGTAGAGTGTCCCACGGTTCCGGCATGATACTCGCATTTAGCCTCTGGATTTTACCATTTGGGGTATGGAGGTTCTAGCGGCTTCATGGGACTTAGTGCAATTAACGAGTTTTGGATTAAACAGGGCAGTAGCTCCGAATAGCTCATCGGGATTGGGTCAAATTGCACAATTTTCCTTTGGTTGTTATTGGTTTTTTGTTGAGGTGGGTTAGGGTTGGTGTTTAGGGTCCATGGCCTTGGAGGTTGTTGAGGGAACACTGGTTGTGGAGGAAATACCGGTTGTTGAGGAAATGTTTGTGGGGTTGGAGTCATGAATGGAGGGCTTGGTTGAAAAGGTGTCAGGGGGTTATAAGTTGGCTGGTATGTAGGTTGGGCTATGGCTATCATGTGTAGGTGTGCTGGGAATTGTGGTTGGTGTGGTGTTTGCTAGCTAGGCGGTGTAGTGGCCGGGCGATTATGGTCAGCTAAAACATAATGGGTTTCAGCTTCTTTCTTTCTCCACGAGTTGTTGGCCGGCTTTTTCACATTTACATTGCCGGCAGAGGTGTGTACAATCTTTCCTCGACGTAGACCGCTCTTTATACGTTCTCCGATTAGTACCATATCAGAGAAATTAGCGGATACACTGCCCACCATCTTCTCGTAAAAGGGAGCAGGGAGAGTCTCCATGAAAGTGCTGATCATCTCTCTTTCTAGCAAAGGCGGCTGGACTTGAGCCGTTAGCTCTCTCCATCGTTGTGCATATTCTTTGAATGATTTGTCGTCCTTTTTCACCATATTCTGTAACTGGGTACGGTCGAGAGCCATCTCCATGTTGTATTTTTATTGCTTTAGGAAGGCATCATCCAAGTCCTTCCATGTGTGAATGTATGACCTTTCCAGCTGGGTATACCAACTGGCTGCTGCTCCAATCAGACTGTCCTGAAAATAGTGGATGAACAGCTTGTCGTTGTGGGAATGCGAGGCCATTTTCCGGCAATACATTGTCAGATGGCTCCTTGGAAATCCAGTTCCTTTGTATTTTTCAAACTCCAGGGTCTTAAATTTGGGAGGTATGACGACGTCAGGCACGAGGCAAAGATCAAAAGCCTCCACTGTTCCATACCCACTCCCTTCAATGGCCCTGACCCTTTCTTCTAGGTGCTGCCATCTCCCGCTGAGATGGGTTTCTTGGTCAGCCGGCTTTGGCCATTGTTCGTTCATGGGCTGGCTGGTATGATGGGGTAAGGTGTGTGGTCCCCCAGGTCTAGTAGCATGACCATAGGGATGTGGTTTGTGGGTGTTTGTTGGGTGAGTGGTGACAGGGACAAAGTATGTAGGGTCTTCGGTGACGGTTGTGTTCATGTGGGTGTAGTCAGGGTTGATGTGAGGCGGGTATGTGTTAGACGGATTGATGTGAGGAAGGAAAGATGGGTTTATGTGTGTGGGGAAGGCAGAGGAAGTGTTTGTGTTGTAAGGGTAGGGCGGCGGGTTCATATATGTTGGGTGAGAGTGTGGTGGATAGCCGGTAGTATTGGAAGGAGGAAGGTAAGTCGGTGGGTTAATATGGTGAGGATCAGTGGTAGGGTTTGTGTATGAAGGCCCAGTAGGGGGATTTGGATGATATTGGTGAGTGGTAGGGTTTATGTGGAGCGGAAGTGCATTAGGGTTTTCACCAGCAGAAACCCCTTGAGAACCGGCCCATAAGGAGGTTCACAGCCAGGTGGTAGCGCATATGGCCACTCTTACTCGGTAATGGTTTAGAGGGGCATTGATGCAGTGGTTTCCCCTGGTGCTTCAGTCCCCGAAGGTCCCTCTGTGCCTTTTTCTAGCAGCTTCATGAGTTTGACGACCTGGTCCTTCAGTTCGGCCACCTCATTTCTGAGTTCTTCGTTTTGCGTCTCTAACTCACTCATGATTTTCGTCCTTGATTGAGTGCTATATGAATGCCAGAGAAGTCATAAGTCCGCTATCTTTGTTATCTGTAAAAGTTAAATTAATTAATTAATGATTAGAAAAACAAACTTTTGGGTATATGATAAATACGGAGGGACAAGAATCTCATCGAACATCGTTTCTCGATCGAGTGCACTTTTCGTGCTCCGAGCATAAGATGAAAATTAATATGGAATCATATGCATAGAGAAACCCGTTTTATTCAAATAGACAAGGTTTATTTTACATCTTGTTCTTCTTGCTTGGCTAATACAACATACTTATTCATCCTTAAGACCAAGTCTTTACAAAACTGAATAAAAGTTTCGACTTCAGGCAGGGTGTGGAGTGGATGCAGCGATGCTTCTGCCTTTTTAAGCAACTGTGGTACTTCCTCGATCGCTGTATTTGCTAGGCTGGCCAACCTTTCAAAACATTTGGTCCAGTGATCGACCGTGTCTTTATACCACTTATTTTCATCTTGTATATCGCTTATGCCCCTTTGCTGCATTCGTATGACCTCGATGACCTTCCATTTTTCTTTGTTCACCTCATTCTGCCATGTTATGAGTAGGCCTTCGATCTATTTCTTCATATCTTCTATCTGTTACAGTAGGTCGTTTCTCTCTTCTATTACATAATCTGCCTCCACTCGGACCCTATTATTTTCCGCTAGGATCTGATTTTTCTCCTCCCTGATCGTATGGATTTTGGCCCTCATTTGCTCCAAAGCGCTCCTCAGCTGACGGTTTTCTTGGAGCGTGGTGTCCCTCTCTTGGGCTCTCATTCCGAGCTCTTTGTTAGCTACTTGCAGGTTTAGATGAACCCGGGCAGCGTGCTCACGTTCACCTTTTTGTTGTTCTCGGACGCTTTCTATGATGGTCTCAATCACCTGGTTTTCTCTTTTTAATGCAGCGCATTCCTGCTGTGCCTTCAAAAGTTCTTCCTCCAACTGGCTGTTCTTCTTGGTCATGGCCTCTAATTTTTCCTTCAAATTTTTCACAGCCTCATCTTCGAATACTGTGGGTGGAAGTTGACTTCCTGAAGGGATGACCGGAGGTCTGAACGGTAGCTTGATTTGATGCACTCTATCCCTGGCTCATTGCTTATACTCTTCTTTAGCGACGCAGCTTCAGACTCCCAACTCTTTTCCTTTGCGAGCGATATTCTCCCAAGCTTCTCGGACCTTTCAGAGACTCTCGGCAAAATCTCCTTCATATTTTAGGAAGAAAGGGGTCACTTGCTCGTCTGATGGCGATGACTTGATGGGATAAGTCAGCTGCCTTTTCCCCAGTATCAGATTGTAGTTGATACAACCCCTAGCTCCCATGAGTGGTACATTTGGGAACCCCTTGCAATGATAGATGACACTCGTTCTTTGTTGCCACGAAGGTTGCCATCTAATCTGTTCTTTAGTCAGGCAGGCAAAATGAGTCGACCATTCTTCATTGCTCAAGGGCTTTATCTGGTAGCACAGCAAATTCGATATGGGACATTGTATCTTTACATTCCTTTTGAAGATGTGGGCGGTTATCCATATATATAGCATTGGCAAACAATAGATCAACCTTGTTCTTTTCTTTTCATGACAAAAGTTTAGCGTATTATAAACATCTGCCAACAAAGTTGTGACAGGGTTTTCAGCTTTGTTCCTCCTGGCCAAGAATATATCGACTGCATTTAAATCAACAAAATCCTCCATGTAAGGGGAAAGCACTAGCCCGTAGATGGTGAGAGTTAGCACTTCCATGTATACGGCCCACTGGTTGTTGCTGGCCAGGTGTTGGATATATTCTTCCAAGAACTCTCTGGTGAACCCTTTGATTAGGCTCTTTGTTTGGTAACCTGTCAGACGGTCTCCAGACTGTAGACCTAGAGCCTGTGCGGCAACTCGAAATGTAGAGTGATGTTCCAAGTGATGATATGACCTACACCCCTCCAACTGTAGATCCAGAATCTGTTCGAACTCCACTAGGGTAGGAGCCAACTGGAAATCTGAGAAGGTGAAGCATCGTAGGGGAGGATTGTAGTACTGTACCATAGTTGTGAGGGCCCCCTCCTGTACCTAAACTTTTAGTAATTTCAGTATGTTGCCATATTTCTTGCTGAATGACATCTGTTGGATGCTCGACAGCTTGTTTCCAAACATTTCCAAGCTTGTAAGGTCTATCGCCTTGACCCTAATACGTCTCATTTTCTTCAACTGCCCGGATTCCATATTAATTTCCATTTCACCTCCTTTTTTACAGTTGCTGAGAATCTGGTCCCTCAAAGAAGGAAAGGAAAAAGGAAAATAAAGCAAACATGTTAGGCTTAGGATGAACAAGGTTAATGCATGATGCATAAAGATATAAAGCAATAAATATGGTTAAGTCTCTTTTTATCACCAAATTTTCTTTCCCTCTTTTTCTCTCTTTTTCCTTTTCTCTATATATTTTTTTTCTATCTTTTAATTCTTTTCTCTCTTTTTTCTGCTCCTTCCCCTTATTTTTTCTATCCTATCTTCTTTCTTCTTCTTCCATTTCCTCTCTCTTTTCTTATTATTTTTCTTCCTCCTCTTTTTACTCATTTCTTTTCCCTCTTTTTCATATTTTCGATTTTCTTTTCTCTTTCCATTTGGCCTTTCTTTCTTTTCTTTTCACTTCTTCTCTTTGTTTTGTCTTAAGATTTCTATCCATTCCCAATTGCAGGTAAATAAAATGCTTACAAAACATATGTCGTGTAATCAGAGTGTGCCCTCCCCGTGCCCTAGTTTGGTAACCTGTCTTACGGATCTAGGACTTTTAATGCATGAACCTCTCTAAGGTGGTTTGTAATCCTAAGGTGTAGAGGTCACTAGAGCCAAGTTGCAGTCCATAATGCTTGCCACAACAGTAGAAGTAGCCACTAGTTGCGGGACATTATGAATAGGACACACTCTAGCTAGGATTTTCGTGATAGCTACACAGGACGTAGGCCCCAGCGTGACACCACTACATCCCTCTAATCCTAGGCATCACTCAGACCCAGGTATAGGGCCCCACTCATGATAAAATGCATATGCAATGTACGGAGGGCACATCAATTTGGGATACTTGCAATTGGGTAAATTGTACAGATATATACAGTAATTTATTGTTCGTCTACCCGAAGGTTGTACAAAGAATAAACAAACAAATAAATCACATATAGATAAACAAATAAATAAATCGTGCAAATAAAGGGGAAAGGGATCAATATAACACGCACTTAATTAAACGGGCTTGACTCTCTAATAGTCCCCAGCGGAGTCGCCATCTGTCGTAACCGTAATTCCGACGAGACGACGAACTCGCTAAAATTAAAAATAGAATTTTATTTGAATTAATGTGGAGCTGGCCCCAAATTTTTATTTAAGGGAAAAAGATTTGGAAAAAACCTTGACTCGAGGATGAGATTCAAAGTTCGGGAGTCGGTTACGAATGGGGAAGGTGTTAGGCGCCCCATTCGCCTGTTCCGATGAACAGTACCCCTAAACTGAGTGTGATTTTTGAAAATAGTTTGATTCCTTAATTAAAGTGAAATAAATGACTTGATGAAGGTTAGCCTGACAGGACTTGATCCTGCTCCTACGTATTCCCCGGTGCACAAGGTCCGAGGCAACTAGGATGCTTTAACCTTGACCTTCAGAAGTGCTTTAAAAGGAATAGGATGCTTTAAAAAGCCTTTTATTTTTTTGGAAGAATCTTCAGTCCACTAATGCACAAGGTCCGAGGCAACTAGGGCCGCACGGGGGCCTATATGAACCACTAAACATCGAACAGTAGTGTAGACCGCCAGTTTCCCGTCTAGAGTTCGTCGCGTGAAACCGTAGATCCCAAAGCATTTTGAAAATAATTTTATTTCTTTTTCAAGAACTTTCAATCCATTCATGCATAAGGTCTGAGGCAGCTAAGGCTCCACGGGGGCCTATACGAACCTCTAAACATCGAACAGCAGTATAGGCCGCCGGTTTCCCGTTTAGAGTTCGTCGCGTAAGACCGTAGGTCCCGAAGCATTTTGAAAAGAGTTTTAATTTTGGAGGAACCCTCAGTCCACTCATGCGTAAGGTCCGAGGCAGCTAAGGCTGCACGTGGGCCTATACGAACCTCTAAACATCGAACAGTAGTGTAGACCACCAATGTCCCGTTCAGAGTTCGTCGCGTGAGACTATAGATCCCAAAATCTTTTGAAAAGAGTTTTTATTTTGGTGGAACCCTCAGTCCACTCATGCACAAGGTCCGAGGCAGCTAAGGCTGCACAGGGGCCTATACAAACCTCTAAACATCGAACAACAGTATAGACTGTCAGTTTCCTGTTTAGAGTTCGTCACGTGAGATTGTAGATCCCAAAATCTTTTGAAAAGAGTTTTTATTTTGGAGGAACCATCAGTCCACTCATGCACAAGGTCCGAGGCAGCTAAGGCTGAACGGGGGCCAATAAGAACTACTAAACATCAAACAACAGTGTGGATCGTCAGTTTCCCGTTTAGAGTTCGTCGCGTGAGACTGTAGATCCCAAAGCCTTTTTTTAGAAGCATTTTATTATTCAAAGACAGCGATGGTAATAAAATGATTTGATCATATTCTAGAGAAAGAAGGAATGTTGCTGGTTTGATCGGAACAATAGGGAGTGTGGGGGTTGACTCAGCATATTGAAGAGTGCAGGGGTTAAATCGGAATAAGGAAAAGTCCGGGATGAGATCAAATTAATGAAAAATCCAAGGGTCATAACAGAATATTGGAAAGTCCAGGGGTTAGATCAGAATATTGGAATGTCTAGGGGTCAGAACAGAATATTGGAAAGTCCAGGGGTCAGATCAGAATATTAGAAAGTCCAAGGATCATATCAGAATATTGGAAAGTCCAGGGGTTAAACCAGAATATTGGAAAGTACAATGTTAGCTTGGAATAATGAAGGGGAAACGAATACATCGTGCCTGAGGTTTGAAGCAGCGGTCGAGGGGTTCCAGACCACGAGTTTGACCACTTGAACCATTTTGCCCTTTGTGATGCCTACCTCGTTTGGCCCAAGTAAGTGCTCACAAGGTGGGGGCGTTTCACCAAACTCAATGCTCTTTCTCTTTCTTAATCGTTCAGTTGAAAGATAATGAAACATAAAGCATTCATTTTGGCTTCCAAAATTGCAGAAAAAGGAGAAAAAAAGTAAGGAGCCAAGGTTTGGAAAAGTTTGAAGGATTTCATCCTCTTTTTAGCCAAAGTTGATATTGAAATTAAAAGATTAATCATGTATGAACATAAAAAAAAATAGAGATTTCACCAGTCTTTAATTTTAGGTAAGAGAAAGAGACTCAAGTAGAGTATGAAGTAATTCTAGAGCTTCCTTAGCTTTAGAATGAAATTTAATATTATTTAAAATTTAAAATTTGTGTTTAATTATGTTTGAATTTAATTTTGGATTGAATTTTGTCTGGTTATGATTAAGGACTAAATTGGTTAGAGATATAAATATGATATGAGATTAAATTAAGAAACTATTTAAATTTATATGAGATAGTATACTAAGAAAATGGTATACTAAAACTATAAATTTTATTTTTTTGATTCTCACTTATAGATGAGACTTTGGATATGAAAGTTTTAGATGTTCGATGATATGTATTTGTGGACTACGTCAACAAATTTTTGTGAGCATTATAAATCTGTACGTTTTTATAGAAATTTTAGAAGTTATGATACTTAAATTAGAGATGTTAGAAAATGTTTCTAAAAATAAACATCGTTAATAGTTTTTAAATTATATAGATATATTTCCATATAGTAGATATAAGGAAATATTCATTCAAAAAGTTTGGTAAAAATTCATTTATATTATATTTTATAAAAATATTTAAAATCTATTACTTTATAAAAGTTATTCATTTTTTCTTCCAATCTTTTCACAATATTTAAAAAGATATATTTGACATTTAAATGGTCTATTTTATATATATAGAAATTTTATATTTAGACCTTAATAGGTGAAGATAAAATATAAAAATATGAAGTAACTTTATATTAATATTTATTCAATAAAATTTTTAAAAGTTAATTTATCATGTTATCCTATAATTAGATAGCTACAACTTTTTCATTTTTATTCTTAAATATTTTTTAAAATTTATAAAAAGAGTAAAACTCTAAGGTAATGCTTTGAACACAGTTTGTACATTTTATGGACAGTAATGTCAAATGATGAAGATGAAGATGAGTAAAATGAAGAAAAGAACCAATGTGCCGAAGATCAGCACGAGTGTGCTAAAGTAGGACTGCGCAATCATGTAGAAAACTTGCATGGCCCTGCAACATTGTGTTAGCATGATCGCACAACTTATTAAATGAATAGAGATTGTTGTGCAAGTTATTATGATGAATGGTATTAAATATATTTATGTTGAATGGACTAGAAGCTCGAACACCAACAATGTATATTGTTATTAATTGAATCTGTTGATGATTGGAGATTGAGAATCTTAGTTGTTGTATAGAGATTATGTGCTAAATTTTGATACTTCTAAGTGAAGTATCTATGAATGGCCTATACATAAATAAAATGAGATAATGAAGGAAGGATTAAAATTTCATATGATCCAGTAGTCATTTGAATTTTATTTCAACAAAAATTGAGTGAAGTCTACATGATAGCTGGAAAAGAACAATGAGGTCATGTATTTGAGAAGAAGAAGAGGCCTTCAGTTGAGAATGATGAATGAAACTATTGCATAGGTGGTCGATCATGCATCATATTCATAAAATATTATTTTATAAATCATCAATGTAGGGACTGTCTATGAGCTCTTATATGAAAGGGAGTTAGGAAATCTAGCAGTCAAATTACATAGAAAAATACCATAAATCATGAGAAACAAGAGGTTCCAAGCCTAGGGGGTACGAGAGTTAGGTTTGAGCCTCTCAGCCTCTCCAATGGCCTAGGGTTGCTCCCAACAACCTAGACTGCTCTGGTCAGACTTATGAAATATTAAACGATGTTGATGATGATGATAGTGTTGTCAAGAGTGCACTTTAATTTGAGAAATTGAGTCTTGATACCTCCATTGTTTTGATAATATACTGATGCATGTGAATATTGTAGGGATGATCAACTCCAGATTAGTGAGGATTATTATGGTATTGGACACAATAGACCTTAGCATAATGATGAGTCTGTCATAATAGGATGTAAAATAATATCATGTGCATTCATTGCATTTATTTGAACATTGAATCAAGTTGGTATATTAGATAGTAAAACTCATGTGTTGGGTACAATATTTATAGATGTGTATGACTTATAGAGACAATGAAGGAATAGTCTTGCTCATACAATCTATGTTAAGAATGATTTTATGATAGTTCTTTGTGATTAGAAACATTAAATTACAATGTATTATATTATTCCTATCTAGACTTTTACTTAAATGAAACGGTTCACTCCCTCTCTATTCTATTTCTTTATATGTGGTTATGAATTCCATAGTGAAATTGCAACATGAATCATTCTTTTCTCAATGTTGAGGTGATCGTCGACGTAGAGGCTAGTTAAAGGATCTTTTACTCTGCAAGTAACGACTACATAACAAGAGTAACAGTGAAAAAATATAAGCCAAAGGAGTAAACCTAAAAAAATCATGTACTTCTATCTTAGTAACATCAACCTAGACCACCTACATCTTCAAAAAGTTGAAATCAACCTAGGTGATTTAGGGGACTATTACATTTATATACTCATGAGTGGAATGCAATAATGTTAAGAATGAGAAAAGAAAGAAATGAGATTAAGGCTGTGAGATGAGAGGGGTATTTGTAAAAAATTATCTTTATGATTTTCTCTTTGTAAAAATATAGAAAACTTCTATTTTATCATATTGGAATTAAACTTTAAAAGAGGAAAAAAAAACTAATTTTATATATTTAGTATATTTTTAATAGGTTATTTTTTACAAGTATTTTAAAAAAGATATTTCTTTTCTCTAAAAAAAATATTTTAAATTTTTTATTAAATTAAATTTTCAATAAATATAATAAACCCTTCATATTTTGATAGATAAATAAGGATTTTATTAAAAAAGAAATAAAAGTGACGATTTATTAATTATATACTTTAACTTAAAGATGCTTGGATCTATTTTAATTTGGTAAAAGTCTAGTATCTAAGGAAGTACCTTAAGAAATGATTTTCTTAGGATGTTAGTATTTGATCGTAAAATTATTTGTTACATGTTTTTAGTTTTAAAAAAAACAACTTCTATTAAATAATACTTATTAGAAAGGTAAAATGATTGCTATCAATGGTAATAATGTGTAGTGTGTGGTAGGTTCCTTTCAATGGGGGATGATTGTTTGACTAGACTTTATAATACTTTTATAGGTGCGAGTGAAATTTGAAAAGATCCAATTTATAAAGAAATCTTGTCATATTTTTAAGAGAGGTCAATTGAGATTAGTTTTAAGACAAACTATGATACATAACAAAATCATGCATAAAACACATTAAGATTTATGAGGTGGAGTTTAAGAAGATAAAGTTACCATATGCACTAACAAATTAGAAAGGTATATCGAATAAGTTTTAGGGATACAATTGTTAAGCATGAGAATGCTTAAAAGGTTTAGGGTAGCTTCTTGTAGTCAAGAATTCCTCACAATTGAAACTTGACTATCCTTACTAATTTCTTAGCACTATCAGGGTTAGCTAGAAATGGTTCCTTTTGACAATTATGAACTGATATTAGTGTGAAAACAAAAACTCTTATAACAATTGTGAATTGGTATTAGTGTGAAAACAAAAACTCCTAACATTTTTTAGGATTGTAGTTTGAATTAACATGCATAACATAATTGTGTAACATAGATTTTGATCATGTAATATATCATAGGATGCATGACATATATCCTATGATATATGGAACATGATCTATGTAAACATAATTGAGTAACATAGATTTTTATCATGTAATATATCATGGTATGTATGACATACATCCTATGATATATGGAACATGATCTATGTATTTATTGTTTATTACCATCATTTTTACTAATTGATTAACCTTAAAGTGTAGTTCAATTATAAAATTTAATATTAGCATATTTTTTTTTAAGATAGATCAAGTGGACTTAAAAGTAACCACTAATAGAATTATTTTTTATATTTTTTTACTCTTTATTTTATAAATTTTATTTTCTAAGTTATCTCTTTATAAATGTATAAAATATATTTTTAAAATTTAAATTTTAAAACATATTTTTAAAATAAAATTAAAAATATTCAAATTTCACATGTATAAAAATATACTTTTAAAATTTTAATTTTAAAAGTATATAATTGTACTTCCAAAATATAAATTCTAAAAGTTTAAAAATAGACTTTCAATATTAAATTTTGAAAGTAATATTTAACAACTAAATTTAGCCAATAATTTTGTAAATATTTAATAAAATTTAAGAATATTATAAAATGAGATTAGAGTTTCTAAAGAAAAATATTAAATATTTTCTTTTATTTTGGATAAGATTTAATATTTTAATTAATGAATTTTAAATAGAAAATAATTTAATTAATTCAATTTATAAAATTTGAAGAAAAATTGAGAATTATAATATTTTAGATTAAATAAATTAACAAAGAACTAAATTTATTAAATTTTCAAAAGTACAAACCAAATCCAAAATTGATCAAAAAGAACTTAAAAAAAATCAAAATCCCTTCCAATTAAGCCATTAAAGTATGATTTTTATATGACAACTTGTTCATGTTCATTGTGATATACAGATTATCACTTTTGAAATTGTAGCATGTACCTAGCAAGATATCAAGATTGGGATGGGATTGAAGATTAATTGAATCACTAAGAATGATGTGTTAGCCCTATCTGTAATTTATAAACAAAGAATGGCGTGACCGTTACATATTTTAACATACAACCATAGAAATATACAAATTTCCTATTGCCCATTGGCAGCAGCTAGCTGTTTCATTAGATTGAGCACCTCAATTCCTTTCGAAGCGAGTTGGTCTTTTAACTTCCTCGCAGCTTCTTCATACTTTTTATTCATTAAAACCGATTCATCGATTGCTTCCTTATATCTACTACGGAAAGCATCTAGCTTTGCCTGTGTTCCGCGGAGTCTCAATCTAAGCTTAGACATCTCTTTATTGTTTGTTATTTCATCCTGTTCATAAAATTTGAAAGTGAAAACATTTTACCGATGTCAACTATTTAAGCATGAGACTAGTCCAAAGCTTAAGATGGATCAATACTTGTTCATCCAAACACAGAATACAATCTGAATCTGAATAATTAATGCACATCTATTATTCTGAGAAAGCTAGTGGCTGGGCAATTGGCATCCGTAATAAATAAAAGAAAACCTTTGCCTTTGAGAAAGCTAGCCCAGTATGGTACTTACCGCGTGCATTTTGACTTCCGTACAGGAAATTTTCTGACTCAGTTCCTCAACGAGGACCTTTGCCTTTGATAACTGAAAAAGAATGTCACAATATGATTACTGGAATACGTAACAATCAAAAGGAAACTTTTTCAGCTTACCTCATCCTGGCAATGCTTTTGCAGCAATTCCACTTCCAAAAGATGTTTCTGTTGATCATCCATCTCAACCGTCAATTTGTCCTTTTCTTTTGTCACAACGTATAGTTTGTTCTTGAGATTCTGTCAAGTAACCTGAAATGATCAGTAAAACTAATACTGCATAGATTCTCAGACAGATCTTTATTCCCTAGTCTTAACTCCCAAGTAATAAATATTGACAATTTTTTATGGACAAATCTTCCTCAAGTAGTGGAAGTGAAGGAGAAACCTGAAACTCATTAAAACATTCTGACATGGTATTTAACTCTCCTGGGCATGATAGATTATCTCCTTTATCGAGAACATGTAGCTCCCTCTGAGGTTCATTTGCTTTCTCTTTCTCAGGATAGTCATGCAGCTCATGGTCCAAAGCTAGCATTTCCAAATTGACTTCTGACATCTACAACATACCAATATAGTAGTGACAATTGTGCCTTGCAGTAACTCAAGCCTACGAAATTATTAATAAATATTCCTTACTTCCCGCGATTGTTTGCTCTCTGCATTGACTGTTTCAAGGTGAATTTCTAGTTGATCCAACTCTAAAACCTTTTCCCTGTAGCCATAAAATACACAACAGGAATACTGTTTTAATTTATCTGAAAGTTAAAGCAGGCAAGCCACCTTTGAAAAAGAAAACAGAGAACAGGCACAAACTGGGAGTAGCAGATGGCAGAGATACTCAAGCATTTCTAATTTGGAAGTAACCAATGGCAACCACCCAAGTCAAATACGAGAATGGGCAAAAGCATAAGATGACAAGTAAAAGTTGAGACGCTTTGGAAGTGAATTTTTTATAAGAAAAAGGTGGAACGGAACGGAATTACAGCTGCATTACAACCCAAGTCCACCATTATAAATTACCGGGCTTCAGTTTGTAATAAAATATCAAAAGTGTATGCAAGTTTCATGGTAGATAGAAGAGAAATGAAACTGTATTATTATTGATTATCATCCCAATACAAAGTGTGTGAGGCAGTATAGTGGTAACAATAACTAACAGAAACAGTACAGCTGCAATAACAGAATCATAATACTAACAATTAACTAACTTAACAATTTGTTACAACTGTACTTCCATAGTGTTAAGGAGCATCCCAAAACATAAATTGTAGGACGCGCATCTTCTGATGCATGTGAGCCACTACCATCAAGCTTCCAGTCAAAATTACAGATCATACGCACAAATCAGCAGCAAATAACAAAACCCTCCCTTTTCCCCTGTAGAAAATATATTTCCTTATGTTATTCATAAAATTAATGAACTTATGTTTAACAGTATATAAATGAACACAGATCAACTCATGTTACTGTCTTTCACCAGATTTTCTTCTCTAAATACGCCCACTTTATTTCTTTGAAACATCCCTATTCAGCTAGTGGCGGAGTATCTTGGTAAGGAAGTGGAGGCGCGCATGGAGTTCCTAAATCTATTGTCAACAACTATGATCCTATATTTTTGTCAGTACTATTCAGAAGGAGCTTTTCAAGTTACAAGGAACACAACTTAAGATGAGTTCGGCATAATATCCTGAAATTGATGGTCAAACAAAGGTAGTGAACAAGTGACAGGGATTTACAGCTTGGTTTATTTAAAGCCTACTTTAACTCGACTTGTTTAATAAATAAATAGGTTAGACTTGTTAAGTTAAGAAGTTATTTCAGATAAACAAGTTAGGCTTAAACTTTTAAAAAAGTCTATTTAACCTATTCAGAAGGCTATTGATTTTTATATATTATATATTTATTTTAATATATTATATTTGTATAATTTTTATTTTAATATATTATATTTATATAATATTAATATATTTACATAATTTGTTAAAAATTTAAATTTTTAATTTTAATTTCAAACATAAAAATTCTAAATCACTTTCTCCTTATCCTCAATAGAACCCTCCTTTGTTGTTTTTGCCTACCAACATCTACCATAATATCCCAAATAAATAGTTGTGAAATTCTCTAATATTAGATAATTTTGATTTATTTTTTGTACAAGTGATATTAGTAAGAGTTGGAGTTGAATTGATAGGTTCTATAACTTAAAAATACTAAAATATATTTTCATAAAAGGTTTTAAGCTTGCGAACTTTTAAATAACTCGACTCAGCCTACTTCCATCCCTAGATACAAACCAATTCTTAGCAATATAGCAAGTAGTAAAATAGAAAATAATAAGAGAAAAAGGTGATGTGTGTATTATTGAAAGATCAAGGAAAATTCGGTAGGATAAAGTAACCACTACTTTTTGGGTTGGTCTACAATGAAACAAGATCGTTAGAAACAAATTGATGTTTTTTATGCAAAATTCTTTGGTATTTTATTGAGTCCAAATTACAGGTCACATATCGCGTTTACAAAACATGCTATGATGTGTGGTAAAAGCCAAAAAGTTATATTCCAATGATATCAACCACTTGTACACCGTTGTCAACAATCTTGTTCATTTGAAGAAAGAGGATATGGATATGTAGTCTTATTTGGGTAAGCTTGACAGTTTCATTATTGACTTTGATAACCTTTTTCCTTTCACTGACAATGTAGATACTCATGCAAAGCAGCATAGCAAATTCTTCATGACTCTTACTTTGATCGATCTCCCTCTCGATCTTGATTCTGTCCAAATCAAATCTTATCCAATCCTTCCATCCCTTCTTAAAAATCTCCCAGACATCTGATCCATCTTCCTATGTGAATGTTGACCCCTCCACTCTTGCTTTCAACTCTCAACCTCGTGGAGGCTATGGTGGAAGTTGTATTCGACCCCATCCGTACTGCACTTATTGTAACCAATAAGGTAGCATTGAAGGCATCTGTCATACAAAAACTTGACATCAACATAAGTCTATTAATATTGCCATAGTTGCATTTTGATCCACTTGATGAAGTGATTCTCTCCACTGTTGAATATAACAAGTATGTAAAATGGAAAACAACCATGCAATCCTTTGCTGCAGTTGCTTCTATTGATCACATAGATAATCTTATGGCATTTGCCTCCCAATCTCAATCTTTTGGATTATGGATCCTTGACTTAAGTGCTTCGAACCATCTGTCAAGTAATAAAATCCTTTTTCTCTAAACTTTCTTATATGGACCATTTACCCAAAGTAACTTTAGCAAATGACTCCCAAACTAAAGTTGCCAACGTTGGAGATGCTTCTTCACTTCCCACTTTTGCTTCGGAATTTGTACTATATGTACTTAGATGCCCTTTTAACCTTATATCCATCAACAAACTTGCCAAAACAATATTATATTTTATCATCTTTGCTAACAATTCTGTTTTAACTTAGGATTAGCAGATTGGACAGATGATTAGAGTAGATCATGAGTCAAGAGGAAATTATTTATGAAACGATTGCCATGCACTTTAACAACACCTGGGATATAGTTCCTTAGGGGGAGGCAGTAAAAGACCTAGGTAGATATTGAAAATCAGTTAGCAAACTTAACTATCTTACAATAAGCAAACCTGACATTACCTTTACAATAAGTGTGGTAAGTCCATTTCTTAATGCTTCGTGTGATGCTCATTGGGAAGCAGTAATTCCCATCCTCATATTCATTAAAAATTTTCTTGGAAAAGGCTTGCTTTACATAAAGGTAATACCAGCTTTATGAGCTACTCAGATGCTAACTAGGCTAGTTCACCATCTGATAAGAGATCCACATTAGGGTATTGTGTATTTTTTGGAGGAAATGTGATTTCGTGGAGAAATAAGAAACAAAATGTAGTTTCTCGAAGCAGTGTAAAAGGAGCATATTATGCAATGGCCGCATAAGTTGTGAGCTAACTTGGCTCTGTCAACTACTTCAACAATTAAAGCTCAGAGATACCAAGGAGATGAAGTTGATTTGTGACAACCAAGCTGCATTTCATATTTCCTCCAGTCTAGACTTTCATGAGAGGACCAAGCACATGAAATAGACTACCACTTTATCCAAGAAAAAGTCCTTACTGATGAAATTACAATTGATTTTGTCAATTTCAAAGATCAATTGGTCTACATGTTTACCAAATCTCTTAAGCAACTTGAGTTGAATTTATTTGTATCAAGCTTGATGCATATGATCTATTTGCTCCAGCTTTAGGAGGGGGGTTAATAACAATAGAATAGAGAGTTAGTAATTGTAGAATACTAAAAGAATAAAACAACACCTTTATTATAACTTGTAATTATTGTAAAGGCATTATAAATACTACTTTTGTGGTCTGCATTAGGTAGACAACACACTCAAATACTACTTGTGTGGTCTAGACTACACACAACACACACCAGTAGAAACTACAGTGTACAAAAAAAATTCCTTGGTCTGAATAATACACATCATCCTTTTCCTTCTTTTCCACTATATTTCTTTCATATCTATTATCATTGGACACAATTTCATATCACTAGCCATCTCTGGTAACTTCATCTCCTCTCTTCTCTGCTCAACTCAATGACGCTCATCTATGTTCTATTACTAATGTATTGTCCATTTCTTTTATTTCTTTGTTCTGTTGTGCTTGCCCATTTTCTTTATTCTCAATTATTATCCATTTCTGTCACTATACTTATATATTTTGTTGTAAACCAAATGATGTCCTATGATTTTTGTTGATCATTATGGATGTTATGAATTACAAATTTGTGAGTAATTTTTTAGCATTATAGTTACAATTATGTGAATATGCATATAAAAAAAATTTAAAATAACAATCATCTTGCCATGCACTATACTACTGTAACATTATAGGACTCAACTACAACATGCCACTTCCAAGATTGATAAATATGCCCAATGGTAAACCAAAGATTCAAAAATATTTTGCAAGATACCAACTTACATATAACAAGAAAAGATATTGGAAAAGTAAGAGTAATATGAAAGGTACAAGAAAAGAGAGAAATAAATTTCTTTAATAAGTTAAACAAACCTGAGACTTCCCTTGATACGTGCATTTTCACACAAAAATCTTTCATGTAAGGTCCTGCATTCTTCTCTACATGATTCCAATTCATTCCTCACCTAACATTTATAGACAAATGTTATTAACTTAAGCAAATGGAGCCATGAAAATTAATGATGCAAAACATTAATCATTTTCTTCTTTACAACACTTGAGTCAAAAGGAGAAACCTAGCAAGAACTTTATAGAAAAACTTGCAAGAGCTTACCTCCTTCAAATTATACAGCTCAGAGGTTGAAGTATTCAATTTTTCAGTCAAGCCTTCCACTTCTATTGTCAAACCTTCATTAATAGATATCGCCTCTTCTTTCTCCTTCAACGCAGCTGTAATTTCCTCTTCTAATAGAGCAATTCTTGTTACTGATTCAACTGCAAAAACTTCAAGCTTTTTGTGCTCATCCTGATCAATGACAATATATACATATATTTTTTCAAAATAAATTATTGTAATTAGAGTTATGTGTACATATATAAAGGTGTCATGTATGAAAATAATTTAATCAATCTTGATGACAAACCTTTTTGACATCAAGAAACAGACAAACATGATTATAGTATCATGACTATGGCACAAGGATGGAATGGCAAGAGCTCCGAGATTGTTTAATAACATCATAGAGAATGAATAATAGACAAATAAGTTGAAAAGCTACATGTTGAAGATTATAAATCTTTGTAGAATGACTCCTTAAGGTAGTACAACATATCCAAATGTGAACAACGAAAATAAAATGTGTGGTAAACAAATGAAGAAAATGGATGCCTGATAGGGACTGGTACCCAAGAACAGTGAAAAAAGAATGAATCTTTATTACTAATCCCCCTGTGATTCAGCCTCAACCCTACCAGAATTGAAATACAGAGTTTGGGGAAGAATGTTACAGCAATCCTCACTAATTCTGAGTTTTCGAGAGACCCAGGGCACTCCACTTACAAACTTCTCAAAATTATCCCACACACTTACTCTATTCTATTACCTTATACTTATAGGCTTAGTTTGTCAAGCTAACAATCTGTTACAGCAGCTAACTAACTGTTTGTTACAGCAGCTAAGTACCAGTTACAGCAGTTAACTAACTATTTATTATAGCCTTTATTTCCCTTTATTGAGGGGTCTATCAATACCCTCCCGTATAAGTTGCACCTTGTCCTCAAGGTGAATGGCTTCTAGTTGCGTAAAAATAGTTCAGCCAGGGTCCCATTGCTGAACATATGAAGCCCTGACTCTTGTTGTGTTGGGAAAATTCATTGAGATACTGAAATTAATTAAATCAGGGTCAATTAGAAAGCCCTTAAGATTCTTCTGCTGCCAACTCCCCTCAAAAGCCTCAACAAGACCAGCTTCTGCACATTCAATCACATCTCCTTCCCCCTCTTGTTTTAAGGCTTTGACCCTTGATTTCAAGGACGCTTGTCCTTTACTAAGTGTTGGATCACCCTTGATGATTACAGCATCTTCTCCCTTCCCTACGGTGAGGGTTAAGGCTCCAAAATCAGTCTCTACTTTCCCTAGCCCTTCCAACCATGCCAGTCCCAAAACAACATCTGTGCCCTTTAAGTCAAATATGAAAAAATGTTGCAGTATCTTTTGCCCTTGTAACTCCAATGGAACCTCCTGACATTTGCCTTGACTTCCTATCAGCTGTCCCTCTCCCACCTCTACAAGAAATGGGGAGGTTGGTGTCACCTTGAGCTTAATCTCTTCTACTAAGTTCCGAGAGATATAGTTGTCTGAAGCTCCACAATCTATGAGTACTATCACCCTTCTACTTCCAATTTTCCCCCATAATTTCCAGGCTTTCTTTGAAGTCAACCCCATCATTGATTTCAAGGATAGTTGTAATAAAGCTTCCTCATTCTTGCTGTCTCCCAAAACAGCCTCCTCTTCTTCATTTTCTTCCTCAAGATCATCTTCCATTAACATAATTCGGAGCTGTTTGAATTTACAAATATGCTTAGGCCCAAATTTTTCATCACATCTAAAACAAAGTCCTTTTGCCTTCTTCTCCAACATCTCTTCATATGTCAAATTCTTGAACCCTTCATTTCGGCTCCCCATGATTTCTCCTTGCTTTCCCCCAAGATTAGATGATCCTGCAGCATCTACCATTGCTGGCCTAAAAGAAATAGCTCCCTTCAATCCCATATCCGAATCTGCCCTTATTTGAAAATTTTGGGTTCTTGCACCCCCTAGCAATCTTCCACCTTCATGGCCTCCTTTCTTGAACATTGCTTGGTTTCTTCCATCCAACCTTTGTGCTTTCAACATTAATACCTCAAGGGATGTGAAGTTCTTCTTCTCCAATTCTTCCTTTAGCCTATTAAGAAAAATTCCTTTGAGATATACCTCATCCGCATCCTTCAAAGGGCCTATTAGGGATTCAAAATTTTCCCTATAATCTGCAACAGATCCTGTTTGCCTTAGCTGCATTAAGGGTCCAAATGGATTACCAATAGCTATTGGTTGGAACCTTTCTATTACTGCCTTCTTGAATTCTCTCCATGACAACTGTGGGGTCTTGAGCTCCCACCACTGAAACCAATTAAGGGCTCTTCCTTCCATTGCTATCAGAACTGCCTCCATCTTTTCTTTGTCATTAGCAGCCCTCAATTTGAAATACCTTTCAATTTTATGCATCCACCCGCAAGGATCATCCCCATCAAACAGTGGAATGTCCATCCTTCTCCATTTATCATTATGAACATGATGATGTCTAGATTCTGACCAAGATTCATCATCTGTAGAAAAATGCACCTCACCTTCTTCTTCCTCCCTCTTCCTAGGACCCCTTCTATTCTGTAGGTTCTGTATCTCTTTCATCAAGATCTCAAACCTATCAGCCACCTCTTTTCTAAAATCTTCTTGGCTGGTCCTGCATTCCAGTATGCTTTGCTCCAAAGAGTCCAATCTAGTTCCCATTTTTGTGCGCACCATAGGAAGCTCCCAAGATCGGGAGCTCTGATACCAGTTGATAGGGACTGGTACTCAAGAACAGTGAAAAAAGAATGAATCTTTATTACTAATCCCCCTGTGATTCAGCCTCAACCCTACCAGAATTGAAATACAGAGTTTGGGGAAGAATGTTACAGCAATCCTCACTAATTCTGAGTTTTCGAGAGACCCAGGGCACTCCACTTACAAACTTCTCAAAATTATCCCACACACTTACTCTATTCTATTACCTTATACTTATAGGCTTAGTTTGTCAAGCTAACAATCTGTTACAGCAGCTAACTAACTGTTTGTTACAGCAGCTAAGTACCAGTTACAGCAGTTAACTAACTATTTATTATAGCATTTATTTCCCTTTATTGAGGGGTCTATCAATGCCTAAGTAAGACAATATCGTAACAACCACTTATTGTACAGGTGATTCAATAGTACAAGACTACATTAGCTAATTTTACAATCTTTGATATTATTCATGATACAAATATACAAGAGGTTTACAGAGTAGTGTCCAATCTATAATTCTTTATCAATATTGTCATTTTGAGTAATTGCGCATAACCTATTGTGAACAAAAGCATGAATTTGGGAAGTCTTTATAACAACAATTCAGTTAGTTTGTTATAGCTAGTAATAGAAGTTGTTAGTTTGTTAGGTTCTAGACTTTTCCATTTTTGTCATCATAGAAACACCTATGACTTGTGTATCAATGGTATACATTTTAGTTCAATAATATCAAACAAAATATTATACTTTTTCTTTCTCCCTTTTCCCTATCTCTATTTCTAACATGGTATCACATGCTTCTAAATCATAAACCATGGAAGTTGTTATCAATTCATCTAATGCCAACGTCAAGGGCGCTTCTTCCTTAGTCACTTAAGCTTCATTGCAAGTACAGTCCATGGTGATTCCACCTAATGCACCGATTACTTTCTCTCATACCAATTCTATGCAACTTGAGGACAAAAAACTTCTTGCTCAAGAAGCAACAAGTTGAATTGGTGATCAAGGCACACCGTTTACACCGAGTTGTTGTCAACCTTGAGATTCCCTCACATTTGTTGAAACTCATTTCAGCCAATCTTGCTCAAACTCATTCAAACTCTAGCTCACACAATATAATTAGGATTGTTAATGTTGTCCTCACAACAACCTTTGCCATCTCATTTTGGTGATCAAGAATAGTAGTATTGGCCACCGTTGAATTTTGGTCATGTCTATAGTAGAAACTATTGAGATCACATTGATTGTGGTCATCATGATCATGGCAAAGGCAACTCAAACTCTAATCGCCATCTTACTTGCCATGTGTATCACAAGCCTAACCATAGTGCTCTTAACTATTACCATAGGTGTTATCCAACTTGTCTCTGCTTCTTCCAACCACGCCTACCATGGTCAAGCCCGCTTCTTCAAAAACCTCTTCTTCCTTCTACTCTTTTTCCTTAACCACCTCAATACCATCATGCCTTTTTCAAGTTATTACACATCACTCCTAATTACAAGTTTCTTCACACATTTGGATGTGCCTATTACACACTCATCAGACCTTATTATTGGTTTAAGCTAGATTTTCATTCTCAAGAGTGCATAATTTTACGGTACCCTACTCAGTACAAAGGATACAAATGCTATTCAACAGATGGCAAAATTTACATCTCCAAGGACATCATTCTTAATGAGACTCAATTTTCATATCCTTCTCTTTTCCCCTCTACCTCCAAACTATCTACTTCACCTTCTCCTGGAATCTCATCCTCCATTCTTCTCATCAATGGACTATCTTCATTACTAGCACCCTCAATTATGCCTGATTCTCCTTCAACTCCAAGCCAAATACCATCACCCTCAATTTCTTCTCCCACCAAGTCTCCCACCCCTCATTCTTCAAGGCCTCAATCCACACATCCTATGCAAAGTCACTCCAAATTAGACATTTTTTGTCCTCGGCTTCAACCTTCCTTGTTGCTATCTCATACTGAACCTTCAACGGTTCTCAACCTCTAGCTAATCCATACTGGCATTCTACTATGCAAGCTGAAGATTTGCACTCTTGGCTAACCATGCTTGGTCTTCGATTTCTCTTCCCCCTCATCGCAGTTAATAATGTCTCTGGTTTCTTTTCCCCCTCTTAACATTGTAAACGTCTCTGGTCTCTGGTCTCTGGTTAAGGATACCTCAAATTGGATCCTAATGATCGCAGGTCTACTTTTGGTGTCTGTATCTACTTGGAACCTAACTTGATTTCTTGATGATCTCATAAGGAAACACTGGTGACCAAGTCTAGCACTGAAGCTGAATATCACTTCTTAGTAGCTGCAGTAACTAAAATTCTCTGGCTTCAATCACTTACAGGAATGGCAAACTCCAACTCACTCCATGGCTCTACCTCTGAATATGATTCTTCACTCTCAATCTAAGCATATAGAATTGGATCTTCACTTTTTTTGGGAGCGTGTAATCAACAAAAGCCTCACTCTGCCACTTTGCTGTAGCAGATCAGATTGCAAACATCCTAACTAAAGCTCTTGGGCCACCGGCTTCTGTAATCTTAGGAACAAACTCAGTGGATGGTCATTCATACTTTATCAAGCCTACTTTGAATTTTAGGGAAACATTAGAGTATAACACTCAACTGATATTAGAGTATAATACTCAAGTGTTGTGCTTATAACAGTTTAGTTAGTCTGTTACAGCTAGTAAAAGTAGTTAGTTTGTTATGCTCAAACAATAACCAGTTTTTGCAACCATATATCAAGTCCCAATGTCAAAACCTGTAATGTTAGCTTCAGAGAAAATGCAAAACCCTTCAGTCTTTAAGGATCAAACATCTCAGAACCCCTTTCAACAATTGAATCATGTCTTCTTCCAGCAAGCAAATTTTATTGACATTACATTCAAGATGAGGTTTTGACCATACAACTGTTTACTCTCTAGTTCAGCAAAAGGCTTTCTCACCCTACGGTATAACTAATATGTTAGGGTATAAAAAGGTATGATTTTGACAAGTCAAATAGCTTTCAATGAAGCCAAGAAATCTTCAGATGGAGGAAAAACAACCTCAAGTTTTGTTTTCTCTTGTATGGCAATCTTAAGCTTAGACTCAGCTTCTTTCAACTTGGCTGTTTCCTTCTCTAGATCTTTTCTTAAAGTTTCCCTTTCCTTGGTCACTGAGAATGATGAACATGATATACCCTTTTCAAGAGTTTGAATATAAGAAATCAACTCTGCATTTTCCAACTTTTGTTGTTCTAAGCATTCCTGTTACAATAACAAACAGTTAGTGCCCCTTATTTGCTGCATTGCAGATTCAAAGAGATTAGGAGACTATAGAAAACATATCGTCAAGCAAAAGCCCACCATCAAAGAATTTTGAGAATTATGAGCATCTAGTTTTGATTCCTGAAGACACTTTTGAAGATCAGCTAATTGGTTGTCCAAAAGTATCTGCAACACAAATATCAGACCAACTAGGACCTCCCAGATACAGCTAGAAATATATCATAACAGATAAGCAACCTTACCTTCTCATTCTCAAGCTCCGATATTTTTTTCCTTAAGCAAGAATTCAACTTCTGATAATTACTTATGACTAAACTTTGTTCAGCGGAATCCTGAGAAACTGAATTTTTGAAAACCTGACTCAAACCATAATAAAAGAGCATACACATTTAGATACAATTATTAGTTAGAAAATAAAAGATAGCTGCTCAAGGGAGTATATAAAATAAATACTCATTTTATTCCAAATATTTATCCTAAAGTGCCTCCATCAGTAGACTTACAAGAAACATATCACAGAGAGCAGAGAAATTTTTAATCGCATCATCCACCACCAAAATAACACTTTGAACAGCCTCTTTTGAGTTTTGTATTTCGGATACTACTTCTTCAAGTCCCGTGGAAACACTAATCAAAAAGTCAAAATTTCCATCCTACATGAAGCTTGAAGAGTCAGTTTTATAGCATAGGATATGGCATGAATCAGTCATAAAAATTGTGGACACTATAAGTAAGAAAGAACCTAAATGTTCACATAAAGCATCAAATGAATACAAAAATGTTGCTCACAGTTTCACCAGAAGTAACTTGTTCGCCAGCCAGTCGAGCTGCCTCCTGTGCATTTATGAGCTCTTCGCAGAGCTAAGCAAATGAAACAAAATATAGGAATTAGAAATGTGAATTAGGAAATAGATGACACAGTAGTTATGGGAGCTTAATTTAGGCATGAATCTTTCCAATACATAATTAGATGCATCTATATGATCTTCTGAAGCAATCAAATGTTTCAAAGGGTAAAATATGATTATTCTCTCTTCATCCACAAATCCTCTATAGGGTTTATTCTCATTCTAGTTTGTGTGGATGACATTGTCATTACTGGATCTGATATTGTTTTGCTTACTAAGCTTCAAGACATGCTTCATGCTTGTTTTCACACAGAAGACCTTGGACAACTTACATATCTTTTAGGATTGGAAGTCCATTATCAGCCCAACAGTATTTTTATTGCACTAGCAGAATACATTCAAAATCTTATCATCTCAGTTAGTTTGACAGATGTGCTTCAATAGATATTCCTTTGGAGGTCCATGTCAAATATCGCAAAGATGGAAGGAGAATTTCTGGCAGAGCCTACTCTTTATAGGAGTTTAGTTGGAAGTCTTATTTACTTGGCCACTACTCATCCAGACATTTCATATGTTGTTCATCAAGTCAGCCAGTTCATGTCTTCCTCACGACAACCTCATCTTGTTGCAGTTCACTGCCTTATTCGCTACTTTATTGAGTCACCTATGTGGGGATTATTCTTTCTATCCAAGACATCTTTAAAACTAATGGCTTATTGTGATGCTGGTTGGGCTAGCTGTCCAAATACTCACAGGTCCTCTAAAGATTTGTGTATGCTTTTAGTTTAGGAGATGCATTAATATCTTGGAGATGTAAGAACCATGATTATGTCTCTAAATCCTCTACAGAGGCTGAATATCATGCAATGTCCTTGGCCAATCTTGTTATTTCTCTCCCTCACATACCTACTGCTATCCAAGTGGAAAACATCATCATCGCCAAGGATATGACTAGACAGTGACATCAGTTTATTGTTAGCAAAATCATGCTGATTGACCAACCAGCATAAATTTGAGAGGATCTTAATATAGCTGCATGGCTTTCATATGATTCACATGTTGTTTTGGTAGTCACAGTCTACCATAATAGTCATTTAGTTTAAGTCTTTTAGGCTGTCATAATTATCATTTATTACTGTCAGAATCATAGGATTTTATTTCTTTTCCTATAAATAGTTGTAACCTCTATATGCCGTAAATAGCTGTAACCGCTCCTAGAATACCACTCTTGTAAAGTTACAAAATATCTATTTAATGAGGAAACCCCCAAGAAGGCAGCCAATTTTTCCCCAAACAATTTTCTATATATTTTGTTATGGTACAAGTGATATCTAACACATGACATGACTAGATGCATTACACATTATCACAAAGTGGTAATAACTAATAGGAAACATTTTCAAAAATTCAAAAATTTACCAGAACTAAAACCAAAAAAAAAATGGAGGACTAAACAAAATTTAATCATATTTATAGGAATTAAAAACATATTTAAGTATATTTCAAATTCTATACATGAAATTGTTATATGGCACCCTGACCTCTTGTAAACTATCATCACTAGTTACTACCATATTTCCAACAATGGATGGCACTATGGGATCTTCTGAAGCAGTGAAAATTTTCAAATTGCATATATAATGTTACATGGGATGTTATATGGTGCCCTAACCCTTGGAATAACCTATCCTTCCAGTTCCAGCTACAGAGTGGGGAAGTTAGTGGCAACATAAATAGCTGAGGTTGCTGTAGCTACTAAATTTATCCTAGATATCTTCAAGTAATTTTAAACATCAAGTGGAGAAAAAATATCTCTAGGCTTGACTGAAGTTCATGGGTAGACCACCTTGACTGGAGTGCAGGGGATAGATCAGACAACTTGTGAATCTAGAATTCCAAATGGGCTTATCAAATCTCTTGTTCATATTAGGTCCATCACAAATAAAATATAACTTCCTCATTCAAACAATTTAACCCGAGCAAGAATAAGGATAATTGACAAGCAACTAATAACCTAGTGGTCAGCATCTTGTATATATTCAAATTAGAAGGAATAGTGAAAAGAAGCATTTTTTAATTAAACAATGATCACCTCTTCAAATTTCTTCTGGGTGCATATGTTCTGCTCAGTTGCTAGATTAACAACATTATTCAGGCTCTGTTGGCTCGATAACTTTTCCATTTCCAAAAACTTAATCTTCAAGATACAAGGAGAAAATATACATGCAAAACACAACCAGAAATCACAAAATATATACATTTTAATGCAGCATTAAGTAGTCAATGGACATAAAAAGAAAAATTAATCAAATAAACTTTTGGAACTAAAGAAATAATAGATTCAAAGAAACATGAAAAAGGAAAAGGAAATAAAACCTGTTCTTGAAGTCTCTTGATAACAAGAATAGCATCCGACTCTCCAAATTTCACATTTTCATGGCCATTCAAGTTAACACTACTAGGATAACTTGAACAGTCAATAGATTCCTTTGCATCAATTAGCTGTTTTCTCAATGACTCAATCTGCATCTCACTCATAGTTCTCTGCTATAAGAAAAAATTGAGCATGTATGGAGTCTGGCAGTTTTTGGTGCTGAAAGTGAATCGAGAATGGAGTAAGCAAAAAAGAAAAGGGAGAAAGAAAAACCTGAGTTTCAAATTTTAGAAGCAAATTTTCATATTCTGCCTGCAATTCTAGAAATTTGTTGTCCTCCTGCTAGTTTGGAAGATATTAGAATACAAACAACTAAAAGTTGAAGAAGATATTAATGAGACATATGATGTCACCAACCATGCATAAGCTTTTCTTCCGCAATGGTGCCCTTTTTCTGTTCGTTACATGCAATAAAGCACAAGGGTTTGGTAAACTGTAATTCTCATGAGCCTCATCTTTATTATCATCTTCTTGCTTAAAGGGCTCATCCACGTAAACATCTTCATTTACAAGTTCTTCAAAAGGTAAAAGCGGTCCCGTGTCTCGTTTAGATCTAATGGGTTTTATGGTGGAAGCATTTGGTTGAACGCTAGGGTAAACCTTAGTGCATAGAACAAACGAATCAGGATTACAAATATAAGATACAATAAACAAGATAACTATCATATGCTAAAATAAATGCCATAAAGATCATAATAGATTATGCAAGGATAACAGTGATAATATATAATTATAGTTTCTAACTTGTCATGTTTACAGAAACTTATATCAGAAAATGATATATACCTCTATAAGAAACTCGAGAAATGAAAAGCATTTGTAGTTAACTTTTTGAAGATACAACAAGGAATTAAATGCAAGAGCTAAATGTCACACAACCACATCTATGTCATAAGTAGGACGAAAACAGAAAATTGAAACCATCCAATGTCCTACTCTCACTATATTTTCCCAGGTTTCCCAAATTACTAGATTGCCCTCCACAACCAGATTCAAAAATCAGATCAGATACTGCTGATCTTCAGAATGACCAACTGCAGCATCTGCCAAAATATAAAAAACCAGCTATGTATACCACAATCCTTTTGCTAACTTTAGTCATTTCATCATCTTCCCAGAAAGATACTTCTAGCATTGTTGTGTTGTTGTACCATTGACCACAACACTTTAGGCATCAGTCAATAAGACAAGAATGAATCACCAGCAGAACTGAGTACTGCTGGAATGAAGTTATGCAATTAAAATACCATGCTAGATAAATATAGGAAAGTAAATGTGGTCAATCAGTCACCACTCAACCCCAAAGGAATAAATATATGCAAATCTTAGTTAAGTAAAGATCATCCACATATGATTGGACCATCGATTGACCATTAATAAACCCATTTACCCGTAAGAAATTTTATAAACAAGGAAATGCTTCTCATTAGTTCTAAAATTGCTTCTCTTACTACAGCACAAGATTGTATCACAAAAGTTCATATTTTGCCTCAATAAAGGATAAATAATGTGCTAACAAGTAACAACAAATTAATGTAATCAGCACCAAACACAGATACCAATTCATAATTCATATAAGAAAAGACCCATCAGAACTAATAACGAACTATTAGCAAGGTGACATGTTACATCTCTTAGATGCTCCCGTGAAAGATTTCCAAGACACCATGTATCCCGCCTCTTCACCTGCATTGGATGCGTACAAACTTAAATCAATGGGAGTGAGATTAGGAGGATACAAGAAAGACAAAACGATCAGGCAAAAGCATAATAGTTGCAAGGCATTAATGCTGACCAGAAGAAAAAGTAAGTAAATATGCTTTCATGGGCAGCATTTGTGTTAGGAAACCAAATTCAAACAGCGAAATAATGAAAAATAATCAGAGAATCAAATGGGAACTGCAAGTTTTATTCTATTCAAAGTTTAGGAAAGGAATAACCAGAGAACATGGCTCCTTCTAAGATACTATCTGACCTACACCAGAAACAAAGACATTCCCACATTCTTCAAGCAACACAGCCTCCTAAAAAACTCTCATCCAATGACCTCTCTCCATAACAAACCAGTGGCCTGTGGGGTACCAGAAATTATATAAAGGTAATGAAGGAGAAAGAAAACTATATATTAGGTATTTTGCTATCCTAACAAGCCTGGTATGGCAGCGCTTGCAGGTAAAGAAACGAAAGAACAATAACGACAAAAATAGGCAGTTCGAGAGTGCCTATGCTCTAAAGGAGGCAATGGCTGACTTTGCACCTCTGCTGCCACAGATTTCTTTAATAAAGAAATATGGAACACTGGATGTACTTGACTCCCTTCTGGCAGCTTCAGCTTATAAGCCACAGTGTTGATGTTTTCCACAAACTCATAAGGTCCATAGAACCTGGGATTAAGTTTCTGGTTCACCCTCTTTGCCAAACTCTTAAGTTTATAAGGTTGGACCTTGAGATACACGCTTTCTACTTCAAACTGAATAACTCGTCGATGCTTATTCACTTGCTGCCTCATACGGGTCTATGCTTTAATTAATTGTTCCTTTAACTCTTCTAGCATCACATTCCTCTCAGCTGTCAATCGATTAACCTCTTCCATTTCCATTGATGCTGCCCTTACATCTCCCTTAATTACAATAGGGGGTCTCTTCCATAAAGTGCCTTGAAAAAAGTGGTCTTAATAGCTTAATGGTAATTTGTATTATACCATAATTCAGCCCAACTCAACCACTTAGGCCATTGTTTAGGCTTAGTACCCGTCACAATATAATGCTGAATTCCTTTTAAATGTCCTGAAATAACCAGCGTGACACCCAAATGCTGAGTCATGAAACTCCTTCAGAATCATCTTGGATGATGCATTTGGTACCATTATTCGACCCTTATAATACAAGTGTCCCCTCACAAGTTGGAATCCTGGATGGGAATCCAAATTCAGCAACAATTCTTGCATAACCCTTCTTAACTTTACATCTTTCTGCACCTCCTCTTCTAAATCATTTCATTTGCAGTTGTGTATAGTGGACAATGTTATAAATTGCAATTTCCTTGAAAATGCATCAGCAGCCTTATTCTCTATCCCCAGCTTATATTTGATTTCAAAATCAAACCCAAGTAATTTGGACACCCATTTCTATTGTTCCTCACCCATAACCCTCTCGTCTGCCAAAAATCTAAGACTTTTCTTATCAATATGCACCACAAAATGTCTCCCAAGTAAATAATGTCTCCATTTTTGAACAGTTAGCACCACGGCCATTAATTCTTTTTCATAAACAGATTTTCCTTGAGCCCGATCTGAAACTGTTTAACTCATATATGCAACTAGTCTACCTTCTTCCATCAAAATAGCACCAATTCCTTTCCTAGAGGCGTTGGTCTCAACCACAAACAACTTATCAAAATTAAGGATTGCCAACACCGGTAAACTGGTCATGGCTTCTTTAAGCTTGACAAAGGCTAACCGAGCTTCTTCTCCCCACAAAAAACTGTCTTTCTAGAATAGTTGTGTAAGAGGCCAAGCTATTTTACTATAATTCTTCACAAATTTTCTGTAGTAACCTATTAGACCGAGGAACCCCCTCAATCCTTTTAAATTCACAGGCACAGGCCAGTCTACCATATCCTTAAATTTATTAGGATCAGCTGCTACCCCCTGATCAAAGACAATATGTACAAGGTACTCTAGTTGCCTTCGGCCAAAAGAGCACTTCTTATTAACAGACAACCTATCCTCCTTCAAAGTTTGCAAAACCAGTCATAAATGCTCTTTATGCATGTCTTCATTTACACAATAAATGAGTATGTCATAAAAAAAACCAAGATAAATTGTCTCATGTATGGTTTCAGAACTTGATTCATGAGGGCTTGGAACGTAGACGGGGTGTTAGTTAAGCCAAAAGGCATTATTAAATTCATAATGCCACTCATGTGTCTGAAATGTAGTCTTGGGTATATCTTCCTCCTTCATTCTTATTTGGTGATATTCAGACTTTAAATCTAACTTAGAAAAAACAACTGCAGTACCCAATTCATCCAGTAGTTCGTCAATAACCAGAATAGAAAACTTGTCAAGAAGGGTGAGCTTATTTAAGGCTCTATAGTCTACACAAAAGCGCCAGCCCCCATCTTTTTTTTAATTAGGATAACAGGGCTAATACTGGGTCTAATGATCCCAACTTATAACATTTTGTGACAATCTTTTCTAACTCATTTTTTTGGTAATACGGGTACCTGTATGGTTGTATGTTAGGAATAGAAGCCCCTTACGTCAAGGCGATAGCATGATCTTGTTGTTTCATGGGTGGAAGTTCTTGTGGTTCTTGAAAAACACTTGGAAATTCAGCCAGGACATCCCCATATTCATAAGCTCTCCTTCCCACTTTTCTTTCTGCTTGTCATGTGTTGATATGACACATAATACCCTTCTCCTTCATTCAGCAAGGCCTTCATCATTACCTTCCAAGAAGCCTTTGCCTTACATAGGGAAGGGTCACCTTTCAGCACCCTCTTATGTCCTTCCGTTTCCATTTTATCGTTAGATTTTTGAAATTACCATCAATGTTCCCAAGGCTAGCCAACCAACCATCCCCAATACTACATCACCACCTCCTAACTTCATAATAAAAAATTCTAATCAATGTCAATTCCTTGAACCTGTATTTTTAGGTTCCTACAAATTCCTTTATTCCTCTTTTTAGCCCTATTTCCAACTTCCACTATGTACTCTGGGGTGTCTTCCACTTGTAACTTCATTTCTTTTACTAGTTTCTTGGAAATAAAATTTCTAATAGTCCCACAGTCTACCAAAATCAACACCTGTCTCTTTCCTAATTGACCCCATGTTTTGAAAGATTGATTTGAGGTCAGCCCTTCTTTGCTGTTCAGAGATAATTGCAAGGTTTTCTCCTCCAACTATAATTCTCCCTCCTTGAGCTCTGATTATTCCTTTCATCATTTGCCTTCACCTCTCCTTCCACTAGGAGCAATTAAAAATGTTTCAGTTTACACACATGGTCATGTCCCTATTTTTCTCCATATTTGAAACATAGTCCATTCTTGCTTCTTTCAAGCAATTCAGCCTGAGACAATCTCCTTCCCCCATTCCATTTTCTTTCACCACTACTCCCCTCCCCTGGTTTTGGTTTAGAAAGTAACTTATTCCCCTGATAAAAATTATGGTGTACAATACACCCTCTGTTTATCTCTCCCATGATGATCGTCTTCATACTTGAACTTCCTTTCTCCTTCCATCCTCTTTTATCCTCATCCCAGCTTCTTCCCTTGCCCAACACCACATATATTTCCTCTATGTGGAGAGCCTTGTCCATTAATTCAAATAAGGTTCCGAAGTGATACAACTGTAGCTCAGCTCGAATTTCTTCCTTCAACCCATTAAGGAAAACTCCCATCAACATGACTTGATCCGCTGCCCTCAAAGGAGCTGCTACCAACTCAAACTTCTCCCTATACTCCATCATGCTCCCAATTTGTTTCACACCCAACAAAGGTCCAAATGGGTTTTGTACCAAACTTGGCTGAAACCTCTGTATCACAACATCCTTGAACGATTCCCAAGCTTTTGTCGAAGTCTATCCCTCCCACCATTAAAACCAGATTAGTGCTTGATCCTTCATGGCGACTACTACTAGCTCTAATTTCTCATCCTCTGTTACTCCATTTAATCATAAATACCTTTCTACCTTCACAATCCACCCATGTGCGACATTGTTGTTGAACACCGAAATGTCAATCTTTCTTTCCATCAATGCTTGCAAATTAAATGGGTCATCATCTTTGTGTCTTGTCGAAGAACATGAGTCTCTGTGATTGTTTCCATTACTTGTTGAGGCTGAGCTGCGAGAAATAAGGATCTCCGCGATGAGTTGTCGGAGCTCGCTAAACTACATCTGGCTCTCCATCCATAATTCCTGGATATTACGCTCCAAGATTTCCACCCTTGCCTCCAAGGTTGTTCGCATGGTAACCATATAAGATCCCTAGACCAGGAGCTCTAATACCAAAATGTTACGTATCAAAAATTATATAAAGGTAATGAAGGAGAAAGAAATATATATATTAGGGATTTTGCTATCCTAACAAACCCAGTATGGCAACGCTTGCAAGTAAAGAAACAAAAGAACAATAACAATGAAAATAGGTAGTTGAGAGTGCTTATGCTCTCACAAATTCTAGCCTAACCTCCCCATTCCCCTCATCCAGCCATATAATCCCTTTGTGCAGCAACCACACTATGCTGCCCTCCTCTTGCTCCCTGCCACCTCAACAGTTAGTTATTCTCTCTCTCATTTCTTGGGGTTTGATCCAGTGCTTCTCCCTTCCTATTCATTCTTTCATTCTCTCTCTCTCTCTCTCTCTCTCTCTCTCTCTCTCTCTCCAATCAGAAAGATCCTCTTGCCTAAATAGATTACAAGATAATTTTAATAAAGAAAACAAACAATATCAAGTCAGATTAAAGAAAGATTCTAACCTGATTTTATTCTACCCTAATTTTCCAAATATAAAAGATTTACACAATCTTAACACCCCCTCTCAAGTTGGTGCATAGATATCCAACATACCCAACTTGCTTACAAGAAATTCAAAGTTAAGTCTAAACAATCCTTTAGTGAGGATGTCTGCCAATTATTGTGAGGTCAGAACAAAAGGCATGCAAATAATTCCTCCATTCACTTTCTCTTTTATAGTGTCTATCAATTTCCACATGCTTGGTTCGATCATACTAGATAGGATTTTGAGATATACTTATGGTAGCCTTGTTACCACAGTATAGTTTCATAAGAAGAGTCATAGGAAGCTGCAACTCTTCAAGAATTCTTTTCAGCCACAAGATTTCACACACTCCTTGTGCCATGGCTCTATACTCGGCTTTAGCATTACTCCTTGCAACTACACTTTGTTTTTTATTTCTCCATGTTACCAGGTTTCCCCACACAAAGGTACAATACCCAAATGTTGACTTCCTATCTATAATTGAGCCAGCCCAATCTGCATCAAGGTAGGTCTTAATTGTTTGTTGTTCAGTCTTCTTAAAAAATAACCCTCTACCAGGTGCACTCTTCAAGTATCTTAAAATCCTGTAAGCTGCATCTAAATGTTCTTCATCAAGGGAGTACATAAATTGACTTACCAAACTTACAGCAAATGCAATATCAAGGCGAGTATGTGATAGATAAATCCGTCTTCCTACCAATCTTTAGTGCTTGGAAATATCTACTGGTGCACTTTCTTGGTTGATTCCATGTTTTCATTAGGGTCAATCAGAGTTTCAACTGGTTTACATCCACTCATTCCAGTTTCATTGAGAAGGTCTAATATGTATTTCCTTTGAGAAACCACAATTTCCTTTCTAGATCTTGCAACCTCCATTCCTAAGAAATATTTTAGAGGTCCTAGATCCTTGATTTCAAATTCAAGACCTAACCCCTTTTCGAATAGCTATTGGAAGATTAAATTGATCTAACTCTAAGTTAATAGACTTATCAGCAAGCTGAACAGTTTCAAAAAAAAATGTTACCTGGTGCATTTTCAGACTCTTGGCAATGTTGAGGTTGTAGAGTATCACTTGGCCCCAATGTTTGACCCATTTTCTTCCTTGAATAGACAACATTAAAGGGTTTTCTGCCCTCGATCATTCTAATTGTCTCATTTCCCCCCTGTTTCAAGGCTCTTAGAACCAGAAACATGTTGATGTTCACTATGTTAAGATAGTATTTCAGAATTTTTTTCAAAACTTGAAAATTCTGGTTCCAAGAGTTCTTCAAAATTTTGAAAGTTATTTTCTGCATCTTCAACTCTTCTCCCCCGCTGAAGATGGGTTCCAAAAAAAGGTTTCCTCAAAGAAGGTGACATTCATAGTCACAAAAAAAAAAATTTAACTCGAATCAAAACACTTGTAAACTTTTTGGTTAAGAGCATAACCAACAAACACACTTTTTTGTTCTTGAATCAAGCTTACTTTGATTAGGCCCATGTGAGTGGACAAACACTATACAACCAAATATCTTAAGGGGCAAACAATCTGAAATTCTATTTGTTGGAAAAAATTTCATGAAGAAATCAAAAGGAGTTTTAAAATTAAAAATTTGGCTAGGTATTGTTTATCAAATAAGTTACAGTCAAGATTGCTTCACACGAAAGATATTTAGGCATATTATTATGAAATAATAAGGGTCAAGCAACTTCAAGAATATGTTTATTTTTTCTCTTAGCCACACCATTTTGTTGAGCGATATTAACACATGAATTTTGATGAAAAGGAAAAAATTATTTAAACATTTGTTAAAATACTCTCTCCCATTATCACTTCTAAAAATTTTTATTTGTTGTTGGAATTAAGTTTTTATCATTTGAAAAAAGTTTTAAAAAAATCCCTTCCACTTCTGATTTTTCTTTCATTAAATGCTTGCAAATGTTTAGTGTGATCATTTATAAATGTAAAAACCACCTTTTTCCAAGAAGAGTAGGATAACGGCTAGGACCCCACACATCACTATGAATGAGACTAAAAGGATTGGCCTTTTTGTAAGGTTAAGGGGAATAGGTTGAGCGATGATGCTTAGCCAACTGACATGTTTCACAAGTAATTAAAGATTGATTTTTATTCTTGAAAAGATTGGGAAACATGTGTTTCAAATAAAAGAAACTTGGATGACCTAATCTATAATGCCATAACATAATTTTGTCATTCCTAGAAACAGATACTGAACTGAGACAATTACTTTGACTCTCCTTATTGAAAATAGTTCCTTCTTCAAAGAAATAGAGGCCATCAACTTCCTTAACACTGCCAATCATCTTCTCTGATTTCAAATCCTGAAATTTACATGAAAAAGAATCAAAAACAGCAAGACATTGTTGATCATGTGTTAACTTGCTAATGGACAAGAGATTGCAAGATAAGTTGGGGACATGAAGAACATTATGGAGAGTTAGAGAACTTCAAATAGGGACAAAACCAACACCAGCTATTGCAGAAAAAGAACCATACGCAATTTTAAACTTTTTGTTACCTGCACAAGGACTGTAAGTAGAAAACAAATTTGGGCAATCTGTCATGTGATCAGTAGCTCCAGAATCAATGATCCATAGAACATGAGAATTCTGTGTAGAACTAAGAAAAGTAGTAACTGACAAAAGGATACCTTTTTGTGGCAAAGAAGAGGATGAAGTAACTGACATTTTTTCAGAGAAAATTTGATACAACTGCTCTAACTGTTCTTTTGTGAAAAAAGATGACTCGAGGGTATTTTTTTGTTCTTGGTTTTCAAAGCTGGATGCTTGAAATCCTTTACCTTCACCTTCAGATTTCTTTTTCCAATTAGGTGGTTTACCATAGATTTTCCAGCAAGTTTCCTTTGTCTACCAAGGCTTTCGACAATATTCACACCATTGTTTTTCTTCCTTTCTCCTTCTAAATTGTGCACCTTTCCTGCTAATGCAGAGCTTTTAGTTTCAGGTAGATGTTGAGAGGTATGCAACATTATTTTCATCCTAGAATTCTTTCTCTAACTTTATCTAAGGTAGGGTTTAGTCCTGCTAAGAACACATATACCTATCATTCTCCTCTCTTTTCTGGAATCGCGCAGCATCATTGGGATTTTCTCAACTATCCTCATAACATTGGTCTAATTCTTGCTAAAGTGTGACCATGACATTGTAGTATGTTGTGACATCATTCTCTCCTTGTTAGAACTGGCATATTGTGTTTTTAGGTCAAAAATCTGAGAAGAATTTTCCAAATCAAAATAACACTCTTTGACAGCTTCCCAAACATCCTTGGCTGTTGGTAAAAACAGGTAAGGCTTTCCAATGCTTGGTTCCATTGAGTTGATTAGCCAGGCAATAATTGAGGAATTCTCAGACTTCATTTTTGTAGAGTAGGGTCCTTTATGCCTGGTTGGGAAATGGCTCCAGTAAGGTGGCCTAGCTTGCCTGTGCCTTCTAATGTGAGTTTGATCGATTGAGCCCATTCCAAGTAATTTTTCACGTTCAATTTTTGGATTACTAGATGCAATCCTGAACTATAAGATAGAGTTTCAACCATAACAATAGAGGGTGACTCATTGCTATTTGTTGTCATGGAGGTTGCTGCAGTGTTCAATGATCCTCCATTTGCTCCGCTCACTCTAGTTGTTCGGGTTTCTCCCGTCATGGCCATCTTAACCATGATAAAATAGTCCCTGGATCAAAGCTTTACAGCTCTGTTACCATTTAGGAAAAGAGAAGAGAGTAATTGGAGAGTACTTGTGTTTTCTTTCCTAATTCATTATTCAAGGGATTACAATGATTTAAAAAGACAAGGAGAGAATCAATTAGAGAGATCCTCTTGCCTAAACAGAATAAAAGATAATTTAAATAAAGAAAACAGACAATATTAAGTCAGATTAAGGGAAGATTCTGATCTGATTTTGTTCTATCCTAACTTTCCAAATATAAAAGATTTACACAATCTTAACGCTCTCTTCCTACAATTAACCTTCTAGACCTTTGGCCAGCCACCTCTCTTATCCATTAGTTGGCCCATACATGGAACATAGGCCCTAACAAATTGCATGAAATGAGAAAATAAAAAAACATTAAGGAGGTATTAGAAGTCTCACATTGTTTAGAGGTATGGCCAACTATACATATTCAAACTAAAGGCAATCCTCACCTTATGAGCTAGCTTTTGGGGTAGAGTTAGGTCCAAGCCTAATTTTCAGTATGGTATCAAAACCTATCCTAGATACGTTGATGGATCACTCATAGATGTCTACTCCTGCAAGCTTTACACTCTAAATGGCCAAGGGTTGTATTGGAAGTCCCACATTGTCTAGAAATATGGCCACTATGCACATAGAAACTAAGGGCAATCCTTATCTTATGAGCTAGCTTTTGCAATTGTATTCGACCCAAATCCAATTTTCAACAGAAGGAAATTAGGAAACCTATTTGTTGGTGCAAGGTTTCAATAAATTAGGGATTATAGCTTTAGAAGCAAATGTTAGTTCTAATAGCATCCTTTTGCATGAAATGAGCTGCATTCAAGATAAGCATGAGAATCAATTTATCATTTATATTTTATGTATGGTGAAAATAATGTAAATGAGGTATCTTTGTAAATAGGATAACTCTATAATTTAAGTAATTATATATCATGATTTAGGATAACTATAAACCATGTATTTATTGTGTATATCAAGTAATTATTGTACTCTCAACATTAATAATTTTCTTTGATACAGCATGTACTAAGACAAGAATTTATTCCCTTGTTCTCTCATTTTTTCTTTTTCTCTCAATAGGGTATTAAAGCTTAACAAGTGGCAAACCCTAATCCATGCCTACCTAAAGGACCCACCATTCACCAATTCACAAAGTTTTTTAGAAATTGTGTTTGCACTCCAATTTCCACTTCTCAAGTTCCTTTCTTCAGCAATTTACTACTTTTTGAAAACTAACATGCTACTGGTCACCTTTTTTGATAAAACCACCTTGATCTAATGTACCATGGATGCAACCTATCTTCGTTGGTTTCACCTCCATAGATAGGGACACACCATCATACTGCTAATGGAATTAACAATAAAATATTACTAATAGAATTTTGGATTTTTAATAAAGCAACTTTTGTGGGATTGTACAGTCATAATTGTGTAATTATTATCTTAATTAGGATAGCCCAGCTCTAACACTTTAGCTAATTTTGTAGGATTGTACAACCATAATTGTGTAATTATGTTGTTATCTCCTTAATTAGGATAGCTCAATTGAAGCATAACATTTATAGCAATTTTTAGCTAGTTTTAGGGATGAATATCAATTTGTATTGCACTATATAGATCAGAATTCTCCCGCAAGAATACACACAATTTTTACCCACATTTCTCAAATTTTAACATGATATCAGTCTTAGTAGCAATCCTAGCCTAGCCCAACAATCCTAGCCTCATCCCTTTTGTGTCCAATCTATCTCAGATTGTGTAAATATTTTATATTTAGAAAGTTAGAATAGAATAAAACAGGCCAGAATCTTCCCTTAATCGGACCAAATATTGTCTATTTTCTTTATTTAAATACTTTCCTAATTTTTCTTATTTAAATTATCTAGTAATCTGTTTAGGCAAGAGAATCTCTCTAATTGATTCTCTCTTTGCCTATTTAAATATTTGTAATCCCTTAAATAATGGAAGTCTAAGAATTCCTTAATTATTATCTGGCTAATCAACTTGATGGAACAAACCATTGGAAAGTCTTACCTGTTGTTACCAACAGCCAAGGATGTTTGGGAAGTTGTCAAAGAGTGTTATTCTGATTTGGAGAATTCTTCTCAGATTTTTTACCTGAAGATTATGGCAATCCCAACAAGGAGAGAACGATGTCACAACATACTATAATGTCATGGTCACACTTTAGTAGGAATTAGACCAATGTTATAAAGATAGTTGGGAAAATTCCAATGATGTTGCACAATTCAAGAAAAAAGAGGAGAATGATAGGGTATGTGTTCTTAGCAAGACTAAACCCTACCTTAGATGAAAGAATTCTAGGACGAAAGCCTCTACCTTCAATGAGGGAGGTATTCTCGGAAGTTAGACCGAAGAAATCTAAGAGGAAAATCATGTTGCATTCCTCTCAACATCTACCAAAAACTGAAAGTTCTGCATTAGCAAGAAAGGTGCACTATTTAGAAGGAAGAAAAAACCATGGTGTGAACATTGTCGAAAGCCTTGGCACACAAAGGAGACTTGCTGAAAAATCCATGGTAAACCACTTCTAGGCCTCCAATAAAATTAGTGTATTCTAGACGAAAAAAAATAAAAGAGGCTAAGCTATTAGGCCCAACTGAAAGTTGAGCTGTTAGTTAGTAAGTTGGTTAGAATAAAGAGAAAATGATAAATAGGAGTTAGGAGGTTGTTAGAGATAACTGTTGATTTGAGAAGTTTGATAGAGGAGAGATAGGGACTCTCGAACTCCCTTGTATTCTGGTACAGTATGGTTTATTACCCACTTAATTCTGTTTTGAGTTAGATTCAAAGAGAATACAGAATTGCTCTTCTTTTGTTTTCTTGCATTTTCTTTCTTAAGTCTAATCCAGTTCTTGCAACTGGTATCAGAGCTTCCAATTCTGGAAGCTACTACTGTGCATGGTGAGAACAAGAATGGAGGCTAGGGTGGAATCTTTAGAGAGAGGAATTGAAGCATGGAAAGAAGAATTGGAGACTAGGAAAGAGCTTCAAGAAGCACACTTGAAGCAAATTGAGGAGCTGTTGGAGGGCATCTCTCTTAGACAACAATAAACAAATTCTAATGGTGCAGACAGGGATCACAATTTCACAAATGTTGAGAAGGAGGATGAATCATGGAAAGATTCAAGAATAGAGCTTAGGGGAGATCAGTGGAGGAAGCTGGAAATTCAAATATTTTCTAGTGAGGCTGCATTCGGATGGGTAAATAGAGTAGAACATTATTTTCTCATCAAGGATGTATTGGAGGAGGAGAAGTTGCATGCAGTAATGGTGGCTATGAAGGGAAAGGCATTGAGCTAGTTTCAATGTTGGGAAGCATGCGTTGAGAATCCTACTTGGGAGATTTTTCGCAATTCAATGACTAGGAGGTTTCAACCTTCCATGATGCAAAATCCCTATGAATTATTGTTGGGATTGAAGCAAACAGCATCTCTTGAGGAGTTTAGAGAGCAATTTGAGTTGTACTCAGGACCATTAAAGAAGATTGACTAGGGGTACCTTCAAGGAATATTCTTGAATGATCTCAAAGATGTCAAAGTTGAATTAAAGTTGCAGCCCACAAGAACCTTGGTTGAGATGATGGATGTAGCCCAGACAATAGATGAAAAGGACATAACGATATTAAGGGGCAGAGGCAGGGAAATGTAAGAACTAGAGGAAGGGTAAGGTCTTTTCCCAGTTTTCCCAGTTCTAAAATTGTTACATGGGTCAGGTAAGAAAATTAATAGTGGCAATGAGTCACAACATGGTTCTCTAGTGGGTTTTGCCAACAACAGATCTGGTAGTGGTTTTACAAGCAAGGGAAATTTTGGCAGGAGACTATCCCAGGCTGAATGGCACAAAAAAATAAAAAGGGGTTTATGTTTGTCATGTGATGAGAAGTATAGTCAAGACCATGTATGTAAGAACAAATAATTTAGATTGATGTTAGTTGAAGAGTCAACAAATGAAGAGAATGAAGGACATTTAGAATTGGTGGTTGAGGGTGAAGAATTGAAGGCAATCCAATTGTCAATCCACAACATCATGGGTTTAACTTCTAAAAGATCCCTGAAATTGTGGGGTCAAGTGAGGAATAAAGATATGGTAGTGTTGATTGATAGTGGGGCTTCCCATAACTTTATTTCCACCAAATTAGTAAGAGAATTACACTTACCAGTTACAGATACACTAGAATATTTTGTGGAAGTTGGTGATGAGCATCGAATTAAGTGTAGAGGTGTTTGCCGAAATATAGAGTTGCAACTGCAAGGGTTTATAGTACAACAAAAAAAAATTGTTTGAATTAGGAGGAGTTGATGTGGTGCTGGGGTTGGATTAGTTGGAGGGTTTGGGAGAAATAAGAGCCAATTTTAAGGACCTCACCTTAAAATTTGAAATAGGAGAAGAGATGATAATTTTGAAGGGAGAATTTGCCTTATCCAGGGACCAAGCATCATTAAAATTTATGATAAAGGCTTTACGAGATCATGGGCAAGGATTTTATCTAGAATACAATAGTTTGAACAGGTTTCAGATTGATTTTAACCCCACTTTAGCAAATGTGGAAGCAGTACTTGAGGAGTTTTCAGAAGTCTTCCAAGACCCACAAGATTTGCCCTCATATAGGGAACATGATCATGCAATAGTCTAGAAGGAAGGGGCTGAAATTCCCCATCTAAGGCCCTGCAGGTATCCCCATTATCAAAAGACAGAGATAGAAAAGCTAGTGAATGAGATGTTGTTAGCAAGACTAATCAAGCCAAGTGTAGGTCCCTTTTCCAATCCCATTATTTTGGTAAAAAATAAAAAAAAAGGATGGTGGACGATGGTTTTGTGTGGATTAAAGTTTTAAATAAGATGACCGTTCCAGATAAATTTCCTATCCCAATTATAGATGAACTATTGGATGAATTAGGAGGAGCTACTATTTTTTTAAACTGGATTTGAAATCTGGATACCACTAGATTAGGATGAGGGAGGTAGATATACCAAAAACAGCATTTCGAACCCATGAAGAGCACAATGAATTTGTTGTCATGCCCTTTAGGTTGACAAATGCTCCATCTACATTTCAGTCCCTAATGAATACAATGTTGTAGCCATTTAAGGAAGTTTGTACTGATTTTCTTTGATGATATATTAATTTACAGCAAGGAGGAGCAGTCTTACCTAAAACACCTTAGGACAGCTCTACAACTATTGAAAGTTAATACTATATATGCGAAGAGAAAGAAATGTAATTTTGGGCAGCACAAATTAGAATATTTGGGGCATATTGTTTTTGCGAAAGGTGTAGTAGCTAATCCCAAGAAGGTAGAAGCAATGTGGTTGTGGCCAGTTCCCATTGACAAACTTTATAGGTATTGACTCTTGTTGGGCTAACTTAACTACCTTAAAGTCAATAGACCTAATATTACTTTTGTTATAAGTGTGATATGTCAATTTCTCAATGCTCCCTGTGATATAACATTGAGAAGTGGTTGTATGCATTTTCAGACACATTAAAGGGTGTTTCCTATAATCTTAAGTTAAGAATGCTAGCTTCCAATGTTTGGTACCAAATGTTTTAAAATATATTTTCAAGGAATGTTTTTCTTAACTATGTTTCCCACTAAAACATTCCCAAGGGAGGAGGTGGGAATCAAAGATTTCCTTCAGAATGGAAAAGTTTTATCCATACTCATGATAACATTTTCATGAATCTTTTTAACAAAGCAAACATATTCATAACATTCCCAAGCCCAACAATTATAATTCTTAGAAAATATAATTCCCGAAAATAAAATAAAAAAATTTGCATACCAAACATCTTCTAAGAGTGCACCTAGCAAAGGCTTACTTTACAAAGACAAAAATGATGCTAAAATAATTTGCTACACTAAAGGCTTACAATAAGTAGCTATATATAATGCCCACATATATGCAGTATGCACTATGTAGCCCTAATAGCTTATGGTAAGCAATTCACAGGGTGTTGATCCCAGGCAATCAATTATGGAAGAAAAATGGATATTCATCTCCATTAAAAGAAAAAGCAATTATTATTCCTTAAGCATACAATTCAAATTTCAGTGAGAAACAAAATCCTCTCTATTTTTAAAATGTTTTATTTGGATGTTTCCAAAACATAAAATCGCCTTTAATGACTTGGAATGAAACTTAAAAGGGAGGAAAAAACCATACTGCTCAAAACTTATATTTGATATATAACATGTTAATAATACCTTTTTATTACGTTCACGACTTTCATCTCTATTTGAAAACAAAACCATTGAGCTCAAATTTTCAATTTTCTTGGCTTGCTCCTTTAGTCTTTTTTCCCATTCAGCTTGAGTTTTCTTTTCCTCCTCTAATTCCATTGCTATGCGCTCCCTTTCCAGTTCAGTCTGATGGGAAAACATTGTAAAATCAGAATACATTGAAAGTTTCTTATAATTAACCACAAAGGAAAATTTATACACCTGTAATAAGGTATTTCGAAGGCTCAAAATCTCTTCTTCCAAATGTTCTGAATGAGAACCCTGAAGAAAAGAACAAAATGTAATTATGGCAATACTTTAGGAGCTAATTTTTTGTTTAAATGAGTTATTAATCTTTGAAAATATAACAGTTTTTGGTTTTAGTCCCTATAAAATTTTACCAGTTTTAGTTCATAAATTTAACAAAAAAACGGTTGGTTTTAGTCCTTGATAAGGAACTAAAAATCACATTGTTTTTGTTTAACATAGAGGCTGAATAGAAAAAAAAATTGTAGGGATCAAAACAAAAAACTCTTATATTTTCAAGGATCAATAACTTATTTAAACCTAAATTTTTGTTTATTTTCTATCAGACAAAATAACTTATGTTCGACAAATATGAAATAAAAATGGCAACAGAAAAAAATAGATCAACCATCAATTTGGCACGAAGCTCTTCAATCTCTTTCTTTTGGCGCTTTAATAGAGCAGCATCAGTCAAAATCTGAGAGCAAAAACAAAATGGAAAAAATTACATTGAGGTACACATCAATGCTGAGCAGAACTAACTCATAATTTAAGAAAAAAAAAAAAGCAGAACAGAACTACAAAAGTAGACCATGCAACATTTATGTATCAATAAGTAAACCTGCCTGCAAGATATGATTCAACGAAGATATTCTTGCTGTAAGTTTACTAGATTACTAGATAGAAAAGAGAAAGTATGACCAGAGAATGCAAGACACCTTATAAAGAGACTACATTTAAAGGGTAAATAATACACGAAAAAGAACAAAATTAAAATAAAAGAACTCTCCGGACATGGGAAATGGATTAGAAGAAACCTCATTCACTTGAGCACAATTTGTCACACGCAATGCTCTACTTGCAAATTGAAGGCTACTTTTAGTTTCATCTGTATGTATCTGCCAATAATAACAAACATGCTGAAATAACTAGATGAAAAGAATATTAAAGGAAAAATTTTGAGATTCACTTCATAAAAATATCAAATATAATAGAAGTAGGCTGTGCATAGAAAAGAATCAGAAAATATTGGTCTTGTTTGACAAACGATAGCTAGGAAACCTTATTGTTAGATGGATATGAATCAATCGATGCACAAAACTGGTAATGTTGTACATTTAAGCCAGAATGAAGCCACCTACCTTTTTCAACTGAAATGTGTAGAATAAGGATAACTTAACACCTGAAAAAATTTGGAATTCGCTATATTTTTAATGCATGGTTAACAAAACCATACCATTTGACACAGCAAATTCCTTTATAAACACTTTCCAAATGGCATAAAATGACATTGAACATATTAGAACATTTGTTAGTTACTGCAATGACATAAAATGACATTGAACAACCAGGAGCAATTTACATAAAATATTTTGTTGACATTCATAAGAAGTATCTAATTCTAATGAGTTATGAGTTCAATGCATCTTATTTAGCAGAAAATATTTCTTGCTCATTATCAGACAATTATTTATTTACAAACCATGCGGGGAGCTAATAAAACAAATATAGTTTGCAATGGACAGAGTCACAAAAAGAGGGTTAAACTCATGGATATCTGATACAGTAGTGTGAACGAGGCAAAAAAACAATGCAGAGATATCATACCTGAGCAAGTGTAATATTACATATTATAGCTGTGTTGGCATTTCCCCCTAGTGCAGGTTGCAAAATTCGTGTAAGCTTGCTATCTCGATAAGGAACGTGACCCCTGCATAAAATATTATATTTTCAGTTTTGGACATTCAAATTTGAGAAAAGCTAAATAATCATTTAAACTTACCCTTGACTCTCAGCACCTTCACTCAATTTTTTAATCACAGTTCCCAAAGTCATTAAGCTTTTGTTTATGTGAGAACCTTCTTTGAGTCGGACACCTTCTGCTCCAGTTTTTGCAGCGCGCTCTGAACCAGCAAGATCCACTAAATTCTAAAAATAAGAAGATAATGATTATCCGTATGAAAATTTCAAAAAAATAGTCATTTAAAAACAAGGAGAGATGCATGCGTGTGAATGCCCATATGCAAAAAGGAAAAAGTTTTCCAATAAGAGATAACTTGTTAGCAGAAACAGTGACATTAGCATACCAACACTGATACACGGACAGCATCACAAGATCTGCCACTTTCTTCATCTTCACTTCTATCCCTACTTTCAATTATCTGTTAAACACAAAGTATTAATTGAGTTGAGGAGTAAGCATAAGGACGTTAAAAAAATAAATAATATCTAAAGGAATACTAGTTACCATGCGGAAAATAGTATGTGACCTACTACTGTGCAAATTCATATTTGTCTCTCCAATATGTCTATGAGCTGATACAAAGGAAAAGCAAATAAGAAAAAATAATCAGCTGATAGGGGTAGCATAAGATATGCCAAACAGTACATTGGATATAAAATATGCAGGTATGTCTGAGAGGGAGATAAAGTGATAGTCTAAAAGATACTTCATGAATACAAATATACGGCTAACCAAAACTATGCAGGATCACACAGAAAAGCTATCAAACAAAGCAACCAGAGAAGTCCAATTGAAATAGATGGTTATTTTCATTTCATCACAGTATGCAGTCCAAATATACACAAACAAAAATTTAAGCCAAACAAAACTGTAGAGCTAAAATGAAAACATAATAAAAATGCAACAAGTAAATTACATTCTCCGAACTCCATGAGATCAAGGACTTGGTCGGGAGAGGCGACAATTTCTTCCCGTAGCCCCGCAACATATATCCCCCGCTGTGATTTCAAAGAAAAATGAAATAAAATATTAAGGAAACAAATAAAACACCAAATATGAGCAAATTTCACAAAACTAAATAATTTAAAACAACCTCTAGATTTTCATGAATCTGCAGTTTTCGATGTTCAGGAGCCAATAAATCATTTATCTCTTCATTATAAATCTCCATGTATGACATTCTAAGAAGAAATTCTCGATCCACATCCTAAAATATATAGAAAGAACAGTACTAAACATTGTGATAAAGCAAAATTGATAAAATTTAACAATAAATTATCATAATAGAACAGCTTAGATGGATAGGCTTTAGGAACATCTCTAGATGCCCAAAGGATGAAGCCTCGTCAAGAACATAGTTAGCACAACCAGTACTTCTCACAGCTAGAAGTTGCAAGTACAGAACATCTATAGTACATTTAATTGCAAGAAGGCGCCGACTAGACCATATTTAATTATTAATAACCCAACCCCATATAATACAGCTCACGTAACAACATCCAACTTTTCAGCAATTTTAGCACACTTCACATGTTTCAACTATCAATCAAAGATATGAAATACCAAACGTTAAAGTTCAAAAATTAAGTGGGATTTTGGAAATGCATTCTTTATATAAGAAATGATCATTTTTTAAAATTTTCAAAAGCTTTCTCAAAAAGCCACCATAACAAATTATTATATGTCCAAAAGAAACTAATTCAAACTATGATTAAGCAGTTTACATCATTGCTGAATAAAAATGATATCTGATATTATCTTAAAATTACCCTGGCCATCCAAGTAGGATTTTGGAAAGGAAAATATTTACTTTATACTTGACAATACATCTATCTCCTTTCATACACTAATTAATGATAAGTAAATTATCTGAAGAACAGGGGTATATTTGATAACCAATTTATACACATTGCTAACCAACAACTTATTCATCATTAACCAGTGTATGCTAAGTATGGAATTTCAGTTGTAGGAATAGCAGAAGTGTTCAACTGAAAAAAGACTCTAAATTGCATCTGCAAAGATTACAACATTATCGCTGTATTAATCTTTTAAAGAATTTAATCACTAAATTAGTTCTTCAAAATTTTAAAATGTCATATGGAGGACTAAAGTTGAAACACAAGGAAGATTTGACAACTGTTCTGTATTTTTGCATGACTAATTTGGTAACAAAAAATTTCGGAAGAACCAATTTAAAAGTATCAAATAAAAACTATTCATGTACTTTCACCCATTAGCTTAAGCTTTTAAAATAGTTGATTCATGATATAATAATAGTCTATATGACCATATGGTCTAGAATACAATCTTTTTATCAATAAAAGTTAAATTCATTGTTTTGAAAATTGAGGTGTTTAGTTACATTGAAATTATAATGTTCTAGGTATAGAGGGAGAAATTTATAGAAAGAATAAAAAGGAATAATGATCTTGATTAAAATGTACTACTATATGATTGGATGTTCTAATATATTCTTAAACCTAAAGTACTAACCATTGTTTATACTAATCATAATCATGATAATTAAGGAACACATTGGTAAAGGAACACAACTAAGGACTATTGGAAAAAAAAGACAATCACATAAAAATTGTTTGAAAGATGCTAGTAAAATGCACAAAAATGACTAAGATGTAGAAGGATGCAACCAGAATGAAAAACATGATTGAACTTGTCAAAAGGAACAAAGGAAGATGTCGAATGGTTGACATGGCAGGAGAAGCAATAAGTTTGAAAGAAAAATCATGAAAATAAAGTACAAATCCAACTTTTAAGAAGTTCAGTAGTGGAATAGTATAGCATAGATCGCAAAGTACATTCCTCTATATATAAAAGACAAGAGTGATGTGGAGAGATGATTTTTATTCCACTATTTTTGAATGATTACGGCAAACAGTATAAATAGGAAAAAAGTATCTGATTTCAGCCTATAAATTAGGAGTTATAATCTCTTACCTAACTAAAAAAGGAAACAATAAGTATATAATCTTCAGAACAAATAAAAAACGGATCTATCCAATCTGTACAAATAAAAACAAGGGATCCTATCTAATTTGGTGAGAATAAAAACAGAATATGCTATTTTTGGAATCTAATCACCAACACTCTTCCTCAATTTGGGTGATAGATGTCTATCATGCCCAAATTGGTCCTGATGCTTTCGTAGGTGTCTCTAGGAAGAGCCTTAGTTATGATATATGTTGTTTGACTGCTTGAAGGTACATGATCAACACTAATGATCCCAATGTCAAGCTTCTCCTTTATGAAATGTCGATCAATTTCCACATGTTTTGTTCTATCATGGTGGACTGAGTTTTTTGCAATACTAATGGCAGCTTTATTATCACAAAGTACCCTTACTGAGTAGTTAGTAGGAACTTTGAGTTCTTCTAGCATCCTTTTCAGCCATATCCCTTCGTAAATGTCATGTGTCATGGCTCTATATTTAGCTTCAGCGCTGCTTCTTGCCACTACTTGCTGTTTTTTACTCCTCCAAGTGACCATATTGCCCCAAACAAAGGTGCAATAGTCTGTAGTTGATCTTCAGTCTATTATGCACCCTGTCTAATCTGAATCAGTGTACACTTCTATACTCCTATTCTGGGATTTCTGGAAATGTGGCCCTTTACTAGGTGTACCTTTCAAGTACGGCAAAATTCTGCTTACAGCTTTCAAATTAATGTCATTTGGATGGTTCATATGGCGGCTGACCATGCTCACAGCAAACCCAATATCGAGTCTAGTGTGAGTTAAGTAGATTAATTTTCCCACTAAACTTGGGTACCTCTCGTTGTTAGTTGGTTGACTTTGGTTTTCATCATTCCTCTTTTTGACTAGTTCCATGGGCGTGTGTGCAACTTTACATCCAAGCATCCCTGCTTCTTGTGGCAAGTCAAGGGTGTGCTTCTTTTGGGATACATAGATCCCATCCTTTGATCTAGCCACTTCCATTCCTAGAAAGTACTTGAGCTTACCAAGATCTTTGACTTCAAATTCCTTAGACAAGAGTTTCTTTAAGTGCTCAATCTGTTTATGGTCGTCTCCTGTGATAACTATGTCATCTACATACACTATGAACAAGGATGTCTTCCCTTCCAAAGATGTTTAACAAACATGGTGTTATTGGTTTGATATTGTAAGAATCCATCCTTTTTGACAACTCGGGTCAATCTATCAAACCAAGCTCTTGGGGATTGCTTAAGATCATATAGGAATTTTTGAAGTTTGCACACTTTGTGAATGGTGCTGGAAGACTCAAGTCCTAGTGGGATTTGCATGTACACTTCCTCTTCTAGTTCACCATTCAAGAATGCATTCTTGATATCCAATTGACGTAGTGGTCAATCCATATTTGCAACCAAAGACAAGATGACTCGCACTGAATTGAGGTTGGCCACAGGTGCAAACGTCTTGTCAATTTCGTATGATTGAGTGAACCATTTTGCCACCAATCGTGCCTTATATCAATTTATGCTTCCATCAACATTATACTTAACAGAAAAAATCCACCTGCATCCAACTTCCTTTATTCCTTCTGGTAGAATGGTGAGCACCCAAGTGTTGTTTCTCACCAAGGTCTGCAGCTTTTCTGCCATTGTTGCTGTCCACTTTGGATGTTGAGCACCTTCTTGAATGTTCTATGGAATCTTGATGCTATCAAGAGAGGTTACAGAGGCTTTGTATCCCTAAGATAATTGTCCATAAGACACATGTTTCTCAATTGGATGTTGGGTACAGGTTCTAACACCTATCCTCACAACAATGGGTACATCAAGTTCAATTAGTACTTGACTATTATGATCAAGACTTGAGTTAGGAATAGTGTTACTTGTTAGATTTTCATTTTTTAGAATTTGGTTGTGTTGCAAGATCTTCTCTAATTTGGAGAGATATTATGCTATCTCCTTTGCTTTTTTAATAAAGATTTTTGTAATTATTTTCTTATTATTTGTTGTATATTATTTCCATGTATTTTATAGATTACTTTCCTTATTTTATTTAGTTAATTGCTATTGATTAGGATAAGATTTATTACCTTAATTGTAATCATTAATTCTCCTTAATTATGGAAAAAAACCCTACTATACATCTTGTATATATATAAAGGCAGATTGCCTCTAAACTACACACACATTTAATTTCTCAAAACCTTCATTGTTCATGGTATCAGAGCTTTCTTAGGGGAGCTTTGGTACAACTATTACTTTTCTTCTTAATCATAGGCCTTTAGGTGCTTATCATCTCTGACCACTCCTACCTAAAACTCAAAGGCCTTCATTGTCATCCACGACATGTCTGAAGTTTTAGTACATGCCTGTGAACCTCAACCCACTCTATTGGAACCTTCGAAGATAAATACTCCTACCAATTTGCAAATTCTGGGAATTGCTATGCAACTAGACGAAAAAAATTATTTACAATGGGCGAGATTGGTGAAACTTGCTTTGAAGGGAAGCAGAAACTTGACCATCTCTCTGAGCATCCACCAACAAGTAATGATGAGCAGTTCAAGACCTAGGATGTTGATGATACGATCATGATGACCTGGTTGCTAAACTCAATACAAATTCAGATATCCCAAAATTTCATGTTCTTTGAATTAGCAATGGAAATTTGGGAAGCTGTAAATAAGATATACTCAAAAGCCCAAGATGCTGCTGTGATCTATGAATTAAAGACCCAAATTACACATACCAAACAAGGTAATCTCTCTGTTACAAAACTTTTTAATGGACTAACAAGTTTAAGGCAAGAGATGGACTTATATAGGAATTTGAACCTGAAGTCCAAAGAAGATAATCAAGCTCTTCTTCAGGAGAGGGAGAGAGATTGAGTCTTTGAATTCTTAGCTGGTCTAAATGTAGAGTTTGATCAAGTTCGTGTCCAAATTCTTGGAAGGGATCTTTCACCTAGTCTAAATAAGACTTTTGCACTAGTTCGAGGGGAAGAAAGACGTCATACTGTGATGCTGGAGAACGCTTCTGCTTCTAAACCTAACATTGACTCAACACTCACAGCTACAAGGAAGGAGAACAAATCTAGAATGTTTAAACCAAAACCAAACAAGAACTCTTCTCGTGATACCTATGGTGTACCCATTGCAACAAACCTAAGCACACTAAGGAAAATTGCTTTAAGCTCCACGGTAAAGAAGGAGTGCTGAATTGCATAAAACAAAGAAGGAATGTAGCCAACTTTACAGTTGTAGAGAAGGAAGTAGAATCTTCAACTCTAGAGAAAGTGGAGGTACAGTCCCTCAACAAAGAGATTGAGAAGTTGAGGCATTTTCTTGAAACCATAAATAGCTCAAGCTCTCTAGCACATTCAGGTAAGTGTCTAGTTTCTAATAACCTTAAGGCACTTAATATTGTCCCAGAGTCTTGGATTATAGACTCGGGTGCAATTGACCACATGACCCAATCTTCACATCTTTTTAAAACTTACATGCCAATCTTTAATAAAAAGTCCATCTTTGTTGCTAATAGAAAATCCATTACAGTTAAGGGACAAGGTAACATCAACCTTTCACCAACAATCTCTTTAAAAAATTCCCTCCATGTTACATAAATTTCTAACAATGTTCTCTCTCTCCACCATCTCACAAAGAACCTTGACTGCCTAGTTATTAAGTTTAATCCATCCTACAATGTTTATGATCATGGCCCATTGCAATCATCTTCACCCATTCTTCAACTTCCTCAGATTATTTTCCTCTTATCCTCTTCATCTAATCCAACCAAACTACTTGGGCTCATCCCTACACTTTCCAATCAACAACCATAACCTGTCTCAAGGATAAAAACTCCACTGAAAGTGTACTCAAGCAAGGAAAAGTCTAGATCTACCCATTAATATGTTCAATCATTGGATCCAATTCTCACTGAAACTCACAAAGAACTATCAGATATGGAACCCGAACCTAGTCCTCTTGAGGATGCTGCCACTTTACCTTTTGAACAAACTTCAAATCTTAATCTACCCATAGCTGTTAGAAAAGGAAAAAGAAGTTGCACTCAGCACCCCATATCTAATTATGTATCTTACCATAACCTGTCAAACAACTACAAAGCCTTTTTGTCAACCTTACACACCATAGGTACCCCAAAGACCATGCAAGAAGCCTTAAGGAACAGGAATAGGTCACAAGCTATGAATGAGGAAATGACAACTTTACTGAAAAATAACACATGGGATATCGTTACTAAACCTTCTGGCACAGTACCCATTGGATGTAGATCGATCCTCACTATGAAATACAAGGCAGATCAGACATTGGAACATTATAAGGCAAGGTTGGTGGCAAAAAGGTACACTCAAAAACAAGGGATAGATTATGTTGAAACATTTACCCCTGTTGCAAAAATGAATACTGTTCGAATCCTATTTGCTCTTGTTGTCCATTTTAACTGGTCTTTACATCAATTTAATGTAAAAAATGCATTCTTGCATTGTGATTTAGAAGAACTAGTGTATATGGAGCCACCTCCTAGTCTTGGCACAACCTTTGGTAAAGACAAAGTGTGCAAACTTAAAAAGGCCCTTTATGGCCTAAAACAATCACCAAGAGCATGGTTTGAAAAATTTACCAAGGCAATAAAGAGGATGAAATATGCTCAGAGTAGGGGAGATCATACACTCTTCATTAAGCATTCTTCTAAGGGTGAGCTAACAACTTTGTTGGTGTATGTTGATGATATAATAATTACAAGTAATGACATGGTTGAGAGAGAAAAACTCAAATATGAATTAGCTAGTGAGTTTGAAATGAAAGATTTAGGAAGACTCAAGTATTTTTTGGGAATAGAAGTCGCCTACTCCAAGGAAGGGATTTTTCTATCACAATGGAAATATATTCTTGATCTATTAAAAGATACAGGGACTTTTGGGGAGTAGACCAGCAAGTACCCCTATTGAGAGAGATCATTGATTAAGTGAAAAAAAAAAAAAAAAGATGTCATTGAAGACAAAGGGAGATACCAAAGATTGGTTAGAAGACTAATATATCTATCACACACTAGACCAGATATAGCATATCCAGTAAGTGTTGTTAGTCAATTTATGCATGATCCAAGGCAGAAACATATGCAAGCAATCCAACGAATTTTGCACTATTTGAAAGGGACACCAGGAGTAGGCATTTTACTTAAACCTAGTAAGGACCTAACAATAGAAGGGTACAAAGATGTAGACTATTGTGGATCCTTAGTTAATCGACGCTCTACAACAAGATATTGCACCTTCATTGGAGATAATTTAGTAACATGGAGAAGTAAGAAACAAGATGTAGTAGCAAGATCAAGTGTAGAAGCAAAATTTAGAGCAATGGTTGTGGGAATTTGAATTATTATGGTTAAAAATAATTCTAGATGACTTGGGAATTAAGAGAACAAAATCAATGAACTTGTATTATGATAAAATGTCAGCAATCAGCATTGTACACAACCCTATCCAACATGATCGCACAAAACATATGGAGATTGATAAACATTTCATTAAAGAGAAGTTTGTAGATGGCATCCTTAATCTTCCATATATTTGGCCAGAGGATCAAATTGCATATGTTCTTACTAAAGGCTTGGCAACTCAAAGATTTCAGGAGCTAATTGGCAAGCTGGGACTAAAGGACATTCATTCACTAGCTTGAGGGGGAGTGTTGCAGGATCTTCTTTGATTTGGAGAGATATTACGATCTCTCCTCTGCTTTTTTAATAAAAATTTCTATAATTATTTCATTATTATTTGTTGTATATATTATTTTTATGTATTTTGTAGATTCTTTTCCTTATTTTGTTTAGTCAATTGCTATTAATTAGGATAAGATTTATTACCTTAATTGTAATCATCAATTCTCCTTAATTATGGGAGAAACCCTACTGTACACCCTATATATATATAGAGCCAGATTGCCTCTAAACTACACTCATTTAATTTCTCAAAACCTTCATTGTTCAGGTTGGACCCATGGCCTTGTAGTGGAGTTGTGTTAAACTCTACCTCCTTCTGCATCTTCTTTTTCCTAAAGTAAACCAGTAAATTAGTTTCTTATGCAGTAGGTTCTTGTGAATCTACTCCCCCTGAATTTGCTCCTGGTGGTTTAGTAAATTCTGCTTTTGGGACATTTGTTGTAATCTCATCAGGTTCAACCATTTTAACTGTTTCTATTTGAAGGTTGAAAGTCTATTGTCATACTAGATGTCTTCTCCCCTTGAGTTTCAGCTTTGGGGTAATAGGGCTAGTTTTCAAAAAATGTGACATCCATAGTGTGATAAAATTTTCTAGTCACTAGAGAGTAGCAATTGTAGCCCTTTCGATGTGGTGAATAACCAATGCAGATGCATTTTATGGATTTTGGATCAAGTTTGCTGCAGTAGGGGTTATGGTTATGAACAAAGGTTGTGCATCTAAATATCTTGAGGGGAAGTGTATTGAGAATTCAATTTGTTGGGTAAAAGGTATGGAGGACAAATTGTGGGGTGCAAAAGTTAAGGACTTAAGAGGGCATCCTAAAGGAGTATGCATTGTTGATTTTGGAGCTATAGACCACATGACTCAATCTTCTACTAGTTTTATCTCCTATAAACCTTGTCCAAGCAATAAAAAAAATTGCAACTGTTTGATGGAACTTTCATTATAGTCATAGGAGAAGGAGATATTATCATAAACCAAAATCTAATCTTGAAAAATGTCTTACATGTGCCAAAATTGTCTACAAATTTGATTTATGTTCATAAGCTTACTACATATTTACACTGTTTAATGACTTTTTCTCTACCAATATGCAAGTTTCAGAACCAAGGAACAAGGAAGATGATTGGACTAGCTAGGGAAGACAATGGCCTCTGCCTTCTTGAGAAAGCTAACAAGATGTGTAGCAGCACTAAGAGTCAAACTCCTATGTCTTTGTAGTTAGAATCATCCCTCTTCAATGAAGAAAAACTCTAGTTATACCACCTTTATTTAGGTCACCCTTCATTTTGTGCCCTAAAGGTCATTTCCTCCCCCCTCCCCCATTTAATTCAAAAACATGACAGCAAAATATTTCATTGTGATACTTGTGAATTTGGAAAACATAAACGTGTTAACTTCCCCATTAGTAATAAAAGAATATCATTTCCTTTTGCTTTAATACAAAATGATGAGTGGTGACCTTCTAATATTCCAAACATATAAAGAGCTCAATTGTTTATTATATTTGTTGATAATGATTGTACTCGAGTATCATGGGTGTTTCTCTTGAAACAAAAAAATGAGGTCAATCAAGTCTTCAAACATTTCTTCCAACTAATAAAAAATCAATTTGAGACAACCACTAAAAGATTTCATTCTGATAATGCCAAGGATTATTTCAACCTAACATTGTCCTCCTTCTTCAATGAACAAGGAATCATTCATGAATCCTCTTGCGTTAATACCCCACAACAGAATGGGATGGCAAAACGGAAAATTTGGTATCTTCTAATTGTTAGTCAAGCCTCTTTACATCAAAAAATGTTCCAAAACAATTTTGGAGGGGAGCTATCCTTACTGCAACACATTTGATCAATCAGTTACCCTCAAAACACTAACCAACAACATCCTTGTTTATCTACTCTTCAATTTTCTGAAACTTCAAAACAACAAATCACCTAGATCCTCAAATCTTCGAGTGTGTTATTTATCCATATTCATTCCAATCATCAAAGAAAACTTGACCCACAGGCTATTAAGTGCATCTTTTTGGTTACTCACATACCCAAAAGGGATACAAATGCTATCATCCTCCAACAAAATGGGTCTTTGTATCCCTTAATGTCACATTTGATGAAAAAACATTATTGTCAACCTTATCTTCGGGTAGCGATGGAAAAAGGCTAAGCCAAGCTAAACTTTGGGTATTCAAGTCTAGCCTGTTTAAAAATTTTGAGACCTGAATCTGGATCTGTTACTGATCATAGGCTTGTTTTATTTGTTGTCAAGGTCTAACCTGTTTTAAAACCTACAAGACTTACAAGCCTGTTTAAAAGTCTACAATACAAAAAAGACCAACACATAAGCTTAAAGTTTATATAAACGATTGAATAAAAAAGCCTAAACTTAAAGTCAACAAGATAAAAGGTTCATAACCTTAACGATATAATTTCAGAGCATGTATATTGAACATTAACTATGTACAAATACAATAACATATGAAAAAAATATAACACATACACATGCACATATATACAAATTTAGATACACATAAAAACTAAAGTAAAACATAAAACACTTATTTTAAAATGAAAGTAACATACACAACTCTTAGAATAAACATTAGAAAATTTCACAAATATAGAATTCCTTTTGTTTGAAATTAAAAGTTAAAAATTTTAATTTTTAATAAATTATGTAAATATATTAATATTATATAAATATGATATATTAAAATAAATATAAATATATAATATATAGAGATAAATAGGCCCCTAAATAGGCTAAATGGACTTTTTAATAAGTTTAAACCTAACTTGTGTATCTAAAAAAGGTTTTTAACAAGTCTGAGTCAATCTAATTATTAAACAAGTGGAGCCAAACTAAGTTTTAAACAAGCTAAGTCATACGCCCCTGTCAGGCGGTCTTGTTAATTTCCATTCCTATCTTCAAGGGTAGAGCTCGTACATAGAAGATCAGGATAATTCTTTCTTATGATAGAATCTTTTTAAGGACAATATCTAATTACTTGTCAACTCTTAATCATATACCATCAATTGCATGTCCAAAGACAACTATAGATCAAACTCAGAGTACTACTCATCCATTACAAGTATACTTTAAAAGGGAAAAGACTGTTATCCAACCACAAGTCCCAGATTCTAACCTGATACCTAAAATGCTTAGAAATTCTTAACAATTACCTAAAATGCTAGAAATTGATGATGAGGAGGAGGAACGAAAACAGAAATATGTTCATTGCAGATGGAGCCATTGAAGATGGAGATCTTCCAATTACAATAAGGAAAGGTGTTAGAGTGTGTACTCAAAAGCCAAGTTACCCAATATCCCACTATGTCATATGATAAATTTTCCAGTAATCGCAAAAGCTTCCTCACTAACCAACTCATTGTCATAATCCCAAAAACTGTTGACAAAACATTGAATAGTAAGAAATGGATAAATGCTATGAAGATTGAGATGGATGCACTAGAAAAGAACAAAACTTGAGAGTTGGTAGAATTACCTAAAGGAAAAAAACTTGTTGGATGGAAGTGGGTATTCACCGTTGAATACAAAGCTAACGGGACACTAGAAAGATACAAAGCAAGGTTAGTAGTTAAGGGGTACACTCAAACATATGGAGTTGATTACCTAGAAACTTTTTTACTTGTGGCAAAAACTAATACTGTTAGAACTTTGTTATCTCTAGCATCTAGCTATGGGTGGAATTTACTATAATTTGATATTAAGAATGCCTTTCTACATGGGGATCTTTGAAGAGGAAATATACATGGAGCTACTAGTACTGCACATAACCTGATTCAGCATGATCGAACAAAGCATATAAAGATAGATTGACACTTCATCAAAGAGAAATTGGATTGTGGTCTTATATCTACTTCCTACATCTTTTCTAAACTTCAATTAGCAAATACATTCACCAAGGGACTGTCTACAAATTGATTTTAAGATCTCACTTGCAAGCTAGGAATGATAGACATCCATTCACCAGCTTGAGGGGAAGTGTTGTAATTACCATAATTATTATTGTAATTAGCGTAATTATTGTTGTAATTGGCATAATCATGGAGATTTATTTTATTTAGAACAAATTTGATTAGCCATGATTTGTGAGGGATTTTATTAGATATTATTCTCTTGCAATTACCATAAATAGATTAGAAATAGCCTATATATAGATTGTATAACATCTCTATAATAGACAATTCACATAGACAGTGTTCTTTTCTCAAGTCTTAAGGTTGGAGATTGCTAAATCTACAAAAGATTTTTACATCAACGAAAATATACAATGTAGTTTCTTGATGTAATAGGCTTCCTCCACTCAAAACCTTTATCCTTGCCTATGGTTCCAAACCTTCATCTCAATGATACAGATGGAGAACCCCTATGTTTCAATGTATAGGAGGATGATTGGAGGCATACATACCCCATTAGTTCTTGACCAAGCATCACATTTGCTATCAATTAACTATGCAAAAATTCATGACCAAACCTAGAACACATTTGCATGTTGTACATCACCTACTTCAGTATTTGAAATCAACACTAGGACAAAGTCTCATTTTTCCTCCGAAATTCTTCAATGCACCTTTCTACCTTTGTAGATGCAGATTGGGATAGTTACATTGTCACACACAAATCCACTACAGGATTTTGGGCTCCTTAGTAATTCTTTGATATCCTAGAAGTCAAAGAAACAGCCCAGAGGGGCATGACCCTTAAGTGATGCAAAATATTAGGCCTTGGCTCATATCACAAGTGAATTACTCAAGCTTCGGCAACCATGATATTCTGTAATAGCATATCAACCATGAAACTAGCTAGCAATCTATTAAGTGTTGAGGAAAAAAGCAGCAATGGATTTAAAGTGCAGAAGATACTAATTATAGAAATGGAGCAAAAGTATATGGTATTAATGGGGAACATAGTAACTGTATATGCTATATGTATATGAGGAAAACAAAAAAATAACTCTCAATTCCTGGAACTAAAAGCCTTTTATTTTAGGCAACAGAAGGCCCCCACTAACTATTTTCTTCCATAACTCCTTTTCTTTTCTACCCACCTTATATATCAAAACCACTCACACCTTTATCATCTTTCCCCTTCTAGTATACACATGCCACACCTTGAGCCTGCTCCTTTGATTCACTAATAGGTCCATACCACATCATTGCCTCCCCCTTCCAAAATAGTCTTGTCCTCAAGACTTAAGTTAGGAAATTGACTCTGCATCATAAATTCATCCTACCAATTAGCCTCCTCCATATGATTTCCCCTTGCAATGAATTAGTAACTGCTGAACCTCTTCACCTTGCTTGACTACTACCCTTCTTGCCAACACAGATTCTGGAACACACTGCTCGTTCACTTCTACTAGGTTGTTAGTCATGGATTTCTTCAATTGAGATACATGAAAAACTGGATGTATCCTTGAAGTACTTGGGAGCTGCAACCTATAAGCTACCACCCCCACCTTCTCCACAATTGGAAATGGCCCATAATAGAGAGGTACCAGTTTCTCGTTAATGTGTTTAGCAACCAGTTGTTGTCCATGCAGCCTTAGTTTCACAAAAACTACATCACCAATCTCATAGTGCACCTCACATTTGCTCTTATTAGCATACTTCTGCATTTGGATCTGTGCATTCACCAAGTGATATTTGAGTTGCCTCAAAGCTTCATCCCAGTCCATTGACTGACTCCCTTGCCACTACCTCTACCCTTACTTCCCCAAGAACTAATTGTAACACAGTAGGAAGTTTCCATCCATATACAACCTCAAATTGGGGGTGTGTGTAGAGCCATGGTAGGTGGTGCTATACCAAAGCTCTGCCCAAGGTAACCAGTCGACCCATTGAGGCTGCTCAATTGCAAAGCCCCTCAAATATGTTTCCAAACACCTGTTAATTACCTCTGTTTGACCATCAGTCTCAGGATGGTAGGCAAAACTCATTTTAAAATTTGTCCCCTGCAACCTAAACTGCTCATGCTAGAAATGGCTAACAAAAGTCCATATCACTCACAATAGATCCAGGACAGACATAGAGCCAAATAATTTCCTTTACAAAACCTAAGTAGACTAATATGCCAGCATCTCAATCCCACATGTCACAAGCAAGCCAAACATGTGGATGTAGACTATCACTTTATTTGTGAGCATGTCAACTCAGGTTTCCTTAATCTAGTTCACATTACTTCCCAATATCAGCTCTAACTAAAACCTTAGTTTCCTATTCTAACATCCAAGTTGGGAGTTCTTGGCATTCATCTCCCAACTTGAGGGGGAGTATTACAGCTGTATAATTGCTAGCCAATTTCAGTTAGTTTTAGTTCATTTTCAGTTATTTTCCCAGGATAGTTAACAGTTAAGTTAGTTAATTTTATTTTTCTCATATTGTGTGTTTATAAACCACTACCTATGTACTTTCATTATGAGTTTTTCGGTCAAACGACACACTCTCTCAATACAAATCTTATATGATTTAATAGTCAGTGATACTTGCTTCTAGTTCAAAGAGCATAAAGGACGTATTAGACAAGAAAAAACAAACATTTATTTGTTTTCACCCCACAGCATATTTGGCTAAAGGACAGAGTTTATTCGTTTCATAAAACACAAATTAACAATAGAAGGCACCGAGTGGTTACTTGTTGAATAGTACGAAACAAATCATGAACGGCGAGAGGAATGACTCCTGGCTCGGCTTTCGACCCTCGCATCGTATGAGTCTTCCCACTATTAGTTTGGCCATATGCAAAAACAGTACCTTCAGTTCACATACCACAAGTCAATAAATAATTTCAAGCACAGAAACAACAAGAAAGCAAATAAATAGCCATTCAAACCGTTGAATCCTCGAACTGCGGCGGCCACTATATCTTTGGTGCGAGCTTCATAAACATGGACGGTCTTGCAGTTCTCGCCGAAAATTTGATCTGCAAACCGCGACTAAACTTGATAATTAAAAAGGATAAAAAATGAAGATGAAAATGAAAACGAAGAAAGAGTACCGAATTCAAATTTGGAGGAGCCGTTAGAAATGAAGATGGAGTTAGCGGAGATCCTCCAGGGGCTGGTTTGGGCATCTTCGGGGGAGAGAGGCCTTGCTCGGACCGTTACGTGAATCCTCTCCATCACATCACAGTGAACAAAAAGACGAAAGATTGAGATGAAAGAAGAAAATGACTTTTTTTATTATGCGAAATTTGCTTTGTTTCGCGCTCTGCTACGCTCTGGTCAAATTATTTTTTCTCCCGCCCGACGAATTAGGGCCAGGCCAGCCCTGTTGCATACTGCACAGCATAACTCCCTCAAAAAAAAAAAACACGACCAAAAGAATGTATGAGTTAATAAAAATATTTATTATATAAAAAATGTTAACTTCCAAAAATAAAAATATCTATTACATAAATATATATATATATATATATGATGATATAGTGCTTATTTTAAATAATTGAGAATAGTTAATAGATATTTTGACTATCGAAACATTTTAAAACTTTAATTTATCTAAAAAATTTATAATAAAAAATCATAAAATATATTTATTAATAAATATTAAAATGTTATTATAATTAAGATTGTAATACATTATAGTTTTAATAAAAATAAACAAATGATTATTAAACGAATTAAAAACATATTATGAATTAAAATAAAAGATGATAACTTGTATTGAGTGTTTAAAAGAATTTTAGATAACATTAAGAGTATATTTTTTTATAATAATAAAAATAATAAAATTTAAATTTTAGATATTATGTAAATTATTATAATTTTAGTTATTAATTTAAATTTAACAATTTTTAAAATTATATTTGAAAATATATTTAAATTACTTAAAAGTTAAAATTGACTTAAAAATTTATTAAAATATTGGTTTTGTTTGACAAAATAAATTTTTTTGAATAATTATTAACATTTTTCTTGTATTTATCAGTCTTTTTTTATTACAAGTAGAATTGAAATGTTTCAACTCTTATTTAATATATTTTATTAATATATTTTATATTATGATCTTTTATTTATTTAATTATTTTAATATGCTTAATTTTATTTTATTTCTTTAATAATATTATTAATTTATTATAAAATATTGGATCATATGTTTATTTTTTATATTATAAAATATCAATTTTTAAGTTTCCAATATTTATATTAATTATTCTTTTATTATTTTACTGTTTATTTGACTTTTAAAAATAAAATATTTTTATAAATATTAAAATTATAAAATATATAATTTTTAAATATTATTTAAAATTTTTCTATATAAATTAATATATATATATATATATAAAAGCTGATTTAATTAAATTTTAATATATTTTTGGTTGAAAAAAAAGAAAAATACATCACAAAATATTTTGTTATAATCTATTAATTAATGAATCATTATCTATCATTTATATTTATTGATTAGTTTATGAATAATTCTACCAAATAATTTTAATTTATTATTTAGTTCATTAACTTTTTTAGTTTTTATTATTTAATTTTTATTTAAATTTTTAATTTTTAATTAATTTTAACTAATTTTATCAACCACAATTTAAGATAAATTAATAAAAATATTTATTATGAGTTTATCACAACATGATAATAAAATAAAGAAGACATTAATAAAATTTATTTTTAAAAAAATTTAAAGTATAATATTTGAAACTGTTTTAAATTTGAAAATTGTTTATACATAAAGAATGTATTAGCACACTATAACGTCTATTAAAAAATAGTTATCTTCTAATTAATTGTGCAAAAATATTATTATCTTTTAAAAGTATTTATTTCACTTTAAAAATAATTTATTTTTATTAATTTCTTTTATTTTATGTAAGTTATTAAAAGAGATTTTTAATTTTTTTCTTCACGAAATAAGTAAAAAAAAAATCCAGAAGTTTTATTTACACTTGATAGGTCAGCTTTTTGCTCCTATATGTCATGAGGGGTAGTAAGAAAATTAAAATCACGTAATTTTTGAGAAAAAAACTTTGATGAATTTTAAATTTTTGAAAAAAAAAAGAGTTTTAAAATTTTAGATTTTTCAAATCTTGAAGTGATAATTTGAAATTGTAAGTGTTCTATTTAAAATGATAATTTTAATTTTAAAATAAATTAAATAAGTCTATTTATGCAGAGAGCTCGAGTTAGCACATGTGAACCCTTATGATTCAAGTAAAGTGAGAGAGATCTACCATTTGATTGACCTCCCCTATTTATTGCACAAACTTAAAACAATTCTTTTTTTAATTTTTCTAAAAGAGTAATCATTAAAAATAATAAATCTAAACTAAAAATAAATATAAAAAGAATAAAATATTAAACGGTAAAAATAAAAATAATAATGATAAATAAAAATTAAAGAAAAAATTAGTTGTGTTTACCTAGAAAAGTTTCAAAATGAGTCTCAAACTTTTCTCTTACAATGAAGATTATATGGGTTTACACATTTATTTGTCTACGTATTCTCAAACTTAGAAACCATTCACAAAATAATATAAAATAATATAAAATGGAATTTACGCTTTGATACATACTACAAAAAAAATAAATTTTCCAACTTAAATATCCTGTCTCTTTTCATGTGAAGAACACCTTGTTATGTAGGAGAATGAAAGGATAAAAAAGACTTTCCTACCAATGTTGAATTTTCAAAGTGATTTTTGAGTTTTTAATTTTTTTATGTGAAATTTCTGTTTCTTTTATTTTCTTTTTTTACTTTTTTATTTGGTTGTATCTTTTTTAATTTTTTATGTTTAATAACTCAGATAAAATTAGATATTTACATTGTTTAATTAAAAAAGAAAAATTAGAAGGGAGAAGACAATGAATGAAAGAACTAAAATGCCTTTAAATAGTTAAAAAAAAAGTAATTAATAGTTGGTATTTATATAATAAATAGTGTTATTAATAAGTGAATGTAGGTGATTTTTATTATGTCAAAGTTAGAATTGTCCATTAGTAATTAAGGAATCGCACCTACCATTGTAAGTATTTGTTATTTATTTGTATATTTCTTTGGATTATTTTAAATTTAGATCATAAAAAATAAAAATTTAAATAATGTTTCTGTATAAATTATCTAACTAATTCAAGTTTCTTAGCAAAGTCACACCATCTATTATATCTTAGCATTGAAAATTCTAATCATATTAAAGGTATATCTTTAATCAATCTTTATATCAAATTCTTCTTACTAATCCTGCCCTAACAACAATCTAAATACTATGTTTTGTTATCATTAATTAAATGCAAGACATAAATCATTTTTTTATCAAAACAATACTCAAATTTAATACTGTCAAACTCATTCATCCATACAACAATCTAAATACTATGTTTTGTTATCATTAATTAAATGCAAGACAGAAATCATTTTTTTATCAAAACAATACTCAAATCTAATACTGTCAAACTCATTCATCCATACAACATGGTTGTTAGTCTAAACAAGTTAGGTTTAATTGAATAAATCTTAACTCTAAAGTAAGACACTTGCATCTCTAATCTTAACTATAAAGTAAGACACTTGCATCTCTAATAAACTAGTTGGGTGCATCATGGAAGATTAAAATCTAAAACTTTGAGTTGGCATTCAAGATTCAAAAAGAAAAAAAAGGAAAATGATAGGAGTTTTAATATTGGGATGCCCTATTAAATGATGAAGTCAAGAAACTCTTATTGCTTCTATATTAAATATTCCATCAAGAATAAGGTAATTCCTATCAACATAGCTTAAAATGGAATTGGTTCTCCATAAAAGATAGCTCAATAGCCTTGTCCTTACATGGAAAGTAAGAAAGGTGAAAGCTTAAGAATTAATGGCAAGCTATCTAATACTCATAATGCTCCATGGTCTACAAGGAAAATCAAATATCTATCTTATGAGTAAGTTAAGTTTCCATTTAAATAAAATGGACTTATAAGGAGAATTCCTTCTTATTCTAGTTCAAGTGGACCACATTGTCATCAACCCATGACTTAGTGTCTTTTATGCATTGAACATATTCTAAAGGTAAAAGGATAGCAATCAAACTATCATAAGAGCTAATGAAGGGAGAATAATCTTCCAAATTTAGGTCTAGTTAAGAAAAATACAAAATTATCAAGTTAATAACATGAAAACAAACATTTCATGAAAAATAATTCATGGTTCAATATTTTATATTTTTTTATTTTTTATTTTTATTTTTTGAAGTGCAAGAATCGTTCATTAAGAATTCATAACATATTTAATATGAAGTCCTCTTAATTTTCTTTTTTATTATTATTTTAAATTCTTATCTTTATTTTAAATAATCCATAATAATTAAAAAATAATAGGAATTTAAGTTTAAGGATGAGGTATCCTTCCTCCAATTGTTTTCTTTTGAAAACTTGTTTTATTTTTTTGTGATAGTCTAATACAATGTAATTTAAAAAAAGTTATGTGATTTAAGGTTTTAGGAAACTCCTTTAATTAGTGGAAAAATATTTATTTGATAAAGAACATTGAAAATTTTAGTAACATAATTGATAATTATCTTTAATCATTTTGTTTTATACAGGATTCAGCTCCACTAAATAATACGAATTTAAATGTATTAGGGTTAAGTCATATTTAAACTTATCTCTTTAATATTAAGTGTGAATTCTCTAACTTCTAAATTTTATAACTTTTCATATAAGCATGTTAAGGAAAATTTGATTTTGGTTGCATGCAGAAAAGTTGTTAAAGAAAAAATAGGTTTTTTCATATGGCCCCTGATTCAAAATAACCAATAATTTTATACTATTTTAAAGTAGAAAAATTATTTCTTTAATATCATGAAATAAAATTTTTAAAATCTTTTAAGATGTTCTTAGATTATAAATAGGAAAATTGAAATTTCATTAGGGTATAAAAATATAAATATGTGAAAAAGAAAAAATGAAAAATTATAAGGAAAGGAAAAAATAAAAAAAGAAAAAAAATTAAAGAAATTAGAAAAAATTAGAAAAGTCTTGAAAAATTTGGAAATGTAAACTGATAACTATACCTAAGAAACCTATTGTTATGATTAACATGTTGTATCTTCTTCTATAATTGATATATCTGTGAAGATTGCTGGCTATCTTCTTCTATAATTGATATATCTATGAAGATTGTTGGCCATGTTTGAACTCAATAAGATTAGTAGGTAGTATGGATAGAGAGTTAAAGATATGCTTTGCTTTGAATTATTAAGGTAGAATTTGGTCAAGTAATTAGATAAGGTTTTTAAATCCAAAGAATATTTCTATTAATCATGTTTAATTTTTCTTATGAGCAAGATTGATTCTTTATAAAGATTTAGTACTAAGAATAAGTCTAATATGTATAAGACCATAGAATTTTTCCATTGAAATTAACTAAGTTCAAGTACCAAACTTATTTGGAAGAATATTTGTATATTCAAAAGCTTCCTTAGAGATGTCTTGTCCTATTTTAAAGGAAGCATATGAGGATGGGGTGTGTATAGACCACAAGGAATTAAACATTATAATTAATAAAAGTAGATATCCTTAAACAATACAATTTATGGATCAATTGAGAGGTGTGACAACATTCTCAATAATTGCCCATAAAATGAAATACCATTATATTTGAGTTAAGAACAGGGATATTCCTAATTTTCACTTAGAATATAATATGAATATTATGAATACACAGTTATGCCTTAGATCAACCAATGCCCTAACAATGTTTAAGGATTAAATGAATAGAACCCTCAGACCCTATTTGGATAAGTTTATGGTTGTGTTTATAAATAACATTCTCATCTATTAAAGATATAGAAGAGTATGAAAATAACTGAGGATTGTGCTAAGAATCCAAAACGATAAGAAACTATATGAAAAGCTAGCCATGTTTACATTTTAGAAAAAAGAAGTGATGTTTTGGAACACATGATGTTTAAGAAAAGCATGTCAATGGATCCTAATAAGATAAAAGCATGTACGAACTAGTGGAAACCTACTTGGATAACTAATACAAAGTTTTGTGGAATATTTAATTATTATCGTAGGTTTATTCTAAGATTTTCCTGACCATTAACCCAACTAACAGGGAAGGATAATTTTTTTAATGGGATTAAACTTAAGCGAAGGGTTCAAAAGAACCAAAATAAAGATTTCCCTCTACCTTAGTTAATGAAGCTTATAGGATAGGGATAAGATTATATCAATGTAGAATCAAAGTGTTATAACCTATACCTTTAAGTCATTGAAACCCTACTAGGAGGAACACCCTACCCACAAGATAAAACTAGTTGTCATGATATTTACTCATAAGATATGATGGTACCATGTGTTTGGAGCAAGGACTAAGTTATTTCTCAAATCGGGAAAGTTTAATGCATCCAACTAGTCAAAATGAGTTTAAGATAAGGAAGCCCTAATGATAGGAAATCTTGATGAGAGTTATGATCATGGATTGAATAATCACCTTTAGGATACCAATATAGTTATGACACCTCGAGTAGAAAGATACTCCATAGGACCTGATCATTAGTTAAGGAAGTTGAGCTATAATGTAGCTTTAGAGACTTTATTATAGAAGTTTATATAAACCAAAATAGACTTAGAATGGGACAACTTCAGGTGACAAGAGATATTAGGAAACATTATAATACTAGACCATAAATTATAATAAATACCCATGTTTACCTCTAGATTTTGTGGAACCATGCAAAAAGAAAACATTAAGTATACATAGAGAATACTTGACCGTTAATTATAATAATGACCCTATGCTTACCTCTAGATTTTATGGAACCATGCAAAATGATATTATGAGATAAGTAATGTTTGAGTACAACCTATCCCACTTAACTGGATAAGCATTTTGGGATAACCATCCAAATCCTGGAGTACATGTTGAAAACTAGAAGGTTAGGGTAAAAGTTATCCTAATAAGATCTTCCTATGATAATAGTTATTATGCCATTTTAAATGTGGGACTCTATGAAGACATATATGGTGAGATGCAACCTAATGTTGGTGTAAAACCGTATGAAGGCAAGTGCACCTTATCGTTTTACAGAGTAAAGAGTGAGTAAAAATATCGTCTCCACAGGGATTTGGTTTAAGTATTGAATTCCTATTAGTTCACTAAGTGAACTCAGTTATGGGAGTGCGTGGGCAATGCAAATGCGCGCCTAGGAAACGTAAATAGAAAGTAATAACAAGTAATGGCTTCTTTTAACTACATCGGAACTCTATTCCAGTTTGCCTAAAACTAATTAAAATAAATCCAAGAATGTTCAATATTCACTAACTAATATGAATGTGTGTGAAACCAATTTATAGGAAGCGTTAGGGTTGGATTTCACCAAAACTTCACCTATGTAACATTAGATTATTACATGCATTCAAGATAAAATGTAGTTGAAGATCAAATTCACAATTATTGATTGAAGGTCAATCCCTTGACTGATCAATTCTTCACCCAAATTAAGAATCCCAATCCTTTAGTAATTCTTAATTTGATGTGAGCCTTAAGTTCAAGAATTCAAACGATCTCGCAATCGCGAACCTCTATCCCTAGAGCCTTCACAATTATGTTATTCAATCCCAGTTCCAATTCAAAAACTAACTTTCCAATTGTGAAGAAGAATTTATGTTCAATCTAAGTGGCCTAGTCATAGAAGCATTAAGTAAAGAGATGAATAATCAACGTTTAAGAAAAACAATCTTAAATACATATAACGTATTCAATTTACACAGGTTCAGTCATGGATTCCTCCTTCCCTAACAGAAATCTAGTTACACATAATAATAAAGAAAGAAGACAGGGGAGAGGGATGAAGTCATGAGCATGAAGACACGCTACAGTTGCCTCTCGTCCTCAACCCTAGGGTTTCTTCCTTCACCTAGAACACACCCAGAAGCCAGGAGGTTCTGGCGTAACAGATAGCAGAAAGACGGCTCTGTTCTGTGTTTGTGTTTTGTAGATAGATCAGTGACCTGATAGAATGATTGATTGATGCTCTATTTTCGTTCTATTCTGGGTTTTTATAGTTGCTGTTCTGTTGCATCGCGTGTCCAATGCGACTATGCTTACTTTACCAACGCGATGCGAATAACATAATGTTTCTTTTCTTTCAAATCTTCATGTACTCCACGTAATTCTAGTTGTGTTGCCAACGCGGAATCCTGTAACAGAATGCAGTAATTAAAACTCATTAGATTTATGAGAGTTTATCACCTAAAAGGCTTTAAAACTGCATTTTCCATATTGTGCATGGGTTACTCAGTTTTCTATCATTTTCTCATGCTTTAATGGTGCTTTATGCTTCAATTACTTGCAATTATATCGAATTATGTTCCAAATAAGTATCGTATTGAACACTTATCAACCAACTACCCTTACAAGTAGAATAAACCTAAAGAGTAGAGCCTATTAGGACCTAGTTCAAAAAGGCAACCCATTGAGAAAAGTTAGAAGACTAGAAATTTACTTACTATTGAAGGTAAGCGAATGGTTTAAGTTGTTAAAGAAGGAAAGCTCTAAGAGTTCCAAGAGAACAAGAATATGTTTTTGAAGATTCCTCCTACAGTAGGTACAAGTCTAACACCCACAAATTTTCATAATGAATTTTGAAGCCACAAATAATCTCTATAAAGAGACTAATTAATATTAGGAACCAAAAACAAAGAAATTAGAAAGTTTGGTGCAAATGATGAAATGTCCTTCCACTTGGGCAACACAAATAATATGAAAGAGAAATATAAAACAATATTTAAAAGGTATTCTTTAGGGTTAGAGAACATCAAGAATAATTAAAAGTAATGATAAGAACTTAGAAAACAAAGAAGGGACAAAAACGCTCTTAAAAACTCCAAAAAGATCTAAAAAAACTCCTAGAAAATTATCTTTTCTGCACAAAGCTAGTCAATCCCTAAAAAAATGATCAAATGATCATATGTTAAATTGTGAATAAACCAAAAAGTATTAGAATTGTTAGAGAAACAATTTGAAAAAATTTCCAATAATGTTGAGAAAAATTATGAAAATGATCTTAGAAGGTCGAAAGGGTAAGAAAATGTGAGGAAGAAGTCAAGAGTGTGTCCCACATGGGATGCAAGAAATTTTGCATGTAGAAACCATGGTGATAAGTCACCAAAAGATTTCAACTCAAGTAAACCCATAAAAGACAAAAAATAATTAATGTTAAGATTCCTTTAACCATGCTTAAGGTTAATTAACTTTGATTAATCAAAAGTTAACCATGTTTAGTGTAAGATAAACATAATTAGTGACAAACTTAGCCTCATCAACACTAATCAAAGTCTAAAAGGATAGCTCCTTGAATTTTGAATTATTTTGGAAAATAAAAAATTTATGCAAAATTACCAAAATACCCTTAAATGAAAAATTAATCCAACTTTATCCTTGCTTTGCCGAATTCACTAAGCCTCATGGGAGACCTCATTTGATTTATATTTTATTCCCCAAACACTTAGCAAAACTCTTGAAACTCTCTCCAACTTGAACTAAGTCTAAAATACTTTAACCTTTCATTTTAAGCTTAAGTCTCTATCTTTGAGATTTAAGCTAAAATTAAGCCTTAAACACAAAGTCACACCACTTTCACTAAGAGACTCTTGTGGACCAGTTAATGAGGGACCAAGATTAGCCACCATAGCCCTACCATAACCCCACACAAATTCATCATTAAGTAGGATTTTCTACTTTGTCTTTTAAAGCTTTAATCTTACTTTTTATAGTTGATTTTATTTCTTTATGGGTTCTTTCTCTAAAATCTATAGATCTCATTTTTTATATTTATGAGGGCTTAGTTTCCTTTTAACGGTTCAAAATGAACATCACCATTTTTTGGTGATTTTTGAGAAACAAAATGAAGTTTGGTTGGTTTAAAATTCTTCTAAGTAACTTTGAAAGAATTTAATCGGTGAAAATTCTTTAAAAATCCATTTTGAAGTTTTGGAAAGTTTTGAAAAGTTATGAGAAAATATTTTGAAGTGGTCATGTTAGGATATGGATGGATTTTAGAGTAGATATTGTGGATCTACACTTTGTTATTTGAAAAAAATGTTGCCTTCAAAGTTTTTATGTTTAAAGCTTGAAAGCTTTAATTTTTCTTCTTATGGTGAAATTGTGTATTATTATGTCCAAATTTGAACCCATGGACTTAAATATTGAAAGTGGAAGAAAAATTAATTTATAAGTCCTAAAAACTTGCTCTGGACATAGATCTAAAAACTAATAAGTAAAAGTTGAAACTTTGGATCCATAAATGGCATAAGCCTCACATGAATCTTAAGACTCATTTTGATCATGACCCAAGGTATGGAGTTTTGACAAATTTTGTATGAATCAAGTGCTTAAGGTGCTACAAGTGCACAAAATCAAGGAACCAAGGTTGTATGAGAAGGAGATTTGAAAAGGTAACCTTGGCAAGCTAAAGGATGCATTTAGCCATTCTTACAAACTTGAGGATAAAACTTCTTAAAATTTTTAAAAGTGGTAAAAACCATGTAACTAGGTTCTAAATTATGTGGAGAAACATTTGGATGAAGAGAATTTGAGTTAAAATGGCCTAACAACCACTAGGTGTGCATTTGGCTACCCTAATGTAACTTAAGAAAAAAAAATGAGCTTAAAATTGGTTAATGATGTATTAAGGATTTTTATTAGGTAATTGGATTAATTAAAGGTGTAAGTAAAGCCTAAAAGTGACTAAGTTTATAATCACCAAAATAGATAAAGGAGGTGAAATTCATAATTAATACTTAATCTATATTTCAAAAATGTATAAATTGGTAAATGAACTATGGATTTAGGTGGAGGATTGTGTCATTCAGCCATGACTCTTGAGATTGCAGAAGAAGACCTAAAAATTAATTAAACTTGGTTAAACTTGTAGCCTAAACTTTAACTATAAGAATTAGTCAACATAGGTCAACTCGGGATGAAATTTGAAACCCTAGATCTTAGAAGTGGCATTCAGCCACAATAACATTAATTAGTCAAGGAGGAGTTTTAATTCTTAACTAGGTATAATTAAGGATCCTTAGCATGTAAGCATAAGGTATTAAGTGTGTAAGGAGGTTGTAAAAATAATTAAGGAACCTTTCAGCCACCTTAGGGAAAATTTATCAAGGAGATTTAATTCTTAACTAGTATTAATTAAACATCCTTGACATATAAGTAGAAGGGAATAAAATTGAGAGTAAGTTTAAAAAGTGTTAAAGAACTTATTTGGACATATTAGCTAACTTAGTAGAAAGGAAGTTATGAATTCACCGTGATTTAAGATTTAACCTAAGCATGTATAAATTAAGTGACTAGGAAGGAACCATGAGGTTGGAAAACAAATCTAAACCATTCGGCCATGATTTTCAAGAATAGATAAGAAGTCTAAAATATTTATAAGTTAGGTATCAATATGTGAATTAGTCTTCAATTGGTAGAAATCAACTTATAAGACAAGAAAAAATGAACTCAAAGGTCTTAGGAATCAATGACTCACATTCGACCACTCCAAGTTAAATAGAAACAAATAAGTTTGAAAACTTGGTTTAGGTACTTTAAGAAGCCTTGTAATGTAAAAATAAAGAATTAGAAGTTTAAAATAAGCTTGACAAAGGCATAAGCATCACTCGACCAAGTTTAATTAAATTTACTTGAATAAGTTAAAAACTTGTTAACACTTAATACTTGAACTTAGTATGAAAGGGATATGCATAAGACTTATAAAATTTAAGAGCACAAAGAATAAAAACTTAAAAGGTGTCATTCGACCACCTAGAGAAAAACTTCAAAGTTTGTAAAGAAATCATATGAAACCAATATAACTTTGAGAAGGGGAAAGATTGAGAGGTAACTTAGAAGGTAGAGAGAATTAAGTTCCTTGAGTGCTTTATCATGTTATGTTAATGAGTTACATAAGTTGGACATCTATGGATCCAAGTAGTTATGTTGTCGAAGTGTGATTAATATGCCAACTTATGTTGTTTCTATGAATGCACTCTGTTTAGTGTGAATTGAATGATGAATGCTTATAAATCCCTAAAAAGAAGATGCTATGTATGATGAGTATACATGATTTATGATGTGATAGAAGTTGAGATTTAAATGTGCATACCATATTGGCTGGATATTGTTTAAGCATGCATAATTATCTAGAAGTCTTTAAAATGAACCTCAATGTCTTAAAAGATCATTAAAGCAAAGAGATATGTGAAAAATTAATCTACTCTTTGTGCCTTATGCACATCTAGTGGGCAATAATGTCCTACTGAATAGGAGACTAAAGGTGTTTCTCCTAGTAGGCCGAAGGTGTCCTCCACAAATTCTTCTATTGTGAATGATCGAAGGTGCTCTTCACCTTATTATGGGATAGTGACGACCATCTAGGAATGAGATCATATCCTTAAGAATAGAAGGTAGAGTAGTAGAGCAAGTGAGAGGATATTGTTTAACTATTTATAATGTGTATGTCTATGTCTAGAGAGTTCCCTGGAGGTGTGGAATAGAAATTAAAATTCCTCGAAGGTATTGAATAGAGAATGAATGAGACGATGTATAAGATATACCCATTTTCTTCCAAAACAAAGACCATGCCTTTCGTGACGATGGAAATATACGTAGACATTAGAAATGTGGACTGGATGGCAAACCCCTATGGCCTACTAATTACAACCCAAGCCAACATTAGAATATAATTCTTTTTAGGACATTTTTTTCTTACGGAACTCTTGATCCCGAACTTCACCATAACGGATTTTGCAATTCCCCTAGAAGCCTTCCATCCCAATATAGTTTTTCCACCTCCACCCGGCTATCAAAGACAACAAATTTCCATGGCAAAGGAAACCTCTTCCTTAAAGGGAGAGATCGACTCTCAAACTGCATCTCACTACCAGAATTCATCATATCTGTGGTCCTCGCAAGGGAGATCGCCATATATGATGTGATACCCATTCTAAGCTTATCAAGAGATTCCCAACGTGATATTCATATCTTTGGACTAGAGCATGTGGCTGGAACATTTCCATCACTAGGCTTATGGAGGTTTGTTGGTCCCACACTTGGTTCTCAAGGAAGAAGAAGAGTGTGAAGTCATGCCAATAATGTAAATGTTTGAAAATAGGTGGATACAAGCATCACAACAATTAATATGCAGTATTTAGCTAGCTTATAAATAAATAATGTATTATAATGTGTATCAAATAAGTATGTAATTTGGTATGTGCATTATGGTATGTAATAAGTGTATGTAATTAAGACTGTTATATGTATGTAAACGGACCGTATAATTATATAACATTTGTGTGTTTTAAGAATAGTTCAGGTTTAAGTGTTCATTATTGATTAAAGAAAAATGAATTAAAACAATTGATACGTAATTAAAGTATTTTGTATGTGTGCAAGAATGCCTAATAAGTTATTTACTATCACGTATGCTATATAGAAGAGGCTCCCATTTTATATCAAAGCAGTTGTTTTCAAAATAAAACTTAAATGTATTTTTTTTAATAAGTATTTTTCAAAGATTTCTACATCATGGGATAAGAAAATAATAATGGAAGCAAATAAACGATTTAAACATAAAATCAGTATTCATTTTTAGGGTGTTATACGAGAAGGACAAGGATAGTTAAATCTAAGCCCCTATTCTTTGGTCCAAATCAATTTTTAACATATGCCAGGTAAGATCCTTATCAAGTGACCCTTCCTCCTCATTTGACAAGTCTTCATAATATGTTCCTTGTCTTGTGATTACATAAATATAGTTTTCATCCATGTCATCTTCTTGAACCATTGATGACATAATTAAGGGAAAATATATGACCTTAGGGTTGACACCATTGTGAACCTTGGGTAAAATGGGAAAATAGCTTAGGATTATGTTTTTACCTCTATGTAAGTGGTTTTATGGAAAGAAAAATGTTGAGGCATGAACATGAGATCTAAAGACCAACTTGCATAAGGAATTCTCAAGCCTATTTATAAGTAACAAATTTTTAGGGCAAAACTTTTAAAATGTAGGGAGTAACGTAACATCTTAATATTGATATGCACTAATTACTTAATAACTTTGAATATTAGAAGTCATTAATGGAGATTAAATAATTAGAAGTCATAATTATAGGTGAGAATATTGATAAATAATTAAAGAGAACATCAATTAGAATCAAACATTTGCTAATTAGATAATTTTGACCCAATCAACATGAATATTGCTTAATTAGGTAATTAAGTTTTACTAATCAAGATTAACACTTCTTAATATTTAATTAAATGATTAAGAATGTCTAAAAAATCCTAATTCATGCATAAAAAAAATTCATAGACAAGAATGTACTTTAAGATAAAAACATATCAAAAGTTTTAAATGTCACACTACACTATTTTAGTTTTCTTGAGTTACTTAATAACATGGGTAATTATAAATTAATGACCTATTTTAACAATTATTAAACCCTAAGCAGAAGAGAAGAAAGTCAAAGTAAGATGAGAAATTCTAATTAAGTTTAACTAGTCACTAATTCCTTAGATTGACCTAATTTAGTTAATTAGATAGGGTAAGGTAATGTCCAAAACCTTGTGTGCCCTTGTGTAATTAAAATTTCTATATTATTAAGAAATTTATATTAATAATTAAAATAGTGAGAACCTTAGTTATAAAATTCAACCATATGAGAAAATAAGAACAAAAGTTAAACTATGCAAAATTTGGTCATTAAGTACTTGAATTAGCTTAAGCAAAGACCATTAGGGGTTAATTAGTAAACACAGTGCTTAATCATTTAATTAAGATATTTAATTAGGGTAATTATAGGTTTGTTTGGATTCCAATTAACTAACTTTAACCTTTTAAATATTTAAATTTTGAACTAGGGTAAAGTACAAGCATTAATAGATAAAATTTTCTTTCTTAGCTTTTTTTTTTTGCAAGAAACAATATTTTGACTAAGAAAAGTTAAAGCAAACCATCGAGAATAAGGAAAATTTAGTGAAGGGGAAAACAACAAGGGGAGAACTAATTTTAAACTTAAAAATCCTAGAGCACCCATTTAACTATTGATTAATAGTACTAAAAACCTTAGTGCACCTCATTATCCAGTACATAAAAACATGTACCTTTAAATACTTGGGAATTAAGTCACTCTTTTCCTTCTATTTCTTCTCATGTTGGATGAATCATTCAACTACCTTAACCCCTATTCATTTTGTAACACCTAAAAATTTTCACAATGAACTTTTGAAACCACAACTAATATCTAGAAGCAAACTAAGAAGGATTAGAAACCAAAAACAGAGAAATTAGAAAGTTTGGTGCAAATGACGAAAATATCTCTGCACATGGCCAACTCAAATAATGTGCAAAATAAATATAAAATAAGACTTAAAAGACATTCTAGAGGGTGAAAGAACATCAAGGATGATCAAGAGTAATAAGAATAACTTAGAAAACAAATAAGGGACGAAAATGCCCTAAAAAAACTCTGAAAACGTCCTTAGAAAACTTTGTTTTTTTGCACAAAGCTAGTCAGTTCTTGGAAATGAACCAAAAAGTGTTAGAATTGTCAAATAAACAATTTGGAAATTTTTTGGTAATATTGAGAAAATTTTTGAAAATGCCTTTTAAAGGTTGGGAAGGTAAGAAAATGTGAGGAAGAAGCCAATAGTAGGTCCCACATGATGTGCACGAAGTTTTCATATGGAAATCATGGTGATGAGTGACCATTTGAAGTGCATCCAAAGTAAACCCATAAAAGACAAAAATAATAAATGTTAAAATTCCTTTAACCATTGTTAAGACTAATTAATTTTGATTAATTAAAAGTTAAGTATGCTTCAGGCAAGATAAACTTGATTAACAAACTTAGCCTCATTAACACTAATCAAAGTCTAAAAGGATAATTCCTTACATTTTAAATTATTTTAGAAAATTGAAATTTCATGTAAAATTACCAAAATATCCTGAAGTGAAAAATTAATCTAACTTTACCCTTGCTTGGCTAAATACACCAAGCTTCATGTGAGACCTCATTTGGTTCATATTTTTCTCACCAAAAACTAAATAAAACTCTCTAAACACTCAACAAGTTGAACTAAGTCCAAAAAGCCTTAACCTTTCACTTTAAACCTAAGTCTATATCTTTGAGATTTAAGTTAAGATCAAGCCTTACACACTTAGCCCCATCACTTTCACCAAGAGATTCTTGTGGACTAGCTAGGGGGGCAGGGACCAAGATCAACCACCACAGCCCCACCACAATCCCACACTAACTCATCATCAAGTAGGATTTCTACTTTTGTCTTTTTCACCTTTAATCTTACTTTTTATGGTTGGTTTTCTTTATTTTGTGGATTGTTTCTCTAAAAGCCATGATCTCCTTTTGTTTGGACTAATGAGAGCTCAAGGCTACCTTTAAATGGTTCAAATTGGCATAACCATTTTTTAGTGATTTTTGAAAAATAAGATGAAGTTTGGTTAGTTTAAAGAGCTTCTAAGTAACTTAGAAGAAATTTAATTGGTGAAAATTATTTTAAAAATCCTTTTGATGCTTTGGAAAGTTTTGAGATGTCATGAGTAAAATTTTAAAGTGTTCTTGGTAGGTGATAGATGTATGTGAGAGCAGATCTTGTAGATCTACACTTTGTTGAATGAAAAAAATGCTACCTTACTTGCTTTTATGATTAAAGCTTGAAAGTTGTTGTTTTCTTACTATGGTGGACTTGTGTAATTTTATGTATAGATCTGAACCCATGACTTAAGTATTAAAAAGTGAAAGAAAAATGAATTTATAAGAAACAAAATCTTGTTTTGAGCATAGATCTAAAAGCTACTAAGTAAAAGTTGTAATTTTGGAACCAAAAATGAAACAAGCATCACAAAAAACTTAAGACTCCTTTTGACCATGACCCAAGCTCTGGAGATTGGACAAGCCTTGTATGGATCAGGTGCTTAAGGTGTTATAATTGCACAAAATCATGGAACCAAGATTGTATAAGAAGGAAATTTGCCAAGATAACCTTGGAGGACCTAAGGGAGCATTCGGCTTCCTAGGATAAGTGTAAACACCCAATTACGTCTGAAGCTCCCGGTCGCTAGATCTATTAATTAATCCTAATTTAAATAACAAACGACTATTAAATTAAACATAAAACTGAAAAATAAAAAGTTGAAGAAAGAATTAAAATATTAAAATTGTGAAAAAAAAAGAATTAAAAAATATGGAAAAAAAACAATAAAAATCTGAAAAACCAAAAATAAAAAATCTGAAAATTAATTAAAATAAAAAAATCTGGAAAATAATCAAAAATAAATTTTTTTGAAATATTTTAAAAATAAAAATCTCGAAAATAATCAAAAATAAAAAATCTGAAAAATAATTCAAATAAAAAAATCTGAAATAATTAAAGTAAAAAAAATCTGAAATAATAATAAAAAATAAAAATCTGAACAATAATTAAAAAATTTTAAAAATATGGAAAACAATTAAAAAATTTAAAAATCTGGAAAATAATTAAAAAATTTAAAAATATGGGAAGAAAAATTTAAAAGATTTAAAAATCTGGAAAATAATTAAAAATTTTAAAAATATGAAAGAATTAAAAAATAAAAATCTTAAAAAATAATTAAAAATTAAAAATCTTGAAAGTAATTAAAAAAAATCTAGGAAAAATAAAGAATAAAAAAATCTGAGAAATAATTAAAATAATTAAAAATTTGAAAAGGAAAGTAACTAAAAAACAAAAATCCGAAAAAATAAAGAAAAACAAAAAATCTGAAAAAGAATTAAAAAACAAATAAATAAATAAATAAAAATTAAAAATGGGAAAAAGAATTGTTTTTAAAAGTAAAATATGAAAAATTAATAAAATCTAAAAACAAGAAAAATTAAAAAGCTGAAAATAAAAATAGAAATTAAAAATCTGCAAATATAATAAAATAAATAAAAATTTGAAAAGGAAAATAAGTAAAAAAGGAAAAGACAGAAAAACCCTATAAAAAGGGAAAGGAGAAAGGTTTTAGGGACTTTTAGCTTTTTTTTAGGGGATGAGGGTAAGGCAGAGAGGTTTTGGAGAATGTTTTTCAGAAACCCATAAGGAAGGGACTCCCCACATACACTGCGACCTTCTAACATTCGGGTTGGAGAATTTCTAACTTCCCCTACGCTGCTGTTGGCAATCGAGAGCAAAGCTTGGACGACGCAACCTCAAGAACCCCATCCTCGCACATTTCAGGGAAGAAAACGAACCCATTGTGATTCACTGTGCAAGCTGCACAAAGACGCCATTGAGGTCAGTCTTCAAGACCCAGAATCACGAGCCCTTGAATGGTTGTGCTGGTTTATGTTAATGCTAATTTTCTTATTTAGATTTGCATTTTATCTGCCTGAGTATAAGTAACAACGCTACTAAATAGGATTGGATGATCTGATGAACCATTGTTTGTAAGGAACCGATTTACCTAATATGTAAAACCCATGCTGCTCGCCCCATACTCGATGTAGAACGCGAGACCGATTGTCATGTAGTTGAACTGAACTAAACCTCCCTCTGCCGGTGCTGGACCCTGCCATGCTCGCGGAAGCCCGTGGTCCGACAAAGAAGCAGCAGCAAACTATGCTCCTAGGTGAATCCACACATTGGCAAGGCAGCAGGAGGATGATTCCCTGCCTTAGGGTGAAATCGCAGTAGCAGAATCGGTGCTTGGCGCTGCACCCTCGCCGGAGACGAAGCAGAGACCTCGCCGAATGAAACAGAGCACGTGCCAGGGCTGCGAGACCACGATCACGCGACAGGAAAGCTGGTGAAACCTGTGGAGGCACTTGGCCTAGCCTGGGCACAACCGGAGCGGCGATGGAGTCCAGCAACAACTAACTAATTTGTTGGAGGTTGCTCACTAGGTCAGGCCGATTCTGTGTAGTGGAGGCGTGCGTCGACGGGTGGGGGGAAGCTCCAAAGCCTGGAGGAAACAGCAGCGACTCAGCCATGGCGAGCCACGCCTTTGTTTCCACCAGCAACCAACCTAGAGTGAAGATGATCAATAATCCGGATGCACTGAACCTGTAACAGAAGCTCACAAGTGACCACAGAAGGCCAATGGGGAAGAACCCTTACTTGTAAATAATCATATTTCTTTTCAAACTTGTCGTAATTGCTAGCAGGTCCCTAGGGTTTTCCATAATTGCTAATCAGTCCCTCAAATTTTCTATATTTGCAAATCAGTCCTCAAACTTTTCAAAATTGCAAATTAGTCCCCGAACTTTTCAAAATTGCAAATCAGCCCCTCAACTTCTCATATTTGTATTTTGACCCCTCAACTTTCCATATTTACATTTTGATATTTTTTTTATTTTTAAGTAACATCAAACCCTTTTCCCAAATCAAGTCCAATTTCTTTTAGATTCTCTCTCTCTAACTAAATCAAGTTTAATTTTCCATAAATTTTTGAGTCAACTATGTCTTTTCAACCAATTCCTTTTATCTAAAAGTGTCCAATTAAGCCCACGCGCTTCCGATATTTACAAATCAAGAAAAAGATTAAATAAAAATATTTTTTTTTCTTTCCTTAATCTCACGCAATGGGCACTAAAGACGAACTGGTAGCTTTTTCTGCTGTTCATTGTTTAGAGGTCTGTATGGGTCCAGGTGCAGCCGTTGTTGTCTTGAGCCCTGTGCATATGTGGATTAGGATTGCTCCTCCTTCTTCTCATTTTCAAACAAATAAAAACTCATTTTGCATTCCTTAATCTCACGCAATAGGCCCTAAAAATGAACTGGTATCTCTTTCTGCTGTTCGTTGTTTAGAGGTCTGTATGGGTCCAAGTGCAGCCGTAGTTGTCTTGGGCCCTGTGCATATGTGGATTGGGATTACCCCTCCTTTACTTTGTTTTTAGTTAAATAAAAAGCTCGTCGTTGCTTTCTTAATCTCACGCAATGGGCCCTAAAAACGAACTGGTAGCTTTTTCTGTTGTTCGTTGTTTAGAGGTCTGTATGGGTCCAAGTGCAGTCGTAGTTGTCTTGGGCCCTGTGCATATGTGGATTGGGATTGCAGCCTCAAAATGTTTTTAGAAAAAACAACAACAACATGTTTTATTTTCAATTTAAACTTTATTCGAAGGTCAAGCCTTCAAACTAACCAGAACTACGTAAGCCTTGAGTTTCCCATTGTACCGGGGAATACGTAGGAGCAGGATCAATTCTTGTTAGGCTAACCTCCATCAAGTTATTTATTTCCATTCTAATTAAAGGGATCAAGCTATTTTCAAATAATCACACACTCAGTTTAAGGCTACTGTTCTTCGAAACAGGTGAGTGGGGTGCCTAACACCTTCCCCGCTCGTAACCGATTCCTGAACTTCGAATCTTATCCTCGAGTCAGGGTTTTTTCCAAGTCTTTTTCCCTTAAATAAAAATTTGGTGGCGACTCCACATTAATTCAAATAAAATAAATCTATTTTTGAATTTTAGCGAGTTCGTCATCTCGTCGTAATCACGGTTGCGACAGATGGCGACTCCACTAGGGACATCTAGAGAGTCAAGCCCGTTAATTGAATGTGTGTTGTTCTGATCCCTTTCTTGTTTATTTGCACGATTTATTTATTTGCTCATCTATTTCTTGATTGTTTACTTTATGCATAACCCTAGGGTAGATAAATAATAACTTCTTTAAATTCTGCAATATATCTATGCGATTTCCCCAATTGCAGGTATCATAAAATAAAGTGCCCTCCATGCATTGCATATACATTTCTGTTATGAGTGAGGCCCTATACCTGGGTACGAGTGCTGCCTAGGACTAGAGGGATCTAGTGGTGTCACTTTGGGGCTTACGTCCTTTTTGACTATCACGAAAATCCTAGCTAGAGTGCGTCTTATTCGTAATGCCCTACAACTGGTAGCTTTTTCTGCTGTTGTGGCAAACATTACAGACTGGAACTTGGCTCTAGTGACCTTTTATACCTTAGGATTACGGACCACCTTACGAGAGGTTCATGCATAAAAAGGCCATAGATCCCTAGGACAGGTTACCCGAGTAGGATAAAAAGGAGGGCACTCATCACCAATCCCGGTTTGTTTTATATTTATCTACGATTGGGGGATAGAGAAAAAGAAAAAGAAGGGCATGAAAAGTTGAAAAGTGAGAAAATGAAAAATAAAGAAAAAGAGATAGGAAATGGAAAATAAAGAAAGAGAGAAGAAAAAAAAAAGGAAAAAGGGGAAGGAAGTGAAAAGTAAAGAAATCAAAGAAAAATGAAAAGAGTGAAGGAACAAGAAGAGAAGAAAAAGGGAGAAAAGAGAAAAGAGGGGAATATATGTATCATAAAGTCATTTTTCTTTTTTCATGCATTTGTTTCATCTTCGTCAAGCATCTAACATGTTTATTTTTGTCTTTTTCCTTTTCTTTTCTTTCCACTTTGAGGGACCAGATTCTCATTGATTGTTGAAAGAGGTAAAATGGAAATTAATGTGGAATCCGGGCAGTTGAGGAAAGGAAGACGGGTTGGGATCAAACTGGCAGATTTCACCAGTCTAAAGGCCTTCGGGAATAGGTTGACGAGCATCCAGCAGATGTCGTTCGTCAAAAAGTACGGCAATGTGTTAAAGCTGCTGAAGGTTAGGGTACAAGAGGGGGCCCTCACGACGATGGTATAGTACTATGACCCCCCTCTCCGGTGCTTCACGTTCTCAGATTTCCAGTTGGCACCCACCCTTGAAGAATTTGAACAGATTCTAGACCTGCCTCTGGAGGGGTGTAGACCTTACAACCATCTGGAGCACCACACCTCGTTCCGAGCTACGGCATAAGCGTTGGGTCTACAATCCGGCGACCAGCTAACAGATTACCAAGCAAAAAATCAGGCCAAGGGATTCACCTGAGGGTTCTTAGAGGCCTATATGCAGCATCTGGCTGACAGCCACCGGTGGGATACCTACATGGACGTACTAGCCCTCACCATTTATGGGCTGGTACTCTTCTCGGGCATAGAAGACTTCGTGGACTTAAACGCGGTTGATATTTTCTTGGCTCGGAGGAGTAGGGCTGAATACCCCGTCACTGCTTTGTTAGCTGACGTTTATTATACGCTGAACCTTTGCCACGAAGGAAAGGGGAAGAAGTTGATTTGCTGCTTACCAGTGCTATACATATGGGTGACCGCTCACGCTTTCAAGAGGAATATGAAGGTGCAGTGTCCCATATCTGATCTTTTGTGCTACCAAATCAAGCCTATGAATAACGAGGAATGGGCAGCCCACTTCACCAGTTTGACGGAAGAGCAGGTCAGATGGCAGCCGGCTTGGCAACAAAGAACAAAGCTGATCTACCATTGCAAGGGGTTTCCAAATGTACCGCTCATGGGAACCCGAGGCTGCATCAGCTATAATCCGATACTGGGGCAAAGGCAATATGCCTACCCCATTAGGGGACCCCCATCGGATGAGATATTGACCCCCTTTCTGCTGAAATATGAAGGAGATTTTGCCGAAGGTCTCCGAAGGGTCTGGGAAGCATGGGAGACCGTCACCCGTAAGGGGAAGGACCTAGGGGTCCGGAGCTGCGCTGCCAAAGAGGAGTATAAGCAGTGGGTCAGAAACAGGGTACAACAGATCAAGTTGCCAATCCAACCCCCAGCCACCACATCTGGAAGTCAACCATCTGCAGCGGTATTCGAAGATGAGGCTGTTAAGAGCCTGAGAGAAAAATTAGAAGCGATGACCAAGAAAAATAGCCAGTTAGAGGAGGAGCTACTGAAGTCGTGGTAGGAATGTGCTACACTAAAAAGAGAAAAGCAAGAAGGCGAGGCCGCGATGGAAAGTGTCCGAGAGCAGCAAAAAGACGAACGTGAGCGCCCCTCTCGAGTTCATCTTAAGTTACAAGCTGCCAACAAAGAGCTGGGGATAAGGGCACAAGAAAGGGACGCTGCACTCCAGGAAAACCACCAACTGAGAAATGCCTTAGAGCAGGTAAGAGCCAAAGTCCGCGCGATCAGAGAAGAGAAAAATCGACCTCTCGCCATGAAGAACAGGATTCAGATGGAAGCGGACTATGTTATAGAAGAAAGGAACGACCCATTAGGGGACCCCCATCGGATGAGATATTGACCCCCTTTCTGCTGAAATATGAAGGAGATTTTGCCGAAGGTCTCCGAAGGGTCTGGGAAGCATGGGAGACCGTCACCCGTAAGGGGAAGGACCTAGGGGTCCGGAGCTGCGCTGCCAAAGAGGAGTATAAGCAGTTGGTCAAAAACAGGGTACAACAGATCAAGTTGCCAATCCAACCCCCAGCCACCACATCTGGAAGTCAACCATCTGCAGCGGTATTCGAAGATGAGGCTGTTAAGAGCCTGAGAGAAAAATTAGAAGCGATGACCAAGAAAAATAGCCAGTTAGAGGAGGAGCTACTGAAGTCGCGGTAGGAATGTGCTACACTAAAAAGAGAAAAGCAAGAAGGCGAGGCCGCGATGGAAAGTTTCCGAGAGCAGCAAAAAGACGAACGTGAGCGCCCCTCTCGAGTTCATCTTAACTTACAAGCTGCCAACAAAGAGCTGAGGATAAGGGCACAAGAAAGGGACGCTGCACTCCAGGAAAACCACCAACTGAGAAATGCCTTAGAGCAGGTAAGAGCCAAAGTCCGCACGATCAGAGAAGAGAAAAATCGACTCCTCACCATGAAGAACAGGATTCAGATGGAAGCGGACTATGTTATAGAAGAAAGGAACGACTTGCTGCAGTGAGTGGAGGAGATGAAGAAACAAATTGACGGGATGCTAGTGGCATGGCAGAATGAGGTCAACGAGGAGAAGTGGAACGTCATCGAAGTCATTCGAATGCAACAGAGGGGCATCAGCGACACACAGGATGAGAACAAGTGGTACAAGGACACAACTGATCACTGGACTAGATGCTTTGACAGACTGGCTAGTCTAGCAAACACAGCCCTTGAAGAAGTACCACAGCTGCTCAAAAATGCGGAAACTTCGTTGCACCTACTCCATACCCCTCCGGAAGTCGAAAAGTTCATTCGGTTTTGTAAAAACTTGATTTTAAGAATGAACAAATATATTGTATTGGCTAAGCAGGAAGGCCAGGATGTAAACTGAATTTGATTTGTTTGAATGAAATTAATTCTGCTCCGCATATGATTCTGCATTAATTTCCATTTCACGCTCAAAATCCCGAAAGGGCACCAAATCGATAATAACAGTCAACGAGGGACTGGTCCCTCCATATTTATTTTACTTCTAAATTTTCTTTTGTCATAATTAATCACTAATTAATTTGATTTTAATGAGCAGTTAACAAAATAACGGACTCACGACTCCTTCGACATTCATATAACACTAGATCACGAGAAAAAATCATGATCGAGCTAGAAACTCAGAACGAGGAGCTGAGAAATGAGGTGGTCGAGCTGAAAGACCAGGTCCCCAAGCTGATGAAACTGCTGGAGAAAGGCACGGAGGGACCCTTGGGGACAGAGGCATCGGGGGCTACCGCCGCATCAATGCCGCTGCAGGCGGTTGCTGAACCAGAGTGGCCATATGGGCTGCCACCAGGCTCTGAGCCTCATTATGGGCAAGGCTCCCAAGGGATCCCAACTGGTGAAAACCCTGCTCCACATCCACTCCACATCAACCCTGCCTCCCACCAATGCCATCTAAACCCTCCCATTGGGCCTCCACACACCAACCCGACCACTCACCCTCATCATATCAACCCACCAACCTACCTTCCTCCCACCTCCGGTTATCCACCTCAAACTCACCCTACATACATGAACCCACCGACCTACCCCTACCATGCAAACACATCCTCTCCCATCCCGGCACATATAAATCCATCTCTCCCTCCTCATATTAACCTTCCAACCACATACCCATACAACGCCAACCCCGACTACACCCACATGAACACCACCATCATCGAAGAACCAACATATTCCATCCTTGTTACCACCCATCCAACACACCCACACCAACCACATCCCTATGGTCATGCCGCTAGACCCGAGGGACAATACACCTCACCCCATCACGCTGGCCAACCCTTAAATGGACCCTAGTCGAGGCCAGCTGAGCAGGAGGCCCATCTTAGTGGGAGATGGCAACACTTGGAAGAAAGGGTCCGAGCAATAGAAGGAAGCGGTTACGGAACGGTCGAGGCATCTGATCTTTGCCTCGTTCCCGATGTGGTCATACCGCCCAAATTCAAGACCCCCGAATTTGAGAAGTACAGAGGAGTCGGCTGCCCAAAGAGCCATCTTACGATGTACTGCAGAAAGATGGCCTCCTACTCCCACGATGACAAGCTACTCATTCACTACTTCCAGGATAGCTTGACGAGAGCAGCAACTAGCTGGTATACCCAGCTGGAGAGGATGCACATCCAAACATGGAAGGATTTGGCGGATTCCTTCCTAAGACAATATAGGTACAATATGGAGATGGCTCCGGATCGCACGCAACTATAAAACATGATGAAGAAGGGGAATGAATCCTTCAAGGAATATGCACAAAGGTGACGGGAGTTGGCCGCCCAAGTTCAACCCCCATTGCTGGAATGGGAGATGATAAGTACATTTGTGGAGACTCTCTCGGCGCCGTTTTATGACAAAATGGTGGGTAGCGTATCCGCCAATTTCTCCGATATGGTGTTGATCGGAGAACGCGTAGAAAATGGCCTCCGCCGAGGCAAAATCATGCATAACACCGTCGGCAGCGTCAATGTGAAGAAGCCGATGAACAATTCGTGGAAAAAGAAAGAGGCAGAGGCTCACTATGTCTCCTTTGGTCCGAACCATGCTTCCGCAGCACCTCCACCCACATACCAAGCACCTTACCACCCACAATACCAAGCACACCCACACATGGTGGCCGCAACCTAACCCTCTTACCAGCCAACCTACAACCCACCTACTCCATTCCAACCAAACCCTCCATACATGACTCCACTCCTCAACAATTTTCGTTTCCTCCACAACCAACATTTCCTCAACAATCTCCTAGACCATGGACACCAAACACCAACTCTAGCCCATCCCCACAAAAAACAAACAATCAACGGAAGATAATGCAATTCGACCCTATTCCGATGAGTTACTCGGAATTGCTACCCCGATTAATTCAGAATTCACTAATTGCACTATGTCCCATGAAGCTACTAGAACCCCCATACCCCAAATGGTACAACCCAGAGGCTAAGTGAGAATACCATGCTGGAATAGTGGGACATTCCACTGAGAATTGCTTGGCCTTGAAGCATCGGGTTCAGAAATTAATCAACGCCAAGTGGTTAAATTTTGAAAAGGACGCGTCAAGCGTGGGAAACAACCCCTTGCCCAATCACAAAGGAGCAGGGCCCTCGGTAAATTGCATCGAGGCAGTGGAAGAAGTGAACATGGCTGGTGAATCCTTCCCCGGCCATCCTAGGCCCTTGGTCATCCGGTACACTGAGGCACCAGCACTACCAGCGCCAATGGGGATGAGGCCTGTTACAATCAAGGTTCCTGGGCCCTTTCCATACCAGAGTAATAAGGAGGTGCCCTGGAAATACGACATAGAGGTGTCCGGTGGCAAGACAGAGGAAGGACAGAAAAAGGAATCCTCGGAGGACTTGACTCCGAGTATCGTGAATATAGCCGGGATCGGGGGCATGACCAGGAGTGGTCGCATCTACTCCCCCGTGAAAGAAAAGAGAAAACTGCCTTGCAGCGAGGCAATATTAGCAAGCCCAGAACCCGAGAGTAGCCAGCAGCAGGAGGAAAGGGAGCTAAAAAGGCTTGTCTCTGAGATAGTTGCTTGTGAGCTCCTCAAGATGATCAGGCAGAGCGGGTATATGGTGCTGGAGCAGTTGAACCGAATACCGGCCAGGATATCGTTGTTGACTATGATGATGAATTCGGAGCCTTATCGAAAGGTACTACTGAAGGTACTAAATGAGGCTCACGTAGTCCACAACATCTCAGTGGACAAATTCGAAAGCATTGCCAGCAATATCACTGCCAACAACTTCCTCACTTTTGCTGATAAGGAGATTCCGGATGAGGGAGCCAGACACATTAAGGCATTACACATATCTGTAAAGTGCTTGGACCATATTCTAGCCAGAGTTCTGATAGATAATGGTTCCTCATTGAATGTAATGCCTCAACTAACTTTGTCAAAACTGGCGCATGAGGGGGTCCTCATAAGGTTGAGTTCAACGGTAGTCAGGCCTTCGATGGATCACGAAGAGAAGGCATGGGCGAGGTGGATTTGCCAGTCCAAATTGGGCCGGTGGTCTTTAATGTCACCTTTCAAATTATGGATATCCAGCCCGCCTACAGCTGCCTGCTGGGAAGGCCCTAGATCCACTCTGCCAAAGCGGTACCGTCGACTCTGCACCAAAAGCTGAAATTCATTACAGACGATAAGCTGATCATCGTCTCTGCAAATGAAGATTATCTGGTCAGTAAGCCCAGCAACCCTCCATATATTGAGGCGGCCGAAGAGGCCTTGGAAACCCACTTCCAATCCTTAGAAGTTGCTAATGTCACTACTATCAAAGAGGGAGATGTGGTTGACCGAAGGCGGCCCCCCAAAGCCCTCATGATGATGGCCGGAGTAATGCTATGAAACGGGTTCAGGCCCGACGATAAACTGGGGCAAAATAACGACGACTTGTCTCAGCCCTTGTCACTAAACAAGAACCGAAGGCGATATGGGCTAGGATATGAGCCCACTGAAGAAGACAAAACGTTGAGGCCCCGGGCAAGGAAGGTCCCTCTGTGCCATATTTCTCAAAGCTTTCGAAGCGCCGGATTCGAAAGCCCAGATTTGATTGCTGCCATAGAGGGAAAAGAGACATGGAGCATCGAAGATCTGGTGACAGCCTGTCCCCAGGGGCATGAACTGAACAACTGGGAAACTATTGAACCACCTTTGACTTTTGATTCAGTTCAAATGTAATTATGTAATTGTCATAGTAAAATTCTTTCCAAATATTTTGTATACACTTTTGATGAATGAAATACAGTTGCATTATCCCGAAACCTCCATTCTTCCTTCCCTACTATATCTCTCTCTGCACATATACACGAATCTTATTCTTCCTTTTTACGCCACAATATGCAGATTCAATCAAAACTTGCCTTGCGACGACAGCGCTAGTATTGTATCAGGAGATTTCAGCTGTATTATTAATCAGGCCGATGAGGAGGCAGAATTTGAGTGCGAGCCCACTGAAGAGATGTTAAGACTGGTGGAGCGCGAATCCAAGATAATTGAACCTTATCAAGAGCCCACCGATTTGATCAATTTGGGGACCGATGAGGACAAGAAAGAAGTCTAGATAGGCATGCTAATCACAGGAGACAATCGCGAGCGGTTGATCTCACTCTTACAGAACTATAGTGATATCTTTGCCTTGTCTTATCAAGACATGCCGAGCCTGGATACCTCTATAGTAGAGCACAAGCTGCCTATGAAAGCCGGATGTGTGCCGGTCAAACAAAAGCTAAGGAGGATGAAGCTGGAGATGTCCCTGAAAATCCGGGAGGAAGTGAGAAAGCAGTTTGACGCCGGTTTCTTGGCCGTTGCAAATTACCCCGAGTGGGTTGCCAATATAGTACCGGTCCCCAAGAAAGATGGCAAGGTTTGGATGTGCGTAGACTACAGAGATCTCAATCGAGCCAGCTCGAAAGATGATTTTCTGCTTCCTCACATCGATGTGCTGGTCAATAACACTGCGCAATTCTCTTATTTTTCATTCATGGATGGCTTCTCAGGCTATAATCAGATCAAGATGGCTGAAGAAGATAGAGAAAAGACCACCTTCATTACAGCCTGGGGAACCTTTTGCTACAAAGTCATGCCCTTTGGACTGAAAAATGCTGGGGCAACCTACCAAAGAGCCATGGTAACAGTATTCCATGATATGATTCACAAAGAGATAGAAGTCTACGTCGATGACATGATCGCCAAATCCGGGACAGAAGATGACCATCTCACAGACCTCCAGAAGCTGTTTGAGAGGCTGCAAAAGTTCCAACTGCAGCTGAATCCAGCCAAATGTACCTTCGGGGTGAAATCAAGAAAACTGTTGGGCTTTATAGTTAGTGAAAGGGGCATCGAGGTCGATTCCGACAAGGCTCGAGCCATTATAGATATGCCAGCTCCAAGGACCGAAAAGGAGATATGAGGTTTCTCGGGAAGGCTCAATTACATCTCCCGGTTCATCTCTCAGTTGACCGCTACCTGCCAGCCGATCTTCAAGCTCCTGCACAAAAATCAACCCATAAGTTGGGACGAGGATTGCCAAGAAGCTTTTGAGAAAGTCAAATCATACCTACAGAACCTGCCGGTCCTGGTACCGCCAGTCCCTGGGAGGCCCCTAATCTTGTACCTGACGGTGACGGACCAGTCAATGGGTTGTGTGCTCGGTCAACACGATGAATCTGGGAGGAAGGAGTAGGCAATATATTATCTGAGGAAGAAATTCACGAGCTGCGAGGCTAGATACTCTCTATTAGAGCGAACCTACTGCGCTTTGGCATGGGCGGCACACCGCCTAAGGCAGTACATGTTGAGTCACACCACGTGGCTAATATCCAGGATGGATCCGATTAAGTACATATTCGAGAAGCCTACGTTGTCAGGACGAATTGAAAAATGGAAAATGATGCTTTCGGAATATGATATCCTGTATGTGACCCAGAAGTCTGTCAAAGGCAGTGCACTTGTAGAATATTTAGCCCAACAACCCATAAAAGATTACCAGGCTATGCAGCCGGAATTTCTTGACGAGGACTTAATGACAATCTTTAATGAAGAAGAGAAGGAAAAAGGGGAAAAGTGGACAATGTTGTTTGATGGCGCGTCCAACATGATGGGCCATGGTATAAGAGTTATACTAATTTCCCCAGAACAACAGTATATACCTATTACCGCCCGACTAGCTTTCGATTGCACCAATAACGTGGTAAAGTATGAAGTTTGTATTTTTGGAATTCAAGCTGCAATCGAAGCTAATATAAAGCGCCTAGAAGTCTTTGGTGACTCAGATTTAGTCATCCACCAAGTCAAAGGAGAGTGGGAGACCAGAGATGCGAAGCTAGTGCCCTATCAGGCTCGCCTCCAAGAATTGTTGGAGCATTTCGAAGAGATCACCTTCTCTCATATACCTCGAGAAGACAATCAGTTGGCTGATGCCTTAGCCACTTTATCATCTATGATCGAAATCGGGAGAGAAGAAGATATGCCTCTCATCCGCATCCAACATCGCTCTAGACCGGCATTTTGCCAAGCGGTAGAGATGGAACCAGACGGGAAGCCCTAGTATCATGACATTCAGCAGTTCTTGAAAACTAAAGAATACCCCGCCGACACGTCCGAGAACGATAAGAGGACCCTACAAAGACTAGCCACAAGTTTCTTCCTCAATGGGGAAATCTTATACAAAAGAAATCACGACATGATTCTGCTCAGGTGTGTAGATGCAGTAGAAGCCGACAAAATCCTTAAAGAAGTTCACGAAGGGTCTTTTGGGGCTCATGCCAACGGACATGCAATGGCGAGGAAGATCCTCAGAGCCGGATATTATTGGCTAACTTTGGAGACTGATTGTTACAAACATGTCAAAACCTGCCACAAGTGCCAGGTGTATGCAGACAACGTCCACATGCCGGCAACGTCGTTGAATGTGCTGTCGTCACCCTGACCATTCGCTGTGTGGGGGATGGATGTCATCGGCCCGATCGAGCCTAAAACGTCTAATGGACACCGCTTCATATTGGTTGCCATTGACTACTTTACCAAATGGGTCGAAGCCGCCTCATACGCCAGTGTGACCCGCAATGTGGTGGTCAAGTTCGTGAAGAGAGAGCTAATTTGTCGATACGGACTGCCCAGCAGACTCATCACGGACAACGACTCCAATTTGAACAATAAAATGATGTCGGAGTTGTGCGACCAATTTAAGATCCAACATCACAATTCATCCCCCTATCGGCCGAAGATGAATGGAGCGGTCGAAGCGGCCAACAAAAATATCAAGATCATTCAAAAGATGGTTCTCTCATACAGGGAATGGCACGAAATGCTCCCTTATGTGTTACATGCATATCGGACTTCTGTCCGTACTTCTACTAGGGCAACACCATTCTCATTGGTGTACGGGATGGAAGTCGTGCTCCCGATCGAAGTGGAGATCCCTTCGTTGAGAGTCCTGATGGATGCCAAATTAGAAGAGGTCGAATGGGTCCAAGCCCGGATGGACCAATTGAACTTGATCGATGAGAAAAGGTTAGCAGCGATATGCCACGGCCAGCTATACCAAAGGAGAAAGAAGAAAGCATTCGATAAAAAGGTCCATCCTCAGAAGTTCCAGGAGGGGGATTTGGTGATTAAAAGGTTGTTGCCTATGTAGAAAGCGCTACACGGGAAATGGTCTCCAAATTACCAGGGACCTTATGTAGTTAAGAAGGCTTTCTCCGGAGGCGCCTTGATCCTGATTGACATGGACGGGAAGGACTTACCTAACCCTATCAATTCAGATGTCGTCAAAAGGTATTATGCTTAAAAGAGAAACCCATTAGGTCGAAAACCCGCAAGGGCGGCCTAGGCAAAAATTAGGGCAATTCAAGCAGAGAAAAGCCCGCTAGGTCGAAAACCCGCAAGGGCGGCCTAGGCAAAAGCCAGGGCAATTCTAGCAGAAAAAGCCTGCTAGGTTGAAAACCCGCAAGGGCAGCTTAGGCAAAATTAGGGCAAAACGGCACCAACAAGACAAGTGAGGGAGGAGATGTTCCTTCCGGTAAAGGAAATTGAAACAAGTGACAGGCAGTCTCCGTCCATACTGGGGCAAATCAGTGGTCAAATAAGGATCTGAGCCTTATACTGGGGCAAAATTGGTAAATGCATGGGGTTCTGGAAGGCGATGAATAGAATCAAGTCTAGTAGTGATTGGAATGAAAGGTTCAAGACCGGTCTCGGGCAAATCGATCAAGCCAGGGCAAATCGTTAAACTGGGGCAAAATTTGTTTTTTTCAAAAGCAGGGTTGACGAGGTAGCAGATGTCGCCAAAGTACAATACTAGCACGATCATCTCAAAGGCATCCAGCCAGTCCAACTCAAATCACCAACCGTCCATCCTATAATATCACCGCATTACCTTTCTTTTACATCTCAAAGCAACTGTATTTTCTTTTGTTAAGATGTACATGCAAAATGCAATCTATCATATGAATTTTGAATGACAATTACTGTTACTAATGCTGTCCGAAGGTCAGGGATAGTTCAAAATTTTCCTAATTACATATTCTCACTAGATCAAAGCATCTTACCCCTTGAAAGAGTAGCACACGCAGTAGACGCCTCGGTAAAACGAGAGAGCAAGCAAGCCGGTCCGAGGATCTAGCTCGTTTCAAAAATCATGATCAGTGCTAAAGAAAGCCAAGAAGTTGAAGTCTAAAAACAAAAACAGACAATTTTCACTCTCAAGCCCACTAGCAGGCCTCTGCATTTTTAATTTTATGCACCCTCGGCCTATGATGTCAGGCCTCTGCATGTTTAATTTTCTGCACCTTGAGCCTATGTTGTCAGGCCTCTGCATGTTTAATTTTCTGCACCCTCGACCTATGTTGTCAGGCCTCTGCATTTTTACCTTTCTGCACCCTCGGCCTATGATGTCTCTGCATGTTTAATTTTCTGCACCCTCGGCCTATGATGTTAGGCCTCTGCATTTTTAATTTTCTGCACCCTCGGCGTATGCTGTCAAGCCTTCGCATGTTTAATTTTCTGCATCCTCGGCCTATGATGTCAGGCCTCTGCATTTTTAATTTTCTGCACCCTCGGCCTCTGATGTCAGGCCTCTGCATGTTTAATTTTTGCACCCTGGGCCTATGATGTAGGGCCTCTGCATGTTTAATTTTCTGCACCCTGGGCCTATGTTGTCAGGCCTCTGCATGTTTAATTTTCTGCACCCTCGACCTATGTTGTCAGGTCATTGCATGTTTACCTTTCTGCACCCTCGGCCTATGATGTCAGGCCTATGCATGTTTAATTTTCTGCACCCTCGGCCTATGATGTTAGGCCTCTGCATTTTTAATTTTCTGCACCCTCGACCTATGTTGTTAGGCCTCCGCATGTTTAATTTTTTTCACCCTCAGCCTATGATTTCAGGCCTCTGCATGTTTAATTTTCTACACCCTGGGCCTATGTTGTCAGGCCATTGCATGTTTACCTTTCTGCACCCTCGACCTATGATGTCAGGCCTCTGCATGTTTAATTTTCTGCACCTTCGGCCTATGATGTCAGGCCTATGCATGTTTAATTTTCTGCACTGTCGGCCTATGATGTCAGGCCTCTACATGTCTAAATTCTTGCCCCTTCGGCCTATGATGTCAAGCCTCATTCAAATTTACTTTCCTGCATTCCTGGCCTCAAAGTTAGGCCGCTGGGTTCTCCTCATTTTGCCTTGCTCGGCCAAACAAAGTTTGCCAAGGCACCCCATTCTTTTCCCACACCCGTCCTCGTGAATCCGTCTCACCCCGTGTCACCCACACGTCAACAGCTTCCACGGCCTAGTTAGGCCATGCAAGCAAGCTCAGGGCTTCCCGGGCCGCCTCGGACATAATGTGTCTATGTCTTTACTCATTCCCTATCCTTATAATCCAGAGAGTCATCTCTCATATCATCAGGCAGGAAATAAGTAAAGAGGGGCAAACTGTAAACACCCAATTACATCTGAGGCTCCCGGTCGCTAGATCTATTAATTAACCCTAATTTAAATAACAAACGACTACTAAATTAAACATAAAACTGAAAAATAAAAAGTTGAAGAAAGATTTAAAAAATTAAAATTTTGAAAAAAAAAAGAATTAAAAAATCTGGAAGAAAAAAAAAATCTGAAAAACAAAGAATAAAAAAACTGAAAAAACAAAAAATAAAAAATCTCAAAAATAATTAAAATAAAAAAATCTGAAATAATTAAAATATAAAAATCTGGAAAATAATCAAAAAATAAAAAATTTTGAAATAATTAAACAATAAAAATCTAGAAAATAATCAAAAATAAAAAATCTGAAAAAATAATTCAAATAAAAAATCTGAAATAATTAAAGTAAAAAAAATCTGAAATAATAAAAAATAAATAAAAATATGAACAGTAATTAAAAAATTTTAAAAATCTGGAAAATAATTAGAAAATTTAAAAATCAGGAAAATAATTAAAAAATTTAAAAATGTGGAAAATAATTTAAAAATTTAAAAATATGGGAAATTTTTTTTAAAAGATTTAAAAATCTGGAAAATAATTAAAAAGTTTAAAAATATGAAATAATTAAAAAATAAAAATTTTAAAAAATAATTAAAAATTAAAAATCGTGAAAGTAATTATAAAACAAAAAATCTGGGAAAAATAAAGAATAAAAAAATCTGAGAAATAATTAAAATAATTAAAAATTTGAAAAGGAAAGTAATTAAAAAACAAAAATCTAAAAAAATAAAGAAAAACCAAAAATCTAAAAAAGAATTAAAAAAACAGATAAATAAATAAATAAAAATTAAAAATGTGAAAAAGAATTTTTTAAAAATTAAAATATGAAAAATTAATTAAAATCTAAAAACAAGAAAAATTAAAAAGCTGAAAATAGAAATAGAAATTAAAAATCAGGAAATATAATAAAATAAATAAAAATTTGAAAAGGAAAATAAGTAAAAAAGGAAAAGAGAGAAAAACCCTATAAAAAGGGAAAGGAAAAAGGTTTTAGGGACTTTTGGCTTTTTCTTTAGGGGATTAGGGTAAGGCAGAGAGGTTTTGGAGAAAGTTTTTGAGAAACCCATAAGGAAGGGACTCCCAACATACATTGCGGCCTTCTAGCATTCGGGTTGGAGAATTTTTGACTTCCCGTACGCTGCTGTTGGCGATCGAGAGCAAAGCTTGGACGACGCAACCTCAAGAACCCTATCCTCGCACATTTCAGGGAAGAAAACGAACCCGTTGTGATTCACTGTGCAAGCTGCACAAAGACGACATTGAGGTCAGTCTTCAAGACCCAAAATCACAAGCCCTTGAATGGTTGTGCTGGTTTATGTTAATGCTGATTTTCTTATTTAGATTTGCATTTTATCTGCCTGAGTATAAGTAACAACGCCACTAAATAGGATTGGATGATCTGATGAACCATTGTTTGTAAGGAAGTTTACCTAATATGTAAAACCCACGCTGCTCGCCCCATAGTCGATGTAGAACGCGAGACCGATTGTCATGTAGTTGAACTGAACCTCCCTCCCTCTGCCGGTGCTGGACCCTGCCATGCTCACAGAAGCCCGTACGTGGTCAGACGAAGAAGCAGCAGCAAACTATGCTCCTAGGCAAACCCACCCATTGGCAAGGCAGCAGGAGGATGATTCCCTGCCTTGGGGTGAAATCGCAGCAGCATAATCAGTGCCAGGTCCTGCACCCTCGCCAGAGACGAAGCAGAGACCTCGTCGAACGAAACAGAGCACGTACTAGGGCTGCGAGACCACGATCGCGTGACAGGGAAGCTGGTGAAAACTGTGGAGGCACTTGGTCTAGCCTGGGCACAACCGGAGCGACGATGGCGTCCAGTAACAACTAGCTAATTCGTTGGAGGTTGCTCACTGGGTCAGGCCGATTCTGCGCAGTGGAGGCGTGCGTCGGCGGGTGGGGGGAAGCTCCGAAGCCTGGAGGAAGCAGCAGCGACTCAGCCATGGCAGGTCCCTAGGGTTTTCTATAATTGCTAATCAATCCCTCAAACTTTCTATATTTGGAAATCAGTCCTCAAACTTTTCAAAATTGCAAATCAGTCCCCAAACTTTTCAAAATTGCAAATCAGCCCCTCAACTTCTCATATTTGTATTTTGACCCGTCAACTTTCCATATTTACATTTTGACGTTTTCTTTTCTTTTTAAATAACATCAAACCCTTTTCCCAAATCAAGTCCAATTTCTTTTAGATTCTCTCTCTAACTAAATCAAGTTTAATTTTCCATAAAATTTCGAGTCAATTATTTCTTTTCAACCAATTCCTTTTGTCTAAAAGTGTCCGATTAAGCCCACGCGCTTCCGATATTTACAAATCAAGAAAACGATTAAATAATTTTTTTTTTTGCTTTCCTTAATCTCACGCAATGGGCACTAAAGACGAACTGGTAGCTTTTTCTGCTGTTCGTTGTTTAGAGGTCTGTATGGGTCCAGGTGTAGCCGTTGTTGTCTTGGGCCCTGTGCATATGTGGATTAGGATTGCTCCTCCTTCTTCTCATTTTCAAACAAATAAAAACCCATTTTGCATTCCTTAATCTCACGCAATAGGCCCTAAAAACGAACTGGTAGTTTTTTCTTCTGTTTGTTGTTTAGAGGTCTGTATGGGTCCAAGTGCAGCCGTAGTTGTCTTGGGCCCTAGACATATGTGGATTGGGATTGCACCCTCAAAATGTGTTTAGAAAAAACAACAACAACATGTTTTCTTTTCAATTTAAACTCTATTCGAAGGTCAAGCCTTCAAACCAACCAGAACTACGTAAGCCTTGAGTTTCCCATTGCACCAGGGAATACGTAGGAGCAGGATCGAGTCTTGTCAGACTAACCTCCATCAAGTTATTTATTTCCATTATAATTAAAGGGATCAAGCTATTTTCAAATAATCACACACTCAGTTTAAGACTACTGTTCTTCGGAACAGGCAAGTGGGGTGGGTAACACCTTCCCCGCTCGTAACCGACTCCCGAACTTCGAATCTTATCCTCGAGTCATGGTTTTTTCCAAGTCTTTTTCCCTTAAATAAAAATTTGGTGGCGACTCCACATTAATTCAAATAAAATAAATCTATTTTTGAAATTTAGCGAGTTCGTTATCTTGTCGTAATCACGGTTGCGACAATAAGTCAAGGGTAAGACTTCTTAAAAATTTTAAAAGTGATACAAACCATATTTCTAAGTCCTAACTAAGGTGAAACATTTTTGGAAGAGGTAAAATTGATCCAAATTCCATTAGGTGTGCATTTGGTCACCTCAGAATAATTAAGGGATACTAAGCTTAAAATTTAATTAATGGTGCATTAGAAACACTCATTAGGTAAATGAGAAAATTTAAGTGTGTAAAAATGGATTTAAAGTGGCTAAGCCTATAGTAACCAAAATAGGTGAAATCAAGTGAGATCCATTACTAACACTTACACTAGATTTCAAAAATGTACAAGTTGATACTTAAAAATGAAACATTAAGTTGTGTAAGGAAGAGGAAATATTAGGCCATGACCTTTGGAGATTGGGGAGAAGACCTTAAATCTAGTTAAACTTGGTAAAAATTATGCCCTAAACTTCAAATTGAAGGATTCTTCAACCTAGATCTATTATAGATGAAATTTTGTGTCCTAACCAATAGAAGTGGCATTCAGCCAGCTTCGGGTTAATTAATGAAGGAGGAGTTTCAATTCTTAATTAAGTTTAATTAGGGATCCTTAGCATGTAATATGAGGGAGTAAAAGTTTAAGAATGTTTTAGAATGGTTAAGGGATCCATTCGACCACCTTAGGAGTATTTGGTCAAAAAAGAGATAAATTTCTTAAATAATGGTAAATGAACATCTTTGACATATAAGTAGAAGGGATTAAAAGTGTGAGTATGTTTAAAGTAGGTTAAGTGGCTCATTTGACCAATATTAGCTAAGTTAGTGAAAGTAAGTTAAGAATTCACTATAACTCAAGACTAACCTAGGTATGTATAAATAGGTGTTGAGGAATGAATCATGAGGTTAGAAAGCTCTTCTAAACCATTCGACCATGACTACCAAGAATGGAGAAGTCTTAAAAATTTCTAAGTTATGTACTAGTTAATGAATTAGATTTCAATTGGTAAAAATTAACTCAAGCCAAGGAGAAGTAAACTAGAAGGCCTTAAGAACCAAGGACTCACATTCGACCACTTAATGTTAATTAGGAAGAAATAAGTTTTAAAAATAGGTTTAGATACCTTAAGAAGCCTTGTTATATAAAAATAAAATATTAAAAGTTTAAAAGAAGCTTGGCAATGGCATGTGCTTCATTCAACCATGCTTGATGTTTTTTTTTTTTTTTGGTTTTTTTCTTGTTTTTACCTATTTTGAATGTCTTGTGTGACCATTATCTTGAGGGTATGATGTTTCTTTATGGATGGAAAATATGTTAAAGGACTTGAAATAAACTCCTAAAGTTCAAACCTTAAGCCCTGGCAAAGATTTAGGGAAAAATACTTGACTTTTGGTGGATTTAGAAGACTCATTTTAAGACATGAAATCCAAACCTTAAACCCTTAAGTTTATAAGTTTAAATACTTAGATTTAAGAGGAGGATCAAGTCTTTTCAAAAGAATTTGATGGATAAATTCAAAGTTTAAAAGAATAAGTCTTATAATAAATAAACTAGGCTTAGTAGGATGAGTAAATGAACTTAGAAACTAAGGACTAGTATTTGATCACTAAAGGTTTAAATTAGTTAAAATGAGTTTGATTTTATGATGGACATGGATATGGACTCTTAAGACCCCAGAGGCTAAAATACTCGTTGAAACGGAAGCGTAAAAAATTAACTTCAAGATTGTAAGGATGTGATAAATTCAGCCATTGAGAACATAACACATGGATAACTTAATTTAATTCATAACATAAGACTTAAAATAAAACACTCTCACTAAATATGATTAAGACTGGGACTTAGATATTTAATGAAATTAACAAGAATCTTATGACTTAAAATCTTGAAAATCTTAATTCTAAGAACTCTAGAAAAAGATAGCTTGTTATTCAAAATTTTAAGTCACTGGAACCTTAGTTAAAACTTAGAAAATAAAGATTTGGGATGATTCCTTAGTTAATTATGCAAAATATCACATATTTAAGTAAATTCATAAGGAAAGGATGTAATAAGACTTGTCGTTTAAACAATAATAAATAATAGGCACACTTTGATGACCTACGAGGAGAGATGAATATGGTGTGCTTGAGATAAGTTACGTGAATTATGCTTTGAATGATTGTTTAAGTATGTACAAGTATCAAGCATTGATATATGGTATATTATTTTTTATAAATGATTTTGTATAATCCTCTTGTTGTGATGCACAAATCTTAATGAAAGGTGGATCTTAGTGTCTCCCATATAAATAAGAGTAATACTCATATACGCAAAAACACCTAATCCATGGATTCTAATTCAAGTTGAAGCATAGTGCTTCACATATAGAAGTATGTGATTTCTGCATTATAAGGATGCCGATGGTCACCAAAAGGTTGGAAACATGCACTAAGGTACAAGCTTGTCTTATTTTATAATCTTATAGGTAGTAAAGTAAAAAGATAACTTTGTGAATTATGTTAGTTCCCTTAAGTGGTTGAACTTGTTCTTAGTCTAGTATTTTCATAATGTAAAGAAAAAGATTTTGAATGATAGCCCCTTAGAGGTGGAAATGTATCTTGAATAAAATAATGAATTGAAATTTAAGACACCTTATGAGTATTTTTACCAAGTTATCTAAGTATATCAACTATTTACTATTTTATGAGAAAACTTGTATACTTGAAACCCATGACTCCATGTTGCTTATGTGTTGCATACTAGACTAAGTTAAAATGAACTCATTTCATAAATATATATCTTATAAAAGTAAAATAAACTTGAGTGATGTCATATTCTTTTATATAAACTGAAGTGATTAAGGACTAGGCAATGACACTAAAACCTTAAAATAGAGACCTACTAAAAAACTTATTTTCTTATTTCTAATATTTCGTGTTGTTCATAAATTTTGAACATGTAGTCTACTTTGATCATAACCTTCCTAGACAAATGTGACACCAATAAGCACTATGAAGACATTGGAATTAAATGGTTTTCATGGCTTAGTGTCTCAGTTTGTATGTACTCTCAACTAAATGACCTCTACTTTTTATGATGATCTAGGAATTTAATACTAGTGTGTTTATAGTCCTTTTGTAAAGTTTAGCATGGGTGTTTATTTATTAGGTCTACATTACATCTACATTTCCTTTTCATGGCGATGTGACTTTCTCTTTTGTGATTTGTAATGTATTCATTGGGTACTAATATCCCATTATGACTCATTTAGAAGCTATGATTGTAAACCTACTGTTATATATATATATATATATATATATATATATATATATATATATATATATATATATATATATATATATATATATATATATATATATATATAATCAGGTATGTTGTTTCATGTATGTGATGTTTTATTAAGCCTTTACTACTTCGATGACTTGTGTGAGAGTTATCCGTACATACTAATTTCATGTTCAACGTTAATAAGGCTCTCATTTTCTAAAAGCCTTTTACAAATATTTTTTTACTCCATTTTTATACAAATAATTTCATTAAAGTTTTTTTTGCAAGTATAAGTAGCAACTAATAATAATTTATGTTATGACTTAAGAACTGTATGCTATATTTAGAATTTTACATTATGATATTATAGTAGTTCATCCTTAAGGACCTAAAGAATGGTCTGACTATACTTCTAAACATAGTTTATGAATGTAGTTAAGTCATGTTGTAATTCTTATTATTGGTTAAGTTTAACTTACGAACAAGTGCATCCATTGAAGTCTACAGGACAATATCCAGAACCCTTAGAATCGTCCTACAAAGACTATCCTAACAAGAAAAAAATTGATTAAATCCTAAATTTTGACCTAACCAAGAAATTTGTTGTTTTAGACTTATGGTTAAATTATAAATAAATGAAAAAAACAAAGAGAAGAAAAATCTCAAGGAAAAGAAAACACACAAATCCTTATTCAATTATGTAGAAGATTTTGGGCTTTTGGTTTCCCTTAAAACTTTATCCAATCATTAATTATCTGTTCTAGTTCTATTAGTATTCAATGATCATGAAATAACAATATTCTTTTCCTTTAATTAGTAACCTTAATAATCATGCAAGATAATTAATTAAGAGAATCATAAAGAAAACTCAAGCTTGTTAGTTTAGTTTACATTTTAGGTTTATTAATTAAGCGATAGTATGATTGACAACCCTCTAATTAGTTATGAATTAACAAGATTGTTAAATAATTATTATTATTTAATTAAATGCAATAAGGAAGACATAATTAAATAGGAAACCACATGTTTTCATATAAGAAGAGAGATTCAATTGATTACATCAATAAATTTCACCAAAGTCCCATGACAATGATATTGGTTTTACATAATAATGAAAAATAAATAACCAAATCTTAATCCTATAAGAGCATCTATAATCATATGCTAAAAAAGTTTGGAATGAGAGAACCATGTGACAACGATGTTAACATCAAGGTGTTGGAACTTGTATTGTGAGAAATCTTCTACCTTCACAAACCTTATGAGAGGAGTCTAGATTATGGGAGAGAGATGTGAATAAAGGTTAAGATCAAGACAAGATGATTTCTTATGAGCCTTTGCTTCCCTTTTATAGTGTTTTGGAGTTTCGATACAAAGTGATCTTTCCTTCTATTCTTCATCTATATATTGAACATGATCATACTTTGGTCTGCATTGCCATGTCGAAGAAGTTGTAAATGCTACATGACCATGCTATGATCCAGCATGACTGTGTCAAAAAATTTATAAATGCTACATGGTTGTGTTGAGATCTAATAGAAGCATGCTAACTTTTATTATTTTATCATGGCTTTATCTCCTTTATGATATCTTTATTTATTTTTAGCCCAAATTGTGCCAACTTTGAATTCTTTGTATGCATTATCATTACTAAAATAATTAAGAGAAGTTAATTATAATTACCAAAATATAGATTGTGAATACCAATTTATGTCTGAAATATTTTTTTAATATAATTAAAATTATAATAATGAAAATAAATAGAAAAATAGATATAAAATGAAGAGATATAAAATATAGTAATGAAAAATTAAATGAAAAAAAATAATTTAAGCTAAAATTCAAACCAAGAAAATAAAAAAGGAAAGAAAATAATAGAAAATAATAAAATAGAAAAAAATTTCGCTGAAGAAAAAAAAAAAGCATCGTTATAAAAATTACTTTCGGTTAAAAGTTAGTTAGGACGGTTATAGACGAGTTAGTAAAGTAGTCATGGTTAGTTAAATAAATCAGGAAGGTTAACCATTTTTCAAGGATATAAACAGAAGGCGGCAAATAAGAAAAGGGAACTTTGTGGCACTTCAGAAGCAACTTGAAAAAGCTGGGCCTCTTTTGGTCTCATCCTTTCTCAAAATCCCCTCTAAAACTCCTATCTCTCCTTCTCGTTATCATTCTCGGCTATTGGAGGAGCTCAGATTTCGCCATTCTTAACCAAAAAAGCTGCACCGCTGTGTCAATCTCTCCCAGAACCTACTTCACTTTTTCACCGAAGAGGAAAAACGTTTTGCTCACTCCGGGATTAGCTTCGCACAGGTTCGATTTCATGTGCACCTCCCCTCTCCTGTTATGAGATTTAGATCTATTACTGTGCTTCTCTTGTTCAATCTTTGGCCACGAGTAGTTTTTGGTTTGTCTCTGTCGCTTGCACGAATCACGAATGAGAAACAAATCAAGTTGCTGCAAAGAAACACTAAAAGTAAAATGCATCGATTGTTGTTAGCTCTGTTTTGCGTACAAATCTTAATATGAAAATCTTGGTCAAGTGTCAAGCGATTTGCAAATTTGTTAAGCTCTATGATTAATCCGATTCAGTTCCTTTACTTGATAGGATGTTGGTAAATGTTAGCTACATGTATTCAAATAGAAATGTAAATTCTTCTGTTAGGAGTATTGTTGACGTGCTATCCCAAACCTCTATGAAGTGAAGAGGAAAGTCTCGGAACCTGAGAGTTTACTCATGGTCAATAGGATTCGAATCATTTTACGCGAGTCTCTATAATCGCCAAGTGAATAATTCAGTAAATATTAGGAGAATGTAAGAAATATCGCATCAATTGTGTGTTTATAATCCCCTACAGTGTTTATTGGTTTGTCTCACTAGACCCGTACATCTTTCATGAAAAAATTCTGATGCGCTCTCCTACTCCTCCCTACTTTAAACATCCACACTTCACTTCGGGTTCATGCTTGGTTCCTTCGATCCATGTTGCATCTCTTCCCTGCTCACTCCCAATTGGAGTGACCGTGTTTCACGCTCTGAGGATTGACGTTGATAGCAGTAATAGGAACGGAACCGTTGACCACAACACCAAGATTCTTATCCCTGTTAATGCATCTTCTTAGCAAGAATCCATAGTGAGCTTCATCGCTCATCCACCGCTTTAGGTTTCATGCTCCGTAGCAAAGCCTCCTAGTTCTCCACTCGGATATACTGATGGCGACCATTTCCTTGATCAGGAAGTCATTGAGTGTCCCACTTATACCAATCACAACCATCTCGTCTTTCAAACTTTCCTTTGGTGTCCTTGTGAGGTGCTTAGAAAGCCTCCCATGAGTGATCTTTTGTGGCAGAAGTGACCCACGTCGTTCATGGAAAATGCATGTTTGTCACTTATTATATCCGAGGATGGGAATGCAGTTAGGAGCTACCATCGAGACAAGAAGGACCATCCAGTTTATGGATAAGTGCCCAATGGATTCAAGCTTGGTGCCAATTACCAGCCCCTATATGCTGTTCCTGGAAGAGATTCTGCAGAAATACAGAGGGAAGCATGTAGGATTTATAATGCCACCATGCAATCATAATCTCTTGAGAATTTGGTTGGCACTCGATACACATCCAGGAGCCTGGCATATTCGTTAAATCATATAATAATTTCTTTGCATGGAAAGGCAAAGAAGGATTAGAGGCTTAAGAAATTCACCACTGTCAGTTGTAGTTTGGCAACACATGGCCCATAAGTGAAAAGCGGTAGCGACTACCAATGCAGTATGCACATGTGATGTGTTCGGAATAGCTCCAAAAGCCAATTATGGCCTTGCCTCATTTATTTGGAATACCTTGCTTCTACATTTCCTGTATATCCCCTATGAAGAAGAACCTCATGCTAAAAGGTAACACGCAGATATGGAGTCTGAATATTTATCCCGTGAGGCAGCCAACGTAAAATTGGTATTAAAGATCATTTCTAGGGAAGCAAGCAGGAGAACAAGAATGCCTAGTGCTATCAGCACCACCCACTCAAGCCCTTCTCCTGTCTTCAAAATATACCCAGCGCTCAAAATTGATGCAGTTGACCACACGCTTAATATGCTACCAACTTCCTTGATAAAGCTGCAAAAAAAGGTAGTAAGCAGTTATAGTCGTTGTTTTCATCAAGCTTCGGATCGCTTTGCATAAGTAGTAGGCTAATCGAGATTACAAAGCAAGACATTTAAAGTATCCCTTTAGGTTAGGAAGGCTTTAATCATGGCTGACGTGTGTTATCGACTATTCCCCCGCCGAACAAAAGGTATAAGTTAACAAATAGTGCCCCGTGACTTATTAATAATTATGCTATCCATTAATTTTTTATTTACTTCCCACACGTCACCTATAGTTGCCGGATTGCATAAATGGCATGAATTGCAATATAAATAGCCTATAAGCTACCCACCTGAAAGAATGAAAAAGTAAGAATTAAAAAATTAGTATTATTTATTTATCATTTAAATATTATACAGTATCTTTTCTAATATATATATATATAATAAAAATAAAAATAAAAATAAAAATGAAAATAATAAATATAAAAATTGTCTAAACCTTTATTTCCTTTTTTTGAAATTATCATTGCATCTTCAAAATTTTAAATTTTAAATTTTAATTTTATGAGATTTGCATGACGAATTTTAATACGAACGGGTAGCATTTTCTACCGTTCCGTATTTTAATTCGTCAGGTTTTAAAAAATCGTCGTTTTAACTAATTTCGTATAAAAACTTCAATTTTCGAATTTTTTAAATTCAAGTGACGGGTTTCAATACAAACAGGTAACGTTCTCTACTGTTCCGTATTTTAATTTGTGGGATTCAAACATGACTTACATCGGTTTGGATTCTGCAAACACATACTTGTAGAACATCATTGTTTTTAATAATTTCGCTAAAAAAATATTTATTTTCGAATTGTCTAAAATTTGTGCAACGGGTTCTAATACGAACATGTATCATTCTCTACAGTTTCGTATTTTAATTTGTACGGATTTAAACACGGCTGACGACAGTTTGGATTTTTCAAGCATTTAATTTTAGAAAATCATTGTTTTCACTAATTTCGTTCAAAAAAATGTCTATTTTTGAATTTTCTGAATTTTGTGCAACGAGTTCTAATACAAATAGGTAGCGTACTTTACTGTTTTGTATTTTAATTCATGCATATTCAAACACGGCTTGCAACGGTTTTGATTTTGCAAGCACGTGATTTTGTAAAATCACTGTTTTCACTCATTTTATTAAAAAAAAATGTCTATTTTAGAATTTTTTAAAATTCGTGCAACAGATTCTAATATGAACCAGTAGCGTTCTCTACTATTTCGTATTTTAATTCATGCAGATTCAAAAATAGCTTACAACGGTTTGGATTTTGCAAGCACGTGATTTTAGAAGATTGATGTTTTTACTAATTTCGTTAAAAAAACGTCTATTTTCGAATTTTCTGAAATTCGTGCAATGGGTTCTAATACGAATAGGTAACATTCTCTATTATTATGTATTTTAATTCGTGCGGATTCAAATGCGGCTTATGATATGTATTTTAATTCGTGCGGATTCAAATGCGGCTTATGATGGTTTGAATTCTACAAGCACGTGATTTTAGAAAATTGTTGTTTTAACAAATTTCGTTCAAAAAAATCAATCTTGCATGAAATCACTCTTTTCTTCATACAAAATTCTCAATCTTGCGAAGTCTTTTTTATCTTCCAAGAAATCAAGTCTCTTAACCAAAACTACGTAACATAGGAGTAGGATCAATTCCTATCAAACTATTCTCCTCGAATCTATTTATTTTTTATTCTATTAAAAAGGATCAAACAGTTTTCAAAAACATCAAAATCACACACTTAGTTTAAGAGTACCATTGTTCGGAATAGGCGAGTAGGGTGTCTAATACCTTCCTTACTCGTAACTGACTCTCGAACCGAGAACTCTTCATCAAGTTAGGGTTTTTCCAAATATTTTTCCTTTAAAAATAAAATTTGGTGGCGGCTCCATAAACAAATAAATTAAATTTAAAATTTTTAGTGAGTTCGTCATTTTGTTGTAATTATAGTTACGACATAGATAATAAGTATATTATAAATAAATTTATTTTCTTACATATAAATAAAAAAATGGTGGTTTTTCAGCTTCTTCAAGTTTAAGCATTACTTATCCCTACGTGATAATCTAAAGAATATGAATATGGTAGAGATAAAATATAGGAAGCTTATGAATTAAAATATTTAGCGAATATACACAATTATCATCAATAAGAATCCAATTAAAGTCTTAATACCTTAGAATCAAGTTTCATAGTTGAAAAAGATCATTCATCTCACCATCTCTCAAGTGTATGAAGGTATCAACAATTTTTGAATGGGCACAATTATGTATGCATATGGCATGCTTGGAGTGCAGAAAGTGTGAAGATTGAGAAAGAGAGAAGGTTAGAGAATAGTGAATATGAAAATTATAGTGATGTGGGTTAACTTTATCTTTATTACTGTTTAAAGTCACTTGTGATCTTACTGCAACCAAGCTAAAGTGTGGCACAACCGTGCAATCCTCTAAGCATGCTATGCAAACTTAAGCACAACCTTGCATTAGACATACCATTTATAACATGGTCATGCTTAATCTGGCATGATCATGCTCTACCTTTGGCATGACCATGCTAAAATTAGCATAACCTTACAATATGAACCTTTTTCCTAACACAGCTATGTAACAAGGACATAACTGTGCTAATATTTTTTAATTTTTATTAGTGATAACCAAAATGAATGCCTAATAATCATAAGTATTAAAAATAAATGGATGAAAAATTAAGATCACAGGTTACCTCCTTCAAGCATTTATTCAATTTTATAAGTTGGATGTACCAATAGCCATGACTAAGCAGAACTATGGGTAGAATTCCTAGGGTTCTCTAGAAGTATAATGCTTCAATCTTCAACGGTAGTTCATCATTTTTCTTGACACCCTAATTGTTTACCTTGAAGGTTTCCCTATTCTTTTTAATGAGTTGTAATACTACATGAGTGAACACCTTATGCAGCTTGTAGGGGTTAGTCCATGTATGTTAGAGTTTTCTTGAAAATAATTGAAGGTATAAATTATAAACTAAAACCTTCTCACCTTCTGTAAACTTATGCTTCAATATGTGTGTGTCATACCATCTTTTTATGTGCTCCTTATAAAGCTTGGGGTTCTCGTATGCTTCTATTATGAGCTCATAAAGTTAAGAGAGGAGCTTTTCCCCTACTAATTGTAAATGGAAGTTAAGAAAATTCATGGGAAAATAATGCTTGTGTTATAGGTCAATAGGGAGATGACATGGTTTTCCCAAAACCAATCTTTAATTGGGACATGCTAAAAAGGGGTTTAAATGCAATCCTATATGTTGATAAGGTATGGTATCATATAAATTTAGTGTCCAATCTTTCCTAGATGTGTTAACCACTCTTTCAAAGATCCCTTTAAATTCTTATTAGATATCTCTACTTGGCCATTTGTTTGAGGTGATAGGGAGTGATACTTTTTAACTTAACTTTTTGAAACTACCTAGTAACAAAAAGGATGTCATCCTCACTAATGGTTGCTTTAGGAGTTTGATAAATGAATTTTTATACACTTACTTTTTCTTTATACTAGGCCTAATTGGGTTTAAGTCATGATTAATTTTTGCATTTTCGGTGATTTTTATATTATTGGACTTTATTAGCTTAAAAGATAAATTTTGTTATTTTTAAAATTTTTATATCTTCCAAACCTTTGTTTATTGTACAAGTCATATCTTAGACTATACATATGCATTCACGGCGATCCAATGGATTGGAAAGACACCTCTATATCTTAATCAAAGTCTATCAAGGGTTTAATTGGGCTAAATTGAAGCTCAAAGAACTTGTCTAAATAACTAATATGGAATGCATATATAGTTTTAAGGTGGGGCCAATTTCTACATCTTGGGGACTTGATTGTCAATATCTTTCATTGAGTGAAAATGTTGATTCAGCCTGCCATATATCCAAAAATATTACGAATAGAGAAATGAAAAAGAGACCCATAATTTTGCTCAATTTGAATTCAAATAACAGAATAAATGAAGAATTCAAACCCAACTTAGAGGAAAGAAGGGGATGGATTTGTGAAGACTATTTATGATTCGTTGGATATAGTTTTCCAATTTTCATCTTAAGGAAATTTTGAATTTTGAATTTTAAAAAGGATACCTCGATGAATTGTAATTCTTTCACCTTTTCAATTTAATTTCAATTTTGAATTCCAAATTCCATTTTTTTTATTGTTGCTCTAAAGACCTCTTGAAATGATAATTTTATTGGTTTCCTTGCTAGGTTTTCTTCCATAAGTAAAGGACTTTAGGTTTGTACTTAATGACAATTTAAAATAAATTATCTTTTTCCCTTTTAAAATTTTTATTTTTCTATTTTTGATTGCAGGATTATATACTTAATTTGATTTAATTTTCATATTGTAATATGCAAATAAGGTTTACTGAATTTTGTAATTTGGATGCAAAATTGGGATATAGGGATTTTTTGATAGGTTTTGGTTTTTTTGGACTTTGGGATTTGGGTGATGTTTATTTAATCAAACATAAGTTAACTAAAATTTTGGATGCTTACTTGAGTAGGAAATTAGGAGCTAATTTGGTAATGTTTGATTAAATTATGCTCAAACAAATATTAAAATTAATTTCAAAATCATCCTTTTAACCTGTGATAATCGTGTTTAGGAATGAACTAGCAAGTTAATTGATTTTTAAGATTGTTACGTCTTAATTTTCATATTTTGTTTTCAAACAGTATAAATAGAACACATGGCTTTATCTAATTCAGAACTTAACTCAATTAATTGCCAAGGTCCTTAAGAGATGATCAAGGTTGTTTCCTATATTGTTTGTTGCTTACTTTTATTGTACTTTGACATAACTATGGCATCGTGTGTCAGAGTTCCAAATCTCGAAAATCATTTATTTTATAAATCTAGCAATTTCCCTAACATCATTAGTGGGTAAAGCCATCACCTTCACCCATTCAAAGAGATAATCAACTACAACTAGATTATATGCATTATTCAAGTATTTACAAAAAGGTCCTGTAAAATATATATCCCCCATATAAGGATATTATTTAAGGGCATGTCATGCTTTCTTGAAATGATGTCATTCCTTTCACAACGATCACATGATTTCACAAAATTAAAAGCATTTTTAAAAAGAGTTGACAAAAAGGAGACGCATTATAAAATCTTTTAACCTATTCTATTAAAGCCAACATTCCCTCCAACCTCCCTTTAATGGTAATGAATTCAGATAACATGTGTTTCGTCCTTAGGCACACACCTCACAATTACTTTATCCCTATGATTAGTTGCCATTCTATAATTTTTTTATGAAATTTTAGGCATAATTATAGCACAAATTTATCACAATGCACTTATAATTCAGCCTAATATACCTTATTTTTGCAAGAAGGGTCAAGGAAGTAAAGAATCCAAAAATGGACAAATTTTGGGCTAAAAAGAAGGCAAAAAGAACATAACAGGTAAGGATGAAGAAAAGGACAAAAATGCTCCTTCAACAGACCTCACAATTACTTTAATGGTAATGAATTCATATAACATGTGTTTCTTCCTTAGGCACACACCTCACAATTACTTTATCCCTATGATTAGTTGCCATTCTAAAATTTTTTTATGAAATTTTAGGCATAATTATAGCACAAATTTATCACAATGCACTTATAATTCAGCCTAATATACCTTATTTTTTCAAGAAGGGTCAAGGAAGTAAAGAATCCAAAAATAGACAAATTTTGGGCTAAAAAGAAGGCAAAAAGAACATAATAGGTAAGGATGAAGAAAAGGACAAAAATGCTCCTTCAGCAGACCTCACAATTACTTTAATGGTAATGAATTCAGATAACATGTGTGTCTTCCTTAGGCACACACCTCACAATTACTTTATCCCTATGATTAGTTGCCATTATATAATTTTTTTATGAAATTTTAGGAATAATTATAGCACAAATTTATCACCATGCACTTATAATTCAGCCTAATATACCTTATTTTTGCAAGAAGGGTCAAGGAAATAAAGAATCCAAAAATAGACAAATTTTGGGCTAAAAAGAAGGCAAAAAGAACATAACAGGTAAGGATGAAGAAAAGGACAAAAATGCTCCTTCAGCAGACCTCACAATTACTTTAATGGTAATGAATTCAGATAACATGTGTGTCTTCCTTAGGCACACACCTCACAATTACTTTATCCCTATGATTAGTTGCCATTCTATAATTTTTTTATGAAATTTTAGGCATAATTATAGCACAAATTTATCACAATGCACTTATAATTCAGCCTAATATACCTTATTTTTTCAAGAAGGGTCAAGGAAGTAAAGAATCCAAAAATAGACAAATTTTGGGCTAAAAAGAAGGTAAAAAGAACATAACAGGTAAGGATGAAGAAAAGGACAAAAATGCTCCTTCAACAGACCTCACAATTACTTTAATGGTAATGAATTCAGATAACATGTGTGTCTTCCTTAGGCACACACCTCACAATTACTTTATCCCTATGATTAGTTGCCATTCTATAATTTTTTTATGAAATTTTAGGCATAATTATAGCACAAATTTATCACAATGCACTTATAATTCAGCCTAATATACCTTATTTTTTCAAGAAGGGTCAAGGAAATAAAGAATCCAAAAATAGACAAATTTTGGGCTAAAAAGAAGGCAAAAAGAACATAACAGGTAAGGATGAAGAAAAGGACAAAAATGCTCCTTCAGCAGACCTCACAATTACTTTAATGGTAATGAATTCAGATAACATGTGTGTCTTCCTTAGGCACACACCTCACAATTACTTTATCCCTATGATTAGTTGCCATTCTATAATTTTTTTTATGAAATTTTAGGCTTAATTATAGCACAAATTTATCACAATGCACTTATAATTCAACCTAATATACCTTATTTTTTCAAGAAGGGTCAAGGAAGTAAAGAATCCAAAAATGGACAAATTTTGGGCTAAAAAGAAGGTAAAAAAAACATAACAGGTAAGGATGAAGAAAAGGACAAAAATGCTCCTTCAGCAGACCAGCACAACCATGTGTACTTGAGCATGATTGTGCTAACATAAGGCTACACAACCTTGCCAACATGATGCAGCATAACCGTGCTACCTTAGCACGGTCGTGCCAAGATTGGATGCACCAACAAACAATGCCACATGAGTCCTAATGACATAGGAAGCATCCCAATCAACCTTTTGACACTCAAAAGACCTAGAAATGGCCGCAACAATCACAAGGAACCTAGGTCAAGCCTTGTCTATGACACTAGAAACCCTAACCTTTTCTTATAAAGGGAGGTTTTTCCATACCATTCTACATGACCATAACAACACTAGGGAGCACTAGCTCTCACTCGTAGAATATATATCTTTCTCTCTTAGTACAACTCTAATTTTCCCCTATTTCTCATTTCTAGCCTCTCTATTCCTAATTCTTCCTTCAGTATCCTCCTGTATGATATTGGTGGGAGCAATCCCTATGAGGTGGAATTTTGGATCAGTTTCTTGCTTTGTTGACAACTCAAGTTTTGTATTTCTTCTATTTGTTTTCTTATGGACACTTATGGTTTATTTTTATCTATGAGTAACTAATTTATCCTTTTTGGTGATTTGGAACACTTTGAGCATTATTTGAACTCTCATTTTCTGCCTTTCAAATAATGCTTACATTATTACAATTATGTTATTATATTATTCTTAATTCATTAATAGGAATTGACCAATGCTATTAATCTGTTAGTTGGTTGTGAGGGTTAGTGATTGTACCATTTTTAATTAGCAAAACTATAGAATAACTAAACTTAGACATCTTAGAGGATCAATCAAGAACCTAAGTTTCAAATGGATTAATTGTCTAACATGTAGTTAATACCTTCTCAAACTTTATGCCTCTTTCTTTTATCGATTTTGATATATCAAGGAAAGTAGTATTTATAAGGGAGATTACTATTATTACCAAACCAAGCAGTAGTAGTAAAATTATTGTAGGTGGTTAACAATTGAACAAAGGAGGAAACTAGGGGTAAAATCAAGTAAAGTCATAAGGGCATTCAAAGACCGATAAATTTTCCATAACTTGTAGTGCATTCCTTTATTTGCCATGTAATAGAAATATTATTTCTATTTTTACTTCCTTTATTTTTATTTAAAAAAAACCTATCTTTTGGTGAGCTTAAAAGTTAGAATTCAAATTTCATAAATAGATTGTTGGAGTAGTCTTTGCGGGATAAATACTAAGGATCTAAAATACCCTCTTTTCACACTGATGGGTATACTCACTCGTGGGTAAAACTTGATATGAATTTTATACTCATATTTTGCATGGTGGCTAATCCTTCCATGGTGGTGCTTCCTAATTCAAATAATTTCCATCTAGATTCATCTTTATCGAAGAGCATCTAAGCCAGCTTCCACTGACCCTATTTTCCTCCTCCTTCAAGGCATATATTAAGTGGTATCAAAATGGAGGTATGATTTGCACCAAAATCCTTCTTCAATTTTGTATGAATTCTGTTATACTCTTACTCCATGTTTACATCTTTGTTTGTTCAATTTTTGCTTCTTTTTAGTAATTTTTGGCTGATCTATATTCATTCCTATTAGATAATCATATATTTGCATTATATCCATATTTTAATCAATCAATGTTGCTTAAATTTGCATCAAAATTTGATTGCATATGCTAAGTTCATTTTGGCTCCAATGTTCATCATGATCATAATAAATTTTCTTCAATTCTCATCCAATTTGGCTTAATCTTATTATAATTTGTATGATCTGAATATATTTGACCAAATAATTGGTATTTTGATTAAATTCTCGAAAATTTTATCAATTTTTTAAAATTCAAATAGTGTTTTTGGCATCAATTTTTGGTAAATTTGAATTTCAAATTGGTCCTTTTGAATGTAATGTGCTAGTTTAGGTTTGTATTAATTTTTTATTTATCCTATAATTGATGTTGTGGGTTTCTTGAAATTTTTCTTATTTATCATAAAATTCTATAGGAGGTGCACATTCATGTCCTTGCATGTGCATGATGCTAGTTTTATTTAATCTTGCATGCATTAATTTTTTAATATTTACAAGTTAAAGGTATGTGTAATTCAAACTTCATTAAGCTTTGAAAATATAGTTATCACATTTAGACCTTAATTACCTATGCTGGATTTGTGGAGAAAATTGGACAAAAAAGGACTTGGACCTATACCCTACCTAAGCATGGAAGAAGCGCAAAATGCACATAGAATATATTTAGAGTAAGTGTGATTTAGGACCATGAAAATGTCACATGCAAAGACTTGGATGCGGACAAAAGGATTTGGACTTCGAGGATCAAAAGACTTAAGAAAAAGTGAAAAGAAAAAAGAAGAAAAACAAAATCAAAAAAGTAAGAAAGAAGAGGAAAAAAAATTTTTAAAAAAAAAAGAAAAGTGTTTTGAAAAAGGCATGCATACTTTGGCCTTTTTTAGTGATTGATTTGTATCTTATGTTCATGAATCCATGTCTCAATGAATAGGTCATCCTCTTTTACAACTTAAATGTTTTATGGAGGGTTATCATCATTATTAGTTGGATGTATCATGTCCAACTTCTTCTGTTGGGGATTCAATCTATCCATTTCACTTTTCAATTCTACGTAGTCACTTGTGTTTATGTTTAGGATCTTCATACCCACTTGATTTAATGTTTTATGGTCCCATACCATTTTGCTTGGTGTTTAGGATTCCCATATACATCCATATTTATGTTTAAGGGTTTTTATACCTTTTTCCTTCACATTTTAAGCTCTTAGTATCCATTTGATTTATATCTTAGGATCCACATATCTATGTTCACTTGTATTTACGTTTTACGGTTCCAATACCCATATGCATTTGTGTTTGGGATCCTTGTAACCACTTGATTTATGTTTCAAGGCTTCCATACCTGCTCGTATTTTTAGTTTTGTCTTGAATATTTATTACTCCTGTATACCCCATGTTTTCACAATTCCATGATGATCTAGATAAAACTAATTTAGTTATTTCCTTATTTCTTACTTTTGTGACGAATAATTTCATTATTCATGTTACCTAGTAAGAAACCAGTAAAGAAAGATAATTGTGAATACTAATGTTATCCCTCACATTCCTTTTTTAGTTTGGTAAATTCCTTTTCTTCTTTTATTACTTATCTTAATTTGTTTCCATTAATTTATTTAAAAATTAATAAAAATTATAAAATTAAATAAGAATGAAGCATTATACATGTGACCATAGGCAACTTTGGCCTTACAAGTTGCACCTTCAAAAGCCACATAAGACCTTAATCTCTTGTTCATTTTTGGTTGGATTTAGACTTATTTCTTCATCAAGGTTGGTTTTCCTATTCTATTCTTCTTAAATTTCTCCATTTTCCTTCAATCTAAGGTTGGATAAACAATGTAGAATAGTGCACATCCAAAATTTTTATAATTTTTTATGATTCTTTGTTTCATTTTGGTTGGTTTTTTGTACATTAACTAAACAGTTGTCAAAGAGAAAATTTTTTAAATTTGTGTAACATCCTAAATTTCTTACTTGGGTTGCATTATTATGAAATAAATAATAAAACTTTCCCTTGAAATCTCTAAGAAAATTAGAAAATTTTCAATAAATGATGAAAATGACCATACACTAGAATAACCCAGATAAGATGCAGGAAACTAAAAATAAAAGTTAAAAGACATTTCAAGGGATTAGAGAACATTAAGGATGATTAAAAAGTCATGAGAAAGGATTAGAAACAAGAAGGGATAAAAAAGCACTTAAAAAATTTAGAAAAACATCTCTAAAAATCTCTGCTTTCTGCAAAGGGCCAACATGTTTCCAAAAAAATATAAAATGACATTATATTAACTCAGGAATGAACTAATAAGTGTTATAATTATTGGAGGAACAATTTGGGAACTTCTCATGTAATGTTGAGAAAAATTACAAAATTACCCCTGAAAGGTTGAAAGGGTAAGAAAGTGTGAGGAAGAGGCTAATGAATAAAAGAAAAAAGTAATAAATGTAAAAATTCCTTTACCCAAGGCTAAGGTTAATTAACCTTGATTAATTACAATTAACCATGCTTATGATAAGTTAAACTTGATTAGTGAAAAAATTAGCATGATTATTACTAATATAATCCTAAAAGGATAATTTTTTATTTTTATTTATTTTAAAAAATAGAAATTATATGCAAAATTATCAAAATGCTCTTAAATGGGAATTTCATTCTCATATTCCCTATGTGGATGAAATTGCTTAGGAACATCGAGGAGGGGACTCATTTGCTACAGTTCCAACCTTCTAAACACTTGGATAAGCTCTCAAAGTTTTCTCAAATCTTAATCCATCCTAAAACCCAAAGATTACACCTTAAGCCTAAACTTCCATCTTTGAAGTTTAAACTAAATTAATACCTAACCACCAAGCTACGCCACCACATTTGGGGGCAGTTTTTTGGACCATTTAAGGAGGAAAATATCAGTCTAAGGAGCCCCACCAAAAATTAATCACCAAGTCTTCATCAAGTAGGATTCTTATACCTATTAAGCTTTAAATCTTGATTTTCATGATTTATTTTCTTCATTTTTTGTGAATCCTTTCTATAAAATCCATAGACCTCCTTTTCTTTGAACTCTTGAAGGCCGAAGGCTATCTTTGAATGGTTGAAAATGAGCATCACTCTTTTTTAGTAATTTTTGAAAGTTAAAGTGAAGTTTGCATGGATTAAAGTGCTTCTAGCCATCTTACAAGGAATTTAATCAATTAGAATTCATTAAAAATCCATTCTGATGCTTTGGAAAGTTTTAAGAGTTCATGAGAAAAGTTTTTAAAGTATTCATATTCGGGGATTTATGGATCTTGGAGTGGATCGAATGGATCTTCATTTATTTTCCATGAAAAAAAACTATCTTTGAGATTTTTATGCTTAAAGCTTGAAATTTGGAGATTTTCTCAATATTATGAGATATTATGCTAAAAATTCCAGATCTGAGTCATGAGTTAAATGAATTTAAAGACTATGAAAAATGTTACCATAAGTCCTAAGAGCTTGATATGGAGTTAGACTTAAGATCTACCATGAGCAAAATGGAGTTTTGGGGACAAAAAATGAGATAAGCCTCATAAGACACTTAGAACCTTCATTAACCATAATCTAAGCTATGAACAAATGTTATGTCTTGATATAATTAAGTGTCAATGGGGCTGCAAGGGCACAAAACCCTGAAACAAAGCTCATATAAGATTGAATTTTTGGAAAAAGACCTTCAATTCTAAGGGAGAAGCATTCGGAAACTTTTGGTTAATTAGGGTAAAATCTCTAACAATTTCTAACAATGATCTAGATCATGAGACTAAGTCCTAGTGGAAGTGAATTGACCCTTAAAAGAAAAAGAAATGAACTAAAATGCCCTAAATTCTAAAATGGTGCAATTCAACCACTCCTTGGTTAATTAAGGAGAATTGGCTTTAAATTCTTGATTAGGGTTAATCAACGACCCTTAGCATGTAAATGAAAAGGACTAAAAGTGTTAGAAATATTTTAAAATGGTTAGGATGATCATTTAGCCATGGAATTAAGTTAAAACTTTAATTAAGATTTAAGCTTGAATCAATGAGGTATATGTTGATGAGTAAGAATAATTCATGGAGTTATGAAATTGAAATGTGACCATTCTGCCATTCCTCTTAATAATGGAGAAGTCTTAAAAACCTCTAAACTTGGTAATGAGTAATGGTCAAAACCTTAATTAGTAGGAATCATCATCTAAAATTAAAGAAAAGTGAATCATGATGCCCTAAGATTTACATGTATATATTCAGCCATTTCTCAAGGATTAAGAGATGTTTGAGTTAAAAATATCGATTAAGTTGCCAAGGAGATCCTGCGTCATTTTAAGGAAGAAAGTTGAAAAGTGCTTAAGAAACTATCCTAAAATCTTATTATGATTTAAGAATGGATTCTAGGAGGATTTAAGAATATAATTGGAAATCAATTATGGGGTGAAAGTGAACTTAGAGAATTTGGCTACCTTGAGTTTAATTAAGGGAGAATGAGTTTTAAACCTTAATTAAGGTGTAATAGGGATGCTCACCATGAAAAATAAATGAAATAAGGGTTTAAGAGAAGTTTGTTAATAGTACGGGTACCATTCGACCATGTGAGACTAAATGTATGCAAGTGAGTTAAAATATTGCTGGCATGTAACCCTTAAACCTAATTTAATTAGGTTATGCATAAGACATACAAATTTAAGCACACAAAGAGTAAATAAATCAAGAGTTACAATTGGGCCACCTAAGGAGAAATTCCAAGTATCATGATTTTCACAAAATTATGTGAAACAACTTAAACTTTGAGAAAAGGAAAGGTTGAGAGATAACTTAGAAAGGTGAGTGAAATAAACTCCCATGAGTGATTTATCATAAAATGTTATGAATTAAGCAAGTTGGATATACTGTGGATGTATATGATTATGTTTCTTAAGAATTTATGATAAGCTTAAGTAAATCTTGATTTAGAAGATGATTATTTGCTTAAGAATGATAAGTCAACTTTCTATATTGCTTTATGTGTACATAAGAACAATATGTGGTCTATGATGACTACTCATGAAAGATGTCATTTATTGTGATTAGTGATTAAATATGCATGACATATTGATTGGGGTGATTAAACATGCATGTTGTTACTCTTTAGTTCCTAAAGAGTAATGTATTATGTGTTGTGAGTACATAGTGAAGAATGCAAATTGTATGGATAATGTTCTTGATTTGTTGAGAGAATGATGTAAGACACGATGAGTATGCAAAAATAAAATTAATAAACACATTCTTGAAAAATGTCAAGTTAGGGACTTGTTCATGTGTGGTAAGTCTGGGACTATCCATGTTGAAAGACATGGGGCTTCAAACTAAAATAAAATTGACAAGCACATACTTGAAAAGTGTCAAGTCAAAGACTTGTGCATATGTGGAAAGCCTGGGGCTATCCATATTTATGGTGACGACCATGAGAGCTCATATCTTAATAATAAATGTTGAGTCTGTGTATGAAAGACCTAATAATGCTTAAGAAATATTTAATAATATGTCATTAAGAGTATAATGGTGTGCCATATATTAATGTGTCAAGTAGTATTTTGATGGTTATGTTTATATGAGCATGACTAAGTGAATGACAGGACATATTAATGTGTCAAGTAATATCTTGATGTTATGTTTCATATGAGCATAACTATGTGTATGGAAAAAAATATTAATGTGTCAAGTAATATCTTGATGTTATGTTACATATGAGCATGACTATGTGTTTGGAAAGAGATGTCAATGTGTTAGGTAGTGTCTTGATGTTATGCCGCAACATATCGATAAGGTGAAGCATGTTAAGAATGATGTTTGTGAATACATTTGTCATGAACCCTTCCATAATTAGGGTGGAACCATTTTAGAAAATAGAATAATTCTAAAATAAGGAAGAAATTTGTATGTTTGACACCTTTTTCATAAATAAACTGAAGTGACTAGGATGGAAATGATGTCACTTACTGTAAGGTAAGATCCTATTGAGAAACTTAGTTTCCCACTCCCTCTTCCACCATTTTCTTTTTCAGACCCTAACAATGTCGTTTGAGAAGGCGGTGATGTTCGTAGAGATTGACCACGTACGTTGAGAGGTGGGAGCCTCGAGGTCTTCATATTTGAACCAATGGCAAAAGTTTAGATGTACCAAATAATGTATAATATATGACCGTTATGGATGACTATAAATTGTCAAAGGGTACTGGTGCCCTTACATGTCTTATTTTAAACGACTCACAAATTCACAACTTACTCTTTCTTATGAGTTTTACTACTTATGAAAATAATTATGAGAAGGATATATAGGTTATGTTTAGATTGTTTTACTACTGATTAGAGATAATTAAAACAAAAGGAAGTAATTTGTAATGAAAGAAAACCTATACACGTGCAAGAACGCTTAGTAAATTATTTACTATCACGAACATTGTATCAACGAGGCTCGCATTTTTATACTAAAGTGTTTTGTATAAAAAAATTATTTACTTTTGCTAATAATTATTTTCTAAAATCTCACATCATGAAATAACAGTCTATTAATGGAACTGAACATATGATTTAAGCGTAAAAACGGTATTCATTTTTAGGGTGTTATAATTTCCCTCACCCTTGGGCTAGGGAAGATTTGACCTTGAGGAGGGGTAGTCTTGTACTTAAGTTTTAGCTATCAGCAAGTATATTGATGAGCATTAGAAAGGTAGTATCTAGAACCCCGAGTATCATCTCACAAAGAATATCCTAACAAGCAAAAGATTGATTAAACCTTAACTTTTGAGCACACTAAGAAAAATGGTGTTTTAGGGATTATATTTCAAATAGAAATAAGTAAAAAACAAAGAAAAAACCTCAAGGAAAAGGAAGCAACACAAATACAATTTCGATTATGAAAGATTGATAAACTGTCATTCTATCGATTTATCTATGAGAAATTAGTTATAGTTATTGTATGATTAATGATTACTTTATCTTAATTCTACCTAAATTTTCTTATTTTTGCAAAATGATCACACAAGAAAAGAAACAAAAATGAGGTGGATTTTGGGGCAAAAAGAAAGAAAAAAGGGCATAAAAAGATATAAAAAAAATTAATAAAAGGACAAAATGCCCCAGGAAGAAAGCCAACATGGCTATGCTAGCTTGAGTATGCCCCATTAAAAACCAAGATTTTTTACATGATCGTACAGACCTGAGCATGATTGTGTTGGATAAGGAGCACAATCACGCATATCTAAGTTAGTTAGGGATAGGTAATTGTACCATCTCCAAATTGATAGAACTATAGTATAACTAAGTTTATGGGTTTTAGAGGATCAATCATAATCATAGGCTTCTAATCAATATTAAATTAACAAATTTAAAGTGCTTTATACCTTTTTTACTTATTTACCTTGCATGACCATTGTGGATAGTACTTAGGGGAAAGATTATTACTATTATGTGATCATTGGATAGTAATAATATTAGAACGAGTTGTTAGGAATTGATGTTTAAATCACTTGTAAATAAATTTAGGGTTAAAATGGGTAATGTTATAAGAGAATCCAAAGTTCCATACTTATACATAATTTTTCACTTGTGTTATTTGCTTTTTATTTATCTTTATTGATGCTTTGTTATTCGTATCTCTAATACTCATACAAAAACCCTATTTTGGTTGGATCAGAGACTATATGTGAATTATGGTTCCATGAATGACGAATTCTATAAGAAATTGGATGATTTGGATTCTATTTGTGTGTCGCAACCGTAATTCCGACGAGACGACGAACTCGCTAAAATTTTGAAAATAGAATCTGTTGTGATTAAAGTGGAGTCACCACCAAATTTTTATTTAAAGGGAAAATACTTGGAAAAAACCCTGACTCGAGGAAGAGATTTAGGTTCGGGAGTCGGTTACGAATGGGGAAGGTATTAAGCACCCCACTCGCCGGTTCCGAAGAACGGTACCCTTAAACTGAATGTGTGATTTTGAAAATTGTTTGATCCCTTAATTAATGCAAAAATAAATAGATTGATGAAGGTTAGCCTGACATGACTTGATCCTGCTCCTACGTATTCCCCGGTGCAATGGGAAACTCAAGGCTTATGTAGTTCTGGTTCATGAAGGCTTGACCTTCAGAGGTGTTTCAAAGAAAGATGACATTTTGGGGAGGTTTTTGTTTTCTGAAGGACCTTTAGCCCACTATGCACAAGACCCGAGGCGCCTACGGCAGCACGAGGGCCTATACAGACTACTAAACATTGGACAACAGGTGAACCGCCAGTCCCCTATTTAGAGTCCATTGCGTGAGACCAAGAATCCCAAACTATTAAAAAGAGATTTTATTTTTTTGGAAGGATCTATAGTCCACTCATGCATAAGACCCGAGGCGGCTACGGTAGCATGGGGCCTATACAGACTACTAAACGTTGGACAGCAGGTGAACCGCCAATCCCCCATTTAGAGCCCATCGCGTGAGACCAAAGATCCCAAAATATTTAAAAATTTTATTTTTAAAGAAGAAGAAGGAAAATTTATTTTAACCATCAGAAGCAAAGAGCGTTTTTGGGAAGGAAGTAATTTTATTTGAGATTTAGGGATTTATTAGTAATTATGGAATTTTTTGGAATTTATTAGCAATTATGGAATTTTTGGAGATTTATGCTGTGATTACGGGAAGAGTGGAGGACGAACTGCCATTTGGAAGAATGAAGGGCAAAAGTGCCATTTGGAAAGTGGAGGGAAAACTGGTCATTTTGGCCTTTGGGGGTAGAATTGTCGTTTTTGGGAAAGTGGAGGGCAAACTGGTCATTTTGGCTTTCGGGGGCAGAATTGTCATTTTTGGGAAAGTGGAGGGAAAATTGGTCGAGAGGTTCATACATTAAAATCCTTAGACCTTCAAGACAGGTAACCCACATAGGAGGCAAAGAGGGCACACACCCCTTTCCATGACGCATGGCTCATATGCTAGTCGCGTGCTCAAGTAAACTGAATCACTCAACATGGCAGAGATGAGGGGAGATAAGATCTAAAATTGGGGAAATAATAAAATCAAAAAGAAAATCAAGCAAAAAGAAATATAACCAAATAAAAATTAAGAAAAATAGAAACTTCTAGGAAACATCAAAAAAATACTTTTGAAAATATAAAGAGTCAAAAGAAAATTTAAAGAATGTTTTAGAAATAGGAAAATTATGAAAAATATTTTTGAAAATATTGAAAATATGAAAAGATGTAAAAAGAGAGAAAATGAAATTCAAAAGAAAATCTAAAGAAAGATTTGTTAGGAAAATTTTAGCAAAGCTTTTTTTCCAAACAAAACCAAAGGTCTTTTCAGCAAAATAAAAATACAAAATTCATAAAGTCAAAGGAAAACAAAGTAAATCACTCAAGTCTTCTCAAAATGTTCAAATCTTAAAATTATTTGCACATAGCATGCATGCATTCATTTATCCATTCATAAATTTATCATTTCAAAAAATCATTCCACACATTGTTCATTGCATTAACATTTTTATCATTCATGATTTTTGCATCCAAATTGTTTCTCAAGAAAATTAATTTCAAACTTTAACAGAAAATTGGAGAAAGACATCTTCCTCGCCATCCTTATAGAACCAGATCACAATCAGAAATCATGGACGAGCTAGAAAGACAAAACGAGGAGTTAAGAAATGAAGTCAAGACTTTAAAAGAGCATATGGCCAAGCTAATGGAGGCCATCCAATTGTCTAAACAAAGGGAGGCAGGGGAATCCCCTCCGAAAGAACCAACGGACCCGTCATATCCTCCTGGGTTCACCCCACAAAATCCTTCACCATTAACCATGCCTCCACCAACTGAAGGAGTTCATTATGGGTTTCCTCATGGGCATACACACACGTTAACCCAAACACAAGCCCAAACACATAACCTACCTCCGAACACCTTTCCACAAACTTACCAAATGGCTATTGGGGGAATGAATCCTATGTTCACTCAAGGGCCTCACCTTGTGCACATACCATCTTCTTACCATCACCACATGCCAGAGGAAAACCCAAACCATCCTTCGAATGAGGATACTGAAAAGTGGAGAATCCTAGAAGATAGAATCCGGGCGATCGAAGGGAGCGCTTATGAAGCCAAAAATGCATCTGATTTGTGCTTAGTACCAGACGTGGTCATCCCTCCCAAATCCAAGGTCCCTGAATTTGAAAAATATCAAGGAACCAGCTGTCCAAAGAAACATCTGACTATGTACTGTAGGAAGATGTCTGCATGTACTTACGATGAGAAGCTACTTATCCTTTTCTTTCAAGACAGCTGAATAGGGGAAACTGCAAACTGGTACACTCAACTGGAGCGGACATGCATCCGTTCATGGAGAGACCTTGCTGAGGCTTTCATGAAGCAGTATCAGTACAATACGGAGATGACCCCTGATCGGACGCAGCTCCAGAATATGCCCAAGAAGGGAGAAGAGTCCTTCAAGCAGTACGCCCAACGCTGGCGAGAGTTAGCCGCTCAAGTACAACCTCCCTTATTCGAGAAGGAGCTGGTCAGCATGTTCGTGGACACACTCCAAGATCCTTTCTATGACAAGATGATTGGCAGTGTGACTTCTAGCTTCTTTGATGTCGTCATCATTGGAGAAAGGATCGAAGGTGGCATACACCATGGAAAGATCGCGCAAAAGCCTACGGGGACAGTCAATGCTTCCAATAGATCTGGGAAAAAGAAGGCAGGTGAAACCTACAACGTGGCTTCTAGTCAAGACCAATACTCTCCTCAAGTGGCACCTTATGGTCCAATTGGCTTCCGACCACCACCATATACACCATGCACACCATACATACCATATCCTTACATCGCAGCTACATACCAAACACCACACCATCCAACCTACAACTATCTAACACAAGTCCGGCCACCTACACCATATACGGCCCAAATGCAAGCCATGAGCCAAAATACCAACCTAAGCCAGAAAAAGGAGAAGAAGCTCGTCCAATTTGACCCTATTCCAATCTCCTACACACAGCTGCTACCTCGGCTGATTCAAAACTCTCTGGTTGCACCTTATCCTCTAAAGCCTCAAGAGCCACCATATCCTAAATGGTATGATGCAAACGCCATATGCGATTACCATGCAGGGTTCATCGGCCATTCTACAGAGGATTTCCTAGCATTGAAACGAAAGGTACAAAGCCTAATCGATGCGAAATGGCTGGATTTCGGGAGGCTTGCTCCTAACACAACACAATCTGTTGCCAAATCACGAGAGCTCATCGGCTAGCTGAAAGAGATGGGAGCAGCACAATGAGTTTCTTTGTACTAAGAGCATCCAAAAAAAATTCGTACTTTTCAAAGTCAATCTTTTGTAAAAAAAAGTATCGATGAATAAATACAAATTTACATTTTCATACTTCATGAGCATGTATTTCACCTTATTAACTTGTCTTTCTAAAATTTACCATTCTTTCTATCGTTCAAACTCGCTCTTTATTCCTACACCCAAACAATAAATACCAATTGGTAAGGATACCAGTGCTGTCATAAATAATCTTGAATGTCTAATTAATCAAGCTCAAATAAAAACCAAATGAGGAAGCAAAGCAAGCAACCAAGGATTCCAAATAAACCATCCATTGTGATCCTAAAATCAAGTTCGAATCCAGGCAAAAATTAGGGATGCAAGATAAGATCCACTGAATTGAAAGCCAAACTAATCCAGGAAAGATCAATATCTGACCATGCAAAATTCAAAATTCGAGGACAAGAGGAAAACCCGCTAGATTAAGCCAAAATAATCCAAGCAAAAGTAGAGTTAAAACTAAAAAAATAAGTCGACAAAGTCACGATCAAAAAAAGGTCTGGCCGGATTCCTAAAAAATAATTCAGGCAAGATTAGGATCAAACAAAAGCCCGCTAGGTCGACAACCCTCAAAAAGAGACCTAGGAAAAAGTCAGGGCACGCAATCAAGAGCCTGCTAGGTCAACAACCCTAAAAAACGACCTAGGCAAAAGTTAGGGCACAATCAAACAAGAGACCGCTAGGTCAACAATCCTAACGACCTAGACAAAAGTTAGGACACAATAAGAAAACCCGCTAGGTCGACAATCCTAAAAAATGACCTAGGAAAAAGTTAGGGCACATAAACAAGAGCCTGAAAGGTCGAAAACAACAAATAACCTAGGCAAAAGTTAGGGCATACAAACAGAAGCCCGCTAGGTCAAAATCCTCAAAGGCGACCTAGGCAAAAGTTAGGGTACACAAAAAAAAGTCTGCTAGGTCAAAATCCTCAAAGGTGACCTAGGCAAAAGTTAGGGCACTGAATCAAGAGCTCGCTAGGATGAAAACCTATAAGGACGGTCTAGGAAAAATCAAGGCAAACAGAAGGCCTGCTGGGTCGAAAACCCCAAAAACTACCCAGGCAAAATTCAAGGTCAATAGAGAATCCGAGCACAATTCAAATGCTTCTGCTCCTCACAACTCCTAAAACTGGGGCAAAAATTTTGCCTTTTCTCAAGTTTGTTTAATGTGGCAATCGAGATTATGAAAAGCAGCATTGGCATGCTTCACCAAAGGTGCCATTTGGGAAATCAAATCTACCTCTCTATCCTTCTAAAACTGGGGCAAAATTTTGCCATTTGTTTGAATTAACATTTTCCATTAAAAAATTCCATTAGGGCAATCAAACCAATATTCTTCGCCCTTTCAAATATACTACCTTCTCCAAATCTCTTTCCCTTAACCATCCAAAATTGCTTTGCACACCTCAAAAATACACGTGCCAAAAAGGAAATGTGAAAACTGTAAAAAATAAAAGAGGATCAATTTTGAAAAGTCATGACAAGTCGGATGAATCATCGACCATTGCAGCACGACAGGATTGTTTCCCAAAGATTCATCTTCCTACCAGCCATGATGCCACCAAGACGGAAGTGTGCCTTATTCAATAAAGCAGACTAATGTAGGGTCTCAAAGATCCTGACAAAAGAAATTTCGAGATTGACCAAAACACTGAACTTAAGTCAATCTAGCTCACCCTGATTCTTGATTCTTTTCACACCAACTATGGGATTGTCGAGGAAGGATGTATCAGAAAAGTCAAAAATCTAGAGAAACAAAAACATTTTCGTTTCATGGTTTTCATTCATCCCCATAGCATCTATCTCATCAAATAATTATTCCAAGCATCAAAGCAAGAACCCCACATCATTTTTCAAGCATCACAAATACCGCATTCTTTTCATTCATTCAAACAGCACATAAGCATCTTTTTATTCAAGCATTACACGACCCATTCTTCAAAAGTAATTAAGACCCGGGAAAAATTGTCCGAATCAATCATAATTAAAACCGAGTCAAACTCAAACTAGGGCAAACGTTTGCCCACAAAAAAATTTAATTTGAAACTACCCTCAAACTCAATCAAGTCCAAACTAGGGCAAACGCTTGCCCACAAAATTTAATTTAAGGTCATCTTCTCAATCAATTCTAAATTGGGAGCAAACGCTTGCCCACACAGAAATCCAATTTGAGATCATCCTAAAATTGTGAGTCAAGCTCAAACAGGGGCAAACGCTTGCCAACAAAAATTCAATTGGAGGCCACCCTCTGAATCAAATCAAACTGGGGCAAATGCTTGCCCAGAAAATTCACGTTGAGGCAGTCCTCCATTCCTCAATCCCAAAATTCAAGAATAAAACTAGGGTAAGCTCTTGCTTAGAAAATTCAAGTTGAAGCAATCCTCAATTCCAAAAAATTTCAAAACTGGGGCAAACGATTGCCCTAAAGAATTCAAGTCAAGGCCATCTTAAATTTCAATAGCAAAACTGGGGCAAATGCTTGCCCAAAACCTCCTCCAGTTAAGACATTCCTCGACCGCCAAAAACCCTCTAAACTGGGGCAAAATGTTGGCCCAAGTTTCTTCAAGAAAATGCTTGTCAAGTACTCAAGAAACCTTCAAGTTCCAGGCAATTTATTTTAATTTAAGAAAAACAAATTTCAAAATAGCTTGTCCAAGGCAGCTGACGACGAAGTCCATGTTCCGCCCTCACAGGACACATCACACCCCTGCCTTGACAGGACCTGTACATTTTACCTGTCTTAACAGGTCATTTGTCATTTTCCTTTGCCTGTCTCAATAGGTTTTCAACTTTGCCTGTCTAGCAGGCTTGCATTTCTCCTGTCAACAACAGGAGTCCATCTACATTTATTCTGTCTTAACAGGATAGTTTTCGTTATTTACTTTTCCTGCCTTAACAAGGCTTGCTTCTTTCCTGTCTTCACAGGTCCTTTTCATTTCGCTTTGCCTGTCTTAACAGGTTTTCACCATTCTGTTGTGTCTGTCTTAACAGCCGTTTTGCCTCCATCCTATCAACAACAAGACTTTTACATTTTTTCCTGTCTTAACAGGTCATTTTCATTTTCCTTTGCCTGTCTAGCAGGCTTGCATTTCTCCTGTCAACAACAGGAGTCCATCTACATTTATTCTGTCTTAACAGGATAGTTTTCATCATTTACTTTTCCTGCCTTAACAAGACTTGCTTCTTTCCTGCCTTCATAGGTCCTTTTCATTTCACTTTGCCTGTCTTAACAGGTTTTCACCATTCTGTTATGCCTGTCTTAACAGGCGTTTTGCCTCAATCCTGTTAACAAGACTTTTATATTTTTATCTGTCTTAACAGGTCATTTTCATTTTCCTTTGCCTGTCTAGCTAGCTTGCATCTTTCCTGTCATCAACAGGACTTTTTCTGCATTTCACCTGTCTTAACAAGTCATTTTTCATTTATCCTGTCAAGCAGGATTTCATTTACATTTATCCTGTCAAGCAGGATTTCATGTTTAAATTTTTGCATACACCCTGTCAAGCAGGATTTCATGTTTAAATTTCCGCACACATCCTGTCAGGCAGGATTTCGTTTGCATTTATCCTGTCAAGCAGGATTTCATGTTTAAATTTCCGCATACATCCTGTCAAGCAGGATTTCATTTGCATCTATCCTGTCAAGCAGAATTTCATGTTTAAATTTCTGCACACATCCTGTCAAGCAGGATTTCATTTGCATTTATCCTGTCAAGCAGGATTTCATGTTTAAATTTCTGCACACATCCTGTCAAGCAGGATTTCATTTGCATCTATCCATTCAAGTAGGATTTCATGTTAAAATTTCTGCACACATCCTGTCAAGCAGGATTTATTTGCATCTTCCCGGCAACAGCGGGATCTCATTTGCATTCATCCTGTCAACAACAGGACCACATGTTTAAATTCTGTTCCCTTTTCCTGTCAAGCAGGTTTGCATTTATCCTGGAAACAGCAAGATTTCATTTGCATTTTTCCCAGCAACAGCAGGATTTCATTTGCATTTTCCTGTCAACAACAGGACCTCATGTTTAAATTCTGTTCTCTTTGCCTGTCAAGCAGGTTTGCATTCATCCTGGCAACAGCAGGATTTCTTTTGCATCTTCCCGGCAACAGCGGGACCTCATTTGCATTTTCCTGTCAACAACAGGACCTCATGTTTAAATTTTGTTCTCTTTGCCAGTCAAGCAGGCTTGCATTCATCCTGACAACAGCAGGATTTCATTTGCATTCTTCCCGGCAACAGTGGGACCTTATTTGCATTCTCCTATCAACAACAGGACCTCAAGCATGTTTAATTTCAGTCCGCCTGTCTTAACAGACTTGCATTCATCCTGGCAACAACAGGATTTCATTTGCGTTCTTCCTGGCAACAGCGGGACCTCATTTGCATTCTCCTGTCAACAACAGGACTTCAAGCATGTTTAATTTCTGCCCACCTGTCTTAACAGGTTTGCATTTATCCTGGCAACAGCAAGATTTCATTTGCATTCTTCCTGGCAACAGCGCGACCCCCTTTGCATTCCTCCCCGTCAACAACGGGATTTCCTTCAAGTTTACGTTTCTGCATTTTGGCCTATAGTGTCAGGCCATCATCAAATTTACATTTCTGCATTTTTGGCCTATGATGTCAGGCCTCATTCAAGTTTAATTTTCTGCACCTTGGCCTACGATGTCAAGCCACCCTCAAGTTTACTTTTCTGCATTTTTGGCCTATAGTGTCTGGCCACCATCAAGTTTACATTTCTGCATTTTGGCCTATAGTGTCAGGCCACCATCAATTTTACATTTTTGCATTTTTGGCCTATGATGTCTGGCCTCCTTCAGGTTTCTTTTCTGCCTGTCGGCCTATAGTGCCAGGCCGCCATCAAGTTTACATTCCGGCATGTTCAAATTTTCTTTTCTGCACCATCAAGTTCATTTTTCCACAACTGGACCTATGATGTCAGGCCTCAAGCATAGATAGATTTTTGTACCTCGGCCTATGTTGTCAGGCCTCCATGTACATACCTTACATTTTAGTTCTTGCATGCTTTCCTGCCTCAAACAGGCCTCTGTCACTCCACTTTGCTCGTCGTAACGGGCCATTCTCTTCTGCCTTGCCTGTCTGGACAGGCCATCTTCATTTCATTTTTTCTTGTCCTAACAAGTCATCCTATTGCATTGCCTGTCCTGACATACATTCATTCATTTCACTTAGCCTAATTAGGCTATGCCATCAAGCCTTACACATTTAAACCCTATCGGCACATGAAGCCGGTAAGGTCATTTAATCACCCTTCTCCAGGGATCCACGAGGTTCACTTTAAGCTCAAGGCTTCTAGTGCTGCTCGGACTTTATTCAAAAGCTTGCCTCGGACATAATGTGTGCACGTCTTTACTCATTTCCTACCATGATAATGCAGAGCATCATTTCTCACATTATCTGGTAGGAAAATGAGTAAAGAGGGGCAAACTGTAAACACCCAATTATGTCCAAGGCCCCCCCTCTTTCAAAATTAATTAATTAAATAATTTAAATAATAAATTAAATGATGCAAAAAAATAAAAAGAGAAAAAGAAGAAATTTAGAGAAAAAAGGGGATAAATAAAAATGAAAAAAAAAGAAAATCTAAAAAAAAAAAGGAAAGTCAAAAATCAAAATTAAAAAAAAAATCAAAAATCTGAAAAAATAAAAAATTAAAATCTGGAAAAATTCTGAAAAGTGAGGAAAAAGCGAAAAATAAAATAAAATAAAGAAAAAGGAAAAAAGAAAAGGAAAAACAAAAATACATAAAGGAGAAAATAAAAATATATATATATAATAACAATAAGCAAAAATATAATAAACAATAAAAATAGTAGAAAATTAAAACAGAAAATCAAAAACGAATTAAAAGGAAAAGCGGGAAATTTCAAAAGAGAGGGTATAAAAAGGGAAAGGATGCATGACTTTAGGGGGGTTTTTTTTTCTCTGTTCTTTCATCTTTTTGGATCCCTCAAAAGTTTGGATCAAGATCTCCATGCCGCTCTCTCAATCTTGGCCAAGAGGATCCCAAGTTTCTTGAAGAACGAAGGAAGGATTCAATAGGCAAGAAGATAACCTCTAAAGGAAGAATCAGGAACTTCATCCAATTGTTCACAGGTTAGTCATCCTTTCATCTGCTCCAGGTAGAAAGCCAGATCTGTTATTGATAAGCCATCGCTCTTTAATTTCATGAATGAGAATTTGAAGTCGCATTATCCATCATTGTGCCTATATTTTCATTTGTACATCTGCATTGTGTTTCTGAGCCTGCATCAAGTAATCTATTTCTTGTGAGAATCTAGGATAAATCTTGCTAAAACCAGTCGATAGGAATAGAAGTTGCATTCGTCCTAACCGCGTCAAAGTTGTCGATGAAAACTTGTAGTTGAACCAATTCTTGGATCGAAATTGAGATTACATCCTATAGGAGCATTTCAAGTAATTTGCAAGGACGTGCAATTGAAAGAGATACTGGTCATTTTGGCTTTTGGTGGCAGAAGTTTCATTTTTGGGAAAGTGGAGGGCAAACTGGTCATTTTGGCTTTAAAACTGGCTTGAGGCTTGATTAAATTTAAAAAAACAAATATGGTCTCCAGGGGGCTCGACCTTGGGACTTGAGAGTTGTTCGGTCAGCTGACCAACCACTCCTCCACCTTCCTAAGTTGGTTGTAATCTTACCTCCTTATGGTTATATTTGAAACCTAGATTTACCTGTTGCTTGTGAGAAAAATAAAAAGGATTACCCAAGAGATTCGAACTCTCTTCGTGAATATTACGAACAACGCCTTCAACCACTAGGCTATGCTAGGCTCTGATTTAATACTCTTCAATTTGACCTTAGTATCTTTAATTTGGGCTACCCTTAGGTGGAGCCATGCACATGCATGTTAGAACCTAAGTCTTTTACAGCGTCATTCGTCATTGACTATCACGGGAATTACCTGTTCATTGTTTGCAGATTATCTCTAGGAGCGTTTTTTACGTCAGCCTACTCCATATTCGATGCCAAGCAAGTGCAACAGCGGATTCAATTCCCATACTTCTGACCACGGGACCCGTCACTAACTAGAATGAATCTCGATTAAAACTGTACAACCGAACATCAAAGCTATTAACCTTAGCCGAAGTAAATCTAACTCTCTGGGATATGAACGTAACCCCAAATAGTAGCCCCTCATAGCCTTTACTTTTGAAGCCAAGGCAAATGATATTGACGTCGTCAGGGCTCGTATTGGTAACCAGGGACGTTTTGCAATGGAGTCCAAGGTGTTGTCGTTCGCAAGTCCTATGAGGTAAGAGCTCTTCAAGTTCAACGCGCGTTGCCACATCTAGAAACACTAGGCCGCATTTCACCCAGGGATGTTACCAACTTCCGTGGCATCATGAGGATCAAAAGGCCTTGTTTGCTCATGGAGTATCCTGCGTTTGGGCTCTTTGATAGAGCGGGAGAGGCATCTTTAAAACAAAGTCAGCCACAGCTTGCATATGAGGGACATGTTTCACAGCATTGGCGTCATGAGTGACCTCTCGTTCATTGTAATGTCGTTCATAATCTTCGCATATTATCAGAAGCAAAGGAGCAGTCCCAACATGACACAGCGGAGGTGTTCATTTCCTAGAAGTGTTCGGCGCAAAGCCTTCAAACGAGCATTCGTTGATCTACCACTTTCCACTGGAGCATTATGACTTCTTTCTCATGGAATTAAGGCCCAGAGCAACAGCAAGCACGGCTATTGAGGTCATAACAGAGTCTTAAATGATCATAGGGTGCATGCGAACCATAAATTTCAGACGAGGCATTTAAATGTTTGGGGACCAGGGTACCATCTTGTTAGGACTTACCACATCTTTATATGGTGACCTTCGACGTGATCAAAGCATACGTATTAGAGCACTGTTGCTAACTTTCCTTATAGATCGTGATCCAAGCCCTTGATGATCTGATCACTTGTAGGGTTCCATGGACAAAACATCCCTCTATCGATATGTATGCATGTATTTATTTTACGTAAAATAATTTTCACTCTTAATTGTCTTCGCAGCATATATGTATGGGTATTTTGTTGGTGAAGAGCCATTGAACCTGGACCTACTTATAAATTCACCATTGGGAGAACAAACGGGGGTGGAGACGCATGGACGATGCAACCACAACACTATTGGAATATACATCCAAGTAAATACTGTCATTGTCATCTATACCACTGTTTCGACAATCATTTGCTACCGAACCCACCTTTTACAAAGATATTAACGTATTCGCATTGGATAGGCATCTCCCATTGTTTCAAAAGGTTCTATGTGTCATCGACATCGTACGAGCGTTGCAGCAGTGGACCTCGAGGAGATTGCTGGCGAACTCTGTGACTTTACTTCACAGATTTACCAGCCTAAGCATAAACAGAGTCCTTAGGACATTCAGCAAATCATAAGGCCCACCGCCTAATTAACTCTACTAGTTACTCCTCACCGAATCCACCTTGGCTCATCCAAGTGTGTTTGTTCTATGGTTTCTCATTCCTTTCCAATACAGATCGAACATTGCCACTTCGTCATAAGCTCGACATTTCAGTTATAATTCGAAACGCTCATAGCTCAAGAACGGTTATCAATTTCAAGATTCGCGAAGTTTTGTTTATTGATTTCCACAAGAAAGCATAAGAAAATACGTAGGCGTATGAATCCGAATCAAACCAAGTGATACAACATTAATCCAAATTTTACAAGCGAACGAAGATCAATTAAAATAATTCCGAACTTACCAGGAGGAAAGAGCTTGATCGAGAATGGATCCTTCTGCAATTAGAGAAGCATGAAGGTTGCAATGCAAAGACTCTTCCAGAATCTGCGGAGAGAAATCTCAGAAACCCAAGACCCTCCGTCTCCTTCTTTTCCTTCTCCCAAAATCCGCTCTGATCTTTTTAAGAAGCACCCCCTCCCCCAAAAAAGGAAAAAAGGCCCTTGTTAAATTACTTTTCTCTAATTTATAGCATTTTTTTAAAAGACCTTTCCCGCGTTTTTTTCTTTTTTTTTTTTCTTTTGTATTCTGTTTTTTTTACTATTTTGTTTTTACTAATTTTTTTCAAACTTTCAGATTTATATATTATTATTTTTTTATATTTTTTATTTATTATATTTTTTTTATTATCATTATTACTTTTCCTATGTTTATTACTTTTTATTTATCTTATTTATCTTTTTAATTTCTTTTTTCGTTCTTTTTCTGCTTTTTATTATTTATTTATTTTTTCTCTTTCTTTTTATTTTTAGATTTCCATTTTTCATATTTTTTCTCCTTCTTTTTTTCAATTTTCTTCTCCTTTCGATTTCAGTCTTTGTTTTTATTATTTTTATTATTATTCTTTTTATCTGTTTTTGTTTGTCTGTCTTTCTGTTTTATGCTCATTTGTGTCCTATGTTTATTGTTTAATTTAGTATTGGTTTCTTGATTAATTTTGATGGTTGGGGGCCTCGGACATAATTAAGTGTTTAAATTGTGCATACTATATTGTTTGAATATTGAGTATGCATATTATCACAAAGACTTAAAATTGAACTTAATAAGTCAAATGAACACTAAAGAAAAATTCTATGTGAAAATTTAAGACACTACTATTACCATGCCAAATTGTAGGGCTTGTGCACATATAGAGATAGGACCTTACATATGAAATCCGTAAGGCTTCAAGAAATTATGATGGTGAGGATCATATGAATTGAGTTCGTATCCAAGAACAGAAGGTAGAGTACGTGAGAAGTGAAAGATATTGTTTGAATAAGATTATTAAGAAAATACTTTACATTAAATTGTCACGGAAATTATGACTAGAGAATGAGAATGAATTTTGACTATGGCATGAATGAAATTATAGTTAAATGATATTTGTGATGTAATATAATGTGATCTCAAGAGAATAAAAGAGGTATGAAACTCATAATAAGTGCTTTGTATGCTCGTGATTGAAGTTAGTTTCTGCAACTGTAAAAGAAATTCACTTCGGCTAAAAATTTTCTAAAAATTTAAAAGTGAACCTGTATGTATGTCATGTTTCAAAATAAACTAAACTAGTTAGATTGAAAATGTTGACACTGAGAAACTTAGTTTCTCACCCTCTACGCACATTTTCTTTCCTAGACTCTAATAAGGTCGTTCATAAAAAAAATAGTATTCATAGACATTGACAACATAAGTAAGATGGTTGGAGCTTCGGAATCTTCATGTTTGAAGTATGGATGAGAACTTAGTCTCACCGCATAATGTATATTTCGTAAATATAACTCAATGGTAGTACCCTAAAATTAGTTTGACACTATGTTTCTTTAGTTTTCTTTTCACAAAATCAATTTCTACTAAATCTAACATAGTATCTAAAGCTTATCTTCGATCTTCAATAATGTCTGGGGAAGGAAATCCATTTAATTTTGTCAATCCTCCTCCACCACTAGTGGGGGTTCATGCCACTGGTCTAGTGACATTTTCTCACTCTATTTCCATGTGACATGATGAGAAGAATTTTAATCTTTGAAGCAATGAGTTGAGGTGCTTATCAAGGCTCAACACTTTCATCGTTTTATTATTAATCTAGAGACTCCACTCTAGTTTCTCACCAAAAAGGATTGAGATCATGGACGAATAAAAACAATTATCTCTAGTGCGAGCAATAGGATCAACTCCTTTTTTTTAGCCACTTTTTCCTCTTTGAGTCAATCCACACTCTTGTGGTAGGTTGCTCACTTTCATGGAAACTTTGGGATGAGATCCATGACTTCAATTTGCACATGTGTGTGAAAGCCAAGCAATTTCAATTCAAGCTTTGAAACACTGAGAAGGTATCTTGAACAATTTCTAAATATCTTCTTTGCATTAAAACCATTATTTATTCACTTATTTCCCTTGAAAATTTAGTACATTGTGAGATCATATTGATGCTATTCTCAATGGACTTCTTGAGAAATATGATGTGTTTGTCAACTTCATCACTACTAGATTAGAATCTTATTAGAATCTTATTCAGTCAATGAGGTAGAATCCTTATATCTCTCTCATGAAGTTTGTCTTAACAAGAATTGACAAACTTTGGTTTCTAATGCATTTTCGGCTAATCTCACTCGAACATTGTGTTTTGAGCTCTCACACCAAAATCCCACAGCTTCTATGAATAATTTCACAACAAAAAAGCAATGACCTAGTTTCGATAACAATTACTTCACCTACCATCCTCCTTAGACTCAACCTTGTGGATATAATAACGTAGGTTCTATTTAAGCGGCAAAAGTCATGGCAACTTCTTCCGTTGCAATGCTGAAACTTGCCAAGTCTATCACAAAGTAGATCATGATGCTCTTCCATACTACCATTGGAGCAACCAATTACATTACCTCTTTTTATCTACCATATCATTACTTTGGTTCTCCACAACTTCCTCATCCCATGCCTGCATTTCTCCTTTGCAACAATTACCTTCCTCTGGCAGCACTCCATCTATTCCTTAGTCATAAAGTTCTCTTCATTTATATGTTTTCCTCACCACACCTACTGCACCACCTTCTCAAGAATGGTTTCCTAATTCTGGAGTCACTCATCATGTCACTCTACACGCTGATAATTTGATAGGCAATACAACATTTCAAAGAGTAGATCAAATCCTTATTAGCAATGGATAAATTTTGTCCATTACTTTGGTTGGCAACTCTTATTTTCAATCATTTATTCAGCCACACACAACACAACACAAGTTCTTATGAATCTTTTCTCAATTTCTTTTATCACCTAGATTTTTGTTAGTCTCTGGAAGTTTGCCAAGGATAATAAAGTTTGAGTTTCATCCTTAGTGTTGGTTTGTTAAATTTTGAGCTTCTAGTTAAGTAATACTAAAAGGTTCATTGGAACATCGCCTCATGTTGTCACCTAACTCTTCTTAAGCTATGATTGTTACTTACTCTAATAGTGCTTTAGAATTTTTCTCCTTTTACTGTTTACACTATTTTCACTCCTATTTCCTACTCACTTTGGCATAATAGATTAGGTTATCCTTATTTTGTTTCACCAAAACATGTAATGCAACATTGTAAAATACCATTCAATAATGTTGTTAAGATTGTGTAAATACTTTATATTTGAAAATTTATGATAGAATAAAATCAAGTGAAAATATTTCTTTAATCTGATCTAATATTGTTTGTTTTCTTTATTTAAATACTTTTTTAATTTTCCTTATTTAAATTATCTTGTAATTTGTTTAGGTAAGAGGATCTCTCTAATTGATTCTCTCTTTATATTAAATCTTAGTAATCCTTTCAAATAAAAAAAAAGAGAACAATTACTCTTTTCTCTTTTTCTATAAATGTTTTAAAAGTATAAATGTTGACAGTTTTTAGACATAGGTTATTGATAGAGCTGTCAATTTGTGTGTTGGCCCTGGGGCTGGCCTTGTTTAAATTTTTTAAAATTTATTCGGCCCTAAATTTTTATTGAAATAAATGTTTAAAATAGCCCTAACCTAACCAGCCCTACAATATGTGGGTCAAACAGGGTTAATTTATGGGTCAACCCTGACCCTGAAAAAAAAACAAAATATCTAAAATTGAAACAAAATCTCCGTGTTTTCTTTACTCTGTTCAGAACTAATCAAAATTGAATAACCCTAATTCCCAATTTTCTTCTATCTTTCGTATCTCTTCCACTCTCTTAACTGCGTTGAAGAGAAATTTCAATTTTAAATCCAAAGCATAACATCCAAGCTTCCTCCAACCATAGGTTACAGGTTAGTGATTCCTTCATTTTCTTGTTTAATTTTTACGCTATTTTCTTGTTTAATTTTTACGCTACTTTGTTACTGTTACGAGAGAATATAGTCTCTATTACTTCCTCTAATTTACAGTCTCTGTTATTAGATATTGGGTGTAAGCAAGATTCTCTAACTTAGGGGCTAGGTGAGGATGAATTTTCTTTGTCCTTTAATGTGTGGGTGTGATGTTATTGTATGGCATAGTATTGATCTCGTTTTCAATATAGATGCTGGTTAGTGTAATCACTGCTACAACAGATAATGTTTTGCAGATAAAAACCTTAGCAGGGAGTACCATTGATGGTGCGTATTGAGTATTGATTATATACTGGAAATTATATTTAAAATAACAAAAATAAAAACCATTTTTGGAAGACCACGAATTGAAGAAGCAATTTCTGCAAAACTCTCCATGCCAGGGATTGTCTGTGATATGTATTACAGAAGTAAAATTAGTGAGGAACAGAACACAAACTGGAATCTTGAGTGAACTGAACAGTATAAGCAATTAAGAATATAACACCCTTAAAAAAACCACACATTATTGTAGAAATATTTTGAACAGTCATAAGTTCCAGGAGTTCCACAATTTACACCCCATAAAAAAAATCCAATCATAAACCTTCTATATCCATTCACAAGCTTTAAAAGTTTCAACTCCTTCAAATATTGTTTTCATCTATCAATTATTATAAGACTCAACACCCAGGATTTCTCCAAACTAAGGATAGTAAAATAATCAGCCTAAATTAGGAACCTAAAGTAGTTAAACAAGCTCATAGCACACTCACGATAAATATCTAGATAAAAAATAATATCACCAGTCATATTCAACAACTTTGAACTAAATCAGTGCCAATATGATATTAGCTTTGACGAGAGTTTTTGAAACAAATATTAAGTGAAGATGAGGCAAAGAAGTGGATCTTATTTACTACAAATCTATTTCTATTCTAATGATATTTGGTATTATTGAATGTTCATCTCCAGCATCGATGCTGCAATAATGTTATAGCATGGAAGGAAATAAAGAAAGTGGGTTGGAGGTGGATGGTTACTGTCTGATTTGATAGAACTCAGAATGATCATTCATTAAAAACTAAACGGAAAATTTTCGGAAATAGTAAAGAGAAGCATTTTGAATTGTATGCCATTTTATTTTACGTATAATTTCCTTTTTAAGGGCTGCTACAGCATTTTCCAATATTAATCATACAGATCTATTTCCCACTCTCCTTTTAGTCTTCCAGGGATATTTTTATTTATACTTCCTGTATTTTTATTTTTGTCATTTGCATAGCTAAAATAAAAAAGCTATCACAATTTAGCTTACTAGCCCAAACATATTACACAGAGACACATGAAAAATAAATGTCCAAAGGAGTGTTTCTCAATTTTCAGCCAAATTCAATCTGACAGGAAATTTTACTTCTTTCACCTCATGATACTAGACTTTATATTAAGACTCATGATACTAGGTTTTGTCTCTTAGCTTCTAGGAATAAAAATAGTAATGGTAAAGTATTTTACTAACCTCTTTTACTTTGACTAAAGGATTTATAGGCTACTTTGAGGCAACTCTTTACAAGGATGTGCGTATTGGAAGTGATATAACAATAGCAAAAATGTGCACTTGGTATTAACTCGTCCCCTTTTTTATAATTCTTATGGAATATGAGAAGACATATTATTAGAGTAGAAAAAACTGGTTTTTCTTGTTTTTCTGCCAAAGAAGGAGGGGAGTTATCATAATGGCACCTTTTACTGCTAATGTGAAAGAAAATTATTTGATAAATTTTTTTTATTTTAATTTCAGGTCTTGATTTGAGGAGCTTAAAAAAAAGAGTAATAAAGAGCTTTGGAGCTACTTGAAGATTTAATTGGGTTAGTTGCATGATTCCATTTCTATGTAAACTAAGATTTTGTAAGACTATAGTGTAAAATTTGAGTGATATATTTATTTTTGGTAGCATGTTTATTTGTTGTTTCGTTTACTGTCATTTATTGATTGTTTTTAACCTTAAAAATTTATTTTATTTATAGATTTCTAGTATGGCATCTGCAAATCAAAATATAGAAGATGAAGTAGTTTCTGAAACTCCTCCCACTTTTTCTAAAAATACTGAGTCAGCTAAGAGAGAAACTTCATCTGTTTGGAAATTTTTTTCGAAAACTGGAAAAGATAAGGATGGTTCTCATAAGGCTGCATGCAATTATTGTGGAAAAGATTTTACAATTGGTAAAAATCCCAAAACCAAATCATATTATGGGACCTCACATTTAAGTCGCCATATTTCTGGTTGTAAAGAGTTTTCAAAGTCAAATCCAAATATGGATGATATTGTGTCTAACCAGAAGTTAATCATCAGGAAAATTGATCAAAAGATCCATCGTGACCTTCTGGCTAGAGTTATAATCAAGCATGATCTATCCTTCAATTTTGTAGAATATGATATGGTTAGAGAATGGATAAAGTATCTAAATCTAGATGTCGTAATGCATTCTAGAAACACTGGTGTATCAGATATTAAAAAAGTTTATATGAGAGAGAAGGATAAACTTAAGCATGTTTTGTCTACAATCCCCAATAGAGTATGTTTAACCTCTGATGTATGGACAGCCTCTACTACTGAAGGATATATTTGCTTGACTGCACATTTTGTGGATGATAATTGGAGGTTGGTTAGTAAAATTCTTAATTTTTGTCGAATGAAACCTCCTCATACTGGATCTGAATTAGAAGCCATCTTATTTGATTATTTGAAATATTGGGGAATTGAGAAGAAATTATTTTCTATCACTTTGGACAATGCTTCTGCTAATGACAGTATGCAAGGGATTCTAAAAGCTCATCTTCGTTTGCATAATAGTTTGTTGTGTGATGGTGATTTTTTTCATGTTCGATGCTCCGCTCATATTCTTAATCTCATTGTTCAAGAGGGATTGAAAGTAGCTAGTGAAGCACTTCATAAAATTAGAGAGAGTGTTAAATATGTGAGGGGCTCAGATGGGAGGATGATTAAATTCAAACTTTGTGTGCAAGAAGCAGGGATTGATAGTAGTATTGGTTTGAGGTTGGATGTATCAACTAGGTGGAATTCAACATACCTAATGCTTGAAAGTGCATTAAAATATGAAAAAGCATTTGATATTTTAAGAGTAACAGATACAAATTTTAAAAATTGTCCGTCAGATGAAGAATGGAGAAGGGGAGAAAAAATGTGTGAGTTTCTAGAACCATTTTATGATACCACAAACATGATATCTGGATCATCTTATCCAACCTCAAACCTATATTTTTTGCAAGTATGGAAGATTGAATGTATGCTGAATGAAAACTTGCTAAATGATGATGAGGTGATAAAGGAAATGGCCATAAGCATGAAAAGAAAATTTGACAAGTACTGGAAAGAGTATAGTGTGGTATTGGCTTTTGGAGCCATTCTTGACCCACGTTTGAAACTTGATTTTATCCTCTTTTGTTATACCAAGCTTGATGAATCAACTTCTGAAGATAAAGTTAAACATGTGAGGGAAAAATTTGAAAAGCTTTATGAAGAATATATATGTTGTTTCAAAACACCATCTGTTGAATCTCAATCATTTAGTGATTCTAATGGTTTGGATAAGTCAAATGAAGAAGGAAGTAAGAATAAGAGATCAAAATTTTTCAAGGTATTTTTAATTCTTATTAATTAGTTTAATATTGTATATTTTTTATTTATCTAATTTATATATTCTATGTTGTAGGAGTTCAAAAGGTTCCAAAATCAAACTAAATCTAATGTTAGAAAGAGCGAAATAGATATTTATTTGGAAGATAAACCTCTTGATTACGACGATAGTGAAGATTTAGATGTGTTGGGTTATTGGAAGACTAATGAAAAGAGGTTTCCCATACTTGCTATCATGGCTCGTGACGTGTTAAGCATTCCAATCACTACAGTAGCATCAAAATCTGCATTTAGCATTGGTGGACGTGTGCTTACTAAATATCAAAGTTCCACCCTTCCTGATAATGTTCAAATGCTCATCTGTACTAGAAATTGGTTGCATGGTTTTATTTTGAATTCTACAGGTAAAATTTATATGAATTTTCTATTTTTATTTAATTTTAATTGATTATGTTGGGATAATTATCTAATTGTTTTTTATTGATTATGATTTGTGAGTTTTAGATGAAGATGAGTGTACTTCTATTTGTCATGGAATAGATGAGTTGAATGTGCATTTAGAGGATGAAATTGAAGACTAACAAGGAATTGAAGAATGAAAACTAATGTAACTTGTTAGTGGTAAGTGAGTTCATTTTTCAAGATCGTATTAAAAGCATATAAAGGCTTTGGTGAGTTTGGTAAAATTTAACATTTTTATAAATAATGCTTTGGTGAATTTTTACTCTACATGCAGGTGCCTTGGAACTTGGTTTTTGTTTATGATGAGAAAATTTTAGTGTTCCATGCTTTAAAGTTATTTATTGTTATGTAACTATGGAGGCTCAGATCATCTATTTGTTCATTGGAAAATTCGTTGAATTTGTGTAGTAGAGATATTTATTGTTGACTTATCGCCTTATGTTTTTCAAAGTTAGACTCTTGTTATCTTAAAATTAATTTTAATGTTTGTAATGTTCTTTATAAATTACCAGTGGTCTTGATTGTAAATGGTTACAAGGTATTAAGATTGAACATTATGATGTTATGAATGATCTTGAAATTTAAATTTATATGCGTAATTCATATTTCATATGGTATTGTTAGATATAGTTTTTCCTAATTTCTTTTAGCATATTCATATTCTTCTCTGAGTCAAGTTGATGAACGTTACATATTTAAACATGAAATATCTTAATTTAGCTTTAACATGTTCTATTTACATTTGATGTCATACTTATATACATGTTATCCTTGTTTTTTAATCTTAGTTTTTATGTGAGCATTGGCCCATGGGCTGGCCCTAGCCCACTTAACCCTAAGGGCTTTCTTGCCCTAAGGGCTTTTTATATTTAGGGCTTTTCTGGCCCTAGCCCTTAAGGTTAGGGCTAAATAGGTTAGGGCTGGCCCATTTGACAGCTCTAGTTATTGAATTACGATCAAAACTTAAAGAAAGATTACAAGAGCCCTCAAAATATATACTTATGTTTAGAAGTAATCAAAAAATGTTGAAGCTTATTTGATAAAAGGAGGAAGTTACATTGCTAGAGCATATTTGTCATAATTGAATATTCTAGGAAGAAATTTTTATCCTGTATATCGTGACAAATAATAAAGAGGAATTGGAATTTTTCATTGCATGTTACCTAGGCAAACCGTATTGCTTCATATTCTTCTTCTTCTACCACTATATACAATTAACCCCTTGGAACTAACCTTCACTGATTTATGGTGTCCAACACCAATTCTATCTACTATTGGTTTCTTGTATTATATTACATTTATTGATGCTTGTACATGTAACTCTTGGATTTATCTTAAAACTAAATATGAGGCCTTATGTATGTTTAAGCAACTTAAAAACATGGTGGAATTATTTAAGCAAATTAATATGAGACCTTATCTTTTTACAGTCTGTCATATTTTATCCCCATGATCAAATTGTTAACATTCTTACAAAGGTTCTTGGGTCTAAAAGATTTGTCTTTGTCAAAAGAGAAGTCAAAGTGGCTGATCAGTTTTAACAAACCTTGCAACCCAACTGATTTTGAGGAGACACCGTTAAAATATAAAGTTTTCTATTCTAATTATTTTAGTTATAACAATTGCATTTTGTAACTGTTTCAATTAGACAATTACAACTAATAGTTAGGACTCGATCATTGTATATATAGTCAACACTTGTAATAAGTAATTCAATAATGAAATACAATTACACTTGTTTCTTTAGTTTCTGTTATTCTCTCAAAATCAGTTTTACTGATTTGTAATAACTTTCAACCAGTGATGATGAAAAACGTCCCATCACCCCTGAATGAATGATTGTTGACTCTGGTGTTCTCTATTTCTGTTTTGCTTTTCTAGTTAGTATCTATTTCATGTATCTCAAGTTCCTCTAATCAAGTTAGTAGATTTCAATCCAATTAAAAATTTATGTATATGCTGTCAAAATACTCATTTACAACTTATTAATGGAACTTCTTGATCCTGAATGTTTTATTGAGAAAATAAAAATATTTATAATCATATTTATATAATACTAGGTCATGTAGTTTATTATATATGTTTTTTCACTATGCTATATTTGACAATTTCAAAAAATATAAAGAGAAATTGACTTCCTAAATTCCATCAACTGTGGAGGCAAAGGTAAGGATTCAATTGATTTATCTTGTTCATCCCATTATTTTAGCACTCTCTAAGTTCATGTACAATACCAAATTATCTTCCATATTAGAGTTTGGCATCTCTGTCACTTAAGATTGGCCCGTGTGCTGATTTTTGGGTAATGGATATTTTCATTGATTTGACAATCATTGTAAAAATACTTGACTACTGCAAGGGAGACCTCTGTGCTAATATCTAGGTTTGTCTTTTATGATGTATATGCTTCCTTGTTTTCTATTATTTTTAAAATTATAAGGTTTAGGTAGAAAGTAAGAAAGTTGAATAGAGATATTGCAAACAATGTGAAGTTAGATTGATATCAAATGTGAGCAAAATACTAACCTAATACTCTTATTTCCATTTATAGTTCTAAATATTAATAACAGGGTTATGTATTAATATATCAAAACTAGTATAAGCACATAAGCTATTACAATTGATTTAACGGTAAGGGATTGGAGATTAAAATAATTTTACATAGAAATTTTAAATGACGAGCACAAAATCATGATAGTAAAATACCAACGACACTCAAATCTCATTCATAGAATAAAGGGTGGCTAGAACAAGTTTTTTATGACTTGGTCATAGAGATTTAGATATTAATAAGAACCTTGGGAGAACCACACCATAAAAGCTAGTTATTGCAGTTAAAATCTCAAGCCTTATAAACCTCAAACTAGAATCCCATACTTCCAATGTGAGACTCAAGTCCTATACCTTACAATTGAATCCCAACGTCTCACCATGCTCTAGAGCTCCAAGGACCAAGTGAGTTGGTTATGCACTAGCCTCTTGACTTGTTTGGGCAAACACTGCAATGCCAACATCATTACTTGCACTATTCGTTCGCAATTGAAAGACATAGTGGAAGGGTCTAATACCAATTGATAAGAACCTAATAATACCAAGACTAAAATAGATAGAAGATTGATTTCATTTCCCAAATCCCTCCTTCCCAAATGTCCCTACCAGTGTGGCAGTGATTGGGATATCAAGATGAATGTACATAATTGCAAAAACAAAAGGATGCCCTCCCTCTCTCCCTGCTATTTATTCTCTAACACATTACACATTTGTCTCTTTCTAAATTGTACATTAGTAAAAGTAGTTACAACTAACAATCTCTCTATCTTTTTCACACTCAAGGGGCTATGCTCTCCTACTTCTCTCCTTCCTCTCCTATTATACTCCTTAGTAATTGGGGATGATACCTATCAGATAACTGGAATGATGCACAACCAAAAATGTTGGTTGGTATGTTGTATTGCAAAGGAGGAAAATACATTCCTAGATATAATGCAACTGATATTTCCTTATAAGCATGCATAAAAATCAAGGCATGAACTCCTCCAAATAGTAATTTTAAATTTTCAAAATGCCAAAAGTAACCTAAATTTGGATACATTATGACTTTGGAAACTGAATCTAACTTGAAAACAATACCAATCAGCTTGGAAGTCACATATGTTTGGAACATGGAATCTAAACATGTATAAGCCGGAATAGTTCACAGCCTAACTCGTTGTTGCTAGAAAAGGAAAGCTAAATGTAGGAAGAATGCCCTAGATTGGGGCTAGTATAATATGCAACCTATTAAGTTCATGATCTACAAGGTGTTAGATCTCCGGTAGTTGTTGGTTAGAGTTCTGTTTTACAATCAATAATTAGTTAGGTTAGTTGTTATTTCTGTCAGTTAGTTGAGTTGAGATAGATAGAAATTAGGACAGTTTTCCTATAAATAATAGGAGAGGTTAAAAGAAAGAGGATATTTTCATTTGAAGAGGAATTTATGGCCTTTTGGCATTGGGAGGTGCAGACCCTCGAAGTTCTGCAATGTTCTGTAATTTGGGAGTTATTCCTTGTAATTTTGTATAAAAATACCAGGGTTCTTACACTGGTATCAAAGCTCCAATCTTGGAGTTGCGGATATTGAATCTTGAAGATAATTCCTTATTTTGGAGGAAAAGATGCCTATTGCTGGTTAATTAATGTATCACATCATTTTAAGGTTGTAGGAATACTTGAAAAAGAAAAGATGTTTGGAAGGCTATACAAACACGAGCTTCTATTTGGTGGTACGTGTGGAAAAAGGACCATCCAAATGCATCGTGGTGGGATTTTGTGAAGGCTTTGCTCAAAGAATTCCAGCCAGAATATGATCCAGATCTGTTTGTTTGGAATGATAATAAAGGTTCATTGACTCAAGAAAGCATACAAGAAAATGAAGATTTGAAAAGTAAAGAAGATAAAATGCAAAATGAAAGCTTGAAAATTAAGAACCTGAATTACAATAATGGAAAAAAAGCTAATTTGGTTGAAGAAAAAATAGAGGAAAAATTAGAATTCTTAGCATTAAAGAATGAGAACAAAGACTTGCGTCTCTCATAAGAAAAGAAAATGGAAATTTCGAAGAACAAACATTTGGAGTAAAATATTAGAAAAGAACAACAGAAGGAGATGGCAAAGATTGGGGAAGAAATAAAAAACATTGAAAAATATTTATAGGTAGGTAGAGGTGTGGTTTGGGTAGGGGCAGATCAAATTTCAAATAGGCTGCTGCATTAGAAGCAATCGAAAAGGGGAAAAGCAAGATGGAAGAGCTGGAGGCTACCATTTCCACAAATTTCATATTATTGCTGTAAAAGTTTTGCAGGTGATACGGATTCTCCACAAACCATTTAAGCAAGGACTAGGAATTGGTCTTGTTGAAGTTTTTGAGGGAAGTTAGCAGCAAGAGAGTCTACAGGACTTTTTATTTTACCTTAGTGGAATTTATTTCAGCAGCTTAGAATTTTCCCAACACTTCAAGCATGGCTTGGGTTGTATATGTTCAACAATTGGACCTTGGTGGAATTGTCTTCAACAAATACCACTTGGTGGAAATTGATCTTTAGCAACTACAAGTTATCACTTTGAGGACAAGTTGAATCTTTAGGAGGGGAGTAATGTTAGAATTTTAGTAGTTGTTGGTTAGAGTTTTGTTTCATAATCAATAATTAGTTAGGTTAGTTGTTATTTCTGTTAGTTAGTTAAGTTGAGATAAAGAGGAATGAGGACAATTTTCCTATAAATAATAGGAGAAGTTAAGAGAGAGGAGATCTTGTCATTTAAAGAGGAATTCAAAGCTTTTTGGTATTGATAGGTGCAAACCCTCGAAGTTCTGCGATGTTCTATAATTTGGAAGTTATTACCTGTAATTTCATATACAAATACCAGCGTTCTAACAAGGTTCATAGTGGGTACAAGCATTTTCTGATTTTAGACAACTGTCGGTAGTGAAGGCTGGCATGAATCATTGGTAAGTTGCCACCGATATAGTTTTGTCAATGGAAGTGTTGCACTATCCCCAACTGTCTCCTCCCCTTAACTAAAAGTTGTATGCATATTATGCTCTATTAACTTTGAACCAACACCACTAAACCAATCAAAATTTCTTTTATTTAATTGTTGTATTGACATCATCATCCTCAATCTTTGTGTCAATTTAGGTACCAGATAGTAACATCAATTTTCAACCTATTTTTAAGACCTCTTTTTAATTGTGATCAAAGATATCCCTTATGGCAGAGTTGTTGCAAGCTTTAGGTACTAGATAGTAACATCAATTTTCAACCTATTTTTAAGACCTCTTTTAATTGTGATCAAAGATATCCTTATGACAGAGTTGTTGCAATGCTTGCAAGCTTATTTTTATAGGAGGAGGTTGGTATAGATAAAATTTTCATAACTAACAAGATAAAAAAGACAAGTGTAGAAAGGCGGCCTAATCTGTCTGCATATCTAAAATAGCTACTCCTTAACTATTGCATGAGCTAGACTAAAATGCAAGAAACCTCTTCAATTATAAGCCAATTTTGGAAAACTCCCATGTTTCAAAACTCAACAACTCAAATCGTTCAAACTTATCAAACCTTGCATTTTGATTCCCTAAAAGGTTAAAGGTTTTATGAACATGGATTGGGTATTGATTTACAACACATTGCATAATTTGATAATTTTGATAGTCGGGTTGTTGAGTTTTAAGTCACTAGAGAGTTTTCTAAATTCAGTGTGTTGCGACCCATAAGAAAAGTAAGTAATGCTTATTGAGTGAGCCATTGTCATATTATAGTTTAGTAGAACAGAAGAGCTGGTTTCAATAGAATATTATTATTTTTTACATTAGAAAATAAATGGTAAAGATCTAAAAGAAATGAAATGAAGTACCGCTTAGGAAGCTCTATTACAGTATCATTTCTTAACCATATTTGGTTTTTCATTTTTCAAATTTTTTCCTTGAAGAGTAAAAAAAAAAAAAGGAAATTTTGCTTAGTTTGGTGTTCAACTGAAACTGATTTAAATTAGGAAGGAAACGAGATAGGGGTAACATATGAATTGAAATGTTTATACAGTAAGTTGGATATTGACTGTCAGTTAATATAGTGAATAAGTACTAACTAATGATATCACTTACTAGCTGTTACTTGAATATTTGGATGAATTTTGAATGGTACTTATTTATTGGCTGGTGTTTTTCTTTGGATGTCTTAATGTTGATTCATGCATCTTTGCGGCTTTGAGTCGTTGAAGAAGTGTTCTTGCTCAATCTAATTTAATATCATAAGTTAAATTTGAGCCACAAGAGGGTTACTTCTTGGTGACTGCCTCATATGACATGATAGCTAAATCTACCTAACCAAAATCTCTTCCCAACTAGCAAAAGGCTTCAAAGCTGAAATGGTGAAAGATAGTCAGAATCCATTAATTCTTAAATTAATTCAACCATAAAATTATTTTAGTAAAAAAACAATAATGCATCGATCACAAACCGATTCTATATAAAATAATATTATTTTTTTAAAAAAATATTAAATTTTTATTTTATTTTATTTATATAATTTTAATTTAAAAATTAAAATTATATAATTTTTAATTTATAATTATATAAAATTATAATTTTAATATATTTTATTATTATATATATTATATATTTTTAATATATTATATATTATATATTATATATTTTAAAAATAATATTTAATTAATATCGATCGATTATAATTAAATCATTAAATTTTAAATTGATAATTTAATCGGTTCAATAATCAATCCAATTTTTAAAATTTTAATAAATAGATTAATACCTAATATTAAAAAATGGTAAATTTTGAACATAGGAACAGTAAATCGTAGAGTATTTAACTTCAGCCTCCCTATTAAGTCAAAGAAATTATAACCTTTTGTTTCAATATGGCCAGTAAAAGTTTCGATCCATCAAAAATAAAACCCATGGAAAGTGCCAAAATCTAGAAACAAAATTGTTTCACTCTATTCAACCTGCCCTTAAATAAAGAACGTGCAATGTACAGTCTTAAACAATCGAAATGAACATTGAAAATACACAAACAAATTGCATGCAATGAAATCTAGTCCAATACACAGTCGTTCGAGCATTTCAACAAACATGTTGTGTGCAGTGGAATGAGTACCAAACAACGTTCCACAGTCTCGGCCTCGATAGTCATCAAATTAACGATTAGATTTTTTTTATTGAAACTAATTAATAATATCCAGCTTTTAATAATAGTTATCAGTTTATTACATATTTATTGAGGAGGATCTTAAATATCTAAGCACCAGCATAATTACGGGTAGCTCAGTGGGTGAGACCACCAGGATATAAGTTCTGAGGAAATGGTAAGTACAAATGAGAGGGTAGAGAAGGTACCCGAAACCTTATTGGGTTGTCGAGTATTCAACAGATTGAAGAAAAGTTCGAGGCTGTGTTATTCCCTTCTACTTGCTTTGGCTAAGGAATGAAACTCTGCTCTGATAACAGTGGAAATCACTGATAAAAGATGGAAATAGAAAATGGGGGAAAATTGAAAATTGGTTAGAAAAATCCTTTGCTTGGTTTGTTTGAAGGAAAGTAAAATAATAATAATAATAATAATAATAATAATAATAATAACATTTTTTATTTATTTAATTATGAAAATAATAGAGAAAAAATTAATTTTTTATGTAACTATTAAATTTTGATCTTTATAAATAATAGGAAAGAATTGACTGAAAAAGTGGTTTTTTTATTATTTTAATGTTTAAATTATTAATTTTAAAAAAAATTTAAAAATTAAATTTTAAATTAATTTTTGAAATATTGTAAAAAAAAATAAAAATTTTTTTTAATTTTTATTCATATAAACAACTCATTTTTTAAGATTTTATTTATTTTTCATTAATTTTAAAGATTGTTTATGGAAGTCAAATTTTCTCTTTAGTGTCATATCATTTTTTTTAAGTTTAAATTTTTTAATCAATACTCAAATCCTTTTTATTCTTGAAGATAAAGATTAATAAATATTTAATAAATATTTCTTTTATGACTACTTGCGCTGCATATTGCTTCACCATCTTCTTATCTTTTCTTTTTACTTTTAATTTTTGAATATTATTCCTTTTTATTTAATTCTGGTTTTATGTTTATAGTCTAAATTCATGCAAGATCACATTAAATTGAGTTGAATAATCAACTCAAATAAGACTTACAATTTTTTTTTGTTTTGATTTGTTTTGTACTGTGCTTATGGGTCTATTATTTTAATTTTTTGTATTTTTGTCTTTAACTACTTTATTAATTTTCTCTTTTTCATTAAAATAATTTGTTTTTAAAAAAGAGAAAAGGATAATTTTAAACTTGTAAAGTAATATAAATGTAATAATAAAAAAATAATATAAATATAATTATGAAAATTAAAATTTTTGTTAGCATTTATTTTATTATTATTGTTGTTAACATATAGTTGACTATCTTAAACTCCATGTGTAATGTAAATGTTTTCTAATAAATCTCTTGTTAATTTATCCTTTGATCTTCCAATAAATTTGTCTATAATTGTTTAGTGTTGTGCGGATTGAAAATGCACATGTAATTTTATACCTTACACAATGCGGATGCATTTGTTTTAAGAAAAATTCGTTTCAAATGTTATTTTTTTTTTATAACAAACCGCATCTTTTAAATTTTTTAAAAAACAAAAACAAAAATAAAAATTTTAAATTTGAAATTACTTTTTAAAATTACGTGAGTTCAATTTTTTTATTATACTAGATAATAGAAAGCGAAAATGAATCTTCCAATTTAAAATAAATTTTTCATTATTTTTATTTTATTTAAATAAAGAAGAAAACAAAAATACATAAAGGCATAAATAAATATTTTGTAACTATAATAAATTTGTATATTTAATATTAGCTAACCGCTTTAGAATAGACATATTAGAAATGCTATGAAGTTAAGTTACTGACTTTTTCCGTACAAAAATCAACTCAAACCTAATTTAATTTTTGCAGATCCACCTTTTCAAAAATAATTTCTTGATTTAAATAAAATTCATAGTAATTTCATTTTAAAAAATTCTGTTCTTAAACATATTTCGTTGTCTTGTAACGATTCCAATCGTGACAATACTCGTTCTCAAACGCTATTGAAATTCCCCCAATCATAAAATAAATTAAGACCATTAATTGATATAGATATTCCATTTCTTTCCACTAAAATAATTACAAAATAAAAATCTGATATTGCCAACAAAATACAAAAATAACGACGATTTACTAAAACAAGATTTCTTTGATTCTGGCATATTTAAGTAGATGATAAAATCATGGAAGCCACCTAATTAAACAATTGCATAACGGGGATTGAATAATTGGTTGTTCTACAATGCCATAAAGAACTAGGCTAGTGCAGCTAGTGCGAAAGATAAAAAGGCTTGGTAACTCTTGAAAATTTTGAAGGTTCCTTATCATCAGATGAAGAAATAGCCAATTGATAAAACTAGATCCAGAGTAATTTTCCAAGAAAACACCACCTCCAATATTGAATGAAGACCTTAAATCGAATATTGTGAATCCAGTCTCATTGTGGCGGTAGTAAATAAGCCTTCTCTGTCATTAGTTAGACCCATGACAAGAAATTAAAATAACGAAAATATAGATTTTCTCTTTAACTATAAGGAAAAATTATACATTTCTTAATTAACTATCACATGTTAGAGACAGAATGATGGAATTACCTGAATATCAAAAAATCGTTCCCATGGAGAAGGAACAGGAGCATCTGGGTTATTCAAAAGGAAGTTGAACAGTGTAGAGGTATCCATGACACAGTAAAGCAATAATAATGACAAAGTCGTCCTGATATCATAATATATAATATGATAGACAGATACTAAAAAAGGATATTTATTATAATTTCAGAATATATGAAATTTTCATATATTTTAAAAACAGTAAATTCAACTAAATAAAAAACATAAAATGAACTTTCAAATTACATTTACATTTTAAAAAATATTTTATATATTTTAATTTAAATTATAACTACTAAAAATATTATTCTAAAGAGTTTCGTTAAGTAATGCACTATCTAACATATTTTTTTATTATTTGTTGAAATCTATTTAAGACACATTAATGGAATGCAAGAAATTTTTCTTATTTTAAAATCATTTCATGAAATTTCGGAAACTGAGGCGTAAATTGCGCAAAATTGCTTTAAATGAGAAGAAATACAGTTTTTCTGAATTTGGAAAGTTTAGGGATTAAAGCCATTAAAATAAAGGATTAAAAGTAATTAAATAAATGTCTATTTTATTTTATTTTTGTTCTTGACTGGAAATTCCTTTAAGCGTGAGAGAAATCTCTTGTCTAGCAAATGATGACCAATAAAAGCCTTATTCAGAATAACAATTTTAGCATTTAAATTTCTTATATTAAAGGAGGCAAAATTTTTTGAATTAGTGTCGATCCACTTTTACTTATTCGATGAAAAAAATTAATATTTTGCCTATAAAAATTTGATAAAGAAAGGAAAAAACAACATATAAACTCGACTTTAATCATTTATTTATCTTGTTTTGATCCAATGTCTTCTTTCCTTTTTTGAATTAAAATTTATGCTCAAGTATCTATTCCAATTAATTTTTAAATACATAACTCCAATTTATCCCAAAATATTAAGCATATATTTTACTTACTACGATTAAAATTTATTAATTTATTATCTTAAAAATATTGTTAATTTCTCTTTTTTACTCATTTAAGTATAAAAGAATACAAATTTTAATTTCTAAAACTTTAAAAAACATTCTAAAAAATCACATCATATATTTTATGTCAAACTTTATTATTTTTGTATTTTATTTAAATTTTCAATTAATATAATTTTTAATTTCCTTATCATTAATTGTTCTCAAAACCATAACATAAATATAGAAATATTTCGCTAACAAAAAAAAATACATTATATTTATTTATGATAGGTAGAGATAGCCATAATTATTGAAAGCATTAAATTGAATTAAAGAAATTTCAATTGCTAAAGTCGAAATACGTATAAATAGCTTAGTTATGCATTGTTATTAAGATTTAACTTGTTAAGTAAGAAGAGTATATTGTCGATAATAATTAAAGTACATTAATATCTATTGATTAAAAATTTAGTGGTTAAAATCATATCTAATTTCAAAATTTGTTATATATATATATATATATATTTATTATAATATCAACTGTTAATTTTTAAATTAATATTTTATAAATACACTTTATACTCTAAAATGCACATCTTTATTTTAGAGAAGCAAAATCCTTATGATCACTACTATATATGTGCTGGTTAATGAATAAAAAATTACATTAAATAAAAATAAAGATATATTTTAACAATTGTTAAAGTATTTAATGTTTTTTATTAAAATAAATATTCACTAAGTAAATTTTAATAAAACCATTTAATGTATATCCTAAATATTTGAATTAAATTTAACACTGAAACATATTTCGGTCACAAACCAACATGGAGAATACCTATTGTCATTTCAATATGTCTATTTCCATTCCTGTATAATTAAATTTGATAAAACCTGTTAAATTATGAATTTAATTTAATTAACAAACAAGAAAAATATTAAATTAAAAATTATTCCAATAGCAGTGACAATCGACCCTATTTCCAGCTCAATTCACGAATCCTTTTGTTGTAGAAAGACTCGCAATGCATTAATTGTCACTACTACATTTATATCATCTGCTGATAACATTTATTTTATAACACTACTAAAAATGTTACCAATTCTTATTTATTAATACTTTTAGTAACATTTCTAAAACTAAATATTACAAAATATATATTATATTTTATTTATTAACATTTTAATATCTAATAATTTATAAAAAAAAAACTTTTAACCTTCGCCTCTCACCATTCCTCTCCGCAACATTTCATTATTTCTCTCCTTTTCATTGTGACAGAACCTTCTTCATTGCACACTTTATTTTTTTCATCATTAAGTTTTTTTTTTTTTTCGGAATCAAAATTTAGTTAAGATCTCATTCTCCATCTCGTCTTTTCTTGTGGTTGTAGATTTGTTCTTCAATCTCAGGTAATGTCATTCAACGAAACCTAATTTAGCAATTGGTAAATCATTCTACTTTTGTGATTGACGAATTCAATCTGATTCAATCTTGTGATAGCTCTCTCGATTCAATCGTCTTCAAGCTCTTTGGTTGATTCACTCTTTGATTCATTATTTCATGAGCTTGTAGTTGTAAACTTGTGAACTACCTCAGTTGCATCACATTTTATTTTCCACCTTCGTTTCTTTTATCATTTTCCGCCATCACATTTCTTTCGCCTAAACAGGGCCAGTCGCGTAGTCTCTTAACATAAGCACCTTGTTACCATGCTGCTCGAATTTTCTTAAACTATGACTTTTCTCATCCGAATGCTCTATCCTTTCTTCATCCAAGTCTTATTGTATTCTTTTTCTTCTTGTTTTGCTTTAAATAGAGTTTAAATTCCTGTAAAAGATTTCAATATATATTAAATGTGTTTTATTTTACTGATAAAATAATTATTTAGTTTACTAGTGGTTTATAACTCTGTATGGCCTCTACTTAGGTGGGTCGAATACATGGCCTTACAACACTTTTGGACAGAAGAAATTGCCTATAACGTTTTTTTTTTTTTAAAAACAATTAGCCTCCTCTTATTTGTTTTCTCTTTGCCTAGGTACTGCAATAATTGATTTCTTTCTAGAGTGCTTATATTTCTGGTTAGACATATTATTGGTGTGAAACTGACTAGATATGTATAGGTACTGTCAATAGCATTAGGTTTAATATGGTGTCGGTTCCTTAGTCAAATTGTATTTTTGGTAAAACAGGTTTATGTTTAATAAGCATTGCATGACATATTATCAAACAGGTTCAGTTTTATAAGCACAAAAATTTGTTTGTGTGCAGGCTAGCTGATGCATTTGGGGAACCAGAAATAAGAAAGCAAGGTTTATGAGAATTAAGGTTACCACCCTCAAGAAAATTTTACCTCTAGGAAGGATGTTCTTTTGCCTCCTCTAAAAGCATTTCCCGTTATCATAAAATGGTCAAATTCTCACGAAGTGATTATTGGAGCTAATGCCACTCTTTACTTCCAAGAATTTTAAGAAATCGGACAACAAGATTCAGAGTGAGTCGAGTGATTGGAAAAAAAATAAAGTCAGAACTTTGGTTAAATTCCATATATTCTTACCATTTATAGGTTCTCTAATTAAATAATGATACATTTAAAAGTTTAGTAACAGATATTTAGTACAGCTTATTAACGCTGAAGACCAGAGCCATGAATATCGTCGTTTGATTGGAAAACTTGATTAGAAGGATATAGGATATTTGATCCAAGTTTGACAGAAAATTAAAATTATTTTTTAAATTAATAGTCATATGATATTAGTTAATTTTTTTTTCATATATAATGTTGATTATACATGTTAATGGAAATAAATCACTAAAGATTATGAAATAGTTTTAACCTTTTCTTTACATCTATGAATTTATGATGATATATACTAAATTAGGAGGTAACTTTTTTTTTTATAGAAAGAGGTGTCTATAAATAGTCATTTAAACAAGGTTTCTCAACACAAAATATTTTATATCAATATTCTATTTAGGGTGACTTTTAAATGCTTGGAAGGACCTTGAAAGTGTTTCAATTTCGCGTTTGGAAAGCTTCAACTTTGTTATGCAAAGACAAGCAAATTACATAGCAATAGCAAGGAGTATTTGATCATATTCCGCTACTTTTTATATTTTTTATATGCATAACACGTCTTACATTTGGTATTAGAACATAATCAACCTTCTATCTTATTATATGAGCATATTTTGTAATTTTTGAAAAATTTAGTTTTGCCTAATTTTAACAAAAATTGAAGTTCAAATCATTAGAAAATTGATTTATAAAATTTTTGAACATTAAAGTGTAATTTTTGTGTTTAAAAAACTAAAGTTTTTGTTCAAGTTGGAACCAAGTCACACAAACTCGTTTTAGTTAAATTCGAGGAGAAAAGATGATGAATAGTACTTGATTATGTTTTCTTAAATATAATAATGTTATCTAGATTTAATAATAATTGCTTGTGGCGAAATGATTGTTAGTACTTGGTATTCATTATACTCTTGACTTTTAATTCTTCCAAGACCAATTTTTATTGGTGCTTTCCATGGAACATGTGAGAGCATTTTTCTCACTTAGCACATAATTGATGTATCATAACCAATTATTACATAAAGTAATTAATCATAAAAATTAATTTAATATCTGGTGATTAAAATATTTTTATTTAATTATTATTTAGTCATAACAACTTTAGTTAGATAAAATTATTTTAAAATCACTTAAGGAGTTGTAGATATTAAATAATTTTATAAAATATTAGAAATTAGTATCTTATGATTAATATAATTTTTAAAGAATAGCAACAACATCATTAAATTAGAAATATATATATATATACATATATAAAAGTTACCTATAATTAAAGATATTATTTACAATTATTTTATTTTTAATATAATAAATTTATTCTACAGGATATTATTAAATTATATTACGAATTAATTGGAATACAATATTAAATTATTTACTTAATTTTTCATAAAAATTAAGGAAAGAAATATAATTTAATAGTTTTATCAATATGGTTGTATAAGTTTATTTGAATTAGGAATTTAGTCCACGGACAATTTCCATGTCATAAAATTCATATTTTACTGTATGATTTACATTAGTAAAACATAATTATTTAGTTACCTTATTTTATAAGCATATTAAAAGAAACATACATTTTCTATGCAGTTTTTCAACCTGTATCTGATATGAAATATGAAATTCCCGAACTTAAGGGCAATAATTATAAGGTATGGAAGGAGAGAATTCTCTTTCATTTAGGTTGGATGGACATTGATTATATCATTCGTAAGGATGAACCACCTCCAATTTTGGATGTTAGAGTCTGGTGATGTTGATCTCTATGAAAAATGGTAGTGATCAAATTGTTTGTGTTATGTTTATAAAAACCAACATCTCTTCTGCCATTTGAGATTCTGCTGAGCAGTGTGATAATGTCCAACTCCTACTAAAGGCAACGATGAGGAATTAGCAATTTCAAATAAAGTTTTAGCGAGCACCTTAATTATATAATTTTCTACCGCAAAGCTCATTAGTATTAAAGTAGTGCGTGAACACAAAATGCACATAAGAGATATAACGACCCAACTTAAGGCTCTTGAGGTTACTATGTCAGAATCTTTCTTTGTGCACTATATATTTAATTCTCTACCGCAAAAATATAGATCCTTCAAGATTTCTTATAACATATATAAGGACAAATGGTCTATCAATGAACTTATGATCATGTGTGTGCAAGAGGAAGGGACGTTGCTTATGCAGGACAATGAAAGTGTGCATCTTACAACTCAAGGAAAGAATAGAAATGACCAAGTCAAAAAGAAAAGGAAAGGAAAAATTGTCTTCCAAAGGAGACATAAAGAAAAAATCCAAGTGTTTCTTCTGCAAAAAGAAAGGGCACATGAAAAAGGATTGTCTTAAGTTCCAATCTTGACTTAAAAAGAAATGTAACCTATTCTCACTTGTCTGTTATAAATTTAATATAATTGATGTTTGTAGTAACACATGGTGGATCAATTCTGGATCTACAATCCATGTTACCAATACCTTACAGGAATTGCAAAACCTGGGGGAACCAGTAAGAGCTGAGCGATGTATCTATTCAAGAAACAAGATGCAGTTGCATATGGAAGCTATTGAAACTTGCAAATTAGTACTTAAGATTAGCTTTATTTTAATTTTAGAAAAGATCTTTTATATTCCTAGTTTTTCTAGAAATTTGATTTCTATTTCAAGGCTTGTTCCTTTGAGATATAAATTTAGTTTTATAAACACTAGTTTCAATTTATATTTTAAATTTGAATATATTGGTAATGATGTTTTATGTTATGGTCTTTATTTCCTCAATTTACAAAATACTGACACTCATGATGTTTTGCATGTCTAAACTGGTACTAAACGGTGTGTTATTAATAAGGATTTCTTTACCTTATGACATTGGAGATTAAGACATATCTCTATTGAGAGACTTAAGTGTTTTGTGAATGACGGAGTACTTAGTACTTTAGATTTTACTGATTTTAAGACTTGTATAGATTGCATAAAGGGAAAGCAAACTAACAAGTTTAAGAAAGATGCCAAAAGAAGTTCAACCGTATTAGAAATCGTCCATTCCGATACTTGTTGTCCAGATATGGATGCTCATGGACAAAAGTACTTTGTCACCTTTATAGATTATTACTCATGATACATATATCTCTACATGCTTCACAAAAAAAAAAAGCACCAGAAACCTTTAAGGTTTTTAAGGTAGAAGTAGAGAAACAATGTAATAAGTAAATTAAGATTATGAGAACTGATAAAGATGGTGAGTATTATGGTAGATACATTGAAGATGGACAAGGACCAAGTTCATTTGCGAAGTTTCTTTAAGAAAATGGGATAGTTTCCCAATATACCATGTCAGGTTCTTCTGATCAGAATGGTGTAGAGGAAAAAAGAAACCAAACTTTATTGGATATGGTTTGTAGTATGATTAGTAGTTCTAAACTGCCAAAATTCTTATGGGTTGAAGCTCTTAAAACGGTAGCGTATATATTGAACCGGGTTCCAACTAAGGTTGTCTCTAAGATACCATTTGAGTTATTTAAAGGTTGGAAACCAAGTTTGCAATGTATGCACATATGGGGATGCCATCTAAAGGGAAAGTTTACAACCCACAAGAAAAATAACTAGATCCAATGATCATTAGCAAATATTTCATTGAATATGCTGAAAGGTATAAAGGATATAAATTTTATTATCCATCTCATAGTACTAGAATTGTGGAGTTAAGAAATGTCAAGTTCCTTGAAAATGACTTGATTAGTAAGAGGGTTGGATCATTAAGTGTAAGATCTAAGTTAGAACAATCTAACATACAACCTTCTACATCAAGTCATAGTCGAACTATAGTTATTCATCACACTCCTTTAGTTTGAGTGCATGTTGAACAACTTGTTCCTAAAGCTCCACAAATTGCTGATAATGGTCCAGTAGATCCTATTCAACAAATGTTAGAAATTTATGAACATCCAGTTGAACAAGATGTTCCTCAGGAAGATGTTGATGTAATATTAAAATGATCTACTAGAGTAAGAAAATCAACTATTTCAAATGACTATGTAATGACAAAGATTTGTAATAGATGGAGAAAGTGAGAAAGAGAGTGTATTTAAAGAAAATTAAAAAAATCACATATTATCTAAAGATGTAAAGGTATTCATTTGAATTGATCACAAGGATTAAAATTGGAATCTACCTAGGGAGACATTAGTATGGATTCAAAGTTATGTCTAGTCTCTATATATTTTTTCACTATCCTTCCCCTTTTCCATTCTATATTTTTAAAAAAACTAAACAAACTAAGTAGAAAATTTGGTTTTGGATATTGTGTGAATAATGTGTATATATTTTATAAATGAGCTTGATTGTAGGTGAGGATGTAGAAAGCGTTTTGTGGATCTAGTTGTAACCAAGTACAAGCGCTACTTTCACAAGTATTGTGCATTGAAGGTATAAACTTGCAATTTTTGTTAATAATTGATAAGTGTCAATGATGATTTGAGGTTATTTAGTATTTTAAGCATTTGATTCAATATTTATAATGAAGATTTTATTTTGCTTCTAATTTGATATATTTAATTGATTAATTGCTTTGGTTATTTCAATGATTTAGCTATAAAACAATTATAAATTTATTATATATGTCATTAATTTATGCTTTAGGATATTTTTTTAATATTTTATTTTGGAAATAAGCATTAAGGATGTGTTCCTTTAAACTTGTGATATTATTGTAGCAATGCATAATATCTTCTTTTTATCTAATTAAGTCTGATTTTTTGTTCAATTTATTTATAGCGTCAACTGGCCAACACTTTATATTTTTAATATTCATAAGATAGCAAAAAGATGAGTGAGGATAAATAATTTCACTTTGTTAAAAAGGGATGCTTTGTAATGAGTTGAAACATACAAAGCTTTACACAGCGAGATTATGTCTTGTTCATTTTGTTCTACTTATTTGACATGTAGATTCCAAAATGCTAATGGTGAGAGAAAATTACCAATTAGTATGTAACATGTTAATTGTGCATGTTGTAGTTGTCCTTGCAGTGTAACTATGTTTGATCCTAAATTAATTTTGAATAAAAAGACTTTACTTTCACACTTCTTAAACTATATTTTATATGATCATTATTGGTAAGGCTTAATGTGTTCTTATCGATTGAAATGTTTCGATAATCCGGTGAAAGATTGGATGTATGACTTTATAATTTTCAACAGGAATAACAAGAAAGCATAATATAATTTTAAAAATAAAATATAAAATATAATTATTTTAAAAATATTACTAATAATATTTTACAATATAAATTTAATATAATATTTAATAAAAATATTATTAAAATTAATTGATAATATTTTTTTATATATTTTTATAATATTTTTTAAATATTGTTCAAACCACTATATATTATAATGATGGAATATAATATATTATATAATAAATCTTAACATTAATATGAATAGCTTGATATTATTGACTTTATATATATATATATATATATATATATAATATTATATAATAAATCTTAGCATTGTTATGTACATGTTATTATTGACTTTATATATATATAAATTTAATTTAATAGTTATATAATAATATTATATTATATGATAATTATAGTAATTTTAATAGTAAAAATAATAATAATTAAAAATAACTAGTTTTAGTTAATTTTGTAATAGTTTTTTATTTTTAGGTTTTTTATTATTTTTTAATTAATTATGTATTCAATTATTTATTTTATATCAACTTTCATAAATTTATATATAATATTTTAAATAAATATTTTTAATTTTAAATCTTATATAATATACTCTAAATATATATGTATAATATATTTTATTTTTTATATTTAAAAATTATAAAAATTTATAGAACAACACTTAAAAAAGAAAAAAAAATTATAAAAAAAAATGTAACTTGTCATAACATTATTGTGGAATTGATATAAATTAGCATCTTTTATAATCTTTTATACCTATTATAATATACATAGTAATAAAGTTAATAATAATAATAATAATAATTTTATATTTTAGTATTGCAGTAAAAATTTTAAGGACATGTCACTATTTTTTTTTAGTATTTTTGATAATAAATGTACAGTTATTAGTTGCACAACAAGTTTTAAATGGTCCAAACATTAATTCATGTAAAATGTGAACCTTTTAACTTATGCTTATCATCCTACAAGTATGAGATAAAATTAGTTTTCATAAATACATAAATATATGAATGTGGGCATGTATATATATATATATATATATAATATATATATATATAAATATTTTTTTTAAATAATTAAATTTTATTAATCTAATTATTAAATTAATATATTTTATTTAAGTGATATTTAAATTTTTTATAAAATTTTAAAAAAATTAATATTTTATTTTAACAAATAATATATCTTTTAATATATATAATTTAAATTTATTTAATGAAAATATTAAGTTTATTTTAAATTTTATAAAATTTTGTTAACATGATTTAATATAAAATATATTAATTTAACGATTAAATTGATGAAATTTAATCATGTCGATAACTCTAACGTACATTATTCTTAAAATAATTTGATCCCTATATGTATCTATATAAGAGAATTAAGATCAGTTGATATTAACCGTTAAATTTAACATTTACACCAATTTAATAGTGCTTTATAAATATAAAATTTATCAATCCAACTATTAAATCAAGCTATAATATTTTTATAATTATATATATTAAATTTTAACAATTTGAATATTTACAAGTATGTAATTCAATTATTAATATATATATTTAAATAATATATTAGATGTTAAGTTAAAGTTATATGATGAAATATTTATTAATTTTTATTTTGTATGAAATCTTATAAATATGATTTACTTGATAAGAACTTTCAAGTCAACAGTTGAATTAAAATTTTTTATATTTTATAAAAAATTATTAAATTATTTCACATTTGATATTAATAGATCTTGACATTCTCTCTCTTTCTTTCTTTTCTTCTTTTTCTATATATAATTACCTTTTTAAATATAATAGTATTAAATGCTGGCATAAAATGAAAATTAGTAGTTGGGAAGGAGTTCATTAAACTCTCAAAGTAAAGTTGTCATGTTAAGTGTGAGCACACGAGACTTGTTTTCAAATGGTTCTTGGGACTACTCTCCATGAAAATTTTTAACCACTATGCAATATATTTTTAGGTATAGTGCACATAATTATAATAATTAGTTTTTGACATTTTTACCCTTTTAAATAAGCTTTTGGTGGAGGTAAGTGATAAATCACTATTTTGTTGATTTATTTGCAATAAATTATCTAAAATTATAATACAATAAATGATTATTTGATCATAATTTCATCTATTTTTTCTTATTTTTTAGCGATGATCATGCAAGTAGAGAATCAAATAACTAGATAGCCTTTGAATAAAAAGGAAGGTAAAATAAATATAAAAAGATGAAGAAACAACATAAGGACAAAATTGTTCTTAGGAAGAAGTCAGCACGATTGCACTGGCTGGAACACGCCCTTATAACGGACCAAGATTCTTGACATGATCATGAAGACTTGAACATAGTTGTTTCATATAAGGAGCATGACCGTGTCAACCTTGGAAGATACTAGAAATGACCCAAGGCAACCCTAAGGGCTAAAGAGGTAACTTAGGTCAAACAATTGTGTTGCTTTATTGTCCTTAATCCATCTATAAAAATTGGCCACTCTTGTTGATCTTTAAGTTGGTTGGAGGATAGACGATCATATCATCTCCAATTGGCAAAACTATAAGATAACAGAGTCTTGGATTTTGAAGAATAAATCAAAATTTTAAGTTTTTAACTGGTTGATTAACAAATCCAAAGTATTTTACACTTCTCTTAACTATTTACCTTTCATGATCATTGCGAGTAGTATTTAAGAGAAAGATTATTATTATTACATGACTATTGGATAGTAATAACAGTAGGAAAGATGGTTAGCAATTGATATATGAATTATTCATAAGGAAATTTGAAAATAAAAATAGATAAAGTCATAAAGGGATCTAAAGTTCAATGTTTATCTATAATTTTACACATTTGTGTCCTTCACTTCTGATTTTCTTTAAACTTGTTTTTATACATTCTCATTTCTATAAACATAACCCATTTTTTGTGAGTTCAAATGTTAAAATTTAAATTTCTTTTCTAAATTTTTGTCATAATATCTGTAGGATTAACACTAGGGATCTAAAATACCTTTTTTTTATATTGACGAGATATATTTTTTTATGGATAAAACTTGACATACATTTTACACTCACATTTAGCATGCATAAATAATTTTCTAAAGTTTTAAATTCATATTCTAAAGTTCTTAAAGGGTATGTTCATGTACTTCATGTTTTCCAACATTAGTGTGTAGAGTTAAATTGTGAGATTTCTTCATTTTAAGTTTGATCTGAAGTTTCAAATTACAAACTATTGATAGGATGAATTTTTTCTTTTTGGAGATCAGAGTTATCTTCTAGTATTATCCGTATCTTGATATAGGTCAAAGGTAGTATATTAGGACATTATAATTTAAGAACTAGCAATCAAATCTCCTATATACAAAGAGTATCATACATCCATCTACACCTTTAATCTAATGGTTGACAAATTTTTTAAACAAAAAATAAAAAAATAAAACATATTTAACGATTTATACCTTGATGTAAATAGATGTATACTACTATTTATATGTGTGACAATTTTTTTTCTTTAAAAATATGTAGTTCTTCTAACTTTCTAGATGCATACTTTTTTTGTGAAATCATTTAGCCTTTAATAATCTAAAATAATCTTCTAATATTTAAGATAATCTTTTAAATAGTATAAAATTTTCATCTATCTTCACAAAATATTATATTTCTTATCTAATTGATCAAAAGATTATTTAAAATTTAAAAGATTACAATTGACTCTTTTTTAATTAGTAATTAATTAAATTTTTGGTGACCAACTTTATCTTTTAAAATGTTTTTCTTATAAAAGTCTTATAGTTGCTTAAAATAAACTTTTGATTTTAAAGAAAATCATGTTTATAGTTTAAATAATAATTTAAAATTCTAATAATTTACATGAAATTATTCTTATTCTTATGATAGTTTTTATGATCTTTTATTTATATGTGTGATTGATAAGCATAGATTTCATAAATAATTATCTCTCACTTTTATCTCATTAAGACTTCTTATATGTTCAATTAAGTGATCTTTGTCATATTTTATGAGTTTGGGTTCATATGAAGTTTAATTGAATTTCTTTGCTTACCCGATTAAAATGACACTATTATAGTATTTTGAGCATAATAGGAGTTGTAGACATCCAAAAATCATGAAATCTATCTTGAATGAAAGCTTAAAGAAGTGTCCATATTTACAAAGCAAGAGAAGATTCTAAATGGGATGTTTAGGACTCCGAAATTATCTCAAAAGATGAGATAGTGTTGCTGACGTGGAATTTGAACAGTGTGCAAAGATCCGGCCATATCTTGAGATATAGAAGTCATATTGAGATGAAATCAACTTTGTTGGACAGCTAAGATCCAGGGCTACAACTTTTGTTCAGAAGGCAAGCTCTAATTCGGACATGTGAACATCCGAAATTGCGGTGCAAGAAAGTCAAAATTGTTGTGCTCATTGGTGGCAAAAATTCAAAAGTGTTTTGCAATTTCAACAAAGCCCATGTGAAAGCAAGAAAAGGGTAGAAAAGTAATATCCTAGTTGGTGACTTTCTGAAGATGATGCCTCAAAAATCCTCTATAAATAGAAGGGTTTGCAAGAGGAGACAGACACCATTTTGGAGATTAACTCCAATACCACTTTCTTTCTTTCTTTCTTTCTTTCTTCCTTTCTTTCTTTCTTGTTAGTTTTGCCTCCTTCATGGAAGGCTTAGTTTTTCTTTCTTGTTAGTCTGCCTCCTACATGGAAGGCTTAGCTTTTCTTTATTGTTAGTTGCCTCCTACATGGAAGGCTTAGGATTTATTTGTTGTTAGTTGCCTCCTACATGGAAGGCTTAGGATTTATTTGTTGTTAGTTTGCCTCTTTCTTTGTTGTTAGTTTGCCTCCTTCATGGAAGGCTAGGTTTGTAGTTTCAATTCAAGGATTCAAGCTATTTTCATTTTAACTTTGAGGTCTTGATCTTTATTTACGTGCATATTAAGTGGTTTCTACTCTGCTTCACTATATTCTTCAATTTTATTCTTTAATCAAAGTTTGATCGGTTGACGTATTTTGGTTAATGTATAATTGATTTATAATTGGTTTTTGATTGGTAAATCATTTTCCAAAAGTTTGAAGAGTAGAAATTAAGTAATTGAATTGAAGGTTTTCATTTTATTACTTACTTCAACTGAATTCTGATTGTAAAATTGGTTTAGATAAAAGATTAAGTGGTTACTAAATCTTGTTGATCATAATCAATTAAATTCTGAGAGGTTTCTCAGTAGAGAATTCAAGGATCATTGTAGGGGTTCCAGATGATCCTAGGTTGATAAACACAATGCATGATTTTAGTGATCAATGATTAGTTATGAAAATAGCCTCTGAATTCCTTGAGTTGATAATTGTTAAGTGAAATTAATTTCAGTCTATATTTTGTGTTTAGCACTCAATATCACATCTTTACAAAACCCCCTTGTTCTAATTGTCTCCTTATTTGCTTAAGAATCTGAAATGGTCTTTGGGAGATGACCTAGGTTGCACCTTATACTATACCAATAGTTTCGGGGAAATCTAGAAATTATTTTTGCGCGTTTACGACGAGCGTGTCAAAATTTGGCGCCGTTGCCGGGGACCATTTTAATTTCCTAGGCTCATTTAGGAGTTTGTATAAAAATTTTAATCTTTCTAACAATTGTTTTTACTTTAGGTATATCATTCTTGGATTTTCTGTATGAATTCACCTTTTTGTGTATGACCCGATCCAATCCTGAAAATTTATATGCATATGATCCTGAGATTGATAGAACATTCCACCATTTGAAAAGAGCACATAGAAGACATTCATTCAGTAATAACCAAGAAAGTAACAGTAGTGATTTTTCATCTTTAAATTTTGATAGTTTTAAATATTTTGCTAAGAACATGGCTGATAGAACCTTAAAAGAATTAGCTGCACCTGATGTTGCTTATCAACCATTGTGCATTCAATACCCTGATGTTGATGCACCATTTGAACTGAAGTCTGGACTAATACATTTGCTACCTAAGTTTCATGGCCTTGCAGGTGAGGACCCTCATAAACATTTGAAGGAATTTCACATTGTGTGTTCCACAATGCGGCCACAAGGAATTCTAGAAGATCATATCAAGTTGAAGACATTTCCTTTCTCCTTAAATGATGGAGCTAAGGACTGGTTGTACTATCTACATCCAACATCTGTTACAAGCTGGAATGATATGAAAAGATTATTCTTGGAGAAATTCTTCCCTGCATCCAGAACAGCAGCTATCAGAAAAGAGATTTGCGGCATCAGACAGAACTCCCAAGAAACTCTCTATGAGTATTGGGAGAGATTCAAGAAACTATGCGCCACTTGTCCACACCATCAAATCAGTGATCAATTACTGATTCAGTATTTCTATGAAGGACTCATGCCAATGGACAGAAGCATGGTTGATGCAGCTAGTGGTGGAGCACTTATGGACAAAACTCCTACAGCAGCTCGAGATTTGATTGCTAACATGGCAGAAAATTCTCAGCAATTCAATTCTCGAACTAATTCCTTGTCTAAAGGAGTCCATGAAATGACCACCAAGACAGACCATACACGATTGGAGAACAGAATTGAAGAACTAACCTCCATCGTAAGACAGTTGGCCATCGGACAACAACAGCAACTTAATGTTGTTGACAAAACCAAAACATGTGGCATCTGCACTTCTGCAGATCATCCTACTGATGCATGCCCAACATTGCAAGAAAGTGAGACACCTGAGGCTGCAGTAAATGGTATTTTTGGCACAGGACAACAATACAGGCCTCCTCAACATTATCAGCAACAGAAGTTTGAGCCACCTTCTGGATCATACAATCCTAGTTGGAGAAACCATCCTAACTTGAGATATGGTCCTCCACAACAACAAAGGATTCAAACATCTGACTCCCAAAATAAATACCAACCACCGCCATTCAGACAACAACAACAGCATATGCAGCAATCTGTACCCTCTAATGCTTCTGAACCCTCTCTTGATGATTTGATAAAGCAATTAGCAACCAACAATCTTCAGTTTCAACAAAATGTAAGTTCTACCATTCAGGATTTACAAACTCAAATTGGGCAGTTGGCTACCACTGTCAACCAATTGAAATCTCAAGGTTCTGGTCAACTACCTTCTCAACCTGTCATAAATCCCAAAAGTGTGAATGCCATGACCTTGAGAAGTGGGAAGAAAGTGCAGACAGACCCTACAATTTTAAAGCAACAAAGCTTCAATCAGGCTAATCCACACCAAAAAGAAGCATTTATCTCTACACCTGGAGATATCTCTGATGAGCCATCTAAATCAGAGGGAAAGTCTGATGAAAAAAGTACACCAGCCTTCGATAAGACATCGAATGATCAACAAAAAGAAGCTTGCCATAAACGATCTGCACTTGAAGCATCTGATGAGAAGAAAACCCCAAATTGTGCTGATCTGAAGGTATCTTTACCTTTTCCAAATAGAATGGTTCAATCCAAGCCCAATGTTCATGCAGAATTGGATAAGGAGCTTCTAGATACTTTTAGGAAAGTGGAAGTCAACATACCACTTCTAGATGCTATCAAGCAAATTCCCAAATATGCCAAATTTCTAAAGGATTTGTGCACGCATAAGAGAAGACTCAAAGGGGATGAGAAGATCAGTGTGGGACACAATGTTTCAGCCTTAATTCAACCCAGCCTCCCTCAGAAATGTAAAGATCCAGGAACTTTCACCATTCCTTGCACAATAGGAAACTCTACATTTGGTGATGCATTGCTGGATCTAGGTGCTTCCATTAATGTTATGCCCTCATCAGTTTATAAATCTTTGAATCTGGGAGAACTGAAGCCAACTGGTGTGGTGATTCAATTAGCCAACAGAAGTACAGCACATCCAGCCGGAGTACTTGAAGATGTGCTAGTTCAAGTGAATAAGCTGATCTTTCCAGCTGACTTCTACATTTTGGATATGGAAGATGAGTCATCCATCAATAGAGCAACCTTGATCCTAGGGAGACCTTTCCTCAAAACTGCAAAAACAAAGATAGATGTGCATACGGGGACTCTCTCTATGGAATTTGGAGATGATATCATCCAATTCAACATATTTGAAGCCATGAAGCATCCCATAGAGAATCATTCACTCTTTCAACTTGATGCCATAGACCTTCTTGCGGATGATTATTCTATTGACAATCTACTTTTTAAATTTTTTGATTTTGATTTAGATTACTTAGATAATTTTACTTGCACATGTGATGAATTTGATTCATGTATTGTGTGTTCCAGGATTAATGCTGCAGACCAACCTTCGTTGAAAGATGACATGTTAGATGCAAGTGTTGCAGACATTTCAATCTCAGATAGATCTCTTCCTTCCATAATACAACCACCTCCTTTAGAGTTGAAGCCTTTGCCTGAACATCTAAAGTATGCTTATTTGGGGGAAAATGAGAAGCTTCCTGTCATTGTAGCAAAGAACCTTCTACCACAACAGGAAGAAAGGTTACTGCAAACCTTAAAAAGCCATAAACAAGCAATTGGATGGACTTTGGCTGATATTCCAGGTATTAGCCCATCTACTTGTATGCATAGGATACTGCTAGAGGAAAACACCAGACCTGTTAGACAACCACAAAGGCGTTTGAATCCAACCATCCTAGATGTGGTAAAGAAGGAAGTAGGTAAGCTTTTGGCAGCTGGTATCATCTATCCCATCTCAGACAGTGATTGGGTAAGCCCGGTGCAAGTAGTTCCTAAGAAGACTGGCATGACTGTAGTCAAAAATCACAATGATGAACTAATCCCTACCAGAATACAAAACAGTTGGAGAGTGTGCATAGATTATAGGAAGCTTAACCAAGCTACTCGCAAGGATCACTTCCCTTTGCCCTTCATAGACCAAATTTTGGAAAGATTAGCAGGAAAATCTCACTATTGCTTTCTGGATGGTTTTTCAGGTTATTTTCAAATACATATAGCCCCAGAAGACCAGCATAAGACCACCTTCACTTGTCCTTTTGGTACTTTTGCCTATCGAAGGATGCCCTTTGGTCTATGCAATGCCCCTGGAACCTTTCAAAGATGCATGGTAAGCATTTTCTCTGATCTCTTAGAAAGTTGCATGGAAGTGTTTATGGATGACTTCACTGTATATGGTTCTTCTTTTGATGCATGCTTAGAAAGCCTTTCTAAAGTTTTGGACAGATGCATTGAGACTAACCTGGTTTTGAATTTTGAAAAATGTCATTTCATGGTAACAGAAGGTATAGTCTTAGGACACTTGGTATCTAGCAAAGGTTTAGAGGTTGATAAGGCCAAGATAGACATTATTACTTCTCTACCTTACCCCACTTCTGTGCGAGAAGTACGTTCTTTACTTGGTCATGCAGGTTTTTACAGAAGATTCATCAAGGATTTTAGCAAGATTGCACAACCTCTTTCTAAACTACTACAAAAAGATATCAAATTTGTGTTTGATCAAGCATGCAAGGATTCATTTGATGAACTAAAGAAGCGGTTGACAACCACTCCCATCATTTAACCACCTAATTGGACGCTTCCATTTGAATTAATGTGTGATGCATCTAATTATGCCCTTGGTGCTGTACTGTCTCAAAGAGTTAGCAAGAGATCTCATGTCATTGCATATGCCTCTCGCACACTTGATGCAACCCAATCAAATTACACAACTACTGAGAAGGAGCTTTTGGCAATTGTGTTTGCATTAGATAAATTTCGCTCCTATTTGCTTGGATCTAAAGTTATTGTCTTCTCTGACCATGCAGCTTTGAAATACTTGCTGAAGAAGACAGATGCTAAGCCAAGACTGATTCGTTGGATGCTTCTGTTGCAAGAATTTGATTTAGAGATTAAAGACAAGAGTGGTGCAGAGAACCTTGTAGCAGATCATTTAAGTCGGATCCAGCAACCTTGTGAAGAAACTTCAATTGCAGATTCATTCCCAGAAGAGCATCTCTATCATTTGCACGGGAAGGATCCTTGGTATGCAGATTTGGTAAACTATCTGGTTGCTAAAGAAATACCCAAACACTTCACCAAATCGCAACTTGCCAAGTTGAAAAGTGATGCCAAACACTACATATGGGATGAACCATACCTTTGGAAGACATGCAGTGATCAAATCATTAGAAGATTATGCATAACTTGTGAGCAGTGCCAAAGAATAGGGAGTATTTCGCGCAGAAATGAGATGCCCCAACAACCACTTCTCTTTTGTGAGGTATTTGATGTATGGGGTATAGACTTTATGGGTCCATTCCCTGTCTCTTTTGGCTTTGTTTACATTCTGCTAGCTGTTGATTATGTTTCAAAATGGGTGGAGGCAAAAGCCACCCGTACTGATGATGCTCGAGTTGTTGCAGATTTTATCAGGTCTAACATTTTTAGCAGGTTTGGCATTCCTAAAGCTCTAATTAGTGACCAAGGTACTCATTTTTGCAACCGCACAATGGAAGCCCTACTCCGCAAATATGGAGTCATGCATAAAGTTTCCACCCCATATCATCCTCAAACAAATGGTCAAGCTGAAGTTTCTAATCGAGAGATCAAGAAAATCTTAGAGAAAACAGTTCAGCCTAACAGGAAGGATTGGAGCTTGCGCCTTGTTGATGCATTATGGGCATATAGGACAGCTTACAAGTCACCCATTGGCATGTCTCCCTACAGGATTGTCTTTGGTAAAGCATGTCATCTTCCAGTTGAATTAGAGCATAGAGCATTTTGGGCAGTAAAGAAATGCAACATGGATCTAGACCAAGCAGGAATCCATAGGAAGCTTCAATTGCAGGAACTTGAAGAAATTCGATTAGAAGCATACGAAAACTCCAAAATTTACAAAGAAAAGGTCAAAGCTCTTCATGACAAAAAGTTGGCAAGAAAGGAGTTTTCCGTTGGACAAAAAGTTCTCCTTTTCAATTCTCGGCTAAAGCTTATGCCTGGTAAGCTACGCTCTAGATGGTTAGGACCATTTGTAGTTACTAATGTTTTTCCTTATGGTGCAGTGGAAATAAAAAATGAGGTAACTGAAAAAATCTTCAAGGTGAATGGACATCGTCTTAAACCATTTTTCGAAGGTTTTCAAAAGCACACGGTAGAAGAAGTGCATTTGCACAATGCCACATACCTGCAATAAATTCAAGAGAAGTCTCTCTCTCTCCCTCTCTCTCTCTTTCTCTCTTTCTCTCTCTCTCTTTCTCCCTCTCCCTCTCTCACATTCCTCGCTTATAAGTTTCAACTAATCTCTCAACTTCCTTTTTCACCTCTTAAATCATCCCAACTATTACACCACATTGAGTTTGCAGGAATAATAACTTGAGTGTTTTAAGAAAAAAAAATGGAGAAAGCTCTCACCAGGATCAAAATTTTGTTCCCTACTCTCCCCAGAAATTTTCTTAAAGACATTTACAATTGCAGACTTGAACGATTGAGAGCATTAACACTCTTAGGCCTTCCAGAAGATGTCCGTTGGATCATTGAAGCTAAGGTACGTCTAGCAGGTGAATTTCAAGAATCATTTGTTAAAAACATGCCAGGTATGGGAAGAAGTTCCTATGCAAAGAAGAGAAGGGCAAAAAGAATTGGAGTTTGCTACAGGTGTGCAAGATGGACCTGTAACACAAGATGCAAGAACCCTGGAATGGTTTCAAGAAATCGAGAGGACAAAATTCAATTCATAAAGGATGGACTGAGTAAGGAGTCATTGGATGATATCATTCAGACTCTTGAGACGCATCCTAGTGGGCATGTACAAGGAGTCCTTCTTGATTTGTTTGAACTGTTCCGTAAGGAAAAAGCACGTTATAGTCTTGGGAATCTGACTTTAAAAGACCCTGTTGTCAGTTTACAAGAAAACTGAATGGGAAGCACATCCTCGACTCTTAGAAGGCGTTTCAGCTGTTACTGGACGTAAAACCAGAGGAAGATGTGAGCCACAATCACAACTACTGTTCATTCTCATGCGTGTATGTTTGTCATTTACATTGTCTTTTCAATTTATTGGGCCACCGTTTTTTTTGAAATTTTCACCCCTGCTTAAAGTCTTTCCCCTCTGACATTCACCTTTTCCTTGAACCCAAAATTCAAACTTTTGCAACCAAAATTCAAACTTTTGCAACAAAAATTCAAACTTTTGCAGCAAAAATTCAAACTTTTGCTACCAAATCCTGATCCCGCACTATTCAAGCGATCTCCTTGTCTGATATTGAGTCCCTATAAATTATCCACCTCTATGACATATTTTTTCAAAAAAAAAAAAAGACAGAAACACCGTATATGGATAAGATCAATACTATCTGTGTTTTTGGTGGGTCTAACCTTGGAAAGGATGGAGAATTTCAACATGCAGCTTCTACCCTTGGTAAGGCATTAGCTGCAAGAAAAATCAATCTTGTTTATGGGGGAGGGATTCAGGGTTTAAAAGGATGTGTTGCAGGATCTGCACTCACAAAGGGGTGTAACGTCTTAGGTGTTGGCTTAAAAAATGGGAGCACCTCCTACTTCACCCTGGGTACTGAATTGAAGGTTGCAACCATGCATGACCGTATGAGACACATGTTGGTTAATTCTAATGCATTTATTGCATTACCTGGTGGTCTTGGAACAATGGAAGAAATTTTTACCATTATATTTTGGGCCTATCGGAATTTTCATAAAAAACCTTTGGGCTTATTGAATATTAATGGCTTTTATAATGGTTTGATATCCTTTTTAGATCATGCAGTAGAGCAGGAGTTCATGCCACAATCCATGCGCAACATCATAGTATCTGCTTCAACTGTTGAACAGCTACTTGAGATTTTGCAAAATCCTACATCTGAGCTCAGTCAAGCAATGCAGCTGGTGAACCAACCAAATCAGGATGGCAGAGATAAAAGAGAACCAGATACCACTCTTCGGTTATAACTTTTCCTTACTTTGATGGTTTTCTTACATTTCTTTTCCTGTTATATGAAATTTCATCTAAGACATTGGGGACAATGTCTTGGATAGGTTGGGGGGAAGATGGTCCGATATCTAAAATTAAAAAAAAAAAACAAAACAAAACCCAAAAAAAAAAAAAAAAACAAAAAAAACAAAAAAAAAATTAGGTTAGATTCATAAACTTGCTTTGAGTAAGATGGCTGAGTAAGGAGTTACACTTGACTCTTGATACGCATCTTATGATTTAAAAAAAAAAAAAAAAATTTGAATGTGGAAGTATGTTTTTCTTTAGATTTCATAAAATAATTGAAGCAAAATGATTTACATTTCGAGATTAATTAGTTTGGCAACACATATTTGAACTGGATAGATTAGATTTGATAAATATATTACCTGTGAGATTTTGAGCCTTATTATTATTTTCTTTCTTGTGTGATTTTCATCCATGGAATATGTTACTTCAGAACTTGCATTGATTCTTTTTGAAGCTACATTTTCACATGATTTGTACAAAAATGATTGAGGCACTGTTTTTCTTGAACAAACCACTTGGCCAAATAACTAAACCATATAATTTTATCCTTTGATCAGCCCTTTGAGCCGATTAGCCTTTTCTTCTTTTTAGCTCACCACAAATAAAAAAAAAAAAAACAACTTTGTCTGACCATAGAAGGTGAGGAATACTGGATTTATCATACCATAAGTGTTTCAATAAGTGTGGGGGAGATTATTGTTGTGTTCATCAATATCATGGTTGAAAAAAAAAAAAAAAAAAACTGAAGCAATAAATTAATAAATAAACTATTATATTGAAAAAAAAATAAAAAAAAATTGAAGAAGTGATATCTGTTTCTCACACTTGCACTTACAATCAATTCTCAATCCTCACCATTTTCATTGGTCTAACATTGTATCTCTTCAATATATCATTTCATCTTTCTAATCCCGTTAGAACCAAAATAAAGACCTCTTGATTTGTGCATTGCATGTGTACATAGTAGTAGAGAAGTAGAAGATATGCAAGCCTATGATAGTTCATCTTTCATGGATTGAATTTGAGAGAAACACTTACCAAATCAAACACTTGAGAGATTCAGAGTATATCATGTGAGGTTTTATCTTTCTCAATCTATGTTTTTCAAATTAAAGTTGCCTTTCTAAGTAATTTCAAAAATGTGATGAAAGAATGCTTCATGAAATTTTGTGAATTCTTGAGAAATCAACTCAAAACTTTGATGTTCTTTCAAAAAAAAAAAAAAAAAAAAAAAAGTCACCAATCCTTAACTTAAGTTTGCCCGAGACGTGCAAAAGATAAGTGTGGGGGAATTTGATAAGCATAGATTTCATAAATAATTATCTCTCACTTTTATCTCATTAAGACTTCTTATATGTTCAATTAAGTGATCTTTGTCATATTTTATGAGTTTGGGTTCATATGAAGTTTAATTGAATTTCTTTGCTTACCCGATTAAAATGACACTATTATAGTATTTTGAGCATAATAGGAGTTGTAGACATCCAAAAATCATGAAATCTATCTTGAATGAAAGCTTAAAGAAGTGTCCATATTTACAAAGCAAGAGAAGATTCTAAATGGGATGTTTAGGACTCCGAAATTATCTCAAAAGATGAGATAGTGTTGCTGACGTGGAATTTGAACAGTGTGCAAAGATCCGGCCATATCTTGAGATATAGAAGTCATATTGAGATGAAATCAACTTTGTTGGACAGCTAAGATCCAGGGCTACAACTTTTGTTCAGAAGGCAAGCTCTAATTCGGACATGTGAACATCCGAAATTGCGGTGCAAGAAAGTCAAAATTGTTGTGCTCATTGGTGGCAAAAATTCAAAAGTGTTTTGCAATTTCAACAAAGCCCATGTGAAAGCAAGAAAAGGGTAGAAAAGTAATATCCTAGTTGGTGACTTTCTGAAGATGATGCCTCAAAAATCCTCTATAAATAGAAGGGTTTGCAAGAGGAGACAGACACCATTTTGGAGATTAACTCCAATACCACTTTCTTTCTTTCTTTCTTTCTTTCTTCCTTTCTTTCTTTCTTGTTAGTTTTGCCTCCTTCATGGAAGGCTTAGTTTTTCTTTCTTGTTAGTTTGCCTCCTACATGGAAGGCTTAGCTTTTCTTTATTGTTAGTTGCCTCCTACATGGAAGGCTTAGGATTTATTTGTTGTTAGTTGCCTCCTACATGGAAGGCTTAGGATTTATTTGTTGTTAGTTTGCCTCTTTCTTTGTTGTTAGTTTGCCTCCTTCATGGAAGGCTAGGTTTGTAGTTTCAATTCAAGGATTCAAGCTATTTTCATTTTAACTTTGAGGTCTTGATCTTTATTTACGTGCATATTAAGTGGTTTCTACTCTGCTTCACTATATTCTTCAATTTTATTCTTTAATCAAAGTTTGATCGGTTGACGTATTTTGGTTAATGTATAATTGATTTATAATTGGTTTTTGATTGGTAAATCATTTTCCAAAAGTTTGAAGAGTAGAAATTAAGTAATTGAATTGAAGGTTTTCATTTTATTACTTACTTCAACTGAATTCTGATTGTAAAATTGGTTTAGATAAAAGATTAAGTGGTTACTAAATCTTGTTGATCATAATCAATTAAATTCTGAGAGGTTTCTCAGTAGAGAATTCAAGGATCATTGTAGGGGTTCCAGATGATCCTAGGTTGATAAACACAATGCATGATTTTAGTGATCAATGATTAGTTATGAAAATAGCCTCTGAATTCCTTGAGTTGATAATTGTTAAGTGAAATTAATTTCAGTCTGTATTTTGTGTTTAGCACTCAATATCACATCTTTACAAAACCCCCTTGTTCTAATTGTCTCCTTATTTGCTTAAGAATCTGAAATGGTCTTTGGGAGATGACCTAGGTTGCACCTTATACTATACCAATAGTTTCGGGGAAATCTAGAAATTATTTTTGCGCGTTTACGACGAGCGTGTCAGTGATCAAATTCTTTTACATATATATTTACTTTGATTTTTAATATATTTTTATTAGTAAATAAATTAGTTTCAGAAAAATTAAAATATTTAAAATTTTTATTAAAAAATTTGTTAGTATTAAAATTTTTTATTGAAAAGATCCTAGATTCAGCATCAATAACCAATGATAAAAGTAAATGAAAATTATTATTTCATATAAATTATTTTTTTCGAAATTATTTTTTTACACAATCAGTTATATAATATTTATTCAAGGTAAGATAAAAATTTTTTAAACTATTGATTTTGAACATATGAGAAAAACATAAATTCTTATAAAAAAATATTATCTATAAAGAAATTTTTTTTTCGAACATTTAACTTTTTATAAATTTTTTTTATAAGATAAAAAAATATTGCTATAAATTATATTTATTCTTTTTTTATAACAAACTTATATGTTGTTCTTTGTATTAACATATTTTTAATTTATATATTTTTAAAATTTTATTTTAATTAACAGATTTTCAAGTAGGAAAATATTAATTTATTTGATTTTATATTTATTTTAAAAATTGAAAATAAAATATTTTTTATTTATACATTAAACAATTTTTATAACCAAGAACAATTTTACTTACTTTATTTATAATAATTTTAAATATTTGAAGAATAAATTTTTTTCTATTCAAATTTTTGCAATAATTTATTAAGATTATATTAATTTCTTTGATTTTATATTTCTTTGATGGAAAATAAAATATTTTTTATTTATACATTAAACGAGTTTTATATTTTCATAGTTAAAAACAATTGTACTTATTTTATTTATAATAATTTTAAGTATTTGAAGATGAAAATTTTTTCTATTCAAATTTTAACAATAATATATTATGATTTAAATATTTATGTATTTTATTAATAAATAAAAATTCTAACCTAAAAATATTTAATGTAATGCATAGGTCACCTTATTGGTAATCAAATGTTTCAAACTTAAAAATTTAATAAAAAAAATATGAAATTTTATTAATGGTCTTATTATTTATACATTTTTGTTTTCATTTTTTTAAAATTTTTTAAAATTCTAAAATAATTCTTTTCTTCTTACCTTCTCATTTTTTCTTCTGTATTCTCTTTACAATTCAAGCCTTTCAAATTTTTATTAGTCAACTTTAAACTTTCTATCAATCTTGTTATTTTATGTTTGAGAGGTACACATTCAATTTTAAAATCCGTTTCTTGTTTTTCTTCTCATTCATTAAACATCTATAATGTTATTTGTCTATGAAATTGCTGAAGTTGAGTTTCCACAGACACAAGTAAAAGCTTTTAAAATTAAGATTTTATAATATAAAAATATAATTATGAAATTTTATTTAAAAAATATTAAATCTCATTTTAAAAATAAAATTTCAAAATGATATTTTATAGTGTGAAGTTATATTTTCAAAACTAAATTAAAACAAATTTATTCTTACATTTCAAAATCTTATTTTTAAAAATGTTTTTAGTTGATCTTAAATTTTAGAAATAATATATAATTTGTGTTTTGAAAAATAATTTTTAGAATATATAAAAGAAAGGATATAAAAATAATTTCATAAGGAAAGTGAAAAATATTATTCAAAAATATGAATAACATTTTCTTTTTAACAATTGCTTTTTATATCTTCTAAATTATTTATTTATAAAATTACTTTACTATTTTTACTGGCTTTAAAATTTTGAAGTTTTTTAAAAACATTACAGTTTAAAAAATTAAATTTCAAAAGTATAATAAATAATTTTTGAAAATTTAATTCTTAAAGCATTTATTAAACCTCCAATTTAAATTTTTGAATCATTAATTTTATAATTATATTTTAAAAATGTATTATATGCATTTTGAAATTGTAATATCGGAATATAGATACCATATTTTGAAATTATAATTCTGGAATTTTTTTTAAAATTACAGTTCCAAAAAGTTAATTCATGAAACACATTAAATAACTTTCGAAATTAAAATTTTGCAAGTCATTTATTAAACTTCTAAAATTAAATTTTTGGAAACATTAATTTCAAAATCCTGAATATGTTAATCGATTTTGAAATTATAATTTCTCAAAGTATTTTTAATTTTTAATTTCAAAAATTTAATTCTAAAATGATTTTTAAAAATTTTAATTCTAAAAATCATTTATTAAATTTCCGGAAGAGTAGCCAAAGCAAAATAAAAATAACAAAAAATTAGAAGGGAGGATTTAAAAAGTTTGGACCCGGGATTTTCCCCAGCTCTTGACCCAAAGGTAAAAGGATTTTTCTCAGCCAATTTCTCAATTTTCCTTCAGTCTATTATCAGTCATCACCACCGCGAGCAGCAGCAAACAGAGTCCCATTCCTGAGCCTCAGGTACTAGTACAAGGGAATATCATAAAGACGCCCTCGAACTATTCTTCTATCTGTTGAATACTCCATAACCCAATAACGCTTCGGGTACCGTCTCTACCCTCTCATTTGCTCTTACCAATTCACATTTTATTCCAATCTTTGTTCCTTTTTCTTTGTTTTTATTACTCCTAGCTTCACCGACTAAGCTACTTGTTACGTATGTTCGTGCTTTGATAGATAACTATTATCAAACGTTCCATATTATTAATTTCAATAATGACACTCTAACTCGTAAATTGATGACCGAGGCCCAGACTAGGTTCGGTGCACACAATGTGTTTGATGAAATGCTTGAATGGCTGTGTTGGACTGGGTCTCATAGCATGTAATTTGTCTGTATTTTCAATGTTCTTTTCGATTGTTTAAGGTTGTTCATTGTCCGTTCTTTATTTCTGGGAGGGTTGAATAGAGTTCAACTTTCATTCTAATCTTTTGCTGGTCATATTGAAACAAAACGTTATCGTTTCTCTGACTTGATAGGGTAGGCTAAAGTTGAATACTCTATGATTTAGTTGACTTTCTATTTAGGTTGCTGAAAATTTGCCAATTTTTTTAATAGAAGGTATCTAATCTATTGACTACTATTGCGATAATAACACCAGCATGAAGCATCTCTATCTCATCAAGGATTTTTTCTATAATCTTTTTTTATAATGAGAATACTTGTATAATTGTATGAACGAATGTTGGGTATTTGAGCACCTTCCTTTAGGGAAATTGCATGGTTACAATCCCTTGATGGAGGTAAGCCTTTCGGTTCTTGAAATAGTTTTGCAAACTCTCCCAAGAGGTCTTTCAAGGCTGACTAAGAGGTTTATTTGTACTGTCGAGTAGTGTCACATTATGATATTCTATATGATATCCTTCACCTTAGAACATTCACTAAAGCTTTCCTTGAGGCTTGAGTTTTATAAATGGCTTCCCTTTTAAGTTAAACTTTTGTCCTTCAACTATCGATTTGAAGGTCAGCTCCTTGAAATTTGCTTCAATATCATCAAGTTGCTAACCAACTCATCTCTAATACCACCTGTGTCCCACTTAATTCAAACAAAAAATTATCTTACTCTATTATTACTTGTACTTCCAACTTCATTCTCATACACCGCTTGGTTTTTCACCTTCTAACTATTCCCCATCTCCACCACATATTTCGGAGTCTCTTGCACAGGTAACTGTAACTTTCCAACCAGTTACCTAGATATGAAATTATTAGATGCTTCATAATGTACTAGTATTAATACTGGATTTTCATTAATTAGCTCCCATAACTTAAAGGACTTATTCAAGGTCAACCCTATCATGTTATTCAAAGATAATTGCAACATCTTATCTTCCATAATTTCTTCCTTTAAACTTTCTTCCTCCTCATGTTCTTCTAACATTTGTAGTGTTGGGATTTGCACACATGATCTATGCCTTAACATTCTCCACATTTAAAACACAACTCTTTCCTGCTCCTTTCCTGCAACTCAATTTGGGATAAGCATTTAGCCCCATTAAACTTCTTTTCCCTCAAATTGGTAACTAGTGGTTTAGGCTCCAGTAATCCTTCCTGTTACATTCTGAAGTTTGCTTTGTTCTACTATTATGTTGGTCTAGAAGTAGTATAATTCTTTCCTACTGAACCCCTTTTGATACCCACACGTAACCTCGCCTCATCATGGCTGCATTATTTTCTTTTAGTAGGAATATCTTATCCATTATTTCAGCAAGTGAGTTAAGCTAATAATGTTTTAACTTTGCTTATCTCTCCTCCTTCAGTTCGTTCATAAAGATTTTCGCTTCAAAATTGGTAGATCGACATTTATAAAGGGGCTCAAAATCATCTTGAACTCCTCTCTGTAATCCATAACATCCAATTAAAATCGATGGAGCACAGCCTCTTGGAATTCACCCTAGCTTGTCGATGGTTTTTGATCCTCCCACCATTAGTAGCAGTTCAATGCTTGTCCTTTCAAAAGCCACCATCACCACCATGACTTACTTCGTCTTTGCAATTTTGTTCAACTTAAAAGTAACGCTCCATCCTATTGAGCCACCCATACATGCATCTCCCGAGAAAACTGGAATCTCCATCATCTGTACCTCCTCTAGTTGAAGCTAAGACATAGCTCTCCCAATTGATTCCAAACTATGATTATTTGATAAGCTCTATGATTGAGCAGGATGTGAATGCACTAATTCGTTTTCACTCCCAACTTGTTGATTTCACATGGGTGCTCTTTGATGCCATTGCAAGCTCCTCCATCTCTTTCTCCCTCAACAAACTCATAATCTCCTCCAAACAACTTTCTAAAGCTTCATGCTTACTCTAATTTTCTAGCCTCCAATAGTAAAAACTTCTCTCTAAGTTATCCATTCTTAAATCCATTTTAGCACACTGATCATTGTTTAAAACTTTAAAGATTGGTGCTTGAATACCAGATGATAGCAAGGTAGTCAAAATCGCGATCTGAATCGTAAAATCGTAAGATTTTAAGATCTTGCACCCAGTTTCCGTGTAGAATTGTGGCTAAAATCGGAAATTGGTGGGATCGGGTAGAATCGCACCTCCAGCTCGTGAAATCGCTGGGATTGTGCGATCCTGCGGTCCACTGGGTTTGCCCAAAAACCCACCCAACCTGGTTTCCAAAAAAATCCTAAATAACCAAAAGATGGGCGGCTTCTCAGTTCTCTCCTTGCACCCTGTTCTGCGTCCGTTTTTGCAAGTTTGTGCTGCACCTGCTGTTGCCGTTTGCCTTTGCTCAAATATTTCGCCTCTATTCTGCATTCCCATTTTCTGCAACTTTGCTATTTCTGCCTGTTTGCACATGCTGTTCTGCACCTACCATTTTTCTCATCTATCATTTGTTCCTCTTTTGCTGCCCCTGTTCTGTGTTTGCTTTTTTCTGAAAATGGCCTCTAGTTCTACATGCAAGTAATAGTGCTACTAGAATCTCCATTGAAACAAATGGTAGCTTTAAGGATATTATCTCTATGTATGTATGTTTAATTAAGTGATTGTAATGATTTAAATATTTATATGTTATTTTACATGCACTTATATAAATTTTATATGCATATATAGAAAAATATATTTTAGGTAGGATCTTACGATCCAAGTTTACGATCCTAGATTTTACAATCTTACATCCCCTTTCCGATATTAAGTAAAATCTCGATTTTGACTACCTTGGATGATAGAACTCAAGGAAATAATAAAGAAGCTATATAATATGATGATATCGACCAGAACATTAATGTGATATCAACCTTCAAGAAAAAAAGATGAAAACACCAATAGAAGAAATAAAAAAAAGATAGTTAATGAGTGTCCTCCCTCATCCAAACGTCTAGACCAAATTTTTCTATATTAAACTTCCTCTCCATTTTGATAACAATGATTTACTTGCAACTAAGTTATCAATCCTTTGACGGGACTTATTTTCTCTTTGCCAGCTCACCTCCCAAAATCCTAACAAAAAATTTTATACAAACTATGGAATACTAGTTTAGGGTTTATAAGGCTTCAGATTCCAACTACAACAACTAGCTTTTATGGTGTGGTTCTCCCAAGGTTCTTATCAATATCCAAATCTCTATGACCAAGTGATCAAAAACTTGATTCTAGCCACCCTCCATTCTGTCAAGGAGATTGGAGTATCGTTGATCTTTTACTGTCATGATTTGTGCTGGTCATTTAAAATTAGCTGGCTGGTCTTTCAAATTCAAGATTTACAGAAATAATTGTGTAACTGCCAATTAATTCTAGCATTTCAAATATAAACATGAAACTGTGAATTAACTTTGTATTCAATAATTTAGCTGTTACATAGAGCTTATACTTAGGTTGTATAAAACTATATACAATAGAGAATTCTCCAACCTTGCGTTTGGATGAAGAATTTTAGAATTCCACTAATTTCTAAATAAAAATGAGTAACTATTAAAAGAAGAGTTAAGTATAAGAGAAATTATAAATAATAATTTAAGAAGAAGACAACATAATAGAAGATTTTAGAAATTCTCTCTAAATAGGTGTCATTTGAAAGTCTCCTTAATTAACATAAAAATTACTCAAATCAAAGTCTATAGGATTTTTAAAGCTCTTTTTCTTATCATCTAAATATATAAAATCTAGTAATTTCAAATTTCTCTATCCAAACATAAGGCAAGGCAAGGCAAGAGAACAAACAATTTTATCTCAATTCTTCCATGTTTAACACATTCTTCATAGTTAAGTCGAATTTTAACACAAGGTAAATTGGGATTGTCCAATAATGGTTTACGCCTCAAGCCCATGAGTCACTTCAATGATTGGATAAAGTCATTCTAGAATTTGAACCTACACTAATAGCTTAAGCTTTAGGGATAATTGGTCCTTGACATTTGTAAGTTGTAACTTAAGCTCTAGAGACTAGGGACAATTATTAGATGATTATGATAGGAGATGTAATAAGTTAGTAGCCTTATTGCGATAGGCTTGTACTAGTTTTTTTTACAACGTGGAAAGCGATGAGATTTGAACCCAAAACCTTACGTAAAACTACTCGAATCCCCAACCCCTCACCACTAGACCAATCCTAGTGGTTTAGGCATGTACTATTTTTGATATATCAGTACATAACCTTGTTATTAATATTTAGTACTATAAATAAAAATAATAATATTAGGTTAGTATTTTCCTCACATCTGATATCAATCTAACTTCACATTGCTTACATTATCTCTATTCAACTTTCTTACTTTCTACCTAAACCTCATAATTTTAACAATAATAGAGAACAAGGAAGCATAGACATCATAAAAGACAAACCTTGATATTAGCACAGAGGTCTTCCATGCAGGTGTCAGGTATTTGTGCAATGATTGTCAAATCAATGAAAATGTCCATTCTCCAAAAATCAGCACATGGGCCAATCTCAAGTAACAGATATGCCAAACTCTAATATGGATGATAATTTTGTGTTGTACATGAACTTGGAGAGCGCTAAAATAATGGGATGAACAAGATAAATCAATTAAATCCCTACCTTTGCCTCCACAGTTGATGAAATTTGGGAAGTTAATTTCTCTCTATATTTTTGAAAGTGTCGGATATAGCATAGTGAAAAAACATATATAATAAATTACAAGACCTAGTATTATATAAATATGATTATAAATATTGTTATTTTCTCAATAAAACATGCAGGACCAAGAAGTTCCATTAATAAGTTATAAATGGGTATTTTGACAGCATATACATAAATCATTAATTGGATTGAAATCTACTAACTTGATTAGAGGAACTTGAGATACATGAAATAGATACCAACTACAAAAGCAAAACAGAAACAGAGAACACCAGAGTCAACAATCGTCCATTCAAGGGTAATGGGATGCTTTTTACCATCATCGGTTGAAAGTTGTTACAAATCAGTAAAACTGATTTTGAGAGAATAACAGAAACTACAGAAACAAGTGCAATTGTATTTCATTATTGAATTAGTGATTACAGGTGTTGACTATATATACAATGATCGAGTCCTAACTGTTGGTTGTAACAGTCTAACCGAAACAGTTATAAAGTGCAACTGTTATAACTGAAACAATTAGTACAGAAAGCCTTATATTTTAACAGTGTCTCCTCAAAATCAAGTGGGTTGCAAGGTCTGTGAAAACTGATCAGCCACTCTGAGTTTGCTTTTGACAAAGACAAATCTGTTAGACCCTAGTACCTTAGTAAGAATGTCAGCAATTTGATCATGGGGATAGAATATGACAGACAGTAAGAAGATAAGGCCTTGGATTAATTTGCTTAAACAATTCCACCATGTTTTTAAGTTGCTTAAACACAGATAAGGCCTCAGATTTAGTTTTAAGATAAATCCAAGTGTAACATGTGCAAGCATCAATAAAAGTAATATAATACGAGAAACCAACAGTGTACAGAATTGGTGCTGGACACCATAAATCACTGAAGGTCAACTCCAAGGGTTGACTGTATATAGTGGTAGAAGAAGAAGAAAAAGAAGGCAAGCGATGAGCTTTGCTTAGGCAACATGCAGAGCAAAAATCCAATTCCTCTTTATTATTTGTTAGGATATACAGTATAGAACTTTCTCTCTAGAATATTCAGTTATGATAACTGTAAGTGTAACTGATTTCTGTTAGACTGTAGTAACTACCTCTTTGAATCAAATAAGCTCTAGCATATTCTGATTGCTTCTAGACATAAGTATATATTCTGAACTGTTGTAATATTTTTTAAGTTTTGATCATAATTCAATAACCTATTCTCTAAAAAATGTCAACATTTATACTTTTTAAACATTATTGAATGGTATTTTACAATGTTACAGTACAGGTTTAAGTGAAACAGAATGAGGATAATCTAATCTACTGTGCCCAAGTGTGTAGGAAATAGGAGTGGAAATAGTGTAAACAATAGATGCAGTAGGAGAAAAATTCTGAAACAGTGTTAGAGTAACTAGCAGTCATAGGTTGAGAAGGGTTACATGATAGCATGAGGTGATGAAACTTGAGGAGACCATCAGCTCCCATGACCTTCCAGTATGACTTAACTAGAAGCTTAAGATTTGACAAAACAACACTCAGGATGAAACTCAACATACTTTATTATCCTTGGCAAACCAGAGGCTAACCAAATTCTGGGTGATAGAAGGAACTGACAAAAGATTCATAAGAACTAGTGTTGTGTGTGGCTGAATAGATGTTTGAAAATAAGAGTTGCCAACCAAAGTAATGGACAAACCTTGTCCATTGCCAACCAGGACTTGATCTACACCTTGAAATGGTGTACTGTCTTGCAAATTGTCAGGGTATAGAGTGACATGATGAGTGACTCCAGAATCAGGAAACCATTCTTGAGAAGGTGGTGCTGCAGGTGTGGTGAGGAAAGCGTCCAGATGAAGAGAACTTTGTGACTGAGGAATAGATGGAGTGCTGCTATAGGAAGGTAATTCCTGCAAAGGAGAAAATGCAGGCATGGGCTGAGGAAGTTGTGGAGTACCAAAGTAATGATATAGTAGGGCAAAAGAGGTAGTGTAATTGGTTGAACCAATGGTAGAACAGAAGAGCGTCATGACATGCATTGTGACCGACATGAATATAGCTGGATAACGGTAATATAATTTAGTAGTATGTAGTTTTGTATCATATTGTATGTGATGTATATATATATGGTTGTAGTAGCTATATATGTAACTAAGTATGTAAAGATACCGATGTCTTAACTTAACTAAGTATGTGTATATATGAACTGTATGACTAAAATGTTTGTATTATTCAGGACCTATCTATGCTAACTTGTCAACCTAAGTAATTTAGATAAGTTGTAAACATGTATTTGTAACGTAGATGATCTATTAATTTGACGTGAATAAGAATGTTTGATTATTTATTTTTCAATATAATAATTATTGCAATGAGACTTGCATTTTTAACCAAGATTTAATTTTTTTTTACCATATTTTTACTAAAAATAATTTTTGGAAGATTCCATTTCATAAAATAATAGTCTAATAATAAAATTTCATACACAATTTAAACGTAAAATGAGACTTCATTTTTAAGGTGTTATATGATAAATAATATAACTAAATTTAACAAGCTACCTTCTTTTTATGCTTTCGGGGTCATTCTAAAATTGACAACCAACAAACCATACTAAAAGTTTTAAAATGTAAGTGAAGTTCCAATAATAGGCTTTATCTCTAGCATGCCGTCTCACATTAAGCTCTGACCTTTCCTCAATCCTCCCCTTTCAAAGTGGATTAGACTTGAAAAATAAAAATAAAACTACTACACTCTTGACTATGTCGTTTTTCATTCACTCACTCTTTTTTGAGTTAAAATTTTGATAACTAAATGAAAAATAGAAACAGTATGGTGGGATTGTTAGGATCCGTCTTAATGCATTGATAGATAATTAGTTATTCATTCTTACAAAAGAATTGTTTAGAAAAGAATGAACTTAAAAGAAAATGTAATTGATAGACTCGAAATCTGAAAATGTAATGAACAAACTATCACATTAGCAGTTTATTATCTTATACATCTTTTATCTTTAATTTTTCCATATAAATAAAAAAACGAGAAAAAGAATGAGCTTAAATAGATTCCCACCTATAAAATATAAACAAAAAGACTACAGCAAATTAAAATTCAGGTAGGCAAAAGCAGGACATCAATTAACCCTCTTCATTGTCTTATTATAAAAGTCCCGTGTCAAAATCACCTTCCTGAATTCTCATGTGAGACACTAAAACGCAGTGAAACATACAGTACCACCCAAACGGTTTTGGGCATCAAAACCCAACAGGGTGAGGAAAAGGAAAAAGTACGGGATTTTAGCAAAGGTCTTCCTATGTAGAAGCTTTTAGTACATATCAAAAGCTGATGTTGCTACGTTAGGATCAAAAACAGTTTTTTGTTTTCTTTAACAAAGAGGTTTTTCTAATTCTATAATTAAAATGGAGCTGAAGTCAGCTGAGCTGTATTGTGCTTAATTCTTGTTGTTCTGGTTTCTGGACAATGTTCTGGTCTAATCAGGCATTCAGTAATCTAGCAACGTTGTTGACACTTGTCAATATCTATTGAATGTTACAACTACCCACAAAGCAATTTAAATAATTCTGAGGTAGAAACCATCTTCCTATACATAATTTTTAATATTAAGGAGAAAGACAAATATATGAAAGGCGGAACGTTGGAAGTAATTACGGCCAACCAAACCTTTTTAGCCTTGTCACTTGAACTAAATAGATGCTCCCCATTACTTTATCCCACAAACCTCTATTTAGCAGTGGTGGACCATAATAAATAATTAGGAGCAATCTACAAGATGAATAATAAGATCACTAATAACAGTGAAGGAAATTGAAGATTGAGTAATGTGTCTGAACAATACAAAAAATCACATGTGTTTGGTACACAATTTTAGGCCTTGTGTACCTTACACACTATGGATGGACTATATGAAGTGAATTTCATATCTATACCACACTTGTTCTGCATGTTCGTTTCCCTCTAGTCTAGTCTACTCTACACTACCACACACACACACACACACACCTTAACAATTGTTCTGCCAAAATTTGCGTTGCAGAGAAAGTGGGGAGTGAGATGGCATCGAGCTTACAGAACATCCAAGGGGACGAGTCTGTTTTGTTGCGTGTCACCCATTCCAATCTCAAAACCTTCACCTCCGACCTCCGCTTCTCCCTTCAGGTCCATTCCTTCTACCTTTCATATTCTTTCCTCTTTTCTTTTCTTTTTATCTTAAACCAATTAATTAATTAAAGAATAGTTTTTCTTTTCTTTTCTTTTCTTGATGGCAGCTAACAGTGGAAGGTGCAAAAGAGAAGCTGTGGAAAAAATGCGGGTCTTCCGTGAATTCCATGCATCTTGAACTCTACGACGATGCTCGCAACAAGATCGCTGATCTCTCTGACAATTCCAAACCCCTTGGCTTCTATTCCCCTCTTGATGGGTTTCGTTTGCATGTTGTGGATCTTGATCCGTCTTCTATCACTTCTGGTGGTTGGCTTGAAGACACTTCATTGGTCGAAAAATACAAAATTTCTGAAGAAGCCTATAATAAACGACAAGGTATGTCCCAAAAAACCCTTTTTTTTTTTTTTGCATATGTAAACAAATTTAATGTGATTTTGGTGTTGAATAATTGTTAAGCCAAGTTTTATGTTTGGAATAAAAAAATGGAAACTGTTAAGTGAAATGTAGAAACTTTTATTGTCTCAAAACCCAGTCTTTAATAACTATTGAAGAGCAATATATACTATTTTATTTCTTAAAGGTACATGTTAGCAAAAGTCTTATGGATAAATCAAGTTTGGTACATGTTAGCATATGTCAACCTACTTATGAGAACAGCATGGAGAAATCAAGCTTTTTAATTCCTTGAAATGTACTTTGTTAGAATCTAAAGCTTCCTATACTAATTGTTTCAGTTCAGTTATAACGATTGCATTTTATAACTATTTCTGTTAGACTGCTATAAGTAATAGTTAGGATTCAGTCATTGTGTATTAGTCAACATCTGTAATCACTAATTCAATTATGAAATACAATTACACTATGTTTCTTTAGTTTTCTTTTCTCAAAATCAGTTTCTACTGAATCTAACATGGTATCTAAAGCTTATCTTCGATCCTGAATAATGGCTGTGCAATCCATTCAATTCTGCTGATCCTCCTCCACCATCGGTGGTGGTTCCTGCCACTGCTCCGGTGTCATTTTCTCACTCTATTTCCATGTGACTTATGAGAAGAATTTTCTTCTTTGAAGCAACAAGTTGAGGCGCTCATCACCTTCATCGCTTTGTTGTTAATCCGGAGATTCCACTTTGATTTCTCACCAAAGTGGATTGAGATCATGGACAAATCAATAACAGCTATCTCCAGTGGGAACAATGGGATCAACACCTATTTTCTTGGCTACTTTTGTCTCTTTGAGTCAATCCACACTCGTATGGTAGGTTGCTCACTTTCATGGCAACTTTGGGATGAGATCCATGACTTCAACTTGCACATGTGTGCGAAAGCCAGGCAATTTTGATTTAAGCTTCTAAACACTGAGAAGGTTTCTTGCACAATTTCTGAATATCCTCTTCGCATTAAAACCATTATTGATTCACTTATTTCTTTGGAAATTTGGTACCCTGTGAGACCATGTTGATGCAATTCTCAATGGACTTCCTGACAAATATGATGTATTTGTCACCTCCATCACTACTAGATTGGATGGAATCTTACACAATCAATGAGGTAGAACGCTTATTTCTTGCTCATGAAGTTTGTCTTAAGAAGAATTCACAAGCTCTGGTTTCTAATGCACTTTCGGCTAATCTAACTCAAACTTCCACTCAAGATTGTGTTTTGAGCTCTGCACACCATAATCCCATAGCTTCTATGAATAATTTCACACCGCAGAAGCAATTACCTGGTTTCGATAACAATTGCTTCTCCTACCATCCTCCCTGGACTCAGCCTTGTGGATATGGTCACGTAGTTGTGTTTGAGCGGCAGAAGTCATGGCAACTTCTTTCACCGCAGTGTTGTAACTTGCCAAGTCTGTCACAAAGCAGGTCATGATGCTCTTTTGTACTACCATTGGATCAACCAATTACACTGCCTCTTTTGCTCTACCATATCATTACTTTGGTACTCCACAACTTCCTCATCCCATGCCTGCATTTCTCCTTTGCAGCAGTTATCTTCCTATGGCAGCACTCCATCTATTCCATAGTCACCAAGTTCTCTTCATCTGGATGCTTTCCTCACCACACCTGCAGCACCACCTTCTCAAGAATGGTTTCCTGATTCTGGAGTCACTCATCATGTCACTCTACACCCTGACAATTTGCAAGACAGTACACCATTTCAAGGTGTAGATTGAGTCCTGATTGGCAATGGACAAGGTTTGTCCATTACTTTGGTTGGCAACTCTTATTTTCAATCATCTATTCAGCCACACACAACACAACACTAGCTCTTATGAATCTTTTGTCAGTTCCTTCTATCACCCAGAATTTGGTTAGCCTCTGGAAGTTTGCCAAGGATAATAAAGTATGTTTTGAGTTTCATCCTGAGTATTGTTTTGTCAAATCTTAAGCTTCTAGTTAAGTCATACCGGCAGGTTCATGGGAGCTGATGGTCTCTACAAGTTTCATTACCTCATGCTATCATGTAACTCTTCTCAACATATGACTGCTAGTTACTCTAATACTGTTTCAAAAATTTTCTCCTACTGCATCTACTGTTTACACTATTTCCACTCCTATTTCCTACACACTTTGGAACTGTAGATTAGGTTATCCTTATTCTGTTTCACTTAAACTTGTACTGTAACATTGTAAAATACCATTCAATAATGTTTTAAAAGTATAAATGTTGACATTTTTTAGAGAATAGGTTATTGAATTATGATCAAAACGTAAGAAAGATTACAAGAGTTCAGAATATATACTAATGTCTAGAAGCAATCAGAAAATGCTAGAGCTTATTTGATTAAAAGAGGTAGTAGATTGCTAGAGCTTATTTGTCATAACTGAATATTCTAGAGAGAAAGTTCTATACTATAAATACTAACAAATAATAAAGAGGAATTAAATTTTTGGTCTGCATGTTGCCTAGACAAAGCTCATCACTTGACAAAGCTCATCGCTTCTCGTATTATACTTCTTCTTGTATATATTACTTTTGTTGATGCTTGCACATGTTACGCTTGGATTTATCTTAAAACTAAATCTGAGGCCTTAATCTGTGTTTAAGCAACTTAAAAACATGGTGGAATTGTTTAAGCAACTTCTTCTTCTGTACTAATTGTTTCAGTTATAACAGTTGCACTTTATAACTGTTTCTGTTAGACTGTTACAACCAACAGTTAGGACTCGGTCATTGTATATATAGTCAACACCTGTAATCACTAATTCAATAATGAAATACAATTGCACTTGTTTCTGTAGTTTCTGTTATTCTCTCAAAATCAGTTTTACTGATTTGTAACAACTTTCAACCGATGATGGTAAAAAGCATCCCGTCACCCTTGAATGGATGATTGTTGACTCTGGTGTTCTCTGTTTCTATTTTGCTTTTGTAGTTAGTATCTATTTCATGTATCTCACGTTCCTCTAATCAAGTTAGTAGATTTTAATCCAATTAAACATTTATGTATATGCTGTCAAAATACCCACTTACGGCTTATTAATGGAACTTCTTGGTCCTGCATTTTTTATTGAGAAAATATCAATATTTATAATCACATTTACATAATACTGGGTCTTGTAGCTTATTATATTTTTTTTTACTATGCTGTATCAGACACTTTCAGAAAATATAAAGAGAAATTGACTTCCCAAATTCCATCAACTGTGGAGGCAAAGGTAAGCATTTAATTTATTTATCTTATTCATTCCACTATTTCAGCGCTCTGTAATTGCGTGTGCAACACAAAATTTATCAGCCATATTAGAGTTTGGCATCTCTGTTACTTGAGATTGGCCTGTGTGCTGGCTTTTGGGTAATGGACATTTTCATTGATTTGACAATCATTGCACAGATACCTGACACCTGCATGGAAGACCTCTGTGCTAATATCAAGGTTTGTCTTTTATGATGTCTATTACAGTATCATTTCTTGACCATATTTAGTTTTCCATTTTTCACCGTTTTCCCTTGAAGAGTGAAAAAAAGAAAAGAAAAGGGAATTTTGGTTAGTTTGGTGTTCAACTGAAACTGAATTTAAAGTAGGGAGGAAACAGTTTAGGGGTAGCATATGAATTGAAATGTTTATAACAGTAAGTTGGATATTGATTGTTAGTTAATATAGGAATGGGTACTGACTAATGATATCACTTGCTAGCTGTTGGCTGTAGCCTCAGCCCTCAGTTACTTGAATATTTGGATGAATTCTGAATGGTACTTATTTATTGACCGGTGTTTTTCTTTGAATGTCTTATTTTTATTCATGCGTCTCTCTGCGGCTGAGTCGTTGGAGAAGTGAATATATATTTTCTTGGTTCATATTATTGCATTGTCTATTATATGTATATTTTTTAGGCATTAAGTCTTTTTGAATTGCTATTTTGTTACTCTACTGTCTACAACAATTCCCAAATATTAAGGTAGGATCCAGATGTGAAGTTGAACCTGGGGAAAAAAGGGGTGTTGTAAAATTTGTTGGTCGGGCAGAATCACTGGGTCCTGGTTTATGGGTTGGAGTACAGTATGATGAACCCTTGGGCAAACATGATGGCATGTAAGTAAAATTACTCTATTTATTTATTATATGCAATTGTACTTATCAATACAAGTGACCTTAATTATTATGTGCCATTTTGTTTTTAGAAACTTTAGATTATGCCTTCATTTAGAATTTTCCTTGGTTATGTTACAGGGTCAAAGGAGTGCGCTACTTTGAATGCCCACCATCTCATGGTGGAATGGTTAGACCAGAGAAAGTGAAGGTTTGTTCACAACCATATTGTAGCGGTCCTTTAAATATTGGGATTTTTCATTAATTATGGTGTTTCTTTTCTTCTGATAAAAGAAATTTGATTAACACGAAGAAAACAATTACAAAAATTGAGATAATAAAGACTCCTCAAGATACGAACAACACACAAAACGACAAAGAACAGTTAAAATATCAGTGGAGGAAAGTTGCCTAATCCCTCAACATCATGAGAGGAAATCCTATTTAAAAGGTCATGTGCTTTGCACCAAACAGAATCCAAATGCCTCTTCGTATCCCAAATCATATGTTGTGTGACGTTGCTTTTTTCTTGCAATGTCCGTGCACAAAAGCATATTATAATTTGATTTTGTAAGGAGTAGCCGAGTGTTTTACCCCTAGTAATGATTTATTTTCTCCCTTAATATGCAGCATGGCATATATTTTCCCTTTTAGTGGAAACAAAGTAAGATGTCATTTCATAGAAGATAGATAATAGTACTAAATTGTGCGAGCACACCCATTGGCTGCAATATAAAACTAAACTCTATGGTTGAGACTTATGCAATCTAGAGATGGTATTTTTTGCCTGTGGAAGTAGAAAATCACATCCTGCCCCCATGATGAAATAAAAAATAGAAGACGATAATATCAATAGGTTCCATTTGCCCATATTTAACTTAAAATATATTAATTCAAATTTAGTCCCTGTTTAGAAGTGTTTATGGGAAGTGTACGAGAATAGCTTATTAGTGTAATAAAATTGATGGATGAATTAACTAAAGTAAAAAGTTATTTGAAAGATAAAGATAAAAATTAAAAAGTTAGTTGAAAGTTGAAAATTTATAAGGAAACAAATAAATTTGAAATGTTTAATAAAATTTGTTGTTAAACTAATTAATAAATATAAAATAATAAATAAAGATATAATAAATTATTGAACTAAAATTTGATAAGTATGATGTATTTTTTTATTAAAAAAATAAATTTTATTTATTTTTAAGATGTAATTATTTTTATAATTTAAATTTTTCATCAAAAGTTTTAGTATTTCATTTACAAAATAAAATAAATAATATAAAAATAAAATGAAGTGTATATTAAAATAATAATTTAAAATAAAATATTTATATTATTATATAAAATAAATATATCAATATTAATAATATTGTTTAAAAGAATTAGATGGTATTAAACTTATAAAAATAAATTTATAAATAAAATATCAGATTATGAAAAATATATTAAAGATAAAAGTAGAAAAATATTTTAGTTAAGAGTGTGTTTCAAAACATCTTAGTAACTGTTCTAAAGATGTTAGCAGCAACTAAAAAAATTACTTATCAAATAGATTTAAAATATTTTAATAAACTCAACTTTCAACTAACTGTCAATAAGCTTTTCCGAAAAGTGGTTATTTATATAAGTATCTTGATATAGTTTATCAAAATAATTTTTTTTCAATTTATTTTAATAAATTTTAAAGTTAAATTTGTGACATTTTTATTTAAAAAGAACGGATTCAGTAAACGTTTAGTTAAGTTGTTATTCAAATACTTAATGTTTGTGCAAAAAAATTCTCAAATTTATCTGTGCAAATCCTTTCCAGGTTGGTGACTACCCTGAACGCGATCCCTTTGAAGAAGATGAAATATAAGTCGTCATAAGGATGATGTTTTTCGACGTGTAGGATTTTCCTTCTGTAAAAGTTAAACATTTGTTTGGAAAACTTATTTTAACTTAGCGGAATGTTAAAGGGTTTTCATTGTCGTTTTTGGTTTTGTCTTTGGAAAACAAAAACCGGTACAATCTGAAAAACATAAATTGGGATTTTTGTTGCACCGGTTTTAAAAATAGAAGGGGCAATTGGATTGTTAAAGATATTAGTTCACTTTTCATTAGTTAAACAGGCTCAAATTTGTAATAATAACGATCATAATAAATATAATTAATTAATTAATTACTATTATACTATAAAATATTAATTCAATTAATATTTTAAATTAGTATAAAAAATTTTATTATATATTTTATGAGCTAAGAAGTATAATAAGTAGTAAAATAATTGTAATTTTTATGTAATATTCTGTATCAATTTTTATTTATTTTTAAATAAAATAAATTTAAAAATCAACGAAAAAATAAACTCCTCCCCCCTCCCCCTTACCCTCTTCATTTCTGGGTTGTTTCAACCGATTTGATCGGTGTGTTATTCAACCAATCAAACCGGTTAGTTTGGACATTTTAGAATTATGATAAAATAAGAACCAACAAAGTGGGATACACTTTTGAAGAACATGCAGATTGGTTTTACTAGATACCGAAAGAAATTATATCATATTTAAAGTGGACATAATTTGGTGAGGGCTAAGAGAAAAATTAGTTATTTGCGCAACCATCTCTATTTAACCCTACCTTCACAGTATTATGAAGATTTTTTCTATTGAAAATAAAGTTAAATAAAATTCAGATTTATACGCAACTTAAATGCAAAGTTTGATGCAACTCCTGAATTAACCTTTTCAAATATCCGTATAAAAATATTGTGTCAGCGATATCAACCAACACATGGAATTAGCTTGTACTAGTTGGGAAAATATTTTCATAACTGATTGTATATAATTAATTCTTTTATAAAATAAAAATAAGTTTTATTTTTAGATATGTTATAATTAAATGTGTATACACTGCAAAAAGTATATTAATATTTATAAATTGTTTATTTAGTCTTTGTACAAAAAGTGATTAAAAAAAAAAAGTCAACGGGTAACATATGATATGACATAAAGTACACCATACATTTATCGGCATTGATTTTTTTTTTATTCATTTTCATCGAAATTAATCTTCCCTTTGTAAATGGTTTAATAAACATGCACATAATCCATAAGTAATCTACTCTTAAACAATGTTTAATAAATAAGATTATTTCTTCTACTTTGAATGCATTGAATTCTATGCATGAAATATGAAGAGCTAGTGAGAAGTTGAAATTGTTGAATATCAATACGTTTTGCCCGTGGCTTGCAAGTTATGATTGCCTTAGCAGGACTCTATGAAACCATGAGAAACTAGGAAAGAAGGATTCACAGATTCGTTGTAATGATGCAAGTCTAAGAAGGTGGAGTGACCTAAAAAAAAAGGGTTAAAAGAGATTATCAAAATAAATGAAGGAATGTGATAATGATTAATTATTAAAAAAATTATGAGAATACCTCAATATGAGTAATGCAACAAAATTGATATCAAATAAGACTTAAAGATACCGGTGAAGAGTAAAGAATAGTCGAACCTTACCAGAAAACTTAGTGAGACTAACGTGGAGACTTTACAAAGGAATAAATTGGTTGAATGGAAGAAGTAAAATGATATCAATAACTAAACCAATAGAATTACCCTTTAGTACAAAGGAAAGTGGATTTAATAAGTCATTAAGTGTGAGACTCGTGTGATAATAATGTATGTTTTGTTAATGAATGTGATGGATTAAACCTTGTTGTATATCTGCTTAGTTTGTATGTTAAAAAGCAACATTATTTTTTATGTCAAACATTATTGGTTTGTTTTGACATGTGTCTTTTTTTTTATATATTTTTTTATTTTTTATAAATTATATTTTTTTAAAAAAATTTTGAGTATTGTAAGATTTAAGTGGATTAAACGAATTAATTTTCTAACTTGAAGATCCATGTAGGTTAAATTTAGATAACAATTTTTTTAATTTATTTATTTTGCAAACCAACTCAACCTAACCTATTTGATAGTGAGATATGCAAGTTGGGCTTATGCGGGTTAATTTGCTTGCATGCCCATTTATAAGTTTTAAAATGATCCGAACAACTATATTGTGGTAATTTTTTTTTTACAAATCAAAAATTGAATTTGCAACAATGAAAACGAATAAACAACTAGTTATCCAATGGATAAAAGATTCTAGTTATTTAAAAATATTTTATATATATTGGTTCTAAACCATGACATGTTCACATTTTAGTATGTAGAAGAGTTGAGCTGAAATGCAAAAAAACATCTTTCTCATTTACTCCTTTTAAACCAACATCTACCTATTTAGCTAAAATCTTGTAGTAGGTTATGATTTTGTTTTGTAATAAGTTATACATTTTTTGTGAGTAATTTCGAGAACTGTACACTTTTTATGAGTGGTTCTAAGAGTTACCCATCAAGAAAATGTAAAAAATAGAATGAGAGAGTCAAATAGTATGTGTTACTAGTCTTCAAGAGTATTATTGGAGTCCAGAATGATTGTTTGGAAAGAATATTGAATGGTTGTGCTTGAGAAGGTTGCTATCCTCTTTAACAACTTGGAGAGATTGGGTTTGGAAAGAATATTTTGTTGTAGGCATGAAGAGATTGATTTGAGAATACTCTTCTTGTAACCTCTATGGTTTAATGAAAAATTTTACTTCAAGGATGAGAACTGGATATAACCTTTGTTCTTATGGAACAAACCAGTATAAAAGTTACGTGTCATATTCTTTCTTCTGTTATCTTATCTATCTTACTTTTCTTAATACTTTTATCTTACGCTAACATGTTTGGTTTATGTCTTTATGAATTTTACATGTTTAGGACTAATCTTTCATTATCAATCAACTTGTAAAATTAAAAATATTTTGAAAAGATGTTTTTTATAAAAAATTTATTTGTTTTACGAGAAAATATGTTTCAAACCAAACACTCAATATATTTATTCCATGGTATTTTGTATGTATCTTGGGTTTATTGTAAAAATTTGTTTTAAAAATTTAAAATATTTAGAATATTTGTTATTAAGTTTAGTTATGTTGTAGTATAGATCATTACAAAGTTTTTTATATTTTTAAAATTATTTAATACCATGAAAAGAACAAATTTTCTTAATAAATTACTAATCTTTAAATAAATTTTAAATAACCAAATATACTTGAGTAATTAATCATAAATATATTTGATGATATGGTTTCGAAAATAAATTACTAATCTGTAAATAAATTTTAAATAACCAAATATACTTGAGTAATTAATCATGATGATATGGCCTTTATTTAGAAAGTTTACACTAAAAGATTTGTTCTAAAAAATTACACCAAAATAATATATTAAAAAACAAGAAATAATGTGAAATGTGCAAAGTATGTCTAACTGAAAATAAAATGAAGTGATGCTTTGGAACATTAAATGATTTGGACATGATATAAAGATGCACATTATAAAGATGACCATAGGAAGCTCACCTAAAAGGATTGAGTGTTAAAGTTGTCAAAATTTTTAAGTCTTATAATTCAATCTTCCTTCTTATGATTGGTTCTTCCACCTTTAATTTTCATATGCAAAGATATTTTAGTCATATTCTTTGTATTGTCATTATTTCTTTAATTGGTTGCAAGACAAGTACTTTATGATTTTGTTATGTTGTTGTAGGTTGATCTACTTTTGATTTATTCATAGTTTATTTGGGATGATACTTGTGTATATTTATGCTAGTATTATTTTTAATGATTGTATAACTCTTTATTTTTTGTTATTCCATATGGTGTATACCTTGATTTTTCATCTAAATATGTGCAACATGGATTTAACATAGAATACCATTGTTGATGAAAGACTTCCTTGATAAGAAATATGATAAATATAATTCTGATAAGATTCTTGCCCTGCCTAAAAGTTTCTTTATTTGCATAGTATTTGTTGCCCTCTTAAGGATTAGGTGCCTTTTATGGAGAACCTGATATTCTCCTTGGATAAGAAGAGCAAGAGAAAATAAGTAGGCTTGCTTATGGGATCCTTCTAAACATCGTTATTCCTAAAGTTAGCACAGGAGTCATAAGAAAAAATGGTTAAATTATGATAAAAAAGGTTTCTGATATGAGAAGCTTCTAATATTAAAAGATATGTTTAGAAGAGTTATGAATATATTAAGTAAAATTTACTAATATTTTGTTCATGATGAAAATGTTTGTTTTAAGAAATATCAGAATATATTGATATTTGAGTGTTAAAATAATTTTATTTTAAAAAAATCAAAGGGTTTTTTTGACTTCGAAAGCTTTAAAACTTTCTTTTCTTGAAGTAATTAACTTAATGCAAAAAGTAACAAGAGAAAAAGAGTACAATACACATGTTTTATATTGGTTCACCTTTCAAATCACAAAGACTATATTTAATCCTTATAATCTTGTGAGATTTTCACTAATCAATCATATAAGGTTATAAAAAAGTATTTTCATGCCTTTAATTAGTATTCTTTATCACTAGCCTCTACAAGCTTTACACAAGCAATTAATAGCTATAACAATCTTCTAGGTGGAATAATCCAAGTCTAATAGATTTTTTAATTTTTAAAAGGCAAGTGTTTAAGGATCTTTATATGTAACACTAACGTATTCTAATGATAGAATCCTTAAGTTACAAATGTCCTTTAACAATAAATAAATAAAGCAAATATAAGAATAAAAGTTGAGAGAAATTAGAAAATTTTTAACAAATAATGCAAAATAACTTTACATTAGGATGACACAAATATATGTGTAGGTAACTCAAAAGTTGAAAGACATTCTAAAGGTGTAGAATCCATCAATGATAGTTAGAAAGTCACAAGGAAAGATTAGAAATAAAGAGAAAATGAAAATACCATCGAAAATGTCTAAAAATATCCAAAACACTGTTGGAGAGCTCTATCTCTTATAAGAGCTAAACTGTTTTTGAAAAAATGGCAAATGTCATAAGAATGATTCGAGAATAAACCAATAAACGTTAGAAACATCAGGAGAACAGTTTTGGAATTTTTACGAAATTCTCATAAAATTACCAAAATGCTTCTAGAAGGCTAGGAGGGCAAGAAAATGCAAAGTAATGATCTAAAACTTGAAGCTTATCAATGTACATGAAAAATTTTATGTGATAAATGAGGGGAGGACTCACCTCATGAGTCATCAAAGTCATTATGGCATGTAAGACAAAAATAATTATAAGGATAGATAAAATTAATCATACTTAAAATAAGTTAATCTTGATTAGTATTAAATTAATTTTAAAGGATAATTCTTTACATTTACACTTAATTTTAAAAATGAAAATTATATTTAAATGGACCAAACTGCCCTTAAGTGAGAATTTAATTCCTAAGTGGCCAAATTTATTTAGGAAGACAAGAGGGACTCATTTTCTTCATTAACACTCTTTTAAATACTTGTGCAAGCTCTCTAAACTCACTCAAAACTCTAACTTCTCTTAAAATATCAAAACCTACACTAAGTTTGAACTTTTATATGTGAAGTTTATGTTATAATATGCCAAAAAAACAAAGCCCCACCATCATCCTTGAAGGAATTCTTGTGGAGTACAAAGGAGAGGGAAATCAACTTCAAAAGATCCACCAAATCCTTTTATAATTCTTCAACAAGTAGGTTTTGTACCATACACTTTTTATAAGTTTTTAATTATGTGATATGGCTTGTTTTCCTCTTTTTGATGGATCTTTCTCTAAGTTATATGGATCCCACTTGCTTGAGTTTGATAGCATTTGAAATTGCCCTTGATTATTAAAAATTAGCATCAATAAGTCTTTTGTAATTTTTAAAAATTAATAGAAAATTTGGGTAAATTAAAGTGCTTCTTGTAACCTTTAGAGAAATTTAATCGGTTAAAATTTCTTATAAAGAAAGATTTGAGAGTTTCTATGAAAAGTTTTTAGATGTTCAAAGTAAGGAATGGATAGATCTTTGAGTAGATCTAATATATCTCCACTTGTTTGTCTTGAAAACTTTTTTGTATGGTTTTTATGATAAAATTTGTAAGCTTGTTTATGTCTTCTCTTAAAAATTTAATTTTAAACTTGAAGTTTGATAAAAGTATAGATTTGGAATAATGTGATAGTAATCTTAAAATACTACAAAAAAATCTAAGTTCCAAAATTTACAAACTTAACTCTAAAATTGAATCTTAAAGCTAGTAAGAGCAAGAGTAGACTTATGGACTAAAAAGTTGAACAAGATATTTAAAACCCTCCATAATCATGATCAAAGCTATGTAGAAAAGAAAATTCTTGATGGATCCAAAATTAAATAATGTAATAAGTGCTAAAATCTATGATATAAAGGTCAAGTGAGAAAAAATTGAGAAAAAGGCCCTTGCTTGAACAAGGTATAAATTCAGCCACTTTAATTTAATTAAGGGGAATTGAGTTTAAAATTTTGATTAAGGTGTAATAAGGATCTTAACCATGCATGATAAAAAAATTAAAAGTTTAATAGAGACTTGGTGATGGTTTGGGTAACTATTCAGCCATATTTAAGGAAAATTAGTAAAAGTAAGATAAAATCTTGTTAAGACTTTAAAAGAAACTCAACCACACATAAGGTAGTGATTAAAAAACAATTATGGGGTTGTGAAAGTGTAAAGGACCATTCGATCATGTCTAGTAAATAGGAAGGAAAAGTCTTAAAAGTTTTTAAGTTGATTTATTTTATTAACCTAAGTCCTAACTAGTACAAATCACCTTCTAAATGTAAGAAAAATGAATCATAATGCTTTAAGGGCTTAAGGGGTCAATTCGGCCAACCATAGATTAATTTTACAAAATAAGTTAAATGGGATGCTTAAGGACATTTAAATAGATCATGAGTAAGAAGCCTTGAATTTATAAGTAATAAGGTAAACAAGTAAACCAATTAGTGGCTTAAACTAGATTGGTAAAGTTAATGGTTAAGAAAGCATAAAATTTCTAACACTCAAACTTGAAATAAGTAAGTTGTGCATAAAACATCTAAATTGATGAACACAAAGAAGATCAACCTAAATAGACCATTTGGCCAACTAATCTAGGACTCCATCATTTCATAAACTTATACTAAAAATATTAAGAGAAAATTAATCTTAAAGAAAATGAAAGGTTGAGAGGTACCTTAGAAGGATGAGTAAACTAAATTCCTATGATAGATTTATCATAAAACTTAAAGAATAAATTAAGATGAATGAATTCTTAGAGGAAGGTTGTATGTTGGTCAAAAAATTTATATCAAGCATAATTAAGAAATTTTGATTAGGAGGTAGATTTTTAATTAAAATAATTATACCAATTTGTTATGTTGTTTCTTGAGTATATAAACATGTGTGTAAAGTATATGAAATATACTCTTGATTATTTAGAAAAGTAATGTATCATATGATGCTTATGTGTGAATGATAAATGTGAAAGTAGATTGAATTAGAAGCAATATGTGCTATTTTGCATGATGCATGAAACTTATGTGAATTATGGTTCCATGAGTGAATGAATTATGTGAGGAATTGAATGATTTAGATGATATATGAGCATACCATATTGGCTGAATATTGAGCATGCATATTATATGAAGACTTAAAATGAAACCTAATAATTTAAGAGATCACTAAAGAAAATCGTATGTGAAAATTTAAGACACTACTCTTACCATGTCTAGTCATAAGACTTGTGCACATATGTAGGTCCCAAGACCTTCCATATAAAATCCATAAGACTTTAAGAAATTATGATGGTAATGACCATCCAGAATGAACTCATATCCTAGAACAGAAGGTAGAGTATGTAGGAAGTGAAAGATATTGTTTGACTAAAATTTTTAGTTATATGTCTTAAATTAAATGATCACTCAGAAGGTGATTAGAGAATAAGAATGATTTATAATTAAGGCATAAAGTGAGTAAAAGTCCAATAATATCTATGTTATGAGGATAAATAATGCATGAAGTTTATGAACATTTTGATAAAAAAAAAAAGATTCAGAGCATGTATGAGTTATATGTTGGTGTTAAATTTGTTGTCACTATTGAAATAAATTCACTTCAGCTAAAGATTTTCTAAAAATTAAAAATGAATCTGTATGCCTATCATGTTTCTAAATAAACTAAAGTGGATGAGTTGAAAATGTTGATCCTATAATTAGGATAGAATCTTACTGGAAAACTTAGTTTTTCACCATTTTCCCATCATTTTCTTTCCTAGACCCCAATAATATCGTTTGTGAAAGCAATAATTTTCGTAGAGATTGACAACGCAAATTGGGTGGTTGGAGCCTTAAGGTAGTCACAGTTGGAGCGTTGTTAAGAATTGTCTCATCGAAAAATGTATATATTGTAAATAATCATGTATATAGTAGTAGTTATGTGTGATAGTATATGGTGTATGAAATACTTGTATAATATATGTATGTAATATATGAAAGGATACTAATTCTTTTGTTTTGTTATAATAGACTTTCTAAGAGCCTTTGACATTGTGTGATAATATGTGTAAGATAAATATAAATAATGATGTACACATATGATGATATATGTGAATGTATATTACTCATAATAAATGAATACAAGTGTTCAAAATTAGCATGAGCGATGACATCTGATCGTTTATTTTCTGCTACAATAATTACACCGATCGAGGCTCACAATTCTAATAAAAAGTTTTGTAAAAAAAATTGTACTATATTTTCAATAACAATATTTTATAAAGAAGTTCTGCATCATGAAATAACAAACGAGTAATGATTTTGCAATATGACTTAAGCGTAAGACAAGTATCATTATTAGGATATTACACCATATATCACCGAAAGACTGGATGATCAAATACAAAGCTTCCTAAAACTACCAAACATGTTTTGATCATCGATATAGATAAGCATTGCAAATAAACCTGTACCCATGAGCACTTCCCTTGCCTTATCCTAATTTTAACAGGAAGAACCTGAGTTGACCGGGATAGAGAATGAGTTCAAGTAAACTCAATATTTTAAAGTAGGGACATGGGAGAATATGAGACCTTGATGTCTGTCATGTCCTCGACTTTGAATTCATCTAGATATAATAGTTTACAAAAATATCCTTATTATTCTAGAAATATTTCATATAATTAGTTAGGCTAAAATAGTAATAAAATTATGTTTTAAAAAATATATAATAATATAATAAATTATGAAATAATTAAAGTAAAAATATAAAAAAAACATGGATGGATGTAGACATGTTTCCTCGACATCAATTGGGGATGGGGATGGATTTAATTTTTTCACTCTAATAGGGATGGAGGTGGGGAACATGAAACCCGATCCTAACCAACCTCATTTCCATGTCTAGGTACAAATATAAGAGTAGTAGAAAGATGACAAAGGGAGTTGAGGATGAGAATGATAAATGATCAATAAGTTTGAGATTTAGCATAGTGGATCTTCCACTGTTCTTGGAAGATTATTTTTATGAGTCTTAGCTTGAATCCTCAATTAATTGTTATTTATGATCATTCTGCTTTTATTTTATTTGTCCTCATATGAGTGAGCTTAAGTGTATGCTAACATGGACCATTCTGTAGGAATAATCTTTTATGAGAAAACAACTGTTAAGAAATCAAAAGTCCTTTTGAGCTTGTATTAATGTTAAATTGGAGATTAGAATATTTAATTTTATCATTTTCTTTTGAGCTTGTATTAATGTTAAATTGGAGATTAGAATATTTAATTTTATCAAATTTATCATTTTCGTGATTCTTCTGCAAAACTTTTTCATGGATGCTTTTAAAGAATATTTTTGGTGAATACTTTTGATGGATGCTTTTAATGGATGTTGATGAAGACTCAAGATAATTTTTGTGATTTGATTCATACTTCCACATTTCTTAAGAGATATTCTTAAGAAATCTTCTAAAAATTAAGTGGGATATATGTTTTAATTGTTTTTTATTATTTCTTGAGGCACTATTCTAATGAAATTTTGTTTTAAGAAACTTTAGAAGTAGATATTCAGTAGTTTTTCACAAAATTTATGACTAGCATAATATTTTGAACTTGTTGATTAGCATTTTTAAGTCTTGACATCTCTTGGAACATTTGTTATCATAATTCTTCTAGAGTAAAATTTTCATGCATCTAAAGATTGATTCTGCATACTTATTTCACATGTTATATTCTTATCAACGTTAGAAGATTTCTGTTTGCTATTATCAAAATAATTCAAAGATATTTTTCTCTGCATTTTTATGGTAGGACCTCTTAACCATATTATAAGGAGAAGAGACTAGATTCTTATTCCATTTCCATCACCATCACTCAACCAAATGGATTTAGCATTTATAATCAAGATTTAATTAAGTTTTTGGTAGCAAACTTCATCTTTTTAAGGATTCTTCTTCTTATAAAAGTATTATTGTTGCTTAAGATAAATTTTTAATTTTTTTAAAAAAGTCATTTTTATAATTTAAATAATAATTTAAAACTTCTATAGTTTATATGAAATCTTTTTTATTCTTTATAGCTTTTATAATCTTTTGTTTATTTCTGTGATCAAATTGTTTTGCATTTATGTTTTTTTTTTCTTTTTAAGATATTCTTAGCAAACAAATTAATTTCACAAAAAATAAAACATTTAAACTTTAATTAAAAATATTTGTTAATATTAAAATTTGTTATCATAGAATTCTAAACTCAACATCAATAATCAATAAAAAAATAGATAATAATTATTATTTCATATAATTTATTATTTTTAAATTCTTTTTCATACATAATCAACTCTATAATACTTATTAAGTTAACTAAAAAAAATTCTTAAATTATTGATTTTAAACAGATAAGAAAAACACGAGTTCTTATAAAAAAAAATTATCTATAAAAAGGTTTCTTTTCCAGACATTTAACATTTTATAAAAAGAATTTTATAAGCTAACAAAAAATATTGCTGTAAATTATATTTATGCTATTTTTTATAACAAACTTATATGTTATTTTTTATTAACATCTTTTTAATTTATGTATTTTTAAAATTTTATTTTAATTAACAAATTTTCAAGTAGGAAAATATTAATTTATTTGATTTCATATTTCTTTTAAAGATGGAAATAAAATATTTTTTATTTGTAGATTAAACAATTGTTATATTTTTATAAATAAGAAAAATTTTACTTTCTTTATCTATAATAATTTAAAATATTCGAAGATTAAAAAATTTTCTATTCAAATTTTAATAATAATATATTAAGATTTTATTAATTTATTTAATTTCATATTTCTTTTAAAGATAAAAAATTAAAATAATTTTTATTTATACATTAAACGATTTTTATGTTTTTATAATTAAGAACAATTGAACTTGTTTTATTTATAATAATTTTAAATATTTGAAGAATAATTTTTTTTTCTATTGAAATTTTAATAATAATATTTTAAGATTTAAATATTTACATATTTTTATTAATAAATAAAAATCCTTACCTAAAAGTATTCAATATGACGTGTAGATTATTTAATTGACGCGTAGATTATTTAATCAACAATCAAATGTTTTGAACTTTAAAATTCAATAAGGTAAGGAAAAGAGAAAATTATAGGATTTTATTAATGGTCTTACTATTTATACATGTTTTTTTAATTTTAAAAATTTTTAAAATATTTTTTACTTTTTTGCATTATCTTCACAATTCGAGCATTTTAGATTATTTTTTGCAACCTTCAAGATTCTCAATAATTTTATTATATTTTGTTTGAGAGATAAACGTTTAATCTTAAAGTTCATTTCTTCTTTTTTTTTTTCATTAAAAATCAATAATGATATTTGTGCGTTAAAATATCGGAGTCGAGTTTTCAAATTTATCCAAATTAAAATTTCGTAATATAAAAATATAATTTTGAAATTTTAATTTTTAAAATGTTAAATCCTGTTTTAAAAATAAAATTTTAAAATTCTATTTTTATATTACAAAATCTGATTTTTGAAAAACAATTTAAATTCTAAAATTAAGATTATAAACGGGAACATATTTATTCTTGCATTTCAAAGTTTTATTTTTGAAAGTATTTTTGTTTGACTTTCAAATTGTATTTTCAGAAACAACATTTGATTTGTGTTCTAAAAAGTAACTTTTAAAATACATAAAAATAAGGATATAAAAATAATTTGATAAGGGAGATGCAAAATACTGTTCATGTAAAAGGTGCGAATAACATTTTTCTTTTAGCAATTATTTTTTATATCCTTTTTCTTGCATCTCTCTTACTGGTAAAATTACTTATCTATTCGTACTAGCTTTATGATTTTGAAAAATTTATAAAAATATTATTTCAAAAATATAATAAATCATTTTAAATTTTAATTCTTAAAGCATTTATTAAAGCTCTAAGTTTAATTTTTTTGAAAAATTAATTCCATAATTATATTTTCAAAATGTGTTAAATGTATTTTAAAATTATAATCTTTGAAAATAGATACCATAATTAAAATTATAATTCTGGAAGTTTTTTTTTCTAAAAAAATTACAGTTCAAAAAATTTAATTCATGAAACATATTAAATAACTTTCGAAATGAAAATTCTGTAAGTGATTTATTAAACTTATAAAATTAAGTTTTGGAAACATTAATTTCAAAATTATATTTCTAAAATATGTTAAATCCATTTTAAAATTAGAATTTCTGAAAATATTTTTTAAATTGTAATTTCAAAAATTTAATTCTAAAACTATAATAAATGATTTTTAAAATTTTAATTCTAAAAATCCTTTATTAAATTTCCGGAAGAATAGCCAAAACAAAATAAAAATAATAAAAAATTAGAAGGGAGGTCTGAGTTGCAAAAACGGGAGATTTAAAAAGTTTGGACCCGGCATTTTTCCCAGCTCTTGACCCAAAGGTTAAAGAATTTTTCTCAGCCAATTTTTCAATTTCTTCTTTTCTTTTTTTCCTTCCGTCTATTGTCAGTCATCACCACCGCGAGAGCAGCAACCAGAGTCCCATTCCTGCGCCTCAGGTACAAGTACAAGGGAATATCATAAAGACGCCCTCGAACTATTCTTCTATCTGTTGAATACTCCATAACCCAATAACGCTTCAGGTACCGTCTCTACCCTCTCATTTGCTCTTACCAATTCACATTTTATTCCAATCTTTGTTCCTTTTTCTTTGTTTTTATTACTCCTAGCTTCACCGACTAAGCTACTTGTTACGTATGTTCGTGCTTTGGTAGATAACTATTATCAAACGTTCCATATTATTAATTTCAATAATGACACTCTAACTTGTAAATTGATGACCAAGGCCTAAACTAGGTTCAGTGCACACAATGTGTTTGATGAAATGCTTGAACGGCTGTGTTGGACTGGGTCTCATAGCATGCAATTTTTCTGTATTTTCAATGTTCTTTTCGATTGTTTAAGGTTGTTCGTTGTCCGTTCTTTATTTCTGGGAGGGTTGAATAGAGTTCAATTTTCATTCTAATCTTTTACTGGTCATATTGAAACAAAACGTTATCGTTTCTCTAACTTGATAGGGGAGGCTAAAGCTAAATACTGTATGATTTAGTTGATTTCTATATAGGTTGCTGAAAATTTGCCATTTTTTTAATAGAAGGTATCTAATCTATTGACTACTATCGTGATAATAATCTAAGCATTATGGCCTCTGTCTATCTTTCATCATTTCAACTTTGAGCCCTTTTACTAGTTGGGAAGAAATTTCAGTTAGGTAGCTTTGGATGGTACTGTATGTTTTACTGTGTTTGAGTATCTCAGCTGAGAATTCAGGAAGCTGATTTGGACTTAGGTAATTTTTATAATACGACACTGAAAAGGGTTAGCTGATCTCCTGACTTTGGCTATCTGAATTTTCGTTTGCTGCAGTTCTTATGTCTATTTTTAGAGGTAGGAATCTATGCGTTCATACTTTTTCCCTTTTTTTATTCATTTGGAAAAGTTAAGAAAGGCGTATAAAATAATAGTGCGAAAATGTGACAGTTTGTTCATTACAATTTCAGATTTTGAGCCTATCAATTTACATTTTTTCAAGTTCATTCTCTTGAAATCCCACCATACTCTCTGTTTCTCTTTTTCATTTAGCAGTGAGTGGATGATAAATGACATTCAACAATCTGTTAGTCATATTTTGATTTCTCAGGCCTAATCTACTTTGAAGGGGGAGGGTTGAGGAAAGGTCAGAGCTTAATGTGAGACAGCATGTTAGAGATAAAATATATTCTTGGATCTTTATTTTACAGTTTAAACTTATTATGGTTTGTTGGTGATGAATTTCAGATTGGTCCCTAAAGCATAGAAAGGAGGTAGCATGTGAATTTATTTATAATATACACTATTGTTATTCTTCATTTGCTTTATGCATGGAATGCATGTTTGAATATGAAGCCGCTAATGCCCACTATAAAAATGTACTTCAAAGTTTTGGCACAATCCTTTCTGATTTTAAAAATAATATTCAACTGCATTTTCACTAGTGTATGTTTATTTGTGTGAAAAAACTGGTGGACATTTATCATTTTGTATTTATCTTGAATTATTTTGGATGGGACTAATAATAATTGGCTATGTTTGTTTCCAGTTATTTAAATTCTCCTTTTTGTGTCCATCTCAAATTCCTATGCAAAGAAGCTTAGATAGGGAGATCAATACAAAACTTTAAGGCATCTCATTAGAATTTTAAACATTCTGACATGGACATTTTTTTTAAGCATCCTTGCTTCCTGGGCAAACTTCTTGCTCCATGTCTGCCTCAGTGGTACAAAATTAATCTTCTGTTAGAATTTATTATTTCCTGGGATGGGCACATGGTTTTTTTTCTCTTATTTTGGAGGAGGGGGAGGGGGGCAGGGTGCATTCAAGAAGGTTCATGCTTCATTGTTATTAAACATAAATCCTGTCACAACATGGCTTTCTGCTTTCTCTTACCATCTGAATATGCTAGAATTTGTTGTTAATACTATATAGAGGCTTTTAGTACACCTCAAAAGATGAAGTTGCTAGGTTAGGCTCAAAAACAGTTTTTTTTTTTCTTTATCAAATAGGATTTTCAAATTTCTATAATTAAAGTGAAGCCAAGGTCAGCCAAGCTATATTGTGCTTAATTCTTGTATTCTGATTTCTGGATTATATTATAGTCTAATGAGGCTATTTGTTGAATATAACAACTACCCACAAGGCAATTTCAATAATTCTGAGAGAAGTAGAAACCATCTTTCTATACATAATTTTTAACTTTAAAGAGGAAGAAAAATTATGTGAAAGGCAGAACATAGGATGCAATTAGGGCCAACCAGACATTTCTAGCCTTATCACTTGAACTGGTAGTTGCTCCTCATTATCTTGTCCCACAAACCTATATTTTAGCAGTGGAAGACCATGATATGAACCTTGGGAGAACCACACCACAAAAACTAGCTGTTGTAGTTGGAGAGTTCAAGACCTTATAAACTCCAGACAGGAATCTCATACTTCCAACATGGGATTGAAGTCTCATACCTTACAATTAGATCCTAATATCCCACTACACTCTGCAGCCCTGGTGCCCATGCAGGCTGGTTATGCATTAGCCCCTTTGACTAGTCCCGGACAAACATTGGAATGCTGGCATCATCACCTACATCGCTCGATTGCAGTTGAGAGATATGGTGGAAAGTTCTGAGGCCAATTGATAAGAACCTTGTGAGACTCACACCATAAAAGTTAGCTGTTGTGGTTAGAGAACCCCAGACTTATAAACCTTGCATGAGAATCCCATATTTTCAATGTGAGACTCAAATCTTATACCTTACAATTAGATTCTAACAGACCATAATAAATAATTAGGAGCAATCAACATTTTAAGAATATTAATAAGACCTCTAATAATAGCCAATAAAATGCCTTGATTGGGCTCTCAAGTTGAGACATGATCATTTGGACTGAAAGAAAATCAAACATTGAGTAATGTGTCTGAAATACAAAATATCACTTGTTGACAATTAATAGTTATGCATTGTTCTTGATTATTTCTTGAATTAACCTAAATGTGATCAATTAATAGTTATGCTTTTTTGTTTTTTATATATATCACAATAATTGAAACTGGTTTTATATTTGGATTTTTTAGAAGAAAATGGTCTAAAAATTGGATTTATAACTAGATTTTGTGTTAATAAACAGTTTCGAAACCAATTCAGAACCAGATTGATTTTGACCAAACCGGATTTGAAATTAATTGGAATGGTTTTGAAATCCAATCCTTATAATTTGTTCTATAAATGGATTTGGTTTATTTTAAGGCCAAACCTATCCATGTAAATTCAATGATATGTGGGGTTTTTATTCTTAGATGCCTTTTTATTTGTGGTTTTATTATATACTGTTGGCACTTATGCATATTTCTTTTAAGACATGCCAAATTGGCTATTACATTTAATTTTCTGTATAGCTATTTTATTTTTCTTTGTAATGATTATTTAAATTTGATTTTGCAGTTCAAAATTTTCAAATATTGGTCTTATTTTTTTTGATTGGCTAGGAATCATGGAAGTGGAGAAGGAAAATACCACATCAACTATTACTGCAGAACCCTCTATACCTTCCTCTGATGGTCAAGACCCTGTTTCTTCTGTGAATGCATCTCTACCCAATCCAATTCAGCCTGTTATTCCACCAGTTATTGCACCTTCTGTTGTACCTCCTTTAGCTCCAATTCCTGCAATTCCTCCCCCTCGCCCACTGGCCCCACTTCCAGTTCGGCCACCAGTCATTAGACCACCTGTACCGCAAAATGGTGAGGTTGGATCAAGTGACTCTGATTCGGATAATGATGACTCAAACATGAGAATTAACCAGGGTACGGGGGAGTATGAGATATCTGAAGAGAGTAGACTGGTGAGAGAACGGCAGGAAAAGGCAATGCAGGAGCTCATGATGAAACGGCGTGCCGTTGCTCTTGCTGTTCCTACAAATGATATGGCTGTGCGAGCCCGGCTTCGCCATCTTGGTGAGCCGATAACTCTGTTTGGTGAGAGAGAGATGGAGAGACGTGACAGGTTGCGGATGATTATGGCAAAGCTGGATGCTGAAGGTCAACTAGAGAAGTTAATGAAAGCTTATGAGGATGAAGAGGCTGCAGCTTCTGTTCTGAAAGATGAGGCTGAGGAAGAACTGCAGTATCCTTTTTACACTGAAGGGTCTAAGGCTCTCCAGGATGCCAGAATTGATATAGCTAAATATTCTTTGGTGAGGGCAGCATTACGGCTTCAACGTGCACAGAGAAGAAGGGATGATCCAGATGAAGATATGGACGTGGAGATGGATTGGGCATTACAGCATGCTGGGAATTTGAGTCTTGAATTCAGTGAAATTGGTGATGATCGACCACTTTCTGGTTGCTCCTTCTCAAGGGATGGAAAATGGCTTGCTACCTGGTATGTTGTTGCTAGTTATTTTTTAACCTTCCATGCCTTATGAAACCATTCTTGTCTGATCTTCCATTAATTGTTTTGATGCTGTAGTTCTTTGACTGGAGCTAGCAAGTTGTGGAGCATGCCGCAAATAAGAAAGTGTTCCACTTTTAAGGGACACACAGAGCGTGCTACTGATGTTGCTTATTCTCCTATACATAATCATTTAGCAACTGCCTCTGCTGATCGAACGGCAAGGTATTGGAATGATCAAGGATCTCTTTTGAAGACATTTGAGGGTCATCTTGACCGTCTTGCACGCATTGCCTTCCATCCCTCAGGGAAGTACCTGGGCACTGCTAGCTTTGACAAGACATGGAGATTATGGGACATAGAAACAGGAGAGGAGTTGCTTCTTCAAGAAGGTCATAGTAGAAGTGTATATGGTTTAGCTTTCCACCATGATGGATCATTGGCTGCATCTTGTGGATTGGATGCCCTGGCTCGTGTTTGGGACCTCCGAACTGGGAGAAGTATTCTTGCATTGGAAGGTCATGTCAAGCCGGTGAGACATTCTCTCTATTGATCAAGATCACAATTTTGCACTTTAACATTTCATAAGGCTTGACTATGATTGTTTTTCATTTGAAGGTTCTTGGCATCAGTTTTTCACCTAATGGATATCATCTAGCCACAGGTGGTGAAGACAACACTTGTCGGATTTGGGATTTGAGGAAGAAGAAATCCGTTTATACCATTCCTGCTCACTCTAATTTAATATCACAAGTTAAATTTGAGCCACAAGAGGGTTACTTTTTGGTGACTGCCTCATACGACATGACAGCTAAGGTGTATATTCTTTTTCTACCTAAATTAACAATGGTTTTGTCCAAGAGAAATTACTAGATTTGGTAGTGGTTTATTTTCATTTCAGTATACTTATTTGTATTTATGTTTTAATGCTAGGTTTGGTCAGCCCGTGACTTTAAGCCTGTGAAAACACTGTCCGGGCATGAAGCAAAAGTTACTTCTGTGGATGTTCTTGGAGGTAGGTTTTCTATCTTAGAAAGAAATTATATATCTGTGGCTCTGATTCAAATATGTTTTTGCTTCTTTATGTGCAATTCCATTATGTGATGATGTGTCAGTACTCAGTTTCACCGCACCTACGTCCTTTCCTCAAATTGTAAATGATGAATTAAAAATTAACTATTGCATGTTTTGAAATGCTAATGAATATATATATATATATATATATATATATATGTATTGAATTGATAAAGCAAATGATTGTCATTGTAAACAACTTAGTAGATTAGAAAAATCCCTAATTTGAAGGAAAATTCAATGGAACTCCTCAAATGCATACCTTGTTCTAGCTTTGCTGACAAGTAATCCAACAGGGGACATTTTTGTTATGTGCTTCTTAGATTTTCCTTACGTATTCATTTCCCCCCTTGCCATGGACTAAAATCTGTTGCTAAAATTACAGGAATGAAGGAAGAGGGATGCCTTTTCATTTTCTGTTTTTTATGTTTGGTCATTTGTTAAAAAGACGAGGGTTTCATCCATTTTTATGTTTACATCATTCTTGTTATGTGCTTCTTAGATTTTCCTTATGCATTTATTTTCTCCCCCTTGCCCCATAGACTTAAATGTGTTGTTGTCAAAATTAAAGGAAATGAAGGAAGAGGAATGCTTTATCATTCTGTGTTTTTATGTCTGGTCAAATGTTAAAAGATGTGAGGACTTTATCAATTTTTATGGTTACAGATATTAGCCTTCTCATATGACAGATAAGCTTCTGAATAACTGTTTTTGAAACATCATAACCATTGGAAAAAATTGGTACAGTGTAAAAAAAATATGTTCCAAATATATATGTTTTGTGCCAGCTACCGTGCTTTGGTTTTCTTTTATGACACGGTTTGCATCGTTTAAAAGTCTTCATTTTTCTGAAGAGGACAATGCATTGCATTTTTTATGTGCATGTTCGGTTTAGCTTATTTTAAAGTAATAATTGCTTTTCTTCATCGGCTTCCTACGAGAAATTTTGGAAGTTGAGCAATTATTGCTCCAAATAAATAAATAAGCATTATCAAATATTATTTCTCCAAAAAGTCTAGGTTTCCTATAATACAGTATAAAAGCATAAAACAAATTCTAATTATTTGTCCATTGCAATTAGCATTGTTGGTTTGTGTTAATATTGTTTTTACCTACTCAGTCTTTTCTGATTTTTGGCATGTCTTGTTATTGGTTGCAGATGGTGGGTATATTGTTACCGTCTCCCATGATCGCACCATAAAGCTGTGGTCCAGCAATATGACTAGTGAACAAGCTATGGATGTGGACTAAGCTATTTAGATGGGATGCGATTTCTGAAAGGACCTTGGTGGTGCAAGTTAGATACATCATTCTATTTAGAAACAGCAGCGTAGCTTAACTCGGTAGCTTGGATTTGTACTAATTATTTATTAGATTGGAAATATGTTATTTGCCCGTTGTATCACATTCGAGTTCCACATCTGATTAAACAATCGAGTTTCTTAATGTAAAGGTTGAGAACAGAATATTGCTATAATGCTCTCCCACTTGATGCAGCTTGAAAATGGATCCTTCTAAATTCAATGCTTAAGGAGCATCCTGTATTATCTTGTTTATTAGTGAAACAATACCAAGCATGTTTAAATTTAGATTACTCAACTGACATTTATTGCTTTGGTCGGTGATTCCCACCACCAAAATGAGATAAGGCCGTGGCATAAAAAGGATTAGATCTAATAACACCACCATGAAGCATCTTTATCTCATCAAGGAATTTTTCTATAATTTTTTTTATAATGAGGATATTTGTATGAACGAATGTTGGGTATTTGAGCACCTTCTTTTAGGGAAATTGCATGGTCACAATCCCTTGATGAAGGTAAGCCTTTAGGTTCTCTCCCAAGAGGTCTTTCAAGGTTGACTAAGAGGTTTATTTGTACCCTCAAGTAGGGTCACATTATGATATTCTATATGTTATCCTTCACCTACGCTCTTGATAACATTCATTAAAGCTTTCCATGAGGCTTGAGCTTTATAAAGAGCTTCCCTTTTAAGTTAAACTTTATGTTATCCTTCACCTACGCTCTTGATAACATTCATTAAAGTTTTCCATGAGGCTTGAGCTTTATAAAGAACTTCCTTTTAAGTTAAACTTTTATCAGCTTTCCATCGATCTTAAGGTTAGCTCCTTGAAATTTGCTTCAAGGTCAAGTTGCTAACCAAATCATCTCTAATACCACCTCTATCCCACTTGATTCAAACAAAAAATTATCTTACTCTATTATTACTTGTACTTCCAACTTCATTCTCATACACCCTTTGGTTTTTCACCTTCGAACTATTTCTTATCTCCACCACATATTTCGGAGTCTCTTGCACAGGTAACTGTAATTTTCCAACCAGTTATCTAGATATGAAATTATTTGATGCTTCATAATGTACTAGTATTAATACTGGACTTTCGTTAATTAGCTCCCATAATTTCAAGGACTTATTCGAGGTCAACCCTATCATGTTATTCAAAGATAATTGCAACATCTTATCTTCCATAATCTATTCTTCACCTTCGTTGATAATTGCAACTCAAATTTCCAACTCATTAAACTTCTTTTCCACCATTGGTAATTAGTGGTTTAGGCTCCAGCAATCATTCCTGTTACATTCTGAAGTTTGCTTTATTCTACTATTATGTTGGTCTGTAAGTAGGATAATTCTTCCCTACTGAACCCTTTTGATACTCAACCTAACTTCACCTCATCATGGTTGCATTCTTTTCTTTTAGTAGGATTATCTTATCCATTATTTCAGCAAGTGAGTCAAGCTAATAAAGTTTTAATTTTTCTTATCTCTTCTCCTTCAGTTCGTTCATAAAAATTCGCTTCAAAATTGGTAGATCAACATTTATAAAGAGGCTCAAAATCATCTCGAACTCGTCTCCGTAATCCATAACATCCAATTAAAACTGGAACCCATACACGTCATCTCCTGAGAAAACTGGAATCTCCATCATCTGTACCTCCTCTAGTTGAAGCTAAGACATAGCTCTCCCAATTGATTCCAAACTTATGATTATTTGATAAGTTCTATGATTGAGTAGGATGTGAATGCACTAATTTATTTGATAAGTTCTCTGACTGAGTAGGATGTGAATACACTAATTTATTTTCACTCCCAACTTGTCGATTTCGCATGGGTGCTCGTTGATGCCGCTGTGAGCTCCTCCTTCTACCTCCATCTCTTTTCCCCTCAACAAGCTCATCATCTCCTCCAAACAACTTTCTAAAACTCCTTGCTTACTCTGGTTTTCTAGCCTCCAATAATAAAATCTTCTCTCCAAATTATCCATTCTTGAATCTATTTTAGCACACTGATCATTGTTTAAAACTTTAAGGATTGATGCTTGAATACCAAATGATGGAACTCAATAAAATAATAAAGAAACTCTATAATACGATGATATCTAGCTGAATATTAATGTGATATCAACCTTCAAGAAAGAAAGATGAAAACACCAAAAGAAATATGAAAAAGATAGTTAATGAGTGTCCTCCCTCATCCGCTAGACCAAATTTTTCTATATTAACCTTCCTCTCCATTTTGATATTTATCAATGATTCTCTTGCAACTAAGGTATCTATCCTTTGACCAACTTATTTTCTGTCTGTCAGCTCACCTCCCAAAATCATGACAAAAAGCTTTTATACAAACTATGCACAATTATATTCTACATTCTGCAGTCTTCTCACGTACACCCTTGCAATCTAAAGGCCTATCACGTAATCTGAGTAGCACGTAATTTTTGTTAACTCAAATTTCTTGCTGCACAATAGTAATAAAATAAAAGTTAACTTGTTAAGGGATGATATATATAAAATGATATTTTTATATAAAAATTCAATATATAAAATTTATCAATGTAATGAAATTCTTGTCTATTAAATAAAACTTTAGTCACAGATGTAACAAATTTTCTAGTTTGGTCAACTAATCTGTGTATAGAAAAATCATACATAAAATGTTTGTTATTGAAGGTATCCAGAGGCAGTTCAACTGTTGTATTTCTTTAACGTTAGTAATAACACAACCTTCAAATAACAAAAAGGAAATTCCTTCGGCACCAAAACCTATATCTCTATACTCACGTTAGAAAGTTTTCTACAAAAATGATTATACAACAAATTCAGGCTATCACGTGGGGTTCTCATCCGTACCCTACTTTTAAGAGCCTCATGTCTTCATTTGTACCAACCAGCAAGGAAATGCCTCAACATGAAACAGAAACAGCACGCTAAAGCCTGTCCAAAGAAAGATAAAAAAGATACATCGCATGATATCAAAGTTCCTAAAGTCGTATCCTCTGAAAATCAATTATAATGTTTCCGCATCACAATAATAGGTTAAAACTTAAAGCGGAATATAAATTATGGAAATTGGTTAAAAAATTTCATCCCTTCCACTAATCATCCAATCCAAAGCAGAAAGGAAATAGAATGTGATTTCTAACATTTTTCTTGTTAAAATATGCAAACCTTCAGCCCCTCCCCGTCCACTCACACTACCATAAATAAATCAATAAAAGGTCAACTAAAGCAAATCTCAAATAAAATTTATGGTAAGCCTTACTTTTTTATAGAAGTTAATTAGAATTGGCATCATGGAAAGAGTCAAATCAACTACATACAAATGAATTGAAAGATACAAGATTGGCCGTTAAGGTAATTTTTGGAACTAGGCTTAAGCAAAATGAATTTCACTCTAAACTGAGGTGCACTTTGAGTGGAACAGTGTAGAATTGTTTAGATTGAGATTGTGATAAAAACCATCTACTATATAATAAACTATTAAGTTGATAGAATTTACTCCCTTGATCATTTTATTCAATAAAACAAAGCAAGTTCACCTTTATCTATGAAACTGGATTAGGACCCATCCCCATGAACCACTGTTTGCTTCAATCACACAAAAATATCAACAATATCAGTCTAATAGAGAAACAAGTTTATGCTAGGAAGAAAGGGATCAGTTAGATATAGGGAAGGAGGAGGAGAGAAATCCGATGACAAATGGTTAGCAAAGAGAACAAAGGCCGCTTTTCCCAACTTTGATGGGACGATTTACAAAGAGTGGATGGCAAGGAGTGTTAAGAAAAATTTCTCCAAATTCTTCTGTAGCGTCAGATTTGTGGAAGTGGGGAAAAAAAAATAGAATGCAGAATATTTGCACACACAAATTGATAACGGAGTTCGGCCAATACTGCCTACGTCTCCGGACTCCTGCAGATAATTTGATAGTAGAAAATTGTACACTGTGTTTACAAAAACACTCACAACCTCACAGTACCCACAACTCAATTACACACAAGAATCCTAAATTTTTCTCTTAGAACAATCTCTCTCTCACGATGGTGTGATACATAACTGCCTGTAACTTCTTAATCCACTATTCATGAAACTATTTGTAACCGCTTCTCACATGCTATCACTAATTATGTCAAGCCTTGCATTTATTACGCAATGCCTTATGTTTTGATCTTTGACTTTTCAAACCAACAATCTCCCACTTGAAGACTGATTTCAATCTGTCTTCACACTTTGATCACTATAGCAGTCTTCTTTGGTCTGTTATTCTAGCAGGCCGACTGAAGTTGAACACAACTTCAGTTTGTCAATGGTCACCACCTTTGTTAGCATGTCTGCTGGGTTCTTGCTTCCTGTAATCTTTTCCAATGTCAGCACCTCATCCTCAAGCAGAGATCTGATGAAGTGATAACGTATATCAATGTGCTTAGTTCTAGAGTGAAATGCTGAATTCTTTGCCAGATGTATTGCACTCTGACTGTCACTGTGCAAAACACTCTTCTCTTGGATGAATCCCAGCTCTGTTAACAATCCTTGAAGCCATATCAACTCTTTACTAGCCTCTGTTACTGCTACATACTCAGCCTCTGTAGTGGATAATGTAACGATCTTCTGTATCCGTGACATCCAACTGACAGCTGTAGTACCAACAGTAAAAATATAACTGGTGGTACTTCTTCGGTGATCAACTTCACCTCCGAAGTCTGCATCTACATAGCCTTGTACTTTTAATTCTCCTTTGCCAAAGTACAAACACTTCTTTATGGTGCCTCGTAGATACCTTAAAATCCATTTGACTGCTTCCCAATGAGCTTTTCCTGGATTTGCCATAAACCTGCTTAAAACTCCCACTGCATGGCCAATGTCTGGTCGAGTACAGACCATTGCATACATCAAACTTCCTATGGCTGAAGCATATGGAATCTTAGCCATAAAGTCTTTTTCTTCCTCCGTCTGAGGGGACTGATCCTTAGATAAGCGAAAATGACTAGCCAAAGGTGTGCTAACTGGTTTGGCCTTGTCCATATTGAATCTTTGCAAAATACGGTTGATGTACTCTGCCTGAGATAACTGCAAAATTCCTCTTTGCTTATCTCTCGTGATTTGTATTCCAAGAATCTTCTTTGCTATACCCAAGTCCTTCATGTCAAATTCTTTTGACAACTGCATCTTGAGATTTTTAATCTCGTTCATATCTGAACCTGCTACTAACATATCATCGACATAAAGTAGCAATATGATATAACAGGACTTATATCTCTTGAAGAAACAACAGTGGTCGGCATTGCACTTCTGGAAGTCCTCCTTGTGCATGAAGCTTTCAAACTTTCTATACCACTGTCTTGGAGCTTGTTTCAGGCCGTACAAGCTCTTCTTTAATCTGCACACCATATTATCCTTTCCTTTTTCTGAGAATCCTTCAGGTTGGTGCATGTAAATCTCTTCCTCTAAATCTCCATGAAGAAACGCCGTCTTCACGTCCAATTGCTCAAGATAGAGCTCTTCACTGGCAACAATACTTAAGACAGACCTGATAGTATTGAGCTTCACAACTGGAGCAAAGATTTCAGTGTAATCAACTCCTTCCTTTTGCTGAAATCCTTTGACAACTAGTCGGGCTTTGTATCTCTTTGAGCCATCATAGTCCTCCTTCACCCGATACACCCATTTGTTGTGAAGTGCCTTCTTTCCCATGGGTAATTCAGCTAATTCTCATGTCTGATTGGAGATCAAAGAATTCATCTCTTCTATCATAGCAAGTTTCCACTTGTTTGCATCTGTGGTCTGACATGCTTCTATGTAATCTTCAGGCTCTCCTCCATCAGTCAACAACATGTAGTCCATGTATCTCCTGTTGGGCACATGAGGTCGAGAAGACCTTCTCAATACAGGAGTTGGAGTAGGAGGCTCTGATGTGTCAAACTGTTGTTCACTGCTTTCTTCAATTGAATTCTCTGACCGAGGATTCGCAACTATGGGACTTTCTGGGATATCTTCAACTTCTACATATGTTGGCTCAATCTGCTCTGAATTGTTGGCGCTTGTGTTAAGCTTGTCTTTATACATCACTCTTTCATTGAAGATTACATCTCTGCTGCGGATCATCTTTCTGTTTTCATCATCCCAAAGACGATAGCCAAATTCATCTTCACCATAACCGATGAAAGTGCACTTCTTCGATTTGGGATCGAGTTTATTTCTACCTTGATCACTGATGTGCACATATGCTACACAGCCGAAAACTCTAAGATGTGAGAGTTTTATCTCTTTTCCGCTCCATACCTCTTTTGGTATTTTGTGCTCCAATGGTACCGATGGACTTCAGTTGATCAAGTAAGCTGCTGTGTTGACTGCTTCTGCCCAGAACTGCTTCGGTAAGCCTGACTGCACACGCAAGCTTCTGGCTCTTTCAGTCAACGTTCGATTCATACGCTCAGCTACACCATTGTGTTGAGGCGTACGAGGCACGGTCCTCTCCATTCTGATCCCGTGCTCATAGCAGAATTTCTTGAATTTGGTGTCTTCATATTCACCACCATTGTCGGTTCTGAGCTTTTTAATCTTCAACCCTGTTTCATTTTCTACCATAGCTTTCCATATCTTGAAAGCCTCAAATACATCGGACTTATGTTTCAGAAAGTATACCCATACCTTCCTAGAGTGATCATCAATAAAAGTCACGAAGTAATGTTTCCCACCAAGTGATGGGACGGTAGTTGGACCCCAAACATCTGAGTGAACTAGCTCAAGTTTCTCCTTCTTTGGGGGTCTTCCAGCTTTCTGAAAGCTGACTCGTTTCTGCTTTCCAAGTATACAGTCTTCACACATGTCAATTTCTACTGACTGAAGACTTGGTAGCTTGCCGTTTGAGTGCATGATTTTCATCCCTTTCTCACTCATATGGCCTAGCCTCTGGTGCCATAGATTGGAATTCTCATTTGCTGCAACTGCAATCAAATGACATGCTCCTGCTGTTTTGTAAAGAGTGCCACTCTTTTTACCCCGAGCAATTGTCATCGCACCCTTTGAAATCTTCCAATCGTCTCCATGGAAGACAGTTGTGTAGCCATCACTGCTCAACTGGCTTACTGATATTAAGTTCTTTGTCAGGTCGGGAATATGTCTGACATTTTTCAATTCCCATACAGACCCGTTCAACTTAACCTTCACTACACCTTTGCCAACTATCTCACATGATTGGTTGTTACCAAGGTAAACTTTACCAAGGTTTCCGGGAACACAATTCTCGAAGAATTCCCTTTGTGAAGTGGCATGAAAAGATGCTCCAGAATCTAACACCCAAGACTCCTCCTTGCTTTCTAAAGAACATATCAATGCATCATCTCCTCCAGGGGTGGAAGTAACATTTGCCTCGTCCTTGGTCTCCTGATGCTTTCGTGCACTCTTGCACTGATTTTTGTAGTGCCCAGACTTCCCGCAATTCCAACACTCGATATTCTTCTTAGATTGAGAGTGACGATTTTTGGATTTGGACCTCCTGTCCTTTGATTTGCCACGTCCATTTCCTTTAGTTGAGCTTCTTCCTCTTGACTCTGTTTGCAATATCGAAGATGATGAAGATTCACCCGACTCCTTACGTCGGATCTCTTCGTTGAGAACTAGATCACGAACATCATCATATTTTAATTTTTGACTTCCCGTTGAGCCACTCACAGCCGTGACAATGGCATTCCAACTTTCTGGTAAGGAAGACAAAATTATTAATGCTCGTACCTCATCATCAAATTCGATTCCAACAGAACTCAACTGGGTTGTGATTAAGCTGAGTTCATTGAGATGTTGTGCTACTGATGCACCTTCTGTCATCCGAGAGTTAAACAACCGCCTCATCAAGTGAACTTTATTTGCGGCTGACGGCTTTTCATACATTCTGGAAAGAGCCGCCATAAGATCTGCTGTGGTCTTTTCTTTTGCAATGTTAAAAGCAACATTACGTGACAACGTCAGACGGATGACTCCAAGGGCTTGCCTGTCAAGAAGAACCCAATCCTCGTCCTTCATTTCAGTTGGCTTTGTCCCTGTGAGAGGTTGATACATATTTTTCTGGTACAGATAATCTTCAATCTGCATTTTCCAGAAACCAAAGTCCGCACCATCGAACTTTTCAATTTTCACCTTTCCTTCATCTACAGCCATCACTCCCACTCAAATCTGACTTCTTCTTTGGATCGTTTCGTTTCTAACAATTTTAAAAAAAATTGCAGAATTTCAAACCCGCTCTGATACCAGTTGTTAAGAAAAATTTCTCCAAATTCTTCTGTAGCGTCAGATTTGTGGAAGTGGGGAAAAAAAAATAGAATGCAGAATATTTGCACACACAAATTGATAACGGAGTTCGGCCAATACTGCCTACGTCTCCGGACTGCTGCAGATAATTTGATAGTAGAAAATTGTACACTGTGTTTACAAAAACACTCACAACCTCACAGTACCCACAACCCAATTACACACAAGAATCCTAAATTTTTCTCTTAGAACAATCTCTCTCTCACGATGGTGTGATACATAACTGCCTGTAACTTCTTAATCCACTATTCATGAAACTATTTGTAACCGCTTCTCACATGCTATCACTAATTATGTCAAGCCTTGCATTTATTACGCAATGCCTTATGTTTTGATCTTTGACTTTTCAAACCAACAAGGAGTGGATAGTATTGTCTTAGAAGTCCCAGGAAATCAAAGAACCAAATTGTTGCTAATGGCTATGGAAGGAAAAGCTTTTACTTGGCAAAGATATTACACATCAAGACAGGATTGCAAAAAATTAAATTGGAGGCAAATTTTGTTTGACGAGGGGTGCAGATTCAATGATGGGAACTATGATGATCCGCTGTCAGAGTTGACAAGATTGAAGCAAAAGGGTTCCCAAGAAGAGTATTTGAAGGCATTCAATGAGTTACAGGTGAGGATCCACATGGAAGATTCATTTTCTCTAAGCATCTTCTTAGGAGGCTTGAGAAGTTCCTTAGAGAAATCTGTTAGATTGCACAATCCACAATCTGTTCAAGAAGCTATGAGAATGGTGAGGCTGCAAGAGGAAATTTTCTTGGAAATAACAAGGCAGGACTGAAACCCAAGGTTCTTGCAAATTCAAGAACCAGGAAGGTCATGGAGATCAGAGGGTGGCTCATTCACCAATGGAAGAGGGGGTGTAATGCCAACCAGAACAGAAAACAATGTGGCAGTTAATTCAAGAAGCAAAACAGATGGTAAGGGTTCTAAAATTGGGGATGGGATTAACAGATGAAGAAATTTGAAGTTATTGTCAGATGCCAAATATAGGGAAAGAAGGAAGGGAAGGGACTTTATTTTAAATGTGATGAGAAGTTTAAATGCTTGAACATGATTTGCAAGAGGAGAGCAATAAGGAAATAGCAGATGAGGAGGACAAGGAGCCATAGGGCACAATATGAAGATAAACCAGTGAAAGTGGACTTTCAAACCATGTCAGGCTTGACATTGAGAAAGGTCCTTGAAGCTTTGGGTTGCATTAATGACAAGGAAGTAATGGTTCTAATTGATAGTGAGGCATCTCACCACTTTATTTCTCAACTAGTAGTCAAGCTTGGTGTGCTAGTACCGGACAACGGCCAATATTTGGTTAAGGTGGGGATGGCTATAATGTGAAGATTCAAGGGGTTTGCAAGGAGCTAAAGGGTACCAACAAGAGTTAGAGTGACGAGAATTTGGGAGAAGTACAGGCTAACTTCAAGGAGTCTACATTGAGATAAATAAAGGAGGAAAGAAGTTTATAAGTCTGATGTTTTTTTTGTTGCAGACTTTGACAAAAGCATTAAAGGAGGAAAGAGAAGGTTTCTTAGTGGACTGCACGCTAGCAGAACGGAGTTGAATGTACCACAGCCATTGTCACATTAAGTAGAGGAGGTTTAACAAGTGTTTGAGCAGGCTTTTCAAGATCCTCATTGCCTACCTCTGTCTAGGAGACATGATCATGCCATCATCCTTATAAGTACCCTCACGATCAGAAAGTTGAAATTGAAAAATTGATAGCAGTAATGTTGAAAGCAGGGTTTACTATACCAAGTATGAGCCCTTACTTCATATTAGTAAGGAGAAGAGTTTTGTAATTGGAGTGTGCCGGGTCTCTCGAAAACTCAGAACTAGTGAGGGTTATTGTAAAATTCTTCCCTAAACTTTGTATTTCAGTTTCAGATAGGGGCTGGGGCAGAATCATAGGGGTTTAGCAATAAAGACTCATTCTTTTTTAGTGTTCTTGGGTACCAGTCCCTATCAACTTTATCTGAAAGGACACAACTTAATAGCCATGGTTGTGGAAGTACAAAAGTGGAGATATTACCTTTCAGGAAAACACTTTATAATCCTTACAAATAGATAGAGCTTAAAGTTCTTAATTGATCGAAGAATGATGAGTCAGGACCAATTTAAGTGGACCTACAAATTGTTGGGTCTTCTCGAAATTGAATACAAACCAGGCAGCCATAATAAAGTTGCAGATGCTTTATCCAAAAAAATGACTTATGCTGCACTTTCTCAGGTTTTTTTTCACGATCTGAATACTTGATAAAGAACTGTAATTGACCCTAAACTGCATAAACTAAGACAGGACTTAAGGTGTTGGTTCCTCTTATATTTATAAGGATATGGTGGTTGTTCCTAGCAATTCCACTACAATCTCACATTTATTAGAGGAATTTCACAACTCAACAATTGGGGGCCATACAGGATTTTTTCACACCAATAAGAAGATAGCAACAGTACTCTTTTGGGAAGGCGCGAGACATTCAGCACTTCATTGCTCAATGGAGTGACAGCTCCATGGATTTTATCACTGCTGGTCTGCCCAAATCAAGGGAAAAGATACCATTCTATTTGTGGTTGATCACCTAATGAAGAATGCATATTTCATTGCATAAGCTCATCCTTTCACAACCAAAGAGGTAGCTCACTCAAATTTTTGTGGCTGAAATAGTAAGACTCCAAGGTTTTCCTGCCTCCATTGTCATTAATAGAGATTAAATTTTTCTAAGCTGATTTTGGTCCAAACTGTTCAAACAAAGTGGGACCAAGCTAAGGTACAATACCGCTTACCATTTTTAAATGGATGGCCAAACGGAAGTGGTGAGAAGGTCGCGGTTCCAAGCTCTTTATGGGAGGACCCTCCTCTAATCTTTAAAGAGGATACTTTTCCTTCTGAGGTTCAAGAAGTCAATAACACAATTTGAGAGGGACAACATGCTTCACAAACTAAAGCATAATTCGGATAAAGCTCAACAACATAATGTATGAAGGTGTAGGCTGATGAAAGCAGGAGGGGGGTTGACTTTCAGGTAGATGATTGAGTCTATTTGAAATTCATCCATATCAATTGTGCTCCATGGCTAAAAACTGGAATGAAAAGTTAGTGCCTCGATTGCGCTCCCTAGCCTATTTTTCATCTGTCTTTTAAAGAAAGTTGTCTCAGGAACTGTACAACCTCAATCTCTACCAGTTGTGCTGTCTGAAGAATGTGAGTTCCATATTCAGCCTCTCGGCATTTCCAATTATCAAGAGGGAGAATTCTCGGGAACCACTCTCTTCTTTGCAGACTGTTTTTCCTAATTTTCACCTTGAGAATAAGGTGAAAGCTTTGGGGGAGAGTATTAATAGCAGGCCAATAGTAAACAAGTTTATTTTAGGAAGAAACGGATTAGGTCAGGAGCCAGCAAAGTCCAAACTGATGTAACTAAAGAGTGAGTTAGCAAATAGAGTTAATTAGAAGTCCAAGTGAGGGTTAGAATTAGTTAAGATGGATATTTATAAGAAGGGGAATAACATATGAGGGATCTAGATGTTTGGAGGAAAAAGACTTGTGTAGGAGAGAAGTTAGGATCTCTTGAATTGTTTTGGCATTATATGAAGGCAGTTTGCACCTGACCTGGGTAGAGGACTGTCTTCTTGTCATTTTGAAACAAAAAGTCAATTTTTCTTCTATTGCCTAATTCAGTTCTATCACATATTGTTGAACTTAACACAAGTTCAACTTGGAAATAGAATACAAAATTATAAAAGGAAAAAATTTTAAAAATCGCAAGCTACAAGGGGAAAATATGAGAGCTAATCACCTGGAAAATGAGAAGATAAATACAAAGTGTCTTCTCCGATTTCCGGCCTAAATTTCTTAAGAAGAAGTTAACGAGTGTCCCATCATTTGTCCCAGTCAGTAATCCAGTTTCAGGGTCAAACCTGAATGAGTAGACGATATATGAGGTTTCAACCAAACAAATACATGCAAGATGCCTGAAACATTATCAGAATACACTCATCAAAGCTTACCTGGGAAGACGATGACGTGGACAAGGAACAATGCCAGAAAGCTGGTGGAAAATAAATTCTATGTCAGACATTCAGAGTAAATTTATCACAAATTCAAAATGTGAATGGAGAGATTCTGTTAATCATCAAACCTGGGGGAGCGACAAGAGAAAGTTCAAAACTTGAGGTAGGAAGAAAATCAGAAGTGTTTCACTGAAGCAAAAATTGAAAGAAAATAAATTATTACAAGGCAATCAACAATCACAATAACACAAGTTCATAAATCTTGTGGAATAATTCCACACAAATGCATTAACATTCATCATTATGCTATTTTTTCTCACTCTTCCAGATCCTAGTAGATGGCTAATCAAGTCATCTGCCAAAGGCTTACATTGCAATGTTTGGAACAAAGCTTAGAAAGTCATGCTATTTGAAGACAGGGTTAAGTTTCCTGTTGTTGTTATCCTTTATTCAAAAACCAGATTTTATAAATGATTTGTGGAAGGAGATAAGGCTGAAGGAAGGGGAAGGAGGAACCTCAGGGAAAAAGGAAATAGTTTTACTAAGGATGGAAAGGAATATTCCTTGAGGATACATTTAAACCTCTCGCATTTGAATGGAAAATCCCCAACTCAAACTACCTTTTGCTATTATATAAAGAACAAGTAGACTTAGAAGATTATCATTGCAAGTTCTACACTTTCGTATTTACAGTTTACATATTGTGGATCCTATCATACAGAATGGAAATGGTAGGTTTTCTCATATGAAGTGGCAAAATCGTTCACTAAATTGCACTAGAGAAATGGAAAGATTGAAGTGATATCAGAAAAAAGAAACATCTCACATTTGAATGGAAAATCCCCATCTCAAACTACCTTTTGCTATTATATAAAGCACAAGTAGACTTGGAAGAATATCATTACAAGTTCTACAGTTTCATGTTTACAGTTTACATATTGTGGATCTTATCATTCAGAATGGAAATGGTAGGCTTTCTCATATAAAGTGGCAAAATCATTCACCAAATTGCTCTACAGAAATGGAAAGATTGAAGTGATATCAGAAAAAAGAAACATTTATAAGCACACTTAAAACTTATGAAAAGAAGATTGGCCATACATGTGCCTCTACAATTGATCTTTTAACAGAAAGCTAGGAGGTGGAAAATTTAGGGTACCCTATATATCTAAGCCTAGTTTGCACAAACGAAACAGAGAGGATAGCCATATTAATATTTTTGTTAGATAAAAGTATGGATATAATACCTAAAATGGCCTAAAATACCAACTACAGCCATAGTCATCCCAGCAAAGTATGTATATGTATCACCAACAAAAACTGCAGAGGGATGCCTAGAATAAGAACACAGACTGTTAGTAAAACTACTCTTGATCAAGTGGAAAAACAAGTTTCAAATAAAATGCAATAGATACATATTTGAATACCAGTTGAAAGAAAATAAAGCCAACGAGGTAGTAAGCAAGGGCTGAACTAAGTAAATAGAGAATGCATGCGCTTGCTTATATTCAGGATCTGTTGATGCTCCAATTTGCATAATATTGTGTATTAGGATCTGCACATCCACAGTATTATTAATCTCCATGACCAAAGTGTTAACTTATACAAGCTTTGATACTTACAGCGGATGCAATAACCACCGTCTGCCCAACTTCAAGGCCATTTATTCCAGCATGTATATTGATGGAATTTGTGCAGAAAACAGCCAATAGCCCCATATACAGTTTATAGATCCATCCTGCCTCAAAAAATAGTCTAAATAGGAATCTTTACAGTAATCAATAACTTCTCAAAAGTGTCATTTGCATAAAGGTATGGAAAACTTACCAAGATCCAAAACTTCTATCCCAATGTGTGGGACAAGTGGTTTTGGTATAACTATAGTTGTGTGTCCAGCATATGCCATTAACAAAGGAAGTGCAGCAATTGATGGTAGCAATAATTTTCTGTGATTTAGATTGACAGAAAATCAAAAAAGAAACTAATCTAACATTGTTGACAAGCACAGATTCTTGAAGCAAATAATGAAAGCTTATATACTCACACTCTCCATGGTACATCAAGAACATCATCGACAAATCCAAGCAATGTCATGAAACAGATACATGCTAATGCTGCATTGTACTCAACAAGCCACTGCAAAAGCAAAATTGTTCATAAATAAAGTGCTCCATTCTTCTATTCATATCAGTCCCAAGATATTAGTGTTGAACAGATACTCGGATTACCATACTTGTAACTTACAATATAAACTTACATTTGAATCTGGTGCAAAGTTAAAATACTGAAATAAGATTGCCACAACCAAGAAGACAATACCCACAACTATACCTAATGACTCAGGCCTGCAAAGAAAAATGTAGCATAGTCAAAACTTAGTGCCAAAAATTTATGATAGCATATTAGAATCCTTCCTATACAAAGAAAAACGTACCAAATAAATCCTTTCTAAGATTTTGTTCTCTAAAATTTTAACTGCATTTTTCACAACATTTAATGATGTACAGTAACAATCCCTCTTACTCTCTTCAACTTAACTTTTTCTTGTCACTCCATACACTTAAAATATTTTGATCTCTATATGCTGCAAGTTCCAAGCATACTAATCATTTTTTAAATTAAACCACAGAAACTACCTGTTTGCTAGTTGTGACATTCTCATTTTTATCACACTTTTCCAGTTAAAATCTAAGCTGAAAATGCCAAATTCAAAAATTCCATTGACAAAGGATAAATAACATAAAATCAATTCAACAACCCAAAATATAGATCGTATTCTAAGAGAACAACCTGTATGGCTATAATTTAAATATCCATATTCACAGCATTGCTAAATGTAAGTTTTGGTCCAGCCAGTAGATAGCAATATCATAACGGTTTTAGAACATTAAGTATCCCAATTCAAAGTTAAGAAAGAAAGAACTCCGTGCCGGTCGACATCAACACACAGCATTAAACAACTAAATAACACCATAGAGATGTGTTGAACAATCCGCAAAGAACAAGTATAGGATTAAAAAGGAACTTAACGATCGCATGGAATAGCATATATCTATATTTGAGCAGAAATCTCTCAAGTGAAGCAGCAAAGCGATACATATTCAATTGCAAAAGAAAATATATATATATATATATATATATATATATATCAAACAATTTTTTCCCAAATCCAACTAAAGGCTCGGTCTGTGATTCTGATTTAAAAAAATAAAAAAGGTATGATGAGTGTGACAGTAAAAGAAAACCCCAGATCTCAAAACCAGAATCCAACGCAAAAACGCATTTCCCAAACGCAAGTTTATAAAAGAAAATAGAGAGAAAACTCACACTTTGACGTTTCCCTGAGGGGTACCCTTTTTGTTGATATCATATCCAAAGAGGTTTCGTTTCAGAACGTATTTTGACGCGACGGGGATCATCTTGACCGTGACGAATAGCCCTGCGAGACTCATTCCAGCGTTGATGATGATGGATCTCCGAAGCTCAGGTTCGATGTCGTAGTGGTGGAAGATGAGATACAAGTAAGGGAGCCCGAAGAGCGAGAGCTTCAGAAGGAGGCCCCATTTGGGAGGCGCAATTGGAGGCTCTGCAGCGTTGGGTTTCTCTTCGGGTTTGCGTTGTGTGTTTTCGTTCGCAGCAGATGAAGAAGTTTCTGCTGTTGAAGAGAGTCGCTTTCGTGCTGCCATTGTTGTTTTTACAAAGGTTGCAAGAACCTTAATTGGAGAAGATTCTGCAATGGTGATTCTGCTTTTGTTTCTTCTCTCTTTGTTTCCTTTTTTTCTTTCTCGTTATTCATAGTCGTCATAGCACCAATGAGACGAATCCAATTCATCATGAGTGGCCAACGTGGCAATTTTACTGTTTTCATGTTTCCATTTCTACATTCTACATTATAGTTTTGATTTTTTATTCTCCAACATTTCAAAAAATAAAATTTATTTTTAGTAATTAATATAATTTTTATATCAAATATTTTATTTATTTTTATTTTAAAATATTATATTTTAAATTAAATTTAAATTTTGGTTTAATTTAAATTTTAAATATAAATATATTATAATAAATTTAAAATTTTTTTAAAGATAAATTAAATGTTAAGATTATCTAAATTTATTAATTGATTTAAATTGAAATTTAATTTTAAAATTTAATATATGGTATTAATAAAAATTATAATTTAAAATTTTAATAATTCATCTATATATTAGAAGTTACTTTTTTTTATTAAATATCTAATATTAAATATTTTAATTATTTAAATATTTTAACTTCTATTTTTAATATTATATAATAATAAATTTTATATATGCTCTTTTAAAATTCTAAAATTATAACTTTTTATTTTTAAAATAATTATTTTTTATTTTTTATTTTTTATTTTTTATATTTGCAAGAATCAATATTTAATGTGTGTCATATAGTCATGTTTGACGCATCAATAATAAAAGAATAAAATCGTTTTATTTTAAAAAACAAAAAATTAAAGTTAAAATTTTATAATTTAAAAAATAAAAATATATTTAACTCCAATAATAAATTTAATGATATATTGTTTAAATAATCTAAATATTAATATTAATATAAGTTTAATTAATATAAATTTAAATTTAAGTTTTAAATTTTGATATATAAAAATAATACATATTTTGTGTTATAATTTAATAATTTGTTTTTTAATTTTATCTTTTATTTTAAGATCTTTATTGTATCATTCCTTTTTTTTTACATATAATTAATATTTTTTATACTTTTATATCTTTGAAACTAAATAGTAAATTTAAAAAATTTTAAAGTTACTTTTGTTTAAGATAAGGTGATTAGAATAATTTTAATAATTTATAATACTTTTATTTAAAAAAGTTAAAATTTCAAAAGTTTCGGATGTATTTAAAGAAAAAAACTTAGATTTAATGTTAAAAAATATAATAAAAATTGAAAAGAATATGCTTTAGAATAAAAGAAATATGCGGATGATAAAAATAATTTTTAAACATTTTTTTTTTATTTTTAGTACAATGATTAAATATGTAAATATTGAGATTATAGTAAATTTTTATTGTTTTACTCTATTTAAACATATTTTAAATGGACTTACTTTCTTTCAATTTTATTAATGTATTTATAAGATTAATCATTAAAATTTTTTAAAATATTTTGTTAAAAATATAAAAATTAATATTATTTTAATAAAAAAAGTTCTTTCTATAAATAAAGAGTAGTTCTCTTTTTTCAGTTTTGCTCCCTTATTCTTTTTTTTTAATTATTTATTTATTTATTTATTTTCTTTATATTATTATCTTTAGAATAATGTTTATGTTTGATTTTTACTTTATTTTATTTTGATCTCTTTTTATATTCTCTTTAAAAATTTTAAGTTGTTACAATTTTCTTGATCTAGAACTAGTGTTGTTGAAAAATAAAAATAAATAATTTTTTTTTATCAAGATCCTTTTATATTTTTAAAGTAAAGGGAAGCTTATGTTTAGCTAGAAGTTTTTTCCTTCAAACCTTAAAATTTATATTGAACTTATAATTTGAAATAAGTTATTTTGATGGATTAAGATTTTTATTTTGTTTGGGAAAGAAAATAGGAAACTATCTTATGCTAGTGGTTGAATGTGCCTAAAATTATTGGTATTCTATTATATTTTAGTTTTGAATTTTGTTGTCTATATTTAGTGTTGAAAAATTATTTGTCAATAATTTAAAATTTAAAATATGTTTTTAGAAACTACTATTTTCAAGTTGTTAAGAATAACAAAGATTAAATTAGTGTAATATTTTTTTTTTCATTTTTTTAAATTATCTTTTCATTCTTGATATTTTTATATTATATAAACTAAACAAAAATTTTAAAATAAAATTTATAAATAATTAGAGTGCAATACTATAAACAAAATTGGGTAAGATAATTTTTATTAATTTATTATAATTTTAATTTATAAATTTAAAAAAAAAATCGTTTGAAGCTTATAGAAAGGCTACAAAAGAATTATATTACAAATAATTTTTAGTAACATAATAAAATTAGAGAAAATATAGATAAAGTTAAAAACAATACTCTTAATAAACATACTTTTCCAAGTTAATTATTTTGTTTTTAGAATTGTTTTAATAAGTGTTTAAGTTGTAAGGATGCACACTACTTTACCGTTTCTTCCGGAACTTATTTTTTATGGATCTTAGGATAATTATTTTATTTTAATTATTTTTAAATATTGTAATATAAATTAAAAGAAAATTTTTCTAAATATAAGAAACATAAAAAAATATTTAAAAATTTAAATTTGGATAAGCTTTTTAATTGAATAAAACATAACACTTCCTTCTTCCTTAGCAGAAACATAACCTTTTTACCATACTTAATTGTTCCCTTGTTGCTCTTATCTTTCTACCCGAAACTCTTGCTTAAATATCATTTTAAAAATAATATAAAGAAATCTCTCCTCTCGCTTTCAAGGTTCACTTTACCTAGTCCAGAGGTAAAGAGTAAGCTTCTTAAATTTTGAAAATTTTTAGCTATTAGAAAGGAATGTTTTACCATTGGAATCTTATACTTTGAAGTTAAAAATATAATATGTTTTCATACTCTGTTGTCCTTGATATTCTAGGAAGCATTGGGATTGAGTTAACATTTTATTTCTTTATGAAAGTTATAAATAAATGAGTCTTTAAAATTTTTTCACGATCTTAAATCAGAATAATTGTGATAGCTTAAGATATCTTCAAAATAATGAAATATATTGAAACAGACATTATGTCTAAATCAATTTTGAAAAATGATTTTTTTTAAAAAAAATTGAATTTTGAGCTTGTGCACCTTACATTATGGCCCTAGTAAACTTTTTATAATTTAATTCAAATTATACCAGTTTTGAAATTTTTGTTATCATATGCTTGAAAATATCCTATAATTGAATAACTTAAATCTTGATGTCCTTGTTAATCATTTTAAAATTTGCAAAAGCTATATTTTAAAATAGGCATGACGAGATATAAAAAATATGAAATTTCAAGTATATTTAATATTATTTTCTAGGAAACAAAATAACTTAAGTTATTGAAAATTATTTATTAGAAGAAATAATTAATTGAGTGGCTTCTGGTATGAGATCGTGAGTTCATATCATTCTAATTCTCATGTTTCGAAATCCATATTCATTAGGGACCCATGCTTCAAATGCTGCATAGGTGGTTGATGCTCGACATTTTCTCCCAAAATAATAACACAAGGGTTGTTTTAAGGATTCACTTATTCATACTCTAGGTCACGGTATGAGGTCACAAGGTCGATCTAGGATTCTTTCTTATTATGACCTTTTAAGAGATTAGGCAATGATAGTAGACATGTAGAAAAGTTATATAGGTGTTAGATCATACATCTCTACCCTCTACCACCACCATGAAATCCCTTGCTCGACAACGACCCATATATAGTAATCTCACCACTAAGGATTGGTACTTGACTTTTTATGAGGGTAATCTAGCAAGGACCTCATGATACATTCATTTTTGTACCTAAGTACCAGGAATAACCACAATCACAGATGCACCCACTATCACCTCTACAATAGGAGGAGAAGGACATGTAAGTGGTAGAGGAGGAGATGGATGATGCCTTGGGAGATGAGCATTCACATGTTCAATTCTTGTCCAACTACCTTGATCATTTACAACTAAGAGTGGATGACATTTATGACTGCTTGGATGCCCAGGATGTCACATACTAGGTGTTGGTGGATTCATAGATGCAACCTTTGTGCGAATGGAAGACAAGTTTACCATGCCTCTTTAGTTACTACAATGTCATATGGGTCATCCACTGCCTCAATGATTGACTCTTGTTTATATTTTATTTTATTTTCATTAGGATTATATTCTATTTATTTTTATTAGACTATTAGAATTTTTTTATCTTAATGTATTTTTCTCTTATTTCTTTCTATTCAACGCTCAACTCTCTATGCACTGTTATCATTTTATCTCATTTTGTATACGATTCTCTAACTCTAATACATGTGTTTAGTGTGAGTATGATAGCGTAAAGTATAAAGACTTCTTTCTTAATTATTAACATCCCATAGGGAATATATTAAGGGCACTGCTGACCTCTGAGTTTGAGGAGGGAGATCCTTTCTCTCCTCAATGACCACTCAAGGAAGTCCTGCTTTTCTCTCCACTATACTTGTCTTGCATACGTGTATGTAAAAGCTTAAGTTTGATGAGAGAGATCCTCGCTCTCCTAATAATCTACTTGAAAATCATTTATCCCTCCTCCTGTAAATAATGTTTTCTATCTTAAGAAATAATTTTTCTGAATAAATTAAGAAAAATGGTAGAAGATTAAGTTTGAGGAGGGATACTTCTACTTGATTTTCTATAAAATTCTTGTACCTTATGATAAACCCATCTTTTCTGGATTTTTGGTAAGTTATTGAAACCTCAGATATTTTGTAGCAAATATTAATTAAACTTAATAGGGACACTAGAACTTGTAATAAAATAATTAATAATTAGTTCTTTGTCATCTTGTTTCATAACTAGAGTATCCTTAGTAAACGGTTGAGCCTAATTGAGGTTGCATCTAGCCTCTTTCTCTCTTTGTTGAGTGATTTCCCTTCAACTTGTATACTTTAGAACTTTCCTTCTAACCTTACCAAGACTTAAATAAGTTGATTGTATAATAAGAGAATGATAAAGGAAAATTAAGTTTTGTTGAATGAGCACAGACCTAGAATATTACTTAGTACTCCTTTTTTAACTTAAAAATATTAAATTTACTTTTGTTGGCACCCTTTGCTTTAATTGTTATAATTTCAAGTATCCTTAAATTATAATTGAAGCAAAATGAATATTTGAGCAATGAAAAACTGATAAAAAAAATGAAAGGAGAAAAAATAAAGGAAAAGAATGAAAAAACTTGGGAAGCTAAAGAGTTTAAAATTCATGAACCCCAAGAAAATAAGCTAATAATCTAAGGGTTTAGGGTTGTTGAAAATATAAAGTAAGATTCCTTTATCTTTCCTTTCCTTCATATATCTTACCAAACTATATGAATATTCCTTTCCTTGATAAAATTATTTTGATTCTTGTGTGTGATTTGACTTTTATTGGAGATTGAGATTTATGAGAAAGTCTATGATAGTATACTACTTCAACAGGTAGAGTAATAATGGTCTATACCCTTATATACATGTGAGATGGTGAGTAGAGTGATCTCTTCTACGTGTGAGACTAGATTATAGAGAACTTAGAAATCCTAATTGGATTATTGTTGATTGTTCCTATGATGGTAATTGTATTTGTTAGTTGCATGTGGATATGTGAGGTTTTTGGATTCTATACTTACTACATTTTCATTCATTGAGTTTGTAACACCCTAAAAATAAAGTATGTTTTTACGTTTAAGTCATACTCACGGTTCCATTAATAGATTATTACCTCATGATGTGAAATTTTTAGAAAATAACTAATAGTGAAAACATGGTATATTAAAACACTTGGGTATAAAATGAAAGTCTCGTCAGAATAGCTATCAAAACGAAAAATAAATAAACAAACATCCTTGTTCCCATTTAATTCATTAATGATTTATGTTACTTTTACTATTCTACACTTTTCTAATAAGAAATAATTCAGTTTATCACAAATACAAATATGCTAAAAGTTATACAAAATTTTGTATTTGTACAGTCTATATTTATATATACTTAGTTAAGTTAAGACATCGATACCTTTACATACTTAACTACATATAAAATTACTATTACCATATTCACATTACCTATAATAAAGTACAAACTACACACTACTTATTTACTATACAGTTTATCTTTGGTTGTATTACAAAATGTATGTTATTCAGTGAGACAAAATTCCTAGCCACGATCCAACTATGATAGCCTCGAGGCTCCAACCATCCAGATTGTGTTATCACTCTCTATGAACACCACCATCTCTATGAATGACATTGTTGGAGTGTGGGAAGAAAAAGATGGGAGAGGGGTGAGAAACTAGGTTTCTCAGTAGGATTCTACCCTAGGATTAATGATATCACTTTCACCTCAGCAACTTTAGTTTATTAAAAAACATGGCATACATACAAGTTTATTTTTAATCTTTAGAAAACTTTAGCTGAAGTGGATTTCTTTTACATAAATAAGAACTAGTTTCTAATTAAGCATACAACTTGCATAAGTCTCAAAAACTTTTAGAATCACATCACAGATATCATTTGACTATCATTTCATCTATACCTTAAATAATTCTTTTCTTTTCTCTATCACTCCCTCAATGATAATTTAAGACATATATTTTAACTAACTCTGCTACTCTACATTCTATTCTTAGGACATGAACTCATTCCTTAATGGTCGCTAACATCATAAACATTGAAAACCTGACGCTTCATGATAGAAGGATTTTTGGAGAACCTTTTTGTCTCCACCTTAGAAGGACCTTTCACCTTCTAAATGTGTACAAGGCACATTAAGAGTAGTATTAACTTTTCACATAAATTCTTTCTTTAATGATCTCTTAGTTAATTAGGTTCCTTTTAAAAGCTTTAACTTAACATGCATGCTTAAACATCCAACCAATATATCATGCATATTTAGTCTCTGTTTTCAACTACTTTCACATCACCATCCATACATGAACATCATGTAATACATCACTCTTTCAACAATCAAGAGTTTTATCCATACACTTAACATTCATCTTTGTATACTCATAAAGCAACACAATAAATTGGACAACATGTAAACTTCCTCCAATAGCTTGTCCATCTTGCACCATTCATAAAACTTATGATAAATCTCTCATAGGATCTTAGTCCACTCATCCTTCTAAGTTATTGAACCTTTTTTTTTTCTCAAAGATTAAGTTCTTCTTAATATTTTTAATGTAAGATTATGGTATATAGGATTTCTTCTCTAGTTATCCGAATGACCTTTTTAATTGTTTACTTTTTGTGTTTCTTAAATCCAATGTCTTATGCATAACTTATTGAATTTAAGTTTATACTTGTTGACTAATAACTTGGTTAATTAAATTTGATCCATTAATGAACCTACCTGCTTGCTTCCTTGCTCATGGATTTAAATTTATCTACTCATGACTTATTTAGTTATCTTTAAACATAAAAAATAGCCTACTTTCCTATTTCTTACCTAGTGGCTAAATTCACATGTCTTAATCCTAATGTGTTATGATTCAATTTTTCTTCTCTTAAAGGTTGATTTACATTAAATAGGACTTAGGATATTAGTTCCTACCATCGTTAGAAATTTTTAGGGCTCTTCCTCCTTGCCTTGTGAGAGTGGCCGAATGCTCCCTCTCTTCACTCTACTTCATAATTAATTTATAACCAAAACCTTAAGTATTTTTAGATTCATCCTTAAGTTCTAGCAAGAATTTAGCATGTTTTCACCAATTTCAACCAATATAGCCGAATGATCACTCCACCATGTCCAAGTCTCTTCCAAATTTATAATTTATTCCTTATACTTGATTAGACTCCTCTTTATACCTTAATCACAATTTTGAACTCATGTTTCCCTAATTGTATGGAAAGTGGCCAAATGCTCTAGGTGGTCAAAATAAGGCTTCTTTTTCTTAATTTGTCCTCTCTTGGTATTGGTGTTATGGATTTTGGTTCTTGGTACATCACTTGTCCTCAGGTCCACCATGATTTGTTCTTACTCCAAAGTTTTGGTGATGGTCATGAAGTTTTTAGGTGATTTGTTCAACTTTTGGTGCAAAATTCCACCTTTACTCTTAGTATTTTTTAAGTCCAAGTCCAAGCCCAAGTTAAGTTTATATATTTTATTACATAAACTTTCTTAGTATTTTAATACTTTTAAAATATGAGTCCAGATATGGACTCTTATCAAATAAAACTTCATGATTAAAGCTTTTAAAAAGAGATATAAAGAAGTTTCCAACTTTGAACACAAAGATCTTAAAGAAAGCATTTTTCAAAGCAAACAAGTGTAGATATGCTAGATCTACTCCAAAATATATCATCCCTTACTTTGATCACTTTAAAACCTTTCTCATAAACTTTCAAATCTTCCCCAAAGCTTAAAAAATTAGTTTTAAGAAATTTTAACCAATTAAATTGCTCCAAATGTTACTAGGAACACTTTAATCCATCAAAATTCCTCTTTAACCTCCAAAAATCATTACAAACTTTGTGATGCTCATATTTAACCATAAAGGGAAGCTTTTACCTCCAAAAATTTCAAACAAAGGGGATGCATAGATCTTAGAGAGAGATCCACCAAAAAGAAGAAAATAAAACCATAAATACAAGATTAAAAACTTACAAAAACATATGGTAAAATTGTACTTGTTGAAGACTTTTATGATGGTTTTGGTGTTTTTTTAAGGTTGGTCTTCCTCTTTCTAGGTGGTCCACACAAGATCTCTTAGTGATGGTGGTGAGTCTTGATGGGTTTGTTTTGATTTAGTTTAAACCTCAAAGATGAAAATTTAAGCTTAGTATGAATTTTTGGATTTTGGGAGTAGCTTGAGTTTAGAGAGAGTTTAGAGAATTTGTCTAAGTGTTTAGGAGGTGTAATATGAAGCAAATGAGCCCTCCAAGGCCTAAGATACCATTCAGTTACTTAAGGGTGATTTGGTTAATTTTAACTTATTCAAGATTAGTGTTATTTTGAACTTGTCACTAATCAAGATTAACTTATTCTAAGCATAGTTAATTTTAATTAATCAAAGTTAATTAACTTTAACCATGATTAATTTTATCTTTTTCTATTTAATATTTTTGTCTTATATGGCATTAATGAAGTGATGAAGCATATGGTGAGTCATCACCTCATTTCCACATGCTCAATTTTGTGCTAAAAGGGTGGGATCCACTTTCTAGCTTCTACTCCGCATTTTCTTTCCCTACCAGCTTTCCAAAGATATTTTGGTAACTTTTCTCAGAATTTGCTGGGAGGTTCCCAAATTGTTCCTCCAATGTTTCTAACACTTATTGATTTGTTCCTGAATCATTCTTATGTCATTTTTCTAGGAACAGATTAGCTCTTACGGAAGAGAACTTTCTAAGGGTGTTTTCAAAGTTTTCTAATGGTTTTTTTGTCATCTCTTAGTTTCTATTATTTTCTTATGACTTTATAATCATTCTTGGTGTATTCTAATCTCTTAGAATTTTTTTTAACCTTTGTTTTAAGTTTCCTACTCATTTATTTGTGTTATCATAGTGGAGGGATATTTTTGTCATTTGCTAAAAAATTTCTAATTTCTCTTACTTTTGTTCTTATTTTTACTTTATTTCTTATTAAAGGATATTTGTAGTCTAGAGAGGCTATTATGAAAAATTATGGATGACACCGGGTTATTTCTTGAGGGAAAATAATGTCTAAGTTTGAGAATATGATAAATCATTATTCTATTAATTTATTTGCGAGAAATTAGTCATAATTATTGTATGATTAATTTATTATTATTATGAGAGAATTTAGTTTTTTGTTATTTTTTAAATTAATAATTTTTATATATTTACTATAAAATGAAATAATATTATTTAATATATAAATTATATTTAATTTATAACATTATAATATATTATATTATGTAAATTATAATATAACATTATAAATATTGAATATTATAATAATTACATATAAAATTACTTATCATAATAATATATAAAAGAAAAACTTATTTAACTATATAATATATTTTTTATTATATACATTGGTAAATCACAATTCAGCTGGTTTATTTACGAAAAATTAGTCATAATTACTATATGATTAATGATTATTCAAATGTAATTCTATCTAATCTTCCTAGGAAGGATCACACATTTAATGTATCAGAAACTAGGCAGATTTTGGACTAATATGGGCAAAAAAATCCATAAAAAGATGAAGAAACAACAGAATGATAAAAATGCCCTAAGGAAAGCGAGCACGGTCATGCTGACTGGAGCATGCCTTCATAGTGGACCAAGTTTTCTGACATGGCTATGCAGACTGGAAGATGACCTAGCAATGTCCTAAAGTTACCGACACAATCATGCGTACCTTAGCACAGTTACGTCAACCTTGGGAGATGCTAAAAATGATCTAAGTTAGTCCTAATGATATAAGAAAGGATCCCAGTTAGCCTTGACAATGTTGTAGGTGATCCAGAACAACTGTGATGGCTCAAGAGATGACTTAGGTTATCTAATTTGTAATAGAGGCAACCATAATCCGTTCTTATAGAAAAGGGAGGTTCATCACGAAAGAGAACACATTTCGACACTATTAACACTTTAAGAGGTCCTCCGACAAACCTCTTCATTTCTATTTTTCATTTCCATTTCCATCATGCTCATTTCATTTTTTCTTTTAGCATCATCTTGTACAATCTTGGTGGAAAGAACCTTCCTTCATAATGCAAGTTACAAAGTGTCTTGCCAACCTTGTTGGCACTATAGTTTTGTATTTTAGGATTAGATTATGGATAATTTCATTAGGTTAGCTTGTTCTCATTTTTCGGTGTACCTTGTGATTTAATTATTTGAATATAATTTTTCTTTATGAATGATTATATGTTTTCATTATGAATGATTGCTTTTTTTTTTATCCATTTTTTGTTACTTTATTATGCTTAATCAATTAATAAGAATTAACTACTCTTATTGATCTCTAAGTTATTTGGAGAGTAGGTGTTGTACAATTCCTCAACTGACAGAACTATAAGGTAATTAAGTCTAAGAATTTTAGAGGATCAATACGAATTCTAGACTTTTAATCGGTTATTAACTACAAACCTGGACATTCTTTATGCTTCTCTTAACTGTTTACCTTGCATGATCATTATAACTAGTACTTAGGGAAAATATTATTACTATTTAATGATCATTAGATAGTAATAGAATTAAAACAAGTGATTAGTAGTTGATGTTTAAATCATTCATAAGGAAATTTGGGAGTAAAAACAGGTAAAGTCATAAGGAGATTCAAAATCTCATGCCTATCCATAGCTTCACACTTGTGTTTTTTTTTTTTTCATTTTCTTTGAACTTGCTTTCATATTCTCATTTATATATCCTACAAACACAAACCCTCTTTTGATGAGCTTAAAATTTGGAATTTAAACGTTTTTTGCATATTGTTGGCATAGTATCTGTGGGATCGATATTGAGGGTTTAACATACCTCCTTTTATACCAACAAGTATACTTGTTCATGGGAAAAATTTGGCATACAATTTTTACACTCATTTTATATGCATCAAGTTTTTGGCAGCATTGTTGAGGATTATTCCCTAACATTCATAGAAGTTTAAATCTTGATTGTTTGAGATGCGTATATATATTATTTAAAAAATAAAAATATTACAAAATAAATGAAAAAATAAAAATTCTGTGATATCTGTGCATAATTATTTTATTTGTGTCAGTTAGCTTGCTTTCAAGCTTCAAATTTGCACTTTAATCCAAAGATAGAAAGAATAACTAAACGGTTGAGGCGAGAAATCAAAGTAAGAAAGATGATAGTGCAAGGATGTAAGATATTGTTGAATTATATGGCCCCAATGATAAGGGCCTAAGGAGTAGCATATCTATCCCAACATAAGAGGTGTTCCAAACTTTAAATTAAACTTTGTCCTTATCAATATGATTCAAAACCCATTTCAATGAGGGACTACCTTAGAATCCACATCTTCACAGTAGAAAGTTCCTAAGTTTGATAATCATTATAAATATTTTGTTGTTATGCACGATGTCATACAACCATCATTGTTCCTTTTCTTCATATTTTTGATAATTTTTAATCAATATTTTGTATTCTCTATTCTTTTTGAATTCACATAAAGTGATAGAATAAAGTGAATTAACTCACTTTTGTAATCTTTTAAAATTAAAAACTCAATATTAAAATTCAATTTAATTTTTAAAAATTTCAAAAGTAAAATTTAAAAAATCATCTTGAAGGTGACCTTAGAGATAGGATTTTTTTTTCTATATCTTAACTACAAGGATCGAGTGGTATTTATAGAAAATTTCAGTCTAGCCAATGGTAAAAAATTAATATTGCAATGATAAAAAATTAAAATCATAATGATAAGAAATAATGGTTGCAATAATACCCTAATAATTTATAAAAAGTCATAGAATAAAATTGCAATAAATTATCAATGACTATATAATAAAGTGGCACAATAATATCGTTAACTCTTGCCATTACAAAACAAATTTAAGAGTTGGAATAATTGAACTTAGAAGTCATTTATCCACTAATCTCTCACTAATAACTTAGTAAGTGACAACTTTTTAGGCCTAAAAATTTATTTTGTACTTAAGTGTTAATGTTCAAAGGACTGAATTAACACATAGTGAAGTGAGACAGCAACTTTTGTCCAAAAAATGAATTACTCTTGAACTTTTTGGAACTAGAATAGAATCTCCACTACACATATTATAACTTTAAAATATATATATTTCACAATGAAATAATTTTAAAGTTATTCTCATATTACCTTTTGATTTGTGTGAGTGTTCTAGAAAGATCACCTAATCTCTCATAGAGAGTGGCTTTTACCTTCTCACTCACATATTTATTCACGTAGATATAACTTTAAATGCGTCTCTTAAATAACAAGTGCTTCCCAAAAATAACTTTTAGATATTATAATTGTAAATAAACTTTTAATTCAAAATTTATTTTAAAATTTTATTAAATGTATCTCAAAAATACTCTTACAAATACATCAAGTGTGTTCGAGTAGCATTACCACAAAGGATTATATATCTCTTTCATAGAAGCATTGCCCTAAGTACATCTTAAAAAGAACTAATTTATACATACATGAAGTTCATGTTAAAGTACTGTCGCAATCGTAATTCCGACGAGACGACGAACTTGCTAAAATTTTTGAAATGAGAATTTTTATTGGATTATGTTGAGCCGCCACCAAATTTTTATTTAAGGGAAAAAGATTTGGAAAAAACCTGACTCGAGGATGAGATTTAGGTTCAGGAGTCGGTTACGAGTGGGGAAGGTGTTAGGCACCCCACTCGCCTGTTCCGAAGAACAGTACCCTTAAACTGAGTGTGTGATTATTTGAAAATTGTGTGATCCCTTTAATTAGAGTGAAAATAAATACTTGATGGAGGTTAGCCTGACAGGACTTGATCCTGCTCCTACGTATTCCCCAGTGCAATGGGAAACTCAAGGCTTACGTAGTTCTAGTTTTGATTCGAAGGCTTGACCTTCGAATATGTTTAAAAGAGTGTTTGGAAGATGCTCGAAGGCTTGACCTTCGGAGCTTTTTGGAAAGTAAAATTCGAAAACAACTTGATTATTTTGAAAGAAATTTCAGAAAAGCAATCCCCATCCACATATGCACAGAACCCAAGACAACTACGGCTGCACTTGGACCCATACGAATCTCTAAACAACGAATAGCAGAAAAAGCTACCAGTTCGTGCTTAGAGCTCGTCGCGTGAGATTAAGAATTACAAAATCAAGATTTTCATTTTGAAGAACGATGAACAAAGTGAGCAAGGTTTTTATTTTGTAAAAAGGAAAGGCGACCCTAATCCACATATGCACAAGGCCTAAGACAACTACGACTGCACTTGGACCTATACGAATCTCTAAACAATGAATAGCAGAAAAAGCTACCAGTTCGTTCTTAGAGCTCGTCGCGTGAGATTAAGAATCGCAAAACAAGATTTTTATTTTGAAAATTGATGAATAAAATGAGCGAGTCACAAGTAAATATTTTGAACTTTTGGAGGAATCTATCAACTAAGGAATGTTATGTTTCATGGATTATTTAGGGATTTTGGATTTTTTATGAACTATTTAGGAATTATGGAACTTCCCGGGGGCCTTGTGGTAATTCATCAGGTGAGGACAGATTGGGTATTTGTGAATTTGAGAGGAGCGATTTGGGGTATTCAACATGTGAGGACATATGAAGGATTTGAGGGGCACTGGAGTAATTTCCTATGTTAGGGGCAGAATAGGTGTTCTATAGGAAGGTCAGGGGTATTTTAGGAATTTTAGCAGGCTGGGTTAAATGACAAAAACTCCTAAATGGCTTTATCTGGGATTCAAAGGGAGGTTGGCAGACTTGGAAGGTGCATGCAATAGCCACTGCGCCCAGCGCTTCTTTGGGTTAATATGAGTCTTGAATTATATCTTAAAGTGACTTGCATGACCTGCATGGGGCTTATGAATAATTGGACGAGGGCGTCTTCATTTCTGATGGCTCGATGCCCACACCTGGTCCATCCGTGCTCGTCGGACCTGAGTGGTTGTTGCCTCATGCCAACCTATAAGTTCATGACAGTGACCCATGCCATTAGAATGGGCTGAATCCTTGGGAGCTATACACAGTACCCACCTGACGCCTGGGTGAATTTTGGTTTGCTGAGGTCAAACTATAGACATCACCTATCTCCCTACATCCATAACTAGGCACGTTTTGACTAATGTATTAGGGGATTGCTCGTGTTCTGGAATTGCCTGACTCATTAAGTTTGTTAATATAGCTAACTATCCGATCGAATTCAACTTTCAAGTGGTTCTGAAAACAGGGAAAGGGGTTGCACTGGTCTTGCCTTTCGTGGCTCCAAAATCATAAGCTACTGATGTGTGGGGATGGTCCCGACTCTAGTTTCTCTAATCAGTCTATCCCTTCTAATCATTTTGCCATGACCAAGCCTTCCACGACTTGGATTGAGAGGTGCAATACCTATGTCTAGGCAGATTCTTCATTTTTTGCAGGGGGTGCCTCTAGACAAGGTGACTAGGTCTCTCCCCTTCTCTCTCTCATATATGACGGCCTTATTTCCCTTGACTACGACCGAAGGGGCCCTGGGAGAGAAGAGTGTTATGACTGATTACCCCATCCGACAATATGACGAGTCACGAGGCTTCAGGGTCTATTCTGGACTCCAGTGCAAAGTTATGTCTACAAGCTTAAAACCTGTGTGTTTTCTTTGGGTTTAAACCTCACAAAGCTGTGTTGTGCAAGGAGGGTTTCAGATTGCTCTTATGAATCTTGGAGACATCTCCTTTGCCAAGTGGATACATATGGTAATGGTTAGGCTCGGGCTGGGGTTCCTCATATATATCCCAGGTCTGTGGAAGGTGATTCTCTGCATCTATAATCATATTCCCCAGCAAATTAAGGACTAACCTCTACCATAATCCCTTATCTATACTTCTAATGCTATGACTGATTCTCTGTTGATTTGCATCGAACAGTTTGTGAGTAAGACCCTATCGACATCTAATTGAGCACACCTTCCGAATGCAATATTGGTATCATATCCACCAATGGAAATTTCATTCAATTTTTTTATACTTGACCAAGCATGCAGCACCTACAGTTCTCCGTTTATTGCAATTGCACACATTCTTGAATTAAACTACATTAACAACATGTTCATTAAGTGAGAATTTCCCCTAATTCTTGATTTCTTAACAGCATAGACAATATCCGAAGCCTATTGTTCGTGGAAAATGCACTGAATCTTGAATTACGCAACATTAATAACATGTTCATTAAGCGAGAATTTCACCTAATTCTTGATTTCTAACATAATAGACAATGTCCAACGCCTATAGTTTATTGAAATTGCACTGTATCTTGAACTACACTAAGCTATGAATAGCTCTTGGTGAGGTTCCTGAAATGAGGGAGATAAATCTAACCTGTTATGGATTTGGGGAGGTGATCGATGATCGCCTTGCGATTCCTTCCTTCTACTTTCTTCCTGCCAAGGCTCCAGCGGAATGCTTCTCTTCTACTTCCAAATCTTCTCCCGGAGAAAACCTTCTTCTTACCCTTTGGAAAATCAAAGAAAAATTCATCATCCGCTTCAGAGCCCACGCCTCCTTCTTTATACTCTGTTTTCTGGCCTTTACTTCTGCCTTTTTTTAAACTTCTCCCATTTTGCTTTTTTGCCCCTCCCTTCCTTTTTATTTTTTTTGTCCTTTTTTGTAAACAAGATTTATTTGATATTCAGTTTTCAGTATTTTATTTATTTATTTATTTTTTGTTTTTATTTTTCAATTCTTCTTTTTTCTGATAAAAAATAAAAATTCCAGGTTTTAGAATTTTCAGTTTTTAATTTTCAGTTTTTAATTTTCAGTTTTTTTTCTTTTTATTTATTTCCAGATTTATTTTTTCATCTTCAGTTTTAATTCATAATAAAATTTTGTTTTTATTTATTTTGATTTATTTATTTTTCATAATTTTGTTCTTTTGTTCCTTTTTATTTTCAGATTTTAATTTTTCCAATTTTTTATTTTTTATTCAATTCTTTATTATTTTCCAGATTTTTAACCTTTATTATTATTATTTTTTTCTGGATTTTTCGTTCCTTATTATTTTCAGACTTTAATTTTCCAATTTTTTATTTTTTATTCAATTCTTTATTATTTTCCAGATTTTTAACTTTTTTATTATATTTTTTTTTATTTTCTGGATTTAAATTTTTTCTTACTTTAATTTTTTCAATTTTTTATTTTTTATTCAATTATTATTTTCCAGATATTTAACTTTTTTTTTATTTTTATTATTTTTTTATTTTCTGGATTTAAATTTTTTCTTACTTTAATTTTCCAATTTTTTATTTTTTATTCAATTCTTTATTATTTTCCAGATTTTTAACTTTTTTATTATTTTTATTATTATTATTTTTTTTCTGGATTTTTTTTTATTTTTCATTTTGGTTTTGTGTTTTTTTTATCTTATTTACTTTTTGTCTTACCCTTTTTTAGTTTTTTCCATTTTCATTTTGATCTTTTTTTTAGATCGTTGAAATCTTTAAATTTTCATTATTTCATTTTCTTTTTCTATACTTGACTTTTCAGTTAATTATTCAATTATGGTTCCTTTTGGATTTCTTGGGGTCTGCAACCTAGGTTTATCCATTAGTCGACTTGAAATAGGTTTCGAACATAATTGGGTGTTTACAGTTTGCCCCTCTTTACTCATTTTCTTATTAGATAATATGAGAAGTACTCCCCATATTATCGTAGTAAGAAATGGGTAAAGACGTAAACAAATTATGTCCGAGGCAGATGCCGGAATAATTTTGTAGTTAACGCACTTCGAGGTCACAGAGTGCTTAACCTCATGTGCGGATGCCAAAATTATAGGAGACTAAAGTACGAAGGGCCTAATAACACAGGCCGAGAACAGGAAATGCAAATATGCAGTGGCCTGACATCATAGGCCTGAAAGCAGTAAATCTAAAGTAGGGGGATGGCTTGACAACATAGGCTTGAAAGCAGTAAATCTAAACTAGAGGGTGGCCTGACAACATAGGCCGGAAAGCAGTAAATCTAAACTAGAGGCTGGCCTGACAACATAGGCCTGAAAGCAGTAAATCTAAACTAACTTAAGGGTGGCCTGACAACATAGGCCTGAAAGTAGTAAATCTAAACTAACTTGAGGGTGGCCTGACAAGATAGGCCTGAAAGCAGTAAATCTAAACTAACTTGAGGGTGGCCTGACAACACAGGCCTGAAAGCAGTAAATCTAAACTAACTTAAGGGTGACCTGACAACATAGGCCTGAAAGCAGTAAATCTAAACTAGAGGGTGGCTGTTGGTGTAAAACGTATGAAGGCAAGTGCACCTTATCGTTTTATGAAGAAAAGAATGAGTAGAGTATCGTCTCCACAGGGATTTGGTTCAAATACTGAATTTCTACTAGTCCACTAATTGAACTCAGTTATGGGGTCACGTAGGCAACGTAAATTTAAGCGTGTAGGCAACGTAAACAGAAATCAACAAGAATTCACAGAATCTGTCACAAATCTGGAACTCTGTCCAGTACGCAAAGAATACTTCAAAATAATATCTAAACTATCAAACACTCAACAACTGATATAAATGTGTAAGAATTCAAATTATGGAAGATGTTAGGGTTGGATTTCACCAAAACTTCCCCTATGTAACCTTTGATCATTACGTATATTCAAGATAAAATGTGGTTGAAGATCGAATTCACAATTATTGATTGAAGGTCAATCCCTTGACTCATCAATTCTTCACTCAAATTAGGAATCCTAATCCCTTAGCAATTCCTAATTTGACGTGAGCCTTAAGTTCAAGAATTCAAACGATCTCACAATTGCAAACCTTTATCCCTAGAGCCTTCACAATTGTGTTATTCAATCCCAGTTCCAATTCTTAAACCAATTTCCCAATTGCGAAGAAGAATTTAGATTCAATTTATAAGTAGCCAAGTCATAAAAGTATTAAGCAAAGAGATGAATAATCAACGTTAAAGGAAAAAAATCTTAAATAAATATAAAATATAGGTTACATAAGATCAGTTAAGGATTCATCCTTCCCCAACAGGGGCTCAGTTACACATAATGAAGAAGAAGAAAACAGAGAAAGAAGAGAAAGTCATGATCATGGCAGCACGCTGCAGATGCACTTCGTCTTCCGTCCTAGGGTTCCTCCTTCACCCAGAATAGAACCAGCGTATGGGGAAACGGCGACTCTATCCTCTGGGTTTTCGCTCTGGAGATAGATTAGTGGATAGAATGAATGATCAGATGATCGAGTGATGCCCTGTTTATTCTCTGTTCTAGGCCTTTTATAAGTACTGGTTTGTGCCGTCGCGTATCCAACGCGACTCAGCTTGCGTTGTCAACGCGATGTGGTTGACAGTTTGCTTCTTGTTTCTCTATTTCTTCATGTGTTCCACGCGAATTCAAGTACGTTCTAACGCGGAATCCTGTAACATTTTTCAGGGATCAAAACACAAAAATTTATGAGAATTTATCAATCAAATGGCTCCAAGACTGCATTTTCCACATTATGCTTATGTTACTCAGTTTTCTAGCTGTTGCTCATGTTTTAGTTGTGTTTTATGCTCTAACTACTTGTAATTTCATTGAATTATGTTCCAAATAAGTGCCTTATTGGGCACTTATCACAACCCCAAACTTGAACTCTTGCTTGTCCTCAATCAAGCATTAAATTGCAGGAACATAATTAATCTTGGTTACTCACAGTGTGCCTGTCCTTTACTTCGAATATATCTCATTTCCCTTTTTCACCCCAATTTGCATGAATCAAAATTTTCAACATACTCCATCAAGCACTGAGATTAAAACAAGGGTACTTACAGATTCAAAATATAACCTGTAATCATGAGTAAAACAGTGTTTATGTTATGGATACAACTAATTGCCACTAAGGAAACATGGTCTAGACTTGCAATTTCTCACAAGGTTAAGTGTTTCACTCTTTCTCTCAAGTTTTTAGGTTAGGTGTTTCTCTTCCTGTCACCAAATCAAAATTCCAATACCATAGGCTTGCCCCTATTCTCTATTTCTACCAATGAGTCGCATGCTTACATAAACCAAAAGGTCTTGTAATGGGTTGTAATGTGGCTCAGGCTTAGGTGAAAGTTGGATGGGATTTGGGAAGTGAGCTTATTTAAGCCAAAGAAACTGTAAAAGAGCTAGAGAATTTACTTTCCATAAATTTGGAGGGTTGTGATCACCCCCATAGAAGTGTTTTCCTGTCTTTACTATTTCTTTATCTTGCTTGGGTATCACTGTTCCTCCCCCCCTTTTTTTTTCACTTATGTTGCTACTGACATGTCAAAATTGTTGCTTGTCTTCAAGCAACCCCAAACTTAGAACCTTTGTTTGTTCTTGACTAATTCCAATTTTTTTGTAAAACTTAGCTTTAAGCACAAGTACTGTCTCTTAGTTTCTTTGGCTAGGCATATTTATGGGTATTTTACATTCTTGGCTGGGGCTGAGCTAATCAGGTACAGGGGATTGGATATACGGCTCAAGGGCTTAACAATGGACAAGAATACCAGGTAGGTTATTTAGCCAAGTAGGTGTATATAAAAAAAAGGCCTTAATCCTGTTAATGTAAGCATTTGACATTTGATGTAACTAAGAAACAGGGCAAGTTCTGAATTAAAACTTGATTTGTGATCCTATGCACATAGAAGAAAGTAGTGTAGAGGTCTGAACATTCTCAGGTAATTCATGCAAGCCTAGAACATGCATCACAGTTTTATTTGTAGTAGCCATAACAGCACACTAAGCTAATTCTCCGTCAATCATGCTGTATATTTTGTATCTGCAGTTAAGCATTCAGGGATTCTATATTCTTCTCATGCTGTGGAGTATAAGGCTTTCTTAAGTTTGAGCACCCTTGGGGTTAGAAGAGGAATGGTGTCGAAGTTTGTCATGAGTGTAGGGGTTATGAGAACCCCCATACTGTACTGACTTAGTATGTGAATCACCAACATTATGCTCTGGTGCTCAAATGAGTGAGAATAACACTGTGGTGCCTCACTCATTTGAGCTGCGTTGGACATGCTGGGGTTGGTTGCGTTGGCAACAAAACTGGGTAAGATACAAGTATACATGAATTTAATCCACTCTGTGTTTTCAATGTATCAGAATACAGACAGTATTGAATCAATTAACAATCGACTCCAATTAGTTATTCTAATGTATACTTCAGTGTTTAATATAGATTGGAAAGATCTCACCAATTTGTGACAAAGTTAGGTGTTGGCAACACTGTTTCCTTCTTGAATGTCTCACACTGCATAGTGTTCCTTGTCTGGTGGTGTTGCTGATTAACCTCACTATTTCTTCATTTCATGCATGGTTCTCTCTTCCCTTTTTTTTTATGTGGGTTAGACTTTGTACTCAGTTTTATGTATGATCAGTGTGTAGTACCTAAACAGCCCACATGAGGAACATACCCTGTCGGAGTTAGTATTTTCAGATCAAAGCATGTTGGTGGTTAACTCATATATCATTTACAGGGTTTATACAAAGTTTTCCTGATTACAAAATGTTTGAAGACTAATTGGGGAAAGGGAGCTACAAGAGGGGACAGTAAATCAACATAAAATCCTACAGCATAGAGTTAGAGGTCTGGTTTCATTTTCATGGAGAAGATTTTCGCTACAGCCTGCTTAATCTTCATCCCTGTCGTTTCTTCCTGCCGGTCCTCTTTCACTTTCGCTGTCCTCTATATTGATCCACTGCGGACCTGGTTGTTCCTGTTCGTCTGAAAGGTCTTCTTCAGGCAACCCAACATGTCTCCCTATTTTTTCAAGGAGTTGTTGGGTTCTCTTTGTTCTCCTGTTTATTTTCTGTAAATATTTATGTAATCCCTCCACCTGCCTTTCCAATTGGCGGTTGAAGGCTTGTTGTGCTTGCAGCATCTTCTTCTGCTCGGCAAGCATCTCATATACCTTGGGCGGAAGGCTTGGTCCAGGCTCCCTGCGGGGAGTTGGTTCCTGCTCTGTGAGTATGTGCCTTTCAATATATGACTTGTTGAGGGTGGCCTGCGGAGGGACCTTGGTACATCCTTCGATTGCTACCCCCTGGCTCTGGCAAAGGACAGCAATGAGGCTGGGGTAGCCAAGAGAAGCCTTTGGTTTGGGGGCAATCTCTTCCATTTCGTGGGCAATGATGGTGCCCAAATCCAGAGGTTCGAAGCGCATGATCACCCAAACCAGAATAGCCCTCTTCTTGGCTACGTCATTAGAGTGGAGCAGGGGCAGGATGTTGGATTGCACGAAGGTGCACCAAATCTTCGTCATAGGCACCAAATCTGCCTTTCTCAGCGACTTCCCATCTCCAGACTTGTCTTTCTTCTCATCCCAGCGTGCTCCATGGATGCAGAGTACTTGTAGTGAACCTTCCTTGTCCACCGGAGCATCCTTCAGCTCGTTGTATTTATAGTCTCTCCTCGAGACGTTAACTCCCAGCAGCTCGTTGATGATCTGGGGTTTGAAAGAGATAGTCTTCCCCCTCACGTATGAGGTGAATCTTGTCTCTGCCCTGGTGAGCACCAGGTTGGCGTAGAACTCCCGAGTTATTTCCTCGTAGCCCTCCCCCGCCATGTTGCACAGCTTGTGCCACTTCCTTGTTTCAATCTCCGCGTCGATTGAAGGGAACTCTCCCCTCTTCAGACTGATTTTCCGGTCCCCCACGAAGGAGCTACCCTTAAGGTTGTTAAACCGCTCCTCGTTGTCGGCGTACTTAAACCGGTGGGTGTCTTCAGCCCTTGCTTTCCCTCGGAGAGCTGCTGCGGGGGTTGTCTTGATACGCATTTTTCTTGAAGCTGATTCCATTCTGCAAGGAAGAGAACCCTTTGTTAGCGAATGGGTTGAGAAACAGTAGTTCTATTACCTTTCGTCATGCTTGTGGAGATTTCTGTGTGTTTCGAGGGGGAGAGACTTCATATTGGTGCGTTCATTGCTATTACTCTGTTTTCCCAAGGATGCTTTCTCCTTTTTTCGAACACCCCTGGCACATGCATGTTCAGGATTCTTTGCATTGTGCAATGCTGAATCTTCTCCCTTCGGTAAATCTGGTTTACCTTCTTTCTATGGAGTTGGCAACCATGAAATCAATGAATGCCAGAATAGAATAGAAGAATTTCATACCTTGATTGTTCTGGAGTTGAGAGAATGAGAGGGTTGTGTTCTTGCTTCTCGAGTTGGGAACGAGGGATAAGCAGAGTATGAGTTTTTAGAATTTCTGGTGGAAGGGAGTTACTTACCTGCTGTTGTTATATAACCGTTGTGTCGGATACGAAGGGTTTCGCGTTAAGAACAGATTAGGTCAAAACTTTTGACCTTCCTTGTCTTGTGATTTTTCACTAGGTTGGCCACGTGGCAGCTGCACACACATATATTCTGACTTTGGGTATGCTTTGAGTAACCCCAAACTTGCTTCTCACTGTCCCTTTACTCTGTTTGGTTGAAATCCACCACCCCTAGCGGGAAATAGTTAATAACACATATTTGTATAATTTTTTTTTTCAGAGGTGGGGTTTTGTTGTTATTCCTTGTTAAGTCAATTGTTTGGTGCTGCTCTCACTCTTTTTGTGTTGGCAACGTTCTCGTTCTCTTGCGTAGGCAACACTGCTAGCTTTTTGTTTTGTGTGTTCCAGCTACTTGCATTTTCTCTTTCTTCTTGTTGGATTTGATGTTAGGGTGCCATATGATTAACACAGAACTCTAGATTCCTGGATTTATAATTAGTGATAATATATACATGGGGAAGGAGAAAAAGAAAAAAATGAAAAACTAAATAGGTCAAAAGAGAATTTTCAAAAGAAAGCAAAAAAAAAAATTTCTTCTTCAAGATTGGATAAGTGTACCGAGAACAACGCAATTGGCCATGCAAGCTGCAAGATTTGGACGTATCTTGTTCTGGTCAGTCTTCTTCCATTCGCGTTGTGGCTACTGGTCCAACCTTGCTCTCAACGTTCTCTAAGTCAGCCCATTGCAGTACCAGCTCTTGTTCAGCATCGGAGAGTTCTTGTTCAGTCATCCCTATCCTTCGTCCGATGGTTGTCAAGAGCTGTCGGTTGGCCTTCGTCCCCAGATGGACTTTCTGCACATTTCTGCGTGTCACTTTAACTTGTTTGCCCAGGTGGCGTACAAGGAAGTGTAAGTCTTTAAGACGCTCGGTCTGTTCTTTGAGCATGTCGTAGATTTCTGGTGGGATTATGGTTGTGGGCTGTGCCTTGTGGAGGACGTAACGCCTAATGTAGTCTTCATCCATGGTAGGATGAGGATCTACGCGAGTGCAACCAGTAATTTCCACCCCCTGGGATTCACACAGGGCTGTGATGAGGCTGGGATGGGAACATAGCATTTCCGCGCAATGTTCTTCATTTCCCTAGCAATTATTTGGGCGATGTCTACCTCACTGGATGTCATTATCATCCAGAGCAGAACCGCCCGTTTCTTGTTTACTTCGTCGGAGTGAAGCTTTGGTAGCAGGTTTGACTGAACAAAAGTGCACCAGATTTTGCCCACCGGGTTTAAGTCAACCTTGCGTAGGGACTTCCCATCATTGGAGCCATCGTCCTTCAATGCCCACTTGGTTCCTGGAGTACATAGCACTCTTAGGAGTACTGGTTGGTCTATCAGGATGCTCCTGTGACGCTGGTACATGCACCCGAATGGAGAAGGTCTGGTCTTCAGCAGGTCCCGTATCACCTATGGGGCGAAAGAGATCACTTTTCCACGAACGTAGGACTTGTAGCAGTCCTCTGCTTGGGTTAATGCCATATTGGCATAAAACTCTCTGGTGATCTCTTCGTATCATTGGCCCGCCAGGTTGCACAGCCTCTCCCATTGTCTGTTATCAATTTCGTTCTCCACTCTTAAGAACTCCCACATGCGTAGTTTCAGTGTTCTATCCCCCACTATGGGGATTCTCTTGAGCGTTTTATATCTAACCTCATTCTCTGGAGACTGAAACAGTTGCATAGTTTCTGCCATGATTGGAGCCTTGGAGGGGGATGCCATCAGGGAGTTTGTGTGGTTGTGGAGTGGAGTGGCGATTGATGCAGGGAAAATGAAAAGTTGCAATGAGATAACTGCTGGGTTTTGATGGGAGTGTTGGTTACCTAGGTGCTCTTTTATATTTGGACGCGGGGGATGTGAAGGGTCTGGTGGTTGGTTGGCAGTTCAGATAACTTAATGTAGGTTTATTAATTGAATACTTTTGCTGGGTTTTGTTTCTCTTTCTTGTTCTGTTCAGCTACTATTGTGTTGGCCACGCAATCTCGTTGGCGTGTAATACGCGATCATGCACCCCTATTGTTAGACTGAATTTGCATTTCTATCCTTCTGCACTCTGTATCTATTTGATGCCTGTTGTTTAATTTCTCGGTTTTCTCTTCAATCTGTAAAGAATTTTTTTTTAAAAAAAAAACTAAAATCAACTATGAATTCAAACTACTTCCAAGGGTTTCCTCCCTTGCAGCGCTTGTTTAATGTCCTTAACTTGATAGTTTGAAGATCAATTAGGTCGCGGGAGAGTGCAGGTAGTCCTCCCCCTGCTGATTTCACCTCCATGATAGTGCTTGACACGCTGACCATTAACTTTGAAACTTCTTTGGGATTGCACATCTTCAAGGGTGATGGCCCCATAGTCTGAAACTTCTTTAACCATAAAGGGACCTGACCACTTGGACCTCAACTTTCCTGGAAACAGCTTAAATCTGGAATTGAACAGCAAAACAAGCTGTCCAGGTTCAAAAACTCTATGTTTGATCAGGTTGTCATGCCATTGCTTAGTCTTTGCCTTGTAGATTTTCACATTTTCGTAGGCATTGAGGTGAAATTCCTCTAATTCATACAGCTGTAACAGTTGATTCTCTCTGGATGTGTTAGCATTAAAATTGAGAAGTCTGGTTGCCCAGTATGCCTTATGCTCAAGTTCCACAGGTAAGTGGCAGGATTTCCCAAAAACCAGCTGGTACGGGGACATACCAATGGGTGTTTTGAAAGCTGTTCTATAGGCCCAGAGTGCATCATCTAACCTGTTTGCCCAGTTTGTCCTGGAACTGTTCACAGCCTTCTCCAGGATCCTCTTTATTTCTCTGTTGGAAACCTCAGCTTGACTGTTACTTTGTGGATGATATAGTGTGGTAATTTTGTGCCTAATGCCATATTTGCTCAGAACTGCTTCTAGCTGCTTGTTACAGAAATGTGTCCCTCCATCACTAATCAGAATGCGTGGAACACCAAATCTGGACAGAATATACTTCCTCAGAAATCTTATTACAAATTTAGCATCACACGTGTGTGTAGGGACAACTTCTACCCATTTTGACACATAGTCCACGGCGAGTAGTATATACTCATTAGAGTGGGAGGCAGGGAATGGTCCCATGAAATCTATGCCCCACACGTCAAACAACTCTACTTCTAAGATGTTAGTGAGGGACATTTCATCTCTTCTTGAAATATTTCCGCTGCGTTGGCAAGCATCGCACGCAACAGTAAAATCTTTGGCATCCTTGAATAGTGTAGGCCAAAAGAATCAGCTTTGCAACATTTTAGCTGTTGTTCTTCTTCCATTGAAGTGGCCTCCATAGGCTGAGCTATGGCAGTGCCACAAGATATCCCTTTGCTCTTCATATGGGATACACCTTCAGAGTAATCCATCCACCCCTCGTTTGTACAGGAAGGGTTCGTCCCATAGGTAGAACTTACTGTCATGATATAGCTTCTTCCTTTGCTGCCAGGACCATCCAACTGGGATGATCTGTGCATCTTTGAAATTTGCCATATCTACGTACCACGGTGTAACAGCAATGGTCAACAGCTTCTCATAAGAAAATTCCTCGTTGATCAAAACCTTCTCACCTTCCATGATTTGTGTAGGCAACCTGGACAGGTGATCTGCAACACCATTGTCCTTTCCCTTTCGGTCTTGGATTTCAAAATCGAATTCTTGGAGGAGTAGAATCCACCCGATCAGCCTCGGTTTTGCCTCCTGTTTTGACAACAAATGTTTCAAAGCAGCATGGTCAGTATACACAATCACTTTGGCACCAAGTAGATATGACCTGAACTTGTCAAAAGCGTAGACAACGGCTAGCATCTCTTTTTCAGTTGTGGTGTAGTTCAATTGTGCACTGTTCAGCACCTTGCTCGCATAGTATATGACGTGTAGCCTCTTGTCCTTCCGCTGTCCCAGCACTGCACCCATAGTAAAATCACTTGCATCGCACATGAGCTCAAACAGGAGACTCCAATCTGGTACTGCAAGTATAGGTGCTGTAATTAATTGTTCCTTAAGTGTATTGAATGCCTTCAGACATGCTTCATTGAAATTGAATTCAGCGTCCTTCACCAAGAGGTCGCGTAATGGTTTGGAGATCTTGGAGAAGTCTTTGATGAATCTCCTATAGAATCCAGCATGCCCAAGAAAACTTCTCACTCCTTTCTCATTTACAGGAGGAGGAAGTCTCTCAATGGCTTCCACCTTGGCTTTATCAACTTCTACCCCCCTTGACGAGACCTTGTGTCCTAGCACGATGCCTTCTTGCACCATGAAGTGACATTTTTCCCAATTGAGCACTAGGTTGGTTTCCTCGCATCGTTTCAGCACACAGCACAGGTTACTCAAGCAATTGTCATAATCAGAGCCAAACACTGAGAAGTCATCCATGAAGACTTCAATAAAGTCCTCCACCATGTCAGAGAAGATGGCTAACATGCACCTTTGAAATGTGGCAGGTGCATTACACAATCCGAAAGGCATCCGACGATAAGCAAAGATCCCATACGGGCAAGTGAAGGCAGTTTTCTCTTGGTCCTTAGGATCCACCACAATCTGGTTGTAACCAGAGTATCCATCCAGAAAACAGTAGTAGGCATGCCCAACTAGTCTTTCTAGCATCTGGTCCATGAATGGAAGAGGGAAGTGATCTTTTATGATGGACTCATTGAGTCTTCTGTAATCTATACACATACGCCAACCAGTTACTGTCCTTGTAGGGATAAGTTCGTTCTTCTCATTAGGGATCACTGTTATCCCTCCTTTCTTAGGTACAACCTGAACTGGGCTGACCCAAGAGCTATCGGAGATGGGGTAGATAATCCCTGCATCCAATAGCTTAAAGACCTCTTTCTTCACAACCTCTTTCATGGTTGGATTGAGTCTTCGTTGGGGCTGTACTACAGGTTTAAAATCTTCCTCCATTAAGATCTTGTGCATGCAGAAGGAAGGACTTATTCCTTTCAGATCCGAAATAGTCCACCCAATGGCAAACTTGTGAGCTCTTAAGATCCTCAACAGTTTTTCCTCTTCTTGCTCATTGAGGGAGTTGCTCACAATTACTGGGAATGTGTGCTTTTCCCCCAAGAATGCATAACGGAGGTGAGGTGGGAGCTGCTTCAATTCTGCTTGTGGGGTGTCCACTTTTCCTTCTTCCTTTGGCAAACCTTCAGAGGGTTGTGAAACTGATTTTGTGGGAGGATTAGCTTCAAGTGTGGCTATGCATTCCTCCACACCTTGGCTCTTTTTTTCCCTCTCCTGGCTTAAGCCTTTGGATTTCCAGAGTACTCCTTCCAGAACAGACTCACTGTCATGTTTTTCAAGAGGGTCTGACAGTGGCGTTGCCAACGCGGTTATTGGCAGAGTTGCCAACGCGTCCATCCTCATGCAATGTGGTTGTTCAGCAGGGTGTTTCATGGCTTCAAACACGTTGAACGTCACCTTTTCATCCTGCACCCTCAGCATCAGTTGCCCTTGCTGCACATCAATAAGTGCTCTCCCTGTAGCAATGAATGGTCTTCCTAGGATCAAAGGGATTTCAGCATCTTCCTCCATGTCTAACACCACAAAGTCAGCTGGAAATATGAATTTGTCTACCTTGACCAGGAGGTCTTCCACGACACCATATGGATGTTTGATCGATCGATCAGCCAGTTGGAGACACATCATGGTAGGCTTCACCTCCTCAATTTCCAGTTTCTTCATTATGGAAAGGGGCATCAAGTTGATGCTAGCTCCTACGTCACATAATGCCTTTCCAATCTGCAAATTCCCAATGGTGCAGGGAATTGCAAAGGATCCTGGATCTTTCAGCTTCTGAGGAAGCTTTCTTTGGATGATATCACTGCATTCTTCTGTAAGAGCTACGATTTCATCTTTCTTAAGCCTCCTCTTCTTGAACAACAGCTCCTTCATGAATTTTGCGTATGAGGGAATCTCTTCCAGTGCTTCTGCTAGTGGTATATTGATTTGCAGTTTCCTGAATATATCCAGGAATCTGGAAAACTTTCTCTCTTCTTGCTGTTTCTTCAGCCTTTGAGGAAATGGGACATTTGGCGTTGCGGACGTAGCCTTTTCCCCGTTGACCATGGCCTCCTCAAATAGCTGCCTTTTGCTTTTTCTCACTGGCCTGTCATGGAAGTCCTTATTCTGCATTTCCCTTGTTGCTAATTGTGGGTTGACTGCTGGTTCTCCTCCAGATTGCATTTCTGTTTCAGTTCTGGATGGTTGGTCTGCTGGGTCAGCAACCTCATTGGCTTGTATAGCCACGTCCTCTGCTGTCTCTGGTATTGTGGGCAGCCTTGGTTCTATCATTTTTCCACTCCTTATTGTAATAGCATTGCACTGCTCCTTGGGGTTCACTGTGGTGTCACTAGGAAAACTCCTAGCATTTCTTTCTGTGAGTTGTTTAGACAGTTATCCCACTTGATTCTCCAAATTCTTGATGGATGCTTGAGTGGATTGCATAAATTGGCTGAATATATTCCCCAAGTCTGTAGAGTTGTCCTGTGGTTGGTTCGTCTGCTGGTGAGTAGGCTGTTGTTGCACGTATTGCCCGTTCCTCCTAGAGTTGTTCTGGTTTCTGAAATTAGAATTATGAGAGTTAGAGTAAGGAGGATAGCTAGGCCTTTGTGGCTGGCCCATATAGTGCACTTGCTCTTGGCTGGAGGTTCCTGTTATGTCTGTGTCACAGCATCCGTTTTCATGTTCTCCCCCACAGAAATCACATTTCAGGGCTTGCGTTTGTTGAGGGGTTCCCACGTTGAAGACCTGCAACTGTTTTGTCAACGCCTCCAGCTGCTGTGATATCAGCTTATTCTGAGCAAGTATTGCAGTTTGCGTGTCCAACTCCAACACACCTCTCTTGGGAGCACTTCTGTCAGTTGGTGATTGAGATTCATTAGAAGCCATTATTTCGATCAGCTCCATAGCTTCCTCTGCAATTTTAGTATTCAGAGATCCTCCTGCTGAGGCGTCTATGAGGAGTCTTATGGCTGGCTTGACACCGTTGTAAAAACTATGAACCTGATGGATATCGGAGAAGCCATGGTGTGGACACTTCCGCAAAAGCTCCTTGAACCTCTCTCAAGCCTCATAAAGTGTTTCTCCCTCCTTCTGACCGAAACAGGAGATCTCTCCTCTCAACTTGTTGTATTTTGAGGGTGGAAAGTACTTCATGAGGAATTTGGATACCAATTTCTCCCAGGTGGTGATACTTCCTCTTGGTTGGGTTTGCAACCAATACTTGGCACGGTCTCTTAAAGAGAACGGGAATAGCCTTAGTCTGATCGCTTCGTCGGAGACTCCATTCATCTTGATTGTATCACATATTTGGAGAAAGCTTGAAAGGTGGAGGTTTGGGTCCTCCACTTCACTTCCTCCAATTTGGTCCTGTTGCACTAGATGGAGCAATGCAGGTTTAATTTCAAAGTTGTTAGCAGCGATTGGTGGTCTCACAATGCTAGTGCTGCAACCTGCAGAATATGGGACTGCATATTCTCCCAACGTAATTTTCCTGTTAAGCTGGTGTTCCTTCATGATAGAGTGATGCACAGGGTTTTCTTCGCTGGTCCCTTACAGTCTCTGTTGCTCTTGTTGCTCCTTTCGTAACCTTGTTTCCCTTCGGTTTCTTCTTGCGAGCTTTTCAATCTCAGGTTCAAAGATCAATTCCTGTTCTTGTTTACCTCGCATAAACAAGTTAAACAAGATTAAACCAAAGAAAGAATCAGTATGCAACAGAGTCAGAATTATAAAACAGAATTGCTCAATCTAGTGTATTCGTAGTACTTTTCAATATTGAAAAACAAATCCCCGGCAACGGCGCCAAAAACTTGTTGGTGTAAAACGTATGAAGGCAAGTGCACCTTATCATTTTATGAAGTAAAGAATGAGTAGAGTATCGTCTCCATAGGGATTTGGTTCAAATACTGAGTTTCTACTAGTCCACTAATTGAACTCAATTGTGGGGTCACGTAGGCAACGAAAATTTAAGCGCACAGGCAACGTAAACAGAAATCAACAAGAATTCACAGAATCTGTCACAAATATGGAACTCTGTCCAGTAAGCAAAGAATATTTCAAAATAATATCTAAACTATCAAACACTCAACAACTGATATAAATGTGTAAGAATTCAAATTATGGAAGATGTTAGGGTTGGATTTCACCAAAACTTCCCCTATGTAACCTTTGATCATTACGTATATTCAAGATAAAATGTGGTTGAAGATCGAATTCACAATTATTGATTGAAGGTCAATCCCTTGACTCATCAATTCTTCACTCAAATTAGGAATCCTAATCCCTTAGCAATTCCTAATTTGACGTGAGCCTTAAGTTCAAGAATTCAAACGATCTCACAATTGCAAACATTTATCCCTAGAGCCTTCACAATTGTGTTATTCAATCCCAGTTCCAATTCTTAAACCAATTTCCCAATTGCGAAGAAGAATTTAGATTCAATTTATAAGTGGCCAAGTCATAAAAGCATTAAGCAAAGAGATGAATAATCAACGTTAAAGGAAAAAAATCTTAAATAAATATAAAATCTAGGTTACATAAGATCAGTTAAGGATTCATCCTTCCCCAACAGGGGCTCAGTTACACATAATGAAGAAGAAGAAAACAGAGGAAGAAGAGAAAGTCATGATCATGGCAGCACGCTGCAGATGCACTTCGTCTTTCGTCCTAGGGTTCCTCCTTTACCCAGAATAGAACCAGCGTATGGGAAACTGCAGCTCTATCCTCTGGGTTTTTGCTCTGGAGATAGATTAGTGGATAGAGTGAATGATCAGATGATCGAGTGATGCCCTGTTTTTGCTCTGTTCTGGGCCTTTTATAAGTACCGGTCTGTGCCGTCGCGTATCCAACGCAACTCAGCTTGCGTTGTCAACGCGATGTGGTTGACAGTTTGCTTCTTGTTTCTCTATTTCTTCATGTGTTCCACACGAATTCAAGTACGTTTCCAACGCGGAATCCTGTAACATTTTTCAGGGATCAAAACACAAATTTATGAGAATTCATCAATCAAAAGGCTCCAAGACTGCAGTTTCCACATTATGCTTATGTTACTCAGTTTTCTAGCTATTGCTCATGTTTTAGTTGTGTTTTATGCTCTAACTACTTGTAATTTCATTGAATTATGTTCCAAATAAGTGCCTTATTGGGCACTTATCAGTGGCCTGACAACATAGGCCTGAAAGTAGTAAATCTAAACTAACTTGAGGGTGGCCTAACAACATAGGCCTGAAAGTAGTAAATGTAAGCTAATTTGATGGTGGCCTGACAACATAGGCCTGAAAGCAGTAAATCTAAGCTAATTTGATGGTGGCCTGACAACATAGGCTTGAAAGAAGTAGACTAAACTAGAGGGTGGCCTGACAACATAGGTCTGTGAGCAAGAATGTAAAACGACCTACTAGTAGGCTCGAGCGGAGAAGAAACCTCACGATTTTGTTCGCGGATTCTGACTCCCTGGCTTTCTTTTAGCACTGATCATACCCTTCCGAGTGAGCTAGACTCTATAAGCTGTTTGTTTCTTTTATTGCTTTGAGAGGCATATCTGTTGCATGAGCTGTTTTGATGAGATTTTTGAGTCAAAGAGAACTTGCCATTAAGAAAGTTTTGACATAACTCTTACTTTAGCACAGTGTCAGTAATCAGCAATTGTCATAAAAATAGTAATTACATTCTGCATATACATTTTGACAAAAGAAAATATAGTTGCATATAATGGAGAATTAACAAGATAGTCAAAAAGGACATAGGGTGTTATTATGACTAGACGTCTGGTGAAATGGTTTTGGTTGGCGGTGACGCCTTCGAGACGATTAGTGCTAGTAGTGTACTTTGGCGACCTCTTCATGCACTGCCAACCCAGCTTCCGAAAAGCCAAAATTTTTCCCCAGTTTATTTAGCTTGCCCCAGACCGGTCTTGAATCCTCTTGCTAGAACCGTGGATATCTGCCAATTTTTGCCCCAGTATAAGACACAGATCATGATTTGGTCATGGATTTTCCTCAGTATAGATGGAGACTTCCTGTCACCCTTTCTCAACCTCTTTAATTGGAAGGAACAAATCTTCTTTTATCTATTTTGTCGATGCCGTTTTTGTCAAAACCGCCTTTTTGGGTTTTCGGTTTAGGAAGCTTTTCTACTTGAATCACCCTAACTTGTGCCCAGGTCGCCCTTGCGGGTTTTCGACCTAGCGGACTTTTTTGCTTGAATAGCCCTAATTTTTGCCTAGGTCAATTTGATGATGGTTGACCCAGCGGGCTTTTTCTTCTTGTTTCGCCCTAACTTTTGCCTAGGCCGCCCTTGCGGGTTTTTTGACCTAGCGGGCTCTTTTGCTTGAATTTCCCTAGTTTTGCCTAGGTCGATTTGATGATGGTTGACCCAGCGGGCATTTTCTTCTTGTTTCGCCCTAACTTTTTCCTAGGCCGTCCTTGCGGGTTTTTCGACCTAGCGGGCTTTTTCTTTTAAGCATAATACTTTTTTACAGCATCTGAGTTGATGGGGTTAGGCAAGTCTTTGCCGTCCATGTCAACTAGAATCAAGGCACCTCCGGAGAAGGCCTTTTTAACTACATAGGGTCCATGGTAATTTGGAGACCATTTCCCTTGTAATGTTTTCTGCATGGGCAACAACCTTTTGATCACCAGATCTCCTTCTTGAAACTCCTGAGGATGGACCTTTTTATCAAAAGCTTTCTTCATTCTTCTCTGGTATAGTTCGCCGTGACATATCCTGCCAACATTTTCTCTTCGATTAAGTTCAGCTGGTCCATTCGGGCTTGGACCCACTCAGCTTTTTCCAGTTGGGCATCCATCAAGACCCTCAACGACGGGATCTCCAGTTCAATTGGGAGTACGGTTTCCATCCCATACACTAGTGAGAATGGCGTTGCCCCGATAGATGTGCGACTAGAAGTCCGATATGCATGCAACGCATAAGGGAGAATTTCATGCTATTCTCTATATGAGAGAACCATCTTTCAATTATCTTCTTAATATTCTTGTTGGCCGCTTCGACCGCTCCATTCATCTTCGGTCGATAGGGGGACGAATTGTGATGTTGGATCTTGAACTGCCCGCATAACTCAGACATCATCTTATTGTTCAAATTGGAGCCATTGTTTGTGATTAGCCTACTGGGCAGTCCGTATCGGCAGATCAACTCTCTCTTCACGAATCTGACTACCACATTGCGAGTCACACTAGCATATGAGGCAGCCTCGACCCATTTGGTGAAATAGTCGATGGCAACTAATATGAAGCGGTGTCCATTGGATGCTCTAGGCTCTATCGGGCCGATGACATCCATCCCCCACATAGCGAAAGGCCATGGTGAGGACAGCACGTTCAATGATGTTGACGGCATGTGGATATTGTCCGCATGCACCTGGCACTTGTGACAAGTCTTGACATGTTTGTAGCAGTCAGCTTCCATGGTCAACCAATAATACCCTGCTCTCAGAATTTTTCTAGCCATGGCATGTCCATTGGCGTGGGCACCAAAGGAACCTTCGTGAACTTCTTTTAGGATCTTGTCGGCTTCTGCTGCGTCTACACACCTGAGCAGAACCATGTCATGATTTCTTTTGTATAGGATTTCTCCATTGAGGAGGAAACCTGCAGCCAATCTCCGTAAGGTCCTCTTGTCGTTTTCAGATGCGTCAGTAGGGTATTCTTTGTTCTTCAGGAATTGCCGGATGTCATGATACCAGGGTTCTCCATCCGACTCCACCTCCACCGCATGACAAAATGCCGGTCTGGAGCGATGCTGGATGCGGATAAGAGGCATATCTTCTTCTCGCCCGATTTCGAACATAGATGACAATGTGGCTAGGGCATCGACCAACTGATTGTCTTCTCGAGGTATGTGTGAGAAGGTGACCTCTTCGAAGTACTCCAGTAATTCTTGGAGGCGCACTTGATAGGGTACTAGCTTTGTGTCTTTGGTCTCCCACTCTCCTCTGACCTGGTGGATGACCAAAGCCAAATCACCAAAGACCTCTAGGTGCTTCACTTTAGCTTCTATTGCGGCTTGAATCCCCAAGATACAAGCTTCATACTCCGCCATATTATTCTTGCAGTCGAAGGCTAGTCGGGCGGTGATAGGTATATACTATTTTCCGGAGAAATCAGTATAACTCCTATACCATGGCCCATCATGTTGGATGCACCGTCGAACAACATTGTCCATTTCTCTTCCCCTGTCTTTTCCTCTTCGTTGAATATTGTCATTAAGTCCTCATCAGGAAACTCTGGCTGCATGACCTGATAGTCTTCTATGGGCTATTGGGCCAAATATTCTGCGAGTGCACTGCCTTTGACAGATTTCTACGTCATGTACAGGATATCATATTCCGAAAGCATCATTTACCACTTTTTTTTAATTCGTCCTGACAATGCAGGCTTCTCGAATATGTACTTGATCGGATCCATCCTGGATATTAGCCATATTGTATGACTCAGCATATACTGTCTTAGGCGGTGTGCCGCCCATGCCAAAGCATAGCAAGTTCGCTCCAAGAGTGAATATCTAGTTTCGCCGCTCGTGAACTTCTTGCTCAGGTAATATATAGCCTGCTCCCTTCTCCCAGATTCATCGTGTTGATCGAGCACGCAACCCATTGACTGGTCCGTTATTGTCAAATATAAGATCAAGGGCCTCCCAGCAACTGGCGGTACCAGGACTGGTGGGTTCTGTAGATATGATTTGATCTTCTCAAAAGCTTCTTGGCAATCCTCATCCCAACTCATGGGTTGATTCTTGCGCAATAGCTTAAAGATTGACTCGCATGTAGCTGTCAATTGAAAGATAAATCGGGAGATGTAATTGAGTCTTCCTAAGAAGCCTCGGATCTCTTTTTCAGTTCTTGGAGCTAGCATATCTATGATTGCTCGGGCTTTGTTAGGGTCAACCTCGATTCCCCTTTCGCTGATAATAAAACCCAACAGCTTTCCTGATTTAACCCCGAAAGTGCATTTGGCCAGGTTTAACCGCAGCTTAAATTTTCGAAGCCTCTCAAACAGCTTCTGCAGATCCATGAGATGGTCATCTTCTATCCGGGATTTGGCGATCATATCATCCACGTAGACTTTTATCTCCTTGTGAATCATATCATGGAATAATGTGACCATGGCCCTCTGATAGGTTGCCCCAGCATTTTTCAATCCAAAAGGCATGACCTTGTAACAAAAGGTTCCCCAGGCTATAATGAAAGTGGTCTTCTCTCTATCTTCCTCAGCCATCTTGATCTGGTTATAGCCCGAGAAACCGTCCATGAATGAAAAATAGGAGAATTGCGCAGTGTTATCGACCAGCACATCGATGTGAGGAAGTGGGAAATCATCCTTTGGGCTGGCTCGATTAAGATCTCTGTAGTCTACGCACATCCGGACCTTCCCATCTTTCTTGGGGACCGGCACTATATTAGCGACCCATTCAGGGTAGTTTGCAACAGCCAAGAAGCCGGCGTCAAATTGTTTTCTTACTTCTTCCCGGATTTTCAGAGACATTTCCGGTTTCATCCTCCTCAGCTTCTGTTTGACTGGTGCACATCCAGCTTTCATAGGCAGCTTGTGCTCCACTATAGAAGTATCTAGGCCTGGCATGTCTTGATAAGACCAGGCGAAGATATCGTTGTAGTTCTGTAGGAGTGAGATCAACCGCTCACGATTGTCTCCAGCAATGAGCGTGCCTATCTTGACTTCTTTTTTATTTTCCTCGGTCCCCAAATTTATCAAATCCACGGGTTCCTGATGAGGTTCAATTATTTTAGATTCGCGCTCCACCAATCTCAACATCTCATCGGTGGGCTCGTATTCAAATTTTGATTCTTTGGTCGGCCGGGTCGTCAATACAATTGAAATCGCCTAATATAATACTAGCACTGTCGTCGCAAGGCGGTTTCAGGTCAGATCTGCGTATTGGGATAAGACGAAGAAATAAGACGGGTATATTTAGCAAAGGGAGTAAATTGGGGGAAGGAAAGAAGGAATTATTTTGGATAATGCAACTGTATTTATTATTTGTCAAAAATATGTACAAAATGTTTATGTATAAAATTTTTCATGACAATTGCAAAATTACATTTGAACTGAACCAAAAGTCAGAGGTAGATCAAAAATTTCCGAATTGGTCAATTCTTGTCCGAGGGGACAGAGCGTCACCAGATCTTCAATATTCATCTTCCCCTCTCCATCTGTGGTCGCGATCATGCCTAGGTCTTCGAAGCTGGCACTTCGGAAACTTTGTGATATGTGGCACAGAGGGACCTTATTGTAGCGGAGTCTTATCGCCTTATCCTCCTCAGTGGGTTGATACCCTAACCCATATCGCCGCCTGTTTTTATTCACCGACAACGGTTGAGACAGACCGCCATTGTTTTGCCCCAGTCTACCGCCTAGCTCAAACCCATTCTTTAACATCACTCGGGCCATCATCATCCGAGCTTTAGGGGGCAGCCCACGGTCAACCCCTTCGCCTTCCTTAATTGTAGTGACATTGGCAACCTCTAAGGCTTGGAAATGAGTTTCCAAGGCCTCTTCGACAACCTCGATATAAGGAGGATTGGTGGGTTTGTTGACCAAATAGTCTTCTTCCGCTGAGACGATAATTAGCCTGTCGTCCATGATAAACTTCAACTTCTGATGCAAAGTTGAAAGGACTGCTTTAGCGGAATGAATCCAAGGCCTACCCAGTAGACAAATGTAGGCTAGTTGAATATCCATTATTTGGAAAGTTATGTCGAAGATGACCGGGCCGATTTGGACTGGCAGGTCTATTTCGCTGATAACTTCCCGCCTTGACCCATCGAATGCTCTTACTACCGTAGAGCTAGGCCTCATATGGATCCCCTCGTGCGGCAGTTTGGACAAAGTCAATTGAGGCATCACATTCAGAGAGGAACCATTGTCTATCAAGACTCTGGCGAGGATGTGATCCATACATTTGACTGATATATGCAATGCCCTGTTATGTCTCGCCCCTTCCACCGGGATTTCACGGTCGGCAAAGGTTATGAAATTGTTGGCAGTTATGTTACTGGCGATCCCCTCGAATTTATGTACTGAGATATTGTGGACTACATGGGCTTCGTTTAGGATCTTCAGCAACACCTTTCGATGGGGCTCCGAGTTCATCATCAGAGCTAACAATGATATCTTAGCGGGTATACGATTTAATTGCTCAATGACCGTATACTCACTTTGTTTTATCAATTTCAGGAACTCGCAAGCTTCATCGTCTGAAACGGCCTTCTTTATTTCTTTCTCCACTTCTTTGCTGCCGCTTTCGGGCTCATGCCTGGCTCGATCTTCTTTGTCTATGGTGGCCGGTTGTCTCCTTATGTCTTCGGAAGGGGTATAGATGTGACCACTTCTGGTCATTCCCCCTATACCGGCTGTGTTGGTCACACTGAGCGAGGGGCTTTCTGTCTTATCCTCCTTGATTTTCCCTCCCAGTACCTCGACGTTGTATTTCCATGGTACTTCCTTATTACTGTTGTACTGGAAAGGTCCCGACACCTTTATTGTGACTGGTCGTACTCCATCGGGCATAAGCAGAGCTGATGGTTCAGTATAGCGGATGACTAGTGGTTTGGGAGGTCCGGGAAAGGATTCGCCGACGATGTCTACCTCCTCTTCTATCTCGATATAGTTCACAGAGGGCCCTGCTCCTCCATGATTTGGCAGTGGGTTGTTCCCCACGTTGGGTGCATCCTTTTCAAAGTTTAACCATTTGGTGTTGATTAACTTCTGGACCCTATGTTTCAAGGCCAGACAGTTTTCAGTGGAATGCCCCACTGTCCCAGCATGGTAATCGCACTTCGCCTCGGGATTGTACCATTTTGGATATGAGGGTTCCAAAGGCTTCATGGGGACTAGTGCAAATAAGGAGTTTTGAATTAAACGGGGCAAAAGCTCCGAGTAACTCATCGGGATCGAGTCAAATTGCACTATTTTCCTTTGGTTATTGTTGGTTTTTTGCTGAGGTGGGTTAGTGTTGGTGTTTTGGTTCCATGGCTTTGGTGGTTGTTGTTGAGGGAATGTTTGGGAAGGTAGAGTTATGAAGGTAGTGTTTGGCTGAAATGGAGTAGGTGGTGGGTTGTAAGTTGGTTGGTATGAAGGTTGGGCGGAGGCTACCATGTGCAGATGTGTAGGAAATTGTGGTTGATATGGTATTGGGTAGTTAGGTGGCGTGGAGGGTGGTTGGTACATGGGTTGTGTAGTGGTTAGGCGGTTAGGGTCGGTTGAGACATAATGCGTCTCAGCTTCCTTCTTCTTCCATGGGTTGCTCGTCGGTTTTTTCATAATTACATTTCCGACGCCGTTGTGTACAATCCTTCCTCGGCGCAAGCCGCTCTCTATTCGTTCTCCGATTAGTACCATGTCGGAGAAGTTGGCGGACACACTGCCCACCATCTTGTCGTAGAATGGAGCAGGGAGAATCTCCATGAAAGTACCGATCATCTCTATGTCCAGCAGAGGTGGTTGAACTTGGGCGGCCAGCTCCCTCCACCGCTGCGCGTACTCTTTAAAGGACTCATTGTCCCTCTTGGTCATGTTTTGTAATTGAGTTATGTCGGGTGCCATCTCTATGTTGTACTTGTATTGCTTAAGGAAGGCGTCTGCCAAGTCCTTCCATGTACGGATATACGACCTCTCGAGCTGGGTATACCAGCTGGCAGCTGCTCCAGTTAAACTGTCCTGGAAACAGTGAATAAGCAGCTTATCATTGTGTGAATAGGAGGCCATTTTTCGGCAATGCATTGTCAGATGGCTTTTCAGGCATCCGACCCCATATACTTCTCGAATTCCGGTGTTTTGAACTTAGGAGGTATTGTGACATCCAGTACGAGGCATAGCTCGGAAGCCTCCACTACTCCATATCCATGCCCTTCGATGGCTCTAGCCCTCTCCTCTAGGTGTTGCCATCTTCCGCCGAACTGGGCTTCTTGGTCCACGGGTTGGCCAATGTGGTGCGGTAAGGTGTGTTGGCCCTCGGGTCTTGTAGTATGACCGTAAGGGTGTGGTTGGTGAGGGTTGGTTGGATGAATAGTGACCGGGACAAAATATGTGGGGTCCTCGGTGACGGTCGTATTCATGTGTGTATAGCCGGGGTTGATGTTATTTGGATATGTGGCTGAGGGATTAATATGAGGAGGGAAAGACGTGTTTATGTGTGGAGGGAAAGCAGTGGAAGTGTTTGTGTTGTAGGGGTAAGGTGGAAGGTTTGTGTGTGTTGGGTATGTGTGAGGATGAGTGGTGGGGTTCGTGTGTGGAAGCCCAGCCGGAAGGTTTGGATGATAATGGCGGGCGGCAGGGTTTATATGGAGTGGCAGTGTGTTGGGATTTTCACCAGCTGTGATCCCTTGAGAATTTGGCCCATATGGATGTTCGTAACCAGGCGGTAGCCTATATGGCCATTCTTGCTCAGTGACAACTTGTAAGGGCATTGAAGTAGCAGCCCCTGTTTCCTCGGTTGCCGTAGGTCCCTCTGTGCCTTTTTCAAGTAGCTTCATGAGCTTAGCTACCTAATCTTTTAACTCAGCTACCTCATTCTTGAGCTCCTCATTCTGCATTTCCAACTCACTCATGATTTTGGCTTTTGATCTAGTGTTGTACGAATGCCGAGGGAGTCGTGAGCCCGTTATTTTGTGATCTGTATTTGAAAAAACATTATATTAACTAATTGTTAATTGAAAATAATCTTTTTGGCGTGAAAAATAAAAAATTGAAGGACCAGTTCCTCGTTGACCATCTATTGATAGTGTGTGTGCTTTGATCGTCTTGAGCGTGAAATGGAAATTCATGCGAAATCATAGACGGAGAGAAATCAACTTTATTCAAATAGACTGAATTCATTTTACATTTTGCCCTTCCTGCCTGGCTAACACAATATACTTGTTCATCCTTAGTATCAGATTTTTAATAAATAAGATAAAATCTTCAACTTCAGGAGGAGTGTGTAGCGGATGTAATGAGGCTTTGGCCTTCTTGAGGAGCGGTGGTATTTCTTCAATCGTCGTATTTGCTAAACCGGCCAGTCTCCCAAAACATCTGGCCCAGTGGTCAGCTGTGTCTTTGTACCATCTACTCTCGTTTTGGATGTCCTTGATGCCCTTTTGTTGCATTCGAATTACCTCGATGACATTCCATTTTTCCTCATTTACCTCATTCTGCCAGGCCACTAATAAGTCCTCGATCTACCTTTTCGTGTCTTCCATTCGTTGTACCAGATCGTTCCTCTCTTCTACCACATAATTTGCCTCCATTTGAACCCTTTTGTTTGCAACTAAGATCTGGTTCTTCTCCTCTCGGATGGTGTGGATCTTGGCCTTCATCTGCTCTAAGGCACCCCTCAGTTGGCGGTTTTCTTGGAGTGCGGCATCTCTTTCTTGCGCTTTCAGTCCAAGCTCTTTATTGGCCGCTTGCAAGTTCATGTGTACCCGAGAAGCCCTCTCTCGTTCGCCTTTTTTCTGATCCCTGATGGATGCTATGAGAGCTTTGTTCACTTCATCTTCCCTTCTCCATGTGGCGCTCTCTTGTCATTCTTTCAACAATTCTTCTTCCAATCGGGCATTTCTCTTGGTCATGGCTTCTAGCTTTTCCTTCAAACTTTTAATGACCTCATCTTCAAATACCATTGGCGATGGTTGATTTTCAGATGAGGCGGTCAGAGGTTTGAACGGCAGTTTAATCTGTTGCACGCGGTTTCTGACCCACCGTCGGTATTCTTCTTTGGCTCCACAGCTTCAGACCCCCAATTCTTTTCCTTTCCGAGTAACACTTTCCCATGCTTCTCGTACTTTGCGGAGGGGCTCGGCAAAATCTCCCTCGTATTTCAAAAGGAAAGGTGTCACCAATTCATCTGATGGAGGTGTCTTGATAGGGTAAGCCAGCTGCCTCTACCCCAATATTGGGTTGTAGTTGATGCAACCCCTGGTTCCCATGAGGGGTATATTTGGGAACCCTTTACAGTGGTAGATGACCTCTGTTCTCTGTTCCCAAGTAGGCTGCCATCGGACCTGTTCTTCCTTTAAGCCGGCGAAATGAGCTGCCCATTCTTCATTATTCATCGGCTTCATTTGATAACACAGTAGGTCGAATACAGGGCATTGTACTTTCATACTCCTTTGGAAAGCGTGAGCAGTTATCCATATGTACAGCATCGGTAGACAGCAAAGTAGCTTCTTTCCTCTCCCCTCATGACAGAGATTCAATGTGTAATAGACGTCGGCCAACAGGGCGGTAACAGGGTTTTCAACTTTATTTTTTCAAGCCAAGAATATATCCACTGCGTTTAGATTAACAAAATCCTCTATGCCTGGAAAGAGGACCAGCCTATAAATGGTAAGGACTAGTAAATCCATGTAGGTGTCCCACTGACTGCTATCGGCTAGATGCTGCATGTAAGTTTCCAAAAACCCTCGGGTGAACCCCTTAACTTGATTCTTCCCTTGGTAATCTGTCAATCGGTCGCCTGCTTGTAAACCCAAAGCCTGAGCAGCAGTTCGGAATGAAGTGTGGTGTTCCAGATGGTTGTAAGGCCGGGTTCCCTCCAAAGGAAGATCCAGAATCTGCTCGAATTCTTCCAAAGTAGGAGCCAGCTGGAAGTCAGGAAAAGTAAAGCATCGGAGAGGGGGATCATAGTATTGTACCATCGCCATGAGGGCCCCCTCTTGGACTTTGACTTTCAGCAGTTTCAGTATGTTTCCATACTTTTTGGTGAACGCCATTAGCTAAATACTTGTCAATTTATTTCCGAAATTCTCCAGGCTAGCAAAATCAGTCAACTTGACCCCAACCCTCTTTCTCTTTCTTAACTGTCCGATTTCTGCATTAATTTCCATTTCACCTCTTCTTTAGATGTCACTGAGAACCTGTTCCCTCCATAATAAAAGAAAAGAAGAAAACAACAAAGATTAACATGTTAGGTTTTTAATGTGGAATTGATGCATGATAGACCATAATAGAATGCCAAACATAACTTTATTTGCACAAAATCTATCAATATCCCCATTTTTCTCTTTTTCACTCTTTGTCTTTCCTTTTTTGACTTCTTTTTTTTCTCTCACTTGATTTTCTTTTCTTTTTTCTCTCTCTTTAATTTCTCTCTCTCTTTATTTTCTTTCTTTCTCTTTAATTTTTCTTCCCCCTTTTTCTTTTCATTTTTGTTCATCTCTCATTTGAACTTTTTCCTCTTTTTCTCTTTTTTCTTTTTTTCTCTCTCTTTAATTTTTCTACTCCCCTATTCTTTAGTCATCCCATCATAAGTAAAAAGATTGGACCTGAATTTGCAGAACGTGCCCTCCTTTTGTCCTATTTGGGTAACCCGTCCTAAGGATCTATGGCCATTAATGCATGAACCTCTCAAAAGGTGGTCAGTAGTCCTAAGGTATAAAGGTCACTAGAGCCAAGTTCCAGTCCGTAATGCTTGCTACAATAGCAGAAAAATCTACCAGTTGTAGGGCATTACGAATAGGACGCTCTCTAGCTGGGATTTTCGTGATAGTCAAACAAGACGTAAGCCCCAAAGTGATAGCACTAGATCCCTCTAGTCCTAGGCAACACTCAGACCCGGATATAGGGCCCCACTCGTGATAAAATATACATGTTATGCATGGAGGGCACTTTAATTTTTTGGGAATCCTGCAATTAGGGAAATATTGCACAGATATATATAGCAATTTAATATTCGTCTATCCTAAGGTTTGTACAAAGAATAAACAAATCAATAAGTCACAGATAAGAAAACAGATAAATAAATCATACAAATAAAATGGAAAGGGATCGAAGTAATACACACTCAAATAAACGGGCTTGACTCTCTAATTAGTCCCCAGTGGAGTCGTCATCTGTCGTAACCGTAATTCCGACGAGACGACGAACTTGCTAAAATTTTTGAAATGAGAATTTTTATTGGATTATGTGGAGCCGCGACCAAATTTTTATTTAAGGGAAAAAGATTTGGAAAAAATCCTGACTCGAGGATGAGATTTAGGTTCGGGAGTCGGTTACGAGTGGGGAAGGTGTTAGGCATCCCACTCGCCTGATCCGAAGAACAGTACCCTTAAACTGAGTGTGTGATTATTTGAAAATTGTTTGATCCCTTTAATTAGAGTGAAAATAAATACTTGATGGAGGTTAGCCTGACAGGACTTGATCCTGCTCCTACGTATTCCCCGGTGTAATGGGAAACTCAAGGCTTACATAGTTATGGTTTTGGTTCGAAGGCTTGACCTTCGAATATGTTTAAAAGAGTGTCTGGAAGATGCTCGAAGGCTTGACCTTCGGAGCTTTTTGGAAAGTAAAATTCGAAAACAACTTGATTATTTTGAAAGAAATTTCAGAAAAGCAATCCCCATCCACATATGCACAGGACCCAAGACAACTACGGCTGCACTTGGACCCATACGAATCTCTAAACAACGAACAACAGAAAAAGCTACAAGTTCGTGCTCTTCGTCGCGTGAGATTAAGAATTGCAAAAACAAGATTTTCATTTTGAAGAACGATGAACAAAGTGAGCAAGGTTTTTATTTTGTAAAAAGGAAAGGCGACTCTAATCCACATATGCACAAGGCCCAAGACAACTACGGCTGCACTTGGACCTATACGAATCTCTAAACAACGAACAGCAAAAAAAGCTACCAATTCGTGATTAGAGCTCGTCGCGTGAGATTAAGAATCGCAAAACAAGATTTTTATTTTGAAAATCAATGAATAAAATGAGCAAGTCACAGGTAAATATTTTGAACTTTTGGAGGAATCTATCAACTAAGGAATGTTATGTTTCATGGATTATTTAGGGAATTTGGATTTTTTATGAACTATTTAGGAATTATAGATTTTTTTATTAATTTCTGGAATTTTTGAATTTTTTATTAATTTCTGGAAATTTTGGAATTTTTATTAATTTTCTGGAAATTTTGAATTTTTTATTAATTTTTATTGATTTTCTGGAATTTTATTAATTTTTCTTGATTTTCTAGAATTTTATTAATTTTTATTGATTTTTTGGAATTTTATTAATTTTTCTTGATTTTCTCGAATTTTATTAATTTTTCAGGGGCAGAGTGGGGATTAATAGAATTTCCTAAGGGTAATAAGGTAATTTCGAGGACAGGACATGCTGGGAATTATGGAACTTCCCAGGGGCCTTGTGGTAATTCATCAGGTGAGGACAGATTGGGTATTTGTGAATTTGAGAGGGGCAATTTGGGGTATTCAGCATGTGAGGACATATGAAGGATTTGAGGGTCGACCAGGGGCATTGGAGTAATTTTCTATGTTAGGGGCAGAATAAGTGGTCTATAGGAAGGTCAGGGGTATTTTAGGAATTTTAGCAGGCTGGGTTAAATGACAAAATCTCCCAAATGGCTTTATCTGGGATTCGAAGGGAGGTTGGCAGACTTGGAAGGTGCATGCAATAGTCACTGTGCCCAGCGCTTGTTTGGGTTAATATGAGTCTTGAATTTTATCTTAAAGTGACTTGCATGGCCTACATGGGGCTTATGAATAATTGGACGAGGGCGTCTTCATTTTTGATGGCTCGATGCCCACACCTGGTCCTTCCCTGCTCGTCGGACCTGAGTGGCTGTTGCCTCATGCCAACCTATAAGTTCGTCACAGTGACCCATGCCATTGGAATGGGCTGAATCCTTGGGAGCTATACACAGTACCCACCTGACGCCTGGGTGAATTTTGGTTTGCTGAGGTCAAACTATAGACATCACCTATCTCACTACATCCATAACTAGGCACGTTTTGACTAATGTCTTAGGGGATTGCTCGTGTTCTGGAATTGCCTGACTCATTAAGTTTGTTAATGTAGCTAACTATCCGATCGAATTCAACTTTCAAGTGGTTCTGAAAACAGGGAAAGGGGTTGCACTGGTCTTGCCTTTCGTGGCTCCGAAATCATAAGCTACTGATGTGTGGGGATGGTCCTGACTCTAGTTTCTCCAATCAGTCTATCCCTTCTAATCATTTTGCCATGACCAAGCCTTCCACGACTTGGATTGAGAGGTGCAATACCTATGTCTAGGCAAATTCTTCATTTTTTGCAGGGGGTGCCTCTAGACAATGTGACTAGGTCTCTCCCCTTCTCTCTCTCGTATATGACGGCCTTATTTCCCTTGACTACGACCGAAGGGGCCCTGGGAGAGAAGAATGTTATGACTGATTACCCCATCCCACAATATGACGAGTCACGAGGCTTCAGGGTCTATTCTGGACTCCAGTGCAAAGTTATGTCTACAAGCTTAAAACCTGTGTGTTTTCTTTGCCAAGTGGATACATATGGTAATGGTTAGGCTCGGGCTGGGGTTCCTCATATATATCTTGGGTCTGTGGAAGGTGATTCTCTGCATCTATAATCATATTCCCCAGCAAATTAAGGACTAACCTCTACCATAACCCCTTAACTATACTTCTAATGCTATGGTTGATTCTCTGTTGATTTGCATCGAACAGTTTGTGAGTAAGACCCTATCGACATCTAATTGAGCACACCTTCCGAACGCAACATTGGTATCATATCCACTAATGGAAATTTCATTCAAATTTTTGATATCTGACCAAGCATGCAGCACCTACAGTTCTCCGTTTATTGTAATTGCACACATTCTTGAATTATACTACATTAACAACATGTTCATTAAGTGAGAATTTCCCCTAATTCTTGATTTCTTAACAGCATAGACAATATCCGAAGCCTATTGTTCGTGGAAAATGCACTGAATCTTGAATTACGCAACATTAATAACATGTTCATTAAGCGAGAATTTCACCTAATTCTTGATTTCCAACAGAATAGACAATGTCCAACGCCTATTGTTTATTGAAATTGCACTGTATCTTGAACTACACTAAGCTATGAATAGCTCTTGGCGAGGTTCCTGAAACTAGGGAGATAAATCTAACCTGTTATGGATTTGGGGAGGTGATCGATGATCGCCTTGCGATTCCTTCCTTCTACTTTCTTCCTGCCAAGGCTCCGGCGGAATGCTTCTCTTCTACTTCCAAATCTTCTCACGAAGAAAACCTTCTTCTTACCCTTTGGAAAATCAAAGAAAAATTCATCATCCACTTCAAAGCCCAGGCCTCCTTCTTTATACTCTGTTTTCTGGCCTCTGCTTCTGCCTTTCTTGAAACTTCTCCCATTTTGCTTTTTTGCCTCTCCCTTCTTTTTTATTTTTTTTTTGTCCTTTTTTGTAAAAAAAGATTTATTTGATATTCAGTTTTCAGTATTTTATTTATTTATTCATTTTTTGTTTTTATTTTTTTCTGTTTTAATTTTTCAATTCTACTTTTTTCTAATAAAAAAGAAAAATTCCAGGTTTTAGAATTTTCAGTTTTTTTTCTTTTTATTTATTTCCAGATTTATTATTTCATCTTCAATTTTAATTCATAATAAAATTTTGTTTTTATTTATTTTGATTTATTTATTTTTCAGAATTTTGTTCTTTTATTCCTTTTCATTTTCAGACTTTAATTTTTCCAATTTTTTATTTTTTATTCAATTTTTTTATTTTTTTCCATATTTTTAACCTTTTTTATTATTTTTTTTATTTTCTGAATTTTTAGTTCCTTATTATTTTCAGACTTTAATTTTCCAATTTTTTATTTTTTATTCAATTCTTTATTATTTTCCAGATTTTTAACCTTTTTTATTATTATTATTTTTTTCTGGATTTTTAGTTCCTTATTATTTTCAGACTTTAATTTTCCAATTTTTTATTTTTTATTCAATTCTTTATTATTTTCCAGATTTTTAACTTTTTTATTATTTTTTTATTATATTTTTTTATTTTCTGGATTTAAATTTTTTCTTACTTTAATTTTTTCAATTTTTTATTTTTTATTCAATTCTTTATTACTTTCCAGATTTTTAACTTTTTTATTATTTTTATTTTTTTTTTATTTTCTGGATTTAAATTTTTTCTTACTTTAATTTTCCAATTTTTTATTTTTTATTCAATTCTTTATTATTTTCCAGATTTTAAACTTTTTTATTATTAGTTTTTCTCAGTTTTTTTTAATTTTCATTTTGGTTTTGTGTTTTTTTTTATTTTATTTACTTTTTATCTTACCCTTTTTTAGTTTTTTCCATTTTCATTTTGATCTTTGGTTTAGATCTTTGAAATATTTAAATTTTTATTATTTCCTTTTCTTTTTCTATACTTCACTTTTCAGTTAATTATTCAATTATGGTTCCTTTTGGATTTCTTGGGATCTGCAACCCAGGTTTATCCACTAGTCGACTTGAAATAGGTTTCAGACATAATTGGATGTTTACAAGTACTACTAAGGGCTATGTATCCCTTTCAAATATCTTAAAGATACATGAAATGTGTTTCAAAAGCACCATTATGAAGAGTTATGTATCTTTCAAAGAACTTATATATACATCAAATGCATCTCCAAAGAACCACCATCAAGAGCTATATATCTTTTTTACAAGAATATTACTTTATGCCATAAGGATAAAACTATGATGCAAAAGAACAATCATATAACTTAACTTGACCAGCAATTGAGTATCCAGCATACTTTGCTCACGTTCAAGGATTAAGATCCATCCTTCTTAAAATCAAATACCACTTTCCTATTTAATCCTTTAGTAAAAGTATTGGTAAGTTTCTTTTTCCTTTTTTTTCTTTTTTTCCACTTTTGATATATTTAAAAAAATTACATCATTTTTAATCAAGCACTTAACAACATCGTATCTAACACATGTGCATTTTTTCTTTTCGTATCTAATTGTTTCTTGTGAATCATAATAAAGTGATGGTGTATGTATTTTTCATAGAGATATGTCTACATATAAACTTCATAGTCATTATGCTTCTTGACCTGCTTTCTCAAGACTAATAAATTCATATTTCACAGTTAAATATGTCATATGAGTCAATTTTCTATCTTTCAAAGAAATAACTCCTAGACCTAAAGTGAAAACATATTCATTGATCAAACTTACCTCATCATTGTTCAAAACTCAATTATCATTCCAAAGTCATTCTAACATTAAAGAAAACTTATAAAATGCAAACCATAATCCATAACATCTTTAAGTTATTTAAAAGGACGATACAAAATATTTCAATGCTCTCTATTAAGATTATAAGTATAATAACACAATTTGCTTACATCGTATATACTATTTGATCTAGTATAATTCATTAAAAGTATAACATTATTAATATTTCTTTTTTAGTACATACTAACATCATATGGATTTTAGGTTGCATTTCAACTATTGAATTTTTAAATAAAATGCAATTAATTTAAACAAAAAGTCATATTTTGTTTTTCTTATTTTTATCAATATTGAGTCAACTTGTTAAGAATATTTTATTCCAAATTTAGAACATTTTATCACTTTTAAAAATAATTCTAAATATCAACAAATTATTTACATATAAGCATATTATAATAAAAAAAATTCAAATAATTTGTATATACGCATGTGTTGAAGATGCTCACAACAAACTCATTCTCTATTGCACCAAATATTTTCATCAATTTTTAATTAATTTTTTAATCATATTTAAACTAATGATCAAGTAAGATAAATTATTTATCCATCATACGTCATATACACTATAGAAAAAGTAAAATTTAAGCATTCCATAATTCTTATCATATAATCATGTTTTCATTTAAAACATTTAAATTATATATCATTAACAATACAACCATAACATCCATTGAATAATATATTTATAATAAAATTTTAAATCTTAAATACACAACAATTTTATATATATATATAAAATAATAATATGCATTAAATTTTTTTATTGCAAATGTGATGCACATAATTTTTTTAATCAAATATATGGTATTTTTATTTTCTATTGTCCAACAAATTTGTATAAATCATGATATTAATTTTGAATAATATTTTAATTTTAAATGATAAAATTTATACCATAATTATCAAAGAATCTATTTTCTTATCATATCATAATTATTTATGAAAACTTTATCCTATCAAAAAAATAATAGATTTTTCTTGATTATTAATGGATAAAACATTACCACATATCTTTTTAAGTTGTAAAAACATTCATATCTAATTTCTCATGAATTCCTATAAATCTAAACATAAATAAAGAATACTTTCTTTATATTTTATGAACTTAGTTCCTTGTATGTTATCCATATCATTCAACTAAATTTTGAGTATTTAATTTTTTATTTATTTCTTAAAATTATTTCTATTTTTCTATATTGTGAACATCCAATTATGTTGAAGACCCCATATTTTAAAAAAATTGGCAAATAATACTTAAGTATATTCAATTTAAATAATTTAAGTAAAAATAGAACAAATAAATAAAAAAAGAGAAAAGATTAATAAAAGAGAAAAAGAATAAGAAATAATAGATTAAAATAAAAAAATAAAAAAATAAAAAAATAAGAAGAAGAAAGAAAAAGAAATTTTTAAGTTAGGAAATTAGTTGGTTAATGGAAAATTATGATTGATTAGTGTTAATCCTGCACGGTTAAGTCATGAAGAGGAAGGATAAATAGTCCGATGGTAGAAAAAAAAGGGGTTGGTTTTGGATTGCTCCAGAGCTTTGGGGGAGAAAGATTTTTGGGTCTTAGCAATAGGGAAGGAATAGAAAAGCATTTTGGATTCTCTCGATTCAGAAGAATTTTTCTCTCAGTGTTGTATTCATCTCCCGAAGCAGTGAAAGCTAGGAAGGTTGCTCTCGTTCAGGGATCACTCCGGTGAATAGTTTTGCATCACACTGGTGGAAGAAGGAAGTTCCATTGGTCATTGACTTCATACAAGTTAGTTGTTCTATTTTCTTGATCTTTGACCTAGAAGTATTAATCTGTTTGGATGCTAGCCATATCTCTGTGAACAACAATTCTTGATTGAAAGAGTCATAAGTTGATTGCATAGTGAGGTCAATCTGTGGTGTTAGGATTAGCGTTATAAGTAACCATAATAGATTGAGGAAATTTGATGAATAAATCCAATAATTCTTCACCCTAGTTACTTGATATTGGGCTACTCTGTGTTTGGTGATTGGCTGAATGAATCACAATTCCCAATGAACCGTCATTGCATTCTCCTATTCAAAGATAAGTGGATTTGATTTGCTTTATCGATCATAGTGGTTTTGCCAAGCGTTATGCATTGCATATTCTTTGGTAAATTTAAAAGAATAGAAAACTAATGGTTCATGGTGAATGGAGAGGTTCCGGTTTGGTCGCTAAAAGCAAGAGTCCGTTTCATGTTGGTCACAATTCCTGTGAGCTTGAGCCTAAATATCTTCGATACACCATCAATGTTTATCTTCAGTCCAGAACAGGACAAAGATAAGAGATTGACAAGGACTAGTATTTGTGGTGTATGTTGTTTTCATTGTCTCTTGCAATTTATAGCTCAGGCTCTGCTTCTCTGCTTGCAAATCAAGGTTCTTGGAAACTTGTGCTGACATCTTTGAATTTTAGCTTGAACGTTCTCACGTCCTGTCCAAAGACTATCATTTAAGAGAGGGGTTAAATGACAAATGAAATCAAAGATAACGTGCTAATTGGTAATCCGATCCCTTCATAATCACCTTCTGGCAGCTGACAAATCAAGGATAATAATTTGAAAGGTAGCAATTGGAGCGACGGTAAAGAAGAATCTAGATATGTTAGGGAGAATGGAGTCATGTCAGATGGATTCTTTGGGTTGGTGGATGGAAAGGTTGAATTTGATGATTCTAAATTCATGACTCCTAGAATAAATGGTGGCACAGAATCAAAAGTTATAAAGGGCTGGTGAAAAACCAAAGTTCACAACTATAATCAATCTCTATCACTTACTTTCTCCTGCTGCCTAGACATTCCTTGATGAACTTGTAGCCTTAATTATTGATTCGAAAGGAGTATTTACTCCTGATAAGCATACAGTAAAATTAACAACCCCATACGACCTTCCACATATAAAATTTTCAAATCGATATGCACTTCTGATAGTTGATTATTTTCTTTCTCGATTGGAAACAAAAGGATAACAGATTATTCTTCTCACATGGGAAAAGGCGTTTCTCTTTATTTTCTCAGCCTTTTTCAGTCGGAGACTTGGTCTCATTTCTTCCAACGCTTACACACACCTTGCGAAATGTTCAAAGTTGGGACATGGTTAATCTTGCTATTTGCACCTGCTCATACCACTTCAGGAGGTTCCATTCCCCTATATTAAATTTGACATAGCCTTTGTGCATGTATTTTGATGAACGATGTGTTGTGCCATCATTGATATTGGCTCTTGGGAGCATTGAAATTGAAATCAGAGAGCAATGGTACGAAGCGGTTATGTTAGTTTGGAATGAACGAGGTTTTGTCTTTGAGGAAATTGTGGAGTAGCTTATACCCGAATCAGGTTCTGAAATTAGCAAGCTGACTTAGGATGTCCTTACATATATTGAAATATTTGTTGTCTTGCTACTACAGTTCATGTATCAGTTTCAGCTTTACTTAAGTTGGTGACCATGAACACTAAAATCCATCGGAGGCCCAGCATGGTGGTTTGCTTACTGCATATAGCCACCTAACCCCTGGTCCAATCCCCGTAAGCAGCATTTTATCCCTAGCAACCCGTTTCAACTTACATGGGCAACGATGGGCTGCACATCACGATGGGCCGAGGTCTTGCTAATTGCCTCTTCGACCATGTTGTCTCATATTACAGCGAATTAAGCCAAAATCAAATAGGCCTCAAATAGGCCATGCTAATGATTCATGCTTAACTTTTATTTGGATCATGTGTGGTATATTAAATTATTGCTTCCTAAACAAAATAAGCTACTCAATTAACATAGTTTTTACTTAAATTGTTCAAATATTTAACTTGAGTCAAATTCGACATGCTTCTTAAGAACATTTTTTTTTCATAATATAAATTTAATTTGTATCTAGCCCACTTTTTTCCAGTTAATTTGGGTTCAACCCATTCATAATCAACTTAATTGTCTTCAAAATAAGTTTTTATAATTTAAAGGCTCGTTTTATAAATTCTAGGTCTCACACAATGAGCTCTAAATACGAACTGGTGACATACTCTACTATTCGATATTTAGAAGTTCATATGGGTCCTAGTGCAGTCTCAGTTGTCTTGGACCCTGTGCATATGTGGATCCTGGAAAGCTTTTAAAAATAAAGAATTCCAGAAAACGTCATTTTAATAGTTCTAAGTCTCACGCGACGAGCTCTAAATGCAAACTGGTGGCATACTCTACTATTTGACATTTAGGGAGTCATATGGGTCCCAGTGCAGCCTTATTTGTTGTGGACCCTATGCATATGTGGACTAAGAATTATTCAAAAATATCTAGGATGCTTCTAAAATCATCTTTCGAATTCTTTTTACCTTTGAAGATCAAGTCTTCAAAACCAGAACTACTTAGCCTTGAATTTCCTATTGCATTAGGGAATACGTATGAGCAGATCAAGTTTTGTCAGACTATTTTCTATAAACCTATTTATTTATTTCCATTTAAAGGGATCAAACAGTTTTCAAAAATATCAAAATTAAACACTCAGTTTAAAGGTACCGTTCTTCAGAACGGGCGAGTAGGGTGTTTAATACCTTTCCTATTTGTAACCGACTCCTGAACCTAGATTTCTTCCTCAAGTTAGGATTTTTCCAAATATTTTTTCTTAATATAAAATTTGATGACAGCTTCACAAATCAAATAAATTTCTTTTCTAAAATTTTTAAAGAGTTCGTCATCTTGTTATAATTACAGTTACAACATATATAAAATAATATTATATGTATATGTGAGAATATTTACTAACATATATAATATATCATGTAAAAGAAATTATAACGCAACTAGATACATTTGTAATAACGATATGGTCATTAGGATTACTTATCTTTTGAATTACTTATCTTTAATGATATAGATATAAAGGTACCTATTTAATTATGTATTACAAAAATATATATAATGGTCATTAGGACTTAATTAATTTCAATCTCAATAAAGAATTTTATTTTTTAAAATTTTTCAAGAGGCATGCTAAAGTAATTAACTATAACATCACACACCAAACATAATAACTTCAATTATCTATATGGTTCTTTTGTTTATAAAAAAATTATTTCTCAATGCAAATACTATCAATTAAAGAATAACAAATTTTATAATAAGAATAATATAATTTTTAATATTTTAATTTAAATTATTTTAAAATAAGATCATATGCACTCTTCAACATGTTAATCTTATATCATTTATCATTAATTTTTCTAAAAATCATGTATTAATAAAAAAATATTTTTTCTCTCAACAATTTTAATTTGAATTCTTTATATGCTCATATTATCATATTTATCTACTTTCTTTTTTTTTAATTTGAATTTATGATAATTTTTAAAATTTAACAATATAAAAAATGAAACCGTTTTAAAAAAAAATAAATTTACCTGAAAAATAAAAAAAATACATGTAATAATGAAAATTTACAAGAAATAACGTTATTTATCTTAACTAATAATATTTTCAAAATCTATTTAACTAAATTACATTAAATTACTCACCATATTGTCATTATAAGAAAGTTATTAAATAAATTTTTTTATATTGTTAAAAATATAGAAGAGAAATTTGTGAAGAAAAATCTATTATTTTATTTTTAAATTGTTAGAAAAAAAGAAAGATGATACATCGTAAAAATACTATTTCCTTAAAAGTAAAAATATAAAAATTTTTTTATAATAACATACAAAAAATGATAAACTCAAAATTTACATGTATCTCATACATGTCTAGAAAAAATATTTAGAGGGTAAATTTTGTTTTTTTATATATACATCTCAATTGTAATGATTGAATGATGTTTATACAAAATTTTAGTTTAATTAATAAAAAAATTAATACTGTAAAAATAAAAAAATTAAAATGATAATAGAAATAAATAAATATAAAATAATATTCTAATAATTTCTTTCAATTATAAAAATAAGTCTACAATAAATTATCAAATGTTATATATAATTTTTTTCGACTATTATAAAATAAATTAAAGAGTAAAAATTTACTTATAAATTATTTATCTAATAATTTTATAAATTTTTTATATTTTTTATTATTGAAAATTTTACTTTATTATTTTGAGACAACATCACCTTTCTAATGGTGCATAATTATAGATACGAGTTCTATAACTTTCGTTATTATCTTCTATTGATGTTTACTTTCATATTTAGAAGTAACTTTTAAATATGTGGAGTTGTATAAGTTAATTTTAATTTACGCATAAAAATGATTCATTTTATTTTTTTAAACGTGCTTGATGAACACTAATTTATTATGTTATGAGTATGCCTATGTTGGTTTTGAATATTTTATTTTTTATATATAATTTTAAAATTATAATAGTTAAAATGCTTACAATTTTTTTTTTAACTTTTTGTATTGGTTAGACCACTGATCAATGTATAAAAGTAAGGTTTTATATTAATTAAGTTACATAAACAACGAAATTTTTTTATATATGTTAAAAAATTGATATAAAAAGTTGTCAAATCTTTAAAAAAATCTGTCTTCTATTGATTTTAAAACATATACATACATGCATCATATATATATATATATATATATATATATATATATATATATATATATATATCAGAAACATATAATTCTAAATCCTTACCAATGTATTATGTCAAAATATTGGACAGTTGTTTTGATGAAAACAATCAAGATGCACGTGGTATAATCATTTAAGTGAATATTTTTTAAAAACTGAATTTGGAAATAATCCTACTTGTTTTTGTGTAATTTCTGAAAAGAATATATTTTGGTTTTATAATAATTATAATTTATGTTAATGATTTAAACATAATGGAGACTTTATAAGAGATCTTGAATACTACAAAGTATTTAAATAAAATGTTTTAAATGAATCATCCTTGAAATAAATATTTTTTCTTGAATTTGTAGTTGAATTTTTTTTAATGGAAATCCTTATATATGACTCAACCTGGGTAGGAAAAATCTTAAAGCATCTTTATATGCCTTGAAAAGATGACGAAGACGTTCTTGGTACTAAAATGTCATATCTTTGTTCAATTAGTGCACTTTTATATCTTCCATATGACACTAAATCAAACATATCTTTTGTGGTGAATTTACTTTCAAGATTTAATTTTACACCAATTTTTAAGCATTAAATTAGAGTGAGACATGGTTAAAACTCGCAAATTAGAGTAGGATATGCTGATGTTGATTATCTTTCTAAAACTCGCAAAACTAGGTCCCAAAGAAAATATATCTTGACATATGTGAATGATACTATCACATGGAAATTAATGAAAAAAACAACCATGGTTGCTTTACCAAACCATTTTTAAATATTGACTATCCATGAATCAAGTCATGAATGCATAGCTAGTTGAGAATTAGGATTAACCATATTAAGAAACATGTTGATTGTTGATGGAAATAATAAACTAATATTACATGAAGATAATGGAACATGCATTGTTTAAATTAAAGGTGGTTAATTGGTTAACGTAAGAGGTGATAACACTAAACATATTTCATCAAAATTATTTTACAATCATACACTACAAAAGAAATATGATAATATTTGTAAAGTTTGATCGTATGACAACCTATTAAATTTGTTAACAAAAACATTGTTAACTTTTAACATTTAAGGACATTCACAACATTGAGATGCACAACCTAAAGGAAAAGTAAGTTGACCCATGTGTATTGTACTTTTTCCTTCGATAAGTTTTTATCTCAGTGGTTTGCCTTAGCAATGTTTTAATAAGAAATATTCATAATGTTTAACAATTTAAGGAAAATGTTGTAAATTATGCATATTTTACATGTGTTGATGACTATTATGATCACGAATAAATGATCCTGTTGTGAATACTAAGATTTGATTTAATATGGAAATACTATGATTTAATTTAACATGGTTTGTTTCTCTAATAAAAGATACGATGTTGAATGAATATTATAAATATTTATATGATCATAAGTTTCTCGGCTTCTTTTATTAAATTCTTATTCACTTGTTTAAATAATTTGTTATATAAACTATTATAAATGTTTTTATTTCTATTTTTGTAATTTAATTATAAGAAAAGTAATTTTTTTACACAATAAAAAATTAGCTGAAAAAGTATATTAAGTTCAGCAATAATGTTTTATTGTAATAATTAAGTATATAGAATAAATCTTATTTTTGGATATGTTAGATAAAAATTAATTTTAAAATAATACATTTTGTTCAAATTGTATAAAAGTCACCTTTAATAGTAAAATTTGAAAAATAGACCTAAAATTATTTTTAATTGTTAGTTTTATATTTAAAATAATTAACTATTGAAAATAATATAAGGAAATAAAAATTAAATAAAAATAAAAATTATAATTTTTAATAAATTTCAAACATGATTGAATAATATTTTTTTATAATTTTTTTGATAATAATAAAAATATTTTTCAACATACTAAATAAAATAAATTATTTTAAAATTTTCATTTAAGATACCTAAACATAATTTTTTTGGTTAAATCAATATTTTTAACTTTGTACATATCACATCATTTCAATTTGATCCTACACTTAAAAGTTTGTAATTGAATTTTTTACATAAAAAATATTGATTCAATCTTTGTTGCTAAAATCTATTATAAAAAATTTATAAGTATTTAAATCTTGTTGGTTTTCATAATAAAAAATTATCTAACACATAATACTGTTAAATCATGATAATCAAATCAAAATATTCACATTAACTTTGAAAAAAAAAGCACTTGTTTTAATTTAATTTAATAAGAATAGGGTTGAATTTAGAGATTTAATATCCATTTTACCCTTAATTTAAACCTATCTTAATAATTATAATAATATTTATATAAGAATATTAATCTCCTATATTTTATTAAAAATATGATTTTAATTATTATGTTTTATTTTTTATATTTATTTTATATACTATTTTAATTAAAATTATATTTAAAATATTATTTATTTAAAATATAAATAAATGAAAAATATAAAAATTATTTTTTTAAATTTGTCCAAGTTTGATGGGATTGAATTTGAGCTTTAGTTTTTCATCCAACCTCTTCTAAACCGGCACTTGAATCATGAATCAACTTTTATTATTGGTGAATTAGAAATATTTAACTAAAAATAATATTTGTTTATTTTAACATTTGTTTAATATTTTTATAAATTAAATTAATATTTATATCTTTAAATCTAACCATATTTTTTGTTAGTCAGATGTGACTTTAGATTCTTAAATTTAATTAAAGTAAATTTTTTTGTCAATGTTAAAGTATGTACCCACAAATTTAAATTTTATTATAAATCTAATAGTGATATTGGTTGAATATATTTTTTATTCTATTTTTTGATTTAAAATTAAGTTAATATTTTACGTATATAAATTAAATTAAAAAAATACCTATAAGAACTTAACTGGAAATTATAAAAATTATAATATATATAGGAATTAAATTATATTGGATTATGAAATTTTTTTATATAGAAAGATTTAACTACCAAAATTTTAAGTATATAAATCATATTTAAAATAAAAATAAAAATAAATAATACATATAAAGATAAAAATATTATTTTAACTATTTTTTTATATAATTAATTATAAATATATTCAATTATTGAGACAATCTATTCTTTTTAATTAATTGAAAGATAAAATTTTCTATTAATTCGTTTTTCTAGAGTAAAAGACTTAACATATTTTTTTTTACAATATAGATTAAATTATTTTTACTTTATTAATAATGCATATTGTTTCATGGTTTCAAAGAAATATTTTATATGCTTCAACTTTTGTAAAATATGAAATTGATGTCATTTAAATATACATTATGAATTATAAAAATAATAATCAATAAAATCTTATTATATAACCAATTAATGAAATATATTTTTATTAAATATTTGATATTAATTATGTGAAAAGGAATATTTATTTAAATTTAAAATAAAATATTTGACGAGAATCTGTTATGGTAGTTTGAATTCAATATTTAAATTAGATCAAAATATTCAGAAACACCATGTTATTGATTAAAGTGACATTCTATAAAAAGAGACTTTTATCATTGAAATTTCTTGACCAACATTAGCGCATTGAACATAAATAATTTCTTAAATATTATTATAGATTTCTGTCAAAATAAATATAATAATTTATATATCTATAAATCTAAAAGCCTCCTTAACATATTATATGAATTAATTAAATAAAAGTAAGTCAAACAATCATTAGTTTTTTGTTTTCAAAAGTATTCCTATTATATTATATAAAATTTAAAATAATTTGGCATTATATTTTTGTGTTAACAACTTTTATCTAATATCATTTTATAATGTATTTTTAAAAATTTCATTATTTTACACATTAAATAAAAAGTAAACGAAGATAAGGAAACAAAAAAGGAGTCGTCTAGTGCATGAGAAGATTGATAATGATAATTGAAATTCTACGCAGATACCCTAGGTAGGTTTCCATAGGAAAAACAGGTCTTCTTGGTTCAAGCTTCTTAAAGAGGATTAAAATCTCCCCCCTCCTCTTCGAATGTGAAATTAATGAAACGATACTGAAATCCAACCTTTCCAGAACGCAGTAATATACTAATATGATTTTTACATTCTTTCTTTACTCCTGCTTTATTTAACTTAATTTATGGAAACGAAGGATTAAAATCCCCTCTAATGATTCCCATAAATAAAATAAAATGTATATTACTTATATAATAAATATCTACAACATTTTTTATGATATTGATTTTTATTTTTATCATATTAATTGTTTTATCTCTATTTGTTGTGTAATTTTTTTTAGCAAAATTTTTTAAGATAAAATTTCTCCACAAACGTAGCAAGTAGTAGTCAAAAAGGAGTTTTACTGTTTTAATTTGAGCTTACTTTACAATGCATTGCAAGTGAGAAGAAAATGTTGTAAGTACCTAAGACCATCTTCAACCCCAACATACCTCCAATCCATAACACTCAAAACCCCCACACTCACCTTGTTCACCCTCACCTTCCCATCACTGCCACCAAACATCCCCACCTTCAAATCCGCAACCACCGCACTCGCCACCGTATTGGCGCAACACCCCGGCGCCGGAAGCTCTTGCGACAACCACCCCTCTCCACCAGACACAAACCCCACCTTCTTTTCACACTCCATCATGGTGAATACCCCTCTCCAGCCTTTCAAAACCACGTTCCATGTGACCTTCACCTCTTCCACACCCTCACTCAAAACGGCACCGTCACAATCAACTACGAAACGGAACACGCCTGGGTGGTCCACCCCAAGCGCGTCACATGGTCTTGCCATGGAAACCACGGGAGAGTCTCGCGTGGAAATTGATATTGCAAAGACGAGGTCGCTGAGCGAGAGACTCGGCTTCGAGGGCTTCATACGGCGGAGTGTGGCGGCAGTATGGCCCACTGCGAAGAGGCGGCGGAAGGGAGCGGCGGCGGAGGGAGGAAGATAGAAGAGAGAGGGGAAATGAGTGGCTAAGATGGGTTCCCAAATATGGTCAGAGGACATAGAAGAGTACCATGACTTTGACACGCACGAGGCTGTGGCTAGTGTTTTGGGATCAAGGTAATTAACGATGAGGATAAGAGCTTCCCATGGAGGTGGCGATGGGGTTGAAGGAGTTTCCATTAAGGTAGGAGAGCTGTGACTGCTTGTTAATGCTGCTGCGGTGTCGTTTTGGGGCTTAATTTGTTTCTGTACGTTGTTGAAGGCGGTTTTACGGTTTATAGAGGTAGTCTGATGTAGAGTGCTACTGTGGTGAAAGGTTGCACGTGGAGGATGTCTGGCCTTCGCATGGTTATTGAATGCCACCTAAGATTGGATGTTTGAAGATGAACTATGCTTGCAAATGACACGTGCTTAGGTTTTGCCGTTTTGATATTAGCACTACGTACACTTCTTTCATGCTTCCAATTTTCTTTCGTAAAATTGTTTTTCTGCAACAAAATCGTTTCTTTACCTTGTCAGTGTATTTTAAGGATACGTGTGTGTACCTTTGTAAATTTCGGTATTAAATCTTTGTAAATTTCGGTAATTGATGTAAATTAATAAGATAATGCATAGATAATTTTATAATTAATGTAGTTAAAACTGTACACATATTTTTAATAATTTAATTTTTAAAATTTAAAATACTGTTATTATATATTAGTTTTTTTAAAAAATATGTTTTTATATAAATTTAGTAAAATAGATAATTTATATTTTTAAAATAAATAAATAAAATATTATTTAAATGACTATTATATTGTTTAATTTATTTTTAATTAAATTTTATTTTAATTATTTTAAATATTTAAATAAAACTCTAAATTTAATTACTACTTTTATTAGTTTATTATATTAATTTTATATAATGATTAAACTAATTTTAAAATTAATTTATAGTTAATATATTAGTTTTATTTATAATTTAAATTAAATTTAAATAAATTTATAATCTTAAATAATTTATTATTGAAATTATCTATAATATTTAAATTTAAATTTAAAATAAATTATTACTTTAATTAAAAAATATTGAAATAAAATTTAAAATTAACTTATTACTTTAATTAATTTAAGATTTTAAATCTATAATATGTAAAATTGTTTTACATATTTTGATCTATCTATAATATTTAAATTAAATTTCAAATCAATTTTAAAATTAATTTATTAGGTTAATTTTATAAAATAATTAAATAATTTTTTTAAATTAACTTATTAATTACTTAATTATCTAATGCTTGTAATATGCAAATAAAGTTTACTTTAATTATCTAATTATATTATATTTTAAATTTATATATTTTTATTTATATGTTATATTTAAATTAAATTAAAAATTAATTTATTTCCTTAATTATATATTACATTAAAATAAATTTTACATTAAAGTATTATTGTAATTAATTTAAAATAATATTTAAATAAATTTTTAAATAAATTTATTATTGTAATAAATTAATTTATTATCTTAACTATTATAGAAAATTAATTTAATAATTTAATTAAGGTAATAATTTAATTTTAAATATTACTGATAAATCAGAATAGGTAAACTTTATTTGCATTTTATAAATGTAGGATTTTAAGTTGATTAAAGAAATATGTGTATAATAATTTAATTTAAGATAATAAATTCATTTAAAAATTAGTCTAAATATTATATTAAATTAATATATTAAGTTAATTATGGCAATAATTTAATGTAAAATTTAGTTTTAATGTTACAGGTAATTAAAAGAATAAATGAATTTTAAAATTAACTTGTAATTTAATTTAAATATAACATGTAAATCAAAATATATTTAATATAGCTACGTAATTAAAGTAAAATTTATTTGCATATTATAGGTGTTAGGTAATTAAGATAATAAATTAATTTAAAAAATAATTTAATTATTATAGAGAATTACCTAATAAATTAATTAATATAATAAGTTAATTTTAAAATTAATTTAAATATTATACATAATTTAAGTAATGAATAAATTTAAAATTTATTTTAAATATTATAGATAAATCAGAATATGTAAAATTTATTTACATATTATAGCTATAAAATTTTAAATTAATTAAAATAATATGTTAATTTTAAATTTTATTTCCATATTTTAAAATTAAAGTAATAATATATTTTAAATTTAAATTTAAATAATATAGATAATTTTGATAATAAATTATTTAAGATTATAATTTTGTTTAAAATTTAATTTAAATTATAAATAGAATTAATATATTAACTATAATTTAATTTTAAAATTAATTTAATTATTATAGGAAATTAATATTATAAGTTAATTAAGGTATTAATTAAATTTAAAATTTTATTTAAATATTTTAGATAATAATTAAAATAAAAATTAATTGGAAAACCAAATTAATTAATATAAAAATATTTAAATAATATTATGTTTATTTATTTTAAAAATATAAAATATTTATTTCATTAAATTTATATAAAAATATATTTTTTAAAAAATTAATGTATAATAACAGTATTTTAAAATTTTACAAAATAAATTTTTAAAAATATGTAAATATGACATTATTCTATTGATTTACACAAGTCAAGATTTAAAATACTATTTGAAGTTTAAAAAGTATTTTAATTAATTAATTTTTTAAAAGAATTAAAATTAAATTAGAAAGAATTCAAGTTTCTCTATTTCTTGCTTATTTTTTCTCTTCATTTTCCACAACTAATAAGTTTTTTAAAGTTTAAAATTTTATACAAATTTTTTTATAAATAATGAATATATCAAACTATTTGTTATTCAAAGTTTATTAATCAAATTATCAAATTTTTTCTAATATAAAAATTTAAAAATATTTTTTAATTTTAATCTCATTTTTAAAATTCTTAATATCAATTTTTACTAAACTTATTAGTTTAAAAATTTTAAAATTATTTCACGTCTTAATTCGACTATAAATCCTTTAAAAATTTGGATAAAATATATTAATTAAGAGTTTTAGGTTAAAAAAATATGATATTTTTTGTAAAGTTTTAAAAATATAAGGAACTAAAATTATACATGATTTAAAAATAAAAAAATCACAATTATAATTAATCCTAATTAAATATACTCTTCTATTAATGTTTCTTTTTTTTTTTCCCTTTTTCAAAAAGTAGCATACAAAAAATATCATTTTTAATATTAAAATGAACAATAAAAATTGAATAAAATAAAAATTATTAATTAAGAAGACAAAAAGTAAGTTCAATTAAAACATATATAAAAATCTTTCAAATCAATATAACGAATAGAAAAAAGTTTATATACAAGTGATAAGAACCAATTTAAATTATATAACTACATATAGATAGTTATGATTAAACAACTTATAAAATTATATAATCATATAAAATTTTAAATTTTAAAAATACATAATTTATATAATTTAATTTAACTGTTATGATATGATTTATTTTAAGAATAATTTATATTAAAATTATTTTATTTAATAATTCTATAAAATATAAATTAAACAAAATTAATTACCAATTATAAATTATTATTATGCATATTTTTATAAATTTTATAAAATTTTAAAATAATTTAATATTTTATTAAATAATAATAAAGATTGGAGAACAAACATTATATAAAATAAAAAATAAAAAAGCTAAAAATAATTATAAACGGTATAATTATGATATTACTCTTAGTAATCTTAATAGGATAATATTGTTTCTAAAATTATATAATTGAGTAAAGTATATATAATTATGAAAGAGATAAGGTAAACATGATGTAATATAAAATAACATTATAAAAATGTTGAAAAATATATTATATAAATATTATTACTTTTCTATGGAAGCGAGCCTTTAAAGCCCCCTGGCCTCGGTGCGTTAAGCCTATCTTATATTAGACTGGAAAATAGTGTAACGACACTTAGTGTTAATAGTGCAAAAAGTCTTCATAATATATTATTTTTGGAGGAGAGTCTGACCCATATCTTTGGCGTTCTAATCCTAAAAGTTAACGAAACCCAATCTTTTGGTTAGTTTAGTCCCATCTAATAGTCTCAGGAAAAATTATGCCTGACTACATCCAATTAAAATATCCTCCTTCTTTTATGTTGTATTATTTTATATTAATAAAATATTTTTTTTATATCAGTTGTTTTAAATATTTTATATTAATTATTACAATAATATAAACAGAAGATATATTAAAAGTTAAGTTTTCTACTTTAGTTCTTATTTTAATATAAAAAATCATATTTTCTATATAATTTATACATAACTGATGAATCGACAGTTAAAGTTTAAAATAATATAAAAAAATTATTTTTTATATATTAAGGTCTTAATTAATGTAAAATTTTTTTTTATGTTCAACTTGTTTTGACATATTAACATATAATTTAATCATAATACCTATATATACAACCAGACAACACAGTTAGGCAATAAACAACTAAAAAATTTATTTATTAAAACTAAATATATCATTATTCATTATCAAATCTAAATTTATTGAATATTTTACAAAAAAAATAACTTAAAGTTACATAAAATCAATCTAAATTGGTTACCTCCATCATATATTTTTCCCAATGTCTTCTAACATCATCAATTTCTTCTTTAATTAAAGGATGATGATTTCAAAATATCTACAGAATGTTGGAATAAAGTTAGAAAATTATCATGTTATGAATTAAAATGAAAATTTCAAATTATGATAATTGTAATTATGTTGGTCCAATAATCAACTATAGATGTTGAGACAATTTGAAACATATGTCTCATGATATAATATACGCACTTACGCACTTAGTTTCTCAATGTTGTTTTGGAACTTAAAATAAAATAAAATATAATTAGACATGATATAATGATAAAAAAATATATAAAAGAATGAATAATTTTTAATAAACTACTTACATGGAATTATTCATAAAGACTTTTTAATATTTGCAAAGTATATCCCTTTAATAGAAAATTAGCATTCATTGCTATATATAATGAAAGAAGAACCAAATTAATACCTTTGGAAATAAAAACAATGAATATAATACCAAAATGATAAAAAACTTACACTTCAATAATGTCTTTTATGTCTTTCTTTAATTTTTGCCAAATAGAGCATAGAAATACAATTACATTAAGCTTTGGACAAATAATGATTAATTATCAATGGATCCAACTAAATTTGGATGAAAATGAACCAAAATCAGAAATTTAGTTTAAGGTGTTAAATAAAATTTTTAAATATTGACTTATGATTGAAAATAAGATACTAAGTAACAATCTTTTTTAGGTTCCAATCTACTCTGAATGTACCCTTGTATGTCAGCTGTCTTGTTTCCAATTTTTCTGATATGAACCGGGTCAAGGAATCCATGGATGTCCAAGTTCCCTCTTTGTGTACAAATACGATATAGGTACCTAATATTGTGAATAATTTCTAATTGTTAGAATTTGATACTCAATTAATTCAACTAAGGTTTAGAAATTTAATTATATCAACCATAATTGTAGAACTGATACACATAGGAGATTGTTATCCATAACTAGATCCAAGATATCCTTCCTAGTAATATGGAAAGGGATAACAATGGACTTCCCTATGATATCTGGTTCCATAATTATTTGGAAGGGTTGGTTTCTCAAGTTAACAACAATAAAATAGACATGCAATCAAATCAACTTTATGTTTCTTTTGTTGGGATGAAAGATCTTTCTTAGCACCAACAACAATCTCCTCCCTAAGATCTTCCCTATGAATCTAAAATGAATTTAGAAAATATTAGGAAATGTATATATATTTATATAGTAGAAACATAAAAGGAATTTAGAAAATTATTTAATACCTTGTGTTGAGCTCATTGCATAAGTCTTCTTGACCATAAGATAAAATGATTGGGGGGGGGGGGGGGTTTCCCCACTACATGAACCTCCTCAGTAGGCATAGGGACAGAAAAATTTGAATCTTCAACCATCAGCCTAACATTATCATCATTAATTTTCTGGTGATGGATGATTGAACTTAAGTTATAGACTTTCATAATGGCTACCAAACGATACAAATCATCAACATATAACTCATAATTATTTGCAGCATCAATAAGATCCTCTCCTCTTGGTACATGTTCCTTATTTAGAGCACAACTTTCCTTTGTGCTCACGCATCTTGGAGAAGGGGAATGGTGATCTTGCGTATGTGCTTGGGAAAGTCCCAAAGATGTAAGCTCCTATCATAACTCCTGTCTAAGCTCTTGTTTGAACTCTTGTCCGAGTTACTGTTTGAGCTCCTCTCGAAGTTTGTGCCTCATGTCTTCTCTTATGGCCTCCAACTCATCTCTTGACATTAGTTCTTCTTTGGAGGCACATGTAGTTGAAGATAATCCAAAGTACTATCTAATGCTATTGTCTTGTCCAGCAGCACGAACACGACCTAGATGCTCCAATTGGCCAATAACAGTACTGAGAATATCAACCCGTCCAACAAGAACAAAGGATCTCTGTGAGCTTTATTTAACCAAAGAATCCTACAAAATATAAATTATCATTATCAGTAATATATATTTTTGAAGTTAATTTATAAAATAATTGTTGAATTTTATAATTACTTATAATCTTCTCAACAACAATGCAAGAAGGTTTTGATGTATACTCTCCTAAAAGATTTTATCGTGCTATCTTCCATTTCTCATGGCGTGTGAGTGGAGATGGTGGAGGCAAAAGTGTAGATGAGTTTGCTTGAGATGATCAAGTATTTTTAAATTTTGCTCAATCAGTCTTTCCTCAAGAAATTCATAACCCCCACAAAATAATCTATGGGGGTAGTAGTTCTTGGAAGAAATTTGCTGAGCCTTTTTTCTTTTTTCCTATTAAAATAAATCAAATTAATTACACATAAGAGATCACATGATTGAAATAAAAATAAATATAAACACAAAGATACATATAACGAATGTTCTGGGTCTCAACAAATCTTTACCATGTCTCATCATTAAGGAGCTGGTATTCTTCACAAGGAGACACTTCCTTCAATGGTCTATATATATATATATATATATATATATATATATATATATATATATTGGTGAGATATGTCTTAAAGTTCCTTCAATGTTCACCAGCAAATGAAAGTCATTTCCTTTTCAACAAGCTAGTATTTGTCACATCTTATGTAAGCTACATAAAACAAGAGATGTAATTAGTTAGTAAATCATAAATATATGGAGAAGTTTAATTCTTTAAAGTGATATACCATGATAGTTTCCCACATTTGATCTTTCAATGGAAACTGTATATCATCTCAATGTTTCTTCAAAATATCAACTTTGCTCTATTTAAGGAGGGCCATATAACTCTGGCCACCACTCCGGCTAAGGGTTAACTCCCTTAATCGTGTGGCTCGTCTTCCCTTCTTCAGCCAAGATTAGCTATCGGATCCACTTTGAGAAGGAGGTTCTTATATGGGTCAACCATGTGCCTTTTGAAACATGTAAAAAATATATGTTAGAAACTCTACTAAATATAAAATAAATAATAAATATTTTAAAATAAGTAACAATAAACATGGATTGATGATATAATAAATTAAATAACTAACTTGTATCATTAGCAACATTTTGTCATATCCCTTCATGATGATCATTTTGAGTAGCATGTACATCATCAATTTCATTTCTTCATTGATAGTAACTATCCTTGATAAGAAGGGAGTTTGAGAAATATCAGCATTTGTTAGATAATTGGTGTCATTACTACCACTTGTGGTTTTTTCTTGAAAAAAAACTAACCACCTTTTGTTAGAAGGATCTTCAACATAAAACACTTATTTTTCTTGGTGGGCCATGATAAAAGGATCATCCATATAACCTAATTTATGAAGGTCAAGCAATGTAAATTCCAATTCATCAACTTGTAAATTACTTTTACTATCAACCCACTTGCATTTGAAAATAGACACTCTAAATTTAGTGTAATCAATCTCCCAAATCTCTTCTATGACTCTAAAGTAAGATATATCATGACAAGATTTTCATC